>JAVHKZ010000010.1:1347634-2695269 GCA_035079395.1 Aspidiotus destructor
AGGTTTTAGTGGCGATAACATAGTTTAGAATTTCCAGCCTAGGCTCCTCAAGTACTCTCGAGTCGAATTCAGTGACGAAGAATCTTACCTCCTGGAGAAAGGTTTAAAATTCGCTCTACCTCCTCCCTACAATGGTGGTACCCTCGCGAATGTGGTTGCGAATTCAACGATAAAGATAGGACCCGCTTGTAATATCCAACAGAAGTGCGCTGAGATAGTCTGCAACACGCCCCCCCCGCCCCCTCCCTCATATGAATAATATGGTGAGTAGTGTGATTAGGGGATTGCAGAAGAAGATAAGGGAGGAGGAGGTAGTAATTACCAAGGCTGACAAAGGTAATGCGATAATTGTGATGGAGAAGTCTTCATGTGATTCTAAAAAATATGATACACTTGAGCAATGTGGGGTAAAAGAAAATGACAGCTTCAGTTTTCCAAACCATGTCAAAGAAACTCGAAGTGTCGTCAATAGGAATACAGTTATCATTAAGAGTGAGTGAGTGAAGAGAGCCATTCTGACTCCTAACCTCCCCCCCCCCCGAAGGTCCATAATGAAGATATGCCGATACTGCCCGTTGTGTCTTTCATCTCTTCTTCTACCCACTCTCTTGCCAAATATTTAGATCGATGGTTCTAATCCCGTGTCGAGTTTGAGTTTCCCCATTCTGTTGACAATTCTTCTACCCTGGCTAATAGCCTAAAAAACGAGTTTCTCCTTTCAGGCACGACCCTTTGTTCTTGGCTGCAAGTTTGATGGTAAATTCTATGAGTTACCTGGAGAGGTGGGTATTCCTATAGGTTCCCTCTTAGGTTCCCTCATCTCTGAGGCGTGTATGTCCAAGTTTGAATCCGACCTCTTCTCCTGTAGCCACCCTTTACTGAATAATATCTTTTATTGGCGCAGATATGTAGATGACGTGCTATGTACGTGGACTGATCCCCAAGATCTTTGCTCGGAGTTTCTCACGTATCTAAATGAGCTGTACCCATCCATGAAGTTTACTTTGGAAGTTGGAGGCTCCTCGATAATCTTTTGTGACTTAACTCGGGTCGTCAATCTGCTCTGTTGCCCACTTATATTCTGCTTTCAACAGCTTAGTTCATACCTTTACAGACATTCCCATGAGTCGAACTGCCTTCAGAAAGGAGTTACTGACCCTAAAACATCTGGCCAGAGTGAATGAGATTCACTTGAATAAAGACGCGTTGGTGCGTAGGAAGATTACTAGGAAATGCTTCAACGTTACTGTCTTCCTCCCCGCTCGATCAGCCGTGAGAAACCTCGATGGATTAGGCTCCCTTTTTTGGGCAACTTTTCTCTTCAATTAGGCCGGGTCCTTCGTCCTTTTGGCTTTCGACCTGCGTTCTACAACTCTGTCTCTGTCAAAGGGTTGTTTGTTAGGTTGAAAAATCGAAGATGAGAAGATATGTAGTTTAGAATGTAATGATTGTAAGGACCGGTCGCCAGCTCAAGATTAGAGTCGATGAGAACAAGGTAGTTTGGCAAAAGAACAAAGTTGGAGATTCGGCATTCGCTGACCATCTTATTGCTAATGCGTCCAGCTTCCAGCAGGAATCTGAGGTGCTTCTTCACAAAGAGAGCACGTATTTCAAACGTTACCGCCTTGGAGCATATCGAAATCATTCGTAATAAGAACACTGGTGATCTCATTATGCTGAACAGGCATATACCGGACCAAGGTCTGATCGAGCTTGTTCATGAGTCACAACTCGATGATTAGTCTCCTCTCGGTTCTCGTCATTCTCGAGATTGGTTTCGATTTTTCAAGTCAGTTGTGTTCATGTCTTCGCTGAGGATGACTATTTAGTTAAAAGCGCTTCGTTGTATTTCCTCGTTTTCTGCGGTTTCTTTATTTGAGTATCAACCTTTTTTCATAACATATAGCCGTAATTTAGAGTCTCGTATTAATTCGGCTCCATCTAATAAGTTACAATGCTCTTATCAGGTATCAAAATGAAAACGGATGACATCGGAAGAGTTCCTGAAAACGAAGGTGGTTCTAGATTAGACGTTGATTCACGAATATCTAGAGAAGTTTCAAATGATGCGTGTGAGACTGCAAATCTTCCAAAATGTATGGTATTGGAAGGTCAAAAAGTCGTACTATATCACGATTTATGGAAATTTTTCTTCAAGAAATCTACCACGAGTTGGAAAAGTTGGTCCAAGCGTATTTTGAAGTATGTATAGTAATTCTCATCCTTTCGTTTTTACCCCCGTCGCTCTAACGATGCTCGTTACGTCATTTGAGCAGCAGTCAGGGGCCATGGCTGGGCCACCCACGTCTCCCGTGAACTGATTTGCGACCGCAATTAGCGCGTTCTCATCCACGCTTCGTCGACATCCAGCCAGTAATCAATTTTGCACTTTGTTCCGTAATTACAGGAAACTGATGTTGTGGAGTTTAAATGTTACCGGGTATACCTACGAGCATCGCGTGGTCCGTCGCTTGTGCAAACACAAATAAACGAGTTTACGTGAGAATGCGCGTTTTCGCAGATTTTCTTTTTCGCCTTACCGCGTACTAAACTGTACAAAAAACACTTCATATTGTTCTCGTCGTCGTCGACGCATCCCGCGACTACAAGCGACGCGACGTTGCGCCGCCTGGAAACCAGTCGCGTACAAAGCTATCGCGCTCCGCTACAAAATACCGGATGGCAACGGATCCGCGCGCAAAAGATTCCCGGATATATCGGTCCGTATATCGTGTTTACCTCTATCTATGTGCTGAAGAAGAGAGAATTGAGTTTCGTTGATGTGCGGAGACCGCACCGAACGTGAATCAGTACAACGATTGTGGATCCAGACGTTGACGCTACGTATTGAAGATCGTGTCTCTCATCGTGAGTCGTACTTGTGAGATCTGTCGATATTTTTGTGTATTTTTCTATTTACTCGTACTTCATGAAAAATGCGTGAAAAAATTATATTATTTATTTTTGATCGCATCGCATCCGTACGATCGTATTCGTAATAGTGGTCGTGTATTTGTTTTTTTTTAAAACAATTACTCTTGTCTCGAGAGCACCTTTTTCGGGCTCGTGGTTTTCGAAAGTTCGCGAAAAACATGTCGCCGTTTTCGCCGGTTTGGTTCGTGTTGTGTTGTTGGATTTATGTCGGCAATTTAGCCGTCTACGGTATCACTACCAGGACCATACCGCTTAATTTTCCCAACGTTTCGGATGGAGCGCAATATGTTCAGGTGAGTTTTTGAATCTTTTTGTATTTTGGTACCTTTTGGTAATAATTCACTTTCGTGCTTGAATTCCATGTATCTGGTTGGAATTCAGAATCGTTGACGCATATTAAGAAGTATCCCATTTTCCGCATTACTTTGCTCAAATATTCATGATCTGAGCTTTTTTTGGGCTGTTATGGGGAGGAGTATCCCCTTGCCCAAACCCTATATGGATCTGCCATTCGAATTGTTGATTTTTGGTATGAAACTTGTTATTCATGTTTCCTTTATGATCCTCGTAATGGACAACTCTCGTTTCTTAGATTCCTAGTACTTAAAGGGTAGTATAAAATTGCAATACAATCAGGGAAATCATTCGTCTCGCCCTCCCTCCCCCCCCCGCTACCTTGTATTCCTTTTGGAGATCTGTATCACGCGGTTTGTTTAAAAGTCTCTGGTGACAGCTTGCTTTGTGTGTTAAGACTGCCTCGATTTCTTCACAATTCTCGTTGAACCAATCGGAATTCTTCTTTTTTGTATAGCTTTTCCAAGCACTTCCGACCTTACCCTGCCTACTGATAATAAAAGCACTAATATAAACTATCAATACAGATCGCCTGAATAGTAAAAAGGAAGCCTAGACCTATATAATATTAGAGTAAGGGAAGCTTGGTCCTGAGATGTTGAACAGGTGATGCACTCGTAGATTTCTTAATCTTCATCACGGCAAACGCACGCGCGCGCGCTCAAAGTGCCTCATTGCTTAGAAAATTTTTCTCGAAATCGGTCCAAGTCTGTCATTTTTGGGAGGGGGAGGGAGGGTGTACTCGCAGATTTTTCGTGGTGGGACCAAAGACATGAAACATGTCAAAAAAACTCGAGAATTTCTTCATCAGAGGTGAGCAGAGAATCTTTTGTCTGAGATTGTTTCTATTTTTCCAAAGTTCAAGCCCTCAAACCCTTGAGTGAAGGAAGAACTTGAAAAAATGTTGAATTTGGCCCTATTGGAGGAAAGGGTGTGATTTCAGTGGGGATTTGGAGAAAAATTTTGTCTAAATATCGAGTTTCAATAATTTGTTGAGACTTTCTGATTGAGGCTCCGATTATCTAAAGTGAGTCCTTTCCAAAACGCCGATCGTCCATTTCTCAGTTATCTGAACAAGAGGAACTTTGAATAATAAAGTTTGAAATTTATACCATCTCACCATCTCAGCATAGGATATTATTTTGTATCAGATGATGACGAATTACGTACAACAATGCACTTATCCACTGGTACTTGCGGAATCGTAATATTGTTTGCGGGATCTATCATAATACAACTGAAATTTATGCTGTGGGGCATATACTGAAGTACAAGAGTACAAAGGTAATCCATGTCTAGTTGTGTAAATTTAAATTCCCGGTGTATCTTATCCAGCCATTCCTGCAACCATTCGAATGGAACTCCAGATATGGTGAAGTTTTTCAAAGTCTCCTCCAAACTGGGCTCGCTGTATGTGTTGCATACCATTTCAACTTTTGCCACCGCTGAATCAAAATCATGTTGCACAAACTCCGCGTATTCATGTTCACGTTTTTGTCGTTTCATTTCTTGACCAGATGTCGACGAACCGTTTGGATTATTCGAGTGGTGTTTGTAATGTTCGTTGATCTTCTTTTCAACATTCTTAATTTTGTTTCTCTTTTCGACGACCTTTTTAATCACGATCAAAGCGCATAGAAAGTCTAGAATCTCCTAATGGAAGTATAAATATAGGTTTCATGATAATGCTAATAATAATGGAAGCGCAGGAATCTCCGAGTGATTCTCCCTTACTTTTTGTATTTCTTCCTCCACGCGCTTCATTCGAATTTGTTTTTCGTCGTCAAGCTCTTGCTGGCCGGACGGTAATCGATCCGGTGACTTGTGATGAGGACCGTCATCTTTTTTCTGAGTGTCTGAAGTATGATTATGAATGGAATTATTTTTATGAACTTTTTGCCCGGAGTAGGTAAAGTAGGCTTACCAAAATATTCACATTTTTGGGATTGAAAAACATAATATTCTTACCTGTATTACCCCAAGAAATTTCCCACGTTATGAGAAAAGCAAAAAGGTGAAACACAGCAGAATAATTCATACTCTCGGACTTAAAAACTTCATTTTTGTTCAGTTTGCCAAAACAAACTTTTTCGCTTTGAATTATCAGGAAAATCTTCCGAGCTGAATGCATCAGTTTATCGTGTTAGAGAAGGTTATCAAATATTCTGTTTACTCTTATCATACGTAACCCATCTCGAAGGTTAGAATATGAGAAAGAAAAAAAAAAACAAGATAAGGAAAGAGGAAGACTGAAGTCCTTCTAACTCCAAGTCCTTGATAAGATCTCAGATTGAGGACTGCTAAAATTTTCAGATTCATCCCCACAAACGTAAATAGAAAGTCACTGACTGAGAGTTTGAGGGGAGGGCTATCTGATGTCGAAAGTTTCGGTGGTGAGAATTGATCCGCTTTTGATAGTTGTTGAAGAGGGCATTTTAGCAATTTTTATGTCTTTTTCAGGCCTACCAACCCTCGAAATCTCGTTCGCTTGATGCGCAGTACAATCCGTAAAATATAATACTATCGTATTCGGAACTCATATATGGCTCCGCTTTTCAATCAATTATCTCCTTCTTCACCCCCTTCCCCTTTTAGAAAGGTCCTTTAAAATTGAGCTCAGAAGAACTCTGCCCGCGTCGCTTTAAAATATGATTTTTTTGTTTTACTCCTAAGATTTTGGAATTATGCTTTGTGATTTCTGTCATTCTCCCGGTCTGTGCTTGTGAAATTTCTTCTACGTTCCTAAGTTCAGAGCCGAGTTCGTTATTATAATGGTGACTCGGGGGAAGTTAATTTTGAAGTTTTGCTGAGAGGAAATGAAGTCTCAATGTTTGACTAGCGAACTGTTCCATCGCATATCTTGGAAGACAAAAACCCAGAGAGAAGTAACCTTAGACAGTACCCTAAATATTACCCCCTCACCTGGAATAATATTTTATAGTTTTGCTAGGATTAGATACGAGCTTTGATGGAACCTGGTACTCAATTTTGTGCACTTAGTTATCTGCACGAAAGTAAGCGTTCATAATTATCATACATTTTGGTCGACGATTGTACAAACTTAGAATACTCACGAAAGAGTCATACGTCAAAAAACTAGGCACATTTATCCGCCGGTACTTGTGGAATCGCAATATCTTTTTCGTGATCTATCAAAATACCACTAAAATCAGTGCTATTATAGGTAAGAACAAGAAGATTCAGGTTATCCATATCTTTTAGTGTAAATTTAAATTCTCGATTTATCTTATCTTCCCATTCATGCCACCATTCATATGGAACTCCGGATTTTGTAAAAGCTTTCAAAGTCTCCTCCAAACCGGGCTCGCTATATGTATCGCATACCATTCCAGCTTTTGTCATCGTTGAACTAAATTCACGCAAGAAATCCTCATCGCTGAGATCACGTCTTCGTCGATTTGTATCTTGACCGGATCGTCGACCTTTTTCAGAATACTGTTTTTCTTTTTTCATTTTCAAGATATTTTTAATCACGATCAGAGCGCATAAAAAGTCTAAAACCTCCTAATGGGAATAAAAATATTATTAATGTTAATATTGACGGAATCAGGAAGGTTAGAGTAATTTACATTATTTACTTTCTCTCTTTCACTCGGTACTGGCGGAAGATTCGTATGCTTTTTCTTATTATGGAAGCCATCTTCCGTAACCCCATCTCTTTCCTCGAGCTTCTGTGAATTTTCTTGCGGGCCGGAAGGTAATCGATTCGCCGACATGAAATAAGGACTTCCATTTTCGTTGTGAGTCTCTAAGATTATAATACTATTTTTATCTACCGATTTCTCATTTTCAAAGTAAAAGCTTTTATTTTGCGTTATTCTTACGATTATGACACCGAGAAAGTTTCCAAGTTAGAAGAAAACTAAGCAAGTGTAATTTCATTCTCGCGAACTTCGAATAGGTACTTATTTTTGTTCAGCTAATCAAAGGTGTTGTTGGTAGGAGGAATTCGTTTCTTCGCGATTATCTGGGAGATCAAACGAACTGAATGACGTCGTATTCTTATCAGTTGGACTATCCGATTGATCTGATTTATACCGCGGATGAGGCCGCAAGATGTTTCCAGTTGAGTGAGAGTTTGTACTAAATTCACTCCAGCGCAAATGCAAAACGTTAATATTCTTTGAATCTACAATATTTTACCTTCTCAGCCGCTCTAATATTCCTCCCGCTGGCCCACCTCCAATCTTGTTCTAGCTGTAACTCTAGTATGCTGTACATTAAGCTCTTAGCTCCCGGGTCGCACCAAAATTGGTCTGTATATTATAAGTTGAGTTACTTAGCTGCCAGGGTTCATTTGCTCCACTATTCGTCCCCTCCGCCATATTGGTCTTACTTGCAGATTTCGAATCATCCTCAGGGTGTTTGAGAGGTAAGGAAAAGAGCGGTGTACTAATTTGCTCTTGAATATGGTGGAAAGGGGGTGGTGTAATGGTGTACCTGCAGATTTCTCAATCACTTCCGGTGTATAAAGAGGAGGGGGGGGGGGTACCAATTTGCTATTTTGGAATTCGTTGTACTTCATTCACCTTTGGAGTATAATGTGGGGTACTAGTTTACTCTTTGATTTTGAAGGAGGAGGGTAGTGCACAAGTGTAATTGCAAATTTTTGAATTACCTCCAAAGTATAAGGAGGTGGGTACAAATTTGCTCTTTAATTTGGCAAATGGAGGGTGGTGTACAGGTGTAACTGAAATTTCTCAATCACCTCTTGAGAATAAAGAGGAGAGGGGCACCTGTGTACAGGTGAAGTTGCAGATTTCTGAATCATTTCTCGAGTATAAAGAGGGGAAAACTAATTAGCTCTTTGATGTTGTGGAAGGAGAGTGGTGCATAGGTGTACTTGCAAATTTCTGAATCACCTCTGAAGTATGAAAAGTGGGTATTAATTTGCTCTTTTATTTGGCAGAAGGAGAGTGGTGTGCAGGTGCAACTGCAGATTTCTTCATCACCTATACTCCTATTTATTTCTCCCTTAATTTGGTGGCCAGCTTTAGTTGCATATTTCTAAATCACATCTGGAATATAGGAGGGTACTAATTTGCTCTTTTTGTGTGGTAGAAGGAGGGTGGTGCACAAGTGTACTTGCAGATTTCTAAATCATTTCCAGAGTATAGAGAGGATAGTACTAATTCGCTCAGAAGGAGGGTGGTGCACAGGTGTATTTGCAGATTCCTAAATCACCTTTGGAATATGAAGAGGAGAGTCTTAATCTGCTCTTTGATTTGGCAGAAGGAGCAAGGGTGGCATTTTAGAGGTTGCCCAGGGGCACAAGTATCTCTCAAGGATTTGTGAGGCTTGCACAGCAGCCAATTCCATAAAGATAAAACAAAAAAGAATATTATATCAAATGAGACGAGCGAAGAAAAGTCATCATTTTTGGGACTAAAGCCGTTCCCCTCCCTCCCCCCCCCCCAACAACAAGCCTGTTTAAGCATCCTGTGAGAAAATTGTAAGTTATTGCCTTTGAGAAGGAGGTTGGTTTACAGGCTTACTTGCGGATTTTTCTATCATCTACAGGGTATAAAAAGAAGACTAATTTCTTCCTTAATTTGGTTGAAAAAGGGTGGTGTACAGCTATGTTTGCAGATTTCTGAATTACCTCTGGAATATGGGGTGCTAATTTATTCTTTGATTTGGCAGTGCCGATTTTTCTATTCATTCATATAAAGTGAAAGATACTGATTTGCTCTTCAAAGGAGGGTGGTGCACAAGTATACTTGAATCACCTCTGGAGTATAATATGAGAGGGGGTGGTACTAATTTGCTCTCCAATTTGGCGGAAGGAAAGTCCTGTACAGCTGTACTTGCAGATTCCCAAATTACCTATGGGGTGTATGCAATTCAAGAAAATAATTTTTGAGAAAATACTCAGAAGTCCGCTAGTTTGGCAAGAGGGAGAGGGGTGCACTCACTGATTTTCAAACTGAGGTAAAATGAAACCAAAGATATGAAACATGTCAATAAGTTTCTTTTGTATTATAGAGATGAAGATGAGAATTAAAAACCGAGACCCTTGTTCCTATTGAACGTGATTGCCCTACAGTTTCCCAAAGTTGAGTAGCTGGACAATCCAAAGGGGTAACTGAGGAAAATAGAGAAATTAAATGTACATCGAGAGGCAAAAATTGTAGTCAATGTGTCCTGAGGCCCCGAGGCCCTGGTACCCTTTTACCGTTCAACAGCAAACCGTGATTCTGAAGAGTGATTAAGGCCTTATAGCCTTGTACTAATCTTTGAATTTTTGAAAAAGTTTGAATTCCAAGTCAACCGGTTGTAATTCTGGATGTCGAGGAGCTCTGAGCTAGTTTAGAGTCTCAGAGAAATCCTGATTTTTGAACAGTATTTGTGAAAAAAGAGACCTGCAGAAAATCTAGACCTTTGTTGTCGCGATCGTTCAGAAAATTGTGGTCTCAAGGAGATAGGAAAAGGAGATTTGGACTGAGTCAAGGGAATTCGATAATAGGTATCCAAAAAGGAGTTCTTGATCTAGTTGAAGACCTTGGAAAGATACTCATGGCTTCCTTCATGAAAGTAGACAAAAATGCAGAGATTTTGTTCTATGCGACAAATTTCATAACTCTTGATGTCTACAGCTCCCGGTTCGCCCCCGCATTCTATCGTGCAGGTCCATATAGTTCGAAACACGAAATTTTTCATTGACTCTTTCCTTTCCCCCCCCCCTCTCCTCCTATATTTGGGGTTTGTCGATGGTCAACAATATTTCCCCCTTGTCCTATCATATATAGTCCCAATATTCAGTTGATTCCTTTTTTCTCTCCCTCAATGAAACAATTTTATTAAGAATGAAACTATGAAGAGATGAGATTTCTATGATTTGCTGAAACTTGCTGATTCAGGCATTGTTTCAGCGAGAGCAAGTCTTGATTTCAATGCCGATCACATACTTTTTATTCATCTGCTTGAGAGACACGTTTGATGATGTTTATAAATCTAAAACAGAATTAAATAAATTATTTTGATCTTCCACCGAAAAAGGGCCCTTAGAGTTTTAACGAAAAAACTTAATCAACGAATAAGAAACGAATGCTAATATTGAGTTGGTATAATGGCGATCTGATGTATGCAGCAGACAATGAGATCAAAATTAGGACTTGACTGCAGCTCATCGATTTATTTACAAAAATTTTCAAAATAAGGACCCTAGTCCGCTAGAAGGTCACAAACATCAAAGACCTTAGGTACACATATCCGCTGGTACTTGCGGGATTGCAATACCTTGTTGGGCTATCAAAATACAACTAAAATCGGTCTCGTTATAAGTTTGCACTAGAATATTCAGGTAATGCATATCTTGCTGTGTAAATTTGAATTTTATGGGTATCTTATCTTCTTTCTCCTGCATCCATTCAAATTGAACTCCAGACTTTGTGAAATTCCGAAAAGTTTCTTCCAAACTGGGTTCGTTGTATATTTTGCATATCATTTCAGCCTTTGCCAACGCTGCACAAAAGTCGCGCAAGAAATCCTCCCCAATTTGACGTTTTGGTCGATTTATTTCTTGGTCGGGCGTTGCCGAGTCATTGCGAATGTATGGAAATTGGACTTTTTTGTTGTTTATCGTTCCAGAAATCATAAGCTCTTTTTCCACTCTCAAGATATGATTTTTTATCACGATTAGAGCGCATAAAAAGTTTAGTGCGTCCTGATGAAAAAATAGAGAAAAAAATACTGTTATTAATGAAATCATAGATCTTGGGATGATTCATTCTTACTTGTTCAAATTCTCTGGCCACCTCCATATGCTTTTTCATGATCTTGGAGTTAGCTTCCAAGTGCTCATTTCTTTCTTCAATCCTCTGTAAATTTTCTTGCAAGCTGGGAGGCAGTCGGCCCGCTGACATATAAAAAGCACCGTCATCTTCGTTTCGAGTATCTAAGATTGTGTTGAAAATTATAATTATTGTTATCGAATTGAAATTTTGTAACTATTAGGTAACAAATATGGTATTCTTACAAGAAAGTTTCCACGTTATAAGAAAACCGAGCAAATTAAATACTATAGAATAGTTCATACTTTCAAATTTTAAGTATTTATTTTTGTTTTGTCAATCAAAACTGTTGTAGTCAAGGTGAATTCGCTCACTCGCTATTATCAGCGATATCTAATGAACTGAATGCCGTTGAATATTTATCAGTTCATAGCATGGTCGAAATGTATATCTACTTATAGCTCATACGTCTAGTCTAACGGAGGATTATTCAACAAAATATTTTGTTACCTAACTCTTATGAAACGTGATCGCCATGGTACTAATTTAATTACTTGCAATTCCTACGTTTCAGTTTTCGCGATGAGCTTATAACGATTTTCGTCTGCTGACTGCAGGTGGGTCAATACGAGTGCTTTTTTGGTGAAAATTTTCACATCATCCCTTTGTGAATACCGATCAGGAGAAGAGTACTTTTAGGGTAGCAATTTGGAATTTGTTCGTCAGTTGTGTGCTTGGAATGCAGGGAAAACCGTAATGTAGGAAGTATTGCTACAATTAGACTACGTTTGAAAGAACGTTTAGTCGTTTCCAAAGAAAGACTAATAAAAAATACCTCGTCAGTAGTAATTCGAAGATATAGTGCGGTAAGATTTACAGGAGGTAGATTTTGAAATCAATTGATGATTTCATCCTTCTGCTAGGACGATTCAAACTCTTTCCCTTTTACTTCAAGAGATGAAGCGCGCTCTTGCGCCCTCGATTATCAAAGACCACAGCGATTCCGCGGTAGGTCTGCGCAAGTCCTTGGTTCTGTCGTGCCTAACCTCGCTTCCAGAGTCTTCGAAATCTCACCAAGCTTTGTGACTTTGGACAGGTGGATGGTATCTGCCCTTCACCGTCCATCAGTACAACCATTCAGGTCTTCAAACATTCTTATTCCTACTCCTGATTGATAATTTGGAGCGCGATGACGCCCCCCCCCCTTTCCTGATCGGTTGAATGCGGTTACATTTCAATCCACTCGCAGCCAGACAACATCGCAAACTCTTTTTCTTGGTAGCTTTGTCATGTTTTCAAACTCTGCTGTTGTGGATTTACCCGAATACAACTCTTTTCGTTGCTCACGAGGCCTCACTCCGTATTGATATCAATGATCGGCTGGAATCCATTTCTTGGGAAGTAGAAATTCTTTGAAGGATTACCACTGCATTGAAGTTTCTCAAAGTTCCTAGACTAGGTCAAAGGCTCTCCTTCGGGACCACCGTTCTCTGGGAGGTCAAGAATTTCTCAAGTCCCTCTCTATAAAGCTCGTTAAAAATTCTTTCAAGTGCCTCTCCGTTTATGCGGTATGGTTACAGAAGTACCCGCATACCTGCTGAGGATGATCAGCAGGTATCCTAGGCAAGAAATCCAAGTAGAGAAGTCTGCTGGTACCCAGTTACTTAGGGGGTGCCCCAGGGGTCGTTCTGTGAGCTGCTGTTGTGAAACGTTGCATTTAACGGTATTTTCAAGGTAAAGCTGCCACTAGGTGTTCAGCTTATCTGCTATGCGGATGACACACTGGTGGTATGCACTGCCGAAACGATTTTAGCGGTGGAGAGTAGAGTAAACTGGGCTCTAGAGGGATCGAGTCGACCAGAGTAGAGCTTGCAGTAGGTTAGACTGAGGCCATATTATTCACGACCCGTCAATCCAACTTTCGCCTGTAAGGTCTGGAAATCGAGACCAAGAAGGTAACGGTCTGGTTTGACTCAACGTTGAGCTTCAGACACCGTTTTTTGATGACATCGAAAAAGACAGCCAGGGTAGTTGTATAATTAAGCCGCCTAATGAGGAACCTGAGAGGACCGATAGAAGCCAGGAGAGGGATCGTGGTGATTACCGCCTTGTTGATCCTTCTATTCCTATATGGTGTCCCAGTATGGGCCGGCTCAATGAAGATACCTTACCAAAAAAGAGAGATGGTAAAGATTCAACAAACAGCTGCGCTGAGGAGTGTTACTGTCTACCACACTGTCCCGTCAGCGGCTCTTTGTGTCTTACGACCAATCAAGTTTTTTGCTAAGAAGAGAGCGGTGGTGCTCGAAACAAAAACGAAGATAACGATCAATCAAGAGGTTTATGCATCATTGAGGCCAGACGCTCCTTGCTTGAGAAATGAAAAGCAAGCATTGCCCAGAGTAATCCGTGTGTTAAGACGCGACCTTGATGAGTGGATGAACCGATACCATAAGTCGAACTTTTACCTGATGCTGGTGCTAACGGTCATGGCTGTTTCAACAAATACCTCCATGAGAAGTTGAAGAAAGTTGAGCAGACAAAGTGTTCGCACTGCGACCAAGGGCGGGATGATGGATCACAGCGCACCTACTTGGGTGTGAGGCGTGGAAGCGTGAGCGAGAGCGAGACAAGCTTAGTCGGTCTCTTCAAGTAGAAGAAGCGCTTGTTCCAGGTTAGTCTGGTATCCACCATGCTAGGTTCCAAAGAAGCATAGGACCAGGTGCCTGCACTTGCAGCCACCGTCATGAAGAAACAGGTGAACCAGGACTGGAATAGGCGAATCCAGAACCACGCTGTGGCCTACTCGACATCGAAGTACCATCCACATCCTAAAGTCGAGGAAGATATGGAGATCTTATCTGAAGAAAGAAGTAGTTGAAAAGACTCCAGCAAGACGATGGTGTTGTTGTGTTGTTGTGTTTCACGTGCCTGAGTGCACTGCAACTTGGCGGTTGCCGAAGTGGGTCAGTGGTTGACGAGTAGAAGAGAGTGTTCGCTGAGGAGATTCTTCCAACACTCAAGTTATACATAAAAGAGTCGATTCCGGTTCTGGATGAAACAAAATCAAATACATACGCAACCCGTACCCACTCTACCGTTGAGGTAAGGCGGCGCGACAGAAGTGATACTAAGCTTCCGTCGAAAGAGAGGAAGATGATGATGACGTCACAGGCAAATTCAAGCTGATGACGTCACGGATAGTGATGACGTCACTAGCAGATTCGACAGTCGACGATGACGTTACGGGTAATTTCAAACTGGTTGATTTCTCTACTCTACCTTTATTCGATTGAGATTGGGTTGTTTTTAGTGTCTTCACCAGCACTCTAGGTATCTATTGGGAACCTACAAAAGTCCGAGTTGATCTTCCTCCCGCCAGAAAATTTTCGAGGAATTTCTGCTTTGATCAAAAATAGTTTATTGCACTAGACCAAGAATGAAAGTGAACGAGCCGAGCGAGTGACACTCCGAAAACTATATCCTGAACTTCGACCTATTCCGAAAATCTGCAAATCCGAGAGAAAAAGAAACAGTGAGTCACTAATTTGATGACGTCAAAGGTAGATCCAAGCTGATGACGGACGTTACAAAGAGGTTTAAGCTGGTTGATGTCTTACCATTGCCCGCTATGGAAACTAATTTTACGTTGAATGGTAGCTGGATCTAGCTTTGCCACAGCTTAATGTGCAGTGGTCTTCGCACCCTTCAAATTACGAGGAATTTCCTGTCCAGAGTTGAGATTTGCCGATCTGCGGAAAAACTACACTCATCATGAATACAAAAAGACACGGGTTCGTTCTTCATCCGGACTAAAAGATTTTTTTGTCCTACTTCCTCTTCTTTCTCTATCCAAACTACCAGAAGTTGATGTTGGAATCTGTTCCGAAAATAAAGCGACACCAGTATACGTAATTTATGCTTTCGCTTTTATTATAGCCTTCGTTTCGAATCCTGAACTGTCATCGCCGGTCAACTCTTCACATCAATACTCGTATTGCCAATGACGATCACGCTCTTCAAATACCGGTCCATGGTATGCAAATAAGTTGACGGCAAGACGGTTCGCGGAAGATGTTGCTGTTTGCTGTGCGCGAATACTTTTGACACCCCTTTCATACACGCGGGCTCCGCAAATCGCTCATCAGCCGATTTACGCATTTCTATTGTTGAAATTTAACAGTTAGGTACGCTCGATTACATACACACGTATATGAGGGGAAGGTACCCGACAGAGAGGAATCAGTCTGAAGATATCGGTGACAGTGCAAGAATGCGAATAACCCGCAAAATTAATGATGAGCATAAAAATGATTCGTGACGTCTGTTGTGGGACCGGTTGGTCTCTTCTCACCATACATAAGACGCATTGACAATTTACGCCTCTAAACAATGAGAAAAGCGTATCGCGCGATGTCCATTTCTTTCGCGCCTCTGATTAATCATGCAGAAGAAGGTAAATCGCACCTTTGATATATTGCGGGCATACATTAAACGCATTAGAACAAATTTAGTGTAGTCTCGCAAAAATGAAAGCATCTCCTATTTCTCTATACCTGTAGGTAAATCAAATAGAAAGAAGCTAATAGAAGACGTAAAAGCTTTTGATTATTGATCAAAGGTAAATATTGTAGACGAAAATCGACACAAAATCACGTTCTGACGGACTGTGTGGTTGGGCCACGCGTACGAAAATTAATGGCTCGCCATAATTCATTTCTGGTCATCATTAGGCCGTATAACAGTGGCAAAATGCGGAACCAGTTACGTAAATTTTCTAGTTCATCAGCACCCGCGTACGACCACGTTCATGTGTGACGTTGAACTGGTTTTCATAGTGTTCGCACCCACCTACACGTCTGCACGCGTTATTACAGATGATGTTTCTGACACGTGAGCGCAGCGACGGTCATCACTAATCAGTTTTCTGTCACGTCAAATGTGTTTCATCTTCGAGTTATGTGTATTTTCGACAAAGTAGTGAAAGTGTGATGACGACGACAAGGCCAGTATAATAATATTTCTCGAACGCTGCCGGCGATTTATGCAAAATTTGAGATGCTACCGCTGTTTATTATTACGATATTTGATATTAATTTCGAGTATATGTTTTTTCGCTGACCATTAAGTGAAGAATGTGTACCTCTGTGCAGTAGAGTTGTGAAGAAGTTGATTTTATAGAGAAGTCATTCCATAGTTTACCATAAAGAGAGCTCGCTGTTGAGTGAAATTAGAAGAAAGCTTATTTTTTTTTTTTTTCGTGGCAAAATACAACGCGGCAATCTGCATGGAGATGGAGGTCGTAACGGATTTCATTGAATTAAAGTGGTCGTAATTATGGTTCTTGATCGCACAAAGTGTGTCGTTACTGCTCGATCGCAATTGCAGCGTTTTTATTGGCGACGCATTGTATCATTTGCAAAGGCTTTCATTTTTATGGTTTTATCATTAAGTACTCTTGTGTGCTTCCTTTTAATTTTCAATGTGGAATATACGCAATTCTGGGGAAACAAAATTTTTTGGCTTGGCCAAATAGGTAAAGATCATGTTTCATGTCTTTTCCAGTAGCCAGTGGTTTCTAAGGGGCTCGTTCGCCCCTTTCTTCGGTCTAGTATTGGTCCAGTTCAGAATATTTCAAGATTATAGCTTTTGGGGAGTTCATTCGCTCCGTTCGTTCGCCCCCCTTCTTGGACTAGTATAAGTCTACTTGAGAACTTTTGAGTATTCGAGCATACGAAGAAGGGGAAAAAAGACGTTCTTTACTTTGGACCTTGTGAGCACTGCACTTTTATTGAAGGAAGAGGAATGTTCTGGCTTCAAGTTGACCAAAATTCATCAACTTTGTTAATCAAGGCAAACCGGGAAACTGTTTTTAGGGGGGTTTCTTTGTTTTGACTGAAACACGTCTATATTATACAATTAGGTGCTTTTTTTGAAAAATCGACATCTCAAAAAACGACATCGACACCAGTACAGGGTGCCCTAAATTTAATGCTCTACCTGAGATATATTTTACTGTCTGAATAGTTGATAAAGAGTACACCTCTGTTGAACACCCTATATAGATTGTCCTTAATTTCATTCCCTACCTGAGAAAAGTACGTCTCCTTAAATAGAGAAATTTTTCGTCCCAATCTAACCAATAATTTATTATTCCAAATTATTAAAAATATAATTCAAGTCGAGATTTTAATTATTAATAGTAATATTATTATTTTTTACTTAATTAAACTCTAAATTTAAACTATAAATAATTATTAATTTTTATTATAATTATTTTTATAAATAATAATATTAATAAAATAATTAATTTAATAATTTGTTCAATATGAATATATTTTTCTATATTATTTTGTAATTATTTATTTGTCTATTTATTATGAAATTACAAATTCTTAAAATGATGCTTAAAAAAATATATTTATTATTAAATAAATTATAATAAAAATTAATAAAGTGATACTTGATGACAATAAAATAATTGAATTAATTAATGATACTAGAAAATTTAATAATTAAAATTAAATATAAATATCAATTTTCATTCATTTTATTAATTCTAAATATTTATAAAAATTGATTTCATTTTTAATCAAACTTATCAAAAATTTATTTTAAATATATTCTATCAATACTATTTATATTTTTATTAGAATGTATATTTTTTTTTTCAAGTAACTTGAAATAAAGTATTAATTATAAATTAAATTTAATAATAATAAATGAAAATTTATTATCAATAAATTAATCAACTTAAATTTTAAAAACCTATAAAAATCAATTGATAAAAAAATTATTAAAAAATAATTAAAAATGAATATAAACTTGATCAAGTTTGAATATTTAAAATATTATTTTTTATTTCATTATTCAAGAATAATAAATTGATAGAAATTATTCTAATAAGAACAGCAACTAAAATAGGGATAATAGGTCAAACAATTTTTAATATTTGGTTAATAAAATTCAATATAAAAAATCTTAAAATTTCTTATAACTTAATATAATTGATCCATTCAACAAAAATATCAGGATTAATTATTTAATAGTATTAATAATAATTATTATCATTATCTTAGATGAAATTTTTTAATAAAATCATGAAAAAATTAAATAAAACTAATTTAATTTATGTAAAAATAAAGAATTAGATACCCTTAGAAAATTTTTTTATTGATCAATAATTATAATTTATAGTAATAATTATTAATACTATTAAATAATTAATTCTGATATTTTTGTTCAATGGATCAAATATATTAAATAAATTATAAGAAATTTCAAGATTTTTTATATTATTTTTTAATATTTTTTAAAATTTATTTTCAAAAAATAATAATTAACAAAATTATTAAATAAAAATTAATAAAATGTAAATAATAAATAGGAAGAAAATATTTGTTTTCATCTAAATAAAATATAAAAATAAATAATTCTAAAAAATTTAAGTAATAATATTAAATTTTTACTTATTAAAACAAAATATCAAAAATAACATTATTAAATTAATTTTTTCAAATTTGATTTATTATAATTTATTCTTATTTAATTATAATATTTGTTTGAACAATAATTATATTAATTTCAAGATTATATTTGATAATTATAATTTTTTGATGAACTAGTCAGATTATTATGTTGTTCAAATGTTCAAGAACACATTCATGATTCAATATTTTTTTATGAACTTGAAAAATTTACTTTAACTTTTCTTGTTATAATTTCGGTAGTCAGTAGACAGTGGTCAACTAAACTTTTTTTTGTTATAGAGAAGATACCGTTGTTAGTTGAATCAACCAAAGTTTATTGGAGGGCAAGGATGGCGAAAAAATATTATATTGAAGAAAATTTTTTGTTACTATTAATAATTCCCTCCTATAATATTATACATCCTTTACTAGAAAAAACTAAAAAAACAGCTTCAGAAGAAGGAAGTTTTCCACGCTCTATCCTATTCAGTTTTACTGGAAGTAAGATAATTGGGCGGTCCGGAGGGGCGCAGCCCCCCTTGGCGAGGCGCGAAGCGCCGAGTTTTTTCTTTTTGTATATCTTGTGCTCGAGGGAAAAGTACCTTATTCACCTCGGACGAGAGATACTCTTCTTCTCGTCGTTATAAACTAATATCACCGTCTTCTGTAACATTGAGTCGATCAAGGGAAAAGAACCCGAGTTACATGTGTGAGAGTCAACTTCCTCCTGGTCCTTATTGATAGATCGGTAGAAATCTGTCTCTAGGTGTAGAAAAATGATGGGGATACGGATTTTTGAAAATATCATCCGGCAGCATTATGCGGCGAGTGATTTCCAGCCAAAACAAAAATGGTTCAAGTACGAAATCATTGGCATAAATGGTCCTAGTCCTTTCATTACCAAGTTGTATTACTCGGAGTTTGGACTCCATTATATAATTGATCGAAGAGAGACTTGAAGAATTGTCGACTTCTGAGCTCTATATGATAGGAAAGGAAATCGGATTTGGACTTTCGAGCAATTTATTTCAAAATTTTTTCGTGAAATACGGTAAATTAATTTTAAAAAACACACAAATTTCCGGCTGAATTTCACTATATTTATTTTCACAGAGAAAACGACGCGTTTCGAACGTCTTCGTTCTTCTTCATGAAGAAGAACGAAGACGTTCGAAACGCGTCGTTTTCTCTGTGAAAATAAATATAGTGAAATTCAGCCGGAAATTTGTGTTTTTTACGAGCAATTTATGAGGAGAAAGGAAGAGACTGAGAAAAATTCTTATTTTCAGGTTAGCTTGAAGGTCAACATTTTCTCAAGTTCTACGTTTTGCCGGAGGATGCCCGTCATTTTATTCAAATTTCCCTCCTCATAAAAAAGGTTTCCTGATAAAAGATCTGTTCTGATAAAAGATCTGTTCTAGAAAGTTGGACAAAAAACGAGTTCTCTGGCTTTTTGAGAGGGAAACTATTTTCAGAATTCATAACAAAGGATCAGCAAGACGATGAAGATGACAGCAACTGCTGCAAAGTATCGAACATTTGCTAGAGGTAGGCTAAGTGCCACAAAACTCCAAACATGGCTAGCTCCCATGGTATAACGCTGAAAATGACCTATAAGCTATGTGATGTGATGATGATATACGGAAGGAGAAGACTGTTTGAAAGTGCATGTAATCTATCTCTCTAATTTAAATGATAAGTCGCTACTCGGGTGGACACAGTCTTCTATCCTTTTCCTCCGACAAGGGAAAAGAGAGAGAGAGAGAAAAATAAACCCCATCAGCGCTGAATGAATTGTCGCTCTATTCGGTGCGACCTGAAATGAGACCTACCTCCAGAGTTTGGACCAACGTATCACTGCAGATGATTTTAAATCTGAAAATGGTTTGATACACGTGATCTGCAAAAAGTCTTCAACTGACACGATTATGATGCTCCAAAGTTGGAGTTCACTGAAGTCGGGAACTATGGCTTCGTCGTACATCTTCATTTTAATAACTTTCTATAATTTTTGTATGAAAGCTACACGCAATCAATTGTAAAATTCTCTTGCTATTGAGTGCGAGCCGCTCCACGAGTGTAAACCAGTCTTGCAAATTTGTATATACTTTATAATCGCATCTCATCGAAGTATACGTATGTTTACAACAATACCAATCGAGCAACACCTTAATTTATGAACTCGACGACGTGACTGCACATATTAAAAAATTACGAAGACCTACACGTTGAGAGCGACGAACTCTTTGTGTGCCTTTTTCTCTCTTCCACCATCGCATACAATATACTACACGACAGTGTGTACAATATTTTTCCCCCATTAATTAAATTATGTACTCACAAACTATGATTATTTTCTTCGAGCAGAGATATTCGATGTGCTCGATGACCGGTTTCAGAGTATCATCATGAATGATCTATACGCGTTCGATAATACACATTGCAGATTATTGACCGCTTCTCTCTCTCGTCATCTTCGTCTCAACTGGTTCGACATGCGCGAACCTACGTTCGAGGATGAGGTGCACCACGCTACGTACTCGTACTCGTAATTAGCTAATTTGTCGTTGCGCGAGACTACTCGCCGCCGAGTGGAAAGTTTCCAGGGTGGCTTTCAATAATATCCGGACAGAATTCATAAAAACAGTTTGGAAAAATATATCTACATACGCAACATACGCGGATTAGTACTTTCTCCAACCAAAGTGTAGGTACCTATATGTAATGCGCATAGCTCTTCTATAACTTGCTACTTTTCTCGCTACATTGACTTCGCACTCCTTTTTTCTTTAGGAAAATTTGGATCACATAATCCGTGCTTGCTATCACTAAACCGTGCTCGATACTTCGCGCTATATGTTTATTTAGGATACCTTAGATACGATCTGGGTAGACTATCTTCAAACCGAGGTGAACGATGCAGAAAACAGAGCGTCGGCACGCGTATAAATTAACATTCAATCGTCTAGCTAGTTAAGGTGCGCTGTTGAACTACATTGACGACTCTTTTTATAGTCACTACGTAAAAAACGATGAAAAGGAAAGGTTTGAAATATCGCTGTGGATGCATTTCTGAGCCAAAATTTGTCGGTTTCGTTTGATGATTTATGAACGTTATGCAGGCATGTACACATACGTTCAGCGTGAGATTGCAGTGAAAGGTAGAGTATTTTCGTGCGCCGAAAAGAAAGAAAGAAAACAAAATCAGAAAATTTCTCTCATTTCAATTCGTTGAATAAAATCAATGTCGTAGAGCCACGAGTCTCACGACATTTATGAAGGAAATTCTAGAGGATGAGCTTTGGGAAATGACGCAATTACTACGTGTTATTACACGATTTATGTATGTTTTGAAACACCAGAGGAACAACCCCTCTTGAATTCTTAGTAAAACTCATCCGAAGAATAAAAGACCTCTGTTCTCCCTAACTGGGCTCCAGATCATAAAACAAGAAAACAAAAATTTGTTTCTTTTGTGACTCTAGACGGGCGAGGTCGTCGGAAGGCCTCCTAATTCTTCCTAATAATTTGTACAAAATAGTTCGCATAAAAGCATGGGAGATATACGAGTTTATTCTATTCAACCAGAAAACTAGTTTTTATTCGAAGAATCTATCATTTTATGTCCAAATAGGGTTTACGGACGCATCGGAACAATTTCAACGAGAAGTATGTTCATGAGAGGCCATCTTGTGAGGAATTATCGTCTGCCAGTCATCATTTTCCTCTTCTTATCCATAGAGCCGGCCATTGACGAAAGAGAAAGGAGGGTATACTTGTTAGATATCCAAACTTACGACTCGATAAATTTCGAACGTCACGCAAGTCGGAAGACGGTAGCTCGACCGGGGTGCCTCGGCACCGAGGTGTACGGCGAGGCATTCTCAAAAGTGTCGTGAGATTTGGGAAGAAATCGACAGTATAATTATTGAAGGATTAACACAGTGAGAAGTGAGAGCACGTAGTATGAAGTCTGGGCACGTTATTTACTGCAAAAGAGAGAAGATGAGATGAGATTTCAAATGTTTGATCGAAGCAAGGACGCGTAATTATTATAGAGCATGTGCATAATATTGGTAATGTCATCATACACTGCCTCCTTCATAAAGAAGTGTTTATGACCAAGACGTTAGAGACTAACTTCAGAGACGTACGTTGTTCACATTGTCACCTACATTCGAGAGAGAACGCTGGAAAGTAGAATTTTCAGGGAGTCATGCAGATCAATGCAGATGGAGGCTTTACCAGTCTTTTGTGGCTGTCTCGAGGAAAAGTTTTGTTACACCTGTATGTATTGAAAGAAGAAGTCTCATAGCCAACAATGATTATAGAACTGGGCTAGCATACCTCAGCGACATTTTCCAACACCTCAACAATCTCAATTCTTGTCCACAAAAGCATGAACACAATTTGCTGTATTCTCCCAATTAACTCGTTTTTGTCGCATTTGCAACACCGCCTGTCCTCTACATTGGAGTGGGTGCAGGTTGCATATGCATTTGATTTTGTTTCTTCCAGTACCAGAATCGACCCTTTCGGGTATAACTTCAGTGTTGGAAGAATCTCCTTGACGAATCCCCACTTCTGCTTGGCAACCGCCAAGCTGCAGGGCCCCCTTCGTACGCAGAAAACACGAAAATACCCAACAACAACATCACCTTGAGATATAGTAAATTGCTGTTGGGGTTTCTTCATCTTCTTCTATCTTCAGGGAAGATCGTCGTCTTCTTCTTCCTGCAAACCTCGTTGTTGATGGTACACAGGTGTCGAGTAGGCTATAGCATGGTTCTGTATTTGCCTATTCCATTCCTGGTCCATCTTCCTCTTCATGACGGTGGCCGCAAATGCAGACACCTGATTCCATGCTTCTTCGGAACCTAGCATGGTGGATACCAGGCTACTCGGGTCAAGCGCTTCATCTACCCCGATTTCTTGAAGAGACCGACTAAGCTTGTACCGCTCACGCCTCCACGCCCCGCACTCAAATAAGGTGTGCTGCGGTCCATCATCCCGCCCTTGATCGCAGTGCGAACACGTTGCCTGCTCAACTTTCCTCAGCTTCTCATGAAGGTTTGTAAAGCTTCTTGGTCGGTCGATGTCGTCTTTTTTGCTTTGAACACCACCGCTCTGGTGGTGAACGTGCTAATACACAAAGAGCCTCCGTCGAGACAGTGCGGTAAGCACTAACACACCTCAGCGCAGCTCTTCGTTGGATCTTTACCATCTCTCGTCCTCTATATGGTATCTTCATGGAGTCGGCCAATACTGGTGCGCCATACAGGGGGATCGACAGGGCGCTGCTCATCATGACCCTTCTTCTTGCTTCTTTCGGTCCTCCTAAGTTCCTCATCAGGCGGCTTAGGTATCCAACTACCTTACCCGCCTTTTCCGCTGCCATCAGGAAATGGTGCCTGAAGCTCAGCGTCGAGTCAAACCAGATGCCCAGGTACTTCATCTTCTTCTCAGTCTCGATTTCCACACCTTTCAGGCGAAAGGTGAGTGGACTGAACTTCCAACGGGTCGTGAATAAAATGGCCTCCGTCTTATTAGCAGCGAGTTCGAGTCCAGCCGACTGGTTCCAACGCGTCACTACCTCTAAAGCCCGGTTTATCCTGCTCTCCACCGCTGCAGTTGTATCACAGGTACATACCACCAGGGTGTCATCCGCATAGCAGATAAGCCGAAACCCCGGTGCGGTGGCAGCCTCGCCTTCAATATCCCGTTAAATGCAACGCACCACAAAAGCGGCTCAAGGACCGACCCCTGCGGCACCCCACAAGTAACCAGGCGCTTTACTGTACTAGCAGACGTCTCTGCTTGGATTTCACGACAGTTAAGATAGCTGCTGATCATCCTGAGCAGGTATGCGGGCACTTCTGCGTCCTGGAGGGATTCCAAGATCATCTCACAAGGAATCGAATTGAACGCATTTCTTATATCGAGGCTGACGGCTACGCAAAACTGACGCGTAGCTATCGCTGACTCGGCTAACCTCTTCAGCCGGATCCCAGCATCTGATGTGCAGCGTCCAGTTTGAAAACCGTACTGGCTACTAGAGATTATATCTCTTTCCTTCAGATAGCTCTCCAGTCGATTGGCTATCACAGACAAAGTGGACGATCAGAGGATGGTAGGCCAGGTGGTTTATCCTTCTTATCAATCAGCGCTAGCCTGGCTTTTTCCATCGCACAGGAAACAGTCCCCCAACAATTGCCGCATTGAATGTATCAACAAGCAGTGCCGGGTCAATTGAGTGTATGGCGCTCCAAACTGGATTTGGAATCTCATCCGGGCCTGGAGCCTTCCAATACTTATCCCGCAGTCTATTGACTGCTGCATCCACCTCCTTGGTACCTAGGAAGGATATACCATCCTCTTTGACTATTGGTAGCGCTACCATTGGTGGTGACTGCTGTGGGAACAAGCCATCAATGATTTGACCCACAACATCCGGCTCCATTCGGTTCATTGCTGAGAGGTCTTTTAGCTTCTTCAGCACTATCTTGTAAGGCTTCCCAAACGGGTAGTCCTCGGCCATCTCACACAGCTCTTGCCATGCAGCACTCTTGCTGTCTTTGCTGCCCTTTTTCATCCTTTTCTTGCCCAATTAACTGCAGCGTTTCTCGACAAATTGTCTATGTGGAGTTCTCGGTTGAAAGGCGGTCACTTGGAATTGTTCCCACTTTCTAAAGGAGATGAAAACGTAAATCCAGCTGTTATATAAAAGTAATAGACCGGAAACTACCTCTACCCCTTAAATGAACTAAAATAAGATCGAACAAGAGACTCATTTGCTTCTTCTCCATCACTTTCTTACTATTAAAATACTTATAACGAAATTATCAAAATGCTTCAATCGAAGTGCAGCACAAGAAAATTTGTGAGAAAACACTAGGGGCCAATTTCAAATCAACGTTTCCCACGTTTTTATACCCTTGAATTTTAAAAAACATTTCTGTTCACTTTTAAAAATTGTTCACGCCTACTATAATCCTGAAGTACAAATCTGAAGTTTTTCTTCGTACTTTTGGATGGAGGTCTGCAGGATCAGGCACTCCTGAAGGGAGGTACCGCACTTTTGTTGGGTTTCCTATTTGAAATTGCTGAGCGTCTTGTGATCCAAGGTATAAGGGAGACTGGTAACATGGACGTGATAGAAGAGGTGTTCTGTTGAAAATCATGAAAAACAAGATAATCTGGTTTATAAAGAAGGTTCTACCTTTGTACTCATTGTATTATCTTTTAATCGCAACTTTCCGCAATGTGCGAAGTATGCGCGACTATTCGCAATTGTATAAAAGTTTCTCGAGTTTCGCTTGCTATAGAGCGCATATTTTCTCATTACTTTCAGGCTTGTACTTTTAATTTTGCATCAAAAACCATACTTCGATATCACTTACACGTACACATTTTACGCAGTTCCCAGCTATCATCATCGATGAACAATATAAGTAAATATTACAGTACAATAAAATGTATTCGCGTGCATACGATTACATTTTTACTTCCTCTAAACGGCGGGTGCGAGAGAAGAGGTACAGGGAGGAGTGCAGAAGCTGCTGGTATAGATGGAAGACTAATTGAATTACGAGTTTCCATTGTACGCTTTTTAAACGCGTAGGTAAATAAAACTGTAATATTTTGTATTTACGCGCATAAACAGCGAACAATGGAAATTTTGTTTTCATTAATCATTGCACAACACTTGTAGGCTGTGTAAACGACCGGCACACCATTATTACCCTCATCATCGGCGTAATCATCGCGTGAAAATGGACATTTTTAAATGATATTAAAAAAACTTGTATTCTCGGAATATGTACACAATCGTAATCTCGGTCTACGCTTTGACGGAAGAAAACAGTGCGCGTATATACGAGCTGGCGATAATCGCGAAGCCGAAAAAGCATTTCATTCAATGAACAAATAGCAATGACGAAAACTTATCGCGAAGACCCATCTAAGACGTTCTTGCACCGATTACGAAAGCTCTAGATGAATAAAAGAGTCGTCGTGCTAGGGAATGGCACGTGAGTCGTATTATTACCCTTCAAGCGAGGCTAGATACGTCGACTTTTATTAGCGTGCTTGAGATCTTTGTTGCGTTATAACCTCACATGCGGGACACTGATGTAAATCATGAACATTGTCTGGCGCTTGTTTTTTTGATTTTAGTCTAGTGTATTAATGATGTAAGAAGAGATTGACGTAGTCGAAAGGACGCTCGAAAGAAGTGACTAATGATGATGGTTCAGGCTGTCTTTACTATGACAATATTGAGTGCACTACTTGTCATACTTAGTTGATGGAAAAAATACTCGTAAGATACGTTTGACGCACATCAGCACTATGCTCCTTAGTCTTCATTGCCAGCATGGACTGAATAATTGAGCCGTCTTGTTAAATGCCAGGGACCAGTCTTCTTCAATTTTGTCCCATATTTCCAATTTTTCTGAACAAAAATTCGTTGTGGATGGGGTGTACGTGACCCGTTTCTATGCTTACGATCTTTATATTTCAGCACCATAAAGAATAATAAGAAACGAGATGGTTCTGGGAAGATATTTTTTGGTGCTTGTTTGTGATTCTAGTCCAGTGTATGAATGAAGCAAGAAAAGATTGACACAGTCGAAAAACGCCCAAAAAAATTCTAGGGAAAAGTACCTTAGTTACTTGTGTGAGAGATACTTTTCTCCTGGCCGTTATGGAGTAATAACAAAATCCTCTGTAGCATTGAGGCGATCAAGGGAAGAGTACCTTACTCATTGATATAAGAGATACTTTTCTCCTGATCGTTCTCGGTGAATCAGTTGAAGTCCCTGAAAATTTGTTCGCAGAATACGGATTTTTAATATTCACTGGCAGCACTGTAGCAGGGTAGACTACATTATAATGAATTGACAGATTTCAGTCTTATTTTCTTAGCTGCTTGGGCTCACTGCGTTGGTCCTTGAAGAAGATATGGATTTTTATACGGATTTTGCGTAAAATACGGATTTCTTGCGCAAAAGGTAAAAGTATTTTGGACAGTAACATGAGAGATACCGCGGACGTCCTTAACATTCAGTCGATCAAAGGAAAAGTACCTCAGTTACTTGCATGAGAGGTACCTTTCTCTTGATTGTCAATGATGAATCGGTCAAAGTCCGTAGAAATCTGTTTTCAGAGAAGAAATGGTGGATACGGATTTTTGAAAATATCATTTGGCAGCACTGCACCCGAGTAAGGCTGAGGTTCGTCGTTGTAAAATTCTAGTATGAACTAAGCTGTAGCTAGCCTGATTATAATCTTTGGGGGGGGGGGGGTTAGGTGAAACGCAAATTTCAAAATCAGGGTAGGGATCAGGATTTCGAAATTTTTTCATGTCTCAAGATCATTTGCACGGACGCTTGCACGCTAATTTCAAAATCAGAGGTCAGAGCAAAGACATGAAACATGTCAAAACAAACGAAGTGCACTACTTGTTGATTATTGAAAATTATACTTAGAGAAAATACTCGTTAGATACGTTTGATGTACATTCATCATGTTTTTAAACCCAATGCTTATAGCTGAGTATTTGAAGACCCGCGCTCCTCGGACTTCATTGCCCTCGACATAAGCCACTCAAATCTTAAACTGTATATTTAAGCTACCTTGTCAAATGCTTTGAATCTGTTATCTTCCTGCCCTACATCCCTAGTTTTTGTGAGTAATTGTTCGTTGTTGATCGGGGTACGTAGCACTTTTTATTTGCTTCCATTTCGGAAGTGGCGATTCTCTTGCGTTCATCAACGCCGATCGCGTCCCATGTTTCAGCGCCACGAGGAAAATTGAAGAGTGAGATGGTTTTAGGAAGGTGCTTCTTACTTGTTGGATTTCGATCTATCGACATTCGTGATAGTTTAGCTATGATCTTGTTTACCAGGCCCTCATCAGTGACGTAATTACTCGAAAAGGAGAGTCGTTTTTGTAGTCCCTCTGAAGCTTTCAACTTTCATCTTCAAAAAAACTGAATAAATAATGGAGGTGAAATGGTGTGCTATCAATTTATTGCAAGGTGATAAACTTTTCTCTAATAGGTCCTCCAAAGCCTCTGTATCCCGATTGACATTGATACTGAATGACGGCATAGGTGAGGCAAGTATTAGTATATGCCTCCCTTAGGGGATAGAGTCGGGAGGGTGTTGTGGAGGAATGCGTTTGGAACAGGACTTGGTGAAATATTGACAACATGCTTGCATGTCGATCAAACCTGAAGATGGGACACCCTCCTGTATGCTGTCGATTTGTGGAAATTTGTGGGTGATACGAGTTTATCGTTTGATGAGCATAAGAAGAGGACCAAAGAGCTCAGAATATTTCTTGGTCTTTCTCTTCGTCGTTTCCATGGAGCGAGTGGACTAGTGACCTGTCTACTGTAGAGTAGTCTAGCTTTACTTCACATAATTAAGAAGTGTCTAGGATTCTCTTTCGGGTCCTCCTCTGGAGCATTTTCCAGTGGGCGTCTATGGCGGAGCTCTTGATACACTCTGCGTGATTGGTATTCTGTCAGAGTGAATGTAGCATACACGCAGATGACATGCAAACCAAGGACTTCAAGATTCTGAGGTCCTCTTCGGTGGCTCAAACAAGGTTTCTAGAAAGGTGATGTTTACAGAAAATTGATTTAGAGAAGACCCGTGAGTGACGTTTGAAATCATATTAACCTCTGATTTGTCCTCACTTTCTATTCGGCCCGAAAATCGTCGTCCAGACGCTATCCTCATCCGTATACGTACACCAGTAGAATTTTTTAGTTTAGCAAGGCTATCAAAATCGAAATCTACAACCAGACTTACTTAGTATTTTAAATATTTCTTTCCATAATCTATCGCGTGGTTTTGTATGATTTGTGGACATATACCAGGAACTAGTCGCCTCTACTGGAGTTACGCCAAATCCATGGAAAGTTTGACGTTCTCGTGAGAACCCTAATCAGCTCGGGGCGTTAAGTGCAATTTTGATTGGATCAACAAGACTGATTAACCTCTGGCACGCTAACCTCGTGTGTAATCCACGCGAGTACGCGTGCGTGCGTGTGCGCGTAAGTTTAAAAAGTTAGTTTGATAAGGAATTCTTACGTCAATTCGTCCAATAGACGAGTATACATCGTTAATACTGTGTGACAGAAAAATGAAAACGAACGCGCGTTCATAATAATGAAGAAGAAGAAAAAGAAGAGAAAAAAAAAGCATCGCGAATAGATTTTCGCAATTGTACTCTCTCTCTGAATGCGCGATAATGCCATCTTTGCACCGCTCCTTCTGTGTAAGTACTTAATTAAAGCTTTCGCAGTTTTTCCGATGTTCATTGTACAATTATTGGATGTACACGTAAAAAAAATGAGATATCAATAATAGATAAGCGCCTTTGAAGTTGAACCACAAACCGGTTACTAAAGAAAATACACTTTTTTTTCCTCGATATTATTTATTCTATTATAGTTCTTACTTTCTATACATTAGTTATTGACGATAAAATTTCCTGCGGTGTCCCTTTTTTTTTTCCATCCAAATTAACGAATTGGTTCGTAGATGATCCATATTTAAAACATACTTAGTTAAAAGTGAGCGATACAAGATGCCAAAAAAATAATAATCGAGTAAAATATGGAGTATTCGATGAAACGCTTTCCGTTAAAATGAAAGTAGAATGTCGACTTTTTTAGTTAGAATTTTCACGTAACTAAGTATATTCCAATCCATAACTGTCCGCGTAGAATACCAATCAAATTTACGTACAGGGTACAGAGAATGCATATCTCACCAGGTGTGTAGTGATTGAACGGGTCACGAATATATTGTACACAAACGTCTTGACCGGGTCATTGCTAATTTACCGCCTATAATATACTCGTAAGTTACCAGGAAAATTTCCTATCGTTGCCATTAATTGGCTGACGAAAAAGTGTACGCGTCCAATGTGTATACCCACGTCGATAAATTATTCTCGCGAGGAAGTACCGAGGCGGCTTAAACAATTACACGCCGACCAGAGCACATTCGGCTAATTATAGGCAATAAATTTGTTGGCTACATTCTTAATTAGCATTTGTACGGAGTATCTATGTGTGTAGTGTATATCGAAATTAACTAGAGAGAAGCGTAGCATATGTAATACAAAGTAGAATATACTGATGTTTGGTCGACGCAAAATTTAATTAAAGAGATTGTAGAAAAGCTGCATTAGAGGTAATATAATATACCTGGAAGCTTTCGACGAGAAAAATTACGTCAATTTACGGACACTATTATTGTTGAAGGAAACGTTCTTACTCTTGTCGATGTCCAGTTTATCCACAAAAGACGCCTACTTTGTCCATTATGAAATGCGTACCTACGAACAGAAATTAACATATTATCATGAAAGGAATTTATAATTATTAATGAATAATTGAAAATTTTAAATAGTAATTTTTTACTAATTTTACGCTTTATACCTTACAAGGGAAGGAGATACTCGCGTCCGTTTGTCATCGTCTGTTTCAAATAAGATAAAGTAACTGATAATTTTTGAATTGTCTTTAGAAAACTATACGATACAACAAAGGCAGCGCAGCGCTAGCGTACGTAACCATATTCCTATGAAAGCGAATTCGCTATTTAGCAATGGTATTAGATTTCCTCAGTTTAATTTGAAAACTAACGCTGAATGGTTATCGATGGAATCCATGCGAGAACCTCGAGGTAGAAAAGGTCAGACTGAGACATGTTTCTCCAATTTTTTGGTATCTGTGCTCCAGATCCATTAATCGAAAAGGGTGGAATGCATCATAAATCAATACAAGTTGGGGAGGAGCTAGAGAAAGTATCTTTGTCATCACTTATCTACAAGGAGATAGGTTTTCTCGAGCCCTTCCTGAGCTTTCTTGAACGAGGACAGAGTATACAGTATAGCAATCGAGCGGAAGACAGTACGAACGTGACGATTTCATTGTACCATCGCAAAAATCTGCTCTCTATCCTAACACCACATGCACTGAAAGGCCTTCCTCTGACATCCATAAGGCCAAAAGACCCTGTTACCCGCAGCAGATTTCAATCTCCAAATTAGTGACGCTGCGCTTTCGAATTTCAAACATTGAAAACTTTTGTTTCCAAGATGGTAGTGCTCTAGAAGATTGCTGATGTGTCTTGGAATGCAACAAAAAAGAAAAAGGGTGATAAGTGTAAAAGAGTGCGTAAATTAATGCGCTGTACAAATAGCTTAGCTAAAAAGCTACTTTCGATTTTCCCTCGTCCCTTCTTCAATATATTTTGCCGATTGATGCAGACATTAGCTTAAGAATGTCCCAGTATGGGGGGAGGGGGGGAGAGGAAAGGATTACCTTGATATGAAGGAAAAAGAAATGTTTTGACCGAGCAAAATATATAAAAATCATATTTAATATCTTTTTATAGTTGTTCGATCCAGCTATCAGTTCAGATAAAATAATTTTCGTAGTGGCTTTGTGACGTCATCATCGTTATCAAATTTAGTAACATACCATCATTTTTTGCTCTCTCGGATTTGCAGATTCTTAGATTAGGTCGAGAATTCTCAGTCCATCAAGGAGAAGGAGGTAGAAGCTCAGCATAGACTTGCACATTATACGAGTATGCTAAGCCTAGTTTAAGCCAAGTATACCCTAGTATTAGTATAGCTTAACCTGAGCATAAGTTGAACCTAATTTAGAGCTAGTATTGCTTAAAGCATTATTCAAGACTGGAAAGTGTAAATTCCTCTGCTCGTTGAAGAAACATTGAATCATGTTCATGCCTTGGGGCGTTTTATCAATGTACCGATTGTATACTAGACAGCTTCCCCTCATTTGTCCACATTCTATCTCTAGTAAAAGTCTAGTTTACACTAACTAGCTTTTGGGGGCTCAATCGCTTCGCTGGTTCGCCCTCATTCTTGGTCTAGTATAATAAACGAACTATTCTGGATTAAGTCGAGGATTCCTTGGAAATTTTCGGATAGTGTGGGGGGGAGGGGGGTCAACTCGGCCTTGGACTCAAAGATTTACTATAAACGGCTGAGGCATCGGTAAACACATTGAAAAAAGAAAACCCGGTCCCATACTTGCGATGGCGGATGAAGGCACAGTAATAAACATCAACCGGTTTAAACCTTTTTGTGACATCGTCGTCATCCGTTGAATCTGTTTGTGATGTCATCATCTTGAATTTTGTCTACGACGTCATCAACATCCCTTAATTTTGACAGGGGACCTGTTTTATTGAATAATGCCTAGCAATTTCTATTATCTTCAGTATAGCTGGGACCCCTCCTTGTGGTATTGTAGCTTTAATACGAGTATATGCCTAGCAATTTGTACCTTTAATATAAGCTAGAAGTCCTCCTTTATTATACTAGCTTCATACTAGTATAACTGGAATCTTTGAGCTATAGATGATAGGGGGGGAGCTCAAAATTTTCCAAGTCCCAAGGTCATAGGTGATTATGGTTGTATAACTGGAAAATATTGATATGCCTAGCAATTTGTATTATCTCTAGTATAAGCTAGGACCCCTCCTTGTAGTACAGTAGCTTTATACTAGTATATAATTAAATAGGAGGGGACTTGGGGGGAGGTAAGGGGAATAGGAAAGAGGGGAGGTCAAAAATTTTCCAAGTCCCAAGGTCATAGTTAGGTGAGGAAGTGCCTCCCGGACGCCAGACGCCGGACACTTTTTCTTGAAAGACCCCCTGATAAAACAGGTTCCCTTTTAAAAGGACGCCTGCCAGCTGGCCGGTCGGCAAACCTTGGACGTTGAAAATTTTGCAAGTCCCCTCCTGTCATACACGAGTATGAAGCTAGTATAACATAAGGAGGGTTTCTAGCCCAATTCAAGTCCAGTATACTGTATTTTAGGCATTAGCTCATTATAATACTGTAGTTTTTGATATACTTTTGTAAGTCCCCCTTCTATCGTATATATAGCTTGAATGTTGCTGTATATAGCCTAATTAAAATAGCTCCTTCAATTAGTCAAATATGCAATGCTTCAAACACCGTCCCTCCTATAAGCTAGATTAGGCTCAATGAAAGGCCTTTCCAAAATATTCCATAATACAGGTTTTGTCCCTCCCCTCATTCAACTTTTTCAAAGAGCCCACAAATTTTCCTTTTGGACTAGTAGGATGCATACTACGCCTAGTCTAAGTCTAGATGCTAGGCCATAGTAAGCCTAATATAAGGCTAGTATTACTCCAGTACAGCCGTTCTCAAACTTTTTGACATGTTTCATGTCTTTGCTCTGGTCTCATCCTTATGGGAATTTTCACTGTGGCAGTGGTTCTCAAATCTGCCAGTCCAAGTCCGAGGCCCTCCCCCACCCCCCTTCATAGTTTCTAGCTTATCCTAATATAATGAAAAGGCGTAGGTTAGAAGAAAACGCTGAGAGCCATTATGAATCTACTAGCTTTTGACGTCATAAGTTCGGTGACGTCATAAGTCAATGACTTCATAAGTCAATGACGTCATAAGTCGTTAATCCTGGTCCGCTTACAACATCTGAAACATACTAAAGTAGACTTACACTAGGCCAAGGAGCGGGGCGAACGAGCAGAGTGAGTGAGGCCTCCTAATCTCATCAGCCTGAAATGTACTAAAAGTAGACTTGTACTGGACCAAGAAGCCCCGTAATCTCATCTGCCTGAAATATACTGAAGTAGACTTATCTAGACCATGAAGCGGGACAGATCAAGCGAGTGTTCCGCTCTAAAGTCTTAGCCTAGAACTCTAAAATATTTTTGTCTTGCATTATCCACAACATGTCTGATTGGGCAGAATTTCGAAAAGACATAAAACATGATCCTTATCTTTTTGGCTGCGCCAAGAAATCCAATACCCCTTAATCATTCTCTCTCCCGTTTGGTTCACGGCACCCTTATCTGAATGAAAAGTTGGCGGTACGTTCACCAGAAAACAGTTTTCGAAATACGTTGTGCGACTGTATTATTTCGAATTCGAAAATGGGTGTACCGATGAGAGACATATATTTGTCGTTAGCGGGTGCAAGAGCTCAACAGAAAGTAGATGCAATCCAATGTGTTGACGAGGATGATAACGCGAGTCGTATTATTAGAGGAGACGAATCAAATGTTTTCGGAGTCGTTGCGGAGGATGGAACGCACAAGTTGAGCACCGGTCCAATTGAGCATCTCGTTAAGTTAGTAGGCCTATAGAAATGAACGTTATTTCATGAAAAGCATTCGTCATACTTTTTACTCAAAAAAGTACTTCAGAGTGAAATAATTTTTGATTTTTAGGCGAACTCCTGAACCATGAAAAACAGAGAAGATATGGTGCAATTGATGATACGTTTAGAGATATTTTATATTGTCAATATCTAAAACTGCTTTATAATTCTTTTCATAAGTACTACAGAAAATTTCTAAAATATGCTTATTGCTTATATCCTATCTTTCGAAATTGATGATCATATACATGCACAAGTTTGAATTTTCAACTCTCAAAATTTATTCGAGAGTCAGAGAATAGTATCTTTTTCTTTTTTTTTCATTTTTTTAGAGGGAGAGTTGATGCAATTCGGAACTGGAGAATGTTACTAAAGTCTAGTTCAATCGATAATCTTGAATTCGACTAATTCTGCCTCCTAAAAATCTCAAAAACGGGAGCTGAACCATTTTTCCAACTTGCGACATCATTGAGTGCGACTCGAGCGCATTCTGGTGTATCTATTGAGCTACTTTTGAACCTCAAAGGAAGTTTTTGAGGTCGGTCTATGCTAAGTTATGAAACATGAATTGTGTGGGCCTTCGACGTGAAGTATAAAATGTCGTTCTTCGAAAACCGTAAGGTAAATACATAAGAGCATACGTAAGATGACGAAATATTTTGGAAAAACTTCTCTACAATTAACATGTCAACCCAACATGTGAAAATTTTGTCTTCTTATCTCACCGATAGGAGCTTCTATGTACACTATGGAGGAGTCAACTCCTCCACCAAACCTATTGCAGCTGGAGTACCACAGGGGAGCGTTCTTGGCCCCCTATTGTACTTACTTTACACTGCTGACATTCCGGCCCGAGACAATGCCACAATGGCCACATTTGCAGACGACACTGCAGTACTAACAAGTCATGAAGACTACCCCAATGCAGTTACAAAACTACAGACAGCAGTTTCTGAAATTAATGATTGGGCAAACACTTGGAAAACCCAAATAAATGTGGGCAAGACAATACGAGTTGATTTCGCCCTTCGAGCGCATGGATACGAACCAATGTATATTAACAATGAACCTGTCCAACGGGCTGAGAGCGCACGATATCTGGGCTTACACCTAGATAGCAAACTCAACTGGAAGACACACATCACGAAGAAGAGAGAAGAACTCAAAATCCGATTTCGTGCATTGTTTTGGCTGCTCAGAGCCAAAAGCCGCCTATCACTTGCAAATAAAAGATTGATTTATGTTACAATTCTTCGTCCCATTTGGATGTTTGGCATTCCACTTTGGAGCTCAGCTGCGAATAGTAACATTCTAATTCTTCAGCGGTTTCAGAATACCACTCTTCGCAAAATCACTGGAGCACCTTGGTATCTCACAAATCAACAGATCCACCAAGACATGGCTTTAGAAACAGTCATGGAAATAGCCACGCGGGAAACGACTAAATACATCACACGACTCCATAACCACCCAAATACAGAGGCTCTGACGCTACTTGAAGACCCTCCCATCCAGCGCCTCAAACGGAAGGCCCTAGCTCATACTTGATATTATCTATACCTCTTCTTACAATTACTTGAAATTCAAATATTCATATGGTATAGTCAATAATTAATTAATCTTATGAAAATTTATCCATTATCATGTAATCTATACTCTTTTTTTTTTTTTTTAAGTAGCTGAATCGTGAATGCATGATTCAGCTAATATTCACGTTAATTACTCCTTACCTGCTGCACGTATATGTAAATGTTATGACAACAGTCCATATAAAATAAATGAGAAAAAAAAAAAAAAAAACAAAAAAAACAATTAACATGTGACGTTGCAGAACGGTTTCTTATCAACTTGGGAGCAAAATGACAAAGGCTCTTATGGACAGTGACGTAGTTACCCCCCGAAATTTCCTTCTACAGAACGAAAAATAAGAAAAAACGTATAATATATGAAATTATCAACCTTAAGCCCCCCCCTCCCGAAATTTTGCTGTAACTACGCCTCTGCTTATGGACGTGTTTTTCGGAATAATAAATTCATCTCAAGAACGATTGATTTTTTTGAGAAATTCAAGAGAAATTTTGTTCTTCTTGTAATTTTACATATGATGAGATTATAACAAAAAAGGGGTCTCTTTGGATGGAATTTACTTGGAAAAGAAGATACTTTCTCCTGATCTGGATGATCCGCCCCCAAGTGCGTATTCTCCGCATCGCGCTCCACCCACACATTTATGTAAACAAAGCCAAATAGCCTAGTAGAATTACGGTTTTGAAAAAAAAAAAAATGTTCATCAAAGCTTTTATTGCTGAAAAGTGTTGGCCTTGGTGTCCTTGTTATATGGTAAAAACCCATCACCCTCACCCTTTGCGGAACCCCTTAAAAAGAGGGCTTATTTGGCACATTTTTTGGTTTTTCGAATTTTTCTCAAGAAGTATGAGATTTAGAGCAGAAATACCTCAGTACAAAAAGATTTCCCATAAAATTTACCATCAAATATAGTCATTACTTCTTCCGTTACAATGATTTGACGCTGTATAACAATATCTGCAAATTTACTGTTTTTATAAATTTTCGATGTATTTTTCGAGTCTTTTCCTAACGTTTTTCCGATTTTTTTCAAAAAGTTGAAGATTTAGAGCAAAAATACCTCAGTACAAAAAGATTTCCCATAAAATTTACCATCGAATCGAGTCATTTTTTTTTCGATTACGATACTTTGACGCTGTATAACAATATCTGCAAATTTACTGTTTTTGGGAATTGTCAGGTTTTCAAGTTTTTTCTGTATGTTTTTCTGATTTTCCTGAAAAAGTTTGAGATTTAGAGGGAAAATACGTAATTTCAAAAGATATTCTCAGTATAATTCTCTACTGACTGACCTCATCATTTACTCAGTTACAATAATTTGAAGCTATACAACCATTTCTTGAAGTTTAGAATAAGAGAATGTTGGGAAAAGACTCAAAAAATCGAAAATTTCTGAAAACAGTAAATTTGCAGATATTGTTACACAACGTCAAATTATCGTAACCGAAGAAATAATGACTCTATTCGATGGTAAATTTTATGGAGAATCTTTTTGTACTGAGGTATTTCTGCTTTAAATCTCAAACTTTTTGGAAAAAATTGGAAAAACGTTAGGAAAAGACTCGAAAAATCAAAAAATCCAAAATTTATAAAAACAGTAAATTTGCATACATGTTACACAGCGTCAAATTACCGTAACCGAAGAAGTAATGACTTTATTCGATGGAAAATTTTATGGGGAATCTTTTTGTATTGAGATATTTCTGCTCTAAATCTCATACTTTTTGAGAAAAATTCGAAAAACCAAAAAATGTGCCAGATGAGCCCCCTTTTTAAGGGGTTCCGCAAAGGGTGGGGGTGATGGGTTTTTACCACATAACAAGGACACCAAGGCTAACACTTTCCAGCAATAGAAGCTTTAATGAACATTATTTTTTTTTCAAAGCACTTATTTACTGTAATTCTACTGGGCTACAAAGTGTTGACACCTTCTACAAGAAGAGTCCAAGTTTCATAGAAGTCAAAGCTGACAGTCGTGGAAGTTTCTCGATTCTGATACTATTCGCGAAATACTGAGAGGTGGCGCTGCAAGTGACGCTTTACAGAAACTGGACGAAAAGGTGATCGCTTAGTTTTTGCCATGAGAAGATGTACTCATAAAATCAGCTTTATCTCTTCTAATATTATCATGTTTCCAATGAACCTGTTTCATAGTTTCTTTCTTTGTTTGTTTTTTTTTTTACTTAGACTACGGAGCGAAAATTTCGATTTGACAGCCGTAAAGAGTTTGAAAAAATTTCAACTCATGAGGAATTAGAGGACTCGAAAAAATGTTGATTTTCGAGCTATATATGAGAGAAAAGGGACAGAAAGAATGTTGATCTTTGAGCTGCATAATTAGAGAAAGGGGTATGTGCTTGAAGGAATTTTAGCCATCGAATGAGAAAATTGGAAAGCTGTTGCCTTCCAAGTAATAGTAGCGCAGCGTTTTTCTGCCTGGTACATTTTCCATTGTACACGTCTTCCTGCGGTACGATGTTTGGACTTCGTCCGTAATTTCAGAATTTGTGGCCCTACGCGACAGACAAATGAGGCCTCAACCTCCTCTTCCCGAACTACGGTCTCAAAAATACGGGAACTCTGACCTGAGTTCTGCCACCAATATACGCGAATGGATCTGGATCCAATTGATCTTCCTTTCTTTTATTGGAAAAACTTCCCGCCGGGCTCTGTAGAGTCCAAAAATTGTAAGAAGATATCGAATACGATCTGTATTCCTTGCCCCCTCATAAGGAATTTGGGGCAGGCTTGGAGTCAAATTTAAAAAATCATCTGGAATCAATAGTCCATTCAATGTAGGCAAAAAAAGGGCCTTAGCTAGACACAATTCGGGCAGTACACTTTTCTTTGTGAAAGTGGTCTGAACCCCCCCCCCCTCCCCCCACCTAGTATACTGCATATTATGCTCAGTATAATGAAGGCTAAAAGTCGGAATTTTTTCGTCCCCAAAGTCGGTCAAGGGTATTGATGACGTCATGGAGCATTACATCCTTCACATGGATTTCTAACTGACCCCTTGCCCAAAGACATAGACATATTGAAAAAAAAAAAAAACTGGCAAGTTGATGAAATAATGGAGAACTTGAAGGCATAGTGAGATTATGACATGGGTGTTCTAAATCATGCTTAGTCTGAATGAGAAAGGGAGGAATCTTGATATGTTCCTATCAATTCGAAGTTTAGAGCTGAGGAAGGAAGTTCCAGTTAAACTAGAGATGAGCAGAGTAAAGTGAAGGAAGGTATTTTGGTGACGGTACTAAATGAATGAGCATCACCTCGTCAATTTGGATTTGATTGAAAGAAAGTTGAAAACATGGTCGTAAAGTAGAGTTGTAGTTCAAGTTACAATATTGGTGCAGTTGAAAAGGCCGTCGTGCAGTGCCGATTTGAGAGGGAGCAGCTTAATGGCAACGCTTTCGTGGCTCTCCGCCTAAAAACTTATCTGGTATGCGGAGATGCTGCGTCTTGGGCTTCGTCGAGATGATCGAGTCAAGAAAGATAGTAAAGCAGATCGCAGGAGCCAATGGCCACCATAGAGGATAAAAACTCATGTTTAAGGCCTTGTTCTCCAGTTGCGACACAACTGATGACGCGGGAAAACACCCGAAAGTACTCTTGTAAAAGTGAATAATAAAGTAGAATTGTACCCTTGAAAACTTTTTCTTAGTTGACGTTTGTCTTGGATCAAAATCTCGCGGTACACCCAAGTTGAGCTGGCGGCACGGACATATGCCGCGGCACACCGATCTAGAAATACTGATGGAGGGCGAGGTACTTGAAAAGTGCGGGGCTTTACGGAAAGATTATTTGCGATCGTATGTAAGAGAAAAAATTGATTACCGATATCGAAATCAAAATATAATCGATTGTAATTGACCTATCAAAAAAGTTTTCAAGTTCTGTCTCTCAAATCTCCCGCCAAAAACATTCAGGTTTCAAAGCTACGTACGATACACGTTCTCGTTTGCTTTTCTCAATCGATGAGTAAAAAAAAACCGTCTTTGTCTATCGATATCTAAGCAACATTATCTACTGGAAGTTGATATAATTTTGTAGTATTGTATTGTAATGAAGAGACCGTGGAAAATTTTCAAGTACAGAGCAGATGTCGAATTATTTTAGAATCTTGGATAAACGAGAGAAAGAAGAAAACAGTTACCTGAATTGATTAGTTAGTCTTTCCGGAAGCGAACGAATGGAAAACATGAAATTAGAAGTATTTTTCACGGAACGATTGACAAAAAAGGAAAAAAGTGTTCGTTTTATTATGATTTTTTTTTTTTTTTTTATTAATTTCGAGGTGGAAGATCAATTACCTTAAACTGGTGAAGATTAAAGCACAATATTAAGGTCTTCTTGGATGAAAAAAAAAATTCTCGAGTCGACTGAGTAAATTCTATTATCGTCATTTTTTTGTCTTCTTTCTCGCCGGATCTTAACGCAGTTCAGAATTGGAACAGAATTTCTGATCAATAGGAATGGATGAGCGGCGACAACCTACGTTTGTTTGCACCGGAATACTGGAATCGATTTCGTCACAGTATATCAAAATGATAATAAGGTAAAAATATAATGCCCGCAAGTCTAACATCACGACCACTTTCGCTGAATGAAACGATTGAACTCGTGTGAGTTCGCGACGACATTATTGGTTTTTTCCCTCTTCGCAAATTCACTGCTTACCGTACGAAAGAAATAAACTCTAATTTTTATTCCAATTTAAATGCTCGTGAACAATGATGACAGTGATATGGAATGACTAATAAGGTGGTCACTTTGAAAAGCGAAAAATGTATTGTATCGCGCAAAAAAATCAATAAATCATATTGCTCGTTTTGTGATAGACGTCTGATCGAATTATATTATTCGAGCGCTAACTCGCGCAATTAAAATTGCTCGCTGATGATGAAAGCCTGACAGAGATCGATCGGTTGCTACCGTTCTCTCGTTTTGTAGCTTTTGTTTCAGCATCAGAGATGACTGTTGGCGTAAATCAAGATTATTTATTGCGCGGAGAAAGTTTATGCAATATTCCTTTGTTCATAGATTACGGTCTGTTTTCCGAAATTCAACTAAAAACGATAAATTTTGCTTACCGCTCCATAAAGCTGCACAAATACTACCACACTTATTGCGGGTAGCAAAAGTACATAAAATACTATACGGTCATTGTATGCTGTCTGTGTACAATTATGTCATGACGCGAGGCAACGGAAGGCGAGAGAATTTTTCGGTTCCGCGCTGAAGGGGGTCTGCCGCCCGCATCCAAATCGCGGCTACTTTCCAATGCGGCCTTGAACGTGACGCGGACACTTTTCCCACGCTGTTGTCGTGTGTAGCGTGTCGCACGTCTTGACGACGATCTTGCCTGATGTTTTCCGCAAACGAGGAAATAATATCCGGAAAAATATTGTTGAAAGCCCATGGCTTCGAAATCGTCGCATTGGTCAGGTACAGAAATCGATTTGAATGCATCTTCGATTGACTTTAAGTAATGGCGACTGCTTTGCATGAGTGCCTCTCAAATATGGTGTCTCGCGGAGGCTCCCTCGTACAAAATTGAATTGACGTATCTGCAAAACTTAGCTCTTAAAGGCTGAAAGAAATCTCATTCTACTGATCGTCAAACAATTCAACAGTGCACGGCAAAGCTAGTATTGTGCTACGTGAAATTACATGATTAATGTATAATCTTTCACCTAAACTCAAATCTGATTAAATAAGACTCTTCTTTTTCTCTTCCTTCTGGTCATTGCTTATTCTCTTATGAATACCCACAGTGACATCTTAGACCCTTGTTTGAGTACTTTCCTCTGTACAGTACTGACCCGGAGTCATGGGTTTCCTTCTTAACTTACCTTTTCCCTGGGATTCCCTTAACCTCACGTCCATTGTAGCCTGTGGCTGCTGCGATCTTCTTCACCATCTCGATTTTTTTCTCTTCATTATTCTTTAAGACAAGAATAAATGGTAAACGAAGGACCAACCTACAAAAGAAGGTCCGACTGAGCAACTTAATGTTGACAAAGGCTATACAGTAGTGGCAATGGAGAAGGACAATTGCACGCAAGCAGTGGCGTCTCACATCGCAAAGCATATGGATGTCAAGATCGAAAGAAGGAACCAACTCAGAAATACCAGAAGTACAGGCTGCAAACTGCGTTGGCAGAAAACAATGTACCTGGCAACGATAGAGAGTAACGAGGGAGAAGGGGGAAGGGATAAGTTTTGTTCAGGACTAGTAAAATCCTAGTATAAAGCTAGTAAAATATAAACTGAGCAAGATGAACTCGCAGATTTTTGAATCACCTACTGAGTAACAAACAGTGCTGACAGATGCGATAGTTTCAAAAATCCGTACGCGCCATTTCTTGTAAGACCTAAAAACAGATTTCTACGAACTTTGATTGATTCACCAATGACAATCAGGAGAAAGGTATCTTTGATAACAGTAACTGAGTTACTCTTCCCTCGATCGACTCAATATCACAGGAGACTGTAGTATCACTGTATCAGCCCATAAGGAGCAGGAGAAAATTTGAATTGGGCTCTAAGGTACCTTTCCCTTGATCGCAAGAAACCCAAATTGTATGTAAAATCTACAGAAAAAGAAAAACCCGTCCGAAAATCCGTAGATCTGCAAGCACTGGTAACGAAGGTGAAGGGGGGGCACTTAGAAAATTTCGAATTAGGGGAAGATGGTGAATGCAGATGTTCACAAAGAATCATAATAGATAAGGATGGAAGACGAATTATGACGAAGAAATCTCCTAGCCCGAGCGGGAATCGAATCAGAACACATCCAAAGGCGAAATATGACGATCTACGAGTAATCTTGGGGCCACTGCTGCCAGATGATATTATCAAAAATCCGTGTCCGCCGTTTTTCCTAAGACCTACAACCAAAATTGCTACACACCTTCATTTATCCATCTATAACAATCAGAAGAAAGGTATCTCTCGAACGAATAACTAAGGTATTTTTCTCTTGATCTACGCATTGTTACGGGAGACTGCGGTATCAGCCTATAAAAACCAGAAGAAAAGTATCTCTCATATTGGAGACTAAGATACTTTTTTTTTTGAGCATAGAAAATCCGTAGAAAAATTCGTATCTTTCTCGAGGAACAAAAATCCGTAGATCTGGCAGTATTGCTTGGGACCTGGTAGCGTAGTGGTTATCGCGCCCGTCATCAAAACGACAGGTCGCGTGTTTGATTCCCGCTCAGGCTAGGAGATTTTTTCGTCATAATTCCTCCTCCATTCTTATCTATTAAAATTTGGGGTCAGGTCGGACTAGAGACATAAAACAAGTCCACAAATTATCAGTTTGCTTTCGAAAAAGCATCAGAAACAACGAGTAGCTGATAGAGAACCTTTGGGTGCGCTAAAAATCATAAGTAAACACAAATTGGTATCTTTAGACCTCCAGAAAAGTTCTAATGCCTGTTGGAACCAGAGCACAAATGTCCCTGATACAAGAGTACATCTCGATCGGAATTTTCCTGAGACTTTCTGCGTTTTATTGACATAGCTTGGAAATCGATATCCGTCCAAGTCGCTCTTTCCATCCTAATGTGTGGGAAGTTGATAAAACATGTGCACAGGCGAGGACGCAGACAATGTCGATTTCGATTCCTTTACGCGCCAAAGTGAGCGAGGTGGTGTCCATATGATATAATTCAAAAAAATATGATAATACATAGAATGAGAAATGTACTTGAAATTACGTCAGACAGTAATACAAAGGTAATCGTAGGCAAACGAGCATTGGTGCGTAGTATTCTAACGAGTTTTCGAAGAATGCAGCGCGAATCGTTGGTCATCATTCTAGAAGGATGAGTTTTCATGAATAATTATTATTATGAGTTTTTTATCGACAGATCGTTTAAGATTACTTGCAGCGTGTAATTGAACTCGCGACCCACGGAGAAAGCCCCACATGATGATGCTGGCCAAACATCGCGGAACGTATTTACCCCGACCGCGAGCGCAGGTTCCTCGCGAAGGGTCACCGACTGTATACTTATTTAGATCGGATCGATTCCGTCTTTCTTCTCGGAAAAAATCGCGAATGCTTTCGACAAAAATGTCCTGTATCGTGTTTTCTTCTTGCTCTTCTATATCATCTATTTATTGACCGAGTCGACGTAACGAGCGATAATTGAATACTGCCGTCAAAACGTGACGCTAAATCGACGATTTTGAAGTTCCTCGTCAATTATAGACATGAACGACGATATGGGATGGAGTGGATGGTCGTCGATCGAGCCTCGATATTGGCTTAGAATTATCGATTTACACGAGTCGTCATTATACGCATACGTGTAAGAGACCACCGCGGAGCGTACGGTACGGACCGAATACGGCACGGGCACATAAAGCTTACGACCGACTCGTCTTGGCTCCGTTGCGTAAGTTTGTAAATAATACAAAATAATGAACGGTACCGCGAGTATCTTCGGTAGTGTAAATTACATTTGCCGAGGGACACCTTGCTTTCTTCTTCCCTGTATAATGTCCGCCAATATTGCGTCTACACATTTTGCAAAAGGCGGAAAGTATCGCCGTATGTAACGTACGCACATTATGTACGCGCATCTATCATTCGAAAATGTAAATTTCTTTCAATGATTTACGATAAATGAGACGGCGTGTGAAGCGAAAGAATTTACGAGTTGCATTCATCCGGACGTACGTCGACTTTGTAGGTAAATTACTCGCACATCGAGTTTTTTTCATTTTTTTCGCTCATTTCCGCGATTTTGAGAGTGCGTCGCCACGCTTGATAACGGAAATTTTATCACTAGACGCGTTCATTTTTTTTTCGTTTATTGTGCGGGCATTGTGATAATTCATGTCTGCAGAATTGACAACATTGAATGATACGCTGAATTACAATTCAGTTCCGTATTTTACTATAGTACCCTGTTTAGAAATCGTAGCTCCCGAGTGGTGATATCTATAATTCCCGACAGGGGCATCCTTTGTCAACCAGTGGCTCCCAACCAGGGCGCCGTGGCACCGAGGTGTGCTGCCATGTATTTTCAAGGGTGCCTCGAGATATAGAAATAAATCGACAAAAATTTCAATATTCAAGGACTAAATTGTAAAAGCACCTGATTTGAAAACTGGGTACGGTATTTATTGCAAGTAAGAGTAGACCAGACTTGAGATTTTAAGTAGCTAAAACGCGTAACTATTCGAATAGATGCATATATTGGTAATGTCATCATAAGCAGCTTCCTTCTTAGAGACGCGTTTATATGACGGACGGGCGTCCGGTTGTGACCTTGGGACTTGGAAGAATTCTGGTCAAAAAAAAAAAAGAAATAATAAAATAAAATAAAAATAAAAATAATAAATAAAAAAAAATAAGATGAAATAAAAAAAAATAAAATGAAGTAAAATAAAATAAAATGAAAAAATAAAAAATAAAATAAAATAAAATGAAAAAATTAAAAATAAAATAAAATAATAAAAATAAATAAATAAATAAAAATAAATAAAAAATAAATAAAAAATGAATAAAAAATAAACCAAAAATAAACCAAAAATAAATAAAATAAAATGGAATGAAAATAAAATTAAATTGAAAATAAACATGAAGGTCATTGAGAAATTTGCGAGTATCATCCTCTCTCTCTCTCAAAAAAAAAATGAAAAAAAATTCAATCAAAAGATAAAATAAAATAGAATATAATTAAAATCAAAAATAATTCTGAAAAAACTCATCAGCTCGAAATATACTGAAGTAGACTTGTACTGGACTAAGAAGCGGGACAAACGAGCGGAGCGAGTGAGACCCAGTAATCTCATCAGCTTGAAATATACTAAAGTAGACTTGTACTGGACCAAGAAGTGGAGCGAGTGAGGCCCATTAATCTCATCAGCCTGAAATATACTGACATAGACTGGTACTGGACCAAGAAGTGAGGCCCAGTAATCTCATCAGCTTGAAATATGAGTCGCGCTCAGCGAAACCATGTACTAAGTCGGAAAACAAAATTTCGAGATACAGCCAAAAAACGAAAAGAAGGTTTGTAGTTTTCCTCGTAATTTGAATCTTTAAAAATTTCTACAGCGGTCAATTTTGATGCTAGCGAACCTGATTTTTTTTTATTTGAAAGCAGAGGACCTCCTCTGAAAATTTCGCCAAAAATCAGAAATTTTTTTTTTCCGACTTAGTACATGGTTTCGCTGAGCGCGACTCATATAATAAGTACACTTGTACTGGACCAAGAAGCGGGACAAACGAGCGGAGCGAGTGAGGCCCAGTAATCTCATCAGCCTGAAATATACTGATGTAGATTTACACTAGACCAAGAAGGCTCATTAGCCTGAAATATTCCAAAGTAGACGTATACTACATCAAGCGAGTGCCGCGAGTGAGTCCTAGAAAACAGTCAGCCTAAAATACTCTAAAGTGCTAGAAATTTCGGAAATTTTTGAACCATGAAGAGCTTAGAACGACTGGCAAAAAGACATGAAACATGATCTTTATATTTTTGGCAACGCCAAGAAATCCTTTATCTTTTTCTAACAGTCTTCTTCCCGTCATTATATATAAAATGAGGGTCATGGAGAATTTCAATTATGCTTAGCCAAAACGTTAACGTAAAGTCGACTCACTATGCACTTGAAATGTACAAAATTTCAACTTCGATTGCAGGTCTTTCGAACCGAAACCGACGTCAATTTTTGGTTGACATCGATTATGTGCAATGCTGAGAATCGACTTAATTTCGACAACGAGAGCGGTCAACCATGAGTCGACTTCATTTGCGGTCGATGTTGAGCAAAATTACATCGACTCGATTTCGAGTCGACTTTTGTTGAAATGGTGAGCCGATTCGGAATCGATATAGTTTATTGGATGGAAAGAAGGAGAAGCCAGAATTTCTGATACCCATTTTGCTACAAAAATATTTGTCTGTTAATACTGAAAAGAAGTGGATTCTCGAAGTATACTTTAAGGCCAGGTGGCTGGTCAAAAAGAGAGAAAATTGAAAACAACAAGTCGATGGAAAGGGAGGAAAATTGATCGAAAATTTGAATACTTCGTTGAAAGTCTCTTCCCAGCTTTATCTTAGATCTGACTTAATCGCATGAGTGTGGAAATGATTTTTTTGAATCGGCGGAAGAAGATCAACATTGATTTGTTGATAAGTAAAGTTACTGTGCACAAGTTAGGAAGCTACAGCGGTTTCGAAGATGCTCTTCTATTTCATCACAAACTCCCAGAACTGATAGAAAATTGAGTGCAGCAGGTCGGCAATTAGGTGAGAGCTGTTGGATCGATTGTTACGCAACGTTCTTTATAGTCGTACTATTCCTATATTCGAACTAATTTTACGACTCTCCACAGCCACCGACAGCGTAATCCGGCTTTCCTTATAGGATCTACAATTTGGAGAATAGAATCAATTTAACCACCGCTATTATAACGGATGTTCGTTCCGCAATTACGATTATTTGATTACAGCCGCAAAACACACATTAATCATAATTATAGGACCTTATTAAGACATAGTAAGAGTGATCTATCGGCTCTCGTTAATCACAGAGCTGACACGCTCGGCCTGAAGTGTATTCATCGTGGACATTTTTCCATTTTGTGCGTACATGTGTAATCCTATTGAGATGTTTTTCGACAAGTCGTACGGAAGTAATGAGAAATTGAATAATATTTTCTCGCTTCCCTCATTACTACTGAATTTTCTCCTCGGCTAGCAGCCGCGATTTGCCCATTTATCATTGGTCAGTCATAAGATGTAAACGCGATGAGTCGACGACGAGATGGATTTGCTTGATAGAGGCGGCACAGTTTTCTTTTCGACGCGTGACCCATCCTCTCTGTCTGCAACATGGTGCGGATTATGTCACTCAACTTGTACGACATACGTACAACATGTGTAAATACCATCGTGCGATGCTCAGGTATTCGTATTTGTATGTGCATGAACTTAGACGCGCGAAAGACGAGAAATCGCATCTATTCTGCATATTTACGTATAGCGTAAAGGATTTTTCTTCTCGCCTCTTTTCACGACAATCGACGTGCTCGGCAAAAGGGACATCTCTTCTATTTACGTATGCGAGTCGAGTTCCGTGGTGAATCTCCATGGCTTTTCAGTATCGATATTCTTTATTTTTATTATTATTATGATTATTAAACTCGAATTGAACGCTAAAGGCACACTCAGAGATGACAATCCGATCTTGCGGTATCGTAGCATGTCTCAATTCTAACACGAAACCAGTTCGTGACGGGTTTATTCGCTTCTCTATACGATGACAAATCAATAAATCAGGCTCGATGCAAATGTGCGAACCTGTGTCTAGATACAGGTAGCTTGTCGGATGCGCCTCTCAGCAAGCAATAAAAGAGCGTCTAAAAAGGAAGAGGAGAGGGAGAAAGTAGAATGACGATTGAAGAAAAGGATAGAATTATGTTGAGAGATTTCGTAGAGCAAGATACGTACGATCGGTTCGACTCATATTCTCTGAACAGGTCCTCAGATGAACTTTGATGATTGTCTGAGTGAGTATGAAAATGACGAGCTAGAATAATATAGAGTTTATTCGAACTCTTTCTTGTGGGTATCCCAATTTCAAATGGTCCTCTATCCTCTCTATATTATATGCGTGTAGTTCAGATATCGGTGAAGGATATTGATAAGTGTGGATGTTCACAAGGAATCATATAGATGAAGATAGGAGAGGAAATATGACAAAAAATCTCATGGCTCGAGTGGGAATCAAACCCGCGACCTCTCGTTCTCAAGACGAGTGCGACAACCAAAATGCCACCAGGCCCGACGATTTGATTGTGAAGGGCTCGAAGACCACAATACGTTAGACGGTTGCAGACGTACAATGAAAGGCCTGAACCCCTGAAGAGGGGAGGTGATTAAAGGATATTAAGTACAGGTGTTCACAAGAAATTATGTAGATCGTGAATTTTTACGAATGCCTTGTCGAGTAACCTTTCTTCCCGACCCTCCACCCATGCTCCCCCCCCCCTCCTTGAGCTCAAAGCCCTTGAATAATATTATTTCACCTGGTGAACGCCGCAGAAACGACGAAAATGCAGATTAGTGAAGTCTTGTGATTGGTTGATATATGAAAGATGAAGGATCTTATTAGACCAATCAGGCTAAACATTCTAGTAGTAGAAAGAGTACTAGCACTTGCACTCAATAAAGCGGGCATAATTGAATCAAACAGCTGTACTCACATCTTGATATTTTCACACGTGAGTCTTACGATCCTAATTTAGTCAGACATTCAGCTAAATACTCAAAAGTTTCGATTGAATTTTTTCTGTCCTCAAGTTTACAAATCGAATGGCACAGTGGAATACAATTCTACTAACATCGTGCCATGCAGTACCTGCAGTCAGAGAATTCTATCTATCTAATTTGATTAGTATATTAAAATTTATAATCATTTTGTAGAAAAACTCGTGCCACAATTCTTCGCACGAAGGAGAACTCGTAAAAACAAATATTAAACGAAAACCTATAAAGCATCTGCCTAGATCGACCATTAATTACCATTATCGTTACATGCTTCAAAGTTTTAGAAATTTTATTTCCACTTTTTATTTGTCTCAATATCTTTTTTTACGGGTGACTATAAACAGTCTTATTGATGGTCTTCGTTATAATTAATTTTTTTCAAAGAGAGAGCGCATTTAATGCATGGAGAGCGTGAATCTACATCGACTCATTCGGCGTCGATAGTCGTGTTTTAATAATTGTTAAGGCAAAAATTTGCCACCGATACTGTGACAGAAAAAGTATTATCTAATATTCGGGCTGCCAGCAATTAATCTCGTTTGGAAATTTACATAAATTGTACACGACGCTAAAGTAAATATACCGCCGGTGTTGCCTATCCTATTATAATCTTCCTCTCTTCGTGTCTTTTTGTAACATTTTTATATTACTCATATAATAAGAAACTTCAATTTCAATACTTTTTGAGATTGAAAAAGGAAACAGCAAAAATAATTTTTTCGTTTCATCGTTCTACAGAAATTATTTGCTCTCGTTTGCATCTTCTTACAGATTAATTTCGATCTTTTTGAATTGAAAAAAAAGGTCAAGTGTAGTCAATCTTTAAAATTTGTATTCATTCTTCACAGCATCCAAACTGTGTATTGAAACAAAGTTTCGAGCAGACGACTGTTTTTTCTTTTCAAGTCGACAAAACACGCCGAAATATAGAAAAAAGAAAACGATGAGTGCTTGTATCTAAAGATGTTGGAACTGCTATAGCGATACTCAGGTGCTGGAAAGTAGGAAATCAGGGGAGGATTTACGGAGGGGGGGGGAGCCCCCCCCCAAAAAAAAAAAAACTCCAAAAACAGGCTAAAATAACGCAAATAGACCATATTTTCAGACAATGGAATATCCCCCCCCAATGTGAATATCACCCCACCCCCCCCCCCCCCGATGATTGATTGAAGAAACATTGACAACTCCTGAGCCGCGACAGTATGTCGATTTGCCAACTTGATTTTTTCATCCAATTCTACGCGGAGGCGGGTGCCATGACCTCACATCCTTCAGGAAGTTTACTTCTTCTCGATAAGAATAAATATCCATCAACTTATCACCTCTAGCTAGATAAAGAATTGCGAGGATAATAAAACTTGAATAATTGTTTCGACAGCTTCGGTCAATGAAATATTTTGAACCAGTGGTGTAAGTATTGGTGGATATTGAGGATATAACCCTTGATAGAAATTTTCTAAATTTTCTTTTCGTTTTGACATGTTTCATGTCTTTTCTTACACCTTATACACTACTGAAAATTCGCGAGTACCACCCCCCCTCTCCCCTCCCCCTAATAATGGACTTGAAAAATTTCCGATAAATACCTGGGAGGTGATTGAGAAATCTGCAAGTACCACCCTTACTCTTTTTCTGAAAATAAAAAGAATAAAATTAAAATAAAATTAGAAAAAAAAAAATGATAAAAATGAATATAAAAAAATAAAAATAAAAATGAAAATGAAAATAAAAGAAAATAAGAATAAAAATAAAATACCTGGGAGGTGATTGAGAAATGTACCACCCTTACTCTTTTTCTGAAAAAAAAAAATATATATATTGATATTAAATAAAATAAAATAAATAAGATGAAATAAAAAAAAAGAAAAAAAAATACCTGGGAGGTGATTGAGAAATCTGCAAGTACCACTCTCCCTCTTTTTTAAAAAATAAAAAAAATAAAAAAAATAGAAAACGAAAAAATTTAATAAAATAAAATGAAAAAAAAAACTGGGAGGTGATTGAGAAATCTGCGAGTACCACCCTTACTCTTTTTCTGAAAATAAAAAAAAACATTAAATTAAAATAAAATTAGAAAAAAAAAATGATAGAAATGAAAATGAAAAAAATAAAAATAAAAATAAAATACCTGGGAGGTGATTGAGAAATGTACCACCCTTACTCTTTTTCTGAAAAAAAAAAATAATAATATTAAATAAAATAAAAAAAATAAGATGAAAATAATAAAAAAACAAGAAAAAAAAATACCTGGAAGATGATTGAGAAATCTGCGAGTAGTTCTCCCTCTTTTTTTAAAATGAAATAAAAAAAAATGAAAAAAGATGGAAAAATAAAAAATAAAAAATAAAATAAATAAAATGAAATGAAAAAATTGAGAAATCTGTGAGTACCACCCTTACTCTTTTTCTAAAAATAAAAAATTGAATTGAAATAAAATTAGAAAAAAAAATGAAAATGAAAATAAATAAAAATAAATAAAAATAAAATACCTGGGAGGTGATTGAGAAATGTACCACCCTTACTCTTTTTCTGAAAAAAAAAATTATTAATAATAAATAAAATAAAAAAAAAGAAAAAGAAAGAATACCTGGTGGGTGATTGAAAAATCTGAGTACTACCCCTTCACTCTTTTTCTTTATACTAGGTATCTACATAATATACATAGTATGTATGTACTATAAAGTAGCCCTTCATATATTTTCATGACTTATCTTATAATGAAAAGGCGTAGGCTAGATTTATGCTAGGCTAAGAGAACTCTGAGAGCCATTATGAAGCTATTAGCCTGTGACGTCATAGGTCGGTGACGTCATAAGTCATTAATCCTGGTCCGACTGAAGCCGGACGAACGAGGGGAGCGAGTGAGGTCCAGTAAACTCATCAGCCTGAAATATACTGAAATAGACTTACACTAGACCAAGAAAACTCATTAACCTGAAATATTCCAAAGTAGACTTACACTACATGAAGCGAGTGTGCCGCTCAAAAGCCTTAGCCTAGAACTCTCAAATATTCATGTCTTGCATTATCCACAACATATCTATTGGGCAAAATTTTGAAAACTTTTTTTCCCCTGTTTATATACTAGGTTCATACTGGCTTTATGATCTTTCCGAGTGCCCCCCCCCCCTTCATCCTCGGTAGACTTATACTAGACCAAGAAGCGGTCCCAGAAAGCAGTCAGCCTAAAATACTCTAAAGTGAACTTACACTAGAACAAGAAGCTGGAAATTGTGGAAATTTTTGAACGATGAAGAGCTTAAGACGACTGGCGAAAAGACATGATACATGATCTTTATATTTTGGGTAACGCCAAGAAATCTTTCCTTTTTGACTATTTCTCTCCCTCTCTTTTCTACTATATTACTAAGAAAACGAATCTCCCTCCCACAATTAAAAAATCATCAACCTCTTCCCCCCCCCCCTCTCCTACATTGGAAAATTGCTGTTTCGAGCTAAATTTTATATCCCAAATGTCTTAACAGAGTTAATTCATCGATCTGTGAAGCCAGAATATACTCCTCGTACTTTACTTTTCTCAAAATATTACAAGAAATATGCCACGGTATTGCAGTCAAATGATGAAAGTCTGCGACTGGCTATTGGTAATGCCTCAAATATATCATGTTTTGGCAATGAATTCTTTCAGACTGACAAGACACCTTGAAGCGTCAAGGACATCTTCGCAAACAATTCAAAATTATACGCTGGATATGCAAGACTCTTCTGGAAAAAAACGTAATTCGCACGTACACTTATGTTATTTAGGCGAAATTTTTTTCTAAAGCCAATTGAAGTTTGCGAGGACGAATAATAGTTCATCTTCCGAGAAGGTGAGTTAATGAGCTATTCACGAAGAAGCAGAGCGGTTCGTATGGCTCAATATCCTCCAAGAGATAATGAACGTACACAGTTTTATGACGCAAGTTCACGGTAACAACCGTGAACCGGTTAATTGTCACTAACAGCAAATCTAGCCACGTCTCCATTATGTCACTATACCCTTTTTATCGCCGCAAACCCATCGCTTTCTTGAATTATTACAACCTTATGACTTTACCATACTTCCGATTTTCCTCTCGATATTATCGGATTTCGCGTCTCACAAATCGTAAATTGAAACTCAATACACAGTACTCGTTGAAATCACGACTCAATATTAGCTTTAGTTTTATTATCACACTCTCGCAATTTCGAATGCCTTCGTTTTCGACCAATTAAATCGTCGATAGGTCGTACCTGATTTCCAGGTTTCAGAGTGAAGAGAAGATGCTCCGAGCATAAGTACACGTGATATATAAAGCGGAAAAAGGAAGAAAGATTCGTTCAGATCAGTATCACCGTAATGACTTCAAAACTACTCGTATTACGTCGAGATCGATCAAGATGGAAGTTCTCTTGATGCGCGCTTAAGCGAAAGCTGTAATGCCCGCGGAAATCTTGAAAGATTACTCGAGTGTCACTCCAGTGGAGTGTTTATAAATAGAATTGAAATCGAGATGAGCTTGGGAAAAATTGTCTCTGAAAAGACGGGAATCGATAACTGACTTCGAATTGACCACTTGATATTATTACTTTGCATGATGTAAGTCCTACGTGACCTCCATTCTGGACCATCAAAAAAGAACAGATCAAGTTACAGATCTTCCAGAAAAGTACCGAGAGCGGGTAATTCCTCACAAAGAGCGCCTACATCAACATCATATAACAGCAGAGAGAGTATCCGGGGGAGCAGACTATTGACAGAGCACTTGACCGTTTTTCTTTCCCGGACAAAACCAACTCCACCGACAGTGGGTTTGTAGTTTGTATCACGAAGAGATTACTATATTAGAAACCACAACTGAATCTCTAACCATATCTTAAATAAGCTCTGGTACAAGGCTTTTAAATCAGCACTCATAATTGCTCCTGTCGGATCTCTCTGCCGAATACCAAAATATTGAAATGGGACGGAAGAACATTGAAAAAAAAAGTTCAACGAGATGGTCAACAGAATTCAATAACCCAGTTAAAGTTGCACCTGAGATGAGGCATTTAATTAATCCTTGTGCCGCGACACGTAAACGGTAATTACATATTATTATTGAGATACGATGTACATACGCAAGCTTCCGAAGAGACGAAATAATTTTTCAATTTAAATTCGACGTATGCACCAGAGGCGCGTCATACGAGTGGAAGTGGTGTAGTAATCGTTTTCCTAACCTAATTCTCTCTCATTTTCTTTCTTACTGAAACCATTTTGTACTCGAACAAAATGTATAAAAAACTGAAAAGAAATTGAAAAGTTCCATGAAAATATCGATCTAAAGGTAACTAGAAATAATTCGCTTATGAAGTGTCATAAATATCTAGCAATACAGAAACATCTGACATAACTTATTATTATTATTATTATTATTATTATTATTTATATTAAAGTGCCCGTCAACAGCCGATTGGGCCAATTACAGATGAGCACTGTAAAAAAAAAAAAAAAAAAAAATTATAACGTAAAACAAACTCAATGAAAAATTAATATTAAAGAAAAAAAAAATAAATAAATAAATAAATAAATAAAAAATTAAATAAATAAGAAATTAAAAAATGAAATAAAAATAAACAAACAAATAAAACAATAATAAAATGAAATAAAATGAACGAATGAACAAATAAAACTAAATGCATAAATAAATAAATAAACAATCAAACAAAACAATAATGATAGTAAATCCACCACAGGCCACCCCAAACCCGGTCCCCAGTCCCATTCCCCAGCCCGTTCCATAAGCAAATTATTCCAGTAAAATAGATAGGATAATGGTAAATATTAGATATTAGAGGAGACCAGTTGATGAAAGGGATGCAGACAAGAGCAAACAAAGAATAGGGAATCGGCAGGCTCTATCGAGTTGTTTCCAAGTTCATGAGGACTGCCGCCACCTTGCTACCGAAAGTTTTTCTACTGTCAAAAAATATATCTATAGTTTGGTCTTCTTTGACAACACGGTTTATCAGAAACAATGCACGAAAAAGTGGCGCAGCAGCGAATTGCTGTGTTCTGTGCTGAGGAGTCTAAAAGACATCCCTATACCTACATGTTCTGGATGGAGCGAGGAAATCTATTTTACTTAGCAGAAACGACGATTCTATTTTTCCACAGAGGATATCCCTCACAAATATTACTAAGCTAAGTTCTCTTCTCACTTTTAGAGTAACTAACTCATACCCAAGGACCAACTCTGAATAAGTAATTGAAGTATCATAATATCCAAAATTTCTAAAATAGAGGTATTTTGTGAACAATTATTGAATACGTTCAATTTTTTTCGACTTCCCCTTTCCTATTGGACCCCATATCACACTTGCACTATCCAGATGCGATCGTACAAGCACCAGATACAGCAAGCGGAGAACAGACACGTTAACAAAGCCTCTGGTTTGTCTCATAATAATTCCCAGATTGCGTTTTGCGCTATTCAGTACCTTGTGTAAGTGGCAGTCAAAGTTTATTCTGGGATCAAAGAGGACACCTAGATCCCGAATTTCCTCAACCGATTCCAAGATCTCACCACGTATTTGATAGTCTGCCTTAATCTTATTTCGCTTGCGAGAGAAGGTCATAAACAATGTTTAAAACGTGTTTGAAAGATATTTAAATCACTCAAAAAGTCGAGATTGTGTTTTAAAAGGAAATAATTTTAAAACGTGTTTTTTGTCTGTTTTCAACATACATTAAAAAAGATTGAAAACCTTTCTTTTTGTTTTGAATTTCCCACAATTTGTCCAGAGTAGAAGGATTGGAAGAGACATTGTTTTAAACAATGTTTACAAGTGATGTTCAAAACATGTGTTCAGAACAGTGGGTGAGATTTAAATGTTTCTCAAACAATAATAACGGGTTCGAACAATGTTTAAAACATTTCAAACGTGTTTCAAACAAGAAATTAAAAACCATAATTTAAAACTCCAAAACATGTTTTAAACATAAAATCTGTTTTAGGCTAAAAAATAAATTAGAGGCCATTGCAAGTTTGCAATGGCAGCGGGGAACCCGCAACCTCCCGCACTCGCGATGACTTTGGCGCGAAAATGCCCACTCAGAAAATGAGTTGGCTGCGGGCTCTTCTCAGTAAACTGAATGCTAGACCTGATATAATGAAGGCTGGAAATTGAAATTTTCCAAGCCCCTAAAATAGGTCATAGTGAAGGTCATTGATGACGTCATAAAACATCTCGGCTGGAAGTTAAAATTTTTTCAAGTCCCTAAAGTAGGTCAAGGTCATTGATGACATCATAGAACGTCACACGTCACGTCACATCACGCAGTTCACAGAAACTCCCGGACGCGGATGTTTTCTAAGGATGTAATCTCCCTAACAAAATGAATAGCGGGTTCCCCACTAAAAAAACACGGAAGTGCCTAATCTTTTCTATCAGTATTCACAAAAGAAGGAAAAAAAAATTAAATGCCATTGCAGTAATGCAATGGCAGTGGGGAACCCGCTGTCCCGCTGTCCCGAGTTCATTAGACCAGCAGATTTCTCAATCACCACTAAGGTATAAGAATTTTTCTTGAAAACTTTCCAAGTCCATTATCAAGGGGAGAACTCGGGATTCGAAATCCTTCCAAGTCCCCCTTCTATCATATATAGCTCAGAGGTAAGAATTTTTCCAAGTCCCTCTCCTATCATATATAGCTCGGAGGTAGGAATTTTTCCAAGTCCACTTCATATCATATATGGCTAGAGTGTCGAAATTTTTCCAAGTCCCTCTCCCTGACGTCATCAACCTCTCTGTGACGTCATCAACCTTCGCAAATACGCTCGCGCTTGCGCTCGCAAAAAAATTCCTGGGAGTACCCCCAACAAAAGGGATCCACTTCATATCACATATGGCTAGAGTGTCCAAGTTTTTCCGTGACGTCATCAACCTCTCCGTGACGTCATAAACTTCTCCGTGACGTCATTAATTTCTCTGTGACGTCATCAACCTTTGCGGACGCGCTCGCACCTTCAAGTGCACTTCATATCATAAATGGCTAGAGTGCCAAATTTTTTTTAAGTCCCTCTCCGTGACGTCATCAACCTTCGCGGACGCGCTCACAAAAAAATTTCTGGGAGTACCCCCAACAAAAAAGATAGCGGGTTCCCCGCTGAGAAAACACGTTTTGACATGTTTTATATTTTCACGGAGCCCCAACCCGTAATTTGAAATTATGTAAGTCCCCCTCCCCTTTACCCAATTTGGCGTATGCCCTCCCCTTCATTCTCGTTACTCCGTGGGTGATTCAAACATCTGCGAGTTCACCCTAGTTCATACCAACTGTATACTAAGCAGTGCAGAGCTGCCAGATGATATTTCGAAAAATCCGTATCCGCCATTTTTTCTAACACTTGAAAACGGGATTCTACAGACTTGACCAATTTACCAATAACGATCCGGAGAAAAGTTACTCTCGTAAGATTGAATGAGGTGCGTTTCTCTTGATTGACTCAATGTTACAAACGACAGCGTTATCAATCTATAACGATCAAGAGAAAAGTATCTCTCATACTGATGACCAAGGTACTTTTCCCTTGAGCACAAGAAGCCCGTATTTCACGCAGAATCTGTAGAAAAATCTAGACGTTTTTCCGAGGACTGAAAATCCGTGGATCTGACCGCACTGATATTAGGAGGGCAGTATCAGCTTATCTAGTATAAACCTAGCATACGGTAGTATATGTAGTGTATAAAATTGAAAGAAGCTAGTCAGTCTTCATTAACTGTAATCAAAGAGAGCAGTTAGCTTAGCTAGTATAATCCTAGCATACACTAATATACTGTTTAAGAAGAGCTAGTCAGTTTTTTTTTAAGTAGATAATGTCCCCAAACAGCTATTAGCTTCAAATATTCTAAACTGGACTTATACCAGACCAAGGAAAAGAGTTATACTAACGTGAAATATTCTTCTAAGCTGGACTTATACTAGACCAGGGAGTGAGCTAATCAGAAGCTATTATCTTGAAATATTCCAGAGTAGACTCATACTAGACCATGCCCCCTAAAAGCTATCAGCTTAAAACATTCTTAACGGGACTTATCCTAGACAAAGAGGAAAGAGCAACCGCCTGGTATGTACCTATCCTCCTGAAAGTAGATTTGAATGAGTTGAAGAAGGTGTTTTGTTTTTTAATTTTTTAATATAAGGTTAATATGTGAGGAATTGTCATTGAGTAATATGGATACATAATGAATTTGAAATTTTCTTGCAAATTTGTCGGTGCAGGGTATAGATAGCGAAGAGTACGTGTTCGACCAACATTCTTTCGTACGTGCGTTAGGTATAATGCGTGAGTCTCGAACTGGTTTCTTGGATTCGTACTGTACATCGAAGATTCGGTTGCAGATCGTGTGCTCTCTATACAGCTATGCACCGTAAAAGTACAATTCAACACCTACCTCACGTTACTGTTACATATTTATAACGAAGATAATTATCTGCTCGTTCTTCTCTTTTTCATTCGCTTCCCTGAATCGTGTCATTGTCAAGATAATTAGGTTACTGTCCTATATGTATACTATGGATATAAGCGTATACATGCAGTATAAGTACATAATATATATATCTCGCTCGGGTATTAATTATACGTTTTCTCATTTGTCTTATTACATTCTGGCACATTCGCGCAAATCTTTATTAAAAGTACATTACGAGGGAGTAGGCGAACGGTTAGACCTTAAAATGTTTGTATGATTGCCGTCTACGAGACCGTTACTTCAAGAAAACGCTCGCGTTTTTTTCCGATTATCACGAACATTACAAAGGATGGCCAAGAGCCAGTCTAGATCAGCAGTAGCATCTGCTAAGAATGAAGACGTCTCGATGATCCGTATATCTTTTTTTTTTTTTTTTTTTTTCGAGAACAACTTCTCTGGAGAAAGTTTTGACGATGTTTAAATTGGTCTTAGCCGATGAATCGGGTTAAAATGCGATGTATAAAGATGAGAAAGACAGAGAGGAGACTCAGCGTAGTTGTCATTATATTGTAATTGGATACATACCTTGTATCACTCTTTATCGGTTTAAACTACTGTATCGTTAGAACGATGACGACTCTATGTATATCGCACGTATAAACGCGTGCAACAGAAGGTCTTCATAAAGTATAAAATAAAGATCACGTTTAGTATACAAACATATCAATATTATATAGTTTTGTGCGTAGACAAATCCAATTTTTTTTTTCTGTTTCGATTTCGCGACCACTTAACGAGAGGAAAAACGTGATAAGATTAACGTTCGCGATTGGAAATTACTTTCACCCAAAAATACTCTCGACTCGTCAAAGTTGAGGGCCATACCTGGAATAAAACATAAGAACGATTCCCATTGTTACAATAAATTCCGGCGACGTGCTAATCTGTACTCTCGTTTTCTTTCTGTTCTCAGATCCGCTCGAACGTGAACCATCATCATCATCATCAGCAAGGATCGCGTAATCTACTGCAACACACGAAAAACGCTCTGTCTCCGGTGCAGCAGACGCACATCCTGGACGATGTTCAGAAGAATCAGCGTATCCACTATCATTCGAATGGGCCGCCTCCACCATTGGCGCCTCCGCCGCCTCCTCCTTTCGATCAATCGTACTCCAAGTACGCTAACTTTTTCAGCCTGAACTCGCTTTCTCCCCCACCGGTCCAAACGGTGGTACTGTCGCCGCAACAAACCTTACCCACCACACCACCGCAGGTTGAGCAGTTACCCTATTTCAAGCCGATCACGCATGCTGATACAAAAGCGATTCATCCGCACACACATAATGTAAACACGCTCTCACAGATCGAGCCTCTCAAAGTGCCACCGGAACAGCAACACTTCTTCCCTGGTCCTCATTATCAGCCTCTACCGCCTTCTTCATTGCCGCATACCACCACCCATCGTTCCTACGTAGCCACGCGCTATCCGTATTTCTCGAAGCCAGATCCACTCAGTCCTTACTCGTTTGAAGGTACTGGGGGACCCACCGCCTCCACTCAGGCGAAGTCCTATCAAAACAAGGACTCGAATACCGCGTATTCACCACTGATTGAAAAGCCTGAGACTTCTGACTTCCCTTCTGATAATAATAAAGTAATCAAAGAGATTGTCATAAAAACGAATCCCGAAGAACTGATTGCCAAAGATAGACAAAAATTCTTCCAGCAATTACTAGGAGAAGATAAAACTCTGGACGAGAGTGAGCACCAGTCATCGGATGACCAAAACGTCGCTCAGAATGATCTGAGTGGTTCTCGAGGCCACTTCGAGCAAGAATTGATACGCCAGCTGAAAGAGGGTATGGCACTGAATGGTCCGGTTGGCGACTTAGGAGGAGTTCTTCTCAATTCTTCAAACGCCATTTCTGAATTCACTTTACCCGATGGGCAGCGCATACAAGTATCCAAAGATTATAACCGTTTAGTCGAAAGCGAGGATGATAATGAGAAGATTAAGACAGTTGTCGTGAAAGATCCTTCCACAGCGGGCGCGTCCCCATCCTACCTCCTCGAAGAGCTGACCAAAGGTGTCATACCGCCTGGTGCTGACTTCGAAGTCATTAAACGTAACAACGATGGTCGTTTGGAAGAGGTGAACAAATTACCTCCGAATCTACCGCAGAAGAAGGTAACTTTTGTGATTCTGGAGGAACAATCAGATGGCACCGTGAAGGTACAAGGTGTGCGTGGAAGCGAAAAAGAGACCATACAAGAGTCCAGCGAAGACGTTGACGCTATCATACGTAAAATCAAAGAAGGTGAACTAAAATTACCCCCGTCCACTCGATTATCTTCATCTCCTTCAAGCTCTAGGCAATCTCAAAAGTCCGATAAACTCAGAGACGAAGTTAAGCCGCCTAGAAGAAAACAAAGTGTTTCGAACAGTGCTTCAAGATCCTCAAAAAGGAAGGAGCCAAATCATCAGCAGCAAGAACGACAACAACAGCAACATTTTATACCAACTCCTGTAGGTCAGCAGACTACGACCGAAACGACGCAACCGGAAGCGTATCTCACACCAGCGACCAGTTTTGGCTCTTCTCTACAATACTACTCCTCTCCTAGTTCTTATTACGAGGACAGATACGAAAACGACGATATTGTCTCCTCTACCGTGCCTTCCTTACCTGTCGATTTTGAATCTTCACACAGCAACCACATCGATCCAGAACAATTCTTCGCAGGTCGGGCGACTGCGTCTAGTCCACCATCCGAATCGTCGACGCGAAATTCCTTCGGGGAAAACCTCGGCATTTATCATTTGAACAACAGCGGATATATCACCAGTCTGTTCTCTGCTTTGAAAAATCGCCCATCTAACCAATTGAATTTTGATACTGTACAGTTACCATTTTTGCCGACCACATCTGGGAATTCGGTTGTAGATAAGGTGAAATTGAATCATCGAAGCAACAATACAATCAAATACTCGCAGCATTTGGAGCCGACGTTTGCAGCTAGTACGATTGTAGTACCGACCAGTAATAGAAGTGTGGGGGAGAGGCCGACAAAGGAGCCTGTGAAAGCTAAAAGGGACCGGATAACAGCGAGGAAAACAACAAAGAAGCCGGTGAAAGATGTGCGTAAAGATAATGACGAAGAAGAATCGAACGTTGAAGAAACGAAAACGGAGGAAGCTGTTCCAACGACTAGTGGGGCTGGTGAGAGTGTCGCTTTGAGTGACGCGCTGAAGAAGGAAGGTTTCTACGCTATGGCTAAATTTCTCAGACAGAGCGGATTGGATAGTATTCTTAATGATACAGGTACGGAAGAACAATTGTAACATGGTTAATTTTAGAATTCCTTTAATGTGGGTTAAATGCCTCCTCAGGAAAACTAGTTTATAATTCGCGTATTCTTGTGGCTGGTCGTTCTGAGGTCTGTTTCGAACTTTACGGATCAAGAGCCCGTCAGTTTCCCTAATGAGGGTGAACTAGTCTCATATTAAAAATTCCAAGATACGTAATACAAAACATTTCTATAGCAAGGCTCTCATTGCGTTTCTTAGTAGCCGCTAATATCCCGTTGATCATGGATAACCAACAGTCCTTTTCTTCATGACACATACAGTACCGGTATATAATTTTTGCAGTCAGTCCTTTCAAATAGGCGGAAAAAATAGAACTGTTGCTTCTTTTGCAATGTCAGCGAGGAACCCACTTTATCTCTTGGCGCTAGTTTGAGCCTTATCCCAAGATTTCAATTGTGACGTGTTTCATGTCTTTTCTGAACCTCACCTTAATATTGAAATTCACGTCCCGAAGTCAGGATCTCCGGGCGTCCGTACAACCATAATCTTGGGACTTGGAGAACTTTCACCGTCAAGATTTACTATCGGAGCTCTAACACAGATTTTGGAATTTGCGTCACTTTTCAGCTGCATCCTTTGCTCTTCAGAGACACTACGTTGTGATGGCTGTTTGCATGAAGAGGCCACGCTAAGAGCGCTAATGTTTGCCCTTTTTCAATCATTTTGGCTCTCTAAAAGATTATTCTCTCGTATTCATTCATATGTTATTTAAGAGAGTTTATTAGGATTAAAAGCTAGAAGTCAGTCTTGAAGAATTTAGAAAGAATCTTATGACCTTAGCTCTCATAGGTGGACAATGATCAATTTCCAGACGGCTTGCTGATCTAAACTCGCTGTATAGTCCTGGAAAATTAGACTTTATTCTGGACATGAATGTAATGAAAGCTTTTTTTCCATGAATATCTCCGGAATGGCTCCCTAATGAACATACTAAAAGTCCACAGCGATTTCGGTGGAGCTTCGTCCCCTAGGGAGCTTCAAAGACCCCGAAATTCAGTTTTTTGCGAAAATCTCGTACAAAAAAACGTAATAGGGGAAAATGTTTGAAACAAAAGTTGTTCCTTGTTAAATTTTACATAAAAAAGGTATATTGTAAAATTTTTGTGGAGTTGAAGATAACGCCGCTAGGGCGCGCTGAAGTTCGCATATTTTGTGCATATTCACATTGCCTGGACTGAATGGGTGTTGTCTCATCTAAACACCCTACCACTGGATCGAAAATCAAAACCAGAGAGCAGCAGCACATGATAGGCCAAATAGCTTTGTCCAAAATGGGTCTACGACTTGAGTCCTAAAACAAGCGCGTCTAAAATCTTGTCACCAAGTAGGTAAGATAGATAGGAAAAATAAAGACTATATCCCCTCTCCAGCTCACCATGATCTCACTTTCATGCACCCCAGTCTTACAGAAGGGTGGGCCCCTTCTGTAGGAACGAAACGCTACATTCTAGTCCAATTAAAAGAATCCCTCCACAAATGACCGATACCCACAGACAAAACAAGAATCCTGTCACGTTAATCAAAGCCTGGATTTGATTGACACACTTCCCTGACAAACCGATGTGTGGTGCTGCAGAAATTGAAGACCAGTCTTAGTACATGAATTTGGAAAGCAATGGCTTCAACAATGCAGGGTCACACACAAATCCCTAGATCGAGGAAACAGATGATTAATTCTCAGATTTCCTACAATCTCTCATAAACCCTGTCATGGTGATCTGTTCTAGCGCTTGAGTTGTGCAGAACTACAGAGCCAGTCTTAGAATTATTAAATTGTGTTGGTAAAATACAGTCAGGATCTGCATGAGGAGAGCGGGAGCGCAGGGCACCACGACAAACAACAGTAGAACAAGACAATGACGTCCCAAAGACAGTACCCCAGTATATGAAACAGTAATTGACGGTGGCTGGTAGAGTACTCCACTTCCAATGTACTGGTAGATTGTGCTGGTGCTGCTGAAACCAATGCATCACAAGAGACCCTTTTTATGTAAAATTTGATAAGGAGCAACTTTTGTTTGAAACATTTTCCCCTATAATGTTATTTTGTACGAGATTTTTGCAAAAAACTGAATTTCGGGACCTTTGAAGCTCCCTGGGTAACGAAGCCACCAGAATCGCTGTGGACTCTTAGTATGTTCATTATGGAGCCATTCCAGAGATACTCATGAAAAAACAAGACTGAGTCGCTCTGCGCCTCAGTATCCGGGTCTCTTGGTTTTTTTTTTTTTTGTTTCTTTCTATTCCCTGACTGTCTCTCAAATTATTATTGGAACATAGAAAATTGTGACTCAAACGTTCTGGAGTTTCTTCTTTACTAATGAGATAAGGAGTTTGAGAGATCCAGAAGTCCTGAGACCCAAAGATATTTGTAACTTCTTGTCTTATACTCAGACCTGAAAACCGAGAGAGACTGGTCAAAGAATATACGCAGTATTTTATGATTGTTGAGGTACCAAGAAAAATAACCTTTGTACTACACTTTTGCCGAAGACTGTACCGAAAAAAAAAATGCTATGCAAAAATAAAACTTGTAGAGACTGCACAGATTGACGTACGTCTACGATAATGAAAAACTTCCGAAATTTGTAAATTGCTATGCAAAAGTGAAATGAGAGAATGTCTCGTATAACTTGAGTGACGTCACAACACATTTTTTCGGGTGAGAATCTTTTTTTTTTTTTCCTCTTTTTTTTCGCGGTTGCATATGGGCTCTCGCCTTGCCGAAGGTGGCAAGAGCCCCAAAAAAGCTCTACGTCCACAATCCGTCAATTATTTGTCTAATTTTCCTAGACTCGTAGCGCCCACTTTGCTTTCTATCTAACTTGATGAAGATTTTTAGGAACAAAAATTCATGAATTTGAAAAAGGAAATCATTTGTACGAGGAAAAAACCGTAAAATATAAATTTACGTATTAAGTATCGATCTAATTTTCAGTATCATGACGGGCGGACGTTGAAAAATTCTACTTTTTGACAAACAAGAAAGATAATTTTCGATGCTATGTAAATTTTTACCATCGTTATCCCCCGATAAATAATTTCATTAAGAATGCGCCAAGTAAAAATCCTGTATATTGACGAAATATTCTTTCTGTTTCTTAAATGCAATTTAAGTAATAATTTTGAAACTTAGCTTGATCTCCTTTCAATAAGGAACAAGTATACCAAGGTATTAAGGCTAATCATTTTTTAGTTTTTAGAGTTATCCTCAACAACATTATAAATATCTCATCAGATCAGTCCGCTAGAATTCTGCTTCAAGTACGCGATCTAAGCCGACTGATTATCTAGTATTTCATGAAAATTGACGATTGATTATACAACGAATTGAAAACGCAAAATTTAGTTTCTCTTCGCAATATTCCGCCGCCGGATACCTACCGGAAGAAAAGAGATGTCAAATGCTCTACGTTTCATTTTCCCATTAAATTTACTCGTCAACGAGAAAAATGCTCGGAGGGCTCAGGATTAATAATATCACGATTCTCCAGTATTTGAACAAAAATTATGATAACTTTTTCCATGTCTCATTTGTCTCGGCTTAAATAGCTTCACCACGCGAAAAACCATATGCTCGTACAGACACGTTCCAGTTATGAAGAAATCATTAATTAAAATGCAAAAAAAAAAGAGCAAAATTTTTGCCCCGGGTGAGGATCGAACTCACGACCTTAAGATTATGAGACTTACGCGCTGCCTACTGCGCTACCGAGGCGCTAGTGACGTTGGCTGTTTAAAGCGTTACACGTACATAGCGGCACGAATCGAGGATGTCGACGTGTTTCCAGTTACCTAGCCCAGCAGGGATCTCGTATGTCACGAATAGCACGAGTACTCACTCGAGACAAAAACCATCAACATGTGAATTGAGACATCATCTATTCCTCTGCGAGATTATTATCGTGTTTAGATGACAAATTGTTTTGCTTTATTCTCTGTACAGTTTTGACTTGCCTGTCTTAATAATTTTCTCTCTGTTAGGGAGTAACTGTGAATAAAATCTCACCTAGGTATTACCTATGCTTTGACCAATGCTGCCTACCTCTTTTTTTTTTTTTTTTTTCCATCGTGGGAGGAGAGACTTAAAATGATTATATTCATAACTTAGAAAATAACATTACAAGAAATCAGCAATGAAATAAGATGCATTGTATCTGACAGTAACTTTTGCGTTGAATTCAAAACCGTTTTTTCATAGAAGATCACGCATTTTTGAGTTACAATCATTGTTAAAAACTTGGCTAAAAAGCTAACGATTTGAAATTGTGGCTGCAGCTAAAGCTTAAAAGTTGATACGGTATCATTTCTAGAACTCTGAAAGGAGTCTTCAAATATATCGGTATTTTTATTACACAGCAGTCTCAGAAAAAATTGATTATTTTAATGAAAACAATATTCAATATTGTAAATTTCATGTCAAGGAATTTTGTAGTATTTTTTGGTCAGCTCGTCTCCGAAGTTTTTGAGCTCGAATTCGCGAATTCTACAGTCGCATTCTTGGTTTCTCGCTACTACCTAGCAAGCCCAGGAATTAATGATTTTGGAGGATAGGTAATACTTCAGTATAATTTATTTAAATGCCAATTCTGCTTTATAACAATGAGAAAAATTCTCAAAAATTTAGCCTTCAACAATGCCATCTCATTGGCTACAAAGTAAACACTATACTTAGTTAGCAATTAATTAGCTGGACTGTCATCGGCTAATCTTTGAATAGCTATTTTTGTCCAACTATGGAGTGTATAAAACGCGTTCAAGACTGAGTATATTTTCACCCTTACTCGTTTTTTGGAGCCATTTCTCAAAAATTATTGTCAATCCAGAAATATTCCCCCTGATATTTTATAATGTAAAAAATATCTCAGTGTAAAAAAATCAACATCGTTTTTAGTCATTTTATTCTTTCCTTCTCCCTTTTTTTTCAAATATCTTGAGCCCACCTTTCCACGTGCATTTCTCCTCCTTTTAATTCTGTTCCCTCTAACCAAGCTGTACAGACTCCCTACTCTTCTAAACCTATCGTTCAGCGCGTCTTCATCCTCCTGCACACCTAACATCATCTTTATCTTCCATTTTCATCCCCTGGATTACTGGCCGAGCCTACGCAGTGACCTAGCAATCAATTGAGCCCCGCTCTCCCCTCCGACAACCGATCCATTCCTGTTACCAGCCTATGGCTTAAAATCGTACTATTGTTGTCTAATCATCTTATCACCTTCTCGCAATAATCTTTGTTACAAATTTGTTTTTACAATAGATTAGAATCTGGATATCATAATATGAATAATTTTAAAATTTTTCTGTAAATTTAAATTATATTAATATTATTGTTAATTCAAATTTAATCAAAAAAATATTTGTTTTGGAAAATTTCATTTTTTTTATGAGTTTTATAATAATATTGAATTATATTAATAGTAAATATCATGAATATCCAATAATTTTTGATAAAAATTTCAACTCATATTAAATGAAAATCAATATCTTGAATAATTCAATATTGTTTCAATTATAAAACAGTAGTTCTGAGGTTTATTTTTTGTGGACTTTCGATCGACAATAGAAGAGAATTTTTTCGCTTTGATCCTCAAAATTTGGATCGTAACAAAAAAATTCTCTTCAATTATAAAACAAAAATTGCATATACTTACTGTATTCAAAAAAAATAGACTATAAAAGTTTTTCGATGAGTTTTAAATTATTTACAATGAAAATAATTTAAAAAATATACCTAATAACTAATTCATATTAAATATCAAAATTATTTTGAATTATTAATTCACTATTAATATTTAGGTACCTATCCAATGTATCATTTTCAGTTAAATTTATCTGAAAATATTCCATTTTACATTTACCTATATATAATTAAAGAATTTTCAATCCCGTAAACCTCTGCAATTTGTTCCTCACGGTACAAAGAATTGGTCTCCCTTTGTTCACTTTTGACTCTCTGCTCACCCTCATATTAACTGCCATAGTGTTATTATTTCTCATTTATTTTCCTATCCATACCTGCTAAACCTCAGAAAATGATATTTGCTCTTTCTCGAGCCTCTCTTTCCTCTCCAACTACTCAAAATTCTTCCAGTTCACATACTATTGCAAATCTAACCAACTCCAATTCTCTTCCCGAGCTAATAATCCCTGTACAGTGGAATAGCTTGTACTGGGTGAGAAAAATAATGAATAAATAATTGTGATTTCCTGTTAGATGATACAAATTGAAAAAGTGTTTCTTTTCTCAATCACATTTTTAACCATATTTTTCGAGAAAAGTGAAAAAATAACGAGACTCCTCAAGCCACCATTCTGAAACAAGCCACTAATCAACTGCAGCGCGCTTTGCCCTCAGTAAAAAGCCATATTGTGGCAAAAAACGTAACTAAATGCCTCTAAGGCATTACGACAGTAGATATAATGGGACTCTATCTCCACAATACTAAAAAGAATGGATGTATCTGCATATCTACAATCTGCAGAATACCTTTTTTTGCTGATCATTATTCCATTTTTATACGGCAGATGTGGCGAAGGATCAAGTCCGTAGGTGATACCTGCATTTTCATCATTTTGTTGTACTATGACGATGTTATATCCTGCACCATGAACGCAGAATGCAGCCCTCACCTGGAGACTTGATCCTGTACAAGATAACGCTTTATAGTGTCTTGACGCTCATGGCTACATCAGTGGCGTATCCAGGATATCCTTGAGGGGGGGGGGATTTCCAAAATGGGAGGTCCAAAGAAAAAGAATGAAATAAGAGAAAAAAAATATTCTCGTTTTCTCTCGGCACGTACGTTATACGTACGCAAGGCAAGAAACATAGAACCCCAAGGGGGGGGGGGATTCATCCTCCTAATCCCCCCTGGATACGCCACTGGACTACATTGAATTGTGACGATTCAACAGAAAAATTCTAGAGATCTATCCTCCGCCAACATATTTTGAAGTTATTTAGCTCATTAGTTCAACTCAGATAGAACGCTTTTATCCTGATCCTTGTACCCTCGCAAATACATGGTTACCAAAAATACCATCCCGGCTGTAACGGTTCAACCGAGTTTACTATCACTGTCTTGGAAACTTTCAATAGGTCAGTTCAAACGATTTTGTCGGTTGACAAATACGCCCTTACGTCTATATCTGTCAACCTTACCTAGTCTTTTTATAACCTTAGATTTCTGCACCGGTATTTATGTTTGCATCACAAAAACGATTTCGAACAAAAATAACAGACGTTCCCTCTTAAATTAACGGTCGTCGGTTTTTTCCATTTAGTCGACAACTTGTCTGTATCGCTAATGTTAGTCCATCATAAGACCATAAATCAAGTTAGTGTAGAGGAGCGGGTAGTTCTCGGGTGGCTCTTAGAAAGTGAAGAGCCGCCTTCAGTCTTTTTTAAGCTTTTCTTACAAATGGACCCTGGGAACCAGAGAGACAGTTGGGAAGCTGCGGCTCGCCTCCAGAAAAGGCTCACGAAAATGGACCGTCTTTTTCAAAAGTCTAGAACCGTGAGCCATTTTATTTGAAGTTTCTTCTAGTTTCACACATATTAAAATGAGGGCAATCGACGAATTGTAAACTCTACATTTACCGAAGTGATATTTGCTCTTTAATTTTTGGTCGAGTACCGTGTACTTTGACAATCTCCTGACAAAATTTCTATTTTCCTTACTTTCTATCGCTTTTCTTCGTTTTTTCTTATTCTTGGGAATTGAAAAAGTGTTGACTCTTCGAGTCACTTGAGAAAATTTCGACCATATCTGCATTTCCTCGTGTCTGTAAGCAATACAGTCTTCCTGAACCTAGCAATAGCCAACCCAAATAGAAAAAGAGCGTGCAACGATGCAATATCGTGTTTCGAAAAGAAACGCCTGACGTAGCCTATACGTCTCAATTTATGGATGACCTCTTATTCGACCTGTTGCTCGTGCTACCCAGTCTTCGGGGAGTTGCGGCTCCCTGCACGTTTTACGTAACCAGGGTGAGATAACGCCTCTATTTTTTATGATCGCATGGTGGAGATGTACGCGAGTATAACGTCTATATAGCGAAGTCAAACTCTCATCAAGATAAGTCTATTAAGTTCTGCACGACAGCTAATCTAATATGAGTATACCGTATTATGTTACAGGTCCGTTCACTCTATTTATACCAACGGATAAGGCGTTCCGTACACTATTAATACAGCTCGGCGGTCCGGACAAGGCTGAAGAAAAATTCAAAGAGAATCCGCGACTACTGAGCGGGGTACGAGTATTGCACGTATATTAATTGAAGTGATTTCTCGCGCGCACGTACGAAACTAATTCAGTCCCACAACCAATAATCTATCTTGCCAGGACTGTAGTTCACGATCTTTACGTTTTGTACTAAAATGCCTTATATATTGGTAAATTTAATACGCAGTCAGAAGTCAGCCAGAGCAATTAATTTCCTTCAAATCAGAAACATAACGCGTCTTTAATTTTGTTTGAAATGAAAAAAATACAGAAAAGGGCAAGCTCTCGTCACATCACGCGTGCACCGTATAAATGAGCGAAAATAGGAGCAGAAAAATATGATGTCTTAACTTTCATTTTTCCATCATTTTTTTTTATTACAGTTACTGCTACATCACGTAATTCCTGGAGCATTTCGTGTGAACCAACTGCAAGACGACATGACGGGCGTTAGTTTGGCCGGCACCCAGTTGCGGGTGAACACGTATACCACACACGATATCGAATGGAACGATATCACGGTAATAATGGCTCATTTAATCTATGCTAGAATAGTCCGGGCAAGATAACCTGATTCGATACGCAGGCCGCATGCGGATTACGGTTACGGTGATCCGACTGAAGACGTTGACGGATTAACGTTTGGCCGAATCACGTTGCCCGTATGATTATGTATGCGTAAATGGTGTTTTTAGCGAGTGTTTTGGCTATTCTTTGCAGGTGGTGACTGTTAATGGGGCGAAGATCTTAGATGAGAAAGATATCGTCATACCGCAAGGTATCGCACACGCCATCGATCGTGTCATGTTCCCTTTGCCAGTCGGCAATCTTTTGCAGACGTTGCAGGCGGATCGTGAAAATAGATATAGCAATTTTTTGAAAATTGTCGAAGAATCGAAGTTGAGTCATTTGTTAACGGGTAAGACAGATGTGTTGATGATATTTTGATGATTTGTAATAGGGTTTCTGATGGAGTTGCTCGATTTTTTTTCCAGTTCACAACCTGTGAACAATAATTCAATTATAGGGAATGTTCCCGGCTGATCAGTAGGGAAAAATCCTTTTTTTCTAATATCTTTAGTCGCTTGTACTAATCTCCTTACTATCATTTGTAACTTTGAAAGAGGCTACCCGCACGTTGCCCACCTTTTCCGATCATGGACTAAATGAAACACTGAATCTTTGGTAGTTTGTTCCTATCTTCACTTCATCATGAGTGGGGAGGTCTAGTCATATGCTATCAAAAATTATACATTTGTCAGTCATCCTTAGTAACCTAGAAGAGGCTCAGCTCTACGCACCTAGCCAGGATCGTTTGTAGTAACAGACTCCCAAATTAAATCTATGAATCAACCTGTCGTTGTCATTTTTCGGTCGAAGAAAGGGAGCAGTATAAATTATAGAACTAGCTTCACAGCTGGTCGCTGAGCTACTGGTGAACTTCGTGACTCATTTGGGGGAGAGTCGAGCGCATTGAGCTCCGGCTCGATAGGGTTGGGAATGGATGGGCAAACAATTGCCTATGATATGAAAAAAATTTAAAGCACTCTTGAACTCGGCCAAGGCGACCAGAATGTGGCTGTCTTTCTTTTGCTCATAATGGGGGACGACTACGAAAAAAAGAGAGTTTACAAACAGAGTGAGAGTGATTCAGTGTGAGATTGGAAACAAGGGGCCAGAACGTATGTAGCCTTCTTTTCTACGAAGTCACTACAAACAAAAATGTGTTCCTTCAAGCGCCAAATTTTGGAATCGTGGTGGGCCACTGTCTCTCAGTCTAAAAATTTTCCTACCTCTTGCGCAGTCATAAAATTTTGAAATGTTCCATGTCTTTAGCCTTACCTCACCCCAATTTAGGAATCCGCGAGTACACGCCCCCTACCCCCTCCGTCAACGGACCTGGAAAATTTTCGAGAAAAATGTTTCCTCCTGTAGGTGATTCAAAAATCTGCGAGTACACCTACAAATTCATGGGTTCTTTGACGGAGTTCAATGAGAGGAGGCAGTGAACTTGCCTTATGTGGTATTTTAGAAAGACCTTCCGAATTAAGAGGAGTTTGAAGCGTTGCATATCTTTGAAGGGGTGGAGTCTAAAGCATTGGATGCTCATTGACGGGGGCGTCGGAGGAGCTATTGCAATGAAGCTTTACCAGTATACACCGACCTCCAAGGTATATATACAATAGGAGGGGGCTTGAAAAAATGTATCAAAAACTACAGTATTACAATAAGCCAATGCCTAACATACACTTTACTGGACTTGACTAGGCTAAGAGACCCCGTTGTATTATACTAGCTTCAAACTAGAATATATGATACGGGGGGGGGGGGCAGAAATTTTTGATTCTGAGGTTCGCCGACCGGTCGGAATGTGAACGTTGTTCTCTTGAAAACCTCTCCGATAAAACAGAAGTTTGTCCAGTAATTTCCAGGGAATGAAAGGGTTGGTTTCCTGAATTACCCCCGATAAATTAATTTAAAGGATGGTAACCCCTTCAATGAGCCAGATATGCAACTCTTCAACCACCGTCCCTTCATTGAGCCAGATGAGCAGCGCTTCAAACACTGTAAGTCTCAGAAGACCCCTCTAGAATACTCCATAAAACAACAACTCGGCCGCCTCTCATTCAACTTCGTTAAAGAACTCGTGAATTTTTTTAGGTGTACTTGCAAATTTTTCAATCATGTACGGGGAGAAAAATTTTTATCGAAAATTTTCCGAAGTCTGTGGGGGGGGGGGATACTCGCGGATCCTAACAGGGAACTTGTTTTATCGGGGGGGGGGAGGGTCTTTCCGGAAAAAACGTCCGCTATCCGTCGCCCAACCTGGGGTGGTGCCAGATGATATTTTTATTGAAAGTCCGTATCCGCAATTTTTTCCTCGACTTGAAAACAAATTTTTACCGTTGAACATTTGATAGGTAGCAAAAACATCCCCATTATATCCCCAAAATTTACCCATTGGGACATTTTGGGTATTTTCGGGGTATTTTACATACATAATGGGGGCATGATACCGGTGTTCTTCCATGGAGACGGATACGGACTCATGATGATTCATCAATAACGATCAGGAGATAGGCATTTCTCAAGCGTGTAACTGAGGTACTTTTCCCGTGATCCACTCAATGTCACAAAAAACTGCGATATCCGCAATATCGACCAGGAGAAAAGTATCTCTCATACAAGTGATTAAGGTATACTTTTCTCTTGAGCACAAGAAATCTGTAAAAAATCTGTGTATTTTTCGAGGAACAAAAATCTGTAGATCCATGGATGTTTGTTCCTCAAAAAAGATGAGGTTTTTTCTGTGGATTTTGCGTAAAATGCAAATTTTCTGTGCTCTAGGAAAAAGTACCTCTCCCTCACATTTGAGAGATGCTTTTCCGCTGGTCGTTATAGGCTGATATTGCTGTCCGATAACATATTGAGACAATCGAGAGAAAAATACCTCACAAAAGTGTATGAAAGATACCTTTCTCCTGATCGTTATTGATGAATCGGTAAAAGCCCGTAGAAATCTGTTTTCATTGGCGGATACGGATTTTTGAAAATATCATCTGGCAGCACTGCTTTCAGCCGGCCGGCAAAGCAAACCTCAGAGTCAAAATTTTTACACTAGTATAAAAGGATGGTATAATACAAGGAGCCTGTTTAAAATAGTTCCTTCAAGTAATTAGATGTGCAATGCTTCAAATACCGCCCCTCCAATGAGCCTTGAACTCCATGAGACTTAGAAAAGGCCCTTCCAAGATAGCCCGTAGATTAGGTTCCCTGCCACCCCTCATTTAGCTCCGTTAAAGAAATTGAAGAACTCTTTTTTCGCAGGGATGGTTGAAGTCGATATGAGCTGAAGCAGCAGCGGAAGCTGCTGTTTATTGAGTTTTTAAGTCAGCTCGTAAGTCAGTCAATGGGTGGCTATTAAGTTTACTATTAAGTTTAAAGCCACCTCAAAGCCATTGCTGATAAGCTGTTTTTGATATACCAAAATTTTAATTAGATATGAGGTTTGACAAGCTTTTTGTTTTTTTTTTTTTTTTTGCTTGTCAATTTTGATGGTCAAATACTCTTTCGTTTTCACAAAATTGTGACACATTTTGGGCCGCAAAAGAAGCTCAAAGCTAATCGCTTTGCAGCTTATAGCTGGTTGCTTCCACCTTGAAACAGCTCACGCTAAGCTAATCAAAAATTTTGAAAACATATCAGCCCAATGCTAAGTTTAAGCCAATGACGATTCGCTTTCCATCCCTGTTTTTTTGCGTGCCAAGAGATATAAATTTTAAAAGAATGAAACAGAGGCTTTTCCCGCGCTATCTTTATTATTGAACGACATTTCGACCATGATAGTGGTCTAGGCCTACAAACTGAAAAAGAGATGAATAAACGAATACAGCAAGTGTAAACTATAAATCAGAGAAACTCGTGAATTTTTCAAATTGGGGTGAGGTAAGGCTAAAAACATAAAAAAAAACACGTTAAAAAAACTTTTTACTTCCTCCAGGAAATCAATGGACAGAATTTCCTGGAAATTTCTGGACAAAATTTCCTGGAAATTACTGAACAGAATTTTAGCTTTCAAGTTATACCTTGTAGGTGATTCAGGAGTCTGCGAGTACACCCCCTCCCTTTCCTTATAACTTGTTGGTGATTCAGAGTTCGGCGTGTTTCCCCTCCTAAACTCCGTAAGTGATACGTGAGTGAACCACCAAAAGCTATTCGCTTGAACAAGAATAGGGCGAAAGAGCGTGAGCCCCTCGAAAGCTATTAGCTTGAAATATTCTAACTTTTCAGACAGCGGCCCATATTAGACTCACTCATACACTAAGCCAAGAACCCAAAAGTTAATTAGGCTTATACTAGACCTGTACATTTACAGTATACTGGGCATAGAGTGGCCTAAAAAGGAGGGCGAACTCTTCAGCCTAACATGCAGCATACTGGACTCTTACTAGGCTATCTATGTTCTACGAATTTTACTTGCAATTCGAAAAAGCGACCGACTCCCTGAGCTTAGAATACAGTATACTCAATACTATTGAGCATAGTTTACAGTAGTCTATATTAGATTGATTTGTCTGCAAGACTAAGGATGCAAAAACTAGTCAGATTGACTTACAGTAGACTCGAATAATAAAAGAGGTAATTGGCAAAAAAACTAACATACTTTATCTGGAGAATTATCAAAAATTTTCTTTTCAGGTAAAACGTTCACGCTATTTGCACCCCTAAATCGAGCTTTCACACATGTTGAATTTAAGAAGATCGCGTCCGATCCGAAAGAATCAAAATCTTTTGTATTGAGGCATCTTGTACCGGGTGCTTTGTACAGTGCTGGCATGAAGTACTATCAAGTGCGAGACAGCTTGGAAGAAAATCAACAGGTCACCGTATACAAAGAAGCAGGTACTGTATTTATTGTCGAGCCTATGTGGAAGGTGTGCCGTATAATTAATGGTCTTGGGTTTATTAATTTGTCTTGGAGCGTAATGAGTACGATACTAGTTCGACAATTGCGAGTAATTATTGTGTTACTTTTGTAGGCAAAATAAGAGTAAATACCGCTCATGTAATTACACGTAATATACCGGCTATCAATGGAGTGATACATGCCATCGACGCGTTCTTATAACCATTGCGAGCTGCCTTTGCATGAGGACAGAGTAGAGCCCACAGCCTGCCGCATTCTTTCTCACTCTATAAGAATTTTAATACGTGCCAATGAAGACTTCTTATGTTATTTTACTTTTCTTTTAATAATATACTTCGCCGAAGTACTTACTCATCAAAGTACAGCGTAGGTATTCTTGTTTTTAGTTTTATTTGAAACACTTTTTACCACGTATGATACTTTAATATTAAATTTTGTAGAAAATACGCGAATTTTCTTTTCTCTCTTTGTTTGTTTTTGTTGAATTGTTTATATTTATGAGATCGAGTGTGCATTTTGTTTTTAAATTTTATATTATTTATAGCGCATTATTTTGTTCCTTTATTTTGTAAGGATATTGTGTATCACATAGATACGCACGCTACGCATCTACGCGGAAATTTTGCAGTATTTCGCCTTCATTCTTACCTTTGAGAAGATTTTTTTTTTTCATATCTTCGTACGAATGTGGTATGGAAAAGCCTTGAAAAATGCTATCCTGTGTACAATTTTTCGATTAAGTCTATGTTATTACCTACCTGTATCAATTTTTTCATCGTTTTTTCTTTCACTTATATGCGTTATTTTTGTGTCATTTGTATTGTCCGTTGTATAATACCTTTCTTTATAATTAAAAAAAATATGAAAAAACGAACGTTAGTTTGAATTTGTATTTCCAGGATAGTGGGGGATCAAATAATAGCAGCTGAAATGAAAGAGAAGCCCAAAGTCTTTGTAATATAGAGTATATGTCTGCTAGTCACATTTAGTAATCGTTGATGATGATTCGTAATTATCTACGTAGTCGGTCATTTTATATAAGGTGAGTGAGTAATGAAACATTTGTTTTTGCAGAGCTACAACGCTTAGTTGAATTTTACTCGTTATGTCGTCAAAAAGGTAAGAAAATTTTGATATGATCAATCAAGAGGAGAAAATTAGGTTGGTCTAATGCAAAGTAATATTTTTTGTTACAGCACGAGGCAGGTACAAATACTAGCCAGGCTCTTGGATTTGGATGGTGGATGAACAATTTGAGATATTGATTCTCGTTTTATTTCGGTGTAATTCCTTTATCTGCTGTAAAATAAATTTCCTAACGCGTATTACTCTCTTATTGTTGCAATCATTCTTTACTGTGCACAAAATTACGAACTTACCATCACTAATAAAATATCACTTTCTGTTTTTCTGTGTACAATTCACTTCAGCCAGAATAAAGTTGATGATCTTGAAAATAACGTCATGAACATGTACGAGACGACATTTTTTACGTTGGTAGCTATCCAAAATATTCTTTATTCAAATAACTCATGATCAGTGTGCGTATTCCTCGGCATTTGTCGAATCATTTTGCAGAGGTTGGGAAGCTTGAAATTCTGATAGAAGTTCATTTCAGGGGTAGTGAGATCTGTAAAATGAATTCTATTTTGCTGAAAAGCGTCGAAGATGGAATAAATGCCGAAAACAGGGTTTAATGCCGAATAAGACCAAAAATGATCGATTTGTGGAGTGTCAACCCAACATTATAAAATTTCGGACAAAATTAGCTGAATTTTACTTAAAAGTGAACAATTTTGGCGGATTGTTTCATAATAAATAAGAGTAGTTTTACAAAATGCCGTATAATTTTCATTACAATATGCGCGAGCGCTTTCGGTTCAGTGACCATCGACGGGCGAGAAACAGAATACTACTGAAGTAGTAATCTACCCGTTTAAAAAGGAAGAACGAACATACAATGAATCACACACAAATATTACGTCAATCACCTAAGTCTGAACTTGCAAGTTTTCGTAGATAGTATCAGCGAGATGTGATAAGGGAAGTATCTCGTTTACTATAGGGGAGAAATTACGAACAGCTTTTATTATTTCTACTGTCTCCAATGCAACGCGTTTATTTTTAGAGCTCTCCTCATGCAAGAGACGGACATTTTCAGGCCTTGGAAACGAATGTCCGGATGCCAGAAGATGGGCAGCAAAATTCGATTTGTTGGGATTCCTATTTTTTTGAGCACTCTCATGCTCCTTGAGTCTAGTTTTTAGGGCACGGCCTGTATGCCCTATGTATGCGAACGGACAGTCATTGCATTGGAGTCTGTAAACTCCACTCTTACTCTCCGTAGGAGTGGGGTCTTTGATACGGCAGAAGTTCTTCTTACTGGTGTTTAAGTTATAGAAAGCTGGCTTCAGATTCAGAGGTTTGAGTAAACGAGATATATGGGACGAGAGCTTGCCGAGGATAGGGAGGCGGATCCATTTTTCTTTTTTACAGCTTGTGTCTCTTGGATGAAAGGTGGTGGCATCGAGAGCTCTAGAAATAAGTTTTTTGTGAATTATTTTATCTATATCCAATTTCACATGATTATTCTCCGCTATGAGCTTGATAGTGTCTACTTCTTTCTTGAATGCTTCAGGTGTGAGGGGGGTAGACACTAATCGGTGGATCATCGTAAGAAAAGCTGCATGCTTGTGGGAGGAGGGACAGTACGAGTAGCCATCTATTGTGACACCAGAATAGGTAGGCTTCCTGAAGATTTCGAACGTATGTTTTCTTTCATTGAGGGTGATGCAGAGGTCTAGAAAGTTGATAGATTTGCCGCCGACCTCAAGCGTGAATTTTATAGAAGGATACAAGGAATTGATTGTTTGAAGAAACAACTACTTCAGTAGTATTCTGTTTCTCGCCCGTCGATGGTCACTGAACCGAAAGCGCTCGCGCATATTGTAATGAAAATTATACGGCATTTTGTAAAACTACTCTTATTTATTATTATGTGTCGTAATATTAAAAACCGCCTCGATGGATTGTTTCATTCTTTGTTTTTGTTTTCTTTTGCTTTTTCAATTTTATTTATTATTATTAATCGCGTGCATCGAAGTCCAATTTTTTTTTTTTTTCAGATAAATTTCATCTCTTTAAAAGAAATATAAATAATGCCGATTAGAATTCTTCGAGTTTTTATTGATACTCAATCTAAATCTAATTAATTACCTTCAAGGCCAAATGTGCCATGAATTAATAATGAAATATGTACAATTGTAATCTTTACGTAAAAAAATAAAAGAAAAAAAATATTAGGTTGCGATGAGCTCCTATCAATATTATTTATTTTTCGTTCATTCCTTGAGAAATAATAAGTATTCGATTCTATATTGTAACCGCAAAATGGAGAATAAGTTTGTGAAAACGAAGCAAGAAATTCGACTTGGAGAATAATTTCACGAGAAACATGATGTGATGTGCGAGAGGGTGGGTGAATATTTGAAACGTCGTTTGAAAAATGAAAACACATGTTTTACTATAAATACTGTTCGTGCTTAGAACAAATAAGCAGTTTGCGTTACTTCTTATTTGGCCATCAATCTTTATGGTTCAGTTTTTATACCTACGGGTAGATGTCAGGAAACATGAATTTTAGGCAGAAAAGGTTTTTGTTGAGTCAGCGAACACGATGATTCTGCTATTTCAAAAGATTCAAAACTCTCACCAAAACTTTTTTCAATTTTCAACCACCGTCTGAAATATATACTTATTCTCAGTTGAGTAATTCAGGGTAGGTTGTTATCACCATTGCGTTTTAATTTCATTTTATCAATTCAAGATCGACATAGGTATTTGTTTATTCCGATTTCCAAACAACGAATTTTTGTTGCCAGAGGAACATTAATTTTAAGTGTAGATTTTTTTCCCGTAGGTACCTTTAGTCTCAATTCCAACCTTACGAAACAATTGGAAAGATTTATTCCACTTCATATCCTAGTTATCAAAGAAAATAACTGATGAGTGAAAATCCAAAAAACACTCGTGTAAAAAGAAACTGTTTTATGAGTGGTTTTCCATCTATAGGTATGATTCTTACTGGAAAACTTGATCAATTTTTCTTTCATGCTTCGTTATCGTTCTGAATTGATCCATTTTGATTTTCATTCTAAGCGTGCTACCAAAATGAAAACGAATTAAATAGAGAATTAATAACATTAATTTATTAAGTTTTGAACAAAACGTAAGAAAGACTACAAAAATTCACAAGAAGTTAAAACTTATTTTAAGTACATTGATAAATTTTTCTTTGGATTACCCGCAAAAATAATAAACCAATTAGGAAGACTTTATTATTTCTATATTTTCTTCATAATTATATAAAATACCAGTTTAATATTCTTACTTCACAAAGGCAGCATGTTTCAATAAAAAATTTTCAATATGTCTTTTTTTTTCTTCAATGAGCAAAATTTTAATTTTGATTGGGCTATTATCAACTGAATTATCAAAAAATCAAGATTTTTGCGATTTTAGAAAAACTATGGACTGTTTGCTAAATTTTTTTTATTATAAAAAAATATTTTCAGAAAGTAATTGTAACGAGTACAGAAATACCTACATGAAAAAATCAACCTTTTGGAGTACCAAAAACGATTGGAAAATAATGCATTTTTAAGAAACAAGATCAATTAGCAGTATGGAATAAATTGTACTGCCTTTGTTAACGAACTACTTCGCTAGTACCACACAATGTTGATTATCCGAACATTATTACCAATTACAGATCGTGAATACTGAATGAAAGGGAAAGAAGCTTAAAATAAGAAAATAAAAATATGACTAGTTTGATGGAACAGCAAAAGCTTGTTAAATATCACTTGATAATACATTTTAAAAAATATACAAAACATGATACAAAAATAAAAATAAGGGTATTGAAATGATATCAATAATGTAATTATGATAAATAAACATAATGATGATGATACGCGAAATGAAAATGCAGATGAAAAATTCTTGAATCTAAATAATTTATCCCATTTTTAAGAATTCAGTCTTTCTAGTTAGAAAAATATAAGATTATCTCGTGTACAAATTCGCTGGCACTTTCTGTAAAATCTTTCTTTAAACTATTATCAACAATGCCTCTACTCTTTTTAACAAGAAACCTGTTCTATCGATTTTTATTTTATTTAAAATAATATCTTCACCGTCCGCCATCCGTTCAGAATTTTTTGATTTTTAATTTCGATTTGTTTGAAAAAAAAAAAATTCATATGACCTTCACAACAGTTGTTGGAAGTGGGATTTTTCATCAGTTGTTTTTCACACTTCTCAGGGATTTGAATGAATAATTTTGTCATATTTGAGCTAGACTATTGGTTGAGAGGCAGCAAAAACTCTTACAATTAATAACAAAATGCTGAAAAAGAGGAATTTACAAAAATAGAAATAAATGAAATGAATGAATAAGAATTTACTAAAATCATTCGACCTTGAATACTATGATTGTTGAACGAGTTTCAAAGTAAAACAATAATGTTATAGAAAATTGATTCTGGCTTTCTTCTGAATTTGAAACATAATTATCGAGATGTGGTATTTAGTTCGACCCCAAATTGCACCACTAATTTAATGATTGTAATTTTTTTTCTTTTTTCTCTTCGTAAGGTATCACTTCAGGTTTTTGATTGACGTTAATGTTATTGATATGTTACTCATGTTAGAGAAAGTAATTCGAAACGTATACTTCGGTCTCAGGAGGGATTTTAAGCGAATGAAGAGTGAATGAGATGAGCACAAAAAACAGTCGTTCGTATGAACGTGAGGAATTTACTGTAGGTAGTGCATTTTCGTAATAATATTTTTTCTAAAATGACTGGTCACGTATCTAGTAGGCCCCTGAACCATCGTAAATATTGTTAACAAAATTTAAAGTCGTTTAAAGGCACGATTTGTACAAAATTCCTATACCAGAAAGAAAATCTTATAAAAACTTCGATATGCCTTACTTCATCTAGATTCTCGAGCATATGCTATTATAATTAAGCAGAAAGAAGCTAATCTTTGCGAACGGCAGCGTGACTCTTTTTCCTCGTTGCGTGGAGAATTTACAAGCTTATGGTAACCAATACACTCCGCTTATTTTTTCTTTTTTTTTTATTCCTGATGAACTAGGTACCTTAAACGCTGGTCCCGTAATTCATATCTGGTGCCGGCGTGCTCACGCAATCCTCAACAGTTTCGCACTTCTCGGACATGACGTTCAGTACCTGCTCAAATTTACTGTGTCGTTCTACCGACGGCACGGTGGCCCCACGACTGCCCCACAAAAATTTCAAATGGAATTCTGTGCGAAACATATCCAACAGAAGGTCGTCCACTTTCGAGTCGGCCAATACGATTTCGGCATTACGTCGAAAAGTGGGTAACGACTTGTAAAACTGACGCGTCGAACTGAGATGAGCGTGTAGCGTTGTCAGCCCGAGATCTGGAGTCGACGTCTCCCACTGCTCAATGCACGATGTTACCCCGTTTCTGGTATCTTGTATCCGATCACCTGTAAAGATATAAGATAATATGGTTTAATGAACAGGGTCAATCGAAAAATGAATTTGGTTCAGCCCCAGTTGATATTCTATCAAGCTGAGCGAATAATTCAAATGACTAGCTATGAAGAGACGTGAGGATCGAACGTAATGAGGATTTTGTCAGGACGATACTTAATAACTGTCGTCAATCGGAGCTACATCAAACAGACTCCTTTTGAGAGGAAATCCCTGTGAGCTATTTAATAAGTAGAATAGTACACTAGGGATCCTCCTGTTATTCAATGTGCTACTTACCATAAAGTGAACAGAGAGACAAAGAGAATTTTTTGTGGTATGAAAATTCTTTTTTCCTCTTTATTAATGACTTGCACTTACGAGCCCCCATTCACTACTTACTTCCATCACACTTGAAACGAATACTGATGTCATTGAGGGGGGGGGGGGGGGGATGAAAATTGTGAATGGAAAAACAGGAAGTGAACATAAACTTTTTCAGAAACCCGAAAAAGTTTCAAGTCCAAAAATGTACAAACTAAGTGCACTACTTACACTTCATCGCACTCAAAATGAGTACCTACTAATGTCAGTGAGGGGGCTAAAAATTGTGACTGAAGAGCATGGAGTGAAGAGGGTTGACATTGTTAAGCAACTTGGACTTTCAATCACAAAATGTACAAACAAAGTGCACTACTTACACCTCATGGCACTGAAAATGAGTTTCAATATCATCGATAGGGCTAAAAATTGTTGAACTCTTCCAGAAACTTGGACAAATTCCAAATCCCAAAATATTCATTTTATTTTATTTTATTTCAGTTATTTTACGGCCCCCTCGACAGCTGGTAGCCATTTATGGTAGAGGAGGGTTTACAGATATAGTTACCTAAAATAATGAGGGGACAAAAATATGTATAAATAAAAAACGATGCTGGTACTGCGGAATGAGAGGTGCGACATACATCAAGGATCTAATTCAGAGAAGGAGAGCGCGAGGGCGATTTCTGAACTAAGTGCACTACTTACTCATCATCACACTTGAAATATGTTCCAATTACATCGAGGGGACTAAAAATTGAGAGTAAAGAACAGGAAGTGAAGATGGTTGATCTCTTTCAGAAGCAAGTCAGGAAATGTACAAACCAAGTGCACTACTTACACCTCATCACACTCAAAATGAGTTCCAATCTCATTGAGGGGGCTAAAAATTGTGATTGAAGAGCATTTAGTAGTGAAGAGGGTTGACATTTTTAAGAAATGTGGACAAATTTCAATCCCAAAATTTACAAACCAAGTCCACCACTTACACTTCATCAAACTCCAAATGAGTTTCAATATCATCGATGGGACTAAAAATAGTGACTCAAGAGCATGAAATGAAGACGATTGGCTTTTCCCAAAAAAATGGACAAATTTCAAATCCCATAATGTAGCAAATAAGTGCACTACTTACACCTTGTAACACTCTAAATATGTTCCAATGACATCAAAAAGGACTAAAAATTGTGAGTAGAGAGCAGAAAGTGAAGATGATTGACCTCTTTCAGAAGCAAAACAGAAAATGTACGGTACAAACTAAGTGCACTACCTGCACCTCATCACACTCAAAATGAGTTTCAACGTCATCGAGGGGACTAAGAATCATGACTGAAGATGGTTGACCTTTTTCAGAAGTAGGGACAAATTTCAAATCCCAAAATTTATGAACTGAGTGCACTACTTACACCACAGCACACTCGACCAAGAGAACTAAAAATTGGTAGTGAAAAACAGGAAGTGAATACGGGTGATCTTTTTCAGAAGCTTGGAAAAATTTCAAGTGCGAAAATGTACAAACCAAGTGCACTACTCACACCTCATCACATTCAAAATGAGGTTTCCTGCCATCTGTGGAACTAAAAATTCTGACTAAGAGCAGGAAATTAAGATGGTTGACCTTTTAGAAAGACAAGAAGAAATTTTCAAGTCCCAAAATGTACAAACAAAGGGAAAACTCATTTTTGGGAGAGGAAACAGGTGAGCTGATGGATTTTGACAAGTTTTGATAAGCTGTCGACTTTCATAATGGAGGAATTATCACATATTTGATGGCCCTACTGTAGGATCAATGTGGAGCAACAACTATCAGGATAAGAATGATGTCAACAAGAAGATTAGTACACTTGGGATTCTCCTATTATCCAGTGCACTACTTACACCTCATCGCAATCGGAGTGAGCTCAATTGTCATCGAGGGGGCTTAAATTTGTAACTGAAGAGCAGGAAGTGAAGATAGTTGAATTTGATGAGCGGAGGAGGAGAGGGGGTGGTACTCGCAAATTTTTCGATTGGGGTAGCGGTAGGATGAGGTGAGCGTAAAGACATGGAACATGTCAAAAGTCGCCATGGGATTCGATACTGACCTGGATGATCTTCGGAAGTTCTTTCGTACAACATCACAATGGGCAATAAATGCGGTATGGTAGTGTTAGGTGCTAGAGGATTTGTTGACTCGTTCATCGACTTCAGAGTAGGTCTTAGTTTCGCCTCAAAATTGAATGCGCTATCGGTATATTTCTGTCTCAGTATGTGCCACGTTTCGTTGAGCCTTTGTACCTGTAATAAATTATATGAAAGATTACAAAAAATTCGTACCCTCTAAGCTCTACGGCGTTTTTAGATCTTTGATAGTGTTATGATGGACTCCACTAAAATGGATCTTGATATTATGCAATCCTACAATTCCTAAGATCAGTATTAGAAACCATTACTCGACAGGCTTGTAATTTAGAAGCGGGGTAAAGCACTTCTTCAAGTCGAAGTCACAACACCGTTAAATTTTTTGACAAATGAACTGTTCACAATCACGACCGACTTTACGAAGTACGGTTGTTGAGAATCCACTCATCTCAAGAGTTTCCAAATACTTTTCATTTTCCAAATTCAAAGTTCTCAACTTTCCCTGCCCTCTCTAGAAGAGATTTTTATTTTACCCTTTTTTACCCCGAGGTTCCAAAATATTCCATGCCGAGGACCGTGATTATGGAAAACTTGGTGAAATTTTTTCAGACGTACCTGTGATGTACAAAGTCCCAACATGATACTGCAAAATCCGAATAAGTTTCCTAACGCCGTTTTCGTATCTATAGCTACTTCTATCCATTTATTTAGTAGCTCGGCTCGTTCTGACTCGGTGGCGCACGTAAGAATCGTGACCGCGACTAGTAATTTCAGACACTCTGTCCTGTAAAGGTAAAATTTGAAGAACTCTCATGAAAACAAATTTTCCGCTACAACCACAATATTTTATTTAACTCGACGCGTTTCGAACGACCAGCGTTCTTCATCAGGAGTTCTAAACTAAAGATCTAAACATCCAGTGCGACTATAAAAGAAAGCAACAAAAACAGACGACATGAAAAAACAAGCAGATTACTCATCAAGAAGATGAAAATAAAAGGTTCGTAATTCACCGCTATCACTCTTGAAGTTTATAGATTTTCTCTCTTTCATGATCTCGATCACCTCACGTATCTTTCTCCTCTTTTTGTTTTCCTCTCTCGCTATGATAGAAACATTCTCAAAATTTATATTGTGATCATTATTCTTAGCATGACAGGCCAGAGCAGTATTTTCATTTCTATGCCTTACATCAAACTTATGTGAGTTCATTCTGTTCGACAAATATTGTTCAGTTTCACCCACATAAATTCCCGTGCAATCGGAGCAAGAAACACTATAAATAACACCTGAGTTTTTTAGGAGGGGGTAAGGTCTTTGGCCTTAGAAAATATTTTATAATCTCTCAGGGTGTTATAGTTACCAAAAGCAATCTTAATTTTGGGGTCTAGATTTTCTAGAAGTCTTTTTAAGAAAATACTGCTCTCGCTCACATAAGGAAGTCTAAAATAGTTTAAAATTTGACCTCTACCCATGTTATCATTATTACTATTGTTACTATTATTATTATTATTAGTATTATTGAAATTATTATTATTATTATTATTATTATTGTCATTATCATCATTACTGTTATTAATACTATTGTAATCATTCATATTATTATCACTTAAACTGTTACAATTTTTTACATGGTCAATTACTGAATTCACAAACAATTTGTCATAACAATTCTTATACATCAAGTGTCGAAATTCTAAAATTAAATCACTGTGAAAACAAAAATCTGAAACATTCAACCATTTTCTTAAAATATTAACTGCAGTGTTGCGCTTAAAATGCATTGGTGTATTGGAATAAAAATTAATAATTCTACCTGTATAGGTAATCGAGATCATGAAAGAGAGAAAATCTATAAACTTCAAGAGTGATAGCGGTGAATTACGAACCTTTTATTTTCATCTTCTTGATGAGTAATCTGCTTGTTTTTTCATGTCGGCTGTTTTTGTTGCTTTCTTTTATAGTCGCACTGGATGTTTAGATCTTTAGTTTAGAACTCCTGATGAAGAACGCTGGTCGTTCGAAACGCGTCGAGTTAAATAAAATATTGTGGTTGTAGCGGAAAATTTGTTTTCATTGTTGATCTTGACCACGAAAAAAATGAACCTTTAAAGAACTCTCATTGAAGGTTGAGAAAACATCAACCATCGCTAACGAAGAAACCTACCTCTCAATCAAATCAAGTCTATGCTGGTGACCATGAGGAAGGACGCACAATTCGATTCCGCTTCTGCACATATAATCAGCGTCCTCTCGCAGTTGTTGAATCGTTAATTCGAGATCCACCCTGGTCAAGTGATTAGCCAAAATACGCGAACCACTATCCATCAGCAACATGTGAATGCTTTGTAACGCCATCATATCCAATGGTTTATTCTCATTCGCGGGTAGTAACAACGTATGAAACAAACCCAGGTCGAACGTCGACGGTAACTCGCTAGAAATATTGGATATCGAAAGGGGCGACATTTCATCCACCAGTGGATCGTAAGAAAATGCCTTCAACGTGGTCAACGAGCTGGCCGATGACGCTATACCGTAATACTTTGGATTCTTAATCATCACCCCCGAAGATCGACGCTGCATCGTCGACGTGCAGCAATCGAACTCGCCGTTATTGCAGCTGTGCACCGAATCGCCACTGCCATTACCCGAATCGCTCCCTGACGCCAAGTAGAAAGAATTTTTTCGCGTAGGATCATCTTGAACTGAGATTGTCTTCACCAGGCGACACGGTTTGGGCGGAGGTTCAACACCGCTGTAATCCGAATTACCGCCACAGCGAGGATCTCTGCCCATTCTCGGTGCTCTTACGTTTCTCGGCATGGTTGTGTTCGACGAAAGCGGTTTAATTTTGGTCGAAAAGCTTCGCCTGGGTAACGAATGACTAAAGGAACAATTACCATTGCGCGATGACGTATCTCCCGGCAGCAGGGAAAGGCTACGCTGTTTCTTGCCTTGCTGCAATCGATGCGCGTGTTGATCGCGACGCGATCTGGGTGGAGATCCGTTTGGGCTGCGGTAACATAATGTGTCTGTCGACAAATCAAGACGCGAATCGTGCAACTGCATTTCGTATTTATTAGCGTAGAAGGTGAGTGGATAGACGCGATTTCGTGGATTTTGTATGCGAGCGCCGGAAACGGCCGTAATCGGCTTCCCACTGCCAACGTAATACGTGATCAAATCAGGAACTGTATCGAAGCCGTCCTCCTCGAAACGATACTGAACCGTCTCGTAGACCGTGTCCGGTTGCAGCACAATCTATCAAAAAGGGAGAAAAAAGGAGATATAGCGGGAATGTTATGAAATACACGGAGGAAGAGGAAGCTTGAAAATTACCTTGTTGATAACAAAATGTAAGTTTTGACCCTTATTACGGCAGCTAAGCACGTAATCACCCGGCTGTGATGTGCAGTCGCGAACTAAGAAGTCACCGTCGTGTTCGCCGACGATTTCTTCCGCTCGTTGACGCGGTATGGCACCGTGGTACCAGGCATGAGATCGTAAATCGCGCGTGTCTAGACTGAGTTCCCATTCTAGTATCTTTTTCAACTGCGTTGTATCTGCGACGTCCCCGTCGTCGACCGCGCCCTCCTGAAATCACATTAAAATAATTTGGATATTCAATATCGAGGTGTAATACATAAATTGAGGAAATGTATGAGAGGGAGGGGGTTGGATCAATTCGAAATTATGAATCACGACCGGAGATTTATACTTTTCTTATTGTTTATTTCACTTCTTCCTGTTCCTGTTCGCTCTAGTCGCTTCTTCTGTGTTTTAATGAGGGTTGTTGACCGAAAAGAGCTTTGCTTCTCTATAATTCGCGCGATTTTGTAATTAGATCGATTTTTATTGAACCCTTTCACTTGACTAACTTTGACCCCGAATTCCCACCTGGCGCCCGACAGTCGCGTTCACTCGTCGCTCACTAATACATTCCTCCTGTTAACCACACGCGCATGCACGTAACCCTTTTGCACCTTGAAAGGTGAAATGAAGTTTTATCACACCAATCTAATATCATAACGACCTATCGATATCTAATATCGATGCCAAACATTGAAACCAAATGTCAATATCTGATATCGACACTAATCATCAATTAGTGATGGGTGATTGTCAATAGTTTCATGCTATCGATAGTCCAGATATTTTTTCCGAGGTGCTATCGGGACTTTCAATAGTCCCCTATAGTTTTTTTTCTAAAACTATCGATACTGTCAATAATTTGGATAGAAAACGCCGATCAGGAGAAAGGTACCTATACTACTTGTAGAATAAATACCTTTCTCCTGATCCTTATTTTTCCCATAAAGCCCGTTTCAAGGAATGTGGGTATTTTAGTGTTACCAGATGATGGACCCGACTACTATAAAAACGTTGTGTCGTATCCATTGCACAACTGGTACCGTCTGGCTGGTCTTAAATCATTAAACTGGGCTTTGTTGCGAGCCTGGGGAGCAGATCCGGCTCCGGCTCGCTCCCTAAATTTTGAAGAGCCGGAGCTAGAAGCTGGGACCATAATTTGATCTTGAAAAGAGCCAAAAACTCCGCTATTTTTGGTCAGCTCCTCAGCTCTTTGGGAGCTACTCCGCTCTTTCTTTTCAAAGAGCTCAGGAGCTACTCTTTAGTCAAAATGACAAAAAAAAAAAATTCGACAAATTTCAAAATCCAAAGCTCTAAGGCTTGAAGCTTGAAGTAAAGACAACCCGACTAGAGAGAGAGAAGAACCGGCAAACGAAGAACCATTGAGGAGCCCTATGAAAGCCCACATCAAGTGAAAAAAAACCTAATATTAGCTCTGATTGTTTTTTTTTCTCCTTGAGGCTCCGCTCAGAAGATCAAGAGCTTCAGCTAGCTCCGGCTCCGCTGCAAAAATCCAGCTATTTGGCTCCGCTCCGCTCTTTGAGAAACTGGAGCCAGGAGCTGGAGCCAGCTCTTTTTTTTCTTCTGGCTCCGCTCTGAAGATCGAGAGCTTCAGCTCCGGCTCAACTCCGCTCTTCGCTGGAGCCGGAGCCAGAGCCAGAACTCACTGGCTCCCCAGGCTTGCTTTTTTGCTCTTTCTTTCAAATCTGTTATCAGTGAATTCCCACCAATTTTTGATTTTTATGAGAAACAGAAAAATTTTCAAACTATCGCTGTCATTTTTCTCACAAAATTATCGTCTCTTCTGAACTATCGATAGTATCGATATAGTCTATCGGTAGTTCCCAACACTATCATCAATACCAACTATTGATAGCTAATATCGATATTAACTACCGATAACTGATATCGATTTCATGCGTGTTGAAAACTATCGATACTATCGATAGTTTTCCAAAAATCATTTCGGGGAAAGCGATAGTTTTGTATGGAAACGACGGCGATAGTAGCGTCGATAGTTTGAGAAACTATCGATAATTTGAAAATTTATCTTTTTCTCATCAAAATGACAAAATTGGCGGAAATTTACTGATAACACATTCAAAACAATGGAAGAAAAAGAAGTAGTAATAATCAGCGCCGTTTCGGATTTCGGAAATAGGAAGTGAAAATTAAAAATGTGCGCCAGTTCAATGAATTAACAGATTTGTAATGGATACGGCACCCACCACGTTCTCCTCGTCGCTTCCACCATCTGGTAACACCAGAATACATTCCTTGACCGTCTTTTCGGAAAAAATAACGTTCAGGAGAAAGGTATCTATCCTTCGGATATTATAGGTACTTTTCTCCTGATCGACGTTTTTCATCCAGACCATCGATAGTATCGATGGCTTTAGGAAAACCTATCGGGACTATTCGTGATCCACAGCCCTCCAAATCAAGAATTTAAAAATTAGAACGTAAAACTTCCAATTCATATTTTTTCCGCGCTCACGGATTGCGGTTCACGGATCAAATGTTGTAATCCGCAGTTGATTGATCCGTCAGGTTGTGAAAAAATTAGAGGCCATTGCAGGTGAGGAATCCGCAACCTCCCGCGCTCGCGATGACGTTGGCGCGAAAATGCCCCCTCAGAAAATGAGTTGGCTGGGCTCTTCTCAGTATTCTGCATGCTAGACCTGATATAATGAGGGCTGGAAGTTGAAATTTTTCCAAGTTCCTGAAGTAGGTCAAGGTCATTGATGACGTAAGAAAGCGCCTCACGTGACGTCACGCAGTGCATAGAAACTCGCGGACGCGGATGTTTTCTGAGGATGTAATCCCCTTAACAAAATGGATAGCGGGTTCCCCGCTACAAAGTCGTGATCCGGATCATTTCCAATGTTTAAGATTGTCAATCCCTGCGAGAGAAATGGTTCGAGATCCGCGATTTGGATCAAATTTTTGCAATCGGTGTCCAGCCCTGGTTTTGTGCTGTGTGTGTGTGTTCTCCCAACCAAGATGATGGGTTCGCCTTCTATCTAACTTCTCACTTTTCTGGCTATTCATGTTGCATTTTGTCTTAAAAATTGGAAGACATAAAATCGAGTGAAAAACTTTTGAGGAAACACTTTTATTTGACTTACTCAAGTCCTCTTCGCAGAATCACCACGTAATGCCCCAGAAATTGCGGCCAATTACATCCTAAATTTGATAATAACATGACATTTCATAGTTCTGTAATTCTCATCTACATTAGCGCCACATACAGACTGAATCCTTATATTTTAGCTTTCCCTGCAGCTTCTGGAGAATTAAATGATGATTCCGTGAATTATCTGATTAGCGATATGTTTTGAAGCGATGAAGCAGAAAGATGAAATTTATTTTTTAGAATTTGAGTATAAGTTGGATAAGAGGTCTTTAGAAAATTTTTCTACTTAATTTTATAGATTCACTTCACATACCGTGCGTTCAATCTTATATCGCTCCCAAATAGTTGAAGCCCATTGTAGCGCCTCTTTTCAGCATACATTCTGTTTTATGAACGTTTACTCGGGAAGAACGTCCAACTTCCGGCCCACTTTCGGTTAATTAAGGTTGTGAAAAAGGAAGGGAGAGATCTAAAATTTCGATCGTCGAACTATAAGTAAGGGGAAGAATAGATGAAAATTTGATTTTGAGCTAATACATAGGCCCCCGGGGGGTGAAGAAATTCCGACATGTATTTCTACCATTCCGGAACGCATCCGCGAGCTTTAAAGATCAGAAAGTTTTGACTACTCATTATGTATACGAAGGGTGAGGAGGGTAACATTAGACTGATCTTATAGATTTACGTAGGAGTTATCAAACGAAATCCATTTGTAATTCTAGAAATGGATTTTGATCCCTTTCTCTTCCAACCCTAGACTCAGGACGTCTTTCTGATCAAAGCCCCTCTGTACCTTGGCAAGTAAATTCAATTTTTTCTGTTAATGTTACTTCCTCGCATTCATACAAGTGCGTGTACGTATCGGGACGAATGCAAGTAATGTTGATGTGCATGTACAAGCAGTGCGTGAAAAAGTAATAATTTCAACCGTCGATCACAGTCCGCGGTCTATGCAGATGAATGTAGGAGGACGAATGAACCTAATTAATTTTCGTAGCCTGACACCTCGATTAACGCACTCATCGTTCACGCTCACACCATCCGCCGTCATCTAGTATACCTAGTCGGCGTGATACCATCAGGCAACAAGTAGATACTTTACTCGGTACGGAGTAAATTAACGGTCGGTTCGATAATTCCAGAAAATGACAAACGTCCACCAATCATACGCGTTATTTATCGTGATACCGCTTTGAAAGAACTATAAGACCAAAGTTGTCCGAATCGTGCTATGATATGACTCACGTTCGGCGCATAATGAGCTTCAAAAATCTACTCTCTTGTCTATCGGGGTTAAACAAGGTGATATGCGTCAACGAATTTCTTCCTGTCTCAGACTGAAGTACCTTTAGAATGCGCAAAACAAATAAACATTCACATGCAACAGACATTTTAATTACGTGTTCGTATTTTTAGAATACATATTTTAGACTTTACAGAAAATGAAAAACATACCCTATATCGATAAAATATTTAAAACTCATAAATTAGGAACAAGAGAAAGGCAAATGTAAGCGTATTATACACGTCGTAAACGTCTATAAATTTTAATAAATAAAACAGAGATCAATTTTCACCTGCATTTCCAAAAAATTAAGCGAAAAAATTCACCTTAGAGGTATATCTTATTCGATGGTATGAGTGGACAATGGTTCTTCGTACTTGAGCTGTTGTTCTCTCTCCAGGGCAAATTGAAGCATTTCTTCGGTATTTCGTACACGACCGTTGAATATGGCCAACATCATCTCCAGCCAATCTTCAAATATGCCGTAGCATTCGATTCCGTTGACGAACGAGAATAATCTGATCGGTTCCAGCTGTGCCAGACTGCGTTCCGGGTAGGCCAAACGTACGACGCGCGTGAGATCTGCGGCGAACTTCTGTAGCGACACACCTTCTTCTTGGCGCACTCTCTTATCCTGGAGATCGGCTCGTAACTGTTGCATCAAATGGGCTTTACCGAATCGATTGGCTAGCGTACTGGTGACCTTTTCGTAATCTTTCAACTCGTCTTGCTCCAGGCTATAGAGGACGGTTATCGCTTCGCCTCGCAGGCTGGCCACGAGGGCACACGTTTTGGTCTCGCGGTCCCAGTCGTTGAACGTACTTACGGCTTCAAATTGTATTCTGTACGTTTCCCAATCTTGAGTACCGTCGTACATATTTGGCTGTAGTGAGCTACGTTTGACGTTGCAACAACACGAATGCGAGGAATTGTTTTCCTTCTCGCTCATGATGGAATACACAATCGAATACGAATACTATTTTTACGTTTTTTTTATTTTTGTCCAAATATCGCGCCCAAGAACTTGCGTCGTACACTCGAGAATTCACGTTCGTAACTGAGGTTTCCGAACAAGCGATGAGATTGTATGCTCTTTTCTTATCGGTGTGGCTATGTACGAGTTTGGACATGCATCGCGCTGTTGTTCTTTCGTCCTTTTTAACAAGAAAAACTTTCGCTGCATTCGGTACCCTCGCGTGACTCATGAATGCTCCTGTGTTTATTATGTTGATGGTAATGAAATTACCTCGAATTCGAAGTAACATCTGTTCATATTTTTTTAATGTAAACAATGGTGCGAGACTGCAGCTTGAGTGATGAAATAATTCAAAATGAGATAGATGTTTATAACTTCGACAAATTTCTTATCTTAAGGTTTCTAAAGTCTGTTCAACTTGAGATTTGAAAAATGACGTCATTGAATAATAAGTAGTGCTCATGTGTTGGTGCTAGTTATCATCATTCCTCTTACCCTTCCAGATCAATGGTATCCGCACGAATTTGTAGTCCTAGGTTTAACCAACTATGATGAAACATATAATTTCAAGGGTGGTACTCGAAAGAGCAGAGCTTGAATTGTTCTTCCGAACTGGTACTTTTTTTTAGTTACAATAAACTTTGTATGGAAGTAGTAGTCTCGAAATTGAAAGATGAAACAGACCCCTCTTCTTACCCACGATCTCTTTTTCATAAAAATTCCAAAATTATCATCACCACAATAACCTGGTACATTAAAACCGAAGTAAATGATAGCAGGAGACAGAGCACCGTTCTCCTCTCTCGTTTAAGAAACTTTTACCCCTTATTCATTGCTGAACAGAGTGCCGTCTTCTCTGATGCAATCTTGACCTCAAAGTCGTTTTGTTACCCGACTCTATTTCATCCTCTTCAGCCACGCGTGATCCTTCATTTAGCGAACTTGTAGCCCATCATCGATCAAAATATTGCTCTTACCTGGATCACGAAGCTCATCAACTTTTCAACTATAACGAGGTGGCGGTGACATAAATTGTTCATTCTTGTCCTTTAGCTATCCTTCTAAAATGACTGGTAATACTCTTCATGTCATTTTCTGCCTGACTCATATGGAATGGACACATGATTGTTAAGATTAATCAAAGAAATAATGGTTCCTTGAATGATAGGACCTTTGAATTGGACTTATTCGTTTCACTCACTCTTATCTTTTGGGATGGAGTGTCCGCAAATGATGTAAAATTAGGAAGTAAAATTTGCCAATAGACAACTCTTTCGAATCGGAAACTTGTTTTATGAAGGGTTGAAAATGTCCGTTCATCGAGGGAGAGGGTCTGATCGGGAAAATGTAGAGGAGCTCTCTGACGTACCTTGAGATTAAAATTTTGAACCTATGTAAATGAGAGGAGGAGAGAGAGGTTGGGAAATTCTATAAATCAGAAAACTTGGAGACGAGGACGGGAAAATGCGCGGAGAACCTTATGACCAATTTAAAGGACTTTTCCTGCTTCGAGCTTGATCTTTGAGAAAGGGAAAGGAAGAGAGCTTTCAAAGATTTTGATCATCGAGATATTATCAGGGGACTTGTAAAAAGTTCAACAGGGAATCTGTTTTATGAGGGGGGGGGGAGAGGAATTTACCAGCCGCTGTCCAGCAGAACGTAGGACTTGGTAAAATTTCTACCTCCGAGTTATTTATGATAGGAAGGGTACTTGAAAAAAATACTTCCGGGAGACCCCCGCATAAAGCAGGTTCCGTGTTGAAAAACGTCCGCCGTACGGCCGGCCGGCTGACAAACCTTATTCGTAGTTTTCAAGTCCTCCTCCTATTATACATAATATAGCTTAAAGGTCGGTGTCTGATGGGCTGAATAAAATAGCTCCTGATATGCAATTCTTTATACTTCGAGTGGCTCGGTCCCTTCAATGAGCGAGATATGCAATGCTTCAAACATCGCCCTTTCAATGAGATGAGCCATAAATGCAACGCTTCAAACCCCATAAGACTTAGAACAGGAAGAACCCCTGAATTTTCCAAGTCCCTCTTTTATCTTACGAGGAGATTTCTGGCAGAGAAGCTTCCGTCCTTTAAGAAATACATTGAACGGACGCCATTTTGTCAGTCAAGTCCAGATATTTTTGGGTCGAGAGTCAAGTCCTATCCAAGCTATAGGTATATGATAGGAGAAGGACGAACCATTTTCGCAAATAATGTTGGACTTATACCACTTTTGTTCTGGTTGGACATCACATGGTGCACGGCTAATTATTCGAAATGACCCCCGTAGAACAGGTTTCCTTTCCAAATTTCATTCAAGGACTCGGAAAAATTTGTATTAGCTGTATCTGGTAAGATGAGGGAAGGGGGGGGGGGAAGCTTAAAAAATATAGACAAACAAACTTCCATTAATTAGGTTCCCTGTTTACCTCAATTAATACAGTTAATGAAGGCACTCCCAAACAGCTAGCAAAGTAAGCTACAAATTCGGTTGGTACCGTTAATGACGTCATCAGTGACCTTGACTTACTTTAGAAACTTAGAAAAAACTCACAGGCTCTTTAGCGGAGTTGAATGAGGGAAAGCAGGGAACCTGTGGGGTATTTTAGGAGGACCTTTCATTGAGCCTCATGGGGTTCGAAGCGTTGCATATTTGGCTTATTGTAGGGGTGGTGTTTGAAGTACAGCATATCCGTATTATTGAAAGGGCTAAGCCACTTGGGTATGAAGCATTGCATATCTAGTTACTTGAAGGAACTATTTTGATCGGGCTGTAAACACCAACCCCCAAGCTGGATACGGTATACAATAGACAATAACGATCAGGAGAAAAGTATCACTCATGGGGGTAACTGAGGTACTTTTCTCTTGGTCGACTCAATATAACAAGAGACTGTAGTATCGGCCTACAACGAGCAGGAGAAAAATATCTGTCGTACCAAAATCTAAGGTATCTTTACCTTGATCGCGAGAAATCCGTATTGTGCGTAAAATCTGTAGAAAAAGAAAAACCTGTAAAAATACCTAGATCTGGCAACACTATAGTACATATGATAGGAGGGGACTCGGAAAATTTTGGGTCTCTAAGCAGTGCTGCCAGATCTACGGATTTTTAAATCTCGAAAAAAAGACGGATTTGCGTAGGATACAAATTGAATTTATTGTACTCGAGGGAAAAGTACCTCAGTCACACTTATGAGAGATACTTTTCTCTTGGCCGTTATAAGCTGATATCGCGATCCCTTGTAACATTGAGTCGATCGTGAGAAAAGTGCTTCAGTCATGGGTTTGAGAGATACGTTTCTCCTGATCATTATTGTTAGATCACTGAGAGTCCGTACTCCGTAGAAATTAGCTTTTAGGTCCTGGAAAAAATTACGGATACGAATTTTTGAAAATATCATCTGGCAACAGTGCCTCTGGGGTTTGTCGGCCGAACGGCGGCAAGGTGTTTGAAAAGAGGTGTGCTCAGTTTGAATGTAAACAGAACGCAACCTGCATGCACATTTAAAAATGTATGAAACGCGTACATTATTTTAAATGGAGATCAGCAAATGTAACGCCTTGTTTACATTGAGCTGAGCACACCTCTTTTCAAACACCTTGGGACGGCGGATGTTTTTCAGGAAACCTCTCCCCTCCGACAAAACAGGTTCCCTGCTTAAATGTAGGCTGAGGAGCAAGTGGGTCTATAAGAAACTCACCCATGGTGTTGACCTTCGAGCTTTGTACATGAAAATAAAAGAGGAGGGAGAATGAGAAGACAAAAATACTCTCTGCTCATGCGTGAAAATCAAAGGTCACACTTTTTATTTTCTCCTAATTTTTAAAACAGGGAATACAATTTGCAAAACTTTGGGTAGATCACCAAATTAGAAGAAATTGAAGGAGAAAAGGAAGACGCGAAGCAAGGTCATACTGTACAGGAAAAGGAGATAAGTAAGACGTCCGATGAACCGTGTCGACTCCAGATCTAGTCGCCATTCCGACCTAAAGTTGGCTCTCAATGGTTGATTCGATTCAATTTCACTCAATATCGACACAAAATGACTGGAAGTTGACTCAAAATATTGACCGCTCTTTATTACCATCGACTCCTCGTCGACATTGAATCGAACTCTGATATTAGAGATTGATTTCAATAAGAGTTCCTCTACCCAGGAGAGGATCTCTGTCAATCCGTGAGATTAAAGTCCTCGAGAAGATTTAATGGACAGATGCTGTCACCGAACACCAGATACTTACTGCTCTCATAAGATGTAATCTAAAATCTTCTCACGCACTTCTGTTGGCTTTTTCTTCACCCCTGACTCTCTAGTGATCGTTTTCTATCGCTTACTTGGATTTACTTGACCGGACGGATACCCGTGTTCGTAATCTTCTTGTACGAGTGTTCATTCTTGCAAAAAATAGACTTTTCACATTATCTACGTTTCCTGCTCGAATTTTCCATGTTCTCTCTAAACTCGTTATTACCGTAACATTTATCATTACTTTTTCTTCATTTTGATTCGTATAACTCTTTAGTCCCGTGTCGATAATAAACGCAGTGTCTTAACGAAAGAAGACTGTAAGTAAAATCCGAACGATAATTCTTTACAATAGGTACAATTTTTTATAGAATAGAATTACTCTAATTATACGATTACCTCTTTTTCTTTTACGTTTCCTTTCTTTCATCTTTCCTAAACCTAGGTTATTATTTCTCCTCTGATTCCGGAAGGCATGGTTATCAAAATATTTGGGCTTGTATGCGCGAGGTAGAGACAAAAAAAAAACAATTCAACATTGAAAATCGTCGCGGACACCATCGAAGGCGATTCTGTTAGCTTGATCTAATCTTTTTTCCCCTTCTAATTACTGAGAAGAAGCTATTTTACATTCTCTTAAACCGGTTCTATTTCAGATTTTTTTTTTTTTTTCAAAAAATTCTTCCTAGTCAAGGGATGAGATGACGTTATGCCGCGAGTCAACGCATTCGAGCGCCTACGTTTTGTGCATCGAGGGGAAAAAAACGTATATAATTAACCATCCAAGTGTCGAGAAAAAGTTTGATTTTTTTTTCTCTTCGACCGCTACCTCTACTTAGGTCGCGGGAATTATTAATACGAGGTTCTTGGTGCCGCTAATTAGTTATCCTTTCATATACGCACGCGAGATAAATAATTTGAAACTCGTACATCTCGAGATCATGCGAGTAGTCACAATATACAGTTAACTAACAGGAATTTCACATCTTCGCCGGAGTTCGACTACCTATTTGCCATCAACGTCTTTTATGCTCATACACTATCGTGCCATCCATAATATTTGCTAGAAGAAGACCGACGACGCCGCGGTGTCAAAATATAATGCGCTATACCAAAACGCTTTAATCAACCGTGACGAATGAAGTCTCCAATCGTGACGTCACATCAAAAACATTCTTTCAGAGTTTATTATAAACATTACCTTTTACGAGAACTCTGTACACCAATAACGGCTTCGAAATTGCCGACAATCGCCTCCTTCCACTCTTGGTCATCGTTATCCTACGTGCGCATATATGCCATAATGTAGCAAATGTAGAGACATAGAAAGACTAGATAATAAAATAGTGCCTAGAGATGGTTATACAATAATATCTGTTTAGAAAAAACTATAAAAGCGGCGAAAACAATGGAGAAGATTCGGCGAAGTGTTTCACTCGAATGGGTATCGATGCTGTTCTCTCGACCGCAGATATTGACCGATTATCATTATTATTGTCGGGTCGTTTTCGTTAATATTAGTGAAGAGGAGTGGTAGAGGAAGAAGTATACAGTAGGCTTTTCACAAATTAATCATCAGCTAGCAACTAGTTCGTGCGGTATTTTAAAGATATACTATGTATTGTACAATAGAGGAATCATCCGAGCAGAACATTTCAAGGTGCTGTTTCCTTTCCTATTATATGTACACAACAATAAGAAACGACTAATTATACCTTTGCAACACGGCTTAAATATACAATATTTCGCACTCTTGAGCACTTGGTTAATTTCTTTCTTCCAAGTTGATTCAACGAATTCGAGAATCTATTTCAAAGACTTTAAAGTCACTATAACAGTCAGTCTCTGAAGCTATCTTCTGAGTCCTCTCCAGCTCCTTAGTTACAATCCAATTCTAAACCTGCTAAAACGATACTCAAAACTACTTGGGGACTGACGCTTCTTGAGAGATACACCCAACTCATGAATATTTATTATTTCAAGCTTATTAATGAGGCGATATTGCTCTTAGAAAGGCGTTCAACTTTCGAATAAAGCGATTCATTTTCAGAGCAAAATTATGGTTGTACTAATGAATCATTAGTCTAGCCATAATTTTGCCGGTGATCGTAAGTAATGATCATCGCCAGCTATCATCACGCAATGCGACAAAATGTGGCAATCATCAGTATCAATGAACCTCCAAAGTCGAGTTCAGACAAAAATGTGAACCAAATCTGCCCCACTTCACTCATGAACCTTATGACGTTTTAATCAGATGCCTGTGACGTCAGCATCAATAATCCTGATGTCTGCCTGTGATGTCATTAGCTTTTGCTCTCCAGAATCCACTCTCTTCCATTCTCGAGACCACTCACTCCACTTGTAAGCAACGCCATGAATGCTGACGACGTCATCAGCCTGACCTCTCTCTTTCTTCCTTACTCTCTTCTATTCTCGGGATCACTCACTCCACTCATAAACCTCCCAGTAGCCTCCATTACTGTGTGTCACTGCCCGAGTCTCTCATAACTATTCTTCTAGGTCACGGCTGATGACGTCATACTCGCAAATTTCAGATTTCGGGTACTACTCCTTAGCCACCAAACAATCTTCAAGTCGCTTCCATACGCAGGTGTGAATAACCTCATGAGACTCAGTATTTCAAATTTCAGTCATGGCGCCGCAGTCATAAAATACTCAAACAATTTATTGGATATTTGAGGGGGGGGGGGCTGCAGAGGTCGATAAGCCCCAGAAACGAAGTAGAGTTGAAATGAATAATTCGACAAACTTTCACGATTTTCCATGCTAAATTTTCTCTAGAATTGGGAAAACTATTGCAAACAATTTTACGAACCTCTAGAGACCCCGAGGTTACAAACTCCCAAATTCTAGGAGAAAAAATTCATTATTTTAAAAAAGTGCGCTGAAAAAATTCTTTGAGCCCCAGAGAAGACAAATGGATTCGGACACTTGAAACTGATAATGAGAAAGCGGCATTTTTTGAGAAAAAATTGCTTAAAATTTTAAACGCATCTATTGTACTGTTTTATTGATATTTTCTATACTCCAAATGTCTCTCGCGGCGGGCTACACTTTGGACAACCCCGCACTAAAACTTCTAACGAAATAAAAAATGAACAAAAATGCGCTATCAATTTTGAAGCGACCAGAAAATTTCTCATCCATTCATCCGAGTTCATCAGATAATCCTATCAAATTCATGTTAATGGCGTTTATTTTACACAGCCAATTGCTTCATCGGTATTCTTATTCTGAGTAACTTCTCCGATCTCTATGATCATGCATGGACATTAAGTAAGATTCGGAGTACGGACGTATCTTTGTAATCCTAAATTTCCTTGAATATATTGTACGCGATTAAAAAAGCGTGGGCCACGGATGCGAAGTTTCTCACTGCCTGCGCATGGACGTACTGCAAATCGGGCACTCTCACTCGCGTGAACGGTGCCCTATTCGATGACATTTGTCTATAAGTAGAGATACAGAGTGTTCAATGAACACTAAGATCCCATGTCAAAAATCGCCCTTCAACAAGAAGATAGCGACCTAACGAGGCTTCACTATATGTACTATCAGCAGCAAACTTTGTATGTGAGTTTCTCTGCAACGTTCTGGCGTGCATGACTCCCCCTCTCGCATGATCTTACTGTTGAACTGGTACGGAACAGACGTACCCATCAGTGCTCCGTAGTTTTTACAGCCAAGTAGTGTGAAGGAGGTTGTAAGGTTGCGCGGTGTACACACACACACATCATTCCAACCAATTTCATCGTATCGATCACGCGACGAGGGACACAACCCATTTATAAAATCGACTGTACCTTCTCAAGTATTATTTTTTGTAAATAATGTATGGGACAAAAATTGCAGTCCTCTTAATTTCCTATCAAGTGAATTTATTTTCAAATGTCTGGGATGAATTTTTAACGAGCTACATTTGCCGCTCAAAGGGCTATGAGCTCGGATTATTTACAAACTTATTACTTGATTGCTTAATTTGTAGTGAGTGTAATTAGTTGGGGAAAAAAATTAGGTAGAAATATTTTTAACAAACTCATATATTAATGTATGTTGTTTTGAGTTGTAAGAGTCAGTTGGGGTAGAACAGTTGGACGAGAGAGTAGAATTCAGTGAGGCGTAAGTATAGTAGTGACAGTGTAACAGTATCGCAATCATTTTTAAGAGCTTGTAAGATGGAGGAAGAGACATGTAATGAAGAACGAAGGGATTGGAGATGAGGGCTCAGAGAACTTATGGTCAGTTGTGAGATATTCTTTTTTACAGTAATTTCAGTATCACGCTTGGGGTCACGTTAATGACGTTGTAATTTATCACAAAGGAAGAGAATGGTTGAAGTACACAGGATTTTTAGGGGAAAAGGGGAACTCACGGGGGTGGGTGTACTGAAAAAGTATGGAATTGGGGGCATGACTAATGGAACTCACAGATTTCCAGAATTATGGGGCAACTCGCACGTACAGGAACCTGTTTGATGGGAGGGAGGTACTTCCGGAAGAAACGTCCGCCGGCCTGCCGACAAACCTCAGAGTTCAAAAATTTCCCGCGTCCCCTCCTATCATATATAGCTCAAAGGTCGAAAATTCTTCATATCCCTTCCTATCATATTATACTAGTACTCTATAAAGGTAGCACATATAATACGAGGAGGGTTCTAGCCTAGTTACAGCCCAGTACGGTATCTCTGGTATTACCTTGCAGTACTACTAAAACTACGGATTCTTTGTCCTCAAAAAGAAAATACATTTTTGCGCCAAATATGGATTTTGTTTGCTCAAGAGAAAAGTAACTTAGTCACCAGTGTGAAAGATACTTTTCTCCTGATCGTTATACCGTCGTTTTTCGTAGTATTGACTCGATCAAAATAAAAGTACCTATGTCACTCAAATGAGCCTGATCGTTATCGATGAACCAGTCAAAGTCCGTTTCAAGGTCGTAGAAAAAATGGCGAATAAGGATTTTTCAAAATATGTGACAGCATTGAGCTTAATAAGTTACAGTAGTTTTTGATAGTATTATACTTTTTCAAGTCCCCCTCCTATCATATAATTATTATATAGCTTGATGGTGGATGTATATAGCCTGATTGAAATAGCTTCTTTGAGTAACTAAATATGCAATTCTTCATACACCAGTTGGCTTAGCACCTTCAATGACCCAGATATGCAACGCTTCGAACACCATGAGACTCAGAACGCTTTTCTAAGGCAACCCATTAACTAAATTTCCTGCCTCCCCTCGTTTAACTCCGTTTAAGAACCGGTGAATTTTTTCGCAATTTGAGGCCAAGATTCAGAAAGCTTTAAGAAAGATATACATTCTGTTGAACATGTCAAAAGTTACAGGCAGTTTATTGAGAATCCTAGCTTAAAACAATTCACTTTTAAGTTTAGAAAACATTGGCGTGTAAATCTATGGTGGAAAGAGGAGAAAGGGCGGTAACGAGATCAAACCTACAACACGCCAAAGAAACCATATCGACTGCTAATTGCAATTTTAACAAAAACCGAGTCAAAATTGACGTCGGTTTTGAGTCGATTGCTCATGCGACACTCATTGGCAGAAGACTACACATAAGAGACTAGTAATTGATGCTCAAGTTTTGCCAATTTTTGGCGCACAAAAAAATGAGTTGACTTCATGGTCTGAGATTTTAATTGGGTCGATTCGACCATTGCTGCGGCACTTATAATAAGATACTCTTTGGTTCTAGTTGTATAACTATGACTACACATTCTCTCTGTGAGTAGTGAAGTCACCAAACACACTGGCGGTTTCAAGAGTGTAACTGTACATCGTATATCTAGATCGACGTCGATTTGAGGTCGATAATGTCGACCCGAATGTCCTCTTTAGCCAGAATTTTAACAGGGAACCTATTTTATTTGGGGGGGGGGGGGGGGGAGGGAGGGCATGTCTTCAAAATAAGTCCATTGGCCGACCGAGAACGAAAATTTTCCAGGTCCCTCTCCCATCACCTATCCTAAGTCCCCTCCTATCAGGCTAGTTGAAGTCCAAAATGCCCCTTCAATGAACCAGATATGCAACGCTTCAAACATCATGAGACTCAGAAAATGCACTTCCAAAATACCTCATGAAATAGGTTTCCTGCCTCCCCCCATGAAGTTCCGTTGAAGAACTCGTGAATTTTGATCAAGAATTACCATTAAGGAACTGAAATTTGAGTGCATCCCCTTCTCCCGTCAACTAGTGTTACTTATTATGCGTTTACAAAGCTTTCATCCAACATTTTGTGTACGGGAAATTTCCTTCATCGAAATTCAAAGTCATTCATTGGGCGTCAGTGCGGAAACATCGATTACTTACCATTTTGATATTGCTCAGGCTTTTACTCTGCTTGAAATTTTTGATGATCAGAAAATCCGATCTGCAACACATAGAAAAATTTCCAAGTATTAATATTCTGCGATCAATAGGTACTTCGAAAGAAAATATGAACACGTAAAATACAGATGACGACTGGAGGATAATACATTCTGTCGTTGACGCTACGACACTAAGCACCAACTGAGTATAGAAGAGCCCACCTCAGACGGGTCAAGATATCAAGTGTTGATCGTGATCCACATTATTTTTCTTTCATTTCACGCCCATCAACTTGAAGAAGTCATGTTTTCTGATCGTGAGGGCAGCTCGCTTGGAAAAAGATTCCAACGATTACCTATAGGAGACAACGAGCATGGTTGTTCTTAGCCCACGAAGATGATACGTATTATTGAAATCGCATGGCAGTATTTTGATAAATTATTCGCGATAAAATTCTTCGTCACCCGATTTGGTGAACACGATTTACGAGCAGGTATACGACGATCGTGTATACTTCTTTATATTAGCTGTGAATATGTTACCGCACTCAACAGTAGTAGTCGTCGTCAGAAGCTGAGTTTTTTCGATTCGTTCAATAAGATCATAGTGGTTTGTCAGCCAGGATCTGTGAATAACGCGTTTCGTGTTTGCTAAAAAAATATAGACGAGTTTCCAATTTTTTTTCTATAGGATCTAATGTATGAATGAATAATTCGGAAATTACTTTTTTCATTCGGGTTCTAGCACGGATTTAGGAAATTAGACTTCTCAGAGGTATGGAAGAAAAGGAACCACAAAGGCATTCTTGCATAAGTTCTACTATATCAGTACTCCCCTTTCTTCTACCATCAGTAAAGCAAAGTATTCACTTACCCCTGGCTGTATCCAATCTATTTGCAGACAATCATTCCCCCTCATTCTCCATGAAAATTCTCTATAGGCTCTATCTCGACCAAATTTGAACACAACCTGCGTGCCGATCAAATAACACACTCACCTTGGAATAATCCTCGATGAAAGTGATGGTTTTCTTCTAGTAAGATTACGTTGACCTAGCTTTTGGGAAAATATTGCAATGATCTAAAGAACCTTTATGGGTACCGACGAGGAGTTAGGATATTTGATGATTTCGTTCTTGGAGTTACCTTTTACTTTTCTCTCCAGGGGATACCAATCTTAACTTGAAAACAGGCCGTCTATGAGAAACTTACGAGGACTGAGAGAAGCAAGAAGAAGGATCATGATGAGCACCGTCTTGTCGGTCCTCCTATATGGTGCCCCAGTATGGTTTGACTCCATAAAAATACCCGATCCTACAAAGAGCTGCGCTGAGGTGTATTAATAGCTACCATACCCAGTCTCGACGGAGGCTCTTCGCTTATTTAGAGCTCCTTGCTACGGAGAGAGAGCGGTGGCGTTTACAGCAAAAAAGAAGACAGCGAATTATTAAGAGGTTTTGCGGGTCAAGCAGGAGGCCTTCCTTGCTTAAGAAATGGAAAGAAAGAATCGCTCAGAGTCAGCTGTGTTCATGCGCGACCTCGATGAGTGGATGAACCGAGATCATGGTCAGCTGAGCTTTCATCTAATGCAGATGTGAAGTGGCAATGGCAGAGTCAAGTTGAAGAAAGTCGAGCAGGCAAACGAGGGTAGGATGATGGACTACTCCACACCTTATTCAAAAGTGGGCGTGGAGGCGCCCTTAGTCGGTCTCTTCAAGAGATTGGAATAGATAAAGCGCTAGTTCTGAGTGAAGTGGTAGCCACCATGCTAGGTTTCAAAGAAGTATGGAACCAGGTGTCTGCATTTGCAGCCACCGTCATGAAGAAGATGATGTACCAGAAATGGAATAGGCAAATGCAGAACAGGCTATGGCCTACTCGACACCCGTGTGCCATCCACATCCACGTGAGCAGGAAGAATAGGAAGAAAAGAAAGAAAGAGAGAGGGAGAGAGAATGATTAAGGGGTATTGGGTTTCTTGGCGCAGTCAAAAAGATATAAAGATCATGTTTCATGTCTTTTCAAAATTTTGCCCAATCCGATATGTTGTGGATAATGCGAGACAAAAATATTTTATAATCCGCTAGGCTAAGGCTTTAGAGTGGCACACTCGCTTGATCTGTCTCACTTCTTGGTCTAGTATAAGTTTACTTTAGTATATTTCAGGCTGATGAGATTACTGGGCAGTGGCGTATTTAGAAACTCTCTCTGGGGGGTTTCAAAAATTTTCGAGAACACAAAATTTCAATTGAGCAAAAAAAAAAAAACAAGCTTATCGATTGGTTGAAATAAATGATTTTTTAGGCTTTTGGAGGTCCTCTGGGGGGGGGTGATCCCCCCCCCGTAAATACGCCACTGTTACTGGGGCTCACTCGCTCCGCTCGTTCTTCCCGCTTTAGCATGTTTCAGATGTTGTAAGCGGACCAGGTTTAGCGGCTTATGACGTCACCGACTTATGACGTCACCGACAAATAACATCACCGAATTATGACGTCACCAACTTCTGACGTCACCGTTTTATAAAGTCACCGACTTATGACGTCACCCGTCACCGACTTATGACGTCACCGAATTATGAAGTCACCGACTTATGACGTCACCAACTTATGACGTCACCGACTTATGACGTCACCGACTTATGACGTCACCAACTTATGACGTCACCGAATTATAACGTCACCGAATTATAACGTCACCGAATTATGACTTCACCGAATTATGACGTCACCGAATTATGACTTCACCGAATTATGACGTCACTGAATTATGAAGTCACCGACTTATGACGTCACCGACTTATGACGTCACCGACCTATGACGTCACCGAATTATGACTTTACCAAATTATGACGTCACCGACCTATGACGCCACCGACTTATGACGTCATCGACTTATGACGTCACAAGATAATAGCTTCATAGAGGCTCTCAGCGTTTTCTTAGTCTAGTATAAATCTAGTCTACACCTTTTCATTATATTAGGATAAGCTAGAAACTACAGAGGGGGAGGGGGGTTGGACTCGGACTCGCAGATTTCAGAATCACCCAAGGGGGGCCTCGGACTCGCGAACTCGCAGACTTGAGAATCACTGGCACAGTGAAAATTTCCAAAAGGATGAGACCAGAGCAAAGACATGAAACATGTCAAAAATTGAGCCTGAAGAAAGAAGAAGAAGAGACTCCAGCGGCAATCTCCTATATCTAAAGTGATGTTGTTGTGTGTTCTGAAGTTTTGCGTGCATGAGGGCAATGCAGCTTAGTGTTTCGGTTGCCACGAATGAGATTCTTCCAAAACTGAATTTATACCCAAAATGGACGATCTTGGTGTTGGAGGAGAAAAATTATTGCATACACAATCCGCACTCCATTTACCACGGAGGAAAGGCGGCTCTAGACATACGACAAAAGCGAAAGTGGATGCCATTAAGGATAACAATCATCATAGAGGGAACTTCATGATAATGTATAGACAGAAGAGGATCTTGGTGGAGGGCACGAGTTATATTTTGTTCCCTCAAAAATTCATACACGTAAGAAGGCTTTCAAGATTTTCTGGGCAGCTGAAAGAAACTTCATTTCACAGATTGCCCCAAGTACGTATAGAAGGTTAGGTCGAAGAGCACTTCCAAAAGTATGACGTATGAACTATAGCAACACTTCCATAAATACTCGAACGACAGAAGAAATCTTGATTAATCTATGTAAATAAGCGTACGCAGTATACTCTACAGCGTAGTACATATTATTATACGTATAACCCCATTCAACGCTGAAACAGAATTTCAGAAATAGAAAAAAGTTGAAGTTCAAAGGGCAAAACCTAAAATTATAACGTGGCAAAGCCAATACATTTCCATTGTCGTTCCTCATTTTAATACAAGGTTTGGTGGGTCGTTGCACAGTGTACCTACACATTATATAGTTCACACTCGTACTCTCGAATAACTCCTATCTGATAAAGGTACAAAGAGAAGAAAATAGGTAGTGTAATTGTAGCTTTCGTTCAACCACTCATTCATATTTCTTCGGGTGTCGTAGGTGGGAATGGTCTATTCTTTCCTCGCGTGCATAATAAGACGCACTAGGTACACGGTACTGCACATTGAATCGTGATTTATCACGAATTCAACGCTTGGCGACACATTTACCCGCTCATTTTCGCTTCGCAACTTACGACAGGATACCTGAAAACTCATTTCTTGACGTACGTAAGAGAGGACAACTAGCAAAGCGAGCTAATATTATCTTCTTCAGTCATGCAAAATGAGATTGTTACGTCTGCATAATTTGCTGTATGACGTAATGGTGATATTGTATTGTCTAGCCTGTAAATTACCGTATTTGAAGATTTGCGTTTTGTATACCATCCCTGAATACGGATTTTGATATTAACGTCCAAAAAAGTCGAGTATGGTGAAACGGCTAAACACGATACACAGAGAAGAAACAAATCTTAATGAAGTCTTTTTTGTTGATTCCTTCATAGTGTGAGGCATTTCGCTCAGTCGTGACTCCACATCGACGTAAGGATTTTACAAACTGTAATTTTGTAAGCGAGTTAAAAGTGTTTCATATTGCTGAACCTTATCCCGAGTTCTTGGCGGTTCGTAAGCTTTTAGTTTCACTCCAGAGCATACTCGGGGAGAAAAAAGAAACCCAACGCCCCCGTGACCTACGTAAAATTACCCACATGACGTCATTGGCTAGACTGTTAGTAGTATACTGTATACTGGCTTGAAGGTTTCAGAGTGAGCATTAGCTGGAAGGAGTTACTCAACTTAGCTCTTTTAGTCTTTGTAGAAAGTTCAAGTAGCAATTCGACGGTTTGGGAAAATATAGCAAAATTGTTGTACAACCCATTGAAATGAACTGGAGAAGACTGACGTTAAGGAGAAAATTGTCTACATTCATCATATCCATGAACAAGAACAGCACAAATTGTAAGACTTGAAGCACCTGCCGTATAAATACAAAATATCCAACAAAGTTGAGTGTGATGACACACATTTTCATAAATTGATTGACCAAATGGCTTGTTTCTTCGATCGTGGGTACTGCAAAAAGCTTCCGTGTGAAGTCACTCATCAATGTTGTGATTACAATCCATTAAAGTACTATCAAACTTGAGACCACCTGTGAGGCAGAGGAAGACTGACGTTTAAAATATTGCTTCACCGTGTTCACATGAACCGAAGGTAGACGTAACAAACGGACGGGTATCAACACCCATTTGTGTCCAGTTTATAGTCCTTTCCTAATTTAATTTCTATAGACCCATCTGTAAGGAAATTTTACCCCACTTCTAAAAATAGTGAAGTAGTCAAGAGCAAAATAGTTGACATTACTAACGAATCCAAATGTTAATATCGTTAATGAGAATCTGTAAACTAGTTAGAATTTGGAATCTCGAAAAAAATCTATAAATTGACGACTACATTATCATAATTTTAACAGATCCAGTTTTCAAAATCTGGTCCGTATGGTCATGCATGCTCCTAATGTATGAATATTACGAAAACTTTACCGATACTCGCAGAATATGACAACTTTCACGAAATTTTTTATGCTCTCACACACGTACCGCTACACGTGTCAGTCATTATTGATCCCGCTTCAAAAAGTGTCTCACATTCAGTCAGCAAGTTATACCATCATGCTCAAAGGCATTATTAACCAACGATTGCTCATTTGGCATCAGTTTTCGTTCTCTTCTCTCTACCTCGGATTCTTTCACTACCATGCATCTGTACATCGATCGTAGTCCAGAGCGAATTCGTCCTCGTGTAACGTTCCGAACTGGAGAGCAACATTCTTTCGTGCATAGCTCTGCGCTGCTCGCTTCTACCCTGCCTATTATCGCCGTTATCTACTATTCAAATCTTCTATTTAATTCGATGAATGGGCGAGGAAAAGAGAAGTTCGATAATCGTAATCCGCCGCATCGCGTTGACCAGCACACATGGGCAGTGGACTACCGATGAATGTCAGCTAGAGTACGGACTGTAAAATTTTGCGCACTCGACGGTCAAGAATTCACAGTGCCTCCTCCTCCTCCTCTTTTGTAGCATACGTTTACTCACATGTATGTAATATTCATGGGTTGATGGAGTAGCCAGCGGCGGCGACCATTAAGTACTAAGGCTCGGACGTAGCGCAGTGCGGTATAGCGGCAACGAGAAAACGAAATGGTAACCTGATATTACCTCGATAAATTACGCGAATGATTAATAACTTTTCGACCCTCGGATGGCGCAGAGTGCTCCTTCTCGTATCGAAGTTGTTCTCCGCACGATGCTCGTATTCTTTCGCACTGTACTTCAGGTACGTATTAGGACAATCGAGAAAATTGTCTCATTTACACAACAATGTTGTCAGTGATATGCTAAGCTACTCCATATTAGAGTAATTTGATAGGAGCGAATCGAGAAATGCAATATTTGATCGTCGCCGAATATGTATTAATGTCACGGTGTAGAATTACCGAACGATGTTTAACTTATCAGTACAGATTTACGAGAGCCATTGATTAGAAGTAATGCTCGGACACGATCCACCATCATACTTTCTATACAAATATTTCTGCGAGAATGTACTGTACTACCAAATGGGAATAAGTAGAGCAAATCGAGTCATTAAAATCGTGCCTTACTCCCGCGCACAAAGATGCAACAACAAAGATGAATTTTCTCGGAAGGTATCCGCGAAATACGTACTAATGAGTATGGCAAGCGCAGCGTAAGAGTTAGGACGCATTACTTTCGCTAATGTTCGTACTTATTGTGTACAACCTTTATACATACAGAACATAGGTACTGTGTGTAGGTACCCACTCATGTGTGGAGAGAGACTGAGCACAACTTAATGTGACTAGTCACGCTTAGTAGACGAGCGTGTTGATTCTGAGTTAACGTGTCTATCTCCAGGAATCTACGTTGTATATTTCTTTTGTGATTTTGTATCGGCTCGCTCGAATAGGTCGAATAAGGAAATGTACGGAGGCGATAATCAGAAATATTATTATCACACAGAAAATGGTTTATTTCCTTATTTTGATGCAGTTACAGTACTTCACTAACCTTGATCGGATGATACGTGTTGCTAAATGTTCTTGTAACTTATTTGGCAGGCACGGACTGGGAGCTAAATTCCTACCGGGAGAGTAGATTTTGCCACCACACAAGTATCTGGGTGAGGTAATAAGGTTAGGTTAGGTTCTGCACCGGAATGTTCTTTGCGTTCTAATTTTTTCGCCCCTAAAATTTTGCAGCTTCGGGAACTTCGTGATTTCCAGTATGGCGAGTCCGTGCCTGGGTTATTTTGTAAGATTTGAACCTGTTCTGTGAACTGGAGAAAAGCGTCCGCCGTCCTTCCATCAAACTTTGGTTCGGTGGGAAGAAAAGCGAGGTGACAAGAAGGGCTCTGACCTACGTAAAAACTTCGACCACCCAACTATCCGCCAGATAGCGGTAGTCAGAGTTTGATACTGGGAGGCTTGGATATGGAATTAATCCGGTTCACAAGGGTACGGTCGGACATATTGAGAAAAAGCTCCACAATACTCAATGAGTAAACTGGAGGTCAATTTACAAGAACCGCAGAAAAACACAAGAGCCTAAGGCTTAGATATTTTAACAAGTAGAATAGTAGACATGAAGCAGTCAGCATTGGCAGCAGCTTTCGCACCTTACTCCAACAATGTGCGACGGATACTTTGACGAGAGCTTGACAACCGACGCTCATGCGTAGCACATTTCACATTCTACTCTGCCGGCCAGTGCTGCCACGTGATATTTACTTACGCTGTTGGATTGCGCGCGATTTGTAGTCGAAGTTTTTCTCTTTGACACGGCTGAGAACCAGAACCAAATACCGCTACAGGAAGCGTTTCTCCTTCTGTATTTTCAGGCCCCTGGAACCGGAACCAAAAGGAACCGGATCTTGGATAAGGGTTCTAAAACTAGAACCAAAAGGAATTGGATCCATACTCGATGAAGCTGGATCTTGGATTTTGGTTCTAGAACCAAATAAAAAAAAAAAAAAAAAAAGTGCTATAACTTCAAAAAATATTCTGAGTTTGCTTTTGGTTGTAGTGGCAGTGCCCAGAAACGCCCTATGTCTAAAAGAATCTGGATTTTTAGTGGGTAAGAATTGGACTGTCGGATCTTCCACCTCAGAAGTGGGCCATTCTTTCTACTGGGCTGAGAACCGGAACCCAATACCGCTGCGGGAAGCGGATACCTCAATACCAAGTTTCTAATGATCCGTAGACTTTCTTTGTACTCTGATACCAAGTCTCTCATGAACGATCTCAACGCACATACTATTCTCTATCCTATAAGATATACACGTCCCAACTTTGACAGCGAGTGTCGATGCAACGCTACCAACACGAAAAATCGTAAGAACGATAAAGCGTTCTTACATTTATCGCCATCGATACAATTAAGGTGGATGTAATTTAACTACTCATTCTGTCTGCGAGTAGTGAAGTCACCCAACCGACAAAATGCTGAAAAGGTGCGATTGTACGTCGACTTCAGACCGACATCGATTTGAAGTCGAGTACCGAACGTGTAAATCTCGACGCTTAAAATAGAGCAGTTGATTCTAGATAGCTAGAAAACGTCCTTTCACAATTGACCTCAGCTCGATTGCCGGTCTAGGGAAAATAGAATGGTATCAAGACGTCTCACTAGTTGAAACGAGGGTAGGAATATTGGATACCAGGTTATTGTGTTTTAACTTAGAAGTACAAAATGTATTTCGGGATGATTCGAGACAGGAGTACCATGGAATGCAGACTCTGCATACAATTTATCCGATGCGATTAACTTGCCCTGTAAATTTACAAATACGCACTCGTTGTGGATCGTAAAATTTCAAACTTGTCCAGAAATTCTCTAGTAGTCGTGTTTATGTCAGTCTTCGTGCCATCAATTAGAATTTTGAAAACTTGTAGGTACGTTGTCTTGAAATCTTGTGTTAGGCATTTACCGAAGACACGTACATTATTTAGAGACCGCAATTTGTGGTTTGCTGGCAATGTTGGCACGAAATAATGATTATAGACTAGCTCGTAGGTTGTTCGGCTCAAAAAATCCAGACATTTAAGGCTCGTGCCTTGACCACCAAACCGAGCACGCATGATTGTGCAGCATCCGTCTAAATTCAAATCTTTTACCACACAGCGAATGTTTTTAACACCTGTTCCGCGTACTTACACTAAAACGAGCACGAGTTGCTTTTAAATTAGCGAATGTCGGAGTTATTTTGTATTCTCAAAAAGAAGGCATCTGCTTTGTAGTTTCCACACTATACCGTATTTCACGATTGTACAAACCCTCTGCGTCCGTCCATTACGTCACTGATTAGGGAAGGTTGTGAATGTACATGGCTATACAGCACGTACACTCTATAACAGGGAATAATACTAAACTACACACGCACAATCGAAGAACGCTTGCCGATGATTGGTGTCGAAGAACATAAAACACAAGCGAGGGACATTCCGATCCCTTAAGAACTGCATCAACCCTCGTAGAAACGATGTGGTGGTGTGGGTATTTCTGTATATCCTAGTTTTGTATGCCCGGTCGAGCGTAATCAATGAATACCCTTCGTGCGCACGGAACGGGAATGTTTTTTTTTCCTACACTGAATAGATCGCTCTAATACAGTCGAATACAAAGTGTTCGTCGATATTCGTCGACAATAATATTAAGTCGGAGGACAGGTCTGACGTTCACTTAGGTTACGGATAATCATTGTTTTCTTTACCGTTGCGGAGGTCATTCGAAAAAAATACCATCTACCTGTTTGTGAAAGCCTCCCGCTGTCGCGTGCTAAAGATTCAAGTCATCCCGAATTCTGGTTAATTTTTCTGAAAAGAAAACAATGAGTGAGAGAAAGACGCGTTCTTCACATTCCAACCGCAGAGTCGAGAATGATTGGCATAACTTACCGAAGCGAGCTGAATGAAATCCATTTTACGAATTCGTTTATTTATATTAGTCAAATAATGTGATAAGACCGTCTGCGTTTTAGGTTTCAATCGGGTCATTAGACTTTGTTGAGAGTAGAATATTGACTAACGAAGGTGTATGGCGAATTTAGAAATGGAATTGAAATAGTCGAGAGCGCGCACTTCCAGAGAGGCCCGTTAGGGACAGAACCAGTTCCTTAATTTTGATTTTACCCTAATAACGAGTGCTAGAATAAAATGAATCATTGTTATTTGGACCTCCGTCAGAGATGTAAAGTGAACTATCCGACCGAACGTATTATATTTCAACGACTTCCATTAGCATTAGCCGATATTTGAACGTCGTTAATGTTTTACGAGCAATTTTCCGCCGAAGTTTTTATTCCCTCGTTATCCGAACATTTACTTTTCATCGTATCATAAAGTCGAAGAAATAAAATAAAGAAAAGTGATTACCGTCAGGTATCTTATTCTCTCGAAAGGCCGCTGCGATGGATTTGAGCAAGAAAATATACCTAGAATTTCTTGGAGTTCGCTGTCACTGGTTGCAGTTCGAATACATTAACGACACTTTCAACAAATCAATTTTATGCAATTAATACGGTTCTCTAAATTATGACCAAGACACCAGATGGATACATACTCAAACTTGTAACACAAAGGAGACTCTACTCTTTGCTCAAAGATTACTCATATCTTCAGGGTACCTAAAATTGATATTTTTGTGAGTATTACTCAACCATAAGAAGCAATTAGTTGCAAAGCTCGTACCTATAGAATAATTTTTTCTGAGAAAACAATTTACATAGAAAGTCTACGAAAATCTACGAAATTGGTTCACGAAGAAACAAAGGAAAGTAAAGTCTTTTGATCGGGCGTTCATCATCAGATTGAAGCTTCACGAGGGCACAAAACGACACAACCATTCGGGAGACAAGAAGTATCATGCGTGTCTCAGAAAATGCTTCAGTAATAATTTCATCTCCGATAATTGTTCTATTCGTTAGTTCGTAGCCGTGGTGCCATTTCTTCTGCTCAATTTTGATGAAACGGTGGCGTGGATTACTTTCATTACCTCGTCTTCAGTCATGTGAGATTCACAAGTGTATAGCAAACACGGATTTAGCGCAATTATTGTTCTCGAGGGCGCTGATATGGTCGGTGTTTCTGACGTGGAACGACTTTCCAGTTTCGACAACGTACGCATATACACTCCACTCGTTGGTAGGGGAGAAGTCGGATCTTTCGCTTTAGAGAGCAGCCTTCCGAGTTTAGAGAAACGATAGAAGATCCGCATTTTACTGCCAGTCCGCAAGAATTCACTGATTTTGGAAGTGAGGCAGTCGAGGAAAGGAAAGAGGGCAAATGTCTTCTTCTATGTCCAAGGGGGGAGGGGGGAGAGAAGCGTTGTAGCCCTACAAAGAGCAATCCGTGTTAACAGGGAACCTATTTTATCGGGGGTTTTTCGGGAAAAACGTCCGCCGTCCGGATACATCTCGGAGGTCGTCGTATGAAATAGTCCCTTCAAGTACTAGGTATGCAATGCTTCATAGCCTATTTGCTTAGCCTCTTCAATTGTGCCAGATATGCAACGCTTCAAACACCATGATACTTATAACGTCCTTCTATCATATAACTCTTTCGCTCTTCACCAAGACTCCTGATGTAAGGTCGAGTCATTTCAGTGAATTTTTTTTGTCTCATTCCGATTTCTGACAGCTTCTCAAGCAAATGGACTACTATCAATTCTAGGTAAAATTACTCTTTGTTACAAGAAAACATCATTATTACAATGGTTATCTTCTTCATCTGGGTGCATAAAGTATACTCCCGATTTTCCAAGATTCTGTTGTAAATTCATATTCGTCGGTCGGGTCTGTATTTTTTACCCGTTGACATCCTCATAAAATTCGCGGTCTATTGTAATAAATCCCAGCACTATTTGTAGGAAGATATATTTACAATGGACAATGCTCCGATTCAAATTTAGCTGGCGAATTGGCGACAAATACCACTGGCTGCCCACGTGGACGCGTAGACTTCCGCGCAAATGTCTGTAAAAACACGCGGCCTCTACCGAAACCAGTTCCATAGTGTCGAGCGCGCTTAGCTGTAATTAACGTTATAATTTATCGGTTCGTTTTGCACGCGCGCAGCACCTCTTTAGCGCCCAAACAATTCTATTTTTGCAAAGGGCTGCTGCTGATTTGTGTGCGGAATGCATCGCAATTTACGTACGGCGTGGGGTGTATTTTGCGCCCACTTTTTTGCAATCGCGTGAGGTGAGAGTGAGACCCACGCTCCCAATGAAGTCAGTCGGATATTTTATGGGTACTTGATATACCGAAACAGATGCTTTAATTTATAAAGACGTACGTCTGCTCTGCACACACGTATTTTCTCTTTCACCTCTAACGTCGTTGCACCCTGTTTCGCGACAAACCGAATGTCGCCTTCTTCCGTGATTTACTGCAGAAAAAATACACAAAAGACAGGATAAGACGTTTGTATCACGGGCACGGAATGTGAATCGTTGATACACAGCAGACGATGCACACAAATTATCGTACCTCGCTGTGTCCGTGTAAAATGTAATTTTTGTGCGACTCACGAAAGAATTTCCGATACCTCCTCTTGTCTTGGACTTCTTTCGAAAACTGTAACGTGCAATAATTTCATCCAACTACGAATAGAATACTAGGTAGGTACCTACTCGCACATAGGTGAAAACTTTCCTTTCCTTGGTGTGCGCTGTGCCACCCAGAGCCAAAAGATCACACCGGAAAATAATTTTCATGATAGCATGAAAATTGAAATACACAAAATTTTCTGTAAAAATAGACTCATTTTCAAAATTTATAAGTATCAACGAGTTTGGATAGTCATTCGTCTGAAAGAGACTCGCTCAAAAAATTCATGTCTGTCACAAGTCTTCTAAGTGAGGTTGGGAGAATTCTTTCTCTTTTTCTGCGGAAAACTTGTTATCACTCTTTCCAAAGGGTACATTCTTAGAGAGACAACCAGTCCGGATGACCTTGACCTAATTTACGACTTTGAAAAAGCTTTCACTTGGTTAATGACGTCATCAGGAGATTTTGAGAATTTTTTCTTGGTTTTAGGATCGACCGACTTTGATCTGATCAGAGGCCTTGAAGAAAATTTTGTTCCCAGAGCAGAGGAGAATTTGCTTTGCATAGAGGATGACGAAAGAGCAGGATAATTAATAAAGGATAATAACTTGTAGATTATTCGCTACCTCAATTGTTTTGAACCGCTTCCATTGGTATCTTCCCATTTATTGCTGTCTGGAATCTCAGTTTATTCTATGTTGTTCCGACTTTCTTTGCGTTGAATCACTGAGGAGAGCAGAGGTATGATCGATGTGAGAGGAATTGTTGACATATCTTTCCCAAATCCTAGCTTCTAACATCAAAATTTTCGAGTTCACTTCAACCACGCGAGTTGGCTTCCCCATATTCTACCCTAAAATTTCCTGTTGCCAAGTTCCTAATTACCGAATAGATGAAGAAGACTTTGCCAGTTCACCCAGCGAGTTAACCCCGTTTACCTTTATACTAGCTCCATACTAGGATTTTACTAGTCTCAAACTAGACTTATAATAGACCAAGAAGACCCCCCTCCTTCCCCTCGTACACTAGTATACTGAATGAAAGGGCTAGTCAGTTTTTGTTATACTAGACCATGTCCCCAACAAGCTATTATTCTAAACTGTACTTATACTAGATTATGCCCATAAAAAGCAACTAGTTTGAAATATTCTAAGCTGGACTTATACTAGAGTGAGCTACCCAGAAGCTATTAGCTCACACTATTCTAAACTTGACTTATACTAGAGCAAGGAGGAAGACAGACAAACGAGCGGACCTAGTGAGCTACCCAAAAGTTAGTTGCTTGAAACACCTAAAAGCTCTGAACTTGAAATTTTGCTCATACTAGACTGTGCCTCCAAAGAGCTATTAGCTTGAAATATTCTAAACTGGAGTTCTACCAGACTATGGGGGGGGGGGAGTGAACGAGCGAAAAGAGTGAGCTCCCCAAAAGCTATTAGCTTGGAGTATTCTGACGTAGACTTATACAAAACCATTCCCCCAAAAAAATATTAGCTTGAAATATTCTAAACTGCACTTATATGTGCAACCACCCGGGTATATACCGAGATATAGAAGGTACACATGATACAAATTTCTTCAGTATTCATTCTGTGCATTCCATTTTCACGGCTATACTGACTTTCAATAGCAAAATACTCGCTGTATATTGAGAAAGAGAAAGACCACGAAACAGGATCTTTACTCATTTGGCTCCGCCACAACATCTTTTTCCTCTCGAAAAATTACTCGGAAATTGAGTCGCATTTCCTTTTTCAAATTTTCACCGCAGAAAAATTTCCATCGATTTGATTCGCGCCCTGCTGTTTCACAAAAAGAGCGAGCGGAGTGAGGAGAATATCGAAATTCATGCGGTCGTAAGAGACGCGGTGTCGCTCCACAGAATGAGAACACCCAATTTCGAAGTTCGTTGATATATCATCATGTCACCCGTAGGAAGTCTCTTTCTCATTTTTTGTGCTTTCGATTTCAAACTCATCCTACGTTGTATTTTCAGTACCGGTAGAACTACAGTACTTTAGAGTCCGTCAATTTCGTGCGTATTTAGGTATTTATTTATTAATTTATAATGCGGTGCCTACTTTTTTATTTCATGATTTGTAATTTGTGTTTTCACTATAAGTCAAATAACGTGATGGTCAAATTTTTCCTTCACCAATTTGAAAAAAGGATAGAACCTGGTACCTGAGGTGCCCTTATGTTGACCAATTTCACTATCGTTTCATCTACAAGGAAGCTACTATTGGACTCATTATATCGTAATCTTTCCTACAGTATGGTAAGCGGATAGCCAATATTTCGGTGAGACACTCCTCACCTTGAATTTACAATTTAACAGAAATTAAGCATCTAGAAAAGAATTAATGAAGACTTTAAAAGTCTCAAGAAACGAGATTAGATAATGAAATAGTGACATCGTTCTCACGTGAGAGACACAAGCTCTAATTTTGTCAGAAAGTTTTGATGAAACGAATTCATCACTTCAAGAAATCGTCAAGCACATCAATCGTAGTAAATGTCTCTTCGCGAATGGGTTATGTGCATAGATATTTTAGAAGATTTACCCAGTGGAACATCTCTACTCTATGTCAACATTAGTCCCGCATATACACTAATCATCTACTTTAAAACGTACTTCTGTTTTCAACTTTATGGTCCTCGAGAGCTATGACCCTCGAGAATATTTTTTGTTAGACAATCCACACCCATATGACATATTTCAACTTACCCTTTACATTGTATTGGGCAACATCCACCACCACGCCTTCATGAGGCGAAAATTGTACGATTTGTAAAATAATTTCTTAACCATCACTAAATCACAATCGGCAAATCCGGCATCCGCGAAAAAAAAAACTAAAATCTATCGACTCGCGCGTCCAAGGCATCCGAAAAAAAATCTCGCGAAAATGCACGCTGAACTGCACTGCACTGCACTTGTTTCGTATTTGTATTTATAATTTTTCTTCCTCTCGTCACCACTTTTTAGGAGGTCAAACAACCCTCGAAATTCGCGTCTACAGAGAGTGTAAGTGATACATAATACGATTCTCGTAAAGACACACCAGATAAGCGCGGGAGAGCGTTGCCTGCTCGTCTAACGCACCCTACGATATTGATTTTACTACCGTCGTCGTACGCGTCGCGTCACACCGTATGCATGTTCGCGCTCGTCCGCGGAGAGAGGGCAACGATTCGTCGCTGGGAGCAGTGTTACCGGTAGCGTTAAACCGAATCGCCGGAATGAGGGATTTTTGCCTACCCGGCATTTGAGCACGATCAAGGCTGCAATGAAATACTGACCAGTTGTTGAACACGGTCATTAGGCATTCAGGAAATGCAACAAATGAATGTCGCACGTGCTTGGCGTCCTAAATATGATCACAAACACTTTGTACTGCACAACAAAAAATGCAGTTTACATTGTCATAGCCGGTATGACGGACAGGTGGGACGACGATGCACGCGGTCTAATGCACAGAAATTTCGGCGCTATAAATTGAGATATCGCGATGTTTTTAGGACACTGAAGGAAATCTGGTTTAAATCTGTTGAAAACGAGATGATAAAAATATGTACGTTGCATCTATCGTCAAAAATGCGGAACGCGGAAGTGCGATAGATACAGCAGGAGAGTTCATCGTCCATCGAAGCGGAAATATTGCGTGCGAGCACTTCACATCATGCGATATTTAATCCGTATAATTCATCGCGAACGAAATTTTTATCGCAGTTAAATAAGCCTCGGTTTGATATCTTCTTTACGTTCAAACATTGAACACAATGTGGCATAGTCGCAGGTAAACCTATTTTCTCAGAGGTCTTGAGTATCGAACCCGAATTTGAATCTTTACACAGGGATTTTAAACAACTGACGTTGATTAGAGCTCAAGGCAGGTTGTATCCAACCCGAAGGAGATCAATAGGGAGAGATGAAACGAGTTCACCACATTTCCCGTCATGGCTGAGGGAGTTTAAATTTTGTAGCTTTGAAATTACGAAACAATGGACTGATTTTTCTATGCAAAACTACATAAAGTGACCTTTCTCCACAATTTGAGCAAGTACTTTTCAGAATTGTCCATTCAACAGGGAAACTTTTTCAGTAGAAGTTATAAGATGCGATAGAATTGCTAATCAGTGCCGTGCTGGCTCGCATTTTATAGGGTTGCGACAAGGTTCACCGGCCTCCCCTAAAAGTTTCATCATCAGTCCCACTTTTTTTTGGCGTGCGCCTGGGCTTCTTGCGCCTAGAGGGGTTGCTAGCCCCACCCGACTCTGGAGCTAATTGAACAAAAGAAACGTCTAAAATCTTTAAAAGGGAATCAAAAGGCTGACGCGTTCGTTCACGGCTAGAACGTGGGTCATTGAAGACGAGGACGGAAACATTCTAACGGATAAAAATGAAATACAGCGGAACGCTGGAAAACATATTCCCAAGAACTATATCGCGCTTTGTTTGGGAAGCTGTCCGGAGTGCCACTACCAACCGAGCATACTAAAAGACGAAATAAGGAGAACCATCGCGAAGTTGAAGTATAAAAATTTAAAGGCCATTGCAGGTTTGCAATGGCAGCGAGAAATCCACAACCTCCCGCGCTCGCGATTACGTTGGCGCGAAAAAGCCTCCTCAGCAAATGAGTTGGCTGGGCTCTTCTCGGTATTCTGTATACTAGGCCTGATATAATGAAGGCTAGTAGTTGAAATTTTTCCAAGTCCTTAAAGTAGGTCAAGGTCATTGATGATATCATAAAGCGTCACAGCTGAAGGTTGAAATTTTTTCATGTCCCTAAAATAGGTCAAGATTATTGATGATATCATAAAGCGTCACGGCTGGAAGTTGAAATTTTTCCAAGTGCAAGTCCTTAAAGTAGGTCAAGGTCATTGATGATATCATAAAGAATCCCGGCTGGAAATTGAAACTTTTTCAAGTCCCTAAAGTAGGTCAAGGTCAAGGTCATTGATGCCGTCATAAAGCATCTCGGCTGGAAGTTGAAATTTTTTCAAGTCTCTAAAGTAGATCAAGGTCATTGATGACGTCATAGGGCATCACAAGTCACGTCACGCAGTTCACAGAAACTCCCGGACGCAGACATTTTCTAAGGACGTAATCTCCCTAACAAAATGAATAGAGGGTTCCCCGCTAATGAAGCACCAGGAGCTGACAATATAACGGCTAAAATATTGAAGGCTAGCGGTGAGGAAGGCATCGACATTCTATATAAAATATGCAATGATATCTGAGATAAAAGCAACTGGCCGAATGGTCTGTTCGAACCAACGAAGGGGGTGCGTCAAGGAAGCATCCTCTCTCCGACTCTATTCAACATCTACAGTGAATCCAAAGATGTCTCGGAGGCTGGAATGGTGGAGTAAACATAGGCGGCCAACAAATCATGAGTTGATTTTGCATCAATAACGATTACGTCACTCATCTGTAAAAGACTTCAATCGACGACCAAATTTTGTAATTTACATTGAGGGCATAATTTGAAATTGATGTCAAAAACGAATCGTCTTAGTATTATATTTCAATGTTGACCTAAAAACGATGTCGAGTGGATCATAGCTGCTCTGGTAATTAAGGTTCTCAATGGTTTTTGTTGCATAATATGACTACCTACGCATTCTCCCTGCGAGTAGTGAAGTCACTCAACTCGCAGAACGCTTCAAGAGAGTCGCTGTTTATCGATTTTATATCCAGATCAATTTGAGTTCGATTCAAAGTCGACCAACATACGTACGTTCCAAAATTTATTCTCTATTGTCGAACAGAGCAATTAATTTCAAGAAGACAAAAAAAAATTTGGAGAAGTTGACTTGAAATCTACCGGATGTTGACGTCCAGTTCAACAATGTATTGGCGCAATTTCGACATCTCAGTAGATTTGACTTCGATGTTGACCAAAAATCAATGTCAAATCGAAAATCGAAATGATTTATCGAGGAGAGAAAGGAGAATTTCAAAATATTTCAATCTAATGAAAATCTCCCGTAAAATATGTTTCTGCCTCCATTAATGTGAGTGAATGAAAAAGATGCTGAGTCGCGGAATTTCCTGAACTTGGGACTCGAAAAAATTTCAACCTTCAAGCCCTATGGTTAAGGGGGGATAGGGATAAAGATGAAATATTTTGACTATTCAGCTGTGTAAGAATGTGGAAAGGAATGAATTGAAGGTCCGAGGGTGTGCGGACTCTACCTCATAGTAAAGATTTGCAATATTTGGACTTCTCCTCTTCAATTTTCTCAATGTAAAAAGCAAATTTCTACTATAGAAGAGGGTTTATAGGTCTTCTTTACGATAGCTCGAAAGTCCAAAATTTTCTAGAGCCCCTGTCTCCCCACCTCTTCGAAACTTTCCAAGCTACTCTGTCGTCTTCTTGCGAAAATTTCTCCCAAATAACCTCGCGCCTGTAAAGCAGAGCCGGATTAACCTTTCGGCGCCCCTGGGCACTTCCTCGTTAGCGCCCCAGCGGAGAACGGAGAAACTTTTTTTCTCTCTCCCGCATGCGTTCCGTCCGTCACAACTAAAATTTCTTTTTTCGTCGAAAAGTTTGCGCCCCCCAAAAATTTTTCCCCGTGTGTAATATGGCACTGATTTTACGCTGCTGCCAGAGTTACGTCCAATTTTTTGAACGATGGAAAAATAAAATAGACTTGTTTTAGAAGTACCTACTCGAAGGAATCTTCGCATTTTTCAGGTCACGATGTCTATTAATTTGAAGTAATTGTAATGTCCTCGTAAAATTGGAATTCTATTAGGTCGGTTAAAATCGTTCACCAATACGTTGTATACATTGTCAACTACGTATAAACATTCATTAGTTATTCTGAAAACTGTAAATTAAGTAGTTACGACTACATCTATGTGTGTCACTCTACCATATCCACGTGCAATTCGCTAACCTTGAGAAATAGCTAGACAAGCAAATTTTGCTTTACGTGAAATTCACTTTTATTGCTCGCCTTATGTGGGATAGGGAAATTAGAGCAAAGAGCTCAGGAGAAAGATTGTATAGTTTTGGTGGTCCCTACAAAATAATTTGCCCAAGTTGATCAAGTTCAGTTTGAACGTCTATTAAAGCCTCAAAGATTCTTTTTTTCAAACCAAATCTAACCTTTTTTTCGATTCTGTTCGCAGTACCTTCACACCTATGTCCTCTCATTTATTGAAGTTTCGGAATCATATTTAAATGGGCCTAGTTCTATAGGTATCATTAACTACTATGAGAAGGACAATTATCCTGTATGTTCCAATTTTGGATAGAATAGCGATACCGAGCGAGGTCGTTCTTCATCATCGACACTCAAAACACCACTTCTCTCCAAATAGATGAGAATCTGGCTCACGCATAATTAAATATAATTATTTCGTCATTGAGAATAAAGTTTGTCTCCATACGCAGCAAGAAGATGAAAGAAAAATTCCGAAAGATTTCTAATACACAGATACCTAAGCGGAAAACGCGTTTTTCCATAAAGAGACCGATTCACGATTGTCGCGCATTCGTTCCAGTTTACCTTCTCGTAATTACTCGTAATCATTTGTACGTACTGTTGCTAGTATGCGTAATAATCGTGTACCCTTCGGTAAGATCGTCTTTCGTGGGCGATTTATACAATTGTGAGAGGCATACACAATCATCATGCCTCTTCAAATTAGCCTGGAGTTTTTCGGCTACTTATACATCGGTCTAAGAGATAATTAAACGAGTAATTTATTGAAAATCGTTCACCAATAGAGCGTGTAACGTACAGAGAGGGGCGCACTCGTACGTTAATTTACATAGAAAATTCCGGCTTGATGATACTTGTCATACTTGGTAAACACAAAAAAATTACTCACTCGGTGGCTGTCTTATTAACTAGCACAGCGGGGTCGACGGCCAAACTATGCCTTTGACTTTTGTCGTTCGTACACGTGGAAACGTTCGTTCGACTGGGGCCTGAAAATGACCATTAAACGAAAAACTGAATTATTAATCATTATTATTGAGAAAGGATTGCGCTGACGATCGAGTCAAAAAACTTACGTTCGTATTTGGTTTTAAGCGCTACTAGACTAGATGCCATTTGAAAACAGTGAGTTTCATTCTTAACGCCTAAATCATGCAAATCTTTCTCATTGTATTTAATCACGTCCTGCACAGAAGAAACACGTAGAAATTATTAGTGATGGTACCGGTAGTCATCGTAAGGTAGGCTATTTAAGGAACACATAAGCTAGTTGATAGTCATAAATACGTATACTCTTACATATTCTTTCATCAGTTATGATATAAACAGCACGATATTTATGTCTTTTTTGTCGGTAAAAATTATTTTACTATTTTGCATACATTATTTTCCGTTTCTTCTTGTTCTATTAGCATAGAATTTTGTGATTGTAACTACGAAGTCGATGAGAATACCATGTGTGGTCTTCAAAGTGTTCTGATTACAGACAGTAAAAACTTATCCTTATAAGCCAAAATACAGAATACGACTTCGATTATTTTTAAAAGAATATTTTTGAAATAATCAACAGTAGCTGAGTTCTGATATCGCTATTAATTTGAATGTTGTATACTTTTTTCAGCCCCACTCCTATCTCGCTTTCATCAAGTTAAAGCTATTGACCGTTCTTTAATAAACCTACCGAATTTTATTGTAGCTAAGAAGACAGAAATTTCCAAAAACCTGTATGAGCAAGTTTTGTTTTTCTGAGGAAAATCACGAACTCGATAATCTTTTTAAAAATCAAACATTTTAGTAACAATAGCGCTAGCCTACATTTATTTTCTTGTTGAATATTCATTCATTTAACTATTAAAAGAAAAAAAAATTATGATACTTCAAATTTGGATGAATATCTGATTGTATTAAATATTCTATTCATTTCCTTCAAGTATCAGTATCCGAAAAAGAAAAAAAAATCACGATACCTACATCGAAATAAATTTGGACGAATAAATTATATCTCTGATTATAGATTGCAACTCATGAAAGAAAAGTATTAAATACTCGTCCTTAATCTCGTTAATTATCAAAATATTTCATGTTATTCCAATTTCAGCTCCATTGATTAGGTACGTTTCAAAATAATTATTACAAGTAGTGCTCGCGGTACGAAGGTTGATTATAATCTCGAAAAACTAATTCTCATTTGTAAGTTGACCCGTTTTGCATAATGTTTATGAGAAGTGATCTTGGCAAATGAAATATCTTGAATGATTTCGAAATAGATACATGTTGATTCATAAAAATGTAAAGAATACCTATTATTTTCTATATTTTTTCGTTCATTTTCATTTATTTTAGAACCGTGACTGTTTTCAAAGAATAAAAATATGATTAGATTACTTTCCCGTTTTTAATTTTCAATTATGGAAGGAATAAGTAATTGATTATTTCCAATTTGTTTTTTCAACAATACACAGTATTATCATACAAATTCTAAATGCACGAAAATAATCATCGTCAGGTTTATGAACGGAAAATTGAATTATTTTAGTGTTCTAACGTGATAAAAATAATCCTTTCAATTTTGATATGCACCTATCTATTTTAAAATTTTAATTTTATAAGAAAGAAGAGACTCGTTGAATATTTGGTTTTTGTTTTAGACTTCCAATATTCGTAATTGTATTGTCAACTAATTTTTTTTTTTTTTTTTTTTTTTTTTTTTTTTTTTTTTTTTTGAATACGACTCGAGACGTTGCGGCACATCTTTAGAAAAATAAAATAAGAGGAAATAAACACAATTAAAATCTTGCGGTTGAGTAATTACTTCTTTTTTCTTAATTCAAACGCTTTGTTACATTATTATATCCTAAAAAGCAGAGTTTCAATCGCGTATGAGATTTTTGTAAATTGGACGAATAGTTAATCGAAATTACGAGTAATTAATCTATTGTTACAATATTTTTGTGAATTGATTTTTTTCCTTTTCCCTAGCTATGTGTTCCCTCAGTTTTCCTCATTTCGTGATCATCTTCTAGTAAAATGAAGTTTATTTAGGGTTTTTTTTTTCCTCTTCTTTTCCTCGTAGGTACGAGCCATTTTATTTGGATGAGAGAAACTGAATAATCATTATTTTATGTTTCTTCTTTCATCCAAATTTATGTAGGTGAATTTTCTAAAAACCATTATTTTGATTAAAACTTAATAACTGTGAGAAAAAAAAAATCGTGTTTGATTCAAGAGTTGGATTAAATTAGAATTAACTATACAAAAACCTAACTATGGTGTAAGAAGACCATTCTTCTGTGACGTCATATTTATCATTTCAGCGACTTTCATACTCATATGATTGAATTTTACCTAGGGTCCTAGGGGAATGTTTCGATCATTTATCGATTCTTTGAAAAGAAAAAAAGTTGAGAATAAAAAGTTGATATACTCATAAAATGCATTTTTTTCACAGCACCATGGTGAAAAGTAGCTTTTTGAAGATGCCTTGGTGTACTTTTTACGCATTTATTGTAAAAAGTGTTTATTTGTGCGATACCTATACTAGGTATTTCATTCTAATAGTTCATTTTTGAGTATGAACGAAATGTTCCCATCTTATTTTTATACTAATTTTAAGATTGCAGGATGTTTCTTTTTTTTGGGTACTTTTGCCTACAGTTATCATTGCGGAAAATTAATCCATTTTAGGTTATAATAGAATATCTAAGGTCCATTACAACGTCGTATAAGAGACTTTTTACCAGTTTAAGCCCTGAAAAGGAACATTTTTTATTAGATGAACTTTTCTTTTAAATTCACAACTTTCATACCTTTTTACTTTGGCTTGTGAATCTTGTTTTGACTTGCAGCCTCTTCGATATGTAAGTACAACATTACGACCTACAATATCTGTCCAAAGTTTGCAAGATTAGTTGTTTTTTTTTTTTTTTCTTTCTTAACCTTATTTGAATCATTTAATAAAATAATAGATTGATGTGATTTTTGTATATTTTACTCGCGTTTTTTTTTCGAATGACTTGTAACATTTCAACTGAAAATTAATACAATACATTAATTCTTTCGCTTGAAAAGATTAAGGTAAAGTTCGTCGCAAAATTAGCAATGTTAGAATTTTAATATCTAGTTATTTCATTCATTTTTTCCCACGAAACGCCAAGGTATTAAACGTTTGTACAAATTGAAGTGTTGTTAATGGAGAGAAAAATAATAATAATAACGAAGAGTTGTTCTGAGTCTTTGTTAATTAGTTATTCATTTTTGAAGAAACTATGACAAGAAGTTAAAAATAGCGTAGCTTTCGTAATGATTCAGTTGTGAGACAAAAACTTGGTAATTGATGAAATATCACGATTCACGCTGCAAGTTATTTCGAAAATTTCGAGACAAGTACCCGCAATACCTTCGAATGTAGTTGAATTTGAATTTAGAACCAGCTAGTAAAAGTAAAAAGACTTCTTATTAAGCAAAGAGTTTTCTTCTTTCTTCTTTCTGGTCTTATTTCTCACTGACCGGGATATACAATCAAAATGAAATAGGAATATTCGTCGATCGGTGATATTTCCTGATTTCAAAACAATTCAATTTAGATGAGAACAATAAATTATTTTGATTTGAATTTTGATTTAATTTTTTTGTTTGCAAGAAGCGAAGAAAATAAATTTTGTTTACTTTCAAACTTTCAAGACCGTAAACTCATCTTTCATTTCATGAAGATCTTTTTATCGAGAATTCCAAAATGAAAATGAGTCATTTGTAACAGTAAAAAAGTACGAGTGTATTCCGTTTTCAATTTTGCGTGGTGGGGAAGTATTTTTTTTTCTAGTTTTCATAAATGAGTGTTATTTAATTGTAATTCTCTCCCAATAAGTATTCTAAAAATTGTACGTTAGCTTAAATGAAACCAATAAAACTACTATCCATCTTATAAATTATTTTCGAAAAAAACTGAAAATTCCTAGAAACGAATGAAATATTTGAGAAAAAAAAATTAAAATCCAGCATAAATTCAGATATTTGAAATATATTTAAGAAGAATTAGGGAAGAATAGGTAGTCAAAATGAAAAAAAAATTCCCAGAAACGAATAAAATATTTGAAAAAAGGGAATAAAGATCAAATTTAAAAAAATTTCGATCTCCAGGCTGTATTTATTTTGTGTACATAATGAAAGTGGCAAATTTTTGTCGAGAAGCCATAAATGAATATGGAAAACAAGATAATTGGAATTACGGATCTTCTTCTACATCACACGGCAGCAGTAATTGAATCTATTTCGATAGTATCTACGAAAAAGAAGGGGGAAAAGGGGCATGGGAAAAATTTAGGTTAACACACAGAAATTATTTTCCTTAATTCAATCGATTTAAAAATATTTCTGAACGAAATCAGTGTTTCTCCGGTTCACTGATACAGCGAAGATTTTTCTTCGGTTATTTGAAATAATTCAATGAACTATTTTTAAGCCTGCGAGAAGTCACTCACCCAGCAATTGCATTCCAAAAATTCCAATAACCTGGAATTGTAACTACAATGGTGGGGCATAAAAAATAATTGTGATGGGTTACACTGCATCAAGACCCTTCGAGACAGCATTGTAATCCAGTTATTTTCTAAACGTCGCAACGAGTATCCGCATCGTCCCTGAGTTCTAATCAGTTCGCATTGCGCTATTAATCTGAACTTCTTGTATAATACTAATCGCAAGCACTTATTCAGCAATTTATTCAATTACCCGTTACCGGTATCGTTGATACGAATCAACGAATACAAAGAGTCTCCTAATAAAAAAATGTTCATAATCATAAGTGAAGTTGCTGCGAGAAGAAGAAAAAAATCCCGTTCACATATCGTAGGTCGCAAACTGTAATAAGTATTTAAAACCGACTTCTATTTTTCTTCATACTTTGTAATATTTGGCTCGTATAAAACGAAGAAAAAAGAGTTGTTGCTATTTCCGGTACCCGATAGCACGTGAGTACACGAGTTACTAAAACGTTGGCGCGAACTACAATTTCATTTTGAATATTCCTCACGTGCGCCGACGACAAAATATTATACAAATTACTTACGTAATTCACGCACACACAGTCTATATTTTTTATGATACTTACTGACGATATTATACAAAAAATTATTCGCGTATGAATGCAGACTGTTGGTCTATTCCAGTGTGCAGCTGCTGTGAAAAGTGATGGGAAAACTAGTTTAATGCCGCTGCTGTCGAGCCCGGGTTCGTACATCGAAAACTGGTCGCTGAGTTTCCTTCGAGCTTCGCGAGTGAACTGTCGTCACCATGAATGAACGAGTGGCCATCGAATTAAATGGTAAGTGAAAAACTTTTTTTAGTCCGAATTCTTATTCAAATTCTATTCTATTCGAACGTTTCACGGCGATGTACGGTATAGGAGAAAATGGGGATGAGCACAGACACAGGATACTCAAGGAGGAGATAGATTCCGCTCTGGACAAAATATGTAAGAAACACACGTCGTGGCTGTACAAAATGTTTTTCCTGGCTGCCCTGCCTGGTGTTTGGAACGGTATGAACCTCATGGCTTACGTATTCTACGTCGACACGAAGCCATTCTATTGTAAAATTCCGGAGTTGGAACAGGCCGGCTGGACAGGCGAGCAGATTCGAGGTGTGTCCGTACCGAAGTAAGGTCTGAATAATGCTGCAAAATATCCTTCCTTCGGTAATGAAGGACGCACGATCTAGCGTACATTTTGTGTGTACAGCGCTAAGAACGCTCTTCACTATGGTTGCGAATACTATGATTTCGACTACTCGCAATTAGCTGATCAATCTTATCTAGCAGTTCAGAAATGGGTCAATTTGACGAAGGACGAACACAAAACTCTTCCTTGTAAGGATTTCCGATTTGAAGACACTAACTCTGTAGTGAGTGAGGTGAGTAAACGATTTTGAATTCGCGTTGGTAGTGAAAAAATTATGAATCCAGATCTCGATTATTAAGGCCTCTCTTCATGCATGCATAACTAGGAATATTAGGAACGTTGTATTGAATTTTGTTCACAGTGATGGGTACAGTACCTACAAATTTTTGGTAAACTATCGAATTTATTAAAATTTAGGAGCATGAGGGAGAAGCGGCCGTAGAGGTAGTCGCTGCTGTTGCACGTAGGGGACTTGGGGAGCGGGAAAAGGTTGGAAAAGACAAAAGAGATAATTATTATTAAATCTGCCGTACAAAGTCAAATTGACGTGTACCGACGTAAAACAACAATCGCCGAGACGAAATATTCCGCAACCCGCGTATTCCGTTGTAAGTGTGTTAGTAATGAAACTCCGTAATCACGCACCATTACTATCACAATCGAATGCGTACACGTCAATTTTTTATGACGTGTATCGGTATATGCAATGTGATGTGCCGTATCTGAGAAGTGAGAATCGAAAACTTCTTGAATATGGAAATTATTACTACTAGGTATTGGATTCTAAATTGAAAATTAATGTTAGAAAAGAACTACAGGGAGGGACCGAATTTTCTTCCGAACACATTTTTCTTTTCTGACTCGTTTTCATACGCATGATTAGGAACAAAATTAGGAGTTATGATAGATAGCACTAGACCGATTCCCTGTGACTTCAACATCTTCAATCTTGATTGAATTAATGCATGTTCTCTGCCGCTGGCATTGGGGCAGCCATTCGAGAATCCTATAAGAATACACAGGGAACGTTCGATTATTCACAGGTATTCAAAAAGAAGAAGTACGATAGCAAATTTAGCAATTGAAGCAACATATTATTGAGAGTCCCTGAAACAAAACTAAGTAGTCTACAAGGTTTTGAATAAAGATCTCTAATACATGGGAAATATCTTGTTTTTGAATATCTGTAGATGATCAATTGTTTCTTGTGTAGGTATTCTTATGGAAATCGATATCATTTTTGGACCGATAATTGTAATATCGATTGCAACGGCGGCGATAGTATCGTCCGTTGATCAATGAGATTTTTCCAGCGTTCCATATTGCATACTTACTTGCCTGATTCTTATCAATATTGTGATTTGTGGGAAGTCAATCTTATAAGAAAAGCATAGAAATAAATTTGAATTATTTCAGAAGTGACGGAATATGAAGAGTTGATTTTGTGAAGCCAAAGTTGACCGCTTCATTTTAGGTACATACTTATTGTCAAACTTATATTGCTCCCCTATATGACTTGTGATGAAATAAATTCCTTCATAATTGAGAATTCTGCAATATGATGTGAAACAAACCTGAGATTTTCTGCTTTGTATAGGTACAAAAATAAACTTTTGTGAAACATTTTTGCTCTGGAAGCGTGACGTCACGGGGAAATTATTCTTTTCTTCTCACTGCAGCACGGTAAAAATGTTGTCCACAGTTTTGTGAATTGTGATATTTCTGTAACGTATCCCTAGAGTGCGTTGCGTTTGTCAAACTATAACACCAATACCATCTAGTGATGGGCGATAGTGGATAGTTTCATGCTGTCGATAGTCCCAACATTTCTTCAGAGTAAAACTATCAAGAGTTGGAAAGCGGAAAGATGAAACTTTTGCTTTTGGCTTTAGCTGTTAACCTTTGAACATAAAAGTTTTGGCTTTTGGCTTTTACCTTATTTTTTTTCGGCTTTTGTCTTCCAACTTTTTGGGTCAAAACTCCTCCGGCTTTCAGCTTTTAGCTTTCAGCTTCCAACTTTTTCCGTCTTGTTATGGGCAGGTCCTAAACAAAAGTCAAGGGACCGTGAAAACGTAAAAAAGCTGAATAAAACAAGCTTTCGGCTGTTGGCTTTTGACTCAAAAAATTTTTTTGGCTTTTGGCTTTTGGCTTTTTGGGTTTAAATTTCTTTGGCTTTTGGCTTTAAACTTTCAGCTTTCAGCTAGCTTTCCAACTCTGCTATCAATACTATTGTTAGTTTCAATGAAAAACGTCATCAGAAGAAAAGTACCTTATACTGCTATAGAGTATAGCAGGGGTGGGCGGAACGTCCCTCCCAAACGGCCAAACCTCAAAAAACAGGTTGAAATAACGCAAATAGTTTTTTTTTTACAAAACTATAATCGTTTTTCCCAATGTTGTCTCTAAAAACTATCAGTCTAATATCTCTAATGATCTAATCTAAATGCTGTCTGCGTTCAAATTTGCCTGTATTTTTTGGGAAGCAACCGGTTCTACCGGACACGGTAGTACCGGTAGTTTTTTTTTAGTGTTTCTGTCTGACCCCATTTGCAGAAAAAAAAACTACCGGTATTCTCTGGTAGTACCGGCAGTTTTTTTCTCACTACCGGTAGTATCACTTGTAAAAATTTCAACTACCAAACTACCGGTTTTTTCAAACTACCGACAACTATCCATCACTACAGTGATCACTATCCAATAAGCGATAAAACTTACACCAGAGAGTGCTGCGCTGCAGACTCAGCAGTGCGGGTACAAGATGAAAGGGCAATCACGTACATTTTTGAAGGGAAAACCTGTACTCTTCAGTACAAAAAAATGGTCAGTTTATATAAGTTCTTCCAATTGAATGGCATTAACTTGCTAAAACTAGGTATTCAAAAAAAATAGGGCAAACTTCCTTTCAACTCAACGTTCTAATTCACTAATTGATTGGAACAAAACAAAATTGAATTTTGCTGTTGTTCAATGGATTAGACCTTTTCCCTGTGACATGTAAACAGGCTGCTAACTGCAGCTGTGGTCCAGCCACCTTTTTGCTCCATAAGAATAACAATCATAGTAGTGACCGTTCAATAGACTGAGTTTTTCGTGATATAAGGAGTATCGATATAAGATCGATTAGGGTGGCAAATCAACACGGCCATTTCCAATCGCAAATTTGCTCCCATATAAGAAAAACACAAGAGCAAATCGATCATATAATATTAAATTAAAATGAGAAAGGATCAGGGGAAAAAAAGTTTATTTTCAGAAGCCGATTACCTCACTTATTATAAATATGAACTTTTCTTCTCTCAATCCTGTCTAATTTTTGTTTAATTCCATACTGATCTTGGCTCCCTGTGTATTTCTTATGGGAGCAAATTTGCGATTGGAAGTAATTGTCGGTACTATCGATTCACAAAAAACTCAGTCTATCACTTACTTGTATTTATAATATTAAAGAATAAAATTATGAACCAGAAGTACATTTTGAAATAGTTGAGAACAATTAGTTTCTGAGCATGGAACTTTGATTTCTTATTCATCTCTCATTTTTGAATATTAGCAATAGCAAATGATCAAATCGTTCCCATGTTAGGTAATCTATAATGGCAATCAATAAAACAATAGGACCAAACTCGACAATAATCGCATACTATCGATCATATTTGTGGGTATCTTTGCTCTTTTGCTCACGTTATCAATGCTGAGCCGTCACATGGGAATATAGTCTGTCCGCAAATAGAATGGTACGATGTAAACAAACCCCCGAACCGCTTTCATCTGTGAAAATTGATTAGAATAGGAGGAAGCGGTTCGGGGAATTGTTTACATCGTACCATTCTATTTACGGACAGACACCTTTTCATTATGCAAGGCTGCCAACGCTCGGAACTCCAAGTTTTATCGCCTTTGGTTGATCCTGTTGGAATTGATAATTTTCCAAATTCTCTATTTGGTTAGAGATTGAAAAAAAGCCTCATGACGGAAGGTAGAGTTTTGAAAGATGGAGAAAGAAAACAACTGGTTCTCCATTGTGATCCTCTACAAATTTGGATCCCCGCTCACACTATCAGCACAGTTCATGAAAAAAATCCCGAGGGCAACAAAAAGCTGTGAGGTTTTCCGTTGAAATGTCATTTCTTTGATCCAAAGTTCCATTGCCGGGGCGAAGAGAACTTATAGCTAGATTCAAAAACCGTGGAAGTTTTTTTGGGGGGATTTTTTCTTTTATTAGATAAGATTTTTCTCACAATCCTGTACCTCTGAAGTTATTATTGTACTTATGATTGCATTGCTTCGGTTTCAGTGGAATTTAGTATGCGATCGTTTTATCTATCGTTCAAATATTCAAGCAGTTTACGCTATTGGCAAGATATTGGGAGGTTCTTTTTTCGGCATCATCTCTGACAAGTAAGTTTGTATGAGTAATGAGAGAAAGTGATCCTCCTACTCTACTTATACCGCGAGATGAGTTCTATATTATTCTCGATATCGAAATAGGAAGGAAGTTTTTTTTAGAACTTTCGCTGTAGTATTTTCCCACGCAACTGAACGGAAATGTACGTATGAACGTCATCGTATTCGCGGTGCCCAGTCATACAGCGCGCGAGAAATAACGCTTCGAACACCCTCACTGTCATTAGCTTTTCGGAAGTTTCAACAGTTTCTCCCCGTCCCTCGATTTCGTTTCTAATCTTCTTTCTCATTATGATTTCAGATATGGTCGTCGGTTCAGCTTCACTATGGCTGCTGTATGTTATGTCTTTTCGGCCTTGTTAGCACCGTTCACCAAGGCGTATTTAGCATTTCTTTTGGCCCGTTTTCTAATCGGCATGAGCGGTGTCGGGTGTTATTATTCAATTTATACATTGCGTAAGATATTGCCGTTTCACATGTTTTCCTTATCTCGACCCGAATGACTGATTAAATATATTACACGTGTTTTCCAGTCAATGAAATTCTAGTCGGGAAACAGAAAACGTGGATCTGTTGCATTTTCAACGCTTCTTATCCAATCGGAATGATATTACTCTCGGTGATCGCGTACTATGTACCACACTGGCAGTCGTTACAAATAATCATGTCCGTTCCAAGTATCGTGCTTCCACTTTTTTACTGGTTAGAAAAATTCTCGTTCATCTCAAATGCGTGAACCATTCAGAAATTTTATTATAAAATTTGAACGCTTTAAAATTCAGGGTACTTCCGGAGTCACCGTTGTGGTTAATCTCCAAAGACAGACACGAAGATGCGTGGAAAGTCATACGAAAAATTGATGATACGTTGAGGCCCTCTTTGGATGTACATACGATTAAAAAGACAAAAGTTAGTAGAGCAGACTGGTTGAAAAAAAATCATAAGAATTGTATGATTTTTAATAATTTAATCTTATTTTACGCGTAACATTCCAATAAGCACTATTCGCTCGGGAAAAAGATAGCTCTTCCGTTTGCCAAGTTTGCGGCGATGTTTTCGACTGAGGAAATGACGAAGAGGTCGTTAGTATGCTTTTTCTCGTGGTTCACAGTATCATCGGTTTACAATGGCTTAGGTAAGGATAGAAAGAGGATGTAACTAGAAACTGGCGAGTTATTGGAAACCAGTATTTTGGAATTATGATTTACGACTAGATTAGAAATAGCGATCTCACTTTTGAGTGATAAATAAAACACTTTTGCGTCAGCCTTTTCGCGTTGTACATGGATTAGCGTCCGTACGTCCATCACCTATTCCTCCTTCCTAAGCATCATTTCCCTACTGAACTGACTTCGACCTTCCTCCAACCTCTGAACTTAACCTTATGCATGGAATTGGGTCATCAAGGGAAGGGTTTATTATCTCTCGCGAGACCGCTCTTTCAAATTATCGCCCACGTACTTACGTGGAGTCCGTCTCATTCATGTGAACTCAAATGTTGAAATTTGCTATTGTTGGTATTTCTTCTCACCGTGTCTCATTTTCATAAATACTTGCTTTCATCAATAACATAGATTTCTCTGTCCACAGCCTTGAATGGAGAGAATTTCAATCTCGAGAAGCACTTGTACACCTTGGTGAATGGAGTCTTAGAAATACTCAGCTACTTGGCACCTATTCCCATGCTCAATACGTATGGTCGTAAAGCATGCTCCATGTTGCTATTTCTCCTTATTGGTGTGTCACTGTTGTCGATAATGTTTTTACCAAGAAGTAATTATAATTATAGAATGTTTTGTTCACCTTACTCATGTGATAAGGTTTTGTAATAATTATTTATTAATTTGCGCAGGTTTCAGCACGGCCATATTGGTAATGGCATCCCTTGGAAGATTTTGTGATTCATCATTGTACGTAGTGCTTGCTTTACATACAGCCGAGCTATTTCCAACGACCATCAGGAATACCGCGATCGGAGCCTCATCTACCATGTCTCATCTTGGAAGTCTCTGCACTCCGTACATCGTCGATTTATTTGTGAGTTGAACGACTATTTTACCTCAGGAACTTTTGAACAGATAGAGCCTGAGTGGCTTAGAGCTTTAGTAAGGGGACTGGCTATATATTTCGGTAAATTTTACACCATAGAAGGAGGATATTTTTCCCCTAGGCTCGGTTTTTCAAGGAACTAGAATTTATGAAGAAATCAGGAGAAACGAGAAGGTTATATTTCGAGGTGAGCCCACTGATTGTGACCGGGAAGCTCTATCAATGAGTCCTATCATCTTGACGACATAGTTCAAGAATTATAAACATCTGAAAAGCTGAACAAAATAGGTAACAAATTCCATCATTGTGACAAAAAAATATGGGACTTGTCACCTTTGGATGAGGCGACTTCATCATCATGGCAGGAAGTAGCGTTTTTCGCTATTCGCATGATTTAGCTCCAAAAACTCCACCGCAAAAGGATATGGAGGCTTGGTTATCAAGGCAGAGCCTTCCAGGTCCGAGTTACAACTTGATTCAAATGAGCTTGACCTACTTTCGGGACTTGAAGAATTTGATCTTTGTTATCAAACGATTTCGTGACTCGGTCATTGAGAAAACTTGAGGTTTGCCTCTGAAGGGTGTAAGACGTGAAAAGACCTATAGCATTTGTTTTTTTTCGTAAACGTAATATAATGATACTTTAATTTTTTTTTCCTTTGTCTCTTTCTACAGGGAGCTGTCATTTGGTACATTCCGAGTACGATTTTTGGCAGTTTGTGTATCCTTGCCATATTTTTATTAACCTTACTTCCAGAAACTAGAGACAAACCTATGTACAACACAGTCGAGGAGATGACTAGAGCCGAGGCCGAAGAAAAAGAGTTGATGCTCAATCACAAATCCGATTCCCCAGAATGAACGAAACTATCACGTTTAGATAATATAAGATACATAGTCGGTTGAATACAATTTGATCAACTGGAACATTTTGCATTGGGCCATACGTACATAAGAAGTAAATCTTCTAGAATCAACGGAAGGACAACTTCCAATTGAACCACTGATGTACATCGAAGTAGTCTCGAGGAAAACAAACAAAATGTTTCTTTTCTATGCACTTATCCTAGACAGTGAATTAACTCGATCAAGTTAGGCTCAAAAAAAAAATTGTTAAATCTAATTATTAGTGTCGTTAAGATACGAACATATCTCAGGGCTTGTATGTTACCAACTGACGTTAGAGCACAGAAGTATAAGAAGTTGCCCTCCACAAAATGTGAAGGGAACACAAACGTTCTTCTCTGCGAAATAATCATTCATGAATGTTATTGTGATTTATTCTGGTTTCATGTTTTTGAGGCGTGAAACTAAGTTTTTTATTCTCTAAAAGTGTTGAAGTTTCTCTAAATTCTTTGCGAACGTATCTCTCTAATTTTCTCATCAATTCAGTGCGTTAGCGATGTATTTTCATTTCCCTTTGATATATTTTTTTTTTTTAGAAATCGAAAAATTTTTTTACGTCGATTTATGTGATATTTTTAATATCTATTTCTTCATCAGACTTTTCTCCATCATATTTAAAAATGATTAAAATACGATGATTCGATAGGTAAGAAAAGAATTACTGCCTGCGCTGGGAGTTGATAGATTTGAAATACGGATGATGACGCACTGGAATTGATTATTGATTCTCAATATCATCCAATATTATGACCATCGTTATTATATTGTTATTATAATCTATCATCATTATAATTCATTCATGTTCTCGAATTAATCTCGGTATTTTAGCCTATACCTACGTACATTTATTTTTTATTTTTATTATTTTTACTATCTGCATGATGAACATGATATTTTGGAACATGAAGATAGTTTGAAAATATATACTTTTTTACAATTCAAACACCCCAACCCTGTATCATTAATTTTAAAAATTGAGTGGATGATATCTGAAGCGCAGGGTCCCTTGTGTTTCAATGCTCTACAATTTTCAATAAATTATTTTCCCGTCATATTATAACGAAGTTATGATGATACGACTATACGAGTAATCGGTTACTGAATTCATTCTTAATTTTTTAAAAGTTTTAGTTACTAAAAATTATTTGTATTTGTGCGACACTTGTGTTGAAAGAAGTTGGAAAAATTATGTTCTGAATCTTTACTAAAATCAAAGTCTTCTTACGTTAATTTTTCAATATGTGATAGTATTACTTGTAAAATAAAAGTTTCAAATTGGAAGACAGGTACCTTCATCCTCACTTGAAAAGAAGAAGCCGATAATCCAGTTTAATACAGCTCGTAATTGGTCTTTATCAACTTCCGAGGTCCATTCATGAAACTAGATTGTAACATTCCCTCATTGTTTGTGAACCAATTTTGACGGTTGATGTCGAAAGCAGAATGAATTTTTGGACATAATAGAATTATAAAAATCATACGAAGATGGCAGAGCTTATTGTTTGAAACTTTATTCGCATTTAATATGAATTAGTCCATCTTTTTTTTTTTTTTAATTTAACAATTTTAAAAACTATTAGTGAAATTAACTCGAAGTAACTTGGGTACGTCTTATTAGGTAACAGTAAAGAAATCAAGTAGAAGATACATTCTAATAACCGGTATTTAAAGTTTAATTCTATTTTGTCCTCAAGAGTACGAACCATTGTAGATGAAAATAAGGAAGAACACATGGGCACGTAACGATGGAAATTTATAAATTACCGAGTACGGCCCAATACATTTCTTTTTCAGGTCGAAAGTTTTTGAATAAAACAAAGTCAAATACTTTTGAATGATACCTACGTAGTCGAATTTTTGGGGTTGAAAAACAGAATTAAATTTGGAAGGTCGAAAAGTATTCGCACTGCATTATTTTTCGTTTATTTCATTTATATTTTTTATTATTATAAGTATTTACATTTAAAATTAATTTTACTTTTCGACCTTCTAAATTTAATTCTGTTTTTCAACACCAAAAATTCGACTATGTTCAAAAATATTTGACTATTTTTTTTATTCAAAAACTTTAAAAAAAATTTATTGTGCCATACTCGGTAATTCAATAAATTTTCATCGTTACGTACCCATGTGTTCCTCCTTATTCACACCTATTTACAGTTTGGGTCCCATTATATAAGGTTTAGGTACCATTCAATTTCACGTTACTGTATTCAGTGCATTATGGTGGAACTCTGTTTTGATATATTCCTGAAGGTGATTCTTCGCTCTCTCTCCTTTCTGAATCTAAAAGTAGATATTGATGTAGGTACTCAAACTTTACCCAAGTTTCTTTAGGAACTAGGGTTGAATATAGTCTCTACCCATTATCTAAATCATCAACTTTGATGAATGAAGATGAGTCTAGCTTTACATTTGGTAACTATCATACTTTAATGCTTCAACCAATAAAGTTCTCTCAATCCCCAATGAACCATGTCAAAACTCAACGTCAATAAAGGCTACCCAACACCCACTCTTCAACATTTGTGATGGTATTACTATTATTTTACTGCAGAAACTTGAAGTCTTGAACTTTTGAATATAGGTAGTCAAAGTTTCTTGACAGGATGAATAAGGGTAAGTTTGTTGAGACATTTACCATTCTTATTGGTTTACAGAACAATACATGATATTCTTCAACTTTCAGCTTCCATGAGAATGGAATTTACATCCCTGTCAGCTGCAAGCCTTTCTTTCTTACACGAAACAAAGCGTTGGTTATCAGACGGTTTTCTCTACCTTCGGTGGTTTTGAATCCAAAATAGGAATACTCACACTAGTGAGTACAAATTTGCATAGACCATATAAAAAGAGGTATCATTTGCTGTGAAAAGTTGCAGAAAATATATTAATCTTTTCCCCTAATATTCATCTTTGGCTCTCTTGTTATTCATTGATTATCAATATTACATATCACAACTGAACAAGTTAGTTTTGTAAAAGCTGGTCAAGCAACAAGACAACAATTTGGAAGAAGAGATCTCTTGTAGGTGTGCTATAGACCTTATTCTATGGTACTTATGTTTGCGTGCCACTTGACCGACTTCTACTACAGAACTTGGTTCAATTAATTATTGCAGCACTCTCTAGTCATTTTAGAATCTATTTCTCATCTTCCTACTTATCACAATCCGTTTTCACAATACTGAACACAAAATTGTGCTGGATATTGAAATTTGAAACAGTCATTTATCACGATCTTTAATAAAAATTAGCTTCCCATTATATTTCACTAAATCAGATGAATTAATATGCTCTAATCTTTGAACAAGTGAATTTTTTTTATGATTATTTGTGATACCTAGGCACAAGTTGTTTCTTCACGCAAGCTGTGTTTCATCAGGGTACTTGCCTCCATTGTATCTCCAGTAGGTAAGTGTATTCAACTTTCATAGGAACCAGTTTTACTATTTTGTACTCCAAAGGTACTGTACAGACAAAATCTTTTACTTTTCAAGGAAATGCGTTGTTCAAGATTACATAGTAAGCTATATGAATTCCGACTTGAAGAGAAGTTTTGTGATATCAGCATCCAAATTCAAAATAAGACCGTGAAGTGCCATCGGGTAATCCTTGCGTCAATTTCCAATTTTTTTGAAGTCATGTTCTACAGTACATTTGGAGATAGTAAGAAAGAAGAAATTGCCCTTCATGAAATAGATCCATCAGCGTTTGAATGCATATTGGACTTTGCATATCTAGACCAAGAACCAAATTTCCTTGATTCTACAAATGACGTATACAGCGTGTTGAAAGCCAGTGATTTTCTGGGAGTTCATGATTTAATTGAACTCTGTATCAGTCATATTACAAATCATGTCTCTTCAATCAGAAATGTGTGCGAGATATTGGAATTTTCATGCATCTCCAATTATCCAGCGCTCAGTGATTTGTTGAGCAGCTACATCGCCGATAATTTTTACACGGTTTCTCAGAATGAAGAGTTTCTTGTATTGTCGTACAAGCCATTGAACCTGGTGATGGAGAAGTATCAGTTATCATTAAACAGCGAGTCTATTGGTCCATTACTTTTCAGAGATACAGATTTGTTGCTAGATACTATAATCAGATGGATTTTACACAAGTTTCAAGAAAGGAGGAGATATTTCCAGGATCTAGTATTGCTTGCAGAAATTGAAAAAGTTTCAAAAAACTATCTCGAATTTATATCAAATGAGTACAACGTGAAATTAGATGGGTTTATTGACCTCAAATCTTTTTTGGAGGCATCTTTTGCAGATGACACTAAAGATGCACTACCTGCAGCTGTTGTATACAAAAATCCGTTGAAAAATTCTGCTTTGCATGTGTATGTTAAGTTGGAGAGTCCCTTCTATGATAGTCCCGTGAATGTTTTCTCTATAAGTAAATATCAGTCAAAGTGTCAATGGTCATCTATTGAGTTGAAAAATTATCCAGGTCTTGGAGAAGTGCAGGTTGCTCTTGATCAGCCTCATAATTATATGTATTTTCTGTCTAGTAGGACGGCATGTGCCTCATTCTCCTCGTATTCCAATATCAGCCTGAATGAAAAAAAAACATTGGAAGTGCCTCATCTTGAATACTATGACTCTTCAATAATGTGTGGATTTCGGGATGAAAGCATTTACCTATATGATCGCGGCCGCGATTATTTTGGATGGAATCCTGCCATTAGAAACATTGTTTCTGTCCTTAATTACAAATGTGAAATTGATGAATGGTTCACGGTACCCAATCTAAAAACAAATGTGTCCTGTGCTGAAATGGTTGCTGACCATAAGTTGGTATACTTGATTGGGGGCAAGAATTTGGATGAGCGGACTTCTTTTCCTAAATATGTGCAAGCCTATGACTATCGTACTTCAAGATGGGAAGAACTGACAAAACTTAGAACAGAAAAATGGTGTGATGAATTCTGTAAATGTTGCTGTCTGAATGGCAAAATCTATGCATCAGATGCAAAAAAGATGGAAGTTTTTGACCATATAGCCGGAAAATGGATGGTATTGAGTCATAACAACTATGTGCCAAAAGAAATGTTGATTGAAATATGTGAGATGGTACCGCTTGAGAATAAATTGTGGATCTTTTATGCTGAATCGGGATTAAATCCAAGAGAGTTGATTATTTTTGACCCAGATGCCATAACCTGGCTTCCATATGAATCATTTTATTATGATTTATTTGATTCTCTGTTAGATAAGTATGAAGGGGAAATCCTCTCAAATCGAGTTGATGAGGACGGGATACAATTACCGCCCCCACGTAATAAGTACTCGTATGACGCTGAATTAATGTATTTTAACACCGTCGTTTTTAAACCTTTCGATGTGAATGTCGTAACTTAGTGTAGGAATCCAAAAAATCATGTAGTTTCTTACTGTAAGTTTTCATAAATTTTTAGCTGTAGGCTTATCTAAAATATATGGTCAAGTTTTGGGTAATAAGACGTGGAAAAATATTTTGTTGATGCGAATCAAACAAGTTTAATAAGAAAGATAACTTGGAGAAAAATCGTTTACTAGCCTCAACTAGTTCTGAAAATTTAACCCAAAAGTATACAGACCTTGCAGAAAGGTATTTTAGTCCGCCTTTGCGCCCCATTAATTTCTGACACCCTAGTTATCGTTCCTTTGAATCTAACTTGATTGTAGGATTCCATTCATATCGAGTTTATTTTATTGGATTGCGGTACACATTTTGAGAAACCCTTTAACAATGAAGTGTTCAAATTTCGCAGAAATCTAAACACTTGTGCAGTACCTCATTTTGCGTTTCAATTAGTGCAGCATTGACTGAGGTGTTTTATTTTACCAAATTCGCTATTCGAGTCTGAATTTTGTATTTAAATCTAATGATTTCCTCCATTGCTCTGGGAAATTTAATCATACCTATTAATAAAATATCGTATTCGTCGGCGTTATTAAATATAGCTAAAATACACACGTATTGTTTGCCTCTCTCGTTCACAATTGCTTGCTTCTCTTCGTGTCCGACAAAATTTAATTATCACGATTTTAACCCAGTCAACGAGAATTAGAGTATTTTAACGACATACGGTGTCGGTGTTATTGTAAAACAAACAAAACATCTTTTTTTATCGTTGTTATCTGGTGTAATAGGAGGCACTCGTAAAATATTCTCCTACTAACCTGACAAAGTTATAAAATGAACCAAGTCTGTGAATTTCTTACCTCAATACCCTTGAATTTTTTAAACAGGTGCTCATACTGACTGAGATTCAGTATGCCCAACCATTGTGAGATGCTCATATGCGGAGGATTATAGCTGTAATTTTTCTTCCGCATTGACAGAGACGTGATGGACGGAAAGCGGAAATTCCACGCCATACCTATACATGGAAAAAACAAAAAAAGAAGTAAAGATGTAATACGAGCCGTGAAATATTTACTCTGTACAAACTAGAGAAAAGGCAAGCTCAGTTGTTCGTTTCATCTTCGATAAATATTGACTTAGGCTTGTATCCGGCCTGTGTACATGTGATACAAAATTGGTTGTCATTCACACCACTGAAACTCGCACAAGAGAGCTGACCATCTCGGTGGGTAGACTGTCTGTTCCAGGGAATAAACGATGTGGGCTATATTTACGCACGGAATCTTGTTGATAAGGTCGGTTATGTATGGGTGTAATAAATTGGAACGACTATTACCATGAGCGGAGCTTCCGAAACCGACACCAGGGTGCCTAAGGCTCTACTGCAATCAAACTAAGTAAGATCGTATAGAATCGAAAATTAAAGTAGGGTTCACGACGGACCCTTCAACTTTCGGGCTCGCCGAATGAATACAAAGTTTGCGAGAAATAATTTTTCAACCAATTTTTTTCACGATTATTATGGATTGTGGGTGTTTACCTCGCCTGCATACCTGTCATCATTCACGCAGACATACGCGTGTACTTTATAGACAGTAATTTATAACTACAGTAGGTTCGCGTACATCGGTATCATATTTAACAAATTTTTCGGAACTCCATAATAGAAAATGATAGTAATTGGCGCGTAGTTTGTTTCAATCCCCGTCCGTCCTACCTGCCCATAATTGTGTAGTTTACATATCATTTTGTTTCAAACAGCGGGAGCGCAAGGTCCTTAATCTCGTAGCCTATGTTTGCGGTACATGCGAGTGCGCACGACAGAGCTTTTTTTTTTGGAACTTACTGTAAATGATTATCGTGATTTACGAGCATGAGTGCGCGTAATCCAGAGAAAATAAATGAAAGAGCGGCTATATTGTTTTCGAGGAGAATAAATCCTGCTCTATGTACACGTGCTGCTCTTCTTGGTTGACTATGTTCACAGGAGGCGATGGTTTATCAAGTCCATTGTGTCGGTGGCATCTGGTCTCTAACCACAAATGTTAAATGAGCTTGCGATAATGAGTAAGCGCGTGATTTACTTGGACGTTGGTGAGAATGATACGATGATCCCATTAAAATAGAGGTCTGAAGACAAAATAAGAAACCCGAGTTTTCGAAAATTTCAAATATTCAACAGACTGTTTGCCTTCTAAGCTGGAATTTAAATGAAAGACGAAACTCTCTGAGTAAAAACAATTCATTCCTTGTCGTGTGAATGTTTGGTTATCTCTTCAAAACCTAAATTATGAACTCATCAATATTGTGCTTTTTAAAACTAGTAAGGCCTGGGCTACTTTTTTGACTGATAATGCTCTACATGGCATCCTCTAAGCTCCTTGGCTCTCAGGTTGTTTTTCTGCAAGCGCAGGTTTTCCTCAACTTTTTGCATTTCTCTTTTTTCCAATGTACCAATTAATGGGTAGCTCTATACTGGAAACCGATACTCTTTTCATTCTGGTAAGTTTGCTGTGAAAACTCAATAAACTCGATACCATCATCATGTAATTTTTTTCCAATATAAAATTTCTAATTTTTTGAACATAATGTTGACAAAGTTTTTGATGAATAATTAGTTCCAATTGACATTCAAATAATGAACATGAATATTTTAGAAATCGTATGAACTAGTCCAGACATTAAAGAAAAGTTAACCTGGAACAAATCTCCAGCCAAGATTTTTTTGTGCATATTTGTCGGAAACGGTCTCCTCAAAAATTTCAGAGAGTCCCCCACCTGAAATCCGACAAATATGCACAAAAAATCTTTGCTGAAGATTTGTACCAAGTTCATATTCAATTTAGACTAAACAGTTTGCAATGAAATCGGTCCACTACAAGGAAATCAATGCGTGATCGGGAATAGAAGAGGGGTAAGTCTGAGCTTAGAGCAATTAGGCTTGTAAGCGGTTTGAGGAATGATCCTGGTTTCGTTTTCAATTTTGCTGACTGTATCGCTCGTGAAGGATGGCTAGCCGACAATTTTCTATACTTTTCATCTGTTTCTTTCCACACCCTTACTCTTACCCTCTTCTTACAGCTGACTATTTGCGCAAGCAACAGGATGAGTAAGAAATTCTACCTATCTTTTTCAGTCTTCAACATCGCTTTCAATAAGAGCATCCCCAAGCTTCACCAGATCCTCAAAACCGTCAGGGTTGTTGAGATCTCCCATAAATTTCCTTTTTACTTGTTTCGGGTCCATTGCAAACGCCTCTACGTTCAAGAATCCTTGGCGATTTTCGAAGACAAAACGTCCAACAAGATCTTCCACGCCGAAATAAGGAAAACTCAAGTAGTATGGTTGAGATACGTGATAAATTCTTATCCTTCTCAACCGTTCAGTCGTCCAGTACTGCACCAGACATACAAACGTGAAAGGACGTGCGTCTATTAATGTGATTGCCGTGTTACGGTAAGTGCCAAAAACTCGGAAAGCGTTCTCATATTCGGCATTATTGCCAAACGGCAACCAAGGACTTTGGTTTCGGACGGGTTTGAAAATCAACCAAAATATTTCGGGGACGAAAAGCCTTAGAAATACGCGGTTGTTGTTCTCATAAGTATCGAGCCAGAACATGGAGTGCTTCTCGAAATACGCGTTAGTAAATATACTCCTGCAGATCTCATTTTTCATCATCCCAGTTTCCTTCGGGTCGTTGGAGTCCCATTCGGTATCTGTAGGCAAATTGAACGAAGTGAGCAAACAGAAAATAGACTCCTTTTTCTTCTCGTTTGTTTTTGAGTTGGAGACGCATAATGGTACCGATCAACGTCAGAGGACACACAAACTTACTTAATGGCTTTCTTGCATTTCCATGTTCTTCAACTGTATGACCAGGAATAATCAAATTCAAGTTTGTCATTTCCCATATTCTCACGCCATCGGAGGCGGTTAGAAGCATACATGATATAGCAATAATTGGTGCGCACAAGTGCCGATAAGTCTTCATGACAGTAAAATAGTGAGATCAACGACACCAGTGTACGAAAAACGAATGCAAAAACAGCTTTGAAGTTGGTACACAATTTAATTGTGCTAGTTTGAACAGTTTTATTGTAATACATTAGGTTATTTTTTGGTTTGAGATATTGGATGAACATTCAAGAATGCGTGCCTTTCTTTTCAAATGTTCTCTTCTCTCTAATCTACCGTCCAGTTGTCTGAACAAAGAAAATAATGCCATCTGGCGTGTAGGTCGTCGATATCAATGAACACATGACGCGATTTCGTTTTGACATGTTTTATGTCTTTGGGTTTACCTCACCGGTTAGTTTGAAAATCCGCGAGTACACCCTACATCTAAAAGAGAGAAAAGAAAGGAAAAACATTAGAGGCCAATGGCAGCGGAGAACCCGCAACCTCCCGCGCTCGTGATCACGTTGGCGCGAAAATACCCCCTTAGAAAATGAGTTGGCTGGGCTCTTCTCAGTATAGTGTATACTAGGCCTGATATAATGAAGGCTGGAAATTGAAAATTTTCCAAGTCCCTAAAGTAGGTCAAGGTCAAGGCCATTGATGACGTCATAAAGTGCCAGACGTCACGTCACGTCACGTCACGCAGTTCACAGAAACTCCCGGCCGCGGAAACAAAATGGATAGCGGGTTCCCCGCTAAAAAATTTTCCGGCATAGCCAGAAGAATGAACATCATGTTTCATATCTTTCTCAGTAAACAACAATTTTGACAGGGAACCTGTTTCATGGGGGGTCTCCCGGAAAAAACGTCCGCCGTCCACCATCCGGCCGGCGACCGGCAGAGATCGAAAATTTTCCAAGTCCCCCTCCCATCACCTATAGCTCGAAGATCAAAATTTTTTCAAATTCTTCTATCACCTATTCCAAGTCCCCACCTATCATAATATACTAGTATGAAGCTAGTATACTACAAGGAGGAATTCTAGCCTAATTCAAGTCCAATATACTGTATGTTGACTCCATGCCTTCAATGAGCTAGATAATTATGCAACGCTTCAAACACCATGAGACTCAGAAAGGGCACTTCCAAAGTACTTCATAAAACAGGTTTCCTGCCACCCCTCATTCAACTCCGTTAAAGAACCCGTGAATTTTCTACAGATTTTGCGTAAAATACGGATTTCTTGTGCTCAAGGGAAAAGTACCTTAGTCATTAGGGTAAGAAACATTTTTCTCCTAGTCGTTATAGGTTGATAACGCAGTCATTTGTAACATTGAGTCAATCAAGAGAAAGGTACCTCATGTGCAACAAGAGAGTTACTCTTCTCTTGACCGTTATTGATGAATCGGTCAAGTCCCTTAAAATCCGTTAAATGGAATGTAGATCTTTCAAAATATCTGGCAGCACTGCTTAGTATACAGTTAGTATGAAATAGAGTGAACCCGCAGATTTTTGAACCACGAAATAACGGGGAAGGGGGGGGGGGTAACTCACAAAATTGGATTAAGGGGAGGGAGGCACTCGCAAAATTTCAAATTAGGCGTCTGGGTTCAGTATAGACATGAAATCGCAAGCCTGGGGAACCAGTGATTTCTAGCTCCTCCAGCTCCTGGCTCCTGGAAAATCGAAGAGTGGAGCGGTGCCAGGAGGCTGGACCTTCGGGGCGGTGCCGGAGCTGAAGCTCTCGATCTTGAGAGGGGAGCCAAAAGAAAAAAAAGAGCTGGCTCCAGTTTCTCAAAGAGCGGAGCGGAGCCAAAGAGCTGCATTTTTGCAGCGGAGGCGGAGCTAGCTGAAGCTCTTGATCTTCTGAGCGGAGCGTCAAGGAGGAAAAAAAACAAGCAGAGGTAATTTTCAGCTTTCTTTTATCATTATCAATGAATATGAAATAGTTTAAACTCCAACATGAAAAACAATTGTGACTTGTTCCAAAATAAGGGCTATTAGCATCAAGTACCTGTTCCAGGGAAAAGGTAGCAGGGCAGCCACAAGTTTTCAAAAATCTGTATCCGTCACCTAAAAACTGATTTTGCCGGACTTACCTATTGATTTATCAATACCGATCAGGAGAAAGGTATCGCTCGTAGTAGTAACTGAGGTACTTTTCCCTTGATCGACTCGATGTTCACAGAAGACTGCAGTATCCGCCTATAACGACCAGGAGAAAAGTATCTTCATGTGACTGCCCGAGATACTTTTCCATTTAGCGCAAGAGATTTGTATTTTACGCAAAATCCTTACTTTTGAGGACCAAATTTCATAGATCTGGCATGGCAATAACTCCGTTCTCGACTTCCTGGGAGATTCGCGTTTTGCTGCGAGTTGCCCTTCTCTTGGAACAGATCACAATTTTTCCTTTTTTTTTTTTTTGTCATTTTGACTGAAGAGCAGCTCCTGAGCTCCTTGAAAAAAAAAAGAGCGGAGCAGCTCCCAAAGAGCTGAGGAGCTGACCAAAAGAACGGAGTTTTCGGCTCTTTTCAAGATCAAATTATGGCTCCAGCTCCTAACTCCGGCTCCGGCTCCCCAGGCTTGGAAACTTGTCGAAACGTTTTCTCAAGTTTAAAATAGATTTTATGTCTAAAACAATGTTTCAAGTAAGGGTTTCTAATTTCTTCTGAACATTGTTCAAAACAGAGTTACAAAGTTTTTTAAAAGCCGAAAGTTTTAAGCCAAAAGCTGAACGATATCTGGAAGCTGAAAGTGAAATCTAAAAGCTAAATTGAAACTGAAAAGCCAAAAGCAAAAGTTTCATTATATTACAGCTTTTTATTTACCTTTTCCAGGTGTGGCATAGTGTTTTACAATGAAGACAATATAGAAAAAGAAACTGAAAGTCGAAAGCTGAAAGCTAATAGTCGAAAGCCGAACAATTTCTGGAAGCTGAAAGCAAAATCCGAAAGCTAAATTCAGCTGAAAAAGTCGAAAGCCAAAAAAGCAAGTTTTATTTTGAAATCAAAAAGTGTAGGTGATCTACATTTTGAAGACTACGTCACCATTGACGAGAATGTTCTAACGACCCAAATTCGCGATTTGCCGGAGATAATCGAGGATTTTCACAATGAGGCTAAAAATCTTTGTGATCCAGAAGACGATGCCGATGTTCCAAACGCAGTCAATATTCTTCTACGTTATATCTGCTCTAAGAGTAATATGAATGATTCGCAGGCGCGAAAGATAATTAACTAACTTTACATGGAGAATTTTATAGTTTCTTTAAATTTGTTCGGTCTCTAATTAACTATTGAGGAATTTTTCTTTAAAAGTACCTAAGCCTAATGTATACCGCAGTGATCCAATTATAACCTAATAAAACTGAAGCAAGTTTCATTTTTCCCCCCACTTTTTGGTCTCCCGTTTGTAATGCGATCCCGCATGTAGTGCGAATCTAGCATTTTCCCTTCAGTCGCACAGTAACAAGGTTTTACTGTATTCTAAACTAGACTTATCGACGTCGAAGGAGGGCGAACTATTGGAGCGAGTGAGCTACCTAAAAGCCATCAGCTTGAAATATTCTAAAGTAGACCTGTTCTATACCAAGGAGGAGGTCGAACGAGCGGAGCAAGCAAACTTTCCAAAGGCTACTATCTTGAAATACTTCAAACAGAACTTATACCAGACCAAAAGAGAAGTGCAACTACTCTGGTGTGGTCAATATTCATTCTGTATATTATTCGATTTACACGGCCACTCTAACACTCAACAGCCAACGCCACACGTCACCGCGGCGTGTATGACCTCACCGACATCATAACTTGTATATTGAGAAAGAGAAAGACATGAGACATGATTTTTATTTATTTGGCTCCGCCAGAACATATTTCTATCTTACCTAGCCATTGTACCCTATAACATGAAGTGAAAACAATTTTCAGAGAGGGGAGCCAACCGGGAAATATTTGCCCCATGACAAACTCATCAAAATTGTGTGCAATTGATAGTTTGAATTCCCAAATCCCAAAATTTATGCTTTCATTAATTGGTGAAGATGAAACAAGGAACGGGTTGAAGCATTAAGAAACCAATGCATAATTAATTTAAAAATTTTTTCCAATGTCAAAATCACTATACTGAGCGGGAACAGTGAAATGGAAATTAGTTTTGAACAAGTTGTCTCGTGTAGTCTACAAATTGGCTAATTGCTCTCGACGAGAAATTGAAGTTTCTAAACTCAAATCTTCCGCGCGTTCCTTTTGCCGAACTCTCCTCAACATCTGATATAAAGCGCACCACTTATTTATTCGTACTAATTATACGTCGTCTTATTCGAGAGTACCTAAGTTTTATGTAGTATAATATTTACATTCGTCCACTCATGTCTTCTAATTAATTTTGTTACTCGTCCCAAATAAGAGGTCAACCATATGCGGAAACTGCGACGAGGGAATATTTTCGCCTTCATAATCTTCAAATGCATACTCGGTATTCCTAATAAATCGATTCCCTTTTCCATTATTTTTGACGAATAGCGTGAAAGGACGATGATGGTATCACGCTTTTTCGAGGAAATTATAAAAGGGTGGGAAAACGACATGGATTAACACTTGTGGTACAACTCTCGCTATATTACTTTGACGGGAACAATTTAATTTATCCGTTTACAGCCCAGTATCATCCCGACAATTCAAATCTTTACCGAGGGTAATGATATTCTCGTTTTGCTTTCCGCAGTCTGCACAGTACGAGGCCTGAGAGTCCCGAGGTCTTTAAGTCGAGAAAAACGCTTATTAGGTTAAATATGTGGCCCTTTCATTCTCCGGCTTATTAATCGTGTATTCAGCTTGGCGCCGGCTGGGTACGCTTTCATTAGAACTTCGCGACCACTAAGGATATAAAATCGAACTTCGTGAAATCCAGATACTTCGTCGATTATACTGGTGAAATCTAGGTAGAACTTTCACCGTGGAAGGTGTGACAAGTGTGCGGGGAAGTTGAACACGAAGTAATTTGAATTGCATTCGACTTGCAGAGGGCTTCTATCTTCTAAACTTTATACTATTGCTCGTTGTCGTACGTACAATCGTCGCCAGTCAAAAAAAAAAAAAAAAAAGAAGAAGTTTGTACCAACGAGTTTTAGATAATGTATGAAGTACGTCTCAAAATGTATAATTATTATCTGATGACGAACATCTACATCGTAGTGCTCCTTGGCCTGCATATCTTCTAATCAAATAACGTACAATTTTTTAAAATATGTAAACTAATTTTTCGTGCACAAATGCGGAGACGATTGGTGAACAAATGAAATCGACCTTGATGTTGAAAATTCGAATACGCTTAGTGCAACCAGTACGAAGGTCGTCTCTTGTTTTCGTTTTCTATGGAGCGTCAGCGTACTAATGACATGTAAATAGTGAGCGAGTATCTACCACGAAACGCCAACTGACAATCACGAAAGTACAAAATGGTAATAAGATTTACCTAGAGGTACATGATTTTCGCGAGATCTTCGAATTGATGGAGACGGTCCGAGTCTTTGGAAAAAAGATTCCGGATAATTAAACCATCATAGGGTTGCTAAATGAACAATGAATTGTTCCAGTAAATACACATACCTTATGCGTGGACAAAAATCCTAACATTAAGTCAATATTGAAGCGTTTCTCTGAAGTACGACATGATTCACAAATTAACTTCGCAAAAAGGTTAAGAAAGGCAACTGGGGGACGGAGGTAAAAATTTGCCTTTCTTTCCCTTATTAAAGCACTGTTCAGAGATTTGCCAACTGATGGAACATTTTGGGGTAGCCCAATAATTCACAAAATACAAAGCTAGACCCAAGATGTTATTGCTTAAAAACATGAATTGATTTTACTACTACATGCGACAGTCCAAGTTTCAATATCATTAAATTTTTGTAAAAATAGCGACCAGGAGAGAAGCAGTATACCTATATCTGTAAATCTCAGCGAGAAGATTCAATAAAGTTCGCGTCGAAGAGGTAGGCTAAAAATATCGAGTTTTAGCCGCGTACGGCACGCTTTCTTCTTTTCGCACATCAATTGCTCAGGTAAAATATGCTCCAGTCAAGTTTTCCTGTAGGTTGAAATAAAGAAAATTTGTCAGTTCATGTTTATGAATGTTGATTTCGCGTTTTTACTTAGTTTGCATATGAACGAGCATCTACCAATAATCCCAACGAACGTGACTACAACATTTCGTATTCTTTCCAATATAGCTTCGTAGCTCCGCGAAATAATACTGTTTCATTTGACTTCTTAATATTGCCGCTTTTAATGTAGGCATGTAGGCGACATTGTACCGTAAAATTATACATTTTTACTCTTCTTCCTAGTGTTGTACTTCGCAGATATTGTAGACGTACTTCATGTGTACACGTAGGTATTGTTTGCGAAAATACATATTCAACATCTGTTCATTATTCTTTCGATACATAAAGAACAGAAAAAAAAAAAAATCTAAAACAATTATATTTGTCGCTGCCAACAAAATAAAATATTCTCGTTCAAAAGTGAACTTCAGCGTCCTCTGATAATATTGTAGGTGAACGCTTGAAGGAGTGCTCTCGAAAAACAATATTGGAGAATCCCTCTTGTCATTGAACGGTTATTAGAACTTGCATCGTAAAAGCTTCCTTATTCCTGAAACCCTTCTACTCTGCTCTCTAGAAAACTGAAAGAAAAAACCGACAGAGAACGTAGGCTACAAGGATTGTATTTTACGTATTCAGTATTTGGGGAAAGGGAAAGTTTTCAACACGAGAGAAGATCGGAGATAGAAAAGTGGATATGGAATTTTCATTTAACGCGAAAGTGAAATGCAACGAGAGAAAGAAAAAATGAAAGCTCTCCTACTATCAACCCTCGAGACCACCCCATAAACCCTATAAACGTTTCGTGTTCGCTTACTTTCTTAATAAAGTGATATCCTTTCCTCAGTTGCAATAAGGTTGACTGCACCCTCTGTTATGAAGTAACATTAGCACTTTTTTCATTTCATTTTAGACACATCATGAAAGCCAGATGAGAATTGTCGACAGCTATTTACGTAGCCTGTATACGTGAAACAACCATGAACAAGATATGAAATTATATTTTTATAGTCAGCGAGTGAAAAATATAAACTGCGAAAAGCTTTCTAAATAATGAATTCGCATATTTTTTCGGATCGTAAAATTGTTTGAGCTGATTTTCCCAGAAGCTCGTGAATTAAGATCAGACAACAAAGGGGTTACCTTCTCGAAAAATAATTATTTCTTGAATAAGATGAGACATTAGGAAGAACGGGCAAAAATATCTGTCGAAAAGTCGCAGCAAAAAATCGGTTGGGCGCCTAAGCCTCGACCACTCGTTCTTATTTGCTCTAGACTATTCAATCTAGCTTCGATCAAGTTTCAATAATATTACTTAATTTGGAATGATGTATTTCAAATCTGCGTACTTTCAACTTAATGGTAAGTATAATGTTAAGCAAATGATTTGATATTAAAACAGCATTACCTACTTTTCTCAGACAAGGATGATAAGCTATTCATCGATTTCCTTTGGTTCTTGAACAAGTATAGGTAGCTTCAGTCACCGGTAGGCCTATATTTGCACATATATTACGGTAAATTACGTGATTCTCCTATTAAATGTTTTCGATTTCGTTTTCTAAAATAATGTTGCTGATATAGCCTCTTATTCTTGTGCTCCACATTCCATATAATTATTGTCTTTAATGCAAAATCAGCTGCTAAAAATAGGTACGGTTCTAGTAGTACCTTTCATTCTAGGTACTTCCTTAAATATCTGCAAGCCAAGTAGATGACTATTCTTCGTCTTCCTTAATAAATTCAATTTTTCAAACATCAACAACTCTAGACAAAATACCTGAGTAGGTACTATAAAATCAGTGAAACAAAATCATCAAAATTTAAGATGAAGTAGGCCTAACCTCTGAGTACCGGATTACAGGTATTATAGAAGATTAACGAACCAGCCTGCTATACTCGATTCTGCCGTACAAAGTTGAATTGACGTACATCCAAATCAACAATCGGGAAGAAGTTTCATTTTCCTGAAATAAGCCTAATATGGCTAATATTACCTGCGTTACTAGGACGATTTTTCGATGAGAAATTCAACGTTTATTTCAACACAATTCAGAGAAGAGTGTTCATCATAGGCTACCCAAAACAAAGCTTCAATTTCTTATATCTAAATTTTTCCTTGTTATTCCATCAATGAAATAATAGTGGTAGTGTGTTATCACAATTACACTCGCACCAATCGTCCGACAGGTACAATTTGCTTGATTGTCGATTGCAAACTAGACTACCGCATTTAGGGAGCTCGAGAGCAGGTAAAATGGACATCCATTTTGTTTGTAACTTACTGCGAGCTGACAGCTTCTCTACTGATTGCATTGCGAGTAGTTGTGAGTAAACAAACACTCACACAAACACTCGACGAGCTCACAATCAGTAGAGAAGCCGTCAGCTCGCAGTAAGTTACAAACAAAATGGATGTCCATTTTACCCGCTCTCGAGCTCCTTACCGCATTCTATCAAGCTCCAATCCTCAATTGAAGATGTATCTGGCAAAAGAGCGTCCGCACAATGTATTTCTTATGAGACAGACGCCTTTCTGCCAGAACTCTACTCAATTGGAAGTGAGTGACGTCACGCAAACGTGACTCACGGACCAGCCTGCGCCCAGCGCCAGCGCCGCCAGCCCTCTTATAGTTCGCTGAACCACAGCCCTTCTAATCCCGTACAAAAACAAAATAAAATGGACGATTTTGTTGTGGGCTATGAATCATTATAGATGAACGAGTAGTCACTCAGCGGGCCATTCCACTTTTGATTGCAAGAATTGAAAAGCAGGTTCTTGATGAATGTGGTTGAGAATTTATTGCAAAATAGCCTACTCCCTCTTTCTTATTGTCAACCATACACTAAAATGTCTGAAGATGAAGCAGTCAAAAACTGGAAAACTTCAACAACGTCATTGTAAACAGTTTCCGCTTAAATATTAGTGTACCTGAATATTTTCTAAGAAAGAGGCTAAATGATCACTAATTTTTCTTGTATAGTTGGCGCAGCTGTGAAATTATCATCTAGCTACATTACAGAATTCAGTATTCAAATTTGATGCAAGTGACGGGGTACCTTGAGAAAATTCCTGTATAGTTGCCGGTAGTTATTGCTCAGAATAACGCAGAACTTTCAGAGTATAATGAGCTTACCAGTACCATTAGCAGAAGTAAGTGCAGTGTCATCATAATTTTTGAGAAGCAACTGTCAGAATTATAATTAGGTACACAGGAAATTTAGTTTATAGTGAAGTTTGTTTTCTGTTGATGAAAAGATGCCGTCAAGAAGTTACCGAAAGATTCAAATCAAATCTCATGAGGATTCTGATAAAAATTGCAGTTTCCGTTGATTTTGATGATAATTAACGCAATGAAATAAAAAACAAGAAGACAGACTACCTGCAGCGAGAGTATTCTGTAAACAAATCAACTTCAGTACCTAATTTGAGTATTGTTGATATAATTTGTGAGTATACTCATTTTTAAAATATTTGCAATAGGAGACTGATGATTAGAGGGATTCGAGTAATCTGTTCTATTGACATTCCTGTTTCAATCCCTACTAAGAGTCACCAAGGAAGGTATTCCCTGAATGTGATGAAAATTATATCGGCATATTTTCTCATAAATTGAGTTGATGATTGTGTGTCATGTATGGACATCGTCATTGATTTTTCGCGCGGACTTCATTTGGAACACTGTAAGAATTGATTTTAAAAAAGTAATTGATTTTTTAGTAACAAAATCTTGATTTTTCAGCACCATCTTCAAGAAAAGCGACGTGAGATTTTAATAAATCAATTAAATATTCTGCGCCTACCATTGTTCACAGATTAGAATACAACTTCAAAGATTGACAAAATGAAATTTACTGGAATAGATTGAAGACAAAACGTTGAAATTTGCACAAGAATTTTTTTTTTCAATCAAATGAATCGCGGCGATGAAAAAATAAACGAAACAGTAGATTCGAAATACCGGTGAGGGAAAACATTGTTCTGTTTGTTGTTTAAAATTCAAACCTTTTTTTAAAACCTCAAGGTCAGAATTTTGAATACTCCATTTTTTCCCTTTTATATCCTTTTCTACTGGATCTTAGTCATTCTGCCTGAAAATCCGCGTAACTGACCTATGTAGAACAGAGAGTTACAAAAACACGAGGAAAACCCCTCCAATTCAAAAACGACCTATTTTGAGAAGAAACTTTCCATTAACAAGAACAGAAAATGAATGGATAAAAGTTTTTGACGCTTCTGTCAAGTTCTTGTTTTCCATAGATCTTATTGAATGACGCGCAAATTTACGCAAAACTAGTTTGAAGCGTCCTGTCATTCTGATGACCGGATGACTATTTACCTGTATAATCTTATGTTTTGAAATTTGCGCAAAATTGATCTAGACAATATTGATGCTATAATCTATAAAATTCAATGAGCCAGTGAGTCATAAGATTTATTAACGTGAAAAGTTTGAAAATCATGAAGTTTTATTCACGAAAAAATAAGTAGCATCGCGTAAAACTTAATTTATCAACATTGACTTCATGATTAATTTCGGGAATACTTGAAGTTTTTCGTGCGGGGTACTATTTTCCAGATTAAAGTTATTATTGGGAAAATTGTCTTCAAAATTCAGCACGGCTAAAGCTCAGAGTTATTAGGATCAACATCGTAATTTATTCATTTCACCCGTTTTATTTTGTCCGTATACCTTATCTGAAATAAAGAAGTTATTCTTTAATGGATATTATGATAGGATCAGAAACTATAAATTTTATCGTGATCCGAAAATGAACTGCAACTCGTCTCAATTTAATCGTTCACAAGTTTACAAAAACGAATCAAGTGTATTAAAATAACGCTATTCTCTCAAGTCTTCCTCTGTGGGATATTGCTACCTATTTAACGAGATTTGAGAATAATGTTTCACAGGAAATATTTTCATCGAGTATAAATTATTGCCATTAGCAATTCACTCAATTATAGAATCAAAATATATACTTAGGTACCTATCTACCTAATCTTTCTTTATAAAGATATTCTTTCGTCGAGGTTATGTGGAATCATTTCATCAAGATCATTTTGACAGCTTTAGTAGGCAGAGTTTCAAAAATAAGAATGACGAAGCTTACGGCAAATTAGCTGTTTGAGAGTGACCGAAAATATTGCTAGGCTGTTGAATATTGTATGATTCACTCTTTTTTCTTCAACTTACAAGTACATAAGTTATGTCAAAACTTCTCGTTGCTGATATGGTTTTATCTAGCGATCTATGGAACAACTTATGGGCCCATTTGCGAAAAAATCATCGTTCTTTCAAGAATGTCAACGAAATTCGGTAGAGACTTGACAATAAAAATTGATGAAAATAATCGTCGTTTATGCGATTTCTTTTTTTTTTTTAGCTTTCTTATTATTAGTATCTTCCCGGACGTACAATTTGTATGCTTTGAATTGTTTTGGAGAAAAAAAGTTTTCTTTTTTGAGATTCACAGAGCGTTACTTTAGAATAATGATCGAATTTATTTTACCTTCCTTGTTTTATTTCGCTGCGTTTGTTCGCACTCGGTCAATCATTACGTATAGGCTCGATTCAGCGGTATTCAACGATACGATACATAGACATTATTTGCGATTCAATGGCTTTGAATTTCCGCTGACTAGATTCCCGGTACGCAGTCTATAAAGACCGTTCGGTAAGAGTATACCCATTATTTGAATTGTAGTATAAACCAATAAGTGAATTGTAATCCGAGAAGTTGAATTTGAAATGTGAAATGCCGAATGCAAGAAGTGATATTTCAAGGTGGAAAAGCGAGGAAGCGATGAAAGTTTCATTCTATGAAGCTTGTTCCTACTTTCAGATAATAATCGTTCATGTTCTCTTGTTGTTACGTGACAAGAAATGTTCTCAAAATGCATGGGCATGAATTACGAAACTTTGTATGAGATTGTCTACTAAATAGTGCAAGTATGTGGGTAATTTTTCTATGAATTAATTGTAGGTTCTTTCCTCGCTGACGATTTGTGAAATTACAGGGCTCGACTACCTATATGGTAATTAATCAGTACACCTATATTTGAGACGACGTTATAGAGATTTACTTGAGGGCAAACGATACTTTTTGATTCTATGTAAACTTACGCCCTATAATTAGCCAATTATGTCACGTCAGAAATTTGACTCCGATACCTCCATTATTGTATTCTCTCTTTTATGGTTCGAGGAAGATGTATACGACTTCATTAGGTCGTCTCATTCTTATTCTCACTTTTCCAAAAGTATAGTTGATACTTGTATGCGCGTGCTAAGTTTTCCCCGCTAGCATGTTCAAGTTTGTAGCCTTCGTTTTAGTGACGTATTGCGTCTGCTACCAAATGGAAATTGTAACGACGACGTAAGTAAAGTCACCCTTATATTCGTGCACCCTATTACAGATTGTATAGTAATATGAAATCATCTACTTCTCAGCTTTCGAGGAAAAACCATCTATAACTTTTATAACGTACGATTGGAAAACGAGGCTGAGATTCGATGGGAAGAAGAAACACGGAGGCCTAGAATTTTTGGTTTCAACAGAAGTGAGTCATGTTTGTGCTTTTATTACTGAAAATGATTTTCTTTTGTCTGGAAAAGTAAATTGACGTACTCGAGAGAGATGAATGCTAATAACGTCGGTCTCTCAGATCTTCTTTAAAAGTGAATTTTAAAGCTTTGCGTAAGATTGGTTGTGAACTGTTTCTGAGTCATTGGTAGCGAAAAATGGCAAATAAAGGGTAGGCTTTTCAATTTTTCGACTCGATGTCTTCAATGAGAGATAAAATCATTTATCTATCTTTCCCTCTTGCGTCATATTCTCGTCTTTGATTGATATCCAAATGAATAAAAAAGTATTCCTCCTTAACTTTATTGAATTTTTTGGAGATGAGAAACGTATTTTTTGAATGTGATTTCTATTGAAATTTTGAGAATGGTTTTATTTGAGATCAGGGCTACAGATTTTTCCTCTTTTTTCTGGAGAGGAGCCGAGTAAGGAAATACTTGAGTGGGAGTCTTGAGCAAAATTATATGCAATATTTTACCCTATTCTGTAATTTTGAAGGTATTTGTAAGCCAAATTCTTTTGTTTTGAGGAGAGGAAGTGACTCCCTCAACATCCTCTGGGTACGCCATTGATTCGTGATGAAGGTCTGAGTCGGAATTTCTTCACTTTTCCCTAATCTGTTCAAAATAAATTCTTTTTCCCTACGGAAATTAGGTCCATGTCGCCAGCCCCCCCTTCCTCGAATTAGGGGTTGGGAAGTGGCTCAATCGTTTGTATTTCGTTTGTAGGGGTTTGTATTGACGTTTTTTCGTTTGTATTACCCTTATTTCTGCAGGAACCAGAAGGAGGGGCGGGGGACAAAAAGGGTCAGAATTTCCCCGAATTGGAAAATTGTTCGAATTTTCAAATTCTAATTTGCTTTTCAAGTGGATTTTCTCGGGATGCTCAAAAAATGCTTTGGAGCACCAAACTGGGTTTATGGACCCAAAGAGAAACAAAATTCCTCCAAGTTGAAAAACTGCGTAATCTTCAGATGTTGTTTTCAATTCTGAATGAAATTCAGCGCCGAGTCCAAGAAAAATACTGAAATCGCCCTAGAGGAACACTACAATTTTTCCAAAACAAAGATTAAAAAAATTTTCTCATCCTGCAGTAAAATCGTTGATTCAGAGGATGGACGGAGTCCGCTGGAGAGAACCGAGACTAGGAAACTCGCTTTCTGTTGTGAACTCGCGGTGAGAGATTGAAGGAGGCCCCGTCTTCGATCGAGAAGGGAAAATGTACAGAAATTTGCGTTGTCTCGTCCGCTAAAGGGAACCGAGACTATGAAACTCGCTTTCTGTTGAGAACTCGCGGTGAGCGATTGAAGAGGGCTCCGTCTTCCATTAAGAAGGGAAAATGTACAGAAATTTGCGTTGTGTCGTCCGCTACAGGGAACTGAGAATGGGAAGTTCGTTTGCTGTTGTGAATTCGCGGAGAGAGATTGAAGGAGGCCCCGTCAAGGATCGAGAAGGGAAAACGTCCGGACATTTCCGTTGTGTCGGCCGCCAGAAGGAACTGAGACCGGAAGCTCGCATTCTGTAGTGAAATCGCGGTGAGGTATTGAGGGAGGCCCCTTTTTTGATCGAGAAGGAGAACGTCCAGACATTTCCGTTGTGTCGGCCGCTACAGGGAACTGAGAATGGGAAGCTCGCTTTCTGTGGTGAACTCGCAGCGAGAGATTGGAAGAGGCTCCATCTTCAATCAAGGAGGGAAAACGTACAGATATATGCGTAGTCTCGACCTTTAGAAGGAATCGTGGCTAGGAAGCTTACTTTCCTTTGTTGAAGACGGGGCCTCTTTCAATCTCTTACCGCACGCTTACAAGAGAAAATGAGCTTCTTAGCTTCGAATCCCTTTGGCGGCCGACACAACGCACATGTCTGTACATTTTCCCTTCTTGATGGAAGACGGGGTCTTCTTAATCTCTCACCGCGAGGTCACAACAGAAACCGAGTTTCCTAGTCTCGGTTCCCTCCAGCGGACTCCGTCCATCCTCTGAATCAACGATTTTACTGCAGGATGAGAAAATTTTTTTAATCTTTGTTTTGAAAAAATTGTGATGTTCTTCTAGGGCGATTTCAGTATTTTTCTTGGACTCGGCGCTAAATTTCATTCAGAATTGAAAACAACGTCTAAAGATTACGCAGTTTTTCAACTTGGAGGAATTTTGATTCTCTTTGGGTCCATAAACCCAGTTTGGTGCTCCAAAGCATTTTTTGAGCATCCCGAGAAAATCCACTTGAAAAGCAAATTAGAAGTTGAAAGTTCGAACGAGTTTCCAATCCGGGGAAATTCTGACCCTTTTTGTCCCCCGCCCCTCCTTCTGGTTCCTGCAGAAATAAGGGTAATACAAACGAAAAAACGTCAATACAAACCCCTACAAACGAAATACAAACGATTGAGCCCCTTCCCAACCCCAAATTCGGAAAAGGAGGGGCTGCATGTCCCTCGCCCCTCCTTCTGGTTCCTGCAGAAATAAGGGTAGTACAAAGAATGCCAATACAAACCCCTACAAACAAATTACAAACGATTGAGCCACTTCCCAACCCTTAATTCGAGGAAGGGGGGGGGGGCTGGCGACATGGACCTGCGGAAATTGGAGCTAAGCGAGAAGTCTTCATAAACCAATTCCATCACAGAGTGAACAGAGGTTGTTTTTGCTATACTTATAACCTTAAAACCAATACGGGCATCATCCAAATTTGTAGTTGAGATTCGCCTAACGCGTTCAGTGCACGTCAAGCTCTGCAAACAGCTGTACCTTTCTTGAATTGTTGAGTGTTGCAGATTCACCTCTCGGTTATCTGCGTTAGGTGAACCCCGAACCACGAATTCGGATGTTGCCAGTGTCTCAAGCTCTATTGGACAAACTTTGTTTACTCTGTGAATTCTGCTCATAGGTCACGATCTGGAGGCGGACGTTGACGTCGACTATTAGCCGGCAGAAAAAAATTCTCCTGCCGTTACATAGAGAGCAGTGGCAGTGAGAGAGACTCGACTTTTTCTTGTATTCATATTAGTCTATAATATTGTAACATTTGAGTTGAGATTCCTCTGAGTCTTCTTCCTCTCTGAAGCTTGCCACTCGAGATTTTGGTTGATTGATACCAGAGATGAATGTTTTTCAATGATAAGCATCGCGCCTCCTCGACAAGAGTCTCTCGTTGTAAAAAAGATCGCATGAGTTAGCAAATCCCCCCCCCCCATCTCCTCCTGCAAAAGTATTGAACAAACTTTGCTAATAATTGCGTTTTGTTATTTTGCATCTTCAGTCTTGCAAATTTTCACTCGCAACCAGCAAAAATTCGCCAGCTTTCCCGACGTCTGCAATATGATCGAATTCGAATTCAGGGAATTATGCGCCAAAGTAGTGGGCGATAAGAAATTCATTTACAACACCCGCCCATACCAGATGATAGACGACAATAGTTCTTCGGCTGAAAACGGTTGTCGCGGTTACAACATCGAATTTTCCGCCGCGAGGTCATCCAGTTCCCGCGCGTATGCACGGCAGTGTCCCACGCTTCCAGGGCTGTATTTGGCCGGCGGAAGTTCCTCAATTTTTGTATTCCGCCCTCTGCGAACGGGACGTATCAAACTAACTCACTACATACAGGAGTAATGTGCTCGACCCGATACATTTATGAACTTGTATACGTACTTTGCGCTCGATTTCTCTTCTTCAGCTTGCTGTTGTTTTTACCCATGATGCGGAGTTGCGTCGAAACACACGTATTCTACACCTGTAATCAGATCCAAAAAACAAATGCGATTAATATCACGCGAAAGTGTCATCTATCTTCCTGTCTGTGTACTCTATTACATTCGCATTCGTTGTCTTTCGAGATTGATGACATCACTGTGGCCAACTAAACCGATGGAAAAGTGACAGAAAACGTGAAAAATTAAAGCAATAAGGGACGACGAAGACGAAGAGCGCGTGTACCATTCTTATTATGAAAGTTTTCCCCTCGTCGAACTGTTCACTATATAACGTCTTATACGTTTTCCCCCTTTCTTGTCGTCAAAATAATATTTTTTGAAGAGCCGTCGTTCAGCTGTCTTATTATACACGTTTCGCCTTCCGTTCCTACTTAAGAGAAACTTCCATTTTTCCCCATTAAAACGTGTCTCAGTACGTGCTTCTCCGGGCGGAAATATCTTTCGCTAGATCGATCTGGAAACTTTATTTTCGTCGACGTTGAACCGGCTCGGCTCTCGCAAAAAGGTCGAAAAAAACGAAAGTACGTGGATTTGTACATTACAGGTATGCGAGAGTATCACATGTACTAACATAGTCGAAATTTGATAATGAACTGCTCGAGTGAATCTGAGTCACGAGAATCAAAAATTCTTGGACAGATTACAAAGATTATTTTACTGTTTACAAGTTGAATGGTGAAATTTGTGGGTTGTATCCGCGACTGAGGTAGGCGAGTTGCGGATATATTTGCATTGCAAATTTTTTTGTGCTTACCAGACAGTTGTACCTAAGTATAACTCGGTATTGAATTTATGTACGTTTACAATGTTATACAGAGTAAACCTAATAAACACAATTCTACGTGCACGATATTGCATTTAATTTTCTCAAGACCTGCAAATTCGCCTCAGTTGTGTAACAAATGGCGTACTTTTTCTCGTGATGGTCATTTTTAATGTAGTGGTAAGAGGGTGTGCCAATTTAAAAGGTCTTCGCAGTCGTATGGACGTTGAAGGCAAATAGAGCTGAGCATTGTTTCGGTGCTAAGAATTTTCCAATCCATTTTTCTTTCGTGCGGTTTCGCTGTTTTTGTGTTTTGTATTGTTTAAGAGGAAACTCCTCTTACTCAACCGTATGTCGTTAGAGACTGAAGAACATGGGTCTATGGATTGAAGAGAGTAGAGAATCTGATGTTTCCTGGAAGGGTCTCATTAGATTTTGATAGTTGATTACTACCCAACCATCAATTTCTCAGGAACATCGAAGTTCCTCTTATACATACCCTCTTAGCTGATCAGCAAAACTTTTCTTCGTCTCTCACCCATCATTAAAATTATATTAAAACTCACCTCTTCTTAGACAAATTTTTCTAAACGCTCATCTAGATACTCGATGAATCGCCTCGATTTGGCATCGATTCTCGTAGTTTATCAAAAATCGACGTTCGATACGGTTTATCGGGTAGCGGCTCTTTCAGAAGCGTCCTTCTTCACGTGGTTAAAATGTTTCTGAATACCTTTCTCGGCTTCGTTCGTCCACTCGCCTGATAGACTCCTATACGTCAATGCAATCGCCCCCTCCCCCTCTTTCTCTTCCTCGTACTATTATTGCCCTTTATTCGTTTAGGGCCAGTTGTACAATCAAAAAAATCTTCTGGCGGATCCAAATAGAAGAAGATCATGTTTCATGTCTGCTGTCCTTTCGTGAGGTTTTCACTCGTTCGTTTTCATAGTTAATCTGGTTTGCATTATGATTGGTTGAGCGGCTCACGCGTTAGGTCTGAGAGCTAGTTCTACCAGCGTTTGGTGTACCAGTTAGGGTATTTCAAGCCCATAGCTTTTGGATAGCTCACTCGCTCCGTTCGTTCGCCCCCTCTTTGCGTTGGTAGAAACCTACGAATTTCAAACTAGTAGTTCAGAAGAGGTCACTTCCTTGCTCTACAACGTGTCTTGTTTAGAATATTTTCAAACAATAGCTGTTGGGTGGCTCACTCGCTCCGCTCTTTCGCCCCCGTCCTTGGTCTGGTAGTTGAAATATTCCAAGCTAATAGCTTTTAGGGGGCTCACTCGGCGCGTTCGCCCCGCTTCTTGGTCTAGTATAAATCTACTTTGAAATAATATTCCAAGCAAGTGTACTTTGAAATATTCCAAGCTAATAGCTTTTAGAGGGCGAACGAGCGGAAGCTGATAGCTTTTAGGCTCACTCGCTCCGCTTTTTTGCCCCCCTTCTTCGTGGTCTAGTATAAGCCTACTTTAGGACTTGTAAAATCCTGGGGAGGTGGTCTTCTACATCTATTATAATTCTGTTTGAGACTGCTGAAATCCTAGTAAGCTTAAGGTTGAGCGGCTAACGTGTTAGGTCTGAGGGCCAGTTTTACCAGCATTTGGTGTATAGTTCCAATGTAAATACAGTAAATAAATGTGAGTATACTATGTATTCGCTCTAACTCTACACGTTCGGCGTGCATGTATTCGAATGATGAAGAAACTTTGTCTATCGTTACGTTGGAAAGAAATATAGTGGTCTACGGAAGTTGGCACATCTGTTAGCAATTTAGCTGCTACGATCTTGAAGTTCGTCACAACGACGTGTGGAGGATTCAGGGAACTAGGTCGTGAAATTGATGCGCGTGCAAATTATAGGTTGGGTCCGTCACGTACAATATTCGACTCTGGAGCCAGACTTTATGCTTGAAGGAGCTCAGAAGAGCAGCGAACGTCCTCGAACTATCAAAATATAATACGAATATAGTTTAGCTCTTTTTTCGAGTGTCGTTCGATTTACTGGCAAAACGTACGGCGCGTCCATACTTTCCTTCGTAGTGTTTATTGTTACGAATTTAACTGAGTATCGGTGTGTGTGCCAAGTGGTTGTTGAGTGATTTGTGTACGGCTGAGGTGAGTAATCACTGAGCTCTTCCCTTTAGATAATGATTAGAAGTTAATTAATGGTCTAATAAGAGTCTATTAGGTGGCTACAGAGTTAATGTTAAGTAAAGTACTACTTACTTCAGAGTATAGAATCAGTGCACAGTTGAGAAGTAGTCTAAACTGGTTGAGCGTAAAGTACGCAGTGGATTATTTGGGATTTTCTGCAGGGGTCAAAGAAGTTGACCTGATGAAGCCCAGAAGCGCACCTGTGGATCAAGTTTGAGAAGAGGACGAGTATAGTCTAAGTAATAGGGACAGATCGTGGATCTGCCAGTCTCCAATGCAGTTGGGGATGGTCTATGGTTTCGGTTTCTAGTTTATCCTCCGGTGGGATGCTGAAGAAGACTCCTTGAGGGAGTGTTGTTTTATGGGTGCCGTGCTGGTGAGTGTCGTAGCATAAATCAGACGGTAGGTTCTCAGCTGATAGGTCGGATGCTGGTTGAGCTGGGACCGGGAGCTAAAAACGCAGATCCGAAGCTGAGGCCGGCCAACCTCGGTTAGGGTAAGAGCGTCTAGGCTCCTCCTTCTTGAGACACTACAGTTGGTGGGATGCCGCTGTAGCCCGTTGTGGGGACTCGTCACTCATTTGGTGGAAAGCGTAGTAGTTTCTGTATGGTGAGCTGTCCCGCTGAAGGGACTGATGGCTGCGTTGACGCAGTGAGGAAACCTGTGCACTGAGATCTTTGATTTTAGTATCGGTTATGTTGGGAAGGGACTCAATCATCCTTTTTACAGTTCTAGATAATTGGATGGAGGAGTTCGAAAGTCGGTTCCAACCACCAAGAAAAGTCAGTTCGGGCATTTTGACAGGTAATTACTTTTGGAGTTAGCTCCAGTAAGATCCTATGGCTGGATGGGGTCTTATACCAGTTAGGGTATTTCAAGCCAATAGCTTTTGGGTAGCTCTCTCCTTGGGTTGGTAGGAACCTACTTTGAAGGATTTCAAGCTAGTAGCTTTAGAAGAGCTCACTCGCTGCGCTGTTTCACCCCCGTCCTTGGTCTCGTATAAGTGTACTTTGAGATATTCCAAGCTAATAACTTTTAGGGGAAAAACGAGCGAAAGCTAATAGCTTTTAGGCTCACTCGCTTTGGTCTAGTACGACTGTACGAGTCTACTTTGAAATATTTTAAGCTGATAGCTTTTGGGTATTTCAAGCGAATAGCTTTTCTGTAGCTCACTCGCTCCCTGCTTGGTTATTTCAAGCCAATAGCTTTTGGGTATTTCAAGCTAGTTTAGAACATTTTTCAGGCTAATAGCTTTTTGGAAGCATAGTTCAGTACAAGTCTACTTCACAATATTTTAAGCTGATAGCTTTTGTGTGTTTCAAACATAGCTTTTGGGTAGCTTATTTCCTCCCTTCCTTGGGCTAGTATGAATCCAGTTCAGAATATTTGAGGCCAATAGCTTTTTCCACAGCTTTCGGGTGTTACAAGCTGATAGCTTTTGGGTCTAGTATAAGTTCAGTCCAGAATATTTCAAGCTAATGACTTCTTGTGGACTTGGTCTAATACAAGTCTACTTTGGAATATTTTAAGCCAATAGCTTTTGGGTGTTTCAAGCTAATACCTTTTGGGTAGCTCACTCGCCCACCCCCCCCCCATCCCCACCTGGTCTAATTATTGTAAGTCTAATTTACTAGTAAACTCCTAGGTGAGTCTTTTACATCTACAGTATTATAATTCTAGTTAGAGACTGCTAAAATCCTATTGAGCCTGCACCTAGTCCAAAGCCAGGTCTATAGAAAGCGCAGTGCTCGGACCTACCACCTTTTTACCTTTTTGGTCCAGTTCAAGGCCTATATAAAGAAAGAGGAAATTCAAAAAAGATCAGAGTCAAAGTTCATATGGGTATTGGATTTCTTGGCCCAGCCAAAAAGATAAAGATCATGTTTCATGTCTTTTCAACATTTTACCCAATCAGATATATTGGGGATAGTGCGAGACAAAAATATTTGAGAGTTCTAGGCAAAGGCTTCAGAGCGACCCACTCGCTTGTTCTAGTATAAGTCTACTTTGGAATATTTCAGGCTAATGAGATCAGGAGGCCTCAGTCGCTCCGCTCGTTTGTCCCGTTTTAGTATATTTTAGATGTTGTAAGCGGACCAGAATTAAGGACTTAATATGACGTCACCGACTTATGACGTCATTGAACTATGACGTCACCAACCTATGATGTCATCGACTTATGACGTCACAAGCTAATAGCTTCATGATGGCTCCCAGCGTTTTCTTAGCCTAGTATATTTGTTACGTGTCCATGTAATCAACCTACCTATAATACCGAGATTGAAATGATTTTTTATGTGCAAGGAGAAACAAGTACAAATTGAAAATGAAGTCCACTAGTCTGGACAAAACGTTGTATAAATAATAATCTGTGCGGGAAAAGCCTTTGTTTTTTAAATTTGTACCTATAATACGATGACTCGTAGTGTCGAGGACTCCATTCTATTTAGTATAAATCTAGTCTACGCCTTTTAGTTTAAGACTAGTAAAATCCTAGATTGGGGGTGGGCGTTTATCTCTGTTCTATTACAGGTCTAAATCAGGACTGGTAAGATCCTAGCATAACGCTATAATAAAGTCATCATAAAGCTAGTATATAAACTTGGCAAGGTGAACTCGCAAATTCTTGAATCACCCACGGAGTATCAACGTTGAAGGGGGGGGGGGGCGGAAGCACTCGGAAAATTTCAAACCAGGAGTCAGGGCAGAGTAAAAACATGAAAGTTGTCAATAAAGTGAATTTCTCTACTGCATGGAATCGATCTCCATTGTATCTGAATATCGATTCTCTACTCGGCTGCTAAGATCGTTTCATCTTTCAAAAGTTTTTGTCAAATACTGGGTTAAATGTTGTACAAACAATAATCGTACCCATAATATTGTCTACAATTAATCATCTTCTGGAATTTCCGTCACAAGCTCTTCAGATGATATACACAAGGCACCATCATTTGGAAGCGCCCACGCACGGTAACCACAGACAATTCATCCTACCCTCCGTATCGAATTTCAATGACTATCTCGTATCATTCCACGTACTGTACTTCACATGCGTGAATTCCATTATGATTACACTGCACTGGATGGTCAGTCGTACTGTAACTGCGTGCACCGAATGACACTAATATGTCTTTGATATTGGCTTCGAATGCGTGCGTCTTCAAAGCGGCCTTCGACGGCCTTATCAAGTCGTGCTCGGCCGCCTAATTAACTTGTAAATACGCTCGACCGATAAAATTTGATACAACAGTCTCAGATTACTCTTGTTCGCACTCATTGTTCCAAGTTATAGTGAAACCGACAATGTGGGTGATGATTCGCCTCTATTGAAAAATTAAAATCTAAATTATAGGCCTACTATAATATTCTAGCGGCGCGTTCATTTGAAATCGATAAATCATCGTCCAGTTTTATTTTTTCAGCCTACACCGCTCCGCCCGCATCTTACTCTTATTAAAATCAACACGACCGAGTGCTTATCGTTGAGCGTTAACCTCGTCGAAGCTTGAGTTTTAATTATTTAGCTCGTAATTATTCGTACACAACGCGCTATTCGCAGTGCAGCGTGCTTCGATATTAATGGTCACCGAACGACTACAGTAAAGCTTTGTATAATGTTATAGAGTTTTGTAGAAGATTACAACTTATTCACACATACAAAAGTATCCATGAGAGTCAGTTCGTGAAAAAATTCTGGAATAACTTTCATCGAGCCGCTCGTTGGAAATTTACGCGGCTGAGAGATTAGCTTCGGAATCCCGCGTGCACAGATACTCAGCCTCGCAGAAACGCACATTCTTCTCGGAATCTACGAAGCGCATCGACATGGTGCGACTGAAAAAGGAGAAATATCGTCGAACGTGTAATGAGAAATCAGCAAAATTCCTATATAATCGATGACGAAAGTGCAGCTAGTGTCGGTAAAAGCACTGTTCTGTAAGTTTTAATTAAAACTCTAGTTAGGTAAATGGAAACCATTTCCAAAATTTTTCACTTCGTCGTCCGCGCGTGGTTGGGGCGTTGGTTTTTATCACACCGTTGTCAAATTTTTGATGACGTCCGATTATAACGGTTCTCCCGTCATCGGTGGAGGTACTCGAATATATGCGTTTTAAGCTTTTTCATTTAGCATACCTCGCGGCTCCTTTGCCGAGGGTACGCGCCCGCTTCGTGCTTTCACATCGACTCGTTAATGAAACGAGTAAACGCACTTTATTAAAGTTTACTGCAGTCATCCACGAGGCGCCCGTATATCCAATATACGTACGTAGTTCCGGTAATTTGGGTTGTTTTAATGACCACTAAAAAGGGACACGCGTATTCGTATACAGAAGTTGAGCGGACGTGGAATTAATATTTACGATCACCTAGCGAGTTTGAGTTCACAACGGAAAAGCATGATGAAAAAGAGCCCTTCTTTATGTGAAGAAGGAAAACAGTGGGAGAGATTCGTATTGAGGAAGATACTACAGGTTTGAGAATACTCGAAGGAGTAAACGAAAAAGACTGATTATGGTGACAGCAGATAAAAGAAAGAAGATGCGAGATCTTTCGGTTAACAAAATTGGAACGCTACTAACCCGCTTTGCGGGTTGACCTGAGCTCGTGGACTAATTCAACCAATCCTTCGTCGGGAAAATACCTGTTGAGTACAGTAACATCATCACTGTTCAAATGACGCACTATTTCAAGCGAAACACGTTTAAAGTACGACCTCTCCTTGTGGAGGAGGGTAGCTGAGCCTTCCCTGAAACCATGACTACTTGAGATAAGGTGGTCCGCAAAGGTCGAATCATCCAAATTTCTCTTTCTTCAGGCCTTACGGTGTTCCTCTGCTCGAATACTGAGCTGGTGGCCTGTCTCGCCTATGTATACGCCGTTACAGTCCTGACGCCTCAGTCTGTGCACCTCGCTCCTTTCCACCCACGGGATGGGGTCCTTAGGCCTCACGAACAAACCTTTGATAGTGGTAAGGTTATGAAAGGTAGGTTTAAAACCGAAGGGACGAAAAACGCGAGTCAGTTTGGACGAAAATTCCCCCAAGAATGGGAGTCTAATTCAACGCAATTTTTTACTATTATAACCCACATCGCGGGGGAGGAAGGAGGTAGAATCAAGGCCCTTCCTCGTAAGTTTCTGACGGACCATACGGTCAATGTCCAGGTTGACCTCATTCACTACGGCCAAGTGCTTAATGGTCGCAAGCTCCTTTTGGAAAGCTGGCTGTGAATATAACTATCAAAGGCAGTGACCTTATGAGAAAAGGGGCAAAAGGATGATCCGTGGATAACTATGCCGGTCAAAGTATCCTTTCTGAATATTGCAAAATCATGCTCTCCATCTCTTTCAGAGATGGTGAAATCCATAGAGTTTATGGAGGAACCTCAAATTTCTAGAGCGAATTTTATGGAGAGCTGCATTTTATTTAAATACTTAAGAAACTCACTAAGAAGATCTTGAGGATCGGTCTGCGTACATAATATATCGTCCACATTGTGGCTGAACAGCAAGCACTTGGTCCGAGGAAAAAAAGGCAGTCTTAAATTTGGATATGAAAATCTCCGAAACGAGAGAGCCCAACGGAGAGCCGATAGGGATGCTCACCTCCTCAGGGAATTCGTAAAATTTCCCATTAAACATACAGAAGTTAGGAGATCAAAAATTTCCTGTTGAACTTAACTAGTAGGTAACCCATATGCTGCATTTGATATACTGGGAAAGAGGCCAACTACATCAAATGAGCACAGGATTGTATCCGGAGGAAGAGTATCATCTTTGAGCCTCTTCGCCAGAGACACCTAGTATTTAACGGAGTAAGGGGACTCATATTCGATTCGAGATTTGAACCAACGATCCAGAAACTTGGCCAGAGAATAGGAGGGAGAGGAGATGTAGGACCCGACAGGCCGTATTGGAGTATCCCTCTTGTGCACCTTAGGCAGCCTGTAAAGTAGGAGGTGGGGTTGGGTTCAAGCAGGGCTCTCTTGAGCAAAGGACTTCTTATAATAAATTCACATCCATTGACAACCCTTCTAACTTGTTTAAAGAGCTATTTTCAGTGGCTATTGGCTGCACATTGAGTAAAAACTTCCTGAACCTCGGATACGTAGGAGGGTTTCTTCAATATGGGCTAGGAGTCATTCAGAAATCTGTAGCATGATGTAAGCAGGGATGTCCAGCTAAAGCCAGCCAAATGTATACCAAAGTCTCAAGCCAATGTTGGAAAGTCAGCTAATGAAATGTGGCTGTTCAGCCCAAATTTTCCAATGATTGGCTGAAAGTCAGATAGTCAACAAAAAATTAGATATTGGCTCCGGACGACACATTGTGCGCGTGGACTGGTCCAGCGGAGCTCCTTAGTGAATTTCTCGCTTACTTGAACAGCCAGTACTTTTTCATAAAATTTATGCTGGAAGTTGGTCGCTCCTCTATAAACTTTTTGTACTTGACTATCTCCGTCATAGACGGCGTCCATGAATTTACCAAAAAGATACTTCGACCGACACTGCTATCCAGGAGTTGACCATCGTGCCTGTTGGCCACAAAATAGCCACATTTAATAGCTTTATACATTGCCTCACTCACATCCCTCTGAGTGAGGTCGCATTTCGGAAGCAACTCATGACGATAAAGCATCTTGCCAGAGTGAACCAGGTAAAAGTGGACATTGACCGTATGGTTCAGAGGAGGCTCATAAGGAAATGCCTCGACTCTACGACCTCCCTCTACCGAGTTTCACTCTCTGATAGTAGGAAACGGTGGATTAGGTTGCCGTTTCTCGGTAACTTTTCATTGGAGTTGAGCCGCATCCTCCGCTCATTTGGATTTCAGCCGGGGTATCATAATATTAACACTATTTGTTAAATTAAAAGACTTCACTCCGAGGGGTGAGAGGGAAGGGGTTTTGTGGGGTAGCCTGTAAGGATTGTCCCATTGTTTATATAGGGATGACTAGCCGTCAGCTCCAAATTAGAGGAGACGAGCCTGGAAAAGCTTGGGAAAATTTAGAGGCCATTGCAGGTTTGCAATGGCAGCGAGGAACCCGCAACCTCCCAGGTCCTCCTCCTATCATATATAGCCTAGTTTCCGAATCTTGAGAATAATGACGTAATAAGTTGAACGCGCTCGCGATCACGTTGGCGCGAAAATGCTCCCTCGGCAAATGAGTTAATGGGGCTCTTCTCAGTATACTGTATACTAGGCCTGATATAATGAAGGCTGGAAGTTGAAATTTTTCCAAGTCCCTAAAGTAGGTCAAGGTCATTGATGATGTCATCAGAAAACTCCCGGACGCGGACATTTTCTGAGGATATGATCCCCTTAACAAAATGGATAGCGGATTCCCCGCTAAAAAAGATAAATGGGTGAGTCTGCCTTTGCTGATCATTTGCTCGAAAGTGGTTATAGTTTCAGGAAGGGGTCCGGAGTTCTTCTTCACAGAGAAAATTCATTTTTCCAACGATTGCCTCTGAAAGAAATCGAAATTTTTGGGCATCGGAATAACGACGGCGTCACCGTTTTGAACGGGTGCATTCCTGAGGAATGATTGATTGAGTTAGATTCACATTTTATTGACTTGCTGCTTCAGTCATGATCTCCTTCGATGTTACCTCTTTGTGTTGGTATTGGGTTTAAAAGCTTTCTATACCTCGAAAAAGGCTGTTAAGCCAAAAGCGTTCGGACGCGCACAATATTGCGGTTCTAGTTCGTGTTTTCTTTTCACTTTTCAAGTATAATTCAAATCCCCTCCTATCATATGAATATAAGTTGGAGGTCGGAGAGTATAGCCTGATTAAAATAGCTCTTTCAAATAACTAGACATACAATTCTTTGTAGACCAATTCGCCTAGCCCCTTCAATGAGTCAGATATGCAACGCAGTCAATACAGACAGCAATTTTTCTTTGTTTTCTCGTCTAAAATTGATATTATATTTACTGTACTAACTCAATTTTAACCAAGATTTCTAGTCAATTACTAGGCAGATATTCGAGGGACGCCTTGTTCCATCTTCAGTCAATTTTTCCTCAACACTCATCAATAGTTTCACTCCTTTCTTGGTCTAAAACAAGTATTATCGGGTGAGCAGCATTTCCGGATCTGATAAAGGCACATTCATTGTAAACCTTCGTTTTAATTTAAACTTCGTGGAATGCGTTGTCATTCTTGTTCGTGAGAGATCGAGATGCCTCATTTGTGATACACTTCAATCAACCTAATTGATGGAACCGTTTGTTTTCAACTAAAATATTAGTCGGGTTTTCTGATTGGATTTCGAACTACGATGATTCAAATATAGGAATTTCTTTGAAAGATCGACCATAAGTTATATTTATGCAAACGAAAAAACTTACTTGACTAGACGAATTTCAGGAATAGGTAACCAGGTACTACAAAGTATCTCTCACTCACGTAGAAATCATCATTTTTCACTCTGAACCACTATTGCACTTGTCACTACACGTAAATCGCGGAATTATCGAATTTTCAATACCCATTTTCGAGATACCGCATTTTTTCGCGCTTAAAATTTCACGAATACGACGCGTTTTTCACCGCATCCTAACGACAACCGCGACAGCGAGGGTACGCCGACAAACGCGGACCAATCTGAAACGGTGTTATCACCGAACTAAAATTCGTGGACGCGCGCGAACGCATACCGGTACAGAACGCAAGTTCTTTTTTTTTCATTTTTCTCACTCTTCAGGAAGCGCGAATAACGGCGGCGTGATGATGGTAAACGTAAAAACGCGCTTTCGTGTATCTACGTGGAAGGCAGGACGGTCGGTCGCGTCGCGTCGCCCGAGCACGCACAACGCCGTCGCCCCTTCATTGCTTGCTTCGTAGCGGGTGCGTAGCGCTTCGCTGCACGACTGTACTGTCCAGACACGTCGCAACTCCTCATACCGTCGTGTACTTTTCTACAATTACTATTACATATTATTATTGTTATTATCATTATCATCGTCGCTCATTGCTGACGCATGATCATCTGAGTGCACTATAACGAATAATTCCTCCGTCATTGTTCTTTACTGTTCGTCGTCGTCTTCGTATCCACTTAAAGTTGGGACGATTCGCATCGTATAGCGCGTTAATTAAAAAATCACGAATTCAATTGCCGCGCACTCTTTACGATGCAGAGGTATTGTAACGTAAGATATGGTTCGTGTGTGGTAGGGACTGCAGGCTAGGATAAGTGATTTTGCGAGGTAAATTATGAACGATCACGTCAGAAGACTCGAAATGGTTATGAACCAGTGTATACGAGTATACCGTGAGAAAAAAGAAACGATGGTTGATTGCAGCCACAGCCATCAACTCAGAGTCGTTATTCAGGATTTCAAAGCCCCGGTGACTTGCTTTTAGAGTTTATTTACGTTTCCTCACTATGAATGCTTTATTTGACAAAGTTTCCGTCGGTACTCCTCGGCCCAGCGGCAACTCCGAAATTGGCACTGCACTGTCTAAAAGAATTAATGATGTCATAATTAGTTGATCAGCTTTCCGGGAAGGAAATCTAACGAAAACAGCGTTGAGGCGTCGGATAATTATGCTTGCTAAGAAACGTGATCTTAAGTATCTCAGGAAAAAGGAACATTGTTTAATATGTATTTTGAAAGATCTAAAATGAAATGACTGTGAAGAAAACGACACTCTTTTACAATCTTGATATTCCGAGACGTGGTGATATGATGCAGGGGAGGGAGGGCGTCTCCTCAGTGAGACGTTGAAGTGAGCAAATTGTATGCACGAATTTTATGGTGTTCAGTTTTTTCCTCTTTGTGAATCCCTTCTAGCGAACTTAAATTTTCCTTAGAAGGGGGAGGAAGACTCGAAAGTCAGTTTTGAACCGAATTTCTTTCTATTTCCGAGTTGAAATTTTGACGTAGTTCATGTTCTCGTAGAATCCTAGCTAATCCCAAACTTAGCGAGTATACGGCACCCCAACCCTTGGTCTGGTAGAAGTCAAGTTCAGAATATTTCAAGCTAATAGCTTTCTAGGGGCATATTCTGAAATAAGTCTACTTTAGAATATTTCAGGCTTATAGCACTCAGGTGTTTCAAGCTAATAGCGTTTGGGTAGCTCTTTCGCTCTCTCTCTCTTCGTTGGTCTGGCAGAAGTCAAGTTCAGAATATTATTTGATGCTAATAGCTTTTAGGTCTAGTATAAGTCTAGTATAGAATATTTTAATCTAATAGCTTTTTGTGGGCTCAGTCTAGTACAAGTCAGGATGCCAGATCTACGGGTTTTTGGTCCTTGAAAAAGATACGGTTTTCTTTTTTTCTTGCGATCAAGGGAAAGGTACCTCAGACTCTGGTACGAGAGATACTTTTCTCCTGTTCGTTATGGACTGACAGTGGAGGATTCCGTAATGTCGATCAAGGGAAAAGTACCTCAGCTACCCTCAGGAAGGATATCTTTCTCCTGTTTGTTATTGATGGATCAATCAAAGTCTGTAAAAATTTGTTTTTAGGGTGGATACGGATTTTTAAAACTATCATGTGGCAGCACTGAGTACAAGTCTACTTTGGAATATTTTAAGCGAATAGCTTTTGGGTATTTCAAGCTGATAGCTTTTAGGTACCTCACTCGCTCCCCTGCATGACTAGTTCAAGCTAATAACTTTTTCCAAAAAAAGCTATTAGCTTTCGGGTGTTTCAAGCTAATAGCTTTTGGGTCCTTCAAGCTGATAGCGTTTGAACCCCCCTTGTTCTAATATAAGTCCTGTTCAAAGTATTATTTCAAGACAATAGCTTTTTTCACTGAAAGCTATTAGCTTTTGGTTATTTCAAGCTAATGGCTTTTGGATCTAGTATAAATCCAGTTCAGAACATTTTTCAGGCTAATAACTTTTTGGAAGCATATTCAGCTCAAGTCTACTTCAGAATATTTTAAGCTAATAGCTTTTGTGTGTTTCAAACTAATAGCTTTTGGCTAGCTTATTTGCTCCCCTCCTTGGTCTAGTCTGAGTCCAGTTCAGAATATTTCAAGCCAATAGCTTTTTCCACAAAAAGCTGTTACACGCTGATAGCTTTTGGGTCTAGTATAAGTTTAGTCTAGAATATTTCAAGCTAATTGCTTTTTGGGGGTATGGTCTAGTCTAGTATAACAAAAGCTGACTAGCTCCTTTTGTGCAGGGTGTGCCAAAAAGATATTAACAGTTGAACCAAAAACTTCGGAAGGACTCCGCGACAATTTTGTGGAGTTCGCCGGTTGACTGTTAACATCTTTTTGGCGCATTCTGCACTTTTAGCTCACAGTTAGTGTAAACTGGGGTGAACTAGTGCTGCCAGATCTACAGATTTTTGTCCATGAAAAAAATAGGGATTTTGCCTAAAATACCGATTTCTTGTGCTCAAGGGACAAGTTCCTTAAAAGCCCCTCCTAAAGCCGGAAGCTAAAATCTGAAAGCTAAAAGCTGAATATTTTTGGACCTAAAAGTTGGAAGCCAAAAGCTGAAAGGAAAAAAATTGGTGAAAGTTGGGGCAAAAATTTCATGTTGTAGAATGATAGCTAAAAGCCATAAGCTGAAGTTTTATTTTTTGGTTTTCCGATTCCAACTCCGCTTTATATTGAGTCGATCTAGGAAAAAGTAACTCAGGTGTGAATTTAAGAGATACGTTTCTCCTTATCGTTTTTTTAGATCAGTGAAAGTCCGTAGAAATACGGGTCTTTAGAATTGGCCGATACGGATTTTTGAAAAGATCATCTGGCAGCTGTAGGATGAACTTCGAAGATTAATGAATTACCCACGGAGTAGCAAGGGTGAAGGGGGGGGGGGTATTTGTCTATAAGTCTAGTTGAAGACCAGCAAAATTTTAGTATAAAGCTAGTACAAAATAAACTGGGCAAGGTCAACTCCCAGCGTGAACTCGCAGATTTTTGAACCACCCCAGAGTAATGAGGGTGAAGGGGGGCACTCGGAAAATTTGAAATTAAGGGTTAGGGCAGAGTGAAGACGTGAAACATGTCGGAAAAGCTCAAACAGTATTACTTCTAGGTCTAGTATAACGAAGACCAACAAATACCTCCATGAGAAGTCAAAGAAAGTTGAGCAGGCAAGGTGTTTGCACTGCAACTGAGGGTGGATGATGGACCACAGCACTCCTTATATGAGTCTGAGAGGTAGAGGTGAGAGTGGGGCAAGCTTGTTCGGTCTTCTCAAGATGTCAGGGTAGATGAAGCGCTTGCTGTATGAAGCATGGTATGCTAGGTTCTGAGAAAGCATAGAACCAGGTGTTTGCATTTGCAGCCACAATTATGAAAAAGAAGATGAATCTGAGATAAAATAGGCAAATGCAGAACACTCTTCGGCCTACCCAACACCTGTGTGCCTCCCACATCCATATGTGCAAGAAGAAGAGGAAGATGTATTGAGTCTGAAGAAAGAAGAAGAGACTCCAGCGGTGATGTACGGTACCTAAAGTGATGTTGTTGTTGTTTGTTCTAAAATTCTACGTGCATAAGGGCCCTGTGAATTGGCGGTTGTCGAGTATGAGAGGGGGTCGCCGAGGAGATTCTTTCAACACGGAAATCATACCCAAAAGGATCGATTCCGGCGTTGGAGGAAACAAAATTAAATACATACGCAACCCGTGCCAAAGGGTGACGCTGCATGAGCGACAAAAGCGAGTACAATGGAGACTGTTGAAAAACTTACAAACAGAGTGAATGATGCTGAGAATATAAGAGAGTAAGGAAGACAAACGATAGATAATTTTTCTGACATTCATTATGCAGCAAAAATGAGTCATGCATAATTTCATAAGTGACGTCACGACTAATCGGTTTATTCTCAGGTGAGAGCTAAATAGGCGAAGAGAAAACGTCTTTGGTCAAGATTGTCTGGCTGATTTTCGTCATTGCCAAATTATGACAGAATACATGTACAGTATGTCAGTATCTTCTCAATTTTAAGTAACTACCTAGCGTTTTTATGATCCCTGGGATTACTCAAAAACCGCGACCTAATTACTCGACGACGGACTCCGTAAACGTCAATATTCTCGACAAGGTTCGAGTGAAGAAATTCGGTCAACATAGAGGTGTGTCAATAAGGCGTACACGGGATATATTACAATATACTATACTGCGATTGTAGATTTTATAGTTTGGAACTTCTTATCGTTTTACAACCTGCAAACATAAACATACGTAACTTCATATTATGGTCGTCGTTGTAAAATGAACGAGCATACAAAGTAACATCCGTGCTCCGAAAACAATATCGACGACACGGTGACTTTCTCGCTCGGGGTTAAACTTCTTTCAAGAGCCGCCCTAAACGAAAGTTCAATTGTAGAAACTCTTATTCGCAGCTAGCTACAATACTCATTCAACACTCTTCAGAATTACGACTAATTAGCATTTCTCTTATTCCGAAGCACGTAGCTAGTATACGGTCGACGAAAGCGAAAGGCGCGTATACGTAATAAAAAGCTCGACGTAAACGGCGGCAAAAACAAGAAAATTCGCGCTATACCGCGCCAAATACCGGTGCACTATCGCTACCTCTACCGACGTCCGCCGCAAATTGTTGCTCTTCAGCTAGGGTGTAACCAAGGTAACCGAGTATAAAAAGGATGCATTTTATCCCTTTGATTCTCTTGGCCGGTTGGAATGTGAGTAAAAATTACAACTCCAACAGTCGTTTATACGACTACGGTGCGGTTGTTTATGCGTCGTCAGCAGTCTAGCCGACTCGCGAGGAACCCTTTTCGCTGCGCGCCAATGCCACATTATGTTTATGGAGAAAGTTTTCCATGTAGATGATAAATGCCGAAGAGCGCGAAAAGAAATGGCAGGACGACGAGGGTCGGGTGTCGAATTACATTTAAAATCTGATAAACGTCACCGTTTACAGACGCGTTGCAGCGCAGTATAGATCGGAATGAGAAAGATTAGGAGAAAAATGTGTTAAAACAATAATATTTAGGAGGGTTCGTGTGAGGGATTGTCGTATCTTCATTCTGTTATGTTTTTATACCCTGCATTCGCGACCCTCGTATGAATAAGTTGATGAATACAGATTGTCGAATTCATAGTAATGCATGATATACAAGAAAACGAAGGATAATTCTATGCAATCTGTTCGGTCTTTTTGTAATGTAAGTTGCCTAACAGAAAGTTACAGTTCATGAAAATGTGTTGAGAATTTGCTTAGTCGATTATGAATGAAGAGAGTCATTTTCGTTACTCTTATTGAGTGTTCGCGTTTCATGCTGTCTTTTTGTTTCAATTGAGAATCATATGCCTGGTTTCTAAAAGATATTTTCCGTTGTATCTGGGGCATGGAAACAACTTGAGCGCAATCCATTAAACTATCTATAACTACAAACGATTCTGTGTATTGTATGACTCAAAATTGGACCACGGCTTCCTCTACGAAGTGGAACGAGGGACGCAGGAAACCTGTCCGAGTGGTTGAATCGGTTTTGATATTGAGTATTCAAAGTCCTTCTACTATCATACATTATGGCTTGAAAGCCAAAATTTTCCCATCCCCTTGCTGTCATAATATTATTATAGTTTAAAGGTCAAAATTTTACCAAGTCTTTTTTTGACATATATTATGGCTCGAAGAACTCCAATTTGTGGCTCGAAGGCGAAATATTCACCAGTTGAAGTAGGTCAGTTCTCGCCGGATGCCGCACGGCGTGCGGCAAATTTTCCGAAATGACTCCCATACTTTCTTAAAACACGTTTTTTGAACAGCGCTTCCTACCCTAGAAAAGTCGAGGATAGCGATTATTTGGGCAATGTTTGAGACGCCTGCCAGAATTATTTTAATTAGAATCACAATGAAATCTTGGATTATCCGAATTCAATTTATTCATGCAGTGTGTTCTCGGCATAAATTATCGAGTCTTCCATAAACATTGCAATTTCGTATTATCAACTTCGCTGTAATGAATTTTTAGTTTTATGGTTTCCAAAGTCAGCTCGGTGCTTTCTCTTATTAATTGCAATATGGATTTATCCTACGACGCGTACCAAAAATATCGAATAAGATAAGAATGATTTTATTTACATAACCTTCAATTTTAATATTGACCGCATTAATCTGCACTCTATGAACCGTGACTTGAAAATAATATAATAGAGATAAACGGACTCTTTTTACGCTCTGGATATTACGGTCACGTTTCATTAATTTTAAATCGTTTTGTTGTGTACAGGAGTATAATGTCTTGCGGATTTATTGAGACTCGGTACCCACTAGTGGTACTATGTGTGTACGTCCGAGAAGGATCAATGAAATTTTCTCGAAATGAAGTATTGAGCATCGTAGTACTAATGTTCGCGGAATGGACAGCTTTACCTAGTAAGTATTCTACTCGTATTATGCTTTAATATGGATTTTTCCACTGAAAAAGGCTTCTAATCATGTGAGACAATCTTGTGTATGCTGATTGATGTTGAGAGACCAAAATTAACTTGTGGGTCTTTTGTGTAGACTGCCTCCAATTCGTTAATTATTCTAATTGCATTGCTTTCCGGTCATTTATGTTGCTTTGTTGATCAGAGATATCTCGGAATGATAATTTCTAGAAATTGTTTCGTCACTCTAGATCGTCACGAGGAGGATTTCATACTTTAGGTACCCAAAATTGTAAATACCCAACAGAATTGAAAGTAGCGATGAGTAGTTCGTGTTTGCATAAAAATTTTGAAAATTTAATAGAAAAATTTTGGCCTCCGAGCTATAGGTGATAGGAAGGACTCGCTTGGTCTATTATAAGTCTACTTTGGAGTATTTCAGGCTAATGAGTCTTCTTGGTCTAGACTAAATCTACTTTAGTATATTTTGGGCTGATGAGATTAGGGAGCCTCACTCGCTCCGCTCGTTCGTCCCGCTTCCTGGTCTAGTGTAAGTCTACTGTAGTATATTTCAGACATTGTAAGCGGACCAAGATTGACGACTTATGACGTCTCTGACTTATGACGTCTCTGACCTATGACGTCTCTGACCTATGACGTTTCTGACTTATGACGCCACAAACTTATGACGTTTCTCACTTATGACGTCACTTACTTATGACGTCAGTGTAAGTCTACTATAGTATATTTCAGACGTTGTAAGCGGACCAAGATTGACGACTTATGACGTCACTTACCTATGACGTCTCTGACCTATGACGTTTCTGACTTATGACGCCACAAACTTATGACGTTTCTCACTTATGACACCACGAACTTATGACGTCAGTGTAAGTCTACTTTAGTATATTTCAGATGTTGTAAGCGGACCCAGATTGACGACTTATGACGTCATCAACATGTGACATCATTGACCTATGACGTCAGTGTAAGTCTACTGTAGTATATTTCAGACGTTGTAAGCGGACTAAGATTGACAATTGATGACGTCTTTGACCTATCACGTCACCTACTTATGACGTCGGTGTAAGTCTACTTCAGTATAAAATGAGAAGAAAACAAAGGCTTTTCCCGCACAGTTATTTATTAATACGACGTTTTGTCCAGACTAGTGGACTTTATTCTGTACTTGATAAAGTCCACTAGTCTGGACAAAACGTTGTATCAAAAATAGAACTGTGCGGGAAAAGCCTTCGTTTTCTTCTCATTATATCTTCATCTCCTTGCACGTAAAAAATCACTTCCTAAATACTTTAGTATATTTCAGATGTTGTAAGTAGACCAAGATTGACGACTTATGACGCCACTGACTTATGACGTCACTGACCTATGACGTTACCTACTTATGACGTCTGTGTAAGTCTACTTTAGTATATTTCAGACGTTGTAAGCGGACCAAGATTGAAGACTTATGACGTCACTGACCTATGCCGTCACCAACTTATGACGTTGCCGACTTATGACTTCACCGAACTCATGAGGTCACAAGCTAATAGCTTCAAAAAGGCTCTCGAAGTTTTCTTAGCCTAGTATAAATCCCACCTACGCATTTGCATTATATTAGGATAAGCTAGAAACTACATAGGGGGGAGGGGGAGCCCTCGGGGCCTCGGACTCGGACTCGCAGATTTCCGAATCACTCCTGAGAAAATTTTCTCGAATTTTTTCCAAGTCCCTTTCGAGGGAGGGGGGGCTCGGACTCAGACTCGCAGATTTGAGAATCACTGCCACAGTGAAAATTTCCATAAGGATGAGCCCAGAGCAAAGACATGAAACGTGTCAAAACTCCAGCGAAAAATTTAGATCACCTCGTCGGGATCCGAATCCGAGCCTCCTTCTCTAATGTTACCCCCGCACGTAGAAATAGTGTCTATCGTTAGGTGTATACTTCCGAACTACGAAATTTGTATCTCGATCTGAGCCAATGTTTTGGACCAAAACTCACAAATTCTCTGACGGAGTTGAACGAAGAGAGGCAGATAAAGCTGCCAGATGATATTTTTCAGAATCTGTACACAAACACATGAAAAAACTCGCAACCCACCGACAAATCTGCTCGCAATTGCCTTCATTAACGTTGTTATTTGAGGCTGACAGGAAACCTGTTTTATGGGAGTCATTAGCGCGCAGGTTCCATCTTGTTAATTTTATTTAATAAGGTTTGAATTTTTTACCTCTCCTTCCAAGTCTCTTTCCTATCTATCATCTATAGCTCGAAGGTCGAGATTTCTCTGAGTCCCCATCCTATCACCTGTAGCTCGGAGTTCGGAATTTTGCCACGTCCCCCTCTTATATCCTGTAACTCGGAGGTTAAAATTTTTCCAAGTCTCACTTTCTGCCTAACAGTGTCTTTTTCTAAGCCCCAAGTCTGCCGGATGGCGCCCGGTGCCATCAATTTTCTTCGATTTACCCACCCATGAAACAGGTTACCTGAAGATTTCCACGGATCCATTCATAACGATCAGGAGAAAAATGTCTCTCGCAATTATGGCTGCGGCACTTTTCTATTGATCGATTCAATGTTACAGAGGTCACGTTCTGAGCACAAAACGATTCGTAGAATAGTATTTCTCGTACCAGTAATTGAGGTACTTTTCCCCCAATCAACTCAATGTTACGGGAGACTGCGGTAATTTGCTTGCAGAGATTAGGAGAAAAGTATCTTTCATGCGCGTTACCAAAGCCTTTTTCCTTTGATCAACTCAATGTTGCTTGAAAGACGGCAATAACGATCAGGAAGAACTTCCTCATGCATTGAAAAAGAAGGAAATATTTCGGGGATAAGCTGATTCTACAGAAATTTAGAGGCCATTAAAGGTGTGCTATAGTAGCGGGGAACCCGCAACCTCCCTAGTCCTCCTCCTATAATATATAGCCTAGTTTCCCAGTCTTAAAAATGATGAAGTAAGAAGTTGAACGCACTCGCGATCACGTTGGCGCGAAAATGCCCCCACAGCAAATGAGTCGGCGTGGCTCTTTTCAGTATACTGTATGTATACTAGGCCTGATGTGATGAAGACTGGAAGTTGAAATTTTTCAAAGTCCCTAATGTAAGTCAAGGTCATTGATGATGTCATAAAGAGTCACACGTCACGTTATGTCATGTTACGTCACCCAGTTCATAGGAACTCCCGGACCCGGACGTTCTCTGAGGATGTAGTCTCACTAACAAAATGGATAGCGGGTTCCCCGCTAAAAATCCGTATTTTATTTTGAGGATCGAGAATTCGTAGATTTAGCAGCGCTGGAGGCACGTAAACTGTTTTTTGAGGTACCTTCAAGGTATACACGGTTGGAGGGAGACTTGGAAATAAAATTCACAGGTTTTTCAACGTAGTTAAATGGGGGAAGGCAGGGCTCCTGTTTTATAGGGTAAGGGCTTTTTCTAAGGCTAGTGGTGTTTGGAGCGTTGCATATCCGGCTTATTGAAGGGTGGTGTTTTAATATTGCATATCTGGCTCACTGAAGGGGCTAAGACAATTAATGTTTCTCGCATTGCATATCCAGTTACTCGAAAGAGCTGCATTAATCAGGCCATAACTACAGACCTCCAAGCTGTGTACATGATAGGAGGACTCGAAAAAAAAACTCGCAGCCCACTGACTGAGCTGTTCGTGGTTGCCTCCACTGACTTTGATAATTGAGGCAGAAAGGGAACCTGTTTTATGGGAGTCATAAGCGTGCAGAAATGCAGAATTGACCTTTAATTTTATTTAATAAAGTTTGAACTTTGTTCCTCACCATCCCCCGAAATGTTTCCAAGTCCCACTTTCTATCAAACAGTGCCTTTTTCTAAGTCCCAAGTCTGTCGAACGACGCCCGTCATTTCTCTTCGAATTACTTCCCTGTAAAACAGGTTTTATGTTAAAGAAAAGTTTTCTGGAGAATTTCTATTTTTTTTTTTTCAGTATCCAGAGCAAAGTTGCCATTTTAGCATGATTGTTGCCAAATGTAGCCTAAAATTTTTTATTCAGAATTGAAAATTTCACTGTTATGCTAAGGAATTTTTGTAAATTCCCTTTTGGCTGCACTGATCCAGAGTAGAATTATCAAGATAATTTACTGAGATTGTTAAACCATTAATTCCTGTTTACATTTTTTCAATAAAAATTTGATTCACGAATAATTTATTGAAATCGCGCCGTCTTACTGGTCTTATACTATCATTCTAATAAACACCAACAATGATAATCTTTTCGTACAAATTTATGGCTCGAAGGTTGCGAAAACCCTGCTGTAAAATCACGAAGGAAAATATTATTTCGCGTGATCATTAAAAAATAAATTAATACTAATATTACGAGCATATTGTGGTATCTACTCAACATCTATGCCTACAATTTAGGCTAGCGTGGAAGATGATCGAGTTTTCCCCCTTTTTTCTCACTCTTTTTCGTATGCCTGACGAAGGAAGAAGATACCTAGATAAGAATACTGCAATATACTCGCGTAAGCTCAGTAATTTTTGAAACAAATTTTAATTAATGGAATAACTACCTATTATTGTTTCGTGAAAAAACGAGTATTACGAACTCAATTAGTACATATTTTGTCGTGGAGAAAACCTCGAGATGGAAAAATAATGAGGAGTTTCGTATTAGAGTGATGTTGATCGAAACTTTACCTCTTCTCGGTCCGAATACACACCCTTAAAGATTTCCATTAAGGAGTTGTTCTCATCTTTATCCAACAATACTCTGCGATTATGTCGACGTAAAAGAATAATCGGTAGCGGAACTTTTCCATTCTCGAAATAGGAATAGTTTTCGATGTTCGGATAAACAGAGGGACTGCGGAAATTGATGAAGAACTAGGGAGATATTCACACATACGTGTCATTCTCGCCAAGGAAATAATTACTCGTAAGAAAAGAGGTTCTGAACACAAAATTACAAATGTTGAAGTGCAATACTGCCCTACAAAGTGAGATTGACATATATCCAAAACAACGATTTGGAGAATGGTATTATTCCTCTTAAAAAGTTGAATTAGAACAAAACAATTATTGTACAAGCCTGCATTTCATGATTTTTTACCTAAGAATCCGATGGTCGTTTCAAATTCTTGTTGACAGCATTAGTTTCAGAGATATTATTTTACTAATATTCACGTTAGTGGATATACGTCCCACTTGCCGACAAAGGAATAGGACGTGTATCCACTTTCGAATGATTTCACAGACAGAGCACACACGCACACACTCATAGGTAAACCAAACAGAAGATATTTTTCTCTAGATTTGTATTTTGGATGTACGTCGATCTCACTTTGCAGGGCAGAATAATATTTAGGGTTCCTTCAAGATTGGCGGAAAACGCCGAATTGAAGGATATCAGGAAAAATAATTATTTTAGATGTGAAAACACTAGACGAGAAACCGCAAAAAAGATGAGATTTATCGAAAAGCTACCTTCTAACATCAGCAGGGAGGTGCTAGCAAATATCGTCATGGGTAAAATTCAGTAGATGGAGGCCTCTTAGTTCTTGGTATTGACCTACATGGTGAATGAGCAGTAAAGCACTCAAGTTTGTGAATGTTCTTCTTGTCCACCAAATGAAATCTGCGAGCGTATATAGAGAGCGCATGACATAGTCCATACCGGAGTATTAGCAGGGGAAGTATAATAGCAGATTAGAATCTGAGTATTAATACTGTACGAATTTTTCAGAGACGTTGTCTCGTCCTCTCAGGGATGATGGATTATACGTACTCACATTCTTTGATGCGTTCACAGACAGGAGGTTAATACCATTGAATTTACTGAAATAAAATTTTAGAACAAAATTGCGTCATCTTTGGCTCAGTCCATCACGACTCACGATGAATCGTGATCGAAATATAACAGTAATTAAAATAATGATAATTCTAATGCTGATTAATGATTATTATGCACTTTCTTCCGAAACTCGAGTCAACCTTTTTGAAAAATTTTTGAGAATAAGTATTTCATTCGTGTCTGTTAAATTGACGGTCAAGTCTTGCGAACATCGATAACAGCATAAGAGAATGATTCATCAGAAGTATAATGACGAGTGCCCGGGTTTTTCGGCACTATTCGGTATTTGCAAAATTTATGGAGCACACGCGGTTTTCAGTGCGTTTACTCATTCTCGACGCAAAATTATTTGATTTCTGGGCTAAAATACGTAATTGGTTTACAAAAATTTGCAAGAGTGATACCAAATCCTCTCAATTTTTCGATCAGAATTGTTCCATTTTGGACCAAACTTTATGGAAAATGATGTCTTCAAAGAGTACGCTTTTTGAAAGGAACTTGCAACCATTAAGCACTTGGTCGCTGTGGATGAGGTCAATTTGGACGTTGACCGTATGGTCCATCGGAAGTTTACGAGGAAGAGTCTTGATTCTACTACTTCCCTCCCCCGCGATCTGAGCCGCGATAGTAAGAAATTACGTTGTATCAGGCGCCCGTTTGTGGGGGAATTTTCATCCAAATTGACTCGTGTCCTGCACCCCTTTGGCTTCCGGCCTGCATTTTATAACCTCACTACTACTGTGAAGGATTTGTTCGTCAGGCTAAAGGACCCTGTCCCGTCGGTCGAGAAGAGTGGGGTGCAGGTTCGAGTGTGGGGCTTGTAACGGCGTATATACAGGCAAGACAGTTCACCGCTCGGAATTTAAATGGACGAACACCTTAAAACCTGAAGCAAACGAAAATTGGGTGGATCGGCCTTCGCGAACCACATTACTTTTAATGGTCGTGGTTTCAGGGAACGGTCAGCTACCCTCCTTTGTAAGGAGAAGTCGTAACGCGCTCGATTGCGGTAGCAGTCATAACTTACCCCGCTATTTGCATCGATCCACGTGGACCGCGTGTTTCTCTGGCTTCAAAGCGACCTGTCGCATAGGAAATAATGGACGCATATCACGAATCTCAATTTGCAGAACTGAACCTTTGTACATGAAAGAGAGATATTTTTCTGCAAGTCGCGATTTGTGATTCACATCCCTTCAAATCAGGGATTTGGAAATTGGTTTTTCAAAATTATGCTGACAAACATTTTTCAAATGATTTGATTCGCAGTTGATTGAGCGATCCAATCCGCTGTGAGACCAATGATTTGATTTTTCGAAAAGTGTTTCTCATTCCAGTCGAATGTTGAAGCTTGAGAGAGAGGGGGGGGGGGGAGGGAAAGAGGTCAAAAACGAAAGCAATTTTCTGACTGTTATTTCTGATTTCAATTCTTGACCGAAATAGTCTTCTTTATTTAAACGCTGAGATTGAACGGCAGAACAAAAATGCCAAAGTGGGAAAAAGAGGTTGGTTCGTTCATTAGAAAGCAATCGTCGATCAACTTTTTTTCTCGTACTTGTGGTTTGGCCTGTGTCGAGCCTCTTCGGTGCCTCGCGCCAACGAACTAGAAAAATCTCTTGCTGTCTTTTTTTTTTTAATACATAATTTTTTTGTGATGCACCTGAAGAAAATTGTAGTAAAAGTTCCCATTCCTTTGCCGGCTATTGTGTTCGGCGCTCGGGGCAGTCGCCCAATCTACCCACATTTCGGCACGGCCCTGCTCGCAGTTTTTGTAGCCAAGGATGGCCAGCCTCCGAAGTATCTGTATCCAATCAGCGCCCATATGAGGCCTTTTTTCAATTTTTTTTTTCTCTCCTCACCGGTGCGAGGCCTACAGTAGTACGGGAGACTAAAACTCGAGCTTGAGAATTGAGACTGAAACTCGAGACTGATACTTGAGCTTGAGACTCAAGACTGATACTAGAGACTAAGAGTCAAGACTGACACTCGAAGTCAACTTGAAACTGAGACTCAAGACTGATACTTGAGACTGAGACTCGAGCTTGAGAATTGAGGCTGAGACTCGAAACTGACACCTGGGACTGACACTTGAGACTGAAACTTGAGCTAGCGACTCGAGAATGAAACTGGAACTGGACACTCGAGCCTGAGACTCAAAACTGACACTCGAGCTTGAGACTCGAGCTTGGGAATTGAGGCTGAGACTGACACTTGGGACCGAGAATGGAGCTTGAGACTCGAGACTTGAGACTGAGACTCCAGCTTGACACTCGAGACTGAGACTCGGGCTTGAGAAATGAGGCTGAAACTCGGGACTGACACCCGGGACCCATACTTGAGACTGAAACTTGAGCTAGAGACTCAAGACTGAGACTGGAACTTGAGACTGGAGACTGACACTCGATACTGATACTCAGGACTGACACTCGAGCCTAAGACTCAAAACTGACACTCGAGCTTGAGACTCGAGACTGAAACTCGAGCCTGAGACTCAAAACTGACACTCGAGATTGAGACACGAGCTTGAGACTCGAGACTGAAACTCGAGCTTGAGACTCGAGCTTGGGACTTGAGGCTGAGACTGACACTTGGGACCGAGACTGGAGCTTGAGTCTCGAGCCTGAGACTCGAGTTTCAGACTTGAGACTGACTTTCGAGGCTGAGGCTCGAGACTGAGAATTGAGGCTGAGACTTGGGACTGACACTTGAGACTGAAACTTGAGCGAGAGACTCGAGACTGACATGTTTGTCCAAAGCGCGCTCGCTAGTGTATATTTTTTACCTCTTACGGTTTGTAAAACATATTTTAATCAAAAAAATATATTTCTTGCTTAAATCTGTACCGTACCATTGAGGAACGTATTCGTGTAACTGAGACTGGAACTTGAGACTGGAGACTGACACTCGAGACTGACATTCGAGGCTCAGACTCGAAACTGAGACTCGAGCTTGAGGATTGAGAATTGAGGCTGAGACTCGGGATTGAGACTGGAACTTGAGACTAACACTCAAGCTTGAGACGCAAAACTGACTCTCAAGATTAAGAATCGCGCTTGAGACTTGAGACTGAAACTCGAGCTTGGGACTCAAAACTGATACTAGAGACTGAGACTCAAGCTTGCGACTCGAGCTTGAGAATCGAGGCTAAGATTCGAGACTGACATCCGGGACCGAGACTCGAGACTGGGACTCGAGCTTGAGAATTGTGAATTGAGGTTGAGACTCGGGACTGACACCCGAGACTGACACTTGAGACTGAGACTTGAGCTAGAGACTCGAGACTGAGATTGGAACTTGAGACTAACACCCAAGCCTGAGACTCAAAACTGACACTCGAGATTGATACTCGAGCTTGAGACTTGAGTTGAGACTGAGACTCAAGCTTGAGAATCGAGGCTAAGAGTCGAGACTGACATCCGAGACTTGAGACGGAGACTGGAGCTTGAGACTGGAGCCTGAGAATTGAGGCTGAGACTTGAGATTGACACTCGAGACGGAGACTGACATTCGAGCTTGAGACTTGAGCTTGACCCTCAAGCCTGAGAATTGAGGCTGAGACTCGAGACTGACACTTGATTTTGAGACTCGAGACTGAGACTGGAGCTTGATACTCAAGACTGACAATCGAGATTGACACTGGAGCTCAGCGTCGTCGCCAGACTTTTTGAGACCTAAAGCAAAATTTTCACATGAGGCTAATCTTCAATTAAGACAATATTTTAATTTTTTTTTCTCCTTACCGGTGCGAGGCCTACAATAGCGCGAGGCCTGTAGCGGTAATACCTACTCACCATCCTCTGACGACGGCCCTGTATCCAATACAATCTTAAATAACTTGATTATTCTTTGAGATCAACTCATGCAACTTTGGTACATTAGGACGACCAAAAGTTAATTTTTTTACAGAGTCGTGCCAAGTTGTGAGTCTGTTTTGATCATCAAAGAGAAGGAATCCAGACGAGATTTTTCTTGTTATAACGTAAAAAACACGCGGAATATTAACTGGCATGATTCTCGTTCAACGAGTTGCACAAAATTCAAATCTCCCCGCGAATTTTCATCGTAAATTTAATAATACCTACCGAGGCTTTCTGTTTTTCATGTTGCAAAATTTTTTATGCTCAATAATGTTGATTCGAATCTCGAAGACCATATGATAAGCTTTTAAGCTATGTTAATTTTTCAGGGTACGAAACCATTCAAGTTTCCAAGTTTCCAAAAAAAAAAAAAAAACGCAACCACAATGGATACTTGTTTCTCGATTCAACCTAAAGTGTTTTGAATTTGTAGTTATGAGTAATGAGGTTGAATTTTTTTTAGTGGTGAGATCGTAAGACGCGGAATTTTCGATTTTTTTCCGAATCGTATTACCTATTATAAGTGTGTCATTGGACTCAGTCAACGACGAAACAATCTAGAATGTTGTAAACCCGTCAAGTCAATTATGTAATTGTGCCAGTGAATGACTGCTTGAAAAAATAACAATGTTTTTCCCCGTAATTACGTGCGGTTAACCTGAAATTAAGGAGTATCCGAAAATAAATGCGTATAGTGTTTACGAGCACATTCAAATTAATTATCGATATTGGTCGCGTTTCAACATTGGAGACTTCGGAGGTAGTAATTTTAGAGTAGGAGAATGTTGAAGTTGCCAGGGGGTCAATAACAAATTTGAATGAAATTCCTCGTCACATCCTGGAAACGAAGATAGACTCATGTCCTTTCTTCTTGGAAGTACGAAGTCATTTTTTGATCCACCTCCCCGAGCAAAATTCTAGCCAGCTCACTACACGCAAAGACGAACTCTAGGAAACGAATTGAATATTAAAAGTTTGATGCCATGGAATGAAACTCCTAGTTTTGGAACTCCCTGTTTATAATTTGCGAATTTGTATCAATGAAGTAAGAAATAGGTACGGTGAAAATCATTCGAGGGAAGCCTTCTGTTTTGACCGATCGCTGCTCTTATGTCTTGTTTTTGTATTCTGTATTATTCCAGTTACATACTAATTAGCCTATTTATCTTTGACAGGTATCATCCGAATGGAAATCATGGTGTAGACGAACTATAATCATTCATCGAGAGCACCTATACTTGTACCTATAAAAAATGGCTGCTGAAGAAAAAGAAGTTAACGAAAGTTGCAATTTCTATTGGCACTTAGTTGACATCTCTCATTTGGAATTTTTGCAACTTTTTACACAGGATCATCACGTGCCCCATCGTAAGAACGAATCAACATTTCGTGATTGATGATTTATTAACAATATTAAATTACATTGAGAATTTTGAATCGAGTACAGAAATCAAGGTATAGGTAACGTTGGAAAAAAAAAACAAAAGAGGACAAAAAAATAATGACGTAGAAGCGGGAGTATTGAGTGACTAGCCGAAGAAGGAATCAGCCTTGTCCTTGTATTTGGCTCGGAGGGAACCGTCGGGGTCGAATTTGTCGAGAAGCGCGTTCCATTCTTCCTTCTTGTTATCGTGTAAGTATTTGATGACTCGTTCTGCTCCTTCCTTTTGTTTTGGCGAGCATGCAGCGCACTCGGTCTTGATGGCATCAGGGATGGATTCTGCGGACAAAAAAGAATGATCGATACAATTAGAAGTTTTCAAGACTTAATATTATGTTGATAACAGAAATGGGGGGATTACGTATTTATAATTTGTTTTTCATTCACAGTACTTTGCGTACTACACATGAAGTGTTAATCAAGAGTATAAAGATTTTATAGCCTGTTTTGATGTACGTACGAGTCATAGTTTTATTTTTGAGAACTTGAAAATTGCTCGCAAGGTTACTACACATGTTTGACGTAAGCTCACACGTATTTTTTATCTGAAAATTCAGGGCATATGGGTTCGTATTTTACGAAGTATGGAATTTAATTTTTTGTTTCAATTTCAGAGAAGATGTTGAAGATCATATGAAGAAATGGGCTTTCTCGTGAATGGTTTGTTGGATGGTTCAGTTCAAGGAGAATATTCCAACGCATGAAGGATTTCGAATCTAAATGAGTTTCATTCATTTCCAAGCTTTCAGGCCTGAACACCGTAAATTTGGCTCTGAGAACTCTTAAAAACGAAAAAACTTGAAATGATGATCGATGGGAGTTCACCGCATTGGTTCGTGGAATCATGAGACAAACAAACAAGAATGAAACCAACAGCTTATGTGTGAAATTATGTTCGATGAGTCAATGACTGAAGACAGATGTTCTCAACGAACTTCAATAGGATGCAAAATAGCAGTTTGACGACTTCAACTTATTAAATTTGCCTTAGGAGTACATGCAGCTCATAACTAATGGAAACAGATGAGTACAGATGGGGAGGGGGGAGTAAGGAATATGATTACTGATGAAATATTTTAGAGTCAAACACAATTGAGCCCTTGTTTTAAAGAAGGGCGAAGCTCTAGTTACGTTTGAAAGTTTAGAACGTCCGCGCGGAGTGCACACGTTGTGGTCTGAGGATGTAATTGATTCATTGGGAAGGTACACTTTTATACTTCAACTCACGCTTTAGAATCACCATTGCTGCTATATCCACCCCAGTAGATTACTACGACGAAGAGTCCATACTCGCTCTTCTTGGTGACACTTTCCCTTCTTGAAAAACCTAGTTTAAAATCACGTTGTTTGTACAAGTTGTGCACCTTTTCAGTCGCTGGAATCATCTCTGAACTACTTGACAAACATTCCACCACTCAGAAAGAAAATACATGTATGTTTAAGTGCAAAACCTTTAATGTAACTTGAAAAACTTCATTGTCAAAATCTATCTACATCTTCATTGTGATAATCTACGTACATTTTCGAAGTCTCGAGATTTTGAAACCTCCTGAGAGCGTGTTTACGGGGTAATACTTGAATAAGGTCGAGGAATCCGATTCTGGATTCTTCCTAAAAAGGTCGAGAGGCCAGCCTTTTTTCAAGGGAGGCTCAATTACTTATTTTGACCAAAATTAGATAGTGACATGAAGAAAAGTGAGGATTAGGAGACAGCAAAAATGCACAAATTTCTGGTATTTTCCCACAACATTTGAGAGCCTGGTATGTTTCGTGTATGTGGTGGTCATCAAAACCATTCCGTCACGCAGGTGTACAAAACTTTGGAAGTTTTTTTTTTCCCCGTGACCTTCCCTTCATTAGCTAATGCTGTGACGCTATCCGCTCTCATATTTTAGGTCTTTAGTTCGCCCATGTCAACTCTCTTTAGATTCGCCCAATGTTAATCGAAAATCGACCCAAATGACTGGAAATCAACCGCCTCTTTGTACCATCGATCCCAGATCGACGTCGATTTGAAGTTGCTTTGAAGTCGAACTAAAGATCAAGTTGAAATCGATGCCATAGAATAGTCGATTTTTCTTAGGTTGATAGAAAATTTGGAGAAGTTTACTCAAATTTGACATTCATTCAAGATCGACTAGCGGGTACCGTGTCGAAAAACTACAAATTGAAGCAAAAGAGGAACCAAAATTTGGATTCGAAATTGATCGGAAATTGACGTGGCAAATAAGACGAAATAGCCTTGGCGCTTAACAACCCAGCACTGACGTGAGGTCCATCTCGTCGAAGACTTTCAAAAACTGAATTCTCGAGTGGTTGATTTCCCCTTCCCCGCCCCCTTCATCGCAGAATTAGACTTGGAAAGATTTTCACTCTCGAATTACATCCATGAAAAAGAAGATGCCAATAGAGTTTGACTATGCAACTGAACATGGGAATATTGGAACTAGAGAAATTTTGGATTTCCGTTCTAGGAATTTGACGCGGCCAGCGAATGTGTTTTTGATCGACTCAAAAAATTCGTTATCAGTCTCCTATTCCCAGAATGTGGTTCTCAGGGGAGTTGGTTATCACCCATTTAATAGACTTGAACAAAATTTGAGACTCGCGACCCCTTATAGTCGGAGGATCTACAGCGACTTGACTCCTGTGGTTTCGTTTCAAACCTAGTCAACACGAATTATGAAATGTAGGCCTATTCTTTCTGTCTTTGTTGCTTTTATTTATGTTGGCGTAAAGTTGAGAGGCTTAGTCCTTCACCTGTGGACACCCGTCTGACATGCATAGATCTTAATTGCGTACTACAGTCACCTAGCAAAGATAGATCACTGTCCGCGTTCCGCGTGAAGACGTTTCTCGCCACCAGTTTGCTACAGTAACAAAATACTTGTACTAGTTTTACATCGGTTCTTATGGAAAAATCTCCGTTGCAGGTCATTTTCTCGGAAAATTGATGAGAAACTAATTTAAAGTACATAAAATTTCCTTCAAATTTGACGTTTTCAGTTTTTCTTTGAAGTGCGCATAGTTTTCGAGATAATTGCATGTGAAGAGTTAATCTCCATAAGAGCCTACGGAAAAGTAGTACAGCTTTTATAACCTACGAAAGTGCTCCACTAGCGCTTGGGGGATAGGTTCAAACTAATCAAAGTACGTGTCGATCAGGAGAAAAGTACCTGTACTACTGGTATGAAAGATACTTTTCTCCTGATCGTTATTTTTTCTGAGAAGCTCGTCAAAGAATGTATTTCAATGTTACCAGATGATGGATACGTGGTACCACACCCGTTCCACACTGGTACCGCCTGACTAAATCTTAATTCATTAAACTGGACTTCCTTTCTCTTTCTTTCAAATAAGTCATCAATAAATTCCTATCGATTGCCCAATTCTGTGATTTTGACAAGAAAAAGAAAAATTTTCAAACCATCGATAGTTTCTCAAACGATCGACGAGGTCTAAGTCTGAGAAGATGGGTGAATTCGTTCATTTTCCTTCGTCCTTTGCTGTAGGCTTAGACTTTCTGCTTGAGGTCCAATGCGACACCTACGCCAAAATCCTTCACATTTGCAATTTGAAGAAACCTTTAGGCTCAGTTAAAAAACGAGGCTGAGGTTGCAAAACTTATGACATGACGCGGCGTGATCTTGGCGAATTGTCGAGAATTGAATTTGTTGAGCGCGTATCCTTCAAATTTCTGCCTCCGCCTATTAAAAGCTGATTACACCCGATTACTTTCCACGCCCAGTACCTTCCATGGGTACAAATGTACTCAAAATATAGCCACTGTCAATTCATTTTCAATCCGCACCGATGCATACATCGACAGTCGAAGTCCTAAGTCTGTTAAAGCGAGAAGGAAAATAAGAATCATTCGTGAACTCGGGACTCGATGCGGTTGTGTACCGCCGATACATGAAGACATTCCCTTTTTGTACCCCGACAACTCAGGACTCAATTCGGCATCGCCCGAGGAAACAGTGTAATATAATTATTTCATCATATTTTCTGGATCGATTCTGTATAGATGTACTTTCAATAATTATGAAAACTAAGAAGTTTCTATTCATAATGGAATGATTCAAAATGATCGAATCAAAGTTCTACAGAAAAAACAGATTTATGTAATGTCCGTTTGACATTTCATGTCCCTATCCGTATTATATGTCCATTTAAGTATGTGAAATATCCTCTTTTTCCCAAAATGTCCCCAATTGAGGGCATTTTGGGGACATCTTAGTCGGTAAATGTTTAACGGGTAGGAATATTTTCATTTCATTATTTTGTTTTTGAATGGAAACAATAATTAAAACTTTGGGACCAGACGGAAAAAAATAAGCGTAACTGACCTAGAGAAAGATGAATAGTGATGTGCTAGAAGATTTGTACTTGACAAATAGCGAACGAGAATTTCACATTCCGTTGTCAAAAAATCTTGATCGCATGCTAATTGGAAGAATAAACAAATGACCTAATTTTCTTTGGAACTTTATGAAAAAAGAAATAGTTGGAGAGGAATCTAAGGTCAGTGATTGTCAGTCCTGAAAGTGGAGTTCCCTTTTTCTCCCAAGAACTTGATTCGAGAAATGATCGTCGATGGTGAATGATCCTATACCCTCCAAAGCTATTCGGAGTAAAGTTATGACCTTGTATTTGTTTTTTCCCTCATTGGGAACTGGCAGAATTGAGTCTCGAAATTAATGACCAAATATTCGCTGACAATCATGTTAACACGAGTAAGTTATTGGTAATAACCCCGAGCAAATAGCCCGCTTATGTTGCTGTTTAAATTAGACTATTTTTAAAGTTACAAATACCGTAGTCCTATAAGATTATAGTTTCTATATTACATTAAATAAATCGTCTACAATGTTCGAAATTTTTATTTACTGAACACAACAAAAAATATACGTAAGGGGAAAAAAGTGTAGCATAAGAACTCGATGAAAGTTTTCAAAATAGCGAGGAAGCATATGAAGCGTGTTTAAAATATCACGAATTTAAAAAAATAATTTTCAGTCGTTTTGTGAACGATGGCACAAAAAAGTGACAATAATAAAATGGAAGGCGATCAAGCAAGAAAACATATTTCTTTTCTAATGAACAAAATTAAAGAAGTGGAAAAATCCTGCTCGTACAATGAACTCCAAAATTCTTGAATAAGAGGCCTGAGAGCGATCTTTGAGGTAAATAGGTATAGCAATAAGAAGGCGAGTATGCTATGAACTTTTTATAGAATTGTCATTTTTTTCGAACCACTCTAAAATTGTTGTAATTGTCTACTTCGGTTATGTATTCGTTTTTGATGGTATTTTGCAAATCGTTTATAGCTGGTTGTAGTTCAGGAGGAAGCATGGCAAATGTGTTGAACGCTTTTGAAAGAACTGCTACTCCTAATCCTGCAGATTAGAACAACATTAAATGACATATGCTCTTATTGGGATTCGGTGAGAGGGCGATCTATTTACAGCGGGAGCGAGGGGAGTAAAGCTTACATACTGAAGGAAAGAAAAGTCGAAATTCACTCGAAGAAACCATCCAACTTATCAAAATTGATAGGCGTAGAGTTGAAAGATACAGTGAGCATTTTGCTGTAGTCTTACTCTAGAAGTTATTAGGTATGTTTTTTCTGATTGGAGTCCGTCACGTCAATGGCGGAGTGAGAGTGAGACAGTCGAGTCTGTCCCTCTAACTTTTGTTTTTCTTCCCAAAATGTTCTCATTAGTTATTTTTGCTTCTTTGGTTGGAGTTTTGCTTTATATTTTGTTTAACCCTGTCTTGAATTTCTGAGGCTCAATTTCATTATTAGAGTTTGATTGATGGATCTTCTGAAAATTCAAAGCTCTGGGTACCTGAGGGTAAAGATTTTGTATCGTATCGGAAAATCTTTCTTTCTTCGTGGATCGATTTTGGTAAGGCAAATGCTGTTCGTGGGTTATTTGTTTCAATGCTCACAAATTCATTAGGACTGGAAATTTTTTATCTATTGATTCGGTACTCGACCTAATTCTCAAGTTGTTTTAGTCAATTGAAACCTTCTTCTTCTCAAAATTGTATCAAAGCTATTTCACCAAAGCTCGGAAAATTTTCAAAATTTATTTGAAGTTTATTGTTTTAGAAAAATCTTGAGCTTGAGCTTCGTACTATCTATAATGAAAGTTCTCATGACCCTGGAAGGTGACTGCAAACACTAAATTCATATCGCCGGAAATTCTCTTTCGTAATCGAGACACCTCACCAAATTTGTAGCATCGTTTGTCAATATTTTTAATACTTCCGACATTGAAAACCAATTCGCACATTCGCTCTAAGTACTATCGGACATAATTTTAAATAAATTCTACGAGTACACGAAGCACGTGTGGCCCTCCTCTCTGTCTAGAATTTCTTGTAATCACTCGTCGATTGCTATCTGACCAGCAAAGTACCTATTATGAGCAGTACAAAATATTATGTATTTCTGTATTATATTAATAAGGCTGCACTCTTTCATAGTTTGTAGCCGTAGATTTATGACATGCGTGAGAACCAACCGGGTCTATGGTTCTTCAAACAATAGGTACATATCGGTGTCGATAAAGATGAAGAATAAACACTATTACCTAATGTGCGCTAATGTGCACTAAAGTGTAACTAGAGAAAGGTCGTGCAACTCGTAGAACGTAATTTTTAAGTTTAAATACTTATTCCGTGATATGAATGAAACGCTATGTAACTCGACAAGCCTTGAAATTAAGAGTGGTTGGTAGCCCAAATTCTTTGATCGATTGTCCTACGATGGTACGATTTTTGAATAGAATGAAATTTATTTCATGATTACGGAAGAGAAAAGAACTGGCAGAATGATTATGATTCAACGAAATTTGAAAGTTTAATATAGGAACGAATGTGACTGTAAAGAAAATTTTCAACTGTCCAAGTGGGAGTACGAAACTTCAACGCGCAGATTCAAAATTGTAATTGGGAAGCTTGTGTGAGACATTTTTCATCTGAGTCGATTCACGTTTCAGGTCACGGAGAAAAACACCAATTGTAATAAGAGGTATGTAATCACACCTTGTACTGTATACATTGTGAGAAAATTTGAATTTTCTTGTTAAAAAATTTGAGCCGTAAATTTCATTCCCAGTAAACCTCATTTCAAAAAATTGCGATCAAATTCGAACTATTTCCCGGACAATTTTCAACAAGGATGATGAATTGTTGAAGACGAAATCACCACTTTCAAAACATAAAGTTTACTCACTTTTCAATTCGGCACCATCGGGTGTGCACTTTCCTTTATCCATAATGCAATTGTAATAATTCATGAGGAGCTTCTCGTTTCCTAAAATTTCATCCAGGTTGACATTATCGTATTTGGTGGTGAATTTGTCTGGGGCAGCTTCCAACAGCGTAGCTACCGCGAACACGCACACGGCTAAGGCGAAAATTTTCCTCATTTTCACGAAGTTAATTTAATACTAAAAACAATGTGTCGAGAGAACTAAATGCTGACACGAATCAGTTCGAATATCGATACTGCACTGAGCCGGCTTATCGCGAAGCTCCTTATTTTGTAGGGTCTCCACCACCTTTCGCTTCGCCACTCTGCTCTCTGACTCGATGTCCTTTGATTGACGTCAGAGTACGCACACCACGATTATTAACATCTAATGACTCATTACTCGTTTTTTTTTTTTTTTTTCCTCTTCGTGTATTCGGTTTTAATTATTTTTTGCGTACACGTTATTCGTTTGTTTATGAATTCTTTATCGCTCTGTACGAGAATCGACTTTTCGTGAGGTCATTAAATTTTTCTGTTCGCCAAACACGAGATGATATATCGTGAGAGTGGAAGAAAGACGTAAGATTTGTAATTCGGACGTTACAACGATAACATAATTTGTAGAAGAAAATTTTATTGCCTGCAGAAATGTGTTAAGCGTGACGTGACTATTGGTCAGTCAATTTATTGGGTTCCAATACTGTTTAAATTTCGGTCAAATTTTTTCATTTTTCACCACGACCGCAAATTGTATGAAAAGGAAATATTCTTCAGTCGAACTTAATTATTGATCTGTATTTTACTCATTCAAATGTGAACACCAGTTGGACGTGATTAATCAAAAATGTACGAAAAAAAGAAAGGGGATGATTTGAAAAAATAGTAATCAATCGATTGTATAGGAGGGGGGTTAATTTTTGGTCTACTGAATGAAAATTTTGATTATTGAGCTGATGATCATAATATAAAGATCTGAAAGAAAAATGTTCTGGTAGAGTTAGATCGCTTTTAATGTTCCTTTATAGTTGCTCGATCCAGCTATCGGTTTAGACAGAATAATTTTCTTTTCGATAGCGGATAGAGGCTTAGTCAAGACATAAAGAAGTATAATTACACTAATAAGGGCCAGTCGAGCCCAAATTAGGTTTAAACCAAGTTCATAGTAAATCTATTACCTCATCTCACAATATCGTCAGTTCGGTTTACGTGAGAAAAGCAGTTCTAATGCCTTGGCCGACTTACAATACTGTATTCAAGACGCATACTTGTCTAAATCAAGTCCACATGCAATCTTCTTTGATCTTGAACAAGCCTTCGCTCGAGTCTGGAGGTATTTCATCAACCGAAAATTGTTCGATTATTGCTCAAATTGTAATCTCCTAATCATCCTCGGAATGTTCCTCGAGAACAGACTCATAAAGGAAGGAATCCAGCTCGTATCCATTTTGTATGTGCTGGACTGCATTTGCTGCCTGACTTGCGCTACTCTTTCCTCTACTAAAACCCGCTTGTTTGGGCATGAGTTGCTCTTCGATCGTTTCGATTATTCGGTTCATCCTATCCTTTCAAAAATCTTGAAGAGGTGGTGAGTTGGTAGTATAGCGACTGGTCGTGATTCTTACCTGGTTTTGGTATTGTCTCTACATGGGCTTTTGACATGTTCATGTCTTTGCTCTGGTCTTATCCTTACGGAAATTTTCATTGTGGCAGTGATTCTCAAATCTGCGAGTCCGAGTTCGCGAGTCCGAGGGAGATTCCCCCCCCCCCCTCTCGAAAGGCACTTAGAAAAATTTCGAGGTTTTCTCAAAGGAGTGATTCTGAAATCTACGAGTCAGAGTTCGCGAGTCCGAAGCAGTAGTTTATCCTAATATAATGAATAGATTTATACTAGGTTAAGAAGACGCTGAGAGCCATTATTAAGCTTGATGGTGTCATGCACACTTATGTTAAGTGACTTTTTCTGCAAAAATGAGTTAAGTGCAGAAACAGGTTGCAGACACGAAGACTGTCAAACTGTATTGATGACAGGGAAAATAATTCACAAATTCGTCACCAGGAAGCAGTTCAAAATTATGTTAAGTACATGTCTGGGATTTTTTTTCGTGCACACTTGAGTTAAGTAACATGTTTTTGCTGTACTTAACACAATTTTGCTCAAAGCATAGCGTACTTAACACAATTTGTCCCCTTCGTTGTTTCACTTAACACATTTTGGCGCGCGGTGATTTCACTTACTACATTTTTACATTAACGAAAGTACACGGTCTTACCTGCGTAAAGCTACCTGAGGTTTTCTTCACCTGTTATACCGGTTTTACCTGTTTTCATTTTTGTTTTTTTTCTGCGTTATGAAGTTAAGGGATGGAAAATATCATTCGCTATTTTTTAGGGTGCTTTCATTATAAACAGCTGTCCTGGGAGGGAGTTGAAGTTGAGGGAATCTTTAAATCGCTCTCCTGAAAAATTACGTTTTTGTCACTTAACTTAAGTGTGCATGACACCATCGAGTCTATTAGCTTGTGACGTCATAGGTTCGGTGACGTCATAAGTCGTGAATTCTGGTCCGCTTACAACATCTGAAACATACTGAAGCGGGACGAATAAGCGGAGCGAGTGAGGCCCAGTAATCTTATCAGCCTTACATATAATAAAGTAGACTTACACTAAACCAAGAAGCGGGACGAATGAGCGGAGCGAGTGAGGTCTCCTAATCTCATCAGCCTGAAATATACTGAAGTAGACTTACTCTAGACCAAGAAGGCTCATTAGCCTAAAATATTACAAAGTAGACTTATACTAGATCAAGCGAGTGTGCCGCTCTAAAGCCTTAGCCTAGAACTCTCAAGTATTTTTATCTCGCATTATCCACTACATATCAGATTGGGCAAAATTTTGAAAAGACGTGAAACATGATCTTTATCTTTTTGGCTGCGCGAAGAAATCCAATACCCAAAATATCTAGATTTCTAAATCCCTCTCCAATAGCTCGGCCTCCTTTTTTTCATACACTTGGTTGTTTTTTGGTTTCCACAATCATTCTGAAAAGTTTGGTTAACCATTTTAGCCTTCTTGAGTTCTTGGGCCGAATTTTTCGATTTGCTCCACCTGTACGTCATCTGTGTCTGGAACTGTTCGAGTTTCCATAATCCCGATTACTTCAATCACCTCTTTAATTGTGAAAAGGCTCTCAAAGTGATCAACTTCTTCTTATGGGTTTCTTTCCAATCTACACTTCTTTAGCTAATTTGCCATTCATGACTAATTGTTTTGCTATCATGCTGGAAGTAGTGCAACCGCCAGCGCCGGATATACCTGAGGCCGCGAAGGGGCGCAGGCTCGCAAAAGGCTGAAGAAGGCCATCGAAGACAGCAAGAGTGCTGCATGGCAAGAGCTGTGTGAGATTGCCGAGGACGACCCATTTGGAAAGCCTTATAAGATAGTGCTGAAGAAGCTAAAAGGCCTCTCAGCAATGAGCCGAATGGAGTCGCATGTTGTGGGTCAAATCATTGATGGCTTGTTCCCACAGCAGCCACCTCCAATGGTAGCCCTACCAATAGTAGAAGAGGATGGTATATCCCTCCTAGATACCGAGGAGGTGGTTGCAGCAGTCAATAGACTGCGGGGTAAGTATTGGAAGGCTCCACGCCCGGATGAGATTCCAAATCCAGTCTGGAGCGCCATACACTCAGTTGACCCGGCACTGCTTGTTGATACACTCAATGCGGAAGTTGTTGGGGGACTGTTCCCTGTGCGATAGAAAAAAGCCAGGCTAGCGCTGATTGATAAGAAGGATAAACCACCTAGTCTACCATCCTCTTACCGTCCACTTTGTCTGCAGGACAATGTTGGGAAACTCCTGGAAAGAGTGATAGCTAATTGACTGGAGAGCTATCTGTTAGATAAAAGAACGGCTTTGCCTGCACAAAATTGCAAAAAATATATTTATATAACGTTTCGACTGAACCAGCAGTCTTCATCGGAATAAACTAACTGATCAACGAAACACGTGAGTGGAAGTACAATGAAAATTACAAGAGATAATAAAGATGAGTAATCAAACGAAATAAACAGAAATAAACTGGTGGAAACCTAAATATTGGCTATAATAGTACCGTACATGGTACCGAGCTTAACGCAAGGGATATAATCTCTAGTAGCCAGTACGGTTTTCAAACTGAACGCTGCACAATCCATCAGATGCTGGGATCCGACTGGAGAGGATAGCCAAGTCAGCGATAGCTACGCGTCAGTTTTGCACAGCCTTCAGCCTCGACATAAAAAATGCGTTCAATTCGTTTCCTTGGGAGAGGATCTTGGAAGCCCGCAAGGACGTAGAAGTGCCCGTATACCTGCTCTGGATGATCAGCAGTTATCTTAGCTGTCGTGAAATCCAATTAGAGACGTCTGCTGGTACAGTAAAGCGCCCGGGCACTTGTGGGGTGCCGCAGGGGTCGGTCCTTGGGTCGCTATTGTGGTGCGTCACATTTATCGGAATATTTAAGGTGAAACTGCCACCGTGGGTTAGGCTTATCTGATGATACCTTGGTGGTATGTACCTCTGATACAACTGCAGCGGTGGAGAGCAGGGTAAACCGGGCCCTAGAGGTAGTGACGCGTTGGATCGAGTCGGCTGGACATCCGTACCCACTCTACCATGGAGGACGGGGCGGCGCGGCGCTGCACATGCGACATAAGCGAATCTTGTTGGAAGTAACTTTAGTGTTTGGGGTCGCAATTCAGTTTCTTGATAAGGTGTTATGCCCTTGAGCTGTCTTTGCTGAGGTCCAATTCTTCCATCAGGTCTGACCATTGTCTCATCTTTCCTCTGCCAGTAATGCCATCAGATCCTCTCCTATTGCGTTTCTTTCCTCGTTAAATGGATTTTCTTCGTAGCTCTCCTCATAGTTTGCCAGCTTGGTTACCGCTTCTCTGTTTATATTGGGTTTACATTTCCTACGACCTACGACATCCATGAGGGTTTGTTTTCCTTGATATTTCTTGCACAACTTTAATTTTGTTGTAGTTGGTCGGGGCAGGAGAGCTGTGTTTTATACTCTCTCTAGTTGGCTGTCTTGAAGTTGGATCTTCTTTGGAAAGGGACAACGAGGACGCCCTTTTCTCCTCTGGAAAGCTTAAAGTATGTCTTTTATTGTGTGTACAAGTTGGAGCTCGAAGTTTTAACCATCCTCTACCCCCTACCTTCGAAATTGACTTAGCTTGTCATCGAGTGCAAAACTTCATGTGAGCGACACTCAATTTCACAATGCAGTGCTTTTTCAGAATTTCCTCATTTTTAAAGTTTTTATCGGCACCCCATACCGCTATTGGAAATCTGCGAGTCCAAGGTGTCCTCACTTCCCTCGTTAATGGACTTGGGAGTCTCGGACCCTCGACCTAATCCAAAAATCTGCAAGTTCAAGTTCGGGTTTCCCAGTCCCAGCGTTCAGTATTGCCGCATTGGTCTGCAGCACCAGGGGTGTGTATTGGGTTTTGGGAATGAGTTGGAACACTTTCTCTTCAAATTGGTTATTGATTTCTTCCGAGACTAAGATCAGGTCGGGGTTGTACCGTCTGTGCCATATTTTGCTATAAAAGGTTAGTTTATTCAGATGAAGACTGCTGGTTCAGTCGAAACGTTATATAAATATACTCTTTGCAATTTTGTGCAGGCAAAGCCGTTCTTTTATCTAATTAAAAGGATGCTGGCAGCTTTGCATCATAAGTGAGTGACATGCCCGCACCGGCCGTCCATTGCTCCACCAGCTCGCCGTTTTGGTCGCGCTCCGCGTATTCCCACTGAATGCTATGGCTGTTGAAGTCACTCGAGTTAGATGGCTGTGTATATTTTTTCCAGCATACTTCAAAAAAAGTTTTGACTCAGAAATATTCATTCTATATGGAATTTTTATTAGCGGGGAACCCGCTGTCCATTTTGTTAGGGGGATTACATCTTCAGCAAACGTCCGTGTCCAGTTTCTGTGAACTGCGTGACGTAACGTGACATGACGTATGGTGCGTTATGATGTCATCAAGCTTGACCTACTTGAAAGACAAAAAAATTTCAACTTTTAGCCGGGATGCTTATGACGTCATCAATGACCTTGGCCTTGACCTACTTTAGGGGCTTGGAAAAATTTCAATTTCCAGCTTTCATTATATCAGGCATAGTATACAGTATACTGAGAAGAGCCCAGCCAACTCTTTTTCTGAGGGGGCATTTTCGCGCCAACGTGATCATGAGCGCGGAAGGTTGCGGGTTCCCCGCTGCCATTGCAAACCTGCAATGGTCTCGAATTTTTATTTTTTTTTGTTTGAAAAAATTACCATAAATGGCGCTTGGATAGATTCATTTCCCTCCCATAGCACAGGAGAATTTATTGAGAAATATAAACCTTATGGTTTTTTTGTGTAAAATATACCTACATTTTTAATTGAGGATCGGATATATTAAGGGGCCGGGCTGAAAATTCGAAAATATTCCAATTTTCAATTGTTGCATTTGAGATTCATAACGGAGGCCGGTTGCTCTTTGTTACTTATAAACTGGCTTCAGGGTCTGTTGAACCCTTGTTAATTTGAAACTTGGTCGGTAAAACAGATTCCTAGAATTAAATGGCTTTTCAATAGACGGCTGGAGTGCCGGTATAGACGTTGAAAATGGGAAACCCAGTCCCAAACTTGCAAATTTTTGATAGCGGATGAAGGCACAGTAAAGAGCTGAAGACATTAACCGATTTGAACCTCATTGTGACATCATCGCCACCCGTGTCGTTATTCGCCTATGACGTCATCAACATTCCTCTCTTTCTCTGTTTTGGACTAGTGGAGGTTGCATGCTGCGCCTAGTTTAAAGCTAGTATAGTCTGGGAAACTTGAACTTGGACTCACTGACTTTTAGATTAGGTCGAGAGTCCAAGGCTTTTAACCCTAGTAACGAGGGAGGTGACCGGAGACTACTCGAACTCGCAGATTTCCAATAGTGGCGTGGGGTGCCGGTGAAGACATTTAAAATGAGTAAATTTTCAGAAGGCACTTCGAAATCGAGTGTCTCACACCAATTGTGATACTCGATGTCAAGCTAAGCCTATTCCGTCGGGAGGGGGTGGGGGGGAAGATGGTTAGAACTTTGAGCTTCAACTCTTATACGAACTAAGAGACATACTTTCGAGGACTCTAGAGGAAACGAAGGCGTCTATGTCCACAAATGAAACAAGATAAAACAATCATGAGCATATACGTAGTAATGGTATAGCCTGCTTCCGGTCATCAGCAATTTTCAACCTATCTACTGAATTCCTTTAGTTCGTAAACAAATACGAGATCTTACGTACGTAGACTATACCTACTTCACTCAAAACTGTATTATTTTCACAATTTAATCTCGGAAAATACAGCGATGAGTCAGAGAACCTTTTCCATAGTTCTTCAATAATAACTGCGCTAAGTATTGTTGTTGAGGTGAAACGGATTTGAAGATAAATGTAGAAGAAATAGGTATTCCATTCTCTATTGAAGGTGAAATGATCGAAATATAACTGAAGAGCGCGGTAATCAGGTCTGAAAATTAGCGGTGGAAAATCATAAAACGAGGAAATTTACGAAGATAGAATAAATTTAATGGAATAAACAAGCCTAAAGCAGTAATTAAAAAAGTTTTTCAACGGTGTTATCTTTAATTGGCTTAGTTTTGTGAATGAAAATCGTAACGCGTAAACTAAAGTTTATTTTCGTTAGGTATTTTCAGCAACATCGTCCGAAGTATTTCCTTTCCGTGTTGCACAAATGGCGATGAGGGCCATAAAAATTCGGTACAGGTATTATCACTTATGTATTTTATTCGTACAAGGCATCATAAATATGAACTAATATTCTGATTCCTATACATACGAATCTACTAAAGTTTGATGGTTTTTCCGATTCTTTTTCACGACCTTTTAATGAACAATTTTAAGGAGTAGGGATGTATAAATGTGTGGAAAGAATTTTGCGTAGCATAGGTATTGAAAAAGGTTGTCCAGTTTGGTCGCTCAGTGTGAATAGTTTTTTCATATTCTTGTCATGCTATCTTTTGGACTAAAATCCAAGCTCCCTCAGGAGAATTCGATTCAACGAAGAACTCTTCCGAATAAGCTTTCCTCAAGAAAAAGCATCGCATGATGCGTCAAAGACAGAAATACAACTTATTACGATATCGAAAGGGCTTCCTATCATTGTTGTAATTATCTGACTAAGCTTCGTACGAAAACGTTATTTTAAACTTGGCTAATGCCGCTCGTAATTACTTGCGAACGAGCCTAATTTCGAACAATAAACCCGTTCTTAATCAGCAACTGGATATAGAACGACATGCGAATAACCTTGAACCCATAAGAAATGCATCAAATCTTATACACGCATAATTATGCATACACAGTACGTACTCATTCGCACGTCCTCTGAATGAGATAGATCTTTCTAATTCAACGTTTTCATATTTGGCGCCGAATAAAGAAAAAAATAATTTTGGATACTGAGAGAGAGGCAAGTTGTATACTCGTAGTTTTGAATGAAGGCAGCCAACAGACCGAGACAGGACAGAATTAAAACTGACTCGACACATTGCATCGAATTCTTTTTTTCACGGACAATGCCAATAATCCATTACTCGAATGATAAAATTTTTCATTTTCAATAAAATTAACGTTGGGCGTAAAATTTATGGAGCTCGCGCTAGAGACCGCAAACTTTTCATTATTTTTGCAATAATAAATGGAGCGTGCGTGAGAAAGCGAGAAAAAAATATTCAAAAATGACTCATACAAAGTGTACGTGAAAAGTGAATATTCAAAATGGTGTTTTTGAGTTAAATGGCTATACGTGGTCAATGTCAATAAAATTTACGTCATCAAAGTCGTGTTCTCGTCGAAAGAAACCCGATTAAAGCTAGTGTTGAAATTCTTCTACCGCGAGAACTTTTTACTGTTCTCATAGTACCTAAGAACAATATGTAGGTACGAATTTTAGCATTCCATTCCGAATTTCAAACGCATTCATTTTGTAAATTTATTTCGAACTTTTGAAAAAACTCGTAGCTCGTAAAACAGGGTTGCCACTTTCTGGAAAAAATGGAAAACCAGGAAAAGTCAGAGAATTTTGTTTGAAGTCAGGGAGATTTTTCTAGAATAACAAAAGTGGTATACATTTGACATATTATTTGAAAAAAATTTCAAGTCCCCCTCTCATCATATACACTAGTATAAAGCTAGCCTAGTTCAACTCCAGTATACTGCATATTAGGCATATTAGCTTATTATAAAAGACAATGACTTTAGGGGGTATTGGATATCTTGGAGCAGCCAAAAATATGAAGATCATGTTTCATGTCTGTTCAAAATGTTGCCCAATCAAATATGTTGTGGCTGATGCGAGACAAGAATATTTGAGAGTTCCCGTTGAAAAGATCATTAAAGTGTCTCGTTAGAATATTTTAGGCTGAGGCTTTAGAGCGGCACACTCGCTTGGTCTAGTATAAGTCTACTTCTGAATATTTCAGGCCAATGAGCCTTCTTGGTCTAGTGTAAGTCTACTCAAGTATATTCCAGGCTGATCAGATTAGGGGGCCTCACTCGCTCCGCTCGTTCGTCCCGCTTCTTGGCCTAGTTTAAGTCTACTGCAGTATATATCACATGTTGTAGGCGGACCAGGATTGATGACTTATGACGTCACCGAACTTATGATGTCCTCAAACTTATGACTTCATCGACTTATGACGTCACCCATTAGTGACGTCACCAACTTATGACGTCATCAACTTACGTCATTGACTTGAGACGTCACTGACCTATGACGTCACTGACTTATGATGGCACTAATTAGTGGCGCCACCAACCTATGACTTGCTGAACTTATGATGTCCCCAAACTCATGACGTCATCGTTTTATGACGTCACTGACTTATGACGGCACCAATTAGTGGCGTCACCAACCTATGACGTCACTGAACTAATGACGTCACCAACTTATGATGTCACCAAATTTATGACGTTACCAAACTTATGACGGCACCAATTAGTGGCGTCACCAACCTATGACGTCGCTGAACTTATGACGTCACCCATTAGTGACGTCATCAACTTATAACGTCATCGAACCTATGACGTCACCAAACTTATGACATGACGTCACTAGCTAATAGCTTCATAATTGGTCTCAGTGTTTTCTTAGCCTAGTATAAATCTAGCCTACGCATTTTCATTATATTAGGATTAGCTAGGAACTACCGAGGGGGGGGGGGGCTCGGACTCGCAGATTTCAGAATCACCCGTGAGAAATTTTCTCGAAATTTTTCCAAGTCCCTTTCGGGAGGGGGAGGCCCCCTCGGACTCGTACTCGCGGATTTGAGAATCACTGCTACAGTGAAAATTCCCATAAGGATGAGCCCAGAGCAAAGACATGAAACATGTCAAAATTCCCAAGATCTCTCTCCCTCCCTTAGAATATTGTAAGAAAAGTCAGGGGAAATGAGGGAAAAAATGGTCTGGAAAACCTGGAAAAGTCAGGGAAAAGAAATCCTGAAAAAAAAAAGTGGCAGTCTTGTAAAATCTCTTCCATCAAATACGTTAAAGGGAGGCAAATAAAGATCCATATTGCCATGTTTCATGTCTTTCTCTACTCCCTAAATCTCGAAAATGCGTCCGGGCGTCCGCACGGATGACCTTCGGACTTGCGAAATTTTTAACGTCGAACCTCAGCCTTACCGCTGATTCCGAAAATCGGAATATTAAAAAGCACAGGGAAAAAAAAGAGTCCACGAGAAATGGAGAACAGGGAAACAAGATAAATGACCTAGTTTTACGAGTGATTGACAAGGATCGCTCATACTCGAGACATTATCAAACCCTGGGAAAAGTATAATGCAGAAAGGAGGAAACTAAGTGAGTCGGTAGTTGATGTGTGATCAGGAATTGGCTGGTTTCTGTCTGTCTATTATTGAAGCGACTGTAACTCCTAAGTTTTGTTGAAGTAGTCAATGTTCTTCCTGGCCAATAGTGTAGTAGTTGATTTATTCTTATAAATTAATTAAATAAATGAATTTAATTACTATACTTATAATACTATTTTTTTTTTTTTTTTTTTTAGAAAATTGAATTGAACAATAATATAGTACTATAATTATATTAATAAATCACATTGACAAAAATGAAATTTTATCTATTTATAAAATATTATAATAATAATTAAATTTTATCGGGGTAATATACAATACTTATTTTTATTTTAATTGAATTTAAAATTACGTCAAGGGTGACAGGATAAATAAATAAATAATTTTAGTTCATTACCTTGATGTTGAATCATAAAACTAAATAAAGATCTTTACTTTTTTTAAATAATTATGATTAAAATTCAATTAGGTAATAAAAATAAAATTGATACAAAATAAAATTTTATGAAATTGAACTTGATAAAAAATGTATTAATTTATTAATTAAATTTATTTTTTATAGCAAATTTATTAGTTTTTGGTATGATGAAAAAAATTTCATTGATTCATGATAATAATTATCATGATTTATAAATGATTATTTATGATATTTTTATTTGATGGATATTAAATAATTTAAATGATATTTCAATAAGTTTTCCTGAATTTTCTCCTGTGCACGCCTATCTTGTGAGGAATGATATTGTTTCATGGGTATATTCTAATGACTGTGCCAATTACTTTCTCTTGAATTATAATAATATGTCAATAATTTTTTTTTTCTCATCTTGATTATTTTTTTCCTGTGGAAAATTAATGTTCATGGTCATCATTTTGAAATTCTGCTTTGTCACTTTCATTATCTCGTGTCTCGTGCTTATTTTGCTCGGGCCGAAAAATGGGCTCCTTCTATTAATACCTAACAAATAAATGTTCTGGTGTAGCCAAATAAATAAAGATCAGGTTTCAGGTCTTGAAAGGAGGTGTTTTTGCGATTAAAAGATAGTATATAGCTATCATAAAGCCAGTATAAACCTTAGTACCTATATAAACAGGGAAAAAATAGTTTTCAAAATTCTGCCCAATCAGATATGTTGTGGATAATGCGAAACATAAATATTTCAGAGTTCTAGGCTAAGGCTTTAGAGCGGCGCACTCGCTTGATGTAGTATAAGTCTACTTTGGAATATTTCAGGCTAATGAGCCCTCGTGGTCAGTGTAAGTCTATACTTCAGTATATTTCAGGCTGACGAGATTACTGGGCCTCACTCGCTCCGCTCGTTCGTCCCGCTTCTTGGTCCAGTACAAATCTACTTCAGTATATTTCAGGCTGACGAGATTACTAAGCCTCACTCGCTCCGCTTGTTCGTCCCGCTTCTCCATTATACATAATATACTACAGATAGTATAAGAAGGATGGTACTTGCATATTTCTCAATCACCTCCCAGGTATATTTTATTTTCAATTTAATTTTTACTTTATTTTATTTCATTTTATTTTTTATTTTTTTTATTTTTTTTCTTTCGAAAAAGGGTGGTACTCGCAGATTTCTCAATCACCTCCCAGATATTTTTTATTTTTAATTCAATTTTAATTTTATTTTATTTTATTCAATTTTATTTTTTATTTCATTTTCATTTTATAGTGAAGAACAATCCATAAAGTTTAGCTAAGGAGTTTCAAACATTCAATCAAATTATTTCAATTTTAATAACAAGTTAGAGCTTTCTCCATTTTCTGTTGCAACTGGTTTTCCCCCATGCGGTCCCTCCGTATTTGCTGATCCTTTAGCGCTGAATGCACTGTCTGCTTCTGACTTATTCAGTCACGTTTGAACCCTTCAACTTGAAAAAGCGTCTCTTACAAGATGGACTCAACTTCCATTCTTTTAGCGGGGAACCCGCTATCCATTTTGTTAGGGGGATTACATCCTCAGAAAACTTCTGCGTCCGGGAGTTTCTGTAAACTGCGTGACGTGACGTGTGGCGCTTTATGACGTCAGCAATGACCTTGACTTACTTTAGGGAAAAATTTCAACTTCCAGCCTTCATTATATCAGGCCTAGTATTGATAGGAAGATTACATCCTCAGAAATCGTCCGCGTCCGGAAGTTTCTGTAAACTGCGTGACGTGACGTGTGGCACTTTATGTCTTCATTAGTGACCTTAAGAGTGAGTTCGTCGAAACACTTCAAATAATTCGATATTTGTCGATTCGCAGATATTTATCGTTTTACGAAATGACCCAACGTCGTTACACGCTCTTAGAATCTTAAGGGTGTGCTTTACACGGGAGAATGTGTGCGTAAAACATGGCCCCAAAAAATAATTTTCACGACTTCAATTTTGAACTAATTTTTCTGATTTTTTAGAATGTTCTTCAGAAAGGTTTGAATAAAAACGCTATTGAAACAGAATTTGGAATATTTCTTCCGGTTCTTTTTTTATAAAGTGTTGAAGTTGGCAAAATTTAACCTTTTTTCCAATGCCATAAAATCTTTCCAGAGCTGAATTTCCAAGTACTGCTTCTATAGTGCTCCGAGTTAAGCCTTCATGAAACAAAAAAACTACAAAATGATGCGAATGTTAATCGAAAATTCGAGCTTTGAGAAATGATTCTTGAAAGTCATTCCTGACAGGGACTATGCACGTATACCAACACACACCCGACAAGCGTCGCGTAGTGACCGTTGGTAGATTGAACGTTGTAGGGTATTAGGGAATTGATAGGCAACCTATTCTACACAAATTCAGAGTTCGTCAACGAGTGAAGCACACCTTTAATAATAACTAAACTGAACTTAACACATTGTAAGATAAAATTTTATCCGTGATAACTAAATTAATAAATATTAATATTGTGAAATGGCTTTCGATAGTTCTTCAGTTTTTTTGATTTCACATGATAATAGAAGCCATTTCACAATATTATTCTTTGAACACATTTATTGTAGGCTATGATAACAAGATACGCTGCCCTACCCGTGTTATCTTATTTGGAATAAACAAGATAAAATCGATAAACCCGTAGTGACGTCAGTCGTAAATTACAGGTTGTAATTTTACATAGGTACCTCTGAAAAACAATAAATTCGAATTGGAATGTCTTCAACATCCATTCACTCCAACAAGGTCCCTCTTGATTTCAGTAAAGACATTTTGGAGAATCACTTTATGACTGAAATCATGTAAGTTTCATCATTTGCTTCCACTGATCTTTTTTCAAATCTAATGCTTTCATCTCTAATTATTCCTACGTGTAAAAAATAGTTGACGGTAGTTACAGCTGCGAGCTTCTAAGTTTGATTTATTGTACGCAAGAATGAGCTGTCAATTCGTGAACTTTCGAGTATTTTATGCTCAGACACGAATTGTACGGCGGTTGGAACTTCATCAAGAGAAAGCGAGGTATGAAAACAAATATTTTGTGCAACTGCGAGTATTTTTTTTACACATTCATCCCAGATGTTCTCAATTCTTCTCTCTTTTTTCACAATGTCGTAGCAATAATATCTAGTCTGCCCTAGAAGTGGTATTTCTTTTAAGTGGACAATTTGAAAAGTTGAAAAATCTTCTTCATGTACTTTTTACCTCGATCAAAAATGGTGCACAAATCTAGACTACACGTTGTTACGTATTTCTTTATTGTTGTAATTTTCTGCCTGGTCTGTACGTACACTTTTTTCGGAAATGGTAAGTTTGTCGTGATTTTTTAAGAGAAAAATGTGAGATTATCTTTGAATCCTGATGTCTTGATAGCGATGAAGACTATGTGAATATTTTAGGAGGAAAAAAAGAGAAGAATCATGTGGAAGATGACCAAATAATGACTGAGTCATTTGTAGATTATCTTTCAGATTTGCGAACCAGCTTCAGAGACAAAGTTTTACCTCAAAAAGAAGAAATTATCGTTAAAACATCTGCCGTCGTGGAAGAGTCGCCACCGTGAGTTGTATCAATTAAATTTTCGATTTTAAGTATGCCTTCGATTTCTACAAAGCAATATAATACCTACATTAGTAAGTATCAAACTTCTTCTTCGGGAGTGGCCAGTGAACCAAAATAATGACGTAGTTGGTATCGATTCTAATCTTCAACACTTCTTCAACTTTATATTTATGGTCAAGAAAATTTCTTGATCGTCGTTCAGGCGATTCCTCGTTTACGTTCCTCTATCGTGACCCATTCATTCTTGATGAAATCTATTGCCACGTGCCCTAGATATTCAGGAATTGAAATCCTTTTCCTCGAGGAATAAGTACGAATAAGTATTTTTTCTATTTGAATGTTCTCATTTCTGATACAGCGATGAAGATACGACAGACGAGCACTGCCCTCGTAGTTCGCGCATGTTGAAACGTCTTCGTGCTCTGATGAAAGATCCAGCACATGTTCCGGAAACTCTGGATGCCTATCTGGTCCTAGGTCAGGATGCTCATCAAGTGAGTCACCTTATTTACAAACGAGTAGGTTACTTAACATCGTTCCTCCTTAACTTTTGATATTCTTTCAAGAATATCGAGTTCATTTCAGATCGAGATCGACGGGTTCAGTATCTTTCGGGCTACACCGGAGATTCTGGTAAAATAGTCGTTACCAAAACTAAATCCTATTTGTTGGTCAGTTATCCGGAAGAGGAAGAAATTTTGGGAGTGGACGAAAATTGGATTTTGACTGCAGGTAACGGAACAGAGTTTGGAATAATAGAGAAGTAATACTAGCGTGTAAGGGTCGTGATTTCATCAAAAGGCAAAGAAGATACCTTTGGCTTTGCAAAATGGTTTGGCGTGACGCTACCGGAGGGCGCGAAAATCGGTTTCGACCCATTTACGCTGCAATACGGAGAGTGGCAGGAGCTCCAAGAGGACTTGGAACCGTACAAGCAAACTCTAGTTCCAGTTAGCGAGAATTTGGTGGATTTAATTTGGACGAACAAGACGTCGTTATCGAATAATCCCGTGTTTCCTTTAGAATTACATTATTCAGGTAAGAGTGACGCGAGTTTGTGTAAAATATGACTCATTTACTTAAGCGCCTCTAATTATTGTAAATTGTTTTTAGGAGAAACCAGTCTATCTAAAATTGAGAGAGTTCGCTCAAAAATGCCCTTTAGCGGAGCTACAATGTTCTTTACCCACACGCTCGATGAAATTGCTTGTGAGTGGGCTTATGTGAAAACTTTCTTCTTTTGATTGTATATTGATGACGTTTGTTTCAACTCCACCAAGGGCTTTTAAATCTTAGAGGCTCGGATATTCCTTACGTCCCGGTATTCTTCGCTTACGTTTTAATCACTCTAAACGAGGTCTACTTGTTTGTCGATGAGAGTAAAATCACACCTGAAGTGAGGCAGCACCTTCTAGACGAGAAGGCAAACGTTATTATATATCCCTATACAAGTACACTGCAACATTTCATCGAGATCGTAAGTTACATTTATTTGCAAACCCACGAGCCTCGTTACTGAGGGTTGTCTTAGTATCTTTCTCCTTGCAACATTGCTAATACGAGCGAATATCGTTTGAAATCAGGTAGAAAAGGATACAAATCCAGAAAAAAAAGTGTGGCTGCCTCTGGATACCAGTTACGCGTTTGTCAAAGCAGTACCGAATAGTTTTCTTATGGAATCTCCGGTTCCTCGCATGAAAGCGATTAAAAACGATGTAGAAATCGAAGGTAAGATTCATAGAAACAATCACCAGTCCCTCATGTGGAATTAGAAGCTACAATGTTGGCAGATTGTTGGTTCTCCATTCGGTACAAATTATTCTGTTCTGTGAGAGAGTTTTTAAAAATTTTGTTGTCTCGCCGTCGGGCAAACACTGACCTGCTTTATAGAAGAATTGAGCTTGGAAAAATTGTAAGTATCGAGCTAGGACTCGAAAAATTAATGTTGACTTTCGAATTGGGAATTGGAAAAATGTAGACTTTTCAGTATACAACTTTGGGAAGCCCTCCCCCCCTCATATATAGCTCGAAACTATGACTTTTCCAAGTCTTCTTCCTATCACACACAGCTACACAGCTATCGAGCTGGAACTTTTCCAAGTCCTCCTCCGCCCCATCATATATACTGGTATCTGAAGCTAGTTATAAAACAAGGAGGGTCCTAGCTAGTTCAAGTCCAATTAAATACTATCTCAAGTCCCCCTCCTATCACATATACACTGCTGCCAGATGACCTTTTCAAAAATCCGTATTCGTCTTTTTTTCTAAGACCTGAAAACGCATTTCTCCAGTACTTTCACTGATTTAACAATAACGATCAGGAGAAACGTATCTCTCATGCTTGAGTCTGAGGTACTTTTTCCTTGATTGACTCAATATAACGCAGAGTTGGAACGCCAAGAGTCTTTTTCTTTCAGCTTTCGGCTTTCAACTCTCAGGGCCACAAATTTACCAGCTTTTGGCTTTCAGCTTTTAGCATTCAACTTTTTGGGAAGCGACGGAGGGCCGTGTGGAGGGAGAAAAAACTGGTCTATTAGTTTTTGACCTGTATTTTTTTGAGAATGGAGTATTTCTGCTTGAAGTAGTTTGTTGTTATCAGTGAGCAGTGTGGAGTGCTGCCAGATGATGTTTCCAAAAATCCGTATCCGCCATTCCATTATTTCTAAGCCTAAAAACGGATTTCCACCGATTCGACAATAACGATCAGGAGAAAGATATCTCTGACATCTGTGACTGAGGTACTTCTGCCTTGATCAAATCATTATGAAAAGGGAATGCAATACGAACATATAACGATCAAGAGAAAAGTATCTCTCACTGGGATGACTTAGGTACTCTTCCCTTGAGCACAAGAAATCCATATTTTACGCAAAAACCGTATTTTTTTTCCAAGGACCGAAAATCCGTAGATCTGGCAGCTCTGGCTCAATAAAACCCAGTTACTAGATGATACAATGCTTCATTCTGTCCTAGTTCAAATCCAGCATAATTATTACTGCAGTCTTTGATAGTATTATACTTTACAAATTTTCCCTCCAAGGTCGGTGTAGGTATAGCACTGTTGCCGGATGATAATTACTGTATTATCAAAAACCTCTGTATCTGACATTTTTTCTGAGACCTAAAAAGTGAAAACCAGAGTGTTGCAGCCAGTCAAAAGCCATTAGCCAGCTCCATGTTCACTCTCAGAGGCCAAACGATATGAAAAAATTAGAGGCCATTGCAGGTTTGCAATGGCAGCGGGGAACCCGCAACCTCCCGCGCTCGCGATGACGTTGGCGCAAAAATGCCCCCTCAGAAAATGAGTTGGCTGGGCTCTCCTCAATATACTGCATGCTAGACCTGACATAATGAAGGCTGGAAATTGAAATTCTCTCGAGTCCCTAAAGTAGGTCAAGGTCAATATCATTGATGACGTCATAAAGTATCCCGGCTAGAAGTTGAAATTTTTCTCAGTCCCTAAAGTAGGTCAAGGTCAATATCATTGATAACGTCATAAAGCATCCCAGCTGATAGTTGAAATTCTTCCCAGCCCCCAAAGTAGGTCAAGGTCAATGTCATTAATAACGTCATAAAGCATCCTGGTTGGAAATTGAAATCCTTCCCAGCCCCTACAGTAGGTCAAGGTCAATGTCATTGATGACGTCATAAAGTATCCCGGCTAGAAGTTGAAATTTTTCTCAGTCCCTAAAGTAGGTCAAGGTCAATATCATTGATAACGTCATAAAGCATCCCAGCTGATAGTTGAAATTCTTCCCAGCCCCCAAAGTAGGTCAAGGTCAATGTCATTAATAACGTCATAAAGCATCCTGGTTGGAAATTGAAATCCTTCCCAGCCCCTACAGTAGGTCAAGGTCAATGTCATTGATGAGGTCATGAAGCATCCCGGCTGAAAATTGAATTTTCTTTCAAGTTCCCAAAGCAGGTCAAGGTCAATGTCATTGATGACGTCATAAAGCATCCCTGCTGGAAGTTGGAATTCTTCCCAGCCCATAAAGTAGGTCGAGGTCAATGTCATTGATGACGTCATAAAGCATCCCTGCTGGAAGTTGGAATTCTTCCCAGCCCCTAAAGTAGGTCGAGGTCAATGTCATTGATGACGTCATAAAGCATCCCGGCTGGAGGTTGAAATTCTTCCCAGTCCCTAAAGTAGGTCAAGGTCATTGGATGAAGTCATAAAGCGTCACACGTCACATGAACGTTTTCTGAGGATGTAATCCCCCCTAACAATGGCTGATTTCTTCCGTTCTTCTCTCAAGCCTCACCCTCATGATAGCATGGATAGACGAAAGCCAAAAGCCAATAGCCGTATTCAGCCGTATTTTTGGACCGTTAAGCCAAAGGTAAAAGCGAGCCTTATCTATAGAAAATTAGAAGCTGTAATTCTCATGGTCATCGGCCTAAGCCCAAAGCCCAAACCGTATCATTTGGCTGCAACACTCAGCTAAAGACTGATTTCTACGAACTTTCTTTTCCCTCAATCGACTCAATGTTGCAAGGACCGCCCCGATGGTATCTGAGGGGAAACGCGAAGGAACATAGAAAAATAAAAATAGAGGAAAAACAATCTGCCTACGTTTTGATTCTACAGAAGTTTCTGATGTGAACCAGGAGGAAAATTTGTTTATCTAGGTTTCAAGAATGCCCATATCAAAGATTCTGCTGCCTTTTGTCGTTTTTTCGCTTGGCTCGAAAATGAGATAACTCAAGGGAAGTCAAACGTGACCGAGATAACAGCTGAACAAAAACTAGAGGAATATCGCAAGTAAGTTCTGAAAAACTCAGCGGGACAATGCGTGAAATTCACCCAATTATCAAACTATTGTTCCAGTATTACAGTCAGGGTTGAAAAGTGGTAGAGAGATGACTTGTATTCTGTTACTGATACAAGATTTCTATTACTTATTTTCCTTGAAACCTTTCCCAAAAACGCGAGGTTGTATTTTAGACAAACTAACTCTATATGATGAATAAGAGTTCTCAGTATTGGCAGCCCTGGAGCACTGAGTTGAAAGAAAGTTTACTCTAGATCAAAAAAGCTCGATATTGGCAATTTTTCCCCGTAATAAAAAGTACAGGTTTTTCCATTAAAAAAATTACGTGATCACCCTTCCATTTCTTCCCTCTTGTACCCGCGCAGCTAATTTTATCGCTCGTAGTATGACTAATTTACGATATAGGTCTTGAGTATTAGGTCCAATCTAGTCGAGATTCTTTCAAGTTTCTTTGCTTCAGTCCTTGGCGGTAAAATATTTTTTTCAAATCTTTCAAATAATTCAGCTGAATCCCCCTTCGCTCTCCAGTTGATTAGTCATTCAAGTCCTGATATTTTTTGGAATCACTCGAGTAGCTCAAACTTCTCTGTTCTTCAGTCATTAACCTCTATCCTATGATTTTTAGCGGGGAACCCGCTATCCATTTTGTTAGGGGGATTACATCCGCAGAAAACGTCCGCATCCGGGAGTTTCTGTGAACTGCGTGACGTCACGTGACGTGAAATGACGTGTGACGCTTGATAACGTCATCAATGACCTTGACCTACTTTAGGGACTTGGGAAAATTTCAATTTCCAGCCTTCATCATATCAGGTCTAGCATTCAGTTTACTGAGAAGAGCCCGCAGCCAACTCATTTTCTGAGGGGGCATTTTCGCGCCAAAGTCATCACGAGTGCGGGAGATTGCGGGTTCCCCGCTGCCATTACAAACTTGCAATGGCCTCGAATTTTTCGAATCTCGCGTTGAGCCAAAACATTAGCAAGTGCCGAAATTAGGAGGACGGATGTAGACTTCAAATTTATAAATGAATCTTTGCTCAAATATTCATGTTGATCATACATCTGTTACAGACAACACCCACATTATATTGGACCGTCTTTTCCTACAGTTTCAGCGACTGGACCTAATGGAGCTCATATACACTATAAAGCTACGCTGGAAACCAATCGTCCAATCAACGCATCCGAAATTTACTTGTGTGACGCTGGTGCCCATTACAAGTAAGCCTTATACAGACTGAGTACGAGTACGATCATCAACAAACGCTTTGTTCAAAAAGAAGGTTCTTTTTTAAATTGCAAGTTTTGAGTCGTGACACTGGAGAAAAACTCCATAATTATATTTCCCATATTAACTTTCATCCGATCATAATAATATCTTTTTCTGATCTCATTTGATTGGCTGTTGAAACTTTTATTTTGGAGAAGCCTAAAGCATGTTCGTGTGAGACTTCTCCTCTCTGCTCTATCTTGATATTCTACTTTTTTTCATCTTCCGGAGTTTTCTCACTATTCAGCAAATATTTCCTTACAGAGATGGAACAACTGACTTTACAAGAACCGTACATTTAGGCACGCCAACGGATTACGAGAAAGAATGCTACACTCGAGTGTTGAAGGGTTTCATACAACTACGGACGATGAAATTTCCCGAAAATACAAGAGTAAGACATCACCGAAATGAGAACGATGGCGAGTTCCTCCGTGAGACATGACCTTGGACCTCAAAATCGATTACCACCGCGTGAATGATAGTATCATTATCCCAAACAAGCGTTTCCTTGATTACAACTCAATTGTGCTTTCCCACCTTCCTCTTCCAGCACCTTCTGTTCAATTTTCAGCTCTTACTCAACTCCCTCAACAGTGTTACTTTCTCCTTGTTTTTTTCTAATCAATTAGCCTAGTTGGGAATCTCTTCTCCTCCTTCCCCTCGCGTCCTATTCCCTCCTGGCCCGTCCTTACTCTTCTAGCTACCTCACGTTTTGGTTTTTCTTGAGTCCTGTCTACTGGCCTAAAATACTGCACTATCACAATCATCTTCTAGAACACGTCACGTTTGCGATGAAATTTTTAAAATCAAACTCGAATGTTGCGAAACTTGAAATTGAATTTTTCTCACGAGAAACAATGATTTAGTTCGTGTTAAATGTTTTAGGGGAATATCTTGGACGCATTTGCTCGTAAATCGTTGTGGGACGCCGGATTGGAGTATTTCCACGCTACTGGACACGGTATCGGAAATGTACTCAATGTTCACGAGCATCCAATGGATATTTCGAAATCGGGATATTTGTACGACCCCGGTTTCCACGAAAACATGCTCGTATCCATTGGTAAGTTATCCAGACTAAATAAACAATTTGACTTTCTCCCGTTTAATCAAATAGTCAAGATCAACAAATAAAAGGAAAGAGAAAATCAATTGCTTTCTGTATAAATAAGCATCTACACACGAAGAAGCTGCAGTAGAGTTGACAACTGATAGTTCAAATTTTTTTATTTGATCACGAGAATAAGAATTTTGATAATAATATTGACTCGAGATATCACCTGAAAAAGCATCCAGTCGAAAGCATTCGAAGTAGTGATACCTCTTAGTGATACCTACTTCTATTATTTTTGAAAAACTTATCATTACCTACGCCTTTTTTCTTTTTTTTCCCCTTGAAAATATTGTACTATACGTTTCAATTATTCTTATTTATAATTTATAGTTTCATTAAAAAAATTGATACAATATTCATAAATAATAATGTATTAATTCAAATTTATAAATTAAATCTTAAATCAAGTAAGTATAAATAATTACTTTTAAATTAAAATTCGTGAATCGAAAAAGAATAAATAATTCATTTTGGCTGCAATTGAACAATATTAAAATTAAAATAATTATTGACGCTTTCTATACCCTGAAGATGGCCGTTTAGCCGAGAACGCTCGGTGTATTCAATTTATTTTGGTCGTTGTATTTGTTTCGTTTTACTCTTTTGAGTATATTTCTTAAAATTATGGATAACCCTAAACTTCAAAAACATATTGATTCTGTTAGGTAATTTTTGTGTTTGATACCTACTATGTTGACTCTTTTATTTATATTTCAAGAGCCCGGGTATTACGAAGATGGTAAATTTGGTATTCGTATCGAAAACATTGTACGAACGATTCCGGCTAGAACAAAATACGGACGAGTATATCGACAATTCTTGACTTTTGAAGATTTAACGTTTGTTCCTTTCATTCATGCGAATAAATTACTGGATATGAAAATGATCACAGAAGAAGAAGTATGTTCTTAGAAGAAAAAAAAAACGCCATACTTTTCACGCTCCAATCTAATCTTATGTAAATACGTGCAGGTTCAATATATAAATGATTATCACACTAAATGTAGAGAGAATATCGCTCCTTTCTTGCGAGCCGAAAATGCGGACGAAGCTCTCGCTTGGTTGATGAAGGTGACCGAACCGATTTAAATGAATTCGTTTTTGATGAGAAAAATTACATTATGTTGCTTAATTTGGTTACCTATTGAATCTAAGCTTTGCTGCATTTCATTACTTATTGAATAAAATATTATTGTACAAAAAATGATGCTTAAATATCTAAATCTATCTAGAAAGTTTTGTTTAATGATGATAAAAATAGGATGGAAATTAGTTTTTCTATCGACACTATAATGTTGAAGGATGAGCACTTGTGATCAGAAAACCGAAAAAAGTTTGGGCAGGCTTTACCAAAATTATAAGATGGAACGTATCCATGATGAATAACAGGAAATGGAAATAATTGCTCTGATAGTTGTGGATTTTCGGCATGAGTATTCACTAAAATAGACCATTCCATGCACCGAACCCACAGAAAAGGAACCTTTACCGGCTATTTATTTTCATTTCCTGTTATTTTTAAACCTAATATACCTGGGTAGATTATCATGCCGTCGTGAGAAGCGAAAGCGTGTCAAAAAAGTACTGCCATCTGTCTGAGATTTGTAACTTATGCTTCCCAATAGGAATGATCAAAAAATGGTCAAAGCCTCTTCCGACACGTTACCTTCCTGTGCTCTCTTGGTACTTAATTAGTAAAATGCTTCTTCCGTCAAAATTTCAACGTAATAGTCTTACGGGATGTGACAGAAAGATGGTACAATAATAGAGTAATAGCTACGAGTAACATCGCCGACCTGGTGAGCGTCATTTCTTTTCTTTTTTTTTTCTCACATGAAACTTGAATCCAGTTTTTTCCATCTTTTGATCACCTCACACTTCACTATCAATGTAGATTGGAAAAAACGTGATCTTGGAAAGTTTTTTTTTTTTTTTTTTTTTTTTTTATTTTAACAAGCTTTGGAGCAACACTACGGGCTATTTGCTCGGCTCTTAGAATTTTTATTGAGTTGGATTTTACAATAAAAAACAATTTTTTTAGGTTTCAATGAAACTGTAGCACAGGAACCTTTTTTTAGAATACCGGTAACTTGATCTCATATGCTGCGCGTGACAAGGCTCCGCAAAGGTAAATTATGTAAGATATAATTTCCCAGCAATTTCATGGAGAATTGATAAAAAAAATGAAAATATCAAGATTTATTAGATCTACCATATAGATATGCGATTAAAATCTGGTTGTTTTAAATCTCATTTTAATTTTTCTAATTTCTATCAACATCCATTTTATAAGTAAAATGAACGAAAAAATTCATGAATGCTTCAAATTTCTCAAACTTTAACTTGACCAACGTCGGCTGAAGCGTCGATACCATTGTTGTAAGTAAGTATAATAATTATTTTGGTGGATATTACAAAAATATTTTATATTTGTACGCAACATTATAAAATTTGGCAAAATTCGATGTCATAGCATCCTCTTGTTTAATACCTAGTTATCGAAAACGACTACAAAGATCTCCAGCTTGGATACCTACGTACTGCAGATTTATCGTTACATGCAGCTTTATCGTTATTTGTTTTGTGGCGAATTTCTCAGAACAAAAGAGTGAACGAAGAGAATTTTGATATCGAAGAACGAAAAATAGCGTTTATGGACTCAGAAATACCAGGAGAATCGATCAGCTCTTGTTCAGTTCCGGAACAGTTTCGATTATTCTTTCAAAGTAAATAACGAAACCAAACACTTGTTTTCATAATAATGACACTTTTATACATTCTAAATTAGTATTTTGAATATTATGAATTGTTGATAACTTATTATTCATCTTTTAGGTGCCGTACCTACTGTACTTACTTTCAGATACTTATCAACGCAAATGATCAAAAGTACAACGATCGAATTCCACCTGTTTTGAGTAAGTACCTATCTTGGAATTTTTTCTTATATTTGTCGAAAATATTTCATATCAAAAATATGAAATATTTTCGACAGAGTACACGTCAATAGAGGACAAAGATCTTGTGGGATATACTTTACAGCTTGTTATCCTGCATTGTTCAAATTATTGAAGGACAGGTAAATTTTTTATCCATCTATATTTTTATTTTTCTTTCTTTAAGTACCGATATTTATGAAAAATAATTTGTAATCAATTACTCAATTCTTCATCATTGCAAGTGATTACATATTCTTACATAGGAATGATGAAAAGAGATGAGAGAGAGAAAAAAAAAGAAAAGAGATTAGTTAACTTGTTTTGTAAGAAAGAATGTTTAGGATTACTCGATTGATGTTCTTTCTATTAAGGGTTTTGAACAAAATACGCGCGAGCACGATTTTGGAAGACTTATTATGATTACTGATAGGACTACAGAAGTACAGTTATTACCTATAATTAATTCTTTGTTATCTAAAATGAAAAGGAAAATACTCATGTCCTTTATTTGATTTGAGTGAAAATTTTCTCATATATCTTTAAGATTTGTGAATCATACTCATTGTAAAAAAATTATTTATTTTATAAAAGAAGACAAAACTCTAATATTATAGTAATTGTATTCATTTAAATTTCATTAGGTATAATTATTAATTGTAATTTTAATATCTAGTGAAAATCCTATATTTTTTGAATTGCTATAATATTATGATAAAAATAATGGAATTCCAAATTTTAAATCCTAAAAAAAAATAATTCTAGTATAGGTAATTAATGATTCAAAAACAATATCTTTATTACAGTATTACAATTTTAATAATAAATTATTCATTTTATATTATTATTTTTATTGTAGATAGTAGGCCTTCCCACTGAATAATTTTTTAATCGTATTTCTTCTTTGTTATTGAATTCTCTGTGTTGATATTTGTCGCTATTTTCGATTAGGTACTTTTCTTGTTATTTAAAAAAAATTTCAAAATGGTTTTTAAACAATGTTAAGCCTTCTAGATTCAAATTTTCATTAAGTATTTACTGTAAGTTAGACAAGTAAATAATCCGAGCTAATAGCCATTTGAGCAGCTTGTAGCTCGTTAATTAATTAAAATAATAAATAAGTATCACCAATCATTCTAGGTCATTCAAATTCTTTTTTTTTTTTTTTATCGATGTAGTTCCGATTCTATCAAAAGATGATAATTCAATATTTTAAGAAATTTAAGGCACTGCCGTCTTTAAAAAATTTTTGATTGTTATAGAAACAAAGCGGCCCGACGTTTCGAAATACCCATATTTCTTCGAGGAGAGCGAAAATACTACTGAGAGTACATAGAAAATATTGCCAAAATTTGCCATGATTTAAGATTAAAGACGGCAGTGCATTAAATTTCTTAAAATATTGATAAAAATTCCGTCTAGTGAAACCTTTTTATTTCTTTCTTATGATAATTAAAGTTGTTAGAATGTTTTTAATGATTTCTTTCTTTTAGAAGACACTGAAAATTTAAATTTACTGAGGCTTCTATTTTGCCGTACATTAATTCGAATGACCTATATCCAAGTCAACGATTTGAAAAAAATTCTATTTTCTATTAGTGATGCGATACTTCGGCTAACTCTCACGGGATTGTCGTTTCAAAAGAGAGATCAAAATCAAACAAGGTATAATTATACCACCGCATATCAAAATTAGAAATCCTAATAAATCAGAAATAGAATTACAAAATTGGAAAGTAACAGAAATGGAAGGCACAATCCGTGTGATACCGAAAAATTGTAGTGGCTTAAATCTTTAATCAAAGAAATCTTTTCTTTTTCTTCTTTTTCTTCTTCTTCTTCTTCTTTTTTTTTTTTTATTATTATCATTTTCAGAACATTTGAAGCTGCTCTTGAGCTATTATAGCTTGACATTTTGCAAAAAAGCTTAATTGATAAATTTGAAGACGGGTGCGGCCATATGGTTAAATGAGAGGGAGATGTGAACCAGTATGAATATTATATTTTTGACTGAATAGTCATCAACAGATGAAAACCGAAATTTCATGGTTCCTATGATTTAGGTACGATTTATACAATTTTTCCAATTCCTACGACTTAATCCTGTTGAATTTGCAATTCTTCGATGTTTTTTTTTTTTTTGGCGGACCTTGAATTTGGTTTTTGTTTTTTATAACGTAAGTTATTCGATGCGAAAAAAGAAAACATATCGGAGGAGGTGAATTTGTTCTAGTAACTCGCATTATGTATAAAAATAGAAATTAAGGAAGCATGAATTCACAAGTAAGAAAAATAGAGTAGCCTCAACTGGAGTTTGACTGATATAACTGAATTTTGAAAAATCTGTAGTCTTCATAGGTACTCCATTTTGTTTTTTTTTTTTTTTTTAAATTCGGATATTAGTAGGTACCTACCCTAAAAAGTTATTGCTACCCGCGTTCAAAAAATAGGGAATCGTTTTTAATTTATGAGAGATACATTTTTAAGAAACCATTATTTATGAAAGAAAGAATTATGAATTTTCATTATTATAGTTAATGAAATTGTAAACTTCACTTCTTTTTATTTTGATTTCCTTTCAATGAATCACTGAATTAAATCCTTCTGCGTTACTGAGCAAAACTGCATTGACTATTATTTTAAGCAAAGTCAAGAAAATTTCCGAGTGAATCGATAATGGCAAATTTTACTATTCGAAAAAATTAGACTAGGTACTTATTTCTAAAACGAATATGGCTGTAATTGTTCGAATATATGTCATAATTATCCTTTACTCTGAAGCGAGAGAAGAAAAAATTATAGTAAATACTCTTCGACTTGCTTTCATTTTTTCATATTTCCTGTTCATTATGTTTCAGTGAGTGAATTAGTAAGTAATTCACGATGTATCGACGAATGGTTCAGGTCCAGTTTGTAAACTTTATGTTTTCTTTTAAAGTCCTGGAAAGATCTAGGTAAACCCTCTGATGATTACTGCATTTTAAAGACTCTCACAGAAAAATGTACTATTGCTGATCAAAGCGAGAAAATAATCATGATTTACAAAATCAATTATCACTAGTTGCGATTGAAAATCTTGAATGCCTTGATTCGTCATTTATACACGTATTCCTAAGTTTGATGTAAAGGATTTGAACATAATATTTTCAGAGCAGTATAGGGTACTTGTTGGCATTAACCATGTAGTACCTCGTTTACAAATAGGCCTAGTCAGTGTTGTAGCCTAGTTCTTCTGTATAATATTCAAAAAGGAAAGAATTGATGAACTGGAATGTGAAAAACGCATCAATTTTTAATATCCGATCATTTAATAAAATGAACAATAAATTAACTTACACATATAAGTAATTATATCTATGATGTTTGCTCACATTAATTTGTCTGTGTGAGCCAAGGACAGGGTCCGTCTAGAATATGAACGAAATCTGAAAGAAGAAATTTCAACTGTCAAATTCAGTTCATACAAATTCAGTAATGAAGGATCGAATTTTAAATTTTGAGTATTAGACTTGATGATTTTTGCTCGATTTGAATTGTGCTGTGAATTTTGTTTTATGCTTTCACCCCTTCTGCAGCATGAAGGTGAATCATCAAAATTTTTGTACATTTCTGTCATATGAGTTATAGGAGTTGGTGATTGAGAGAGGTGAGCAATGATTGAAGTGCGATTCTTCAAACTATTGTTGCCCATTCGTCTAAATATCTTACTTTTAGAATGCAACTCATTTACGGTAGAATTGGCATTATATTATTCATAATGTAGAACTCAGAGCAGCACCTCTCAATACTCAATTGAATGTTATTTTCTCAGGAAAAATTTAGGAGAAGCTCGAGTCGTTCGCTCTGTGCGCTTATCCATCTCAGTAGAATCATATCAAGCAGATACTTACTGTTGTTAGCATTTTCATATTGACACAAATTATGACAACGCATGTGGCATCTACTCTTGAAAGATAGGTAAGTGTTTTTTGTATTTTTGGCACAGACTGGTTCGTAATATTCTCTACACCGTGTGTTGCATGCGATGCAAGGTTCGCCTGTTACTGGACTCAATATAGGAGGATACACGCCCTGCGTCCCTATAAAAGCCAAACAATGAAATAAAATCAATCATAGCCTCGGCGCAGTATTTTGTTATTTCTTTTTCTTGGGCCTAGGTATCAACCTACTAACTTCTCAAAAATCGTTTGAATCGACCAAAGAAGGGAATAAGTTTGATATGATTCGATCTTCCTAGAGCCGACCAAGACTTACCGTAGTCACTTTCTTGTTGTACCTGTACAGGAAGCCGACACGATCCCTTGTGCACGTAAAGGAATTGGTGCCCTGAAACGTTGAAGAACATTTTCAAATTAGATTTACGCCTAGATAGAGTCGTAAAGTTGGTTTTATTGTGTAGAGTTTTTTGAATCAGAATTGTTTTCATATTTTGAAATATGCGTAAAAGATATTTAAAATTGTGAAAGGGCTGTAGCCTCTATCACTCTGTTATTAAAAACAGAAGTAAGATAGCGCTTTGCAAGGAAAAGAAAACAAATCATCCATCAACTTTTGTCAAATTATTCCCTGATCAGAATTTTAATACCTACCATTTATTTTTGTTGTAAAAAAATTTGAGGGTTTTATCAACAATAAATAATTCAAGCTTAATTATACTGTATTTTTCAAAATAATTGATATGTATGTGTATACCTATACCTATTAGTTATATTATTATTCATGTTATATTTGAATCGATAATAATTTATTCATCATGTCATGAAGAAAACACGTAGGTAGTCATCAAAACCCCTCATTTCAATCATAAATTTTTGATGACATTATGATTCTTCAATATCCTTTTTTCTCATCATCAAGGGAAAGAACCGGTGGTGACATGGGGAAAAATTCCTGGGAATTTGATTTTTGTTCCCAATTCATTCTGGCCGGGAATTCCCAGTTTTTGAGAATTTTGGGAATTTCAATTTTTTTTTCTCTCATGGACTGGTCTCTGGTATGCTGGTAAGCTGCATTCTGCATACTGTCTGTTCTCTGTGCTGATAAAAACTAAAAAAAAAAAAATTTTCCCATTGACAATATTCTAATTTTAAATGCTCAAGAATCCACCTTTTATGACGAAAGACGAAAGACGAAAGACGAAAGACAAAAGACTTAGAGACAAAAGACTTAGAGAAAAGACTAAGAGACAAAAGACTTAGAGATGAAAGACTTGGAGACAAAAGACTTGGAGACAAAAGACTTGGAGACAAAAGACTTATAGAGACAAAAGACTTAAAGACAAAAGACAAATAGAAGGCAATTCTCAGTTGGGATTCCCATTCCCAAAAATTTAATGAAAATTCCCAGTCCAAATATTCATTCCCAAGAATTTGCCAACACTGGAAGGGACTAATTTCCCATTATGTCACAATATTGATAATTTGCAAAATATTGCAAAATGTTGCTTGCTAGTGTCGGGAACTATCAATAGACTATCCATACTATCAATAGTTTCTGGAAAAAATTATTGGGAAGAATGATAGTATCAAACGAGCACCTTGGGCAAGGTGTTAGGAGGGTCCGTAGATTGATTTTTGGATTTTTCTTTTCAGATCTTGACAACAACCACAACAATAACAGTGACAACAATGGTGACAACAACAACAACAACAAAAGATGAAAAGACAAGCAGACAAAAAGACAAAAAGAGATGGAAAGACAAAAGACAAAAGACTTAGGAACTGCAGGTATGCGCATCTATAATGTAAACAACCAAAATCAGGAGGATGTACACTTTGAAGATCAATTCTCAAGTATTTGTCAACAGGAAACACAATGCCGTTCTCCATTTTTCAGTAGGAAGTCATAATTCTACGCAATTTTCTTTTCAACTTGGCAATTTTTTTGTATCATCCAAGATTTGGGAAGTAGATAAGATCACATAAAATTGTGACTTCCTACTGAAAAATGAAGAACGGTATTGTGTTTTTTGTTGAAAAATACTTCAGGATTGATCTTCAAAGTATACATGAAATGGTGAAAATTTTTTTCTCCAACTATGCATCCTCCTGATTTTGGTTGTTTATATTATAGATGCGCATACCTGCAGTTCCTTAGAAAGACAAAAGTTGAAAGACAAAAGACAAGAAGAAGACAAAAAGACAAACCAACAAAACAACAAAACAACAAAACAACAAAACGACAAAACGACAAAACAACAAAACAACAAAACGACAAAACAACAACACAACAACACAACAACACGACAGAAAGACAGAAACACAGAAAGACAAACAGACAAAAGACAACAAAAAGTGATTGCAATACAGTTGGCTAGCAAAAGCGGGCCGACCCTAAAAAAGAGATCGCAATTGTGTTTGAAAATTCTTCTTTTTCTTATCAAAATCACAATATTGGTGGAAATTTACTGATAATACATTTGAAAGAAAGAGAGAGGAACTGGAATGTCAAATAGCGTTGTTTTGGCTTTTGGAAATTGAAAGTGAAAAATTGAGAATGTGGGCCAGCTCACTGAATTATGGTGTCCTAGTTGCGTCCATCATTTGGTAACACTGAAGTACACTCCTTGACGTGATTTACAGAAAAAATAAAGGTATCTATCCTACAAGTGATATAGGTACTTTTCTCCTGATCAACGTTTTCTATACAAATAACCAATAGTCAGGGTCGTAATGTTTTAAGCAAGGAAACGTGTTTTAAACACACAAAAAAAACAAATTGTGTTTCAATTTTTAAATAGAAATAATTATGTTCAAAACGTGTTTTTTTTTTTTTTGCTTTCAACATGTTTTTTTCTACCTTTTTAAAACAATAACAAACGTATTTTTTCCCTCTTTACCAACTCACAGAAAATCAACTATTGAGACATTCAAGATCTTTCAGGTGGGGAAAAACATTCTTTTGAACAATGTTTGAAAAATTTAAAACATGTTCTAAATGAGAGAGAAATCTGTTTTAAACTGAAAAAAACATGTTTTCAACTTTTACAAGTGGCAGGGAACCCGCTATCCCTTTTGTTAGGAGGATTACATCCTCAGAAAACGTCCGTGTCCGGGAGTTTCTGTGTACTACATGACGTGATGTGACGTGATGCTCTATGACGTCATCATTAAACTTGACCTACTTTAGGGTCTTGAAAAAATTTCACCGGGTCCGGGAAATCCTGTGAACTGTGAACTGCGTGACGTGACGTGATGTGATGTATGATGCTTGATGACGTCATCATTGACCTTGACCTGATGACCTTGACCTACATTAGTGACTTGAAAAAATTTCTTCGCATCCGGGAAAACCTGTGAACTCCGTGATGTGAAGTGACGTGTGACGCTTTATGACGTCATCATTGACCTTTCAACCTCCAGCCTTCATTATATATGTAGTAGGCCTAGTATACAGTATACTGAGAAAAGCCCCGAGGTGGGGGAGTGCGAGCTGAAAATACGGCTTAATATTGTAAAATATGTTTTTGCCATAGTGTAAGATGAAGAGTGACTTTCCACTAAGAATTCTAGGTATTAATTAATGATTAGACGCTCACCTGTATGGCGAACGCATTTATTCTCGCAGTCGAAATGACACCAGCTTTCTAATGTCACCTTTTGGCCAGTTCTTTCAGCACATATCGGGTAATAATCCATTGTTGTGTACTTAGCTTGAAAACAATACGAACAATCGCACTCCCACTCGAGTGGTACACTGAGAGGTTGATAATTATTACCACCAGCAACTACACTAACTCCATCCGTTCGACGATTTGAAAACGGATTGGAATAGACGTTCTCTAGAATATAATTTCATACATTCGCTAGTTAGTTTCACAAAAATACAAATTATGGAAGTTGAAAAAACATCCTCTTAGGAGTTTTCCATGAACAATTAAGACAACAGTCATTGAAGGAAGAAAACTCGGACAACTACACATCCTTGAGACTAATAACGAGTAGGTAGGATTTAAATATTAAGACAGTCTAAATTTCAACATACTTCGATTCAAAATTGTGGGTGGTTCGATAGGTCCCACCGGACATCTGCCGTAGAACTTGATCGCGTACCCTGCGTACAAATTAAGCTAATGCAGTGCATGAAATTGTTGTCGTCGTATAGACGAGATAAATAAACAAAATTTTTACTTTCCGCTTGCGTGCATTGATTGTGACAAATCAAGTGACACTGTGAATCGAAGTCCTTAGTGAGGCCGTTGGTTGTTTTGCCACAAACGGGTATATGCTTGACCCCGCTGCAAGGGCAGGGACAATCCTTTGTTTGTATTAGCTTGTCGAACACACTCGAAAGTTCTTCTGCGTTTGACGGCCCCGATGGAAGCTCCATTGTAGTGGTGGTGGAGACTTCCACGTCGCTGTCGTCTTGCTCGGCAAGAATTTGTCTCTCGATGTACGTCTCATTGCTGCTGTTGTTTACAAAAGGGTTGGTAACGTTAGTCGTAATCACCTGCTCCTCTTCGATACTTTCCAAAGCTTGTTAACATTTTGAAAATCCATTTTAGAGAATAATGTCTTCTGTGGTACCGGAAAATAAGAAGTAGATCGGAAAAAATAACTTACCGTTGATCAGGTGGATTATGGTGAATATAAGTGGACCATTCATATTGAGAAATCAGCTTTACCTATTTCACACGCGACGCAACTGATCATCGGAAATGAGTTATCAAATAAGTCTATCGAACGTCGAAGCGCTCTTATCCGTTCAGCATCGTCGTCTCGTCCGAGTTACCTTGGAGTAAATTATCGCTACGGTCACGTATTTTTAAATACCGTAATAATAAAATCCGTAACATCCATTTTCTTGTATCCGATTAAATCAGGAAAAATATACGTTTTCCTCTTTATTATGTTTATGTGCACGCGTGTTGGTATATGTGTATATCTGTGAACCTCAGCTCAAAGGAAATCTGTAGGAATTCAGAAAAAAAAAACTTCAATGACTACCTAGTTTGAACTTTATTCTGCGGAAGAGTACACGGTGTATTTATACAATATAGGTGACTATTACGGTATGGTGCATAAAAAGAAAAAATCAGTCTGAATTATTACAATCCTCGGATTAATGAACAAAACCTAAATTAGTTTGTTGGTGTTTCAGTTGTTTAACGCAGGCCTAATTCAATCATACGTATACCTACACTGTCACATCACATTGTTCATAATCAGTCAGCTATCTTATAAAAAGAAGAACACGTAATTACTCCTGATAAAACTTATATACTCGCAGGTAGAAGTATTTACTTATTTTCAGTATCAACTTTTAAAATTGACATATTATCCCCTTCCAAAAGAAAAGGAAATTTCTTCACTTTGAGAAAGAACATTGAATCATATAAGTTTTTGGGCTTTTGCAGAGTAGTGATGGGCGATAGTCGATAGTTTTTGCTAAAACTATCAATACTAAGTATCGATGGTTTAGATGAAAAATATCCATCAAGAAAAAAGTACCTAACTATTTGTAGTATAGATACCTTTCTCTAAATGCAACGCACCACAAAAGCGGCCCAAGGACGGACCTCTGCGGCACCCCACACGTAACCGGGCGCTTTACTGTACCAGCAGACGTCTCTGCTTGGATTTCACGACAGCTAAGATAGCTGCTGATCATCCTGGGCAAGTATGCGGGCACTTCTGCGCCCTTGAGGGCTTCCACGATCCTCTCCCAAGGAATCGAATTGAACGCATTTCTTATGTCGAGGCTGACGGCTGCGCAAAACTGACGCGTAGCTATCGCTGACTCGGCTATCCTCTTCAGCCGGATCCCAGCATTTGATGTGCAGCGTCCAGTTTGAAAACCGTACTGGCTACTGAAGATTATATCTCTATCCTTCAGATAGCTCTCCAGTCGATTGGCTATTACTCTTCCCAGGAGTTTCCCAACATTGTCCAGCAGACGAAGTGGACGGTAAGAGGATGGTAGACCAGGTGATTTATCCTTCTTATTGATCAGCGCTAGCCTGCCTTTTTCCATCGCACAGGGAACAGTTCCCCAACAACTGCCGCATTGAATGTATCAACCAGCAGTGCCGGGTCAACTGCGTGTATGGCGCTCCAGACTAGATTTGGAATCTCATCCGGGCGTGGAGCCTTCCAATACCTACCCCACAGTCTATTGACTGCTGCATCAACCTCCTCGGTACCTAGGAGGTATGTGCCATCCTCTTCTACTATTGGTAGCGTTACCATTGGTGGTGGGTTCTGTGGGAACAAGCCGTCAATGATTTGACCCCCAAGTCTATGCCTAGTATAATGAAAGCTAAATTTTGTAAGTCTTTTTTTAGGTCAAGAATTTTTCTGACGTCATGAGGCGTGACGTTACATAGATTTCGGACTGACCTCTAGTTTGAAGAGGTACTGCTTTAGTATGCGGTCTACCGCTGAGACTTCACCTTTGTCGTCTACAGCTGCGAAGGGTGTGGTCTACCGTCAACGCGCTCCTGCTATTCAAATAGATGAACTGATTTCTCCGGAGAAGGAAGTATCGCAGAGGCCGATTGTTGGAAGAGGATGTTGTCGTCGAGTCAGAGGACGGCGATGTGAATGTCAGCAGTCCAAGGAATCATGGCCGACGCATTGACGGACCCTGGGTGTTAACAACTGGCGATATTTTTGGGATCAAAAACGCGACCGCTCCTCAATATTAAACCAGAATGCGCTTTAGGGTCCGTCATTCACTCGGACTAGTGAGCTGCGCACCGTTGTCTTCCGTCTCTAGGGTATCAGCCCAAAACAGTGGGGGCCAGTTTGACCAACGCCAGTTCACTGCTAACCTCGGGTTAACTAACCCTCTCCTAACCCTGACCGCCCAACTTACGTTAACCTGAGGTTAGCAGGGTAAAACTGGCCCTGAACCACCAAGATAACTTTTTCGATCCCGACTCCACCGCTCACATACAAAGCATAGAGAGGTTGTGGCTGGACGCAAAAGAAGTCACCTGCAATGTTCAAAATTAAAAATAAAACTTTTTTTAGCTTTTGCACGCAACGTGCGTAATTTTTACCGGTAAGAAATTACTGTGAAACTGTTAAGGCATTTTTCGAGCTCATCTTGTGACTAATTTTGAAAATATCAGGGGTGTTCTAAAGCCGTATTCATGAAGACGATTCTTCCTGTTGATCGTTTCAGGGAAGCCATTTGCACAGGTTTTTTTTTAGCGGGGAGCCCGTTATCCATTTTCTTAGGGGGATTACATCCTCAGAAAACGTCCGCGTCCGGGAGTTTCTGTGAACTGCGTGAGGTGACGTGTGACGCTTTATGACTTTATCCAATGACCTTGACCTACTGTAGGGACTTGGGAAAAAAATTCAATTTTCAACCAGGATGCTTTATGACGTCATCAATGACCTCAACCTTGACCTACTTTAGGGGCTTGGAAGAATTTCAACTTCCAGCCGGGATGCTTTATGACGTCATCAATGACCTTGATCTTGACCTACTTTAGATCAAGGTCATTGATGATGTCATAAAGTGTCACACAGTTCACAGAATACTCCCGGTGGAAATTGAAATTTTTACAAGTCCCTAAAGTAGGTCAAGGTCAATGTTATTGATGACGTCATGAAGCATCCCTGCTGGAAGTTGGAATTCTTCCCAGCCCCTAAAGTAGGTCAAGGTCAATGTCATTGATGACGTCATAAAGCATCCCGGCTGGAAGTTGAAATTCTTCCAAGCCCCTAAAGTAGGTCAAGGTCATTATGGATGACGTCTTAAAGCGTCACACGTCACATCACGCACGTCACGTCACGCAGTTGCTAGGGATTGCACATAACTGTTATTATAACTGTTATGACCGTTAACCAAAATGAAATCCGCTCGCTTGACCGTTTGACAGATAACCGTTAAAAAAGAATGAGTCAACTGACCGATAACCGTTGACCGTTATAGTTTTTCTTACTTTTTCAATCGGTCATGAAACGGTTATAAATGGAGAGTTATGATTTTGAAACGGTCATAATGGTCATAACAGTTACGGACCGATTCAATAGAGTAAAGCTGTTCTGACCGATAACCGATAACCTTTAAATTGCTGAAGAAAATTTGACCAATAACCGTTAACCGTTTCAAATTATTTCGGTTGCAATCCCTACGCAGTTCACAGAAATTCCCAGACGCGGACGTTTTCGATCTTAGGATCCCCCTTAACAATGGCTGATTTCTTCCGTTCCTCTCTCACCCCTCACCTTCATGATAGCATGGATAGCCAAAAGCCAAAAGCCAATAGCCGCATTCAGCCGTATTTTTGGACCATCTAGCCAAAGGTAAAAGCAAGCCTTATCTATAAAAAATAGGAGCAGCCGGAAGCAGTTAAGCCGTATTTTTCATTGTCATCAGCCAAAGCCAAAAGCCCAAACTGTATCATTTGGCTGCAACACTCTGCTAATTGACCTACTTTAGATCAAGGTCATTGATGATGTCATAAAGCGTCACGCATTTCACAGAATAGGTACTCCCAGTGGAAATTGAAATTTTTACAAGTCTCTAAAGTAGGTCAAGGTGACGTGGAACATATTTGTTCCTTAGAGCAGCACAATTGCAGCTGAAAGATTCAGCTTTGGCTTTTGGCTTGAACTTTTAACCTTGAAAATATAGCTTTGCCTCAGGCTGTTGGCTGTTCAAAAAAAAGTTGGCTAGCTTTCGGCTTTTCAATTATTGAGGAAATCGGACACAATCAGGAGAAAATAGGCGCGCCTAAAGCTGGTTTTTGGCTTTTGTCTTATCAGTAAGAATTTGGCTGAATTTGGCTTTCAGCTTTCGGCTTTTGTCTGGCTGCAACACACTGCCTTGAAGTATTTTTCCAAACATCAAAATGACGATCCAGTTTACCCGGGTGAAACTATATTGCCCTAGTAGAAGGGGAGTACAATAATACGCCATGACAAAAGGGTTGATACTCTTTTTTAAGGAGTAACTAAATTCAAAAACCGCAGAAAATACTAAAATTACAAAGCGCGTTTGACTAAAACGGTCAATGGCTTTGGCTTAGCTGAGCAGCCCTGTTCTGTGTGTTGATGATGTTCTGCTGCTGTACAACTACATAGGTAGTTGAATTTGCATGTCAACCGTGAAAGAGTCGCTCTCTATCTTTACTGTGGCATCCTGTTTTTGGGAACAACACTGGCGCTACTACAGGCTGGTCCACTTGCGAATTGATGTACCTACTGTATATCCAAATCAACATTATTGGGAAGAGGTTCCATTTTCATAATGTTATAATACGCGAGAGACAAATCCGTCATCATTCTGTGTAATGAATAGGAGAAGCTCACAAGCATGTTGAAGTTCAATGGTTGAATAATATAATTTAGTAACCAGTACCTAGTGTGTCGTTCTAGTTCATAATGTCTGATGTCTGTCTAGGCGTAGGCATGAAAGTAGGGAAGAGGTGATGTACATAATAGACATCTCAACACACAAGATTAATTATACGGCTCATTGATGTGTACCTAGTCATGTGGATATAACTTACGTTATTAAGGAGATTTTGTGATGAGATATCCATTCATCATACTAGTTTTGCCAATACTAGTATCCCTTTTTCCAATATTGGCGTTTTCAAGTTGTGGTCTAGATGGTGCCTCAGAATTTAGACGTCTAAGAAAACACTCACTGTCATCATCAAATTAGTGAGGTCACAAGAATAAAGAAACGTCAGCATTGTTCAGGAAAGGTTTTATAAGTTTTCAACGATTACCTAATGCTCTTTGTTGAGTTTGAATTCTGCCGTACCTAGGCCTAGTAGAATTCTCGTATTTCCAGAATCAAGGATTGCGATAAAAGTACCTATGTCACAATCTAATTTCCTCAAAAAATTTGCAACAATTATGTACCTATTATGACACAGTAAATATGAGGTGGACGTAAGTTCTGAGAAGTATTTTCAAGAAATAAGTAATTTAATATTGAAGTCAGTTATAGGATAACAACGTTCGTTTTTCGAGAAATTTCTGCAATTATTTGAACTAATTAGGTATCTGCAAGTACAATCGGCTGTTATAAAATTCCTAGCTTGATCTAGCCTTCACTCACTATCACTCTGGCCCTTGAATCATGTTCTTATTATTCAGATCTTTGATAACTACGCAGATTTTGTACGGCAGAATTGAAGAGGGGAAAAACTGTGAATAATAAAGAAAATTTTTAGCGTGCTTGCTTCCTGAGTCAAATATTGCCATTGTTCAATTGTGACTAGTGAACACAAACAAATCAAGCTGTTGCTGGTCATTATGTGTGTGTGTGTGTGTGTGTAAATGCAGTGGTGAAAGTTTTATTGCTACTATGATGACAAAAGAAACAAATAAGACGCACCTACCTTTCAGGCCCGGCCGTGATTCAGGTCAAGTAAACAAGCCATGTAGGCGTGCCAGATAACAATAGTGTCTTGAATCCTTTGAATCATACTCTTCTGTATTGTGAATCAACCTATGAGCAAAAAAAGACAGGTAGAATTTGCACACGTCACCTCGCATTCAAGCATCCGCCCGGTCGTTTGAGTCAGTGCGCAGTATGTTTATCGCAGATGTGGAAGAAGGACGCATTTATTTCTTCGTTCGGATTTTCGAGATCGCGATCGTTTCCTGTTTGTGTGCATGATCGGGTTGTTTGGAATTAACACAATTTGCACGTTTCTCATGGGTCTTCTGTGTTGCTTGGTCTAACAATGCTGGGATACTAACAATTTAAATGCTTATGTTTTCTCTTTCAGATCAAAATTAATATTGAAACAATCGTCATTTTGTAGCGGCCGTTCTATTCTGGAACATGGATAGCACGACGACTCAGTTTTGACGGAAGGTGTTGTTTATTTTTGTTTGCTTCTCTAACTAATTTTCTTTCAGCCAAAATTATTCCTAGGGCCTAGTATAATTATACCACCGTCGTTCCGGAGTAGCCGTTGCACTCTGAAACATGTGTGTCTAAGTCGACGACTCCTGAACAACGCGGTAGTGGTCAATTAGGACCTCGTTTTTTTTTTTTTTGGCTCAAATTAATACACAATTACGATACTAATGAATGTTTTTTCTTCCAGATCAAAATTAATATCAAAACGATCGTCATTTTGTAGCGGCCGTTCCATTCTGAATTACGGGTGGCACGACAACTCCAAATTTTGACGTACTTTTTCATTTGCGCTAATAAAGGTGGATTGCAGGAAGTACATTGAGTGCATAATGCGAACATACCCGCGCGCTATGATATTGTGCTACCATCAATCACACCTAATTCTAATTAAAGTATGTGTTTTCTTTCAGCCAAAATTATTTATAGCATTTGATTACACCAACCGTCATTCCGGAGTAGCTGTTGCACTCTGAAATATGGGTGTTTAAGTCGACGACTCCTGTTTGCACGACCGGTATTGGTCACTTATGATCTCTTTCTTTTTGGCTCAAATTAATCTAATATTTTTTTCCTTTAGGTCAAAATTACTATCGAAACCATCGTCATTTTGTAGGGGCCGTTCCATTCTGAAATACGGGTGGCACGGCAACTCCAAATTTTGACCAAAGGTGGTGTTTATCTTTAGTTCGCGTTATTACTCTTATATACTTGATGGTTAGGTCTCATTCAGGAAGTGCATTGAGTGCATAATGCGGATTAGCCGCGCGCGCGGTGATATTGTGCTTTACGATTTCAGTGCACTCACGTCGGATATGCCGTGTTGGGGCGCAGTATTAGTTTACTGACTCCGCCAATGAAGAGGCAACCATCGGCGGTTGTAACTGAGGCGTGTGGTCGTAAACAGTCTTGATAATCCGTGGTTGACTGACGTGAGTGTCTGCGCCTTCTCTCTTTTTCATTATAACTTAATTAGATGTAGGAACAGCGCACCACATTCGGATAAGCTTCGCAACCTCTAAGCCGCGGCCGACTGTTGTGGTTGTGCACAGTCTTCTTTGTTTAGGGACTACTTTTTTTTTGTCTTTAGTGTAGGCTAGGATCTTTAGTGTCTTGGGACGCATAGGAGCCACCTCCTCGTGGTGCGTCCTGGGCAACGGCAACAATGAATTTGTTGACGGCCAAGGCTCCTCAAAGAGTAATAGCGCGAATATAAATGATAACACTAAGACGGGGGTTGCGTTGGAAGGTTTAATTTACTAAAAAATATTTCTTTATACCTAATAAAGTTAAGTGACTGTTTTATGTACGTCACGCTTCATTATTCGAGAATCCTTAGACTAGTCAATGAGTGAAATGTAGCTCACCTCCGTTATTTATCCTATTATAAGAAACTAAAACCTAGTTTTTCCCGATGCACCTTTGTTTTTTTCTTCTGGCGCCTCGAAAATTGCAGTGAGGTGCTCTTGTTTTAGTTCAGACGTCGGTAAAATAAACTTAGCTTCTGAATGAGTGGGGCTCCGACCTAGTTTAGAACTCATGAAACTCTCGACTTGCGAGCGATATAATACAAGGTTTTTGGCTCACGTTGCCCGTTAGGAAGATTATACTCCCGAGGAAGAGATTTGACCCAACCACTTAGGAACCTAGAAAGATTTCGAAGGTGATCATCTATAATCAAATGAGATCAGCATAAAAGAGGAAGGTCGTTAAACTTTTCAACTAGGTCATACAAGTTCTCTATTGTAAACCTATAGTAGCAAAACCCGTGATTTGTATGGCTTAGGAGGTTCCTTAGACTAGCCACGAACAAAACCACCGGCCTAATAGGACAGCCTTCTTTATGAGTCTTGATTAATCCGTACTGGATTCATGACTTTGTAGCTCTAGTGTGTAGAACTCCGAAAGGACCATTGAAAGAATAACAAAGTTGAAAACTTCACGAGTAATCTTGTGATTCGAACTTCTTTGAAATAAGGAAACGTATTAGGGCGGTGACTACTACACCGCTCTGAGAAACTCAACTTTGGAGAATCATCAGTTTTAGGGAGGACTACATACGCAGCACCCTAGTCTGCTCCGGTGAAATATTGAGGTTATTTCTTTTCCAATTTTGGAAGCATATAAAATGCTAATTCAAGATTACCTCATTTTCTTTCTTTGCGACACCCTTATTGTTGATTATAGAAATGATTGCTAAATTCTGAGTGTATGCTATACTATAAGTTTAATTTATTGACGGGAACGCGTTCTTGATGAAGTCACTGAAGTCATCATCCCGCCGGGAAAAATTATGCCTATATGACTGACATTTCTTGACAATTCAAATGTCCACTAAAAGATATGACAAGCACGTGTGAGTTGCGTGAGTGAATCAGAAGGGATATTATGTAATTGAATCTTATGTTTTCCTTTGTTTGAGTAAAATTCAAGTGAAAAGTGATTGTTTTCATTAACAAACTGCTGACGTACTCTTCCTAGCACAGTGCATTTCAACCGGAGGGAGGGGGGTTGGATCCACGAGATCATTGAGCAGTTTTTAATAAATTTATTCAACAGGAATGAGGAATGAATTTATGAAGTGAAAAGAAAAAGCGGGAGGAAGCTTGGCACCACTTACGCTGCAAATATAAATTGATAGCCTACTCTATGTGCATTCAATGAATAAATTAATCTGGTTTTCACTTGTCATCTGTCAATCACAATTCATGAACACCGAATTGCTGGAATTTTGGAGGAAAGTGATGAATGATAGTTATTATCACGATTTTGGAAGAATGGCACTTCGTCAGTTTCTTCCGTTTTCAACGACTTATATTTGTAAACTCGGATTTTCTGCCATGACCACTATCAAATCAAAACATCGAAATTGCCTCAATGCCAACGCGGATAACCGCGAGGTACTTTCTACACTACTATCGGGCGTGTTTTCTGCGTGCCAGGGGGGCACTGCAGCTTAACGGTTGCCAAGCAGTAGAGGGGGTCCGCCGAGGAGATTCTTCCAACATGAAAGGGTCGATTCGGGTACTGGAGGAAACAAAATCAAATGCATGAGCAACCCACACCCACTCCACTATGGAGGACGGGGCGGCGCTGCGCATGCGACATAAACGATCGGACTGGGAAAAGCCATTATCCAAGTGTCAACAGCAAGTATCACAATAACCTTTTTTTTTTTCCACAGAAAAGTTTGGGATTAAAAACTTTTTAAGAAATTAGGGCGTCCGTGAAAATTCAGAATCATTCTTTAGGGGTCCACGACCTCTTAAAGGTTGTAAAGCACTGCCCTGGCACACAGTTCTGCATGCCGATTTCTCCGGGTAAGGCAGGCAATTTTTCAAGGGCAAAATTCAGCAGTTGCACTAAGGGGCGTCAAGTCCCAAAAAATTGAAGGTACTCACACAAGCACACTATCTTAAATGTGATTTCTGGCGTCAAATAAAAGAGAAGAAAGTGAATAAATGTAAAACATTTTCTAGCATTCATAGCCAAATGAATAAAGATCATGTTTCATGTCTTTCTAGTGGCTTTTGGGGAGCACACTCGCGGATCTAGTATAGATTCAATTCAAAATATTTCAAGATGATAGCTTTTGGAAAGCTCACTCGCTCCGCGCGGACGTACGTCAGGACAGGGATCAGGATTTGTCATTTGCACGGACGCACGGGCACAAATTTCAAAACTCACGGGTTTTTTAACGGAGTTAAATGAGAGGAGCCAGGGAACTTGTTTTATGAATCTTATGGTGTTTGAAATGTTGTTGGCAAAAATATGCGTGAATCGCCACCCGATCGCGACTCTTTCACGCGATCGGAAAGACAGAATCTCTTCCCTAGCCACGCTCGATAACGCTAATTGTAAAAAATAACACGTATCCTCGAACGAACAGATTTTATTTATATACACAACGCTCGGCGTTACATTCGAGACTTAAGGTTACTTGAGCTCGACTCGCAGATCCGTCCGCCGCCCGGATGGCTCATACACGCCTGTCTTGAGGTCCTGCGGGCAAATCGAAGTCTACCCTTAGCTATCTCGGTAAATAACACTATTCTAGAGTAACTCTCTACCGTAAAGTTAAAAAGAGCGCTCGCAGGCGCTAGCAGAGTTACGAGAGCGTTTGCAGACGCTAGAGAGGCCCATCTACAATTTCCACCCAATGTAGAACGTAGACGCCTACGAGAGAAGTTCCGTTCGTTCGAGGAGAGATTCACTGAGAAGCTAATATACGATTTTCACGTACCTGAACAGCAGGGTTCTCGCCCTCCATAACCACTTCGGCCGGCTAAGACACTGCCGCACAAGAGCACTTAACACAGCGAATCAAGGATACGTCGCAAAATTTCACACTCGTAAGATCGAGAGAACCGACTTAGCTCTAGCAGTCGCCAACTGTGCCGGCCGGAAGTGGACAACACCTAAGCTCAACGAACCGAACGAAACCTTTCCCAGCCAGTGAATTTTGAACTACATAAATTTTGTCTCGCCTAAACCTGATTACCACCTATAATTTTGTATGCCTAGAATTTCGATCGCCGCGATCGTATCGAAACTTCGAAAGTTTCGACAGTTGTATATCTGGCTCATTGAAGGGGCTAGGCCAATTGGTGTGTGGAGTATTGCATACCTAGTTACTTGAAGGAGCTATTTCAATCAGGCTATTAATGCTGCCAGATTTACGGATTTTCAATACCTGAAAAAACATGAAAAATTTCACTCCTAATGTACAAGCGATAGGACAAAAACAAAAAATTTTCCAAGTCCCACGGTCATGGTTAGGTTAGGTTGGGTTGCGTCCCGGACGGCGGACGTTTTTTCCGGGAAGACCCCCCCCCCCTCCCCCAATGTAACAAGTTCTCTGTTGAAATCAGGGTGGAGGTTACAGCAAAGAGATTAAAAATGTCAAAATTTTAAGAAGGCTTGTTCGTCCCTTTCCTTGATCTAATGTAGGTCTAGTTTAGGATATTTCAAGACCGATATAATCCAAGTATAAAGCTAGCATAAAAAATTGATGTATTCTTTAATGGACTTGAATGAAGGGAAGCAGGGAACCTTCTTTGGGGCATTTTAGGAAAGCATCTTATTGAGTCTCATGGTGTTTGAAGCGTTGCATGCCTGGCTCATTGAAGGGGTTGTGTTCGAAGCATTGCATATCTGGTTCATTGAAGGAGCTAAGCCAATTATATCAAGTCACTCAATCTCCAAAATGCGTCCATGACATTGTAAATTGATAAATCTTCAACGTCAAACCTCAGCCCTACCCCTGATTTCAGAATTCGCGTCCAGGTGTCCGGATGTCTGTACAGTTCTCTAGTATGGGAAATCATGTCAAGCCCAGTATAGAACTATACTGTATAGTCAAGCAGCCTAGTTTAGGCCTAATACCTGCTCATTCGCGGTGGTCAAATTTCACGCAACTCATACAAACAGAAATTATATATGTCTCAAAGTAAAGATCACTTACCGGTATATCAATCTCAATAATATCGATGTACCAATCGCAATTATATCGATGTATCAATCGCAACTATAATAGATTACCGATCTCGATTGTATCAATATATCAATCTCAATTATATCGATTACTGATATCGGTTGTATCGAAATATCGATTATATCGATATATCAATTTCGATTAGATAGATTACTGATCTCGATTGTATCAAAATATCGATTCTTTATCTGGCTTCAACAACTAGTATACTTTATATTATTAGGTCTAGTATAATAAAGGCATGAACCTAGTATATAAACTGGGCTCAAAAATTTTTGAATCACCCACGGAGAGACGAGGGTGAAGGTGGGGGGGGGGGAGGCACTCTCAGAGTAAAGACAAACATGTCAGAAGCTAGTATATAGCTAACATAAAGCTAGTATAAACCTAGTATATAAACTGTGCAAGGTGAGCTAGCGGGATGAACTTGCAAATTTTCGAATCACCCACAGTGAGCCGAGGGTGAAGGGGGGGGGGGCACTTGGAAAATTTCAAATTAGGGTCAGGTGAGTGTAAAGACATGAAACATGTCGAGAAAAAGGCCGGGAGGTTGAGTAGTTTTTGGGAGAGAGACTTACTACAAAATGAATGTAGACCAAATCATTTCTAACACATTGGAAAAGCACCAGCAAATACTTCAGCAGAATTGAACGCAACAAGAAGAATTTACAGTCACGATGACCGACTGGTCTTTCTTATAAGGACTTCATTGTTGTCAAATAGTGCCACAAGAATGTTGACCATTAAAGCTTCTAGAGAGATCCTTCATTGAGTTGAACGTCAAGACGTCGGCCATTGATATCATTTTACATGTTTGGCAATTTGTATCATCATTTTGTACTGTACTTGAGTTCATTTAATGGAATATGTTGTACAACACAGGAAAATATACACCTCTTAAAGTAACTCATTGAATTTGTTGTTCATGTACATGACAGAAGAGGGGACCAGAGCACTTAAAACTATCAAAAGTTTGAAGGATTTCCTCAAACAGATTGCTTTAGCATGTCTGTAGCAAAATCAGATGGTTTATGGAATGCTGTCTTGCTGTATTCTTTCTATTGATTGTAGAACCAATGAATTCTTGTTTGAGCGACAAATGAATACATGATTAAATTCTAGAGGGCAAAGCATAAATAGAACCTGAACATGATACAAGCTTATTGTACTCTGTTTCACAATAATTTGAATACACTGAAAATTTTCAAAATAGTTGAATATACAAATCTGTAATATTCTAATTACCTCAAATTAAATATCATTTGTTTTAACGGATGAACGCTAAATTATCTGGCTGGGCAAACTATTGCTTTCAATAGCCTGGAATAATAGAGTCTACTACTAAATATATCACAAGCAAGTGTGGCTAGCGTGAGTGATTCAAAAGGGGTAAGAATTTGATATGAACATGATATTTGTTCCTGCAGACAAGTGTTCCTATACCCTTTCAACTCCAGGTAGCTATATATTTCCTTTTTAGCAACAAAAAAACGCTGTTTGCGTGAACCGCCAAATCTTGCGTGCAAAAGATTTATTTTAAATCTTTTGAACGCAAGATTTGTTTATTGCACGCAAGATTTTTCCTCAACAAACGCTGTTTGCGTGAACTGACAAATCTTGCGTGCAAAAGATTTATTTTAAATCTTTTGCACGCAAGATTAGGCGGTTCACGCAAACAGCGTTTTTTTGTTGCTAAAAAGGAAATATATAGCTACTTGGAGTTAAAAGGGTATAGGAACACTAGTCTGCAGGAACAAATATCATCATCAAATTCAATTCTTACCCCTTTTGATTCAATCATGCAACCCACACTTGCTTGTAATATCATTTAATAGTGGACTTCATTATTCTAGGCTATAAGAAGTCGTATTATGTAGAGCCGGACATATTTCCAATCATCTCTTTGCTGGTTTAGGGTTTTCAAACATTTCTGAGGGTTTCCATAATTTTATATGGGAATGTTACATTGTAGCTTTGAGACTTCTTGAAGCTTTGAGACTTCTTGAAGCTTTGTGATGAATTGTAATGTGCACCTCTGAAATATCAACAGGAATTTGTTTTATAGAAATTTTAGCTGGAAATTTTTGTCATTTTCTATAGGAATTTAAAAAAAATTTTGAGTCAAGCTGTATTAAGCTGGTATAAAAGTAGTACAATACTGAAGAGGTCCTCCTCTAGTTTATCCCTAGATTGTATACATCATTATGATATTATAATACCATTTCCTATACTAGAAACCTGAATAGACGGCTGGACACTCGGATGCAAATTTTGGCATCAGGGGCAGGGTCGAGGTTCGACGTTGAAAATTTTACATCCCAAGGTCATCCGTACGGATGCCCGGACACATTTCTGAGATTTAGGGGGGTAGAGAAGATACATGAAATAAGTCAATAAAACGCACATTTAATGCTAATTTTATATTTTTTAAAATTGAAACAATAATAACAAGTATACATATACTAAATACAGGAAAGTAGTTTCTGTTCTGTTATTATTCTTCAACTTTGTAAATATAAATATAAAAATGAAACAAGATCTGAGAACCAATTATTTGTAGAACAAAATCAAATACAATACTGTGTTGATAAATCATTTTTTTTTTTCACCGCTTCTGTTCTTTTTTTAAATAAATATATTGCACACAGATTGGTAAAGACTATGCGAGTAAATGATATAAATTAAGAATATGCGTAGACAGAAAAAAGAATATTTGAATTGAGAATAAGAACAATGACAATTTTACAGTATAAACAAGACTGGGAGAGAGATTTAAAAGAAAGATAGAACTAGAATTAAAATGATGAAAGAGAAATCATTAGAAAGGAGAGAATGATGAGAAATAGTGTTGCCTTTAGTAAAACAAGAGAAACAAAGAAAAAATAAATAAATTTATTATAATAATGGCAAACTTCCGGAACAATCTATTATCTGTTTCCTCGATTAAAAAAATCGCACTACTCTAGGTTGATCTACAAAAACACTACTCCCATATCTGAGGAATACTTATGTACTTACTATATTATGTATTATGCCTCAATTGGTGTAATAAATTAAGGAGACGAATATTCTATCGATAATAATAATGCTTACGTTGGTACTGAATAATAAAAGAAAGTAAAAATGTGGTCCCTTTTCATTTCATTACGAAATTACATGGGTCGGAATAAAAGTGAAGTTCAGAAATTATTTTCATTCATCTTCTTTTGATTTTCAGCAACAAGGTGAGAGACGCTATCAGAAGACAGAGGTATTAAGAGACCTGACAAGGCTATACCTATAGTCTAATAAATATTCAACTATTTCTTACTGTAATCATACAAATAGAAGAAGCAAATGTGGATTTTTTCTACGTGTACGTTTGTAAAATAATTGGTAGGTATAGAAAAATGAAATCATGTAAATTGAAGTTTGCCACACATAACCTCATAATATTATCTATTTTTTCCAAGTCGCGGGTACAAGAAAATGTAGTAAGCACGTAAATATTGATATGACAATATGGACCCAGAGAAAAATAGTTGAGGTGTGGATAGTCGAATGCTCAAACTTACAATTTCTAGACAAGTATAGGTATAATATGACGGAATAAATTTCTTTGGACTGCACTTAATTAGCGCTCTTCAAACTCGGTTGATAAAATATAAAATAAATGTATCATAAAGTATGGTGACTTATTAAAGAATATAAAAGTGGTCGGATAATAGACTGAAATGATGAATGTAATGAGAAGAAGAAAATGACACATGAGAAAATAAATACAGGAGTGTTTACATCTTAAAAAGGAAACATGAAATAACTACAAAACGAAAAAGAGATGAAACAAAATAAATTAATAAAACGGTATCACAAGAAAACTACTCTTTCGGGAGCACGCCACAGATTCAGAATATATTTATTCATTCATATTTCATTATTATTATAATTATTTTTCTTTAATCAAATTGTGTAAAACTAGAGAAGAAATTATCTTTCAAGAGTATTTTTGTCGGATTTCAACATTTTTTCTCTCTTTTTCCTTTGTAAACAGTCATCTTAGGAGAAATGAAAAAAAAAAAAAAAAAAAACTATAAAGAAAGCAACAACTCAAACAAATAAAAGTAGGTAATAAAAAATAATTTAAACAAGATGAGAGAAAATTAAACAAAACCAAACAATTAGGTAGGTACCTACTAAATACTTAATCAAAAACAAAAGTAACATAATAAGAAGGTAACTCTTTGATACTAACAAAAACAGAAGTTTATTTCGTAATAAATTCGATAATGCAAAATATATTTTTCTCGCCCGATTTCTCTGTTTTTTTTTTTTTCTTTTTTCTTAAATTACTTTTTCAAAATTTTCGTACGAAGGTAAACAAAATATTATTTAATTCGAATAATCTAAATCATCATTTTACAAAAAAATTATTGATCGTATTCTGCCTACTTGATCAAAAATCGATACTTTCATTTTTTTTTGTAGTTTTTTTTTTTTTTCTTTTTTAATCGCTTTTTAGAATAAAAAATTTTATGCGTACAAGAAAATGAAAAAGAAAGGAAAACGAGCCTAACTTGATGAAGAGACGAAGAAAGGAAAGTGAGTTTGTGACTCAGGAATCATGAAGAAATTTACAGAAATGAAACTAAACTGTACAGGCGATTAAATAATAGGTATGCATACAGCTGAATGAGACAAAAATCTATTGTATAATAGTAATATTATTAATTATTGGTACCTATTTCGATTAATTTTCAGTAGATTTTGTGGTATCCTCAACGTTTGGTTCCGATTCTTCAAACTGCGGTTGCGATACTTCTTCACGAGCCGCATCTGCAGCTGCTTTCGCTTCAGCTTCTGAACATACATAGAATAACAATTAAAATTTTTTTCGGTCGGATTTAGCAAATCGTTTTCATCCTTGTTTTTAATTTTTTCACGCATATCATTTCATGGGCAAAAAAAAAGGAAAAATCGGGCACAGCCAAAGGAATAAAGATCGTACGTCTTCCTCAGTGTAAAAATATTATTTTGCTGTTGAATCAGTATGACCGTATAAATGGAGTAAACAGGATGAATACCGCGCCTAACAGCTATTAGCTTCCGCTCGTTCGCCCATTAAAATCTATTAGCTCAGAATAGGTACTTCAAAGTTCACTCGCTTGGAATATTATTTCAAAGGAGACTTATATTAGACCACAGAGAGGGGCACAGAAGCGGAGCAAGTGAGCCCCTTGAAAGCTATTACCTTGGAATATTATTTCAAAGTAGACTTATACCAGACCAAGGACTGAGACAAAAGAGCGGAACGAGTGAGACACCCAACAGCTATTTTTTGAAAATATTATTCTAAACTAGACACATGGTAAAGCAAGGGTGAGCTCTTCTAAGACTAATAACTTGAAATTCTTTGAAGTAGACTCCTACTAACCCAGAGGGGGCAAACGAGTGGAGTCAATGAGCTACCCAAAAGCTATTGGCTTAAAATACCCTAACTGGCACTAGACACCAAGCGCTGGTAAAGCTGGCCCCCAGACCTAGCACGTGAACCGCTGAAAGGAGTAAGAATTGGATCTGAACATAATACCTGCCGACAACTGTTATAGGCAACCCTTTCAACTTTAGGTATTTCCATTGTTCAAATAAATCCTTAATATTTGCTGAATTCTTTTGTAAAATGGAAACTTTTTTACCAATACATTCCCGGTTGCGTCCTTGAATCAGAAGGGGCAATAATACCTGCAGACAGTTGTTATAGGCAACCCTTTCAACTTTAGGTATTTCCATTGTTCAAATAAATCCTTAATATTTCCTTACCCCTTCTGATTTATTCACGCAAACACACTGACTTCCGCAGGTAGTTTTTTCTCCATTGTTCGAATAAGTCCTCCAGAACATGGTTATACGAATTGCCGAGGACCGTGATACATGGAGAAGCATAGTCGCAGATGGGCCGTCAAACCTTCAGGCGTGATGGTGGTGACTGACACTCAACAGCAAAATACTTGTATATTGAGAGAGAGAGGAAGACAAGAAACATACGCCAACATTGTGGTTATTTCTTCACAGCCTTCATTAAATTGAGCCCAAACTAGGGTGCTATAGTGAGTTCAGCTTCCATCACTTATAGGCCTAGTATACAGACGAGACTAAGGAGGGGGAGAACGAGCGGAGCGAGTGAGCCCTGGAAGCTGGTAGCGTAAAATATTGTAAAGTAGATCTAAAGTGGACCACTAGACCATAGGGGCCACAAGTGAGCCCCTCAAAAGCTATTAGTTCGAAATCCAAAGTAGACTTATACTAGACCAAGGAGGGGGGCGAACAAGTGAAGCGAGTGAGCTTTCAAAAAGCTATTATCTTGAATTATTCGACTTAAATGTATTTTAGATCCAGAAAAGGAGTGGGTGAGCCCCTCCAAAAGCCGCCAGCTTAAAATATTGTAAACTAGATTTATACTAGACGGAGCCCCCCAAAACATCGGCTTGAAATATTCTAAACTGTACTAGTATATCTGACTCATTGGAGGGTCTAGGCCAATTGGTGTATGGAGTATTGTATATCTAGTTACTTGAAGGAGTTATTTCAATCAGGCTATCAGCACTGCAAGATGATACAAAAGGCATTTGGAATGTCAATAATGTATGCAATGTAGCTTGGAGATACATATTTTTCCAATGAAGTTGAAGCATGATTGGGAAAAATTTTGAGTAGTGCCGGACGGCGCCGGCGCAGGACAAATTTTTCAAAATAACCCCTAGAAAAGTTTCTCTTTCAAAAAAGAGAACGGAAAAAAAAAAAAAAAAAGGAGGGAAAATTATATGTTCTCCAGTGCTTGTTAAGGTAAGTCAACTTTGCTGGACAGCGAACGTTTCTTTTCGGGCAGACCCCCCCCCACGCCACGATAAAACAGGTTTTGAGTTGAAATTTCGACCTCTGGGCTATAGGTGATTCTTACTTTCTTGTTTGAAACGTGTTTTATATGTTTTGAACATTGTTTAAAGCCCTTTAAAATCGTTTAAACTTAGTTCGTGATACTTTTTCGGGGTTTCAACTATTGTGTTGAACATGTTTCAATAATTGTTTTAAACAACATTCTAATTTTTAACGGGGAAGGTATTTGGAAAAAAAGTCAGTCGTCAGCCCGGCCGGCAAAGCTCGGATGTCGATGCATTATGGAGAGGGTTTGCGCCACATAAAAGTTTTCAACTGTTTCTTTACATTTAGTCAATGTATACCTAAAATAGCCCCTTCAAGTGACTAGATATGCAATGCTTAATACATCAGTTGGCTTGACCCCTTCAATGAGTAAGATATGAAACGCTATGAAAACCCTAAGACTCAGAACTTCAAGGTACCCCACAAAACAGTTTCTCTGCCTCCCCTTGTTCAACCCCGCTGAAGAACCCGTGATTTTTTTAAGCTAGAGGATTTTGGGAGCTCACTCGCTCCACTCTTTCGCCCCCTTTCGTGGTCTAGTACAGGTCCAATATAGAATATTTCGAGATAATAACTTTTGGGGAGCTCTCTCGCTTCGCTCGTTTGCTCTTCTCCTTGATCTAGTAATAAGTCCGCTTTACTTAATTTTAAACTAATAGCTTTTAGAGGCTCACTCGGAGCCTTAATGGTTTTGTGTAAGTCCACTTGACAATATCAACAGGGAACTTGTTTTATCGGGGGTCTTTCCAGAAAGAACGTCCGCCAGCCAGCCGGCAAACTTCGGATAAAGGAGGAATCCCAGTCCAAGTTCAGTATATTGTGAATCAAGTCCCTTTCTCATCACATATAGGTATAGCTTGGAAGTCGGTGTATACCGGTATAGCCTGATTAAAACAGCTCCTTCAAGTAAATAGATATGCAATGATTCATACACCAATTGGCTTAGCTCCTTCAATGAGCCGGATATGCAATGTTTGAAACGCTGTCTCTACAATGAGCGCAAGATGCAACGCTTCAAACACCATGAGACTCAGAAGGCTCTTCTAAAATATTCATACAGGCTCCATATCGCTCTCATCATCATATCGATTTATAACGTTCTACGCCGTCTTCCGATTTCCAGTCTCCATTCTCCTCTGTTATTCCACAGATCGTGAGGTATACCGCATCTTTCCATTTCCTTCTCCACTCCTTCGATCCAACTTTTCCGCGGTCTTCCTCTTCTTCGGCGTCCTGTAGGGGCCCATTTTTACCGCTCCAACTTTGTAAAAGAACCCGTGAATAGTGGTTTTTGGGAAGCTCACTCCTTGAATTAGGATACGTCCACTTCGGAATATTTGAAGCTAATAGCTTTTGAAAGCTCATTTGCAGCCTTCATGGTCGAATCAGATTCAGTGCTACCACATAATGTTCTCAAAAATTCGTATCTATGGGTGATGGAGTAAATTTCAACAGGGAACCTGTTTTATCAGGGGTCTCCCGGAAGAAATATCCGCTGTCTAGTACCGGCAGGTGATATCATTCAAAATCCTTATCCGCAATTTTTTTCTACAACCTAAAAAGCGAATTTCTACGGATTTCATTATTTTGGAGAAACGAAAATACGTAGATCTGGCAGCACTACCGCCGTACGGGAGGCAACATGACCCTGGGACTTGGAAAATCCCCTCTTATTGTGTAGATCCGACAGAGGTCAAAAATTTTCCAAAGTCCTTCCTATCATATTGGAAATTGTTTTCAAGCCCCTCTCCTATTATGGGTATATGCTGGTATAAAACTGTAATAATGCAAGGAGGGGTTCTAGCCTAGTTCAAGTCCAGTATACTGTATTCCAAGTCCCCTTCCTATCATATGTATAGCTTGCAAGTTGGTGAGTATAGCCTGATCAGAACAAATCCTCCAAGTAACTAGATGTGGAATACTTCACACAGCAAGTTGCTTAGCCCCTTCAATGAGCCGGATATGCAATGCTCCTAACACCATACCTTCAATAAAATTCCAAGTCCTCATTTTATCATCTTGCAGCACTAATAGCCTGATTAAAATAGCTCCTTCAAGTAACTAGATATGCAATACTCCATACATCAATTGGCGTAAACCCTTCAATGAGCCAGATATACAACGTTTCAAACACTATGACTCATAAAAGAGAGAAATAAAAAAGTTTCACTAGACGGAATTTTTATCAATATTTTAAGAAATTCAAGGCACCGTCTTTGAAATTTTTGTTAGAAACAAAGTAGCCCGACGTTTCGAAATACACCTATTTCTTTGACGAGGACAAAAAACAATAAAAATTTCAAAGACGGCAGTGCCTTTAATTTCTTAAAATACTCATAAAAGAGGTTCCTTGCCTCCCCTTGTTTAACTCTGTTTGAAAAAACGTGAGTTTTATCTAGGAAAGGGGGAGGGGATTTAAAAAAAAAAATCAGAAGAACTTTTTGCCATAGTATTGCTGAATCAAGTGCTTTTTAATTCTTTTCAGTCTTTCGTGGGTGTTGCCTCTCTTGCCCCTTCCCCCATTCCACCACCCACGTCTGTATTGTTGGCAATATCATTTAAGGATAACCATGGAAATTATAATACGAGTAATGACGATGTTGAAAACTGCATTTCACGCAAAATTTATGGAAAAATTCGTATTTTTTCACGAGGCCCGAAAATCCGTAGATCTGGCAGCACTGGGTCTGATATAAGTCTTGTTCACAATATTTTCAGCTATACCTTTCGGAGAACGCAATCCTCGAATTAGGATAAGTCTACTTTAGAATATTTCAAGCTAGCAGCTTTTGGGGAGCTCACTCGCCTCACTGGTTGCCATCGCAAGCCATTTATTCGACTGTACAGTTCTCCGTATCAAACTGGACTACGGGTTCCCAATCTTCAGACAACCTAACAATTCCTCCCTGGAATCACTGGTTGCAATATAGTCTGCTGCCTTACGTCGAACTCTAGGTGCTTTGCGCACCAGCCCAAGCTTATGTGCTGAGGCTGGTATTCCTCCTATTCGATTTTGCCGATGATGATCGACTGCCAAATTCCTTGCGTCTGTTTACGGCCCAGCTCCTCCAACTCCCAATCTGTCTCCTTTCTCTCCCCTCCCAAAACTTTTTTTACTCTCATTACAATGCCACCAACTACCACCAAATTCAGGCCTCTTTTTCCTAATTACTCATCAACGTCTCTCAGTGAATCCCTGACGCCTCACATCTGCTGAACCTAGCCAACTTACCAATTTTTGAGCGTGAACTTACTGTCCTCGGGAAATTGAAATGTGAGTTGGGAAAGAATCAGAGAATACCAGTTGAAGGTGAAAGCGAGTGAAACAAAAAACATATTATCACGACAAAACGTAGTCGAAGACAGCCGCGGATTAAGGAACGAAAAGGACGGGGATTTCCGCTGGTAAACTGTATCATGATCCTGAATTCTTCATGTAAATTGATTGAAAACCAGCCCGATCATTTGCCTGAATATTTTTCAACTCCTCAATAGCAAAACGTTTCGTTTGAGAAATACTTGAGATTCCTATTCTCTCAAATAATTCATCTAGTTGAACAAGAATAAACGATGTTAGAACACGGTACCAACCTTGAGTCGCTTGCTCTTTCCATCTGCGTTTGTTTTCCGCCAGACAAGCAATCCACGGTTTATTAATTTGTATTCTAGCACTTTCGCCATCACAGACAGAACTATCAACTGCAACCAAGGACGAAACAATAACACACGAAATTATAATTACATAATACAATTATATGAATATGAATGTATCAAAATTACAGCAACAGCTTAAAAGAAAGAGCCAAGATTGTTGTACCGAACGAGGGAAAAAGATGTTCGAAAATAATACTCGATAACTTTTGAAGGCTATTCAATTCGTTCATCTTAATATCGTTGATTAAGATTGTCGCTCGACGAAAAATTAATGAAAGTGTTTTTGTTCGAACCTATCCAGCATCACCATTTATTATCGAACGACTTTACAATGTTCTGAGTTCGTACATATTTTATTATTTGGAAAAAAAAAAAAAAGATCGACGCTAACATTACGAATCTATTAGCCATTGTCGGACGCGGGAGTTAATCGTTTTCGGTACACGGCGGTCGGAAAGTCGCCATTAATATTATGCCGCACGAAGAAAAGCGTCAGCGTTCCGAAAAAAAAAAAAAAAAATGAATCCTTTCTCACGCACGCAGTAAGGTGATAAGGGAGGGGGATACGATTTTGTTAAATCGTTTCTGACGTTTTTCTTTTTTTTCTTTCTTTGACAATGAAAACGCGTTTAATGAATAATTCTCTGTTTCTTTTTTTTTTTTCTTCCTACTTATTCATGCGCATTTTATTATTTTTTTTGAAGGATGACAGAGTAGTAAGGGAAAAATATATTTCGAGAAAGAAAAAACCGACCATATTTCATAAACGTTGAAAATTTTTCACTTTTCCTTTTCTTTTTTTTTTTTTCTTTCTCGCGCTTTCTCTTTACAACGAGTAGTTGATAGAAGGTTGATGGCGGCTGAATTTTAATTTGATTTTTTCATTTTCATTCTTTTTTCTTACCTTTATTTTGTGCCGGCTGTTAAACTTCCTCAATTTCGTGTATTTTTTTTTTTTTTTAATTTTTGTCTTTCATTTTTTTCCCCCTTGAAAACTCTTAATGGGTGAAATTCCCACCGGATACTTCATCTATTACGGAAGTTTTAGAAGTGAGAGAACTTTCGAAACAATGCCGAGAAAAGGAAGACTTACCACTTTGTGATTCTTGAGCGTTACCACCGGCGGTCGATGTCGCTGACGGACTGTTCAACGCATTCACGATCACTTCTAGCATGTCACCACAAACACCCATACTCGGTTCAACGATGAAATCGATAAAACCTGCAATCAAGAAATGTTAATGAAGTTCTCACAAACAGTACAAATATAGACTACACATAGAAGCAGTCTAGAAAGTGTAATTTAAAATTCGACTCCGGGATGCTCTCTGATCAGGGGCGTGAGGACACCGGAATAGTACAATGAATCGCTTTCTACATACTTCTTTTACACTTGAGGGCGTACGAGTATCTAGAAATAGGGCGACTTCTTCTTTCAGACCGGCCCCTAGGTTATCATTTGTACAGGGTTCAATGCCTTTCTCAGTTCAAAAATCGTCCACATCTGCCTAATATTCTGCAGCCCGGGCGACTTTTGAAATTAGAGAAGAGGGAAGTTGAAAAACTTTGAATTGTAAATTTGTATTGGTGAGGAGAACAGTGGAACTTGAAAAAATTTCAATCTCTGAACCTTTACAAACCTTAATAGGAAAAACTTCGTAAAATTTCGAGTCTGAAAAGTATGTAAAAAAGGGAAGGAAAAATTTCAGGTAGTGGCACTTGTCATCAGGAGAGCTTCAACTTCTCTCAAGGGAGAGGGAATAGTCTCTAGGGGAAAAATACCCTTCTTATCGTTTCTGTTGGGAACTTACATCAGCTTGGAGAAATTACGAGCAGGCGATTTAGTAAACGAAAAAATACGTGTAAATATTTGGAAAATAAGGAAGGTTTTGTCGTCGTTAAAATGGGATTTTTAGCTTGTATCCTGTAACGCCGTCTTTTGCTCAAGTCCTCACAGGATTTTTCAACGGAGCGAGAAGTAAGAAATTTAGAAGACGAGACCAGGAAAAATTCAAGTGGTTGTGCACATGCATTTAAAATTTTCTCAGAAGTTAAGGCCATCAGCGAAAGATAAGAATTATCCAATAAAAACTTTGCGAAGTCTTACAGATTGAGAATTCCTACCTTATACAAAAAGACTGACTGAAATCAGAGTAGGAAGTGATTTAAAGGCGAAGGCCGGCTCTGATGTGAATATTCAGCAAAAAAAAAACGTCCATGTTTCATATCTTTCTCTTTCTCAATATACAGCAAATATTTGGCTTTTGAGTGTCAGTATGGCCGAGTAAATGGAATATACAGAATCACCCTGCACTATACCTCGGTACATAACCTGGTGGTTGCGCTAATAAAGTCCAGTTCAGAATGTTTCAAGCTAATAGTTTTCATGGGAAATGGTCTAGTATAAGTCTACTTTAGAATATTCCGAGCTAGTAGCTTCAGGGTATTTCGAGCTAACAACTTTCAAGTGGCTCACTCGCTCCACTCGATTGCCTCCCCCCCCCCTTCCTTGGTCTATTAAGTGTAAATCCAGCCAGAATATTGGAGGCTAGTAGCTTATGAGGAGCTCAATCATTCGGCTCATTCGGCCTCCACTCCACCCCCCAGTCTCGTAGAAGCCTACTTTAAAATATTTCGAGATGATAGCTTCCGGGTGTTTCAAGCTAATAGCTTCTTAAGGGCATAGTCTAGTTTAGGTTAGTGTGGTACGGATTTTCGATCCTTAGAAAAATAAACGAATTTTGCGTAAGAGAGAAATTTCTGGTTGTCCGGAAAATTCATAGCTAGAAAATTGATAGCGCGAAAACTGAAAGCAGAAAATTGAGGGCTGGAAAATTGAAAGCGGATGAAAACTGAAAGCAACGAAAATTGATAGCAGCGAAAATTTAAAGCGACGAAAATTCATAGCAGCGAAAATTTATAGCAATGAAAATTTATAGCAGCGAAAATTGAAAGCAGTGGAAATTGATAGCAGGAAAAAATTTAATGCAGTAAAAATTTATAGTAGATGAAACAAACGAATTGTTTGAACATTAAAAGTGCATAGACTGCATACATAAAACAGTTTCACAGATTCTGCCAACTAATACGAAATATTGTGGGCGACACCTCTCAAGTAGCGGACTGTAGGCGTAGGCGCAGGCGTTTCCTCATCGCTTTCTACATCGCTTTCCTCATCGGTTGCTTCATCTGCTGCCAGGAAACGCAATACCACTCGCTGAAGCCGCTTAGCACTGTCCCTGTACTTCTTTTTCTTCCTCCTTGGTTCCTCCCCCGCAATCTCCTGTTCATACTTAGCCTCCATGATTGATTGCTCCCGTTTAATGGCTTGCAAAAATTTGAAGATGTTCGGGTGGACGGCGTCAAGAGTAGCCTCAAAAGCATTATGCCATCCTTCAACTGCGTTATTAGTTTTTGGCATATCTTTCCTGGCAGCTTCCAAACAGTTCCATAATTTATGGGCAAATAGCGGGGGTCGTCGCCTATTTCGAGTACTCCGTCCAATCCAGGTATCCTCAAAATAGTTCAATACCCCAGTAGCTTCATCCGGGATTATATTAGCGTCACATAATTCCTCGAAAGCGTCTACAACTTGATCAACAGGCATGAAGGCGAGGGCGGACAAATGTCGATGAGGCTACTGGGGCATTGAATTACATAATGCTACTGCTAGTCTTGTTTTTTTTTTTTTTAGTAGCCATCAATTTTCATGCTTTCAATTTTCGCTGCTATAAATTTTCATGCTTTCAATTTTCGCTACTATAAATTTTCATTGCTTTCAATTTTCGCTGCTATCAATTTTCGTTGCTCTCAGTTTTCATCCGCTTTCAATTTTCCAGCCCTCAATTTTCTGCTTTCAGTTTTCGCGCTATCAATTTTCGAGCTATGAATTTTCGCATAACCAAATTTCTGATGCTCGTGGGAAAAGTACCATAATCACTCCTATGGAACATACTTTTCTCTTGGTCATTACAGAGTGATATCGCAGTCTTCCGTAGTATCAGAATTGAAAAGCTAGTTGAAAGCCAGAAGCTGAAAGCCAAATAATTTTAGGCCCAAAAGGCCAAAAGCCGAAAGAAAAGTTTTTGAGCCGAAAGCCAAAAGCTGAAAGCTTTATTCATTCAGCTTCTATCTTTTTCTACCATTCCTATTATTATCCTTTCTGCTCACTGATAACAACAGACCACTTCAAGCAAAAACACCAATTTTCAGAAAATACCGGTCAAAAACCAGTATACCAGTTTTTTCTCCTTCCGTCGCTCCTCAAAAAGTCAGACGCCGACAGCTGAAAGCTGAAAATTTGATAATTTTCGGTCCAAAAAGTTAAAAGCCAAAAGTTTTCATGTTGTAGAGTGATAGCTAAAAGTCAAAAACCAAAGTTTTATCTTTTGGCTTACCGAATCTGCGTTATATTGAGTCAATCAAGGAAAAAGTATCTCAGAAGCGGGTATGAGAGATACGTTTCTCCTGATTGTTATTGTTAGATCAGTAAAAGTCTGTAGAAATCTGTTTCCAGGTCTTAGAGAAAATGGCAGAGACAAATTTTAGAAAAATTTATCTGGCACCAGAGTGATAAGAAGTCTACTTTAGAATATTTCAAGCTAATAGCATTCAGATCTTTCACGCTAATAGCTTTTGGGAGGCATAAGTCCAGTAACCAGTTCAGAATCAGAGTTTGGAAGTGTTTTGAAAGCCGAAAGTCTTAAGCCAAAAGCCAAACGATTTCCAAAGGCTGGAAGCAAAATCCAAAAGCTAAATTGAAGCTAAAAAGCCAAAAGCGAAAGTTTTATTATAGTACATCTTCTTATCTAGCTTTTGCAGTTGTGGCATAGCGTTTCACGAAAAAGACAATAAAAAAATCAAAAGTCGAAAGCTGAAAGCTAAAAGCTAAAATTCTAAAGCCAAACGATTTCTGGAAGTTGAAAGCAAAATCTAAAAACTTTTTTTTTTTAGTTATAGTTATTGTAAATAGTGCCACCCTACAATTGGCCATTGGCTGTTGGGCGGCACTTTAAAATTTCTTATAAATAGAAATAAATAAATGAATAAATAAATTGAGCCAAAAAAGTCGAAAGCGAAACGCGCAAGTTTTATTTTAAAATCAAAAGCAAAAAGCCTAAAGCAAAAGTTTTATTGTTTGGCTTTCAAAAATTCACAAACTCTGTTCAGAATATTTCAAGCTAATAGCTCTTGGGGGGCATAATCTACATCAGTATATTTCAAGCTAATAGCTTTAGAAGGTTTACGCTTATAGCTTTTGGGGGCATTCATAGTCAAGTACAAGTCTACTTTGGAATATTTCAAGCTAATATTTTTTGAGTGTTCAAACATATAGCTCTTATAGCTCTTGGCCGGAATAGTCTAATATAAGTCCACTAGAATGAAATTTTCCAAGTCCATTAATAGGGGGGAGGGGGGAGGGTATTTTCAATTTAATTTAAATTTTATTTTATTTCATTCAATTTTAATTTAATTTAATTTAATTTTTTTTCAGCAGATTTCTCAATAACCACCTAGGTGTTTTCAATTTAATTTAATTTAATTTAATTTAATTTTATTTTATTTTATTTTAATTTAATTTTATTCAATTTTAATTTTATTCAATTTCAATTTAATTTAATTTAAATTTAATTTTATTCAATTTTAATCTAATTCAATGTATTTATTTTATTTTATTTTATTTCAATTTTAATTCAATTTATTTATTCATTTTTTTTCAATAATGAAAATAAAATTGAATTAGATTAAAATTAAATAAAATTAAATTGAAATCAAATAAAATTAAATAAAATTAAATAAAATTAAATAAAATTAAAATTTAACTCAATTTTTTTTATTATTTTCATTATTTTTACTCAGAAGGTGGTACTCGCAGATTTCTCAATGACCTCTTAGGTATTTTTAATTTAATTTAATTTAATTTTATTCAATTTTAATTTAATTTAAATTTTATTTTATTTCATTCAATTTTAATTTAATTTAATTTAATTTTTTTTCATTATTTTCATCATTTTTACTCAGAAGATGGTACTCGCAGATTTCTCAATAACCACCTAGGTATTTTCAATTTAATTTAAATTAATTTACTTTAATTTTATTTTATTTTAATTTAATTTTATTCAATTTTAATTTTATTCAATTTTAATTTTATTCAATTTTAATTTAATTTAATTTAAATTTAAATTTAATTTTATTCAATTTTAATCTAATTCAATTGTATTTATTTTATTTTATTTCAATTTTAATTCAATTTATTTATTCATTTTTTTTCAATAATGAAAATAAAATTGAATTAGATTAAAATTAAATTAAATTAAATTAAATAAAATCAAATTAAAATCAAATAAAATTAAATAAAATTAAAATTTAACTCAATTTTTTTTATTATTTTCATTATTTTTACTCAGAAGGTGGTACTCGCAGATTTCTCAATGACCTCTTAGGTATTTTTAATTTAATTTAATTTAATTTTATTCAATTATAATTTAATTTAATTTAATTTTAATCTAATTCGATTTTATTTTTTCATTTTATTTTCATTATTTCCCACGTATTTTTAATTTAATTTTAATTTAATTTAATTTTTATTTTATTTTATTTCAATTTTAATTCAATTTATTTTTATTATTATTATTATTATTATTTTATTCATTATTTTTACTCAGAAGGTGGCAGATTTCTCAATAGCCTTCCAGACAATTCAAAAAAATTTTCCAAGTCCATTATTTGGGGGAGGGGTTAGAACTCGCGAATTTTCAATAGTGTATAGGGTGTCAGAAAAGACATGAAACATGTCAATATTTCAAGTAGTGTAATAGCTTTTGAGTAGCTCACCTCCTTGGTCTGATATAAGTCCAGTTTAAAATATTTCAAGCTAATAGTTTTTTGGAGACTGGAGCACGTGCAAAGTTTGAGTCTCCCTATTCAGTCGAGAACTCGAGTTCCCTAGCTAACAAATCAAAGGACGAATGTCTTCCCCCAGGATCGATTTTATGCTCGTTTGATGTTGTTAGGTTATTTTACAATATCCCCAAGGCTCACACCATTTAACAGATAGGAAACTTGCTTGTTAAATCTGGTACCTGTCATGAAGAATTGAGTTTTTAAACGTCTGTCCGTGGGTCGTCCTTTGTTCCTGTTGCCCACAAATAGCTACTTTCAATACTTTAATACATTGCCTCACTCCCATTCCTCTGAGTGAGGCCACTTTCCATAAATGAAGCACCTTTCTAGAATGAATCAGGCCAGGTGGTTTGTACGAGGCTTACAAGAAAATATCTCGATTCTACGACCTCCCTCCCCCGGGATTCGCACCCTGATGGTAGGAAACAGTGGATTAGGTTGCCGTTTCTGGTCAAGTTTTCTTCGGAGTTGGGCCGTATCCTCCGTCCGGCTTGATACTAAAATACAGTCAAGAGCTCATTTGTTAAATTAAAAGACCCCATTACGATGGCTGAGAGGGGTGGGGGGGGGAAATGATTCACCGTTTGATGACTCGCTGGTTTAGTCATGACTTCCATCGATGTTACTTCTTCTTTTTGGTGTTGGGTTCAGTAGCTTTTTATACCCCGATAATAGTTGTTTATCCGAAAGCTTTAAGGCAGTTCTTGAATCTGCCTCGTTTTACTCTTTTGAGTAAACGTCAAGAAACTTGTACGCACTAATAAGTCGATATATCATCAGACGTAGGGATATCTCATTCAACACAAATACAGAATACTCACCGATTTGAGATTCAGCAACTAAGGTATTATTCCGATCACAGAGCGGGCTAAATGGCAAACCGAGCACACGTTCTTTATCACCTTGCCTAAAGAACTCCTCGAGTAATCTCGAGGTCCATTGTCGATGCAGATCCCATCGTTTGGCCGGATGGGATATATCACAACAGTGCAGCACTAACGATAATGCTTTTGATTTGTCCATACTGCGACATAAAAATTGAAATAAGACACTCCTGCACGAAAAAGAATCCAAAGAGTGATTAGAGTCAAACTTACAAAGGTTCGGCTAAGGTAAGTAAGTTTCTCATATTCTTCAACTGCTGAAAATGGAAACTCATATCAGTGGCCAGCACCATATCTATCACTAAGGTACGGAATTCGCGATACTCTTCTCTGGACAGGTGTTGTAGAATATTGCAATCGTCATCTTTCATTAACCTGTTAGGAAAAAAAGTAGTTAGAAGTTACATCTCCAAGAGGATAACTGAGACATACAATTCAGAGAAAAGAAAGTACCTGAAAGTTGCGCTAACGTGATGATTCTCGAGCACCGCCCTGTCGTTGTAAAAGAGCGCAGTATCCGTGCCGGACATGACGTGAAAGTTATTGGTCGTGCCGGTGTGCTCGTAATCGTGCACAATGGCAGCCACAAGCGTTGCAAATATTTCCAGATCCGTTAGCCAGTTCTAGAGAATGGTAAAGAAAATAAATTTCAAAAGCTCGTCTCATCTAGAAAAAAAGCAGTTACACTAGAGGTGCGCAGGGAAATTCAGTTGGTTGAGGAAGGATTGTACGCAACTAGTCGGGACGGAGGGAAAGTCAGTTAAAAGTACTAGAAGCACGAAGATTGCTGGAAGAGACAAAGGTACAAATAGAAGGCACTACGTTTAGCTCTGAATAAGAAAGTAGGGTGCGTTAGATGGAAGAAAGTTTTGCGTAAACGCATCAAGAGCTGAGTCAATTATTCAGGAAGAACAGGGTAGAGAAGTTTAGTTTAAATGTTCACGGAGATGGGATTAAGAACAAAAAAGAATGAGTAAATGGAGGAGCTAGAATGAAAAAAAGGGAAGGAGGTTAAGGTGTCAAATTGAGAGATTGAAGCTGTGGTTGTAAAGAAGTTGAGAGCTAGGCTTAGAAAACAGAAGCGGCTCGAACGGAACACATCAAAATCCATTCCAGTATAAGAATCTTTTATGTGAGAGCAAGAGACTTTTGCTCTACTTTCTATTCATCAATTGTGATTTCGGAATCATCAAGGGGATAGTTCCGAGGAAGCTGAGGAATTAACATGGTAAAGGACAGTGCGGTGGAGGATCAAGATTGCTTGGCCACTAATCAACACGTTCACCTCTTCTTCTACTATTTGAGGTGCCGGACAAAGGTTTCAATCTACCCCATCAGGGTCAGTCGTAGTTCGTGCAGTGATTCCTATGCATGTGGAGAATATAGGAAAATGCGCAATGCCAAAAACTTCTAAAAATAACTGTCTCAAATCAACTCCTCAAAAGGGTCACTTACCATCAAACCGGTCTGAAGCAGCATCCAGTGAATACATTGAGCTACGTCGGCCGCGTGTAAATTATTATGATATGGATTCTTAAATTTGTAATAACCTTCTTCTATTCGGATTAAAAAACATTCTACAACGGCCGGAGGTACCTAAAAATAGAAGGCCATTACAGCAATTAAAAACAAAAAAAAAAGTAGCACGCGCAAACACTCGCACAACGAAAACAAAAAAAGAAAAAGTACGACATCGTTAGTGTAACGAACTATTTACGTACAGTACACAACTGAGAGGGAGGTGGAGTCAGGGACTCAAATTTTACAACCCGTCGCGGATAACAATGCTGAACAACTATACAACATCAGTGTAGTAGATAAAAAAAAAATCCTAATACGTCAAATCTCGAAGAAAATGTTTCCCTCGACATTGACATCGTGTACTTATCGCGTTTATCGAGCCATTAGCAAAATCATATTTTTTTTCTCTTACTCTCCCTGTTACGCCTCGTCCGTAGCAAAAAGTCCAAAAAATCGAGTGGAGTCGAGACACGAGATTTTATTCTTCAGTTAAGTGAGATACAGAAAAGAGCGCGTGACCGTTTGTGAACGCATTTGAAAATTAACGAAGGCGAACATGAATGCGTGTCGCGTCATTTTCGTGCAATTGACTACTCGCGTTGAGTTCTGGTATTCAATCGAGTACTGCAAACGATTTTAGAAACAATATCTGCCTTTCAATTTCCGTTTCCCGTAAAAGAAAGAAAAACCAAGTTTCAGGAGGGAGCGAGACAAAAATATTGATTTTGAGCAAAGAGTTCTTCTGTAAGAATAAAGATTCCTGAACTTCATCTTCGAGAATTTGGCCAATTTTCCATAATGCTTTTTATTTGACCACAAGTTGCTTCTCTTCAACCAATGCGACTCTTCATGGTAGGGATGATTGAAATACAACCAAAGCAGAAAATTCTGAGTTCATTTCATAGATCATCCTTTTCTCTCAAGTTGTTGGCGAGCGCTCTTATCCCCATTCTCGCTCTCTATGCTGCCCCGTAGAGTTACTCTACAATTTAGATCATATCTCAATAAAGGATTTGATTTCATCACATAGGTGAGCAAGACGAGTAAATTTATGTGAAATGAAGGTGAGAATCTCAGCTTCACAAAAATCTACTTTCATGCTGAGAAATCTTGTCATTTTTGAAATAATTTAAATTTCTCAGAGGTCTCTATTCTTTCCTTATGAGGTTGACTTGTACTCTGGAAGCTTTAGTCTGCTATGTGACGCGCGTGTCCGTACTTCTCTTGGTGCATTATATTGCATGGGTACTACTACCCGCCATTTTGTGCGCAAAAAGAATTTTCCGTATAAGAGCCCATATTAAATTGGTGTTTTTCAAAGAAGGACAATTTGAGAACGGTTTGATGAATTTTTCCAAAATCACCTCCATGAGAAAAGGAATTCAAAGGACAACAAATTACCTGTCCTTCAATTAATTGTCTCTAGAAACATCATTTTTTGGAATAAATGGTGAGTGTTTTATCGCCCATGCGCTCACAAACCAATGATGTAACAAGCAGCAAATTTATTTTTTGGGCAAAAAGGAACTCCGTTCCATCTGAATTTCATTTATTGAATACAGAGTCGGAAAGTAATATTTTAAAAAAAAAGTTGACGCAAAGATTTAGTTCATAAAATTCATTCTCAAACAGAGGTGCTTCAAAAAAAAATCCATCTAGCTGTTCTCAATCCTTTGAAAAACGCAAATTCAACATGGCTTTTCACCAGGGCTGATATCCGGAACCGGTATCCAAAACGGGATCCATATCCAATCCTTTATTTTTGGAGTCCGAGATCCGGATCCAGAAAGATCCCATATTTTTTTTTTTTCAGTGAGATCCGGATCCAAAAACAGCCTGTATTTTTTTTTCTGTGAGATCCGGATCCAAAAACATCCCGTATTTTTTCTTCTGTGAGATCTGGATCCACAAACATCCCGTATTTTTTCTTCTGTGAGATCTGGATTCAAAAACATCCCATATTTTTTCTTCTGTGAGATCTAGATCCAAAAATATCCCGTATTTTTTTTCTGTGAGATCTGGATCCAAAAATATCCCGTATTTTTTTTTTCTGTGAGATCCGGATCCAAAAATATCCCGTATTTTTTTTTTTCTGTGAGATCCAAATACAAAAACATCCCATATTTCTTCTTCTGTGAGATCTGGATCCAAAAAAATCCCGTATTTTTCTTCTGTGAGATCCGGATCTAGAAATATCCTGTATTTTTTTTTTCTGTGAGATCCGAAACCAAAAACATCCTGTATTTCTTCTTCTGTGAGATCTGGATCCAAAAATATCCCGTATATATTTTTTTCTGTGAGATCCGGATTGGAAAGATCCCAATTTTTGTTTTGATATTTCACCCTTGCTTCTCACGGGCAGGGATGGATGGTAAGTTTAAGTTGATATGAACTGAAGTGGCAGCGGAAGCGGCATTTTATTTGGCTGTTGAGCCAGTTTATCAGCCAGTCAATGGGTATTCTACTATTCTATCAAGCTTAAAACCAGCTCAAAACCATTGCTGATGAACTGTTTTTGATATTGTGAAATTTTGATTGAATTGTAGCCCAAAGCTAATCACTGCGCAGCTTATAGCTGATAACTTGTAGCTTGAAAAGCTAAAGCCAAGCTAATTGATTAATCTGCAAAAACCTGTCAGCTCAAAGCCAAGTTTAAGCCAATGACGATTAGCTTTCCATCCTTGCTCACAGGGGGGGGGGGGGAATTCTTTTTGCACACAAAATGGCGGATAGAAGTACCATTACAATTTAGAGTCCTACTGTGGGTATAACATTTTGATTGTACATAACTGAGTATTGAAGCCAGTTGAAAGCTAAATCCTGATTTAAGATGAATTTTTGCTGGTAAAAGCGAAGCTAAAAGCCGTTTCATTTAAACCTTTTGTAGTCAAACGATAAAATAACCCAAATTTCTTGGCTTTTTTGACCTTTTCAATGTTTTGCAAGGAAGAAAAATGCAGTAATAAGTATCACAGACTTTCAGCAATGTCTCTTTCTTCAATCAGAATCACAGACAGAAATACAGCTGTTTAGCATTGAAGTCTGCTAATTCATAAAGTCAAACTTTGGAAGAACCTTTACGACCTTTTTAGTTAAAATTAATATAAGATGAGCTGGAGAATAGGTATCTTTCACATATGTAACAAAACCTCATTTCTCTTGATCATTTCTTTTGTACTCTCAATCATGAATGACATTGATCAGCCAAAAATCAGCTGAATCAAGCCAAAAGCAAAAAGCCAAATGTCATATTTTTCACAGTTGCAAGTTTAAGCTAAAAGCCAAAGCTGAAATTTCTGGTGACAATACTCCGGTACATAATATGGGCATGCAGCTTTTTGCGAGAGCACCATTGGATCACAAGGAGCTGAGGTAGGTTACTTTGACTATACTGTGGCCAAAGACACCCATAATGCTTTGTAATATCATCACACAAAGAAAAATGCTTGATAACCAGCCAGCAGGGCTGCTCCGTTAGCCAAGCAATTTTCATTTAAATCATGTTAGCCATTAGCTTAGCTGTCAGACATTCAAATTTCAAATTACTCATGGGTAATATTTTCTCCTCCCCACCCCTCACTCCTCTACAATACCCTCTTCCTTACTTAGAGCCGTTAGCGTTTAGCTCTTAGCCGTTAGCCCTTCTCTTTAAGCCAGAAATTGGTCAACTGTTAGCTAGCTAATGAGACTGGGTAAGCCGTTAGCTGATAGTTGATAGCCAAAGACAATCAATTTCAAGGAAAGGTAGTATAGTCATTTCATTGGATTGTTCATCAGCAGATGACGTCACAAGATAGATTAAAGAACAAGATTTGCGTTACGCCCGGCCGGTAGTGGCGCTACTTTCCACGCGGACAAAAAGATGATACGGTCGAAAATGCGTTATTACAAATGCACAGGGACAAAAATTCAAACGTAACAATCGACAAAAATTCCTTTCTGATCAATTTTGTGAATGTAAACGTTGTTGACGAGAATATATTACAAAAAACGAATCCTTTTCGCAAAAAAATTAAAAGAATGAAATTCTCTGATAAATTTATTTTAGCTAATTCAGCTGAGCTCCCACCCACCATCTACGCTATTTAAGTTGTGTGCCTAGATCCAAATCTTATGATTTTGTACATGAAATATTTTCCGACAAATTATGATGATCTTTTTTTAAAGATCCATTTTCGTTCTCCAATGCTAGTCCTCGGTACAAATCGTCCATTCTGCGGAAGGTCAATCTGCTGATAGATACCCAGTTTTTCGTTTTACCACAAAACTTCAACAAATCTCTTATATAACTTTTCTCCTTGCCAGACGAATTTTGTTCTTCCGCTAATTGAGAAGCTTTCGTCAAGCTATTCATGCCCTGTTCAAATTCATTCAACTCTATTTGAACCATACCGAGATAAATGTGTCCTTCCACGGAAGTTGGATCCATGAAAATCACTTTTTCTAAATCTTTTAAGGCCGCTTTCAAGTCATTTCTTCGCTGGAAACATACCGCTCGGTCTAGATAGTATTTCGCTACTTGGTCGTTTACTTTGATCGCTCTGGTGTAACAACCGAGTGCTTTTTCAAATCTCCTGCGAAGGAAGTGCTGTGCTCCTAGATTACACAGCTCAAAATCTGAGAGATTAGATGGAGAAGATGGCGTTTTAGGACTAGCTGAATTGGTTTCATCATTTGGTTTGATAGGTTCGCACAGTGGAATAGCGTCGTGTGAAGTGTCATCTTTTTCAAGTTCGCGAAAAGCAGCAATTTGATTTTTAAACGGTAAAAACCAATTCAAGATCAGAAAATATATCGCGTGGAATGATTTGAAAAACATTTTTGAAAATTTTGGTATTGCTGTATTCTTCAATCGTCGAAATATGAATTAAGCTCGAAATTCAAACACAGGTGTGAGAGAAAATAAGTCAACTAAAACATGGATGATTTGGTGAAATTTTACGGAAATCGAATTTTTGTAAAAAAAACGATTGCAAATTCTCAAAATATGTACTTCTTTCGAATCAGGGATACATGTATAGAAAACAGAATTCTCTCTCTCAAAAAAATGAGGTGATATTTGAAACATTGCAGATACATTTTCGCATGTATGGTCTTATGGTAAGTGAATTTACCACAGCCCTCGCCTTCTCATGTAACCTATAGCCATGCCTCCAAACCATATGAATTCTTGATATCATCTCGTTGACGTCATTGGTATCGAAAGCAAAGCCGGTGGCCACCTCCTCAAAGTCCTTTCGTAATACAAGATAGCATTCTAAAAATTGCCCTTTCTCGCAAATAGCTTGCTCAAATCGACAAAATCTACATCCCGGAGAGATATTATCAACCTTCTTTCTGAGTTATCGACACAAGAATTAAAGGAACCGAGTTCTTCACAATTTTTAAAAAAGTCTACAGATTCAGACATTTGACAGCGAAAGATTATTTCGTTTGGTCATTGGACGAGTCAGGAAGAACAAAACTGGCCAATAACATGAAAGCGGACATGGTAGTCAATACTCGTAGAAACGCAGTACAAAGGTCAAAGAAGCCGGTAACTGTGCATATTCACGTCGATTTAGTCGTTATGGCGTCAGATTGACGTCGATATGGGTCATCAGGTTATAGTAGGAGGACTACTTTAGAAGAAGGATTTTGGCTCAGAGCTATAAAGGTTACGGCTATGCTTAGGCTCCATTCGTCAGAGAACTTGGAAAGATGCAGTTCTAAGTCAGAGAACTTGGAATACTAGACTATGCTGCTCCTACTCGAGCAAAATTCAATATCAGTTTTTAAAGTTGAACATTCTTTACTTACGGAGATAGAGAATAGAACCGTGAACACAGACTCTTTTCCACGCTTTCCTATGCATAATACTCCCTCAAGATCAACGGGTGGCACCTGACTCTATCAAGCCGTAAATGGGGGCTGACTTGCAACTCGTTTACACTTGCACAGCGTTTTCGAGCGTTACCCAAAGGGTCAATAACCCTTTTTCGGAACAAGTCGCGAAGCCGAAAACTTAGTGCAGCGTAAGATCGTCGCTCGTGGACACGTATTTTTTCTCTTCCTTATTTACGTTTAAATGAAAAAGTACTCGGAAAAGATGGAGAAAAGGATGAGCGTTGCAATAAAAGAACTTGAAATTAACCGACTCTGTTCGTATTTCACGTGTTTATTACGACACGTCGCACGTGTGCACTTCTCTTCAGACGACGAAGACGACAAAGCTAACGATATTTTTGGATGATTCGCACAAGAATGATGGCGTAGACACGCGCGCACATCTTCACTTTTCAAGTACTGTGTGTGTAAACGCACCTTCTGTCTCGCGCTAAACAAAGTTAATTTAATGGCTGAACAGCGAAAGATATTCTCGACGCGTACCTAAATGAAGATAATTTACGAGGATGACGACAGGAAAGACGAAGCGAGTTATCCTAGAAGCGAAGTAAATCTATATGTTAATGAATGCACGGTATGCTTTCGCAGGAAAAGAAGTTCCAATGTATTTACCGGTTGTTGTAACGCTCCATCGGGGTACATCGGATTTCAGTTTTTTCTTTTGTGACAATTTGTTCGGTTTGAATGAGTGAGAAATTTTTCCAAGGTAGTTTGGCCCTTATTAACGGAAAGTCTTCTCCGAGCCTCTCGAGAGTCAAAAGATAATATTCGACTCGGTTTTTGGATCGCGAGTCCTTTGGGCCAATTTACGAATAAACTAACGAAGCAATTGAGGAAACGAATGGAAGAAGGTCGACTCGATGATCACAGCATCCTGTCTTCCCCCAAGCCCCATTGCATCCTTTCTCGCCTTCTTACACTGAATTTAATGAGCTAGCTTAAAACGGTCGAGTGCGTGGGGTAAGAGCTACATTATTTCCGCGTCCGACAACTTTTCTGTTTACATTTACTAAAAGCCTTTTGACGAGGTGTTCAAGGTAAGAACACTTTCACTGATGGTAAATTTCTAATCTAGTACCTGATTTTGTTTGAAAGAAGACCATTTTTCGAGCTCTCAAAGCCTAATCGATATGACAGCAGTTCAAGATTCAATGAATAATAATCCTTAATTTTGAAGTCGACTCTCGGTGGTGAAATTTTCACGTGATTTCAATTTAAAACTGACGCTATTGTAAAATTTTACGAATTCTGGCTCAAAGTTTTCGCACGAGTTTTGTTTCCAAACCTTGCAAGATAATTTCATCACGTTTTCAGTTCTCGCTGAAAAACAATAAAGTCGAGACAACGTATTTGAAAGTTTTGGAGTAGACTGCTCATGAGCATTCTCAGCCTACTAAGCCCGAAAGAAAACGTGTAGGTCTTTGTTTTGCATTATTAGGTTCTCACGTTTTTTTATTGCCCAATAAGCAATCGTTTTTCTGATGAAAGCTTATGCAAATAAGACGGGGAACTGTTCTCTATGAGAAAATCGCGAAGAAAACAAAAACGTTATCTTATTTGTTTTCATTCCCGTCTTTCATTTTGTCGTTTTTCGTTCGAACATAATCTAACATTGAATACAGAGAGTCGTCACCGAAATTGAATTCTTCTTTCTTAATCACCGCGTATTGTTCTGTAAAAGAGACAATCTCATTTATTCGTTCGGTTTCGAGATGAAAACCCGAAAGAAAAAGACAATGTGGCGCGTCTCGGACGATTAATTCATTGTCTTAAACGTGCAAATTAGATGGATTACGAAAAATTTGTTCAGTTTTCACGAGGACAAAAGTAGTAATAAAAAAGTGAGAAGGATTTCTTGGCGTTGCCAAAAACATAAAGATCATTCGCCAGTCTTCTTAAAAGCTCTTCATCGTTCAAAAATATCTAGAATTTCCAACTTCTTGTTCTTATATAAGTCAACTTTGGAGTATTTTAGGCTGACTGCTTCCTGGGACGAACGAGCGGACTGGGCCTTACTCGCCCCGCTTGTTCGTCCCGCTTCTTGGTCCAGTTCAAGTCCACTTTAATATATTTCAAGCTAATGAGGTTACTGGGACTCACTCGCTCCGCTCGTTCGTCACGCTTCTTGGCCCAGTACAAGTCCACTTTAGTAAATTTTAAGATGATGAGATTACTGAGACTTTGCTACCCATTTCATTATTTTAGCTTATACAATCCTGTTTGGTTTGTTACACGTATACGAGTCACTATGCAATCACTTCCGTTTATAATCAAAATTAATCTCTGTTCGGAATTCACAAATTAGAAAATGTGAACAGGGAAACAGAACAAAACTTGAATCCAATATAGTTCGCGTTATGAATTATAATAGCCAAAAAATGAACGGTAACCCTTTTACGTACTACGAAGACTATACATATACCTACCCCTCATGAGCTAATATAGAGGGACTTAGAGAAATCCGGGCTCTTCTTAATCCTTCTATTGGCTGATAAAGTGACATAGAACTAAGGACTTGGAGAAATTTTTGGCCCGCCATCCGTTTAGTTACTGGGGGTCATCAGAGACTTTTGGTCCGCTTACGCGTAACGCGGGGGACCTAACGCTTTTTGGAACAAACCGTCGAAAAGCGTTGGGGGTCATATAGGGACTCAGAAAAATTTAGAGCGTTTTTTACATCATTATAGAGCTCTTCTATACCCATTTATTGGCCAGTATAAGAACTTGAGACAAAATTTTAAGCTTCTTTTACCCCTCTATGAGCTAATTTAGATAGACTTCGAGAATTCCGGGCTCTTCTATATCCTTCTATGGGCTATAATAGGGACTTGAAAAAATTACAAAGTCTTCTATGTGCTACTATAGGGACTTGGAAAAATTTCGAGCTCTTCTACACATCAGTATAGAACTCTTCTATGCCCTTTATTGGCCAGTATAGGGACTTGGAAAAAGCTTCTCTATACACATCTTCTACCCCTCTATGAGCTAATATAGAGGGACTTGAAGAATTCCAGGCTCTTCTATGGGCTATTATAGGGACTTAGAAAAATTTTGAGCTCTTTTATAGAATTTGGAACATTTTTTGTTCTTCCATTGCTTATCTCTATTTATTTCAAATTGAATAAATGGGGGTGGTACTCGCAGATTTCTGGATAACCTCCCAGGTGATTCGAAGGGGGGCAGTTATTTTAATTTAATTTAATTTAATTTTAATTTTATTTTATTTAATTTTAATTCAATTTTATTTTATTTATGTTAATTTTAATTCAATTTAAATTTAATTTAAATTTAATTTTAATTTAATTTTAATTTATTTTAATTTTAATTTAATTTAATTTAATTTTAATTTTATTTTATTTTAATTTAATTTAATTTAAATTTAATTTAATTTTAATTTAATTTAAATTTAATTTAATTTAATTTAATTAAATCATTTTATTTTTACCCAGGGGGTGGTACTCGCAGATTTCTGAATAACCTCCCAGGTGATTCGAAGGGGGGCAGTTATTTTAATTTTATTTAATTTAATTTTTATTTTATTTTATTTCATTTTAATTCAATTTTATTTTATATATGTTAATTTTAATTTAATTTAATTTAATTTTTATTTAATTTTTATTTAATTTTATTTTAATTCAATTTAATTTAATTTTAATTTATTTCATTTTAATTCAATTTTAATTCAATTTAATTTTAATTTAATTTAATTTAATTTTAATTTACTTAAAATTTAATTTAATTATAATTTAATTTAGTTCAATTTAATTAAATTATTTTATTTTTACCCAGGGGGTGGTACTCGCAGATTTCTGGATAACCTCCCAGATGATTCAAAGTTTATTTTATTTTATTTCATTTTAATTTAATTTAATTATTTTAATTTTATTTTATTCAATTTTTATTTTATTTTTGACCAGGGGGTGGTACTCGCAGATTTCTGGATAACCTCCCAGGTAATTCACAAAAAATTTTCCAAGTCCATTAATAGGGGGGGGGGGGAACTCGCAAATTTTCAAATTTTCGGAAGTATATAGGGTGTCAAAAAAGACATGAAACATGTCAAAAATGAAGATCGAGGGCGACGATACGACAAATATTATTATTCGCAAGAAATACAAGTCTAAGCAAAACATATTGATGTCAAAATTTTAGAATGAGATGTGCTTTCTTCATTTGCGGGGGCGAAAAGAAAACTGGGTCTCGTAGTCCTAGTTACAAGGGAGTATCGAAGATAATAATCGAGCTTATTCAAGCCGAATGCTCAATGACTTCATATAGAAATTTGATTGAGGTCAGCTTAACTTCTCAGAAAATTGAAAATCGACTTGAAAACAACAAAGTAGAAACGTCAATTTCAGGTCGATAGCAAAATTTGGAAAAGTTGATTCGAAATTGACTCAAGATCGACGTCAGAGCAGTCGATTTTAAATCGATGAAAAAATTTCGAGCGGTCAGCTCGAAATTTACCAACAATCGTTAAAACGATGTCAACTTTTGTCGAGCCCAGATCGACCTGATATCGACCTCCAAGTGAGACGAGTCTCAAAGACTCTTGTCATATTGACAAAGGACATCTTCGTTGTCGCATGTGCAGCGCTGCCCGCCCTTCCTTCATGGTAGAGAGGGTGCAGGTTGCGTATGCATTTGATATTGTTTCCTCCAACACTGTATAACTTCAGAGTTGGAAGAATCTCTTCGGTGAACCCACCCCTCCCCTTCTTTTCGGTAACCGCTAAGCTGCTTTGGCCACCGCCAAAATGCAGTGCCTCTCTAGCACGCAGAAAACACTAGAACAGACAATAATAACACAACTATCTTAGATATACTGCGTTGCTGTTGGATTCTCTTCATCTTCTTCCTTCTTCAAGGGTGATCTTCCTCTTTTCCCGGCACATCTGGATGTTGATGGTACGCAGGCTTCGAATAGGCCATAGCGTGTTTCTGCATTTGCCTTTTCCATTCCTGGTCCATCTTCTTCTTTATGACGTTGGCTGCAAATGCAAACAGGAGCCCAGCATGGTGGGTCTTCATCTACCTCGACCTCTTGAAGATACTGACTAAGCTTGTTCCACTTACGCTTTTACGCTACGCACTCAAATTAGGTGTGCTACGATTCATCATCCCACCCTTGGTCGCAGTGCGAACACGTTGTCTGCTCAACTTTCCTTCACTTCTCATGAAGGTACTTGTTGAAGGAGCCATAGCCGCTTAGCACCTGCGTCAAATGAAAATTCAGCTGACGATAGTGTCGGTTCATCAACGCATCAAGGTTGCGCATTAACACACGGGGTGTCCTGGGCAATTCTTGTTTTCCATTTCTCAAGCGAGGAGCGTCTGGCCTCCTGCTTAATCTCCCGTAATTGTCTTCTTCTTAGCTTCAAAGACCGGCTCTTTTTCCTCAGCAAGGAGCTCGATTGGTGCTGAATGTGCTAATACGGGAAGAGCCTCCGTCGAGACAGTGCTTTAGGCACTGACACACCTCGGCGCAGCTCTTCGCTGGATCTTACCCATCTCCTTTCTTCGGTAAGGTATTTTCATTGAGTCGGTCCATACTGGGACATAGGAGGTCGACATAGCGGTGCTCATCATGATCCTTCTTCTGGCTTCTCTCGGCCCTCCTGGGTTCCTCATCAGGCGGCTAAGGTGAGCAACCACCCTGCCCGCCTTTTCCACTGCCACCAGGAAATGGTGCCTAAAGCTTAGCGTTGAGTTAAACCAGATGCCCAGGCACTTCATCTTCTTTTTAGTCTCGATTTTCACACCTTGCAGGCGAAAGGTGGGTTGACTGAACTTCCGACGAGCCTCCGTCTTACCTACTGCAAGTTCTAGTCTGGCAGACTCGTATCAGTGCGTGACTAACTCTAGGGCGCGGTTTATCTCCTTCTCCACCACTACAATCGTTCCGGCAGTCCATGCCAGCAGTGTGTCATCCACATAGCTGATAAGTTTAACACCCGGCGGAAGCTTCACCTTCAATATCTCGTTAAATGCGACGCACGACAACAGCGGCACAAGGAACGAACCCTGCGGCACGCCACAAGTAACTGGGCACCTCAATATACCAGCAGACGCCTCTACTTTGATTTCTCGGAAGCTAAGATAGCTGCGGGCACTTCAGCGTCCATAAGAGCTTCCAGTATCCTCTCCCATGAAATCGAGTTGAACGCATTCCTTACGTCGAGGCTGACGGCGCAGCTGCGCAAAACTAACACGTAGCTATCGCTGACTTGGCTGTCTTAGCCGGATCCCAGCATCTGATGTTCAGCGACCAGTTTGAAAACCGTACTGACTACTAGAGACTATATCTCTTTCCTTTAGATAGCTCCCATTTCGATTGGCTATCACTCTTTCCATAAGTTTTCCAACATTGTCCAACAGACAAAAAGGTCTATAAGAGGATGCCAGGCCAGGCCAGGTGGTTTATCCATCTTATCGATCAAGCCTCGGGCAGGGGACCGTCCCCCAGTGATTGCCGCATTGAATTTATCAACAAGCAGTACTTGTTCAACTGAATGTATTGCGCTCTAGACTGGATTTGGAGTCTCATCCGGGCCCAGAGCCGTCCAATACTTCCCAGCAGGCTATTGACTGCTGCATCCACCTCCTCGGTACCTAGGAGGGGTATACCATCATCTTCTACGATTGATAGCGTTACCACTGGAGGTGGCTGCTGTGGGAACAAGCCGTCAATGATTTGTCCCACAACATCCAGCTCCATTTGGCTCATTGCTGAAAGGTCCCTTAGTTTCTTCAGCACAATCTTGCCGAGTGGGTCTTCCTCTACCATCTCGTACAGCTCTAAGCAGCCTTCTCGCTGTACTTAAATGACATGTCGGCAATTGAACCTTGTTGCTCTGAAAGTACCACGTACAATTCAATACTCGACACTTATGCTCCGTTGTCCACCAACAGACCATTATGGGACCGAACTATTTCAACTCATTTGCCACGTTAATTTAAGGTGAATCTCAAATTGACTTTCAACATTGTTTTATAAACCTGAAATTCGAGTAGGTTTTTCATTCTGTGGTAATGCGCGCTGGTCAAATGCAAATTGACCTCGAATTGACGTTGGTTTCGAAACGATTTGAAGTGAATTTTGACATGTTTCATGTCCTTGCTCTGGGCCCATCCTTATGGGAATTTTCATTGTGGCAGTGATTCTCAAATCTGCGAGTCCGAGTCCGAGCTTCCCTTCCCGTGGTTTCTAGCTTAAGGCGTAGGCTAGATTCATACTAGGCTAAGAAAACTCCGAGAGACATTATGAAGCTATTAGCTTCTGACGTCATAAGTTCGGTGACGTCATAAGTCGTCAATCCTGGTCCGCTTACAATATCTGAAATATACTAAAGTAGATTTGTACTGGACCAAGAAGCGGGAAGAACGAGGGAGCGAGAGAGGCCCATCCATAATCTCATCAGCCTGAAATATTCCAAAGTAGACCATTTAATGATCTCTTATTCTCCAATGTACAACGGGTACTTTTGCGCACAGTCACTCGCTGTCATCAGTAGTACGGGGTCATTGGTAAATCGGTCTACAGTCTTCGCAACAGCCTTTGGCTTAGTGATCGAAATGTTTCTAAAGTCCATCACTTCGTACAAGTAATTTGAGAAGGAAGAGAGGGCGGACGTTTTTTTCGAAATAATTCTCTTTTCGAAAACCCCTCTTCTATTGACCTTTTTTTCCAAGAAGACACAAGCACGAAGCAAACCACCAAACTAATGAAGAGAAACCAACCTAATAATGCTGAAGAAAACGAAAGCTTCTGCCATCTTTCTCGTTTTCTAATTAAAAATAATACCAGTATAAATCTTCATGATTATTTGCCACGTTGAATTCGGTGTACTAAGATAACAATATCCGAGAGACAAACATCGAGGAAAACATTCTTTTCTACCCTTCTACAAGTGAAAGTGAAATTACTAATTGATAATGGAAAAGAAGGAAGGGCGTCATGTTGAAAAATTAATAAAGATGACAATTCAATTATCTCGAACAGCATCTCGTCAAGTTGAATCGTTGAAATACCCAATCAAAGAAGATGGCCTTGTTCTCTTCCATGGGAGCAAAAATTATTTTTAGAAATGATTAATCAACGAATTCGAGAACTTTCGTATTCGGGATCTATTTCTTGCCAGTTAATAGAGAGGATTATTGAAACAGTTATCAAATCTCACAGATGGATTAAACGAAATAAATGCCACAGGCTGCCTGAAGTAAAAGATTCAACTTTCACTGGCTCTTAGCTAAATATTTTACATCGTGGAACTTGAAGGTCAATTCCTCTCACTAAAAGATCTATCATAAAAGTCTCTTAACTGTACTCTCAACATACTGCTAAAAGTTTAACAAAATTTGCTTCAATTTTCGATTCCTACTTTCGAACGAATAAAAACAAGTGATGAATTGATAATTTGTGAAAAGCACTTCACCAGGCCAACCCTGCAGCTGTAAAATTGAGCCAATGATTCTGATGAACATCGTATGAGAATAAAAACTCTCGTCACTCTTTCGTAGCACGTATCGACGGAGGCGTACAGTAAAATACGTAATTTTTTCAAACAAGGAAATCGGATGGCGCCAATACTTAAAATTCGGTCCAAATAGAACAATATTTCGTTACAATATTCTTCTGGAGCAGAATTTCATTCAGGAAACATGAATGTTCAAAATATTTATTCCGAAAATGACTCTTGTCTATTTATTTATTCCTAGAATTTTTGTTGATCCGAAGAATTTCAGAAGATAACCAATAACGTCATTTTGAAAATATATCAAAATCGAAATTAGTATCAACCTCGTTCTCGAATAAAAACCTGTATTTTGGAGTTAGATACGCATCGATGAACAAAAATTGAAACTTACTCCCGTTTCGTTTCGAAGGGTAGTTACGACTATATTGTAGAGTAATCGAAAACACGATGTGAAACGTTATTTTACGCCCCAAAGAATGTCGTACAAAGTCACAGATGGCAATAGGTTGAAGTGAAAGTCCTTCTTAGAATTTTTGTTAACGCCCGTAACGCTTGGGTTGTAATGTCTGTCACACGGTCCTCCCACGCAACACAGTTAGTGCTACGTCTTGATGTCGATACCAATACTGTAGTTCTAATGTCGGAGAAATTGCCTACTTCATTCGCCGCATCGTGTATGCGTGATTTCACACGGCCAGGTTTGACAAAAGATTGACACGAAAATGACGTCGACACAGTCGTATAAAAATGAGCAGTAAGAAATACTACGGCAGCGGTAAGATAGAAACAATGATTCGTACTTACTTTGAACTTATGAAAAATTCCGTAACGATTTAACAAATCGTAACCAAGATATTTGAGCGGCTGATTACTAGAAGCGTCACTGAGATCGAACACATCGAAGGACCATTCGTCCAAAGTCTGAAATGAAAATAACATAAATTAATTTGCGAATTCATTAAAATGTTATACAATCACTAAGAGGCAAGAAAAATTACACACACAGCATTTTGAACAATGCTTTCTGAAATAATATTAGGTATTGTTCAAGTGGACCGTACAGTTGGTTATGATAAGGCAAAACTGGAAATTCAATGTGGTCAGGTATAAAAACACGAGGTCGATTAAATGGAAAGACTGGAGGATGACGAAAAGGCACTTCAGCCCCCGATGGAGCCAGTTTCTTTTCGCTCGAAGAAGTTTACTTGATTGAAGTGCTATCAAATTTTACTGTATTGACCTTAATTTTGCACATTTTGAAATAATTATTGTTTATCGATTCGCTTCTAAATCAAAAATCCCCAGCAAATCTTTGTTTTATGGTGAACTCTTGATGAAACAACTTCTTAAATCATTATTTCTCGAAGTTTCGCTTTCGATTTCAACAAATGCAAATACGTCATTCTACTTTGTCGCCTTGAGCAGTTTGAATAATTCGAAGTCCTCGAGTTTTGCACTTGAGAGCGTAATTTTTAAAAAGTCGATCTTTCTGCCTAACGTAAGCTTCCCAATTTGATAAAATATTGTAGGCTAAAAGCGATGCAGCGAGTTCATCTTCACGTTAAATACTTCAGGGTTACTCGCTCAAAACGTACTGAAGCTTCTAGATACACCGAGGAAAGAAAATATACATAAACCACAGCGCGAGACTTCGTGATGCATAATGGTAGAAGACGAATAATGTAGTGAAAGTTGATCGCTATAGTTTTCCGCCTTTAAGCATTTCGACGAGCAACCAACCGAGAAAACATTAGGCTTTTCGCGACGTTATATCGTCGTCGTCGTCGGCGGCGGCTACAGAATTGCGTGTATATATATGTATAGAAAGAAACATAGCTGGCAAAACTTACGTTTCCAATTATTTAATTAATTAATTACTCTCAGCCGACGTTCGTCGTCTAGTTTTCTCTCGCCTCCGTCTATTTTGTAGCAGTACAAATTTCCCCAAGCCCGCTAATGCAATCAATAAGCGATTCGATGGCTTAACGTGCGTATAGAACTTTCTCGCTTTCGCGTGTACTGCACGTGAGTTAACACAGTTACGCACTTTCTTTTACTTGGAAACATTTTACTCGTTATGAACTAGCACACGGGACCAAAAACTTTCAACCCTTACGCTGCATATCTATTACAAGTTTTGATATCGGTAACGTAATAATATACCACCATTTTGGTCTCACGTTAGATAACATCCCTTATGAAGCGAGCAGACAAACAACCGCACATCCGATGTTGAAATTATCCAATTTTTTTAATGGTTGAGCTTTGTTAGGGTTGTTTTCCAAGGACAGTGATAAAAATTTTTCGATGAGGTGAGTATAAAACTGTATCTTTTATCAGAATACTCTCCGGCGTATCAACAACTCATTTCAGGAAAAAAGAGAAAACAGATAAGTCTTTCCATCTGGTATCAGGAACGAGACTGAGTCGCCATGCGCCTCAGGAACCAGGCCTTTCAACGAGTCAGATATGCAACGCTTCCAACACCATAAGTCTAAAGCACCCCATAAAACAGGTTCCCCGCCTCCCTTCGTTTATTTAGTTTTTTTAGCGTGGAACCCGCTATCCATTTTGTTAGGAGGATCACATCCTCAGAAAACGTTCGCGTCCGGGAATTCCTTTGAACTGCGTGACATGACGTGACGTCAAGTGTGACGCTTCATGACATCATCAATGACCTTGACCTACTTTAGGGACTTGGAAAAATTTCAACTCCCAGCCTACATTATATCCGGCCTAGTATACTGAGAAGAACCCCGCCAACTTATTTGCTGAGGGGACTTTTCGCGCCAACGTACGTAAGCAAGTTAAAGAAATTAGGAGAGTCATCAACAAGTATGAGGCTATTATCAAAACCTCAGCGATGAAGAAAGCCCCCCCCCCTTTAAGGGTTGTCTAAAAAGTGCATAAGATTGATACCCCGATGCGACCTGTGGTCTCATTCATTTCTTCTCCTACCTACTTCCTTGCTAAGTTTTTGGACCGTTGGTTCAAGTCTTGCGTTGTTTTCGAATCTCCTCATTCAGTTTTGAACTCGGCCTCCTTGGCGGATGTTTTGAAGGGTGTAAGTCTTCCCCCTGGCACGACCATCTGTTTTTTCGATGTCGTAGGTTTGTTCCCAAGTATGACTATGAGAATATTTGTAAGAACGCTATACCGTTCTCACGAACTTTCGTGTAGGTAGCGTCGCATCGATACTCGCAGTCAAAGTTAGGACTTGCATATCTTATAAGATAAAGAATAGTAGAAGAAGATTGTCAATTGATTTCACGTGCGTGAAGATTTATTCTTACATATTTTTGGAACAGGTCACTTTTTTTATGAGATCGTTTTCGGAGAAGAGACGATCTAAATTCTCGTTAATAGAATGGCGAACAATTTCACATTGTTCGAGAGCGGATCGTCAGCGGAAAGAATTCTCACAGTGGAACAAAGTGACTTGTTGAAGATTACCAGGAGTGGTGAAATTTGAAGGTTTGAAAATAAGCTCCTTGCGGCACATACGATCGACATCAAGATCCAAGCCCTTAGAATGGGCGATATATACGTTTTTGCTGACCTTGACCTCATCAGAGGAAGGCCGAGGAAAAGAGGTATGGAAACTAGGTGGTGGGTGAAACTATATTGAAAGCAGCGAGCTCATGGGATGGAGGACAGAAGGAACCATACACGCGAATATAACAACGGAAATAGAACGGTCGAAAAAGTTTATGGAAACTCTCTCCACCTCGACAGTGAAATCAATGTTTGGATAAAGACTATTAAAGAAGGTCAGAAGCTTAAGACATTACCCACACATCGGTGCCCAAAAAACAATACAAAGGATAAAATGAATACAAGAATGGAGGATTTCGCTCTCGTTCTCAAAACGTTTGAGAAAGACCTTGGAGACTGAAGATCAAAGGGAGGAACCGATAGGGACACCGATTATTGATCGAGGAATTCGGAACGCTTGTAGGTCGGAGAAGAAATGAAAGACAACAATGCCCCAGTATGAATATTCTCCTTGTGGAGTTCCGGAAGGTTGTAAATCCGAGAAGGCACAGATATAAGGATGAGGACGGATTTAGCATTTTCAGCAAGAATGGGAACCTGTTGAAATTCGGTCCAACACCACGGGAATAACTGGAAAACTTGATACAAGAATTAGTACGGCTGACAGCGCATTCACTTCTCTACAGAGAGTCGAGGACTTTCTTGTCATAATCACTACATAATTACGTTATTATCAGACTGTGGCGATAGATTGTCTTCCGCAAATTCTTCACCAAATGACATGACAAGTATGTGGTGTCATGAAAACGAGTGTGCAGGAGCTGCTTGCATAGAGTAGAAACGGTCCCCAACATTGATGGAAACGTCGGAAAGTAGGTTGGCCGTGGCCTGTGCTTTATCGAATGGAAGAAGGCTTAGTTCAATACTTTTTCGAAGTAAATCTTTCTCAGAAAGAGAAGGGTTGACCTGAAAGAGATTCAGTAGAAGACGATGGAACATGACTTTAGAAACAATATCAGAGCGACGAAATTTGAGATCAGCTTTCTCCTTCAGTCGACTAATCCTACGGTCTTTCCGAGCACGTGAAGTGGCTGCGTGTGATGTGCAGAAGAATAAGTCAAACTCAAGGGAGCTCAGGTCTTTGCGCAATTCACCATGAGTCGATCGAACTTCAAGTTTTGAACAACATTGTGAAAATCGACGCATGGGAGTGTCAATGTCCGATCGATTTGGAGTCGACTTATTCAAAATGGACTGCTCTCCAAAGTCGATTTCAATTTGGTTAGTTCTCTGGTATGTACGCTACTTAAGACTAAATTAATATCGGGCCCATTTTTCTACCTACCTGAAATCGACTGCTCTGTTGAATCAATTTGAATTCATTTGAAATTGCTGTATGAAGCGCCTGTGAGGTTGGAAGAATTGAATTCCTTGGGGACTAGAAGAAATTTCAACTGTTCAAGAAGGAAGAGGACTTGAAAGAAAAATCGAAATCGAAAATACCAAACAAACTTCCTTGAAACAGGTTCCCTGCTCGCGCCATTTGACGTAATTAATTAGAGAGATTCCCTAAGCTGCACCTCCCAATTATAAACTCACGATTCCAACGAGTTGCGATATTTTGTGTACTAAATTACATTATAAAACTTTCGATATCATCCAATTTTCTAGATGAAGAGCCCTCTCGAACAGCAATCGGCGCGGGCGAGAAGCGGACGTGATTTCACCGAGCAAAAGATGTTGTAGAAAAGGTATACTCGCGAGCCAATAATGTAAAATGAAAATAACACCGGCGCGTATTACGCTTAATTAATTCTCAAAACAAAATGTATTCCGCTCGGAAAAATCATTTTGTCGAGTTGAAATTTGAAATCTAATTTACGTAGGTAGGCACTCGTGTTCGGGTATAGGTTTATTTATTCGCGGCGCGAGCATATTTTCCGGTTAAATAAACGCCGCGACGACTAAAAACGTTTTTATCTGTCTATCACAGAGAGAAGGGAATTTTGAGAAGAGTTTACGGCGCTTTAAAAAAATCCCGCAATTTTATTAATCTGCGCGCTCGGCGCGGATGAAATTAAATAGACACCTATGATACGCGCGTGTGTAGGTTTGTGAGACGTGTGAAATTCAATTACATTCTTTTCTCCATCTCGTCTAATCGATTCTGTATTTGGAATCGGAGTCGTAATTTTTGTTGAGAAAAAAAAAACTCGTTATAAGTCGGTAATGACGTCTCGAAAATGACGAGTAGGTCTCGAAAAAAGTACGATAATGGGCCAAACTCGTCTGAATGAGAGTACTTTTTTTTAGGTTTTTTACAACGTATTTACGAAATTGAAATAGTGCTTTCGATCGGCACCGATTAAGGAAATTGTTTACTTGTTATCCACGAGATTAGAGCTTATAAAATGGAAAACGCACGAATAAGCGCCGAATTTTCGCTGTGTGACCAAGCTTTCAGCAATTCTTTCGATCATTAACGAGAAGACGCAAGAGCTTGGGAAAAATGCGTTTGCTTTTAGCGCGTCTGCTACCGTATTTGCGATTGCGATCTTTCGCAAATTGTATAATTTTCGTGACAGCGGTTGCTATGTACACACGCACAAAAGATTTTGTAGATGAAGAAAAGAAAAGAGGAAGAAAAAACCTATCCGACTGTACACGGAAGGTGTGACTGTTGACAAAAGTTGTGCAAGCATGATAGATAGAGTCTAGTAAAAGACCTTACCCTTTCATTATAGCAATTTCTGGTTCGTCTTCGATCATTGTTGACAGAAAGGAAGAGTAACATTCATTCATTACTGCAGAGGAAGAGTTTTTCGTTAAAGTTTTCAAGATTTCAAGTCGTTGACCGTCCTTGATAGCGTGCAAAATACGTCCTTTTGCTCGATACAATTCAAAAGGAGTCATTAATGTAATACCTGTTTTATGCTCGACAATATTTCACACGTTTCTTATATTAGATTCATTTCCTTGGAACTTTTAAGGAGGAGTGAGGGGGATCAACGCCAGACCGATTACTTCGAGCCCTCTTGGACACCGATTTTACCCTCTGCTCTCTTATTACATGACTTAATGGACGGAACTTTTCCATGTGCCATGAAGTAGGTGAGATAGTTGACCACTCTCAGAATCACAAGTATTTCTCTTCCCCCCCCCCCTCCCTCTACTGTAACATGATCAGAATTTTTCTGAGTCCGCCTTCCAATGTCATTATGTAGGTACTGACTGGACGATTTTTTTCCAAATCGTTAAGAGGGTCCAAACGAAACAAAAATTACGTATTTTTTACGGCCCAATGGTCAAAATTTTCTAACCTTTCCCCTCATATGTATGGCTTGATGGTCGGAATCTTTCCAAGTTTGCTTCCCTCCTTATGTATGAAGTCAGCATTTTTCTAAGTCAGCAAAGTGAACACCATCCCTCCTCTCTTCCATATACAGCTTAATCTTGATGATGTGCATCAACTCCGATTCAACTTGCTGTTTCAACCAGAAGACAACTGAAGATTGACGTCGATTTCGAGTCCATTTAGTTGCGCTCAATGTCGACCGAAAGTCGACTTACTTTTCTCATTATAGATTCATTTTCGACTTTGAAATTGACTCGACTCCAGTTATTGAGGATTTGTGTCGACTAAAAATAAACTCGGCTGTAGGTCGATTATTCGTCATTCAGCGGCGAAAAATACTTGGACATGACGTCGAAATTTGGTAGATTTCATGTGATAAGGTTTCAGAATCGAGTACAACGTATTGAATTTTAATATCGGCTGAAAATCGACGTCGACGCACTGGTCGATTATAATTAAAATTCTGTGCGGTCCTGTTGACATGTTTCATGTCTTTGCTCTGGGCTCATCCTTATGGGAATTTTTACTGTGGCTGTGATTCTCAAATCTGCGAATCCGAGCCCCCCCCCTCCCCGAGAGGGACTTGGAAAAATCTCAAGATTTTCTCAGGAGTGATTCTTGAAATCTGCGAGTACGAGTCCAACGCCCTCCTCCCTTCCTCGAAAGGGACTTAGAGAATTCTGGGTTCTTCTATACTCCTCTATGGGCTAGTATGACTTGAAAAAATTTCGAGCTCCTCTATGGGGCTTTCCCCTTCCCCCCTCGAAGGGAACTAAGGAAAATTTCGAGAAAATTTTATTAGGAGTGATTCTGAAATCTCGCTGGGACTTGGAAAATTTCGTACTCTTCTATACCCTCTATTAGCTAGTATCTAGAGACTTGAAAAAATTTCGAACTCTTCTATGGGCTAGTATAAGGACTTGGAAAAATTCTGGGCTCTTCTAAACACTCAGCTTTCCATCATCAGACGCGAGTCTTCCGCAACTCTTGATCCCTAAGCAAGAGCCTGTAAATTTAGCTACTGAGGACCCGGAGAGGAATTCTGTCCGCGTGCGCGTACGCCTACCGCGGAGGGCGTCACGCTAGGACTTGAAAGACTTTCGGGTCCTTCTACACCCCCCCCCCCTATTAGCTACTATAGGGGCTTAAAAAATTTGCTAGTGTAGGGACTTAGGGAGACCCGCCATTTGTTTAGTTACTGAGGACCCGCAGAGGATTTCTGTCCGTTCTCAGGAGTAATTCTGAAATCTGCGAGTCCTAGTCCGAGGGGGCCGGTGGTCTAGCTTAACCTAATAATAGAAGAATAAAATAAATCGTGACACAATGCATTATTGAAAATTACAAATCGCACAATTACAAATTTAGAATTTAGAGATGAAATTTTGAACATTCTTGACTCTCAACGCTGGGACTTATCAGCCCGTATTGGGGTTTAAACCTAGAGTTGAGGAGTTGGTAGCCCTGATGGTATTCACCCTTTCGTGCAATGCTTTTTAACATGTTTCATGTCTTTGCTCTGGGCTCATCCTTATGGGAATTTTTCATTGTGGCAGTGATTCTCAAATCTGCGAGTCCGAGTCCAAGCCCTCCCTCTGTAGTTTCTAGCTTATCCTAATATAATGCAAAGGCGTAGGCTAGATTCATACTAGGCTGAGAAAACTCCGAGAGTCATTATGAAGCTATTAGCTTGTGACGTCAAAGGTTCGGTGACGTCATAAGTCGGCGACGTCATAAGTCGATGACGTCATAGGTCGGTGACGTCATAAGTCACCAATCCTGGTCCGCTTACAACATCTGAAATATACTAAAGTAGACTTATGTCATAAAATACACTTGAATGATCTCTTAAACGGTAACTCCCAAATATTTTTGTCTCGCATTATCCACAATATACCTGATTGGGCAAAATTTTGAAAAGACATGAAACATGATCTTAATCTTTTTGGCTGCGTCATGTCAAGAAATCCAATACCCCTGAAGTCATTAGCCAAGATCTGCTTTCTTTAACTTGCTAAGGGAAGCTAAAATTCTTGCTCTCTTTAGCACCACATTGCTGGAGCACTTCGCGGACCTTGGAAGCACAAGCGGATTTCTCCATAACCACAACAGCATTGCCCTTGTCAGCCTTTGAGACGATTACATATACCTTCCTTCTTGCTCTTCCTCTTTAAACCTTGGATCACTCCTCCCAATTCCTTACCCATTTGAAGGAAGGGGGGTATCACGGACTAATTTCGCACATACTTTTTGGGTATCAACTACAGGGCCAATTTGTACAGTGAGATCCGCAACAATATTTGCCAAGGTTTCATCATTCTTGAGAGGAGGCAGACAAAATTTCAAACCTTTCTCAAGGAGGGCCGTTTCTTCACTACTAAGAACTACCTGACGATTATTTATTACCCTTCCATAAAATTTATCTGAGAAATAGGGGAAACCTCCATCAACTTCTTGGATTTATCGATCTTTGTAAGACCGGGTATCCATGAGTTTAGAATAGACAGGAAGGATACTACGACCGATGTTCTAGTGCACGGAGCTTTATTCTGTCCTGTTGCTAGCTTAGTCCACAGACTGACATGTATTCCGTTGAGTCAGGCTGCCTTTAAGAAAGAATCGTGAACCATAAAACACCTGGCTCGAGCGAAAAGCCTCAATGTCGACGTCGACGTGATAGTTCGGAGGAAAACTACTGGGAAAATTCTTGATTCTACCACTTCCCTCCCCCGAGACACGATCAGTGATCGCCGTATGTGCTGGATCAGTCTTCCTTTCCTGGGCAAGTTCTCCCTCCAATTGGGTCGGGCCCTTCGTCCGTTTGGTTTCAGACCAGCATTTTAGAACCCTGCTACTCTGAAAGGGTTGTATTGTGAGGTTGATGAGAGGAGCGGTGTTTATAAGATAGAATGTAAGGATTGTAGAGGTTTTTATATTGGTGAGACCAGCCGCCAGATGAAGCTGAGAGTAGCTGAGCAGGTGAAGTCTTGGGAAAAGGGGCACCTGGGGGAATCAGCCTTCGCCGATCATTTGATCAATAATAGCCACAGTTTCCGTGAGAGATCGGGAAGGCTCCTCCGTAAGGAGAATTCCTACCATAAGCGTAAGGCCCTTGAACACATAGAAATAATTCGTCACCTCAATACTGACGAAATTACGGTACTGAACACGTTCATTCCGGAAGATAACCTGAACAAACTTGTATATGATTCACACCGCGACTTCTCTTTCGACCAACCTTAATGATCTCATTCTCTCCTCCGTCTTGTCAGTTGCTTTGATTTCGTCCCTGAAGATGGTTTATAAACCGAGAGCGCTTGTCAACGTCGTTGTCGGATTGATATACTAAATCTAGAAAAGTCATCAGTGTTAAGTGAAGCAATTGGCCGGGACAAGAGTGAATGTTGACTTCGGAGCCAATATAGGACTTGTTATACTAAACATGTAAATCGATCATGGGGGACGGGGGTTCATGAACCCAATTATTTTGACCTAACGTCGTTTCTCTCCGAGTCTGATCGCCCTTGATCTACGAGGAGACTATCTCGATAACAACATGGGTTAAACAAGTTTTATTATGCTATTGCAAGGTACTAGAGTTGATACTAGGGAGAGAGCCTCTCCCTATTCTGCATCAACAGGAAATTGTTTTTACAAATTGTTCACGTGTTTGTTGCTCAAAACTAAAAATATTACTGTATCACTATTACTCTAGAACTAAAATAAAAGGAAATTTTTCGTGATGGGACTGCGTAGTCAGTAAATTGAAAATTTAGCAAAGAATGGCGTATTTCACTTTTATGGTCTACAGGTAAGTTATTCAACTAACAGTGGTTCCCAACCTTTTTCGAGTAGCGACACTCTTTTAGAATGTGAGATATCCCAATGCATTTCCCAAGCCTATTTCAACTTATTTTCTCGTCCATCTCGCGTCAGCCCTAGCAAAGGCTCGCGTCACCCCGATTGGTAACCACTGAACTATACAAAGTTAACGATCGTGCGGAATGTAGGCTCCGTGTGCAGTAAATTTATAGTCGTCGAATGGAACCAATTTCCACACATTATTGAATGGTTTTACGAAATTGCATTTTAGTTTTTCACTTTCACGTCACAAATTTTACACTCCTCACATCGACCATAGTCACGGAAATCGGAAATAAAGGAACGCATCAAACTTTTTCTCGTACGATAACACACCTATAAAAAACTCATAATCATTACTCAGAACGTAAAATTATATCATAACTTTTATTGAAAATTTTATGACTCGTAACACGAAAAAACTTTCTGCGTTCCCATTCCGAGTTTATAACACTACTATTAGAAATTGAAAACTGCTACTTGTTGTATCGACGTGCGCTTACTTCTGACTGACAAATTACCTAAGATTTTCACATTTTTAGAGCTCATCCTTTTGAAACTCAAAATACGAAATTTCACCCAAGCTCACTTCAACTCAGTCGGTTGAGTTAATCAACATCCAATAATTTACATTAAGAAAATCTTGTCTTGGGGTAATCCAGAAATACTGAGAAATGGTATGAATCCATCCTTCTTTGTGATACCCAATCTTGTCTCCACATAGAAGACCATCATTTTCCAGAGGTACAAATATGTACTCACCTTTAAAACCCGTATCACATCGTTAGGGAAATTCATCAGCGTGGCGGGAGTCATCTTGCGATACATCCTATCAACAAAGATACCAGCTCGGATAGCGTGCGCGACGGAACGAAATTTAGGTTTTTCATCCGTTTTGCGACGTGTACTAGCCAGCTGTCTGGTAAAGGTTGACGCCAGCCATTCACGTACTTCCGGTGGTACAGCATCTGGTTGTACTTCACTTAGCTCATCATCCTCGTCCACGAGACGTCTGAAAAGGGGAAGAAAACAATATAAGAGTATGTCCTTGAAATGCCCTAGAGAAAACCGAAACACAAAAGGAATTGCAGGAAGACGGAGGAGGCAGGATGATATGATAGCTGCTTTCTTCCATTATTAAGCGAACGGTAACAAAGAAAGCAGCGCCGTAGGAGATCACACCACAAATATGTGGTCAAAATAGAAAAATAATAAAGCAGAAGGAAGTTAATTAAAACGCTGTATATACGGAAATAAGGAAATCCACGTTCACGATGGAAGATTGTCACTCGGTCTTCGTTCTTCTACTCCGCTTTTGAAAGGATACGAAATAACGCAGAGTAGACTTAACGTTTACGTTTCTACGACAGTACAGCAGATTAAGGTGAACGAGAACACGTTTATTCGTGAGAGAAAAACGTTCGACGGAAGCTTGCGTCGAAAAAAGGAGGAGTACGAATTCACTTTGCGCTGGAAAGCACCGAATACAAACATACAAATACACATAAAAACGTACGGAAAATCGTTACTTAAGTAAATTTACATTATTTGTCGTAACATTACATTTTGTATTTTCGTATGTGTCGCCCTCGCTTGAACGTTTATGCTTTCTCTTTTTCTTTTTTTTTGTCGCTAAAAGATAATCTTGAATTATGCTACATTATTTGCTGAATGTGTTAGCCGTTAAAAAGACGGGTAGAGGAGAAAGAGCACCATCATCGTCCCATCATTTACAATGTTATTGCAAAAAGAATGTGTAGTAAATTGTGGCGCGCGTTTTGGGTACAGCACTCTACTGAACGTAACGCAATTCCCCAATCATAGAGACGATGAACAGAGGTAACTTGCGTTCTGTGATAGAAATATGAAGCATCTATCATGAATTGGAACGGAAATAGTTTCGCGAAAACTTTCTGAAGAAAAGCGATAACGACTTTCGAAAGGGAAACTTTTCTGTTTCTCAATCCTGGAACAAGGTACAAAAATTGAAACAAGACGGAGTTCCGAAGATTTATGGAATTGTTCATTATTCCAGGACTTGCGACTCATAGACTCATACCTGAATTCTTTTCTATATCTTATACTTAATTATTTTATACATGAGTAAATATGGAGGTCCAACGACTGTTTGCTCTCCAGAAGAAGAAACTCGTAACTCATCCTTTTCACTGCTCTGGGAGTCTCTCATCAACTACGAGCCCGTCAATTAACGTGAACATCGAGGTATCTACATGGGTGGCGGAGATTCTCTTTCACGTGATCCAACAATATTCAAATCTTTTTTTTTATGTGATATACACAACTCCATGATGTAAATTTATTTAAGCACCTTCTCTCAGAGCCATAACCTGTGATATACGCTGCTCGACAGTCTGAATACTCCTAGCTCTCTAAAGGAACTGAAGCCAAATCCGTGAAGTAGATCAAGGGTATTTGGACGTGCGTAACACTCAGAAATAAGCCGCTCCATTGTGTTTCAGAGATGACCTTTAAACCTCATCGGCGTTGTTTCCCAAGTGAAGAAAGAGGATCCTTTTTTCTAAGTAATTACTGGGTGAAAGTGATCAAGAAGGAGGAGAAAATTGAGATACCAGCTTCGCGGTTCCCTTGGGAAACATCCAGTCATAGGCAGACATTGCTCCCTATGTCATCATATACCGGGTGGACCACAATGATGTCATCAATTACCGTGAAAATTGCACTGAATTTGTTTTATTGCGTAAAAACGCAAAACGTTGGATGTATAGAGGAAGGACTTCAAATCCATAAAATTTGTATCTCAATTTCATCTGCAATTAGCGCCCCTACCCAACTCTCTACGACTTTTCTAATCCTAGTAGACCAAAATATGCCAAAAATCGATCAATTTGCCATAATTTTGTATTTCACTTGATTTGAAAGTGAAATTTTTAATCTGATGACGTCATAAATCGGTTCCTATGGCGTCAGAATATGAGGACGTCATAGATCAGTGCCTCTGTCGTCACAATTCAATGACGTCATTCATAATTCTCTGCGAAGTCACGATCCGATGACTTCATAGATTGGTCCTTGCACCGGTACAATCTGATGACGTTATAAATCAGACTCCATTACGTCACGATCTAATGACGTCATAGAACAATCCCCAGCTTAGAAATTGGAATCTCAACAGGGAACCTAAATCATCATTCGAAGTAATATTACTGTATAAACTTTACCATCAATGAATTTATGGATTGTATTCCTATAATCAATTACTCGATGTATTACATCATTTTGACATGTTTCATGTCTTTTTTGACACCTTATACTATTGAAAATTTGCGAGTACCAACCCCTCCCCCCTGATAATGGGCTTAGAAAATTTTCGTGAATTACCTGGGAGGTCATTGAGAAATCTGCGAGTACCACCTTTTGAGTAAAAATAAAGATTAAATTAAATTAAATTGAATTAAATTAAATTAAAATAAAATAAAAATAAAATAAAAATAAAAATTAAATTAAATTAAAATTAAATTAAAATTAAATTAAACAATAATAAAATTACAATAATAAAATTAAAAATAAATATCTGGGAGGTCATTGAGAAATCTGCGAGTAACACTATATTTTGAAAAAGAAGAAAAAGTTGAATAAAAATGAAATAAAAAATAAATAAATAAAACAATAAAATGAAATAAAATAAAAATAAAATGAATAAAATAAAAAAATGAAAATAAAATAGAAAAATACCTGGGAGGTGATTGAGGAATTTTTGAATACCATCATCCTTCTTATACTATCTGTGAAATATTTAAATGGACTTGGAAAAATTTCGGGTAAGGCCCAGTAATCTCATCAGCCTGAAATATACTAAAGTGGACTTGTACTGGACCAAGAAGCGGGACGAACGAGCGGAGCGAGTGAGTCCCACTAACCTCATCAGCTTGAAATATACTAAAGTGGACTTTTTAATAATCAGTAAGTTCATGAAAGTCATACTTGATGATAATAAAATATTTCAATTTGTTAATGACATTAAAAATTTCATTGGAATATAATAGAAATTTCTACTAGAAACTGAATGAAAATATTTTTTATTTTTATTTTTCTTAATTCAATAATTATTTTATTCAATTCAAAATGAAAAATGATCCAATCAACAAATTAATATAATGTATAAATTGATAAAAATTGATATGAATATTTTCTCTTGATAAATAATACACAAAATAATTTTAATTAAATAAATTGAATTGAAGAAAATGTCTTCACAAATAAATATTCTAAAATAGGTATAATAGCTCTACAAATTAAAATTACAATTATATTAGAATTTCAATTGAATTGGGATTTTTAAAATTTAAATTCATTCCTATATAATTTCTAGTATTATTATTTTTTTATTTTTAGTATAACTAAAACCATTTTTAATATTAATATGCATTTGTAAAAAATAATACGCCAACCTTAGATCATCTAAATAATATTAGAAATAATTTTAATTTTCATAAAAATTAAAACAGATGAAATTATTATAAAAATCATGAATAAATTTAAATTATCAAAATCCTAATTCAATTAATGTAATTGATATCAAATTATTGCATTGGATAATAATAATAAAAAATTTATTTCAATAAATTTAATCAAAAGAATTTTAGCATTGAAATTAGTAGTAACAAAATAATTAATAAAAATATTGATTTTATAAAAAAATTAATATTAAAAAAATTAAATAGTGCATTACATTTACATTTTTTTATGAGTGGAGGGGTATTTTGAAGGATTTGCTGTAACAGAAATGGTTGCAGTCTCACCCCCCTCCCCCACCACTTCCAAATTCCTCGAGTCCAAGCCGGTCAAAATTTTTTCAATTCCCTCTTCTATCAACTAAGTGAAAGAAGAATCAACATAAAGCAATAGAAGTAGAGGGCACAGGCACTTATCACGTGCCTGTACCCTTCACTTCTTTTGCGTCCATTATAACCATGAAGGGCATTTTTTTGAAAACGATAAGGTCACAAAAGTAGGACCGTTTTTTGAGGATGCCCCCCCCCTCAACAAAACAGATGACGAAATTGCAAGGAAGCGATTTCCGCTACATCCCCTCAATTCAAGCCAACTTTGATTATTATTAACAAAAACGCCAAATCAATGAGCACCGGCGTTTCAAAGCTTGATTGCTTACCTATATTACTTGCAGCTCAGAATTCTATCTGCGAGTTCAGTGCAACAATATTAACACTATAATTATGGTCGTGAGAACGAGTATGCGTGTGATCCCATTCGCCACCAGTTCTTTCAACAACCAACTCTTGGAGGCGTGATGGCTCATCAATTTGTAAGACTCAGAGAAGCGAAATTATTCTCACTCCGCTCTGAGGTGCCTCAGACGTGCTCTTTACACAGCAACAGAAACGCTAAATCGATGAGTACCGACGCTATGTTGCTTAGCAACTTATACTGATGGCAACTAAGAATTCTATCTGCGAGTTTTATGCAACGCTATCTAGACAAAATTATGAAAACTTATGCGTTCTCCTACAATAATTCAAAGATAAAAATCTATCAAAGTCTCCTGATTTATAGCTTCGGATTTTTTCACCCCCCCCCCCCCCCCTCATCATATTATATCCATATGTACTAAATTAAAGGTCATTGGAATTTTTCCAAATACGGCTTTCGAGCCTGTGTATCATATGATAAAAAATGGACTTCGACAAATGTCGATCTTTGAGCCATAATATATGACATAAGGGGGACATGGAAAAATTTCGACTTTCAAGTCATAATATTTATATAAATGGTGTGAAACTGGACTACCCCATGATAGAAGGGCCACCAAAAATATAGACTCTTCAAGATTTCTCAATACCAAAAGCGATGAAACACTTTCTCGACGCTCCTCGTTCAACTTCGTTAAAGAACCCGTCGTTTTCTTTATTCTTCGTTTCTCTCCAAACAGTGTACCTAGGTGTATAAGTCTAGGTACATTTGAAAGAATGCAAAGACACTCAGAGGCTAATCCACCGGACCCCTTTCCAAAAGAGGAAGTTGGATAAGCCCGCTGGAGATGCTTTGTCTTTATCGCTGCTATTGCGGCAAATTACTCATCCATTTGCAGAATTGTCACGAAGCGATTCGAGAGCTGATTTCAAAGAACCATTTGTAAAACACCCCTTCAATTTCTGTTGTAAATCCTGACCAGGTACAGCATGGTTGTTGAAATGTGAAATACAGGACACAGCAAGTCAGCCAATCCAATTCAGCACATGTAGCTCGTTGAAAGAAATTACACCGATGCACCAAAATCCGACTAACATTAGAATATAACGGCAAATTTATGAAACCATTCACGGGATAATCATGAAACGTCGCGTCGAGATCTGTAAGCCACTAGTCTACGCAGTCAGCGCGATAACCCTCTTCGGTTCGTCGATTCCACTTTAACCGAGAGAACATTAAAAAGCTTTGCTTATAGACAACGGTATTTACAGTTAACGTATTCTCGCTTATCGTTTTTGCACAAGCGTCGTAAACTTTTTTAAGTAGGCGTTTCGAACTAATAGATTTGGACATTTTTTTTGTCACTATTCTACACTCGCGTCCATTTAGTTAACAGGCGATCAACCTTTTTACCTTTAGTAGCACGTGCTTTCCACCGTCTTTCACTCCATTTACCATATTTGTACGGCAGCATTTCGCGTAATCTTCCGGTTTAATGAATTTTATTCGACACTTTAGAAAATTAGACGAATACAAACTGCCTGAAAGCGTGCTATGACGAAAATTAACCTTAATTAAGCTCGGCATAAATACGAATGGACGGAAGTTCGTATCAGCTCGCCCGCAAGCAAATTGATGTTTTTGCGCGTTAACAAAGTCCTTCGGAACATTACGAGCAGGTATATGAGTTGGCGTGGTGAAAGTTGTGACTCTATGTACGTGACCCGAGGTACGATAAGAGTGCGTGGGAAACGAACACGTGTTACACCCATCAATCATGCATTCCACTAGAATCAGTAATGAAAAGAAAATTGCGAAAGGCTTTAGCCAAGAGTGAGACGGAGGTCAATCAACGTTGGAAAGACTGGCCTTCAGTCCCTCTCATACTTCCGGAATCGAACGACGCTCACAGGGAGGATTTTCCTAAGAAATTTTGAAATAGTTTTATTTTTTCCTCGGTGGAAAATAAAGAAATTTTGGAGTCATTCCTTTCATACCGACGCGACGGTTCAGAGATTTTACAAGTTTAGCATTCAGGATTGATACTGTCATGAAAATTAGAAACCGTCCTCCTTTTCAATGATGAGGTATTAGCCAAAAATAATGATAGGGGAAGTTTACAACGATATCAAGCATCAAGAGACAACAAAAACGCACAGATTTAAATGCCTAGCATGTCCTTGTCATTCTTTTTACTGTTCCGTCTATTAGAAAATAGGTCACTGGATTCGAGGCTCAAAAAGATCTATCTTCTCACCAGCATACGATCCTTAAATCTAAAACAGTGAGCTAATTCTCACTTCTTGACCAGATTCTTGGGAAAATCGGACCTGCATCCATTGTGACCAGAACATTGTCACAAACAAGAAACCACAAGAATTCACTTTTAAGGATTGTGATAATAAACCAACCTGATCGCGATTCAGTTTTGGAAGATTTGTATTACTGTATAATAGTGATAATGTCATCAAACAATCAATATCAATACAGATGTGCTATTGTGGCCCATTCACAAATTTTTCTTCAACGCTTTCCCATACTTAATGTTTTCCATCGTATTTTAGTTTAATCCAGTGGTGAAATTCATCAGCAAAGTTCGTCGGGATAAATCCAAATGAGCTTTTGGTTATCTCTGAATTACCACTCCGTACTCCTAAGTATCTCGGTAGAAACTTATATTGATCAAAATGAGATTCTTTTTTCTCTGCTTAGGTTTTAATTTAATAGAGGCAGCAATCGACCCAGCTGACATCGATCCACAGAGACTTGTAGCCGTGTCCGAGTACGAGATAGCTGCTTTTCTGTACAACAGATTACGATACCAGAGTAAGTAGAAAAAGTTATGGTGAAACATCGTTTAGATACGAATAATAAAGCCTGTACCAATGTTATTGCAGAACCGTATGTTGACGAGCCCCCGCCCATGCATCCGAACATGAGAAGTCGAATTTGCCACTATATAACCGGTAGTACTTTATACAAGGACGTTTTAAAGGAGCGGAGAGTGTACATGTACCAAATTCACGCAATATTGAGTATCGTCGATTCAGATCTTTATCACAGTTTGTACGAACCTTCTGACTTGGGTAATGAAATGGTGTATGTCAATCGACCTCGGCAAATTCAAGTATCACAAGATCTTGGCGATGACGATGAAGATGAAGATGAAGAGGAACCAGTTTTTGAACACGCTTTCACTTGTCTAACCGTCGATTCTAGCGGAAATTCAGCCGTTTACCTCGTTTCCACAGAGTACAATCTAAGTGACACTGAGGATTCCTACCTTCCTGGTCGGTTTATATTTTACGGGTTTTACGACGATGAAAAAACAATCACGGACGTGTTTGCTGTCGCAGAGGTGCCAGCACAAAGTTTGTCCAATCCAGGAGGAGAGGTTGAACGTTTGTATTTGCTGAACAGAGGAGAAAACAAACCCGGTGAGATTTCAAGCTTTGACCACATTCTAGCTCTCGCCTCAAAGACTCCTCCGCAAGTATTACAATCAAGGTGACAGAAAAACTCTGATTATAAGAACTTGGTGGCCTTGAATTAGATTTTGACTAGGCAATATCATAACTTAGATCCAGAATAATGGATGATTTAATTAAGATACTTGTTTTTGTTCTAGCAAATGCTGAAAACGAGGATTACATCTGCAGATTGAACGAGCACGAAAGACTGCGAGTATGCAATATTATTTTGACTTCGTTCTACTTCGAGGGAGAACTAACATTCATTCCACAATTTAGGAATGACGAGCCTTTGAACTGTACTAAACGAGTCATTTCATTCGAGGACGAAGAAGTGAGGTCGGCAGTTAGCCAGAAACAGTACGAAGAATGGATGATAAGCTGCAAAACGGAGCAATATTACGCTAGCTATCAAGCAGAATATTTCGTTTCACGAGCGTACGCCGCTACGGATGAAGTATTCCTGTATCGTTGGGAAGATAATAAGTCTAGAATAATCATTGAAAATCTGTTCGGTGGCGTCAGATTAAAGGTTTGAGGAGAGTTATAGCAAATGTGTTTCAATAGAATCATCTTTTTTTTCGTCAAGATTCGCATTGCTTATCCTTGATATCCTTGGGTGGAGAGTGAGGGGGATTTTCAAGCTTTAGAATGTCGTCAACATTTAAGAATGAAAGAAGAAAAAAGGTAACAAAATGATTCATTTAGATGATGTAACAGTACCGGTATCATAAAAGTTATATCAGTCTCCTCAAGCTCCAGTGTCAGTCTCGAGTCTCAGTCCCAAGTGTCAGTATCGAGTCCCAGCCTCGATTCTCAAGCTTTAGTCTCAGTCTCGAGTCTAAATCGCGAGTCTGAGTCTCAAGTATAAGTCTCGAGGGTCATTCTCAAGTCTCAGTCTCGAGTCTCAAACTCGAGTCTCAAGCTGGAGTCTCAATCCCAAAAGTCAGTCTCAAATTTCAGTCTCGAGTCTGAAGTGAGTCTCGAATCTCAAGCTCGAGTGTTAGTCTCTAGTCTCAGCCTCAATTCTCAAACGCGATTCTCAAGCTTGAGTCTCAGTCTCGAGTGTCAGTCTTGAGTCTCAATCTCAAGTCTCAAGCTTGAGTGTCAGCCTCGAGTCTCGGTCCTGAGTCTCGGTCCTGAGTCTCAGTCTTGAATCTCAGGCTCGAGTGTTACTCTCAAGTCTCAAGCTCCAGTCAGAGTCTCGAGTCTCAATCTCGAGCCTTAAGTTTGAGTGTCAGTCTCGAGTCTCAAGCTTGAGTGTCAGCCTCGATTCCCAAGCTCGAGTCTCGAACTCAAGTCTTAAACTTGAGTATCAGTCTCAAGTCTCAGGCTCGAGTCTCAAACTCGATCTCAAATTGAAGTCTCAGGCTCGAGCAGGGCCGTCGCCAGGGGGTGACAAGGAGGTATTAGCGCTTCATGCCTCTCGCTAAAGTAAATCTCGCGCCGGCGAGTGAAAAAAACATAAAATTGAAAAAGGCCTGATTTGTAAATTTTGCTTTAGGCCTCAAAAAATCTGGCAACGGCGCTGCCGGTACGGCACCGGTATATGTGACCATTTACGAGAGAACATACGTCCGTGCCATCGAAGCGATCACGTAAGCAGACTTTGCGTATGCGCAACCCTGGGCATACGCCAAGTCCGTTTACGTGATTGCTTCGATGGCACGGACGTATGTTCTCTTGTAAATGGTCACATATTATAACGTTTAGGATACCAGTACAGTACCGGTGTAACGCCATTCAAAAAAATAGGTAGCTACATTGCATACAGATTACAGATACACTGATATATGTACATGTTCTATGAAATCCTCTCCCACTCCCTCTAGAGTCATTTACAAAATGTTGAAAAACAATTGCGGATATGTCTTTCTTCATGTAAAACGCAGACGTTCATCATACAAACTTGTTCTTTTGCCGTTACATAGTACATCAGAAGTGTCTCTTAGTCATTTGTGCACTTAACAATAAAAATGCTAAATTGATAAGTATCAGCGCAATGGCCCGTAACTCGGAATATCATCTGCGAGTTTAGTGCAACGCTACCAATACAAAATTGGGTGCCGGTACGCACTCTACCCGTGTCACAGTGGTCTAGAAATACTTTTTTGCGAAACTTCCATTATGAGAGTTGATTCATTTTTTGGGCTGAAGAATCAGAATTTGACATCAGTCTGGTTTAAAATTAATTTCAACAAACATATTTTCAACCAAAAAAAAAAAACTTATTTCTCAGTCAAAAAATATGTTTTTTTTTTTTTATGAAAATGTGAGTGCGCCCATGTTTCAGGTCACAGATTCCAAATTTGGCAGTACATAGTTTCGTTTGCAGACTGCAACAAATATGTTTTCTCGTCCAAAAAACGTGTTTCGAATTTAAAAAAACATGTTTTCCATTGAAAAAACACAGGTTTATTGCAACACTTTATTGAAAAAATAGTTTTTTTTGAGAGAAAAACATGAGTGGTCAGATTCCAGAGTAATATTGTTGTCAAATTTGGAACGAGCGATTCAAAAAACAGCTTAATACTTATTTACATCTTGATAAAATGAATCTGTTTTGTTCAGAGCCGTATGAAATTCTTTTTGCCGCCCCTCAAACAAAAAAATTTTTGCTCGCTATGCTCGCGATTTATAATTCAAGGTGATGGGGGGGGGGGGGTGTTGAACAAAAACCGGTATTTTCAAATAATTAAAATAATTTATGAAACCGGTACACCGGTTTTTTGAGCTTTGAAAAGAACGGGTTAAACCAGATTTCAACGGGAGTTGAAAATTTTACATTTTCGCCACCAGGAGCGCTAAAAGCGTGGCTTCATAGCGGGTTCCAGAGCTTAATGAACCGGCTTTGGAGCGTAATAAACTTGTGTCTTGTGGACTTGTGGTCGTGCACTCGACTTTTTGACTTCAAGCAACAAGATTACAAAAAAGAAGGACAAAAAACGATTAATACAAAACAATGTTAAAAACAAACGCTAAAGTCAAAACGAGTAAGTTGCAGGCAGTTTCAACGCTCCGAGTCACTGACCACCGCTGTCTATCAAATCAGCAAAATAGGTAAGAAAGCCCCTATTTTGCTGATCGGTTCATCACGGACCAGGTCTGTTTTCCAATAACGAGTCAAACATTGTTGGGGCACCGGTTAACCGGTATTTCATCTAAATACTCGGTTAAATACTCACTCAATACTGTACTTGGTTATTCAGTCCAGGAAATTTACCGGTTATCCAGGTTTTTTGGTTAAACCGGTGACATGACCCAAGCTGCTTAACATTAGGGCAGGGGGGGTGACAAACACACTGAAAAATATGAATTTCTCACCTTGATGAACTTTTTTTTTTCTTGACAATTAAATTTTTGTATTTTTAGGGCTCCTACCAATTATTTTTTTTAGGCTAGTCAATTTTCTTCGCCACACCCTTCCTTTTCATTCTCAATAATGATAACACTACTGAACAAAAAAAAATGTATTAGTGATTTGAATATGTGATTCTGAAGTACTTTTTAACGCTGAATTCAATGCCGTTTTCCATTCTTCTCTATCACGTCTAGATTTTCCATAATGTCGATGTTTATTTGCGTTTTTTTGCCGCAGCCTCACGCGATACGTAACGAACGTTCGAGCTTGAATACTGCTCAACTATCACTGCGTTCCGCGACGTTCTGCGGCAAATCGACATCAACATTATGAAAAATCTAGACGTGATAGAGAAAAACGGAAAACGGCATTGAATTCAGCGTTAAAAAGTACTTCAGAATCACATATTCAAATCAGTGATACAAACAATTTTTTTTTTGTTCAGTAGTGTAATGAAAGAACATTTAAATAGCACAAAAATCATGCATGCATAGTTGGTACGCTACCTTAAAAAAAGAAATAATCATTGGCAGTGGTCATGATGTCGACAAAAGAAAAGAGAAAAATTTGCCGCCCTGTGCAACTGCACACTCTGCACACCCGGTAAACCCTCCGCTGATTTTGTTACTTCATTATTTTCAGAAGATAGCTTGTATCCCAAATGAAACTCGATTTATTCAAAGAAAGAATGCGAAACAGTTGGAAAAAAGTGGAACTTTGATTTCGTTCTCTCTAGCCAAGTTTTTATGATCAGGATTTCACGGTCAAATGCTGCGGAGGTGGGGGGGGGGAAGACAGTCTGTGGATGAAATAATGGTAAGCGGCCAATTGTGAAATAATGGGCAGAAAGATGAACCATGGGTGAAGAGGTCGTTGGTTTGCAATAAATGGTGATTGTCAGATCAAGGAAGTTGAGCATCGTCCCACCAATCTCGATGCTGAATTCAATAGCAGAATAGAGGCTATTGATGGAGCGGTACATCCAATCACTACTCTCCCCAATAATCAAAAGAATCACCCGCTCACTGCCAACTGACTATGGCGGCCCTCGCCGTGACTCAGATGGCCAATCACTTCCTACGTTCCCTTATAGCAAAATATGCTTCTTCATAGACCTTGAAACAGAAACACATCAGTAGTTGCTGTCACCCTCTCAAGCTAAGAGGAAGAATCTTAATGATTTTCTGGATATTTTCCTAGAAAAAAGTTTAAAGTGAAACCTAATTGTAAAACGCCACTTTTAGTGGAAACTCATACACACAAATCCTGAGTTAGCCTCTCAAACGTAGATGAGCTTGCGTCCGGCAGTTTCCCGTAGCTTCTGGACGAGCTGATCATTTTGTGCTTCATTTCTGAAGCTATGAGTCGAGGTCAAGATTTGCAAAAAGTAGGTACTGTATATTTCATTCGCATTTCACTTGAAAAACAAAAATTTGTTACAATTTTGTCATCCCAATCCATGTTATTTGTTACGCAACTGGCAAATATTTTTGTGAAAAAAAAAAACAGTTCCTTACGTAGAAGCAATAGGAAATTGGATAAATATTGTCAAATATAAATTACACAACGATGATAATTTCATCGATCGCTTTGAGAAATGCTGTTCAGCTGAAAGCTGCGCAGCAGTTATATTATTTTCAATCTGTCATGCGGTTGTGCAATTTAAATATATAATAAATTTATACTTATTCAATTTCGAGAATAGCAATACCTCGATTTCATAACTGCGATCGAATTCGTCTTCAAAATGTGTAGAACTTAATTCTATTATAGACTTATTCACGAGAATTCAACCACGCGCCTATTTATATTTCGATGTATACCTTCGACCTTCGTAACAAGAAGAATTTAGATCTTCATCGTGCTTGGATGTTCCACAACGAGAATTTCCTCGACAATTCTTCTTCCGGCTACTATTGAAAGTTTGAATCTTGGTCACATCTTCACAGCGTCACCATACCCAAAATTCTAACGAGTTGACTATTCTCAATGTCAATTTCTTATACGCGTAAAAGCACGCCCACATCTGGTACAATTCGAACACAATAAGATGTATAGATACTGCAAAATAATTTTATTGACACCATTTTCAGACTAAAGGAGTTTGTACACTTAAGTACAGAAGTTATTTTTGTGTGACCGAAATTATTATGCATACGTTTGAGTAAAATACGCCAAATCATTGTTCATTGAGGTAACAGACGTGCGATCCCGATCTCTCAATGAAAGCTTGGTAAAGAAAATACGAGCTACAAAAACCTAATTTTTCGACATTCTTATTTTTATTATTATATTTTTTTTTGTTTTTTATCGTTACGTTCTAACGAATATTATTCTTTAAGCCTACTTATTTATAAGAAAGGTTGTTTTTGAATTTTTACAATATTTCGCGAGAGTGAAAACGAAATTTCTTACAACGTTCAAACGTGCAATATGAGTGGAAATAAAAAGACTGTAGTACTGTTTGTAGGTCTACTAGCGATTGTATTGGGAAATTTTTTGCTGTCATGCGAAGGTTTGCATGTAATACACTTCCGCACTATAACAGATGAGATGAAGAGAATGGTCAGGAAAGCAAGTAGGTACCTTAACACTAGATGATAGAAATATTACGAATAGTTTTGGAATATAAGTATTGATGAAAGCAATGCCCAAGAACCTAGATGAAGTCGAAAATGGAATTCTGACCGGATAAGCCCGGATAGAGTTTCCGAGGAGACGGTGGCCGAATTGTCGGTACAGACCTCATATTGCCCTCTTTTCTCTTCCTTTTTCTCCATGAATTTCAACAGTAATGTTAACTCGTTTTTAAAGTGTAGTTTTTCGGTGAAGGTTTCTTCCACCTACTGCCCGAGGGTCACAGGGATTCATTTTTTCCTGCAGCTTCTACTTCAACCAGTTCTGGAGGTGTACAACTTACCACCTTCTAAAAGGCTAAGGTCTGTCTCTACATTTGCAAAGTCCACATTTTTTTTTTCAAATGATGCTTACTCCCAGCAAGGAAAGAATATTGCATTTTGTTTCCTAGAAACAAGATTAAGATTATCTGTAGAATTTCAAACTCTGAGATGAAAATTGTGTTTTTCGTGCAGAACTTACTGCAATCACGAATACGTAGTGTCTGTGTAACTAAAGTATGCGTTTAGATTGCCTGATGTCTAAATTTCTACGTTTTATGACTCTCAAATAAATATCCTGAAAAATATGCACTCGATCAAAACAACAATTCTTCATGTAGTGCAATACGTAAACCGACTCATTCCATCAGACTCTCACTCTTCCAGTTTCTCGTTTTCATTCCTTCATAAAAATTACAGACTACCCGAGAAACGATCCGTTTAAATTGGAGGACCTAAAAGAGAGGCAAAAAATCTGCGACAGAGTAATCCTGGCACGAGAGTACATCATTCAAAATTCCCATATCAATGAGACTCCGACCGAAATTGATAAAAATCCACCTTCTGATCCGTTGCGTGTTAATTTTCAACGCCTTCGAAGTAAATCACGCGACGCTCTTCCGATAGATCAAGAAGTCGCTTATTATAAAAATCACGGGAGATGGGAAACCAAAAAGATGAGACTCATCGAATGCGTACGAACTCGAAAGCGAAATTGGTTCGTAGGTTTCGACCAGTACGAATATCGTATGTACCTGGTTGAAAGATTGGAGTGGACTACTAAAACGTTATTTAAATTTTCCTCTTTGCTGGAAATGAAAGGGACAGTTAGCGAAATCTACCACGGACCGAAAATCACGCAACGTTTATTTCAGCATTACTTAGAACAAGTGAGAGCAGGTAAATTCTCGGTGCAAATTTTATCTATTTTTATAATATACGAAGCTGTTTGTAGCCAGCTTTCGTTTGAATATATAATTGTTCATACATTTTGTCTAAGAATATGATAGCTCGGTTCTGCAGTAGTGAAAGTTTGACAATTACGTTGACGATAACCTCGTTTAATTTTTACTAATATTGGCCCCAACAGAAATGACTCAATGATTCTAACACGTCGAGAATTCATGTACAACCCGATTGAATAAATTCTAAATCAAACTAAACTGACTCTTTTAAATTTCCTTGACATTTTTTTGAAGAACTAACCGATAATAACGACACCGAATTTGAATAGTATAATTATGAATTCCTTTTTCTCCTCACAGATACGGACCAGACAAAACTTATGAAAGCAACGCTTTGTTTTCTATCCCTAAACGAACATGGACGTGTATGTGGAGCTATCGCTGAAACTTTGTACAATCGCGTTCGGAACGCTCCTTCGGAAATGGGACACTACAACTTCGTTAACATAGGGCAAAAAAGGTGCAATCCGAAGGATATCCTTGTTTCGGAGCGTGAAGTGGTGAGAGCCAACGTTTTGCAGTGTACGATTAATCGCAGTCGTGAAATACCGCAATTTTACGTTCTGAGTGATCGTACCACGCCCGGAGCAGCATTCGTACTCAAACGTCATCCAGGAGAACGACACCAGCTAAAGATAATTACTCGAGTCGAAAATATTTACGTTTTGATGGAGCGCGATCCAAGAGAAAATATTCAGGAGTATAGGAAGAAAGTTTTGACCATTTTGTAGAGGAATTTGTTCAAATGTATGATCGTTTGATGTAGACTCCTTGAAAGTTACATAATATTAAATTTTTCATAATACATTTATTTGCCGGTCGGCATCTCTCTGACAGGAGTTCGCCTTCAAGATGAGAGGCATACAATTACAATCACTGACAGCCTTATCTGTTGCTACTCCTACACTCATGACGCCACATCTTGGGAAGATACTGCAGTGGTTTCATGTAGCCTTGCGCAGGCGTTTTTGATGAGGTGTGCTCTAGCCTTTGGAGTCCCTGCCCTTTTCTGTCTTCCTTCCCTCAGCCTCTGAGGGCCCGATTCCTAAACCACGAGGCTGTGGTGAGACCTTTTCTCTTCATTGCCATACCTCGACTGTTCTGCCTCACAGGTACTCATACTTGCAAGCGATGAAGAATAGGATTTGATCGACCTTCTTCATCAGAGTTTTTCTTCTTCTGCGTCAATCTGCATCTGTCGCCGCCCAACTATGCTGCGTGCTTGGGCCTCAGAAAATGGTTCGGGATTCTCACTGCACGGGTCTCTTATAGACACAGATATCCCACTACTAACCCCATTTGGCCCAGACCTCAATTAATCAGAACGCTTTTTGACTGACTCGTTCTGTTTATTAAGTCATTCTCATAATTTCTATCGTAGCAGCAAAACTAGGACAATCTATATCACGTTCTTAATTGAAAAAAAAATAAGGGACTATTTTTACAATATATTCGTCTCTTTCAAGTCGTAAACAGTGGCGTCATCCCCTCAACGATCTCTTCGATTGAATCGACCGTTTGTACGAGTTATATTTTCAAGAGCTCGTATCGATGTCGAAAAACTTACATAATTCCCCCACCTGTTCAGAAATATTCCTAGTTACGCCATTGATTAGGTTTTTCGATAGAATTGTATTACTAATTAGGTTTATAATTGACAATATGAAGTCACACCTAGCAAGTGAACATTCAATTCACACGCGTTTGTTTGTTAAAAATAAACGACCTAGAAAAAAACTATTTGTTGTACCATATTTCATATGTTGAGGAAAAAATTTACCGTAGAGAGTTTCTAATTGCAATTTGAATGTTCATAACCTCATTTCCCGATCTGCCTCTGTTGGAATGCTCTTGACTCGCCCGTACACAGCTGATTTATTTGAAATTTACGCCAAATTGCTCGAAAAACGAAACGTCAATGTGTCGTAACTACGGAGATTAACGAACTCGAACCCAAATCTACATCGAGTATTTCTAAATTTCGATCTCGTATCGCAGGTTTCAAAGACAAAGAAAGAAATCGTGTTCTCAACTTTATAGGGGCTCGCAACTCATTCATTTTGCTGCTCAAGAGATTTCTTGCATCAACACCAGCCTCGTTTAAATGAGACGAGCAAGGAAGCTGTTTGGCTGTCGATATCGATCCAGATAATCGATTGAGATCGATCATTTAGTCTAATATCTTCTGAAAGTCGTTCCTTTGCATTTTTCCAAATGCCACCGGCTCCCACGGAAACCCAGTTTTTCATATAATACAGATGAAAGGTTGGAATCTTTTCGAAGAATATCGGCATTTTTCAAGCCTTCCCTCTCCTCCCCTTCCTATAATTCAAAGCTCGGGGGATAAAATTTTTCCAAGTATGTTTCATGTCTTTGTTCTGGGCTCAGAAAAATTTCGAGAAAATTTTCGCGGAAGTGGTTCTGAAATCCGCAAGTCCGAGTTCAAGCCCCCCCCCCCCTACCCCATCCGTAGTTTCTAGTTCATCCTAATAATAATGAAAAGACGTAGGCTAGATTTATATTAGGCTAAGAAAACTCCGAGAGCCATTATGAAGCTATTAGCTAATGACGTCATAAGTTGGTAACGTTGTAAGTCGTCAATCCTGGTCCGCTTACAATATTTGAAATATACTACAGTAGGCTTACACTAGGCCAAGAAGCGGGGTGAACGAGAGGAGCGAGTGAGGCCTCCATATCTCATCAGCCTGAAATATACTAAAGCCGACTTGTACTAGACCAAGAAGGCTCATTAGCCTGAAATATTCCAAAGTAGACTCATACTAGACCAAGCGAGTGTGCCGCTCTAAAGCCTTAGCCTAAAGTATTCTAAAGTAGGCTCATATCATAAAAGACACTTTAATGATCTCTTAAACGGGAACTTTCAAGTATGTTTGTCTCGCATTATCCACAACATATCTGATTGGGCAAAATTTTGAAAAGACATGAAACATGATCTTCATAGTTTTGGCTGCGTCAAGAAATCCAATACCCCCAGAAGTCATTGTCTTTCTTCTTCAGGAGTGATCTTTCTCTTATTCCTGCGCTTTAGGTCTCAAGAAGTATGGCGACGACGCGACGCTGAGCTCGAGTCTCGGTCTCAAGTCTCGGTCCCCTGTGTCAGTCCCAAGTGTCAGTCTCGAGTCTTGGCTTCGATTCTCAATCTTGAGTCTCAAACTTGAGTCTCAGTCTTAAGTTTCAGTCTCGATTCTCAAACGCGAGTCTCAAGCCCAAGTATCAGTCTCGAGTGTCTGTCTCAAGTTTCGAGCTCCAGTCTCAGTCTCGAGTCTTAAACTTGATTCTCAAGCTCGAGTCTCAGTCTCAAGTGTCAGTTGCAAGTCTTAGTCTCAGTCCCAAGTGTCAGTCTTGTGTCTCAGGCTCGAGTCTTAGTCTCGAGTGTCCGACTCGAATCTCAAGCTCGAGTCTCAGTCTCAAGTCTCAAACTCGAGGGTCAGTTTCTTTAACCCGCTATTTCATCCACCGTCCGGCCAAAAGGACTTTAGCAGGTCGTGAGATAACAGGTTCCGATAACGTAATCATATCGTGACGTCATAGGAGCGAGGTTGAATGACGTCATTAGATCGTGACACCACAAGGTCTCATGAGATGGCGACGTCACAGGATCGAGGTTGAATGACGTCAGCAGATTGTAACGTCCCGGGGTGGGAGGTCGAAATTTCAACAGGAAACCTGTTCTATATATTTTTTTCAAAAACTTTACCGGATGCCGTCTGCCATCCGGCCCAAATGACGTATTTAGGCCGTGACATCACAGGGTCTAACGACGCCATCAGATCTCTAGGTGATATGGTTAGATGACGTCACAGGATCGAGGTTGAATGACGTCAGCAGATTGTTACGTTCATGGTCAGAAGTCATCGATGACGATTAAAAATCCGTTCTCGCTAGCTGAGAACAGATTTTTACAGACATTCCCCGATTTGTCAATAATGACCAGGAAAAAGGTATCTCTCGAGCGTAGAAGTGAAGTACTTTCCTCTTTATTGGCTCAATGTCACGGGAGAATGTTGTATCAGTATATAAGGACCAGGAGAAACGTACTTTTCGTATCAATGTTTAAGACATTTTTTCCTTGAGTACAAGAAATTTGTATTTTACGCAAAATCCGTAGATCTGGCAGCACTAATTGTAACGTCACAGGGTCGGAGGTTAAAATTTCATCTAACCACGTCACCTATACATCTGATGACGTCATCAGACCTTTGTGACGTCACGGTCTGATGACGTCATTTTGGCCGGATGGCAGTCGGCGTACCGCGCATGGTGCATGGCAAATTTATTGATCCCCTTCTCCCAAAACAGGTTTGAAATTTCGACCTCCGAGGCTCCGACTCTGTGACGTTACGCTATTCAACCCCGACTCTGAGGTGTCATGATCTGATGACGTCATTGCAAACGGCAGATGGCATACGGTGTATTTTTAGAAAAAATCCTCATAGAACAGGTCATGCGCCGTCCGCTGGATTTTTCGCAGTCCCTCACTCATATATCTCGAAGGTCGACGTTTTTGCCAATTCCCCCGCCTATGATATATTGTCTGAAAGTCGAAATTTTTCTGAGACCATCTCCTATTAGACAGTTTGGAAGGTTGACAAGACTTCAATTCGAATTCTCATTATGAAAACCAATTTGACCCATAGAATATTTTTCCAGCCATATTGTAATTAACGGAGATACAATGTCTTCAGCCTATTGAGCATATTCGGGTGCATAAAGAAAATTCATCGGTAATATTGGTCAACCCGAGATAAACTGAACTCATTCAACTCTTGGATGTTCGTAGTTTGATTGTGAAATTATTTTCAAGACGTCTTCAACTCATATTTTATGGCTCGAACATCAAACTTTTTCCATACCTCCTGATTTATACAGCTCAAATTTTCTTCAAGAGCTCGAAATAAGTCAAAGGGTTCCTTTAGACTTTCCTGAACAGCCACGCCTCCAGTGGAACCACCCAGATTTACTAGAAGAACGGTGAACGGAGAACACCGGACGTTTTCATCACATTACCTTCCATACAGAAAGCTCTCATAGTGAAAATAGAATCCATAATATCCTCAAGTACCACAAGTATCAGTCAAGCTTGTCTTCTTAACCAATGTCGCCTTTTCATATTAATTCCAGGGAAAGATTTTCAAAACTCATTCGAGCACACCAGAATAGTTGCGGTCACACGTGCCTCCAGCTTGTGACTGTTCCCTCAAGCATTGTTGAACCTGTCGTTGCACTTTGATACCAATTCATAAACTTCAACCCATTCTCCCACATAATTACAAGCCTCCAAGAGCCAATCAACCTTGATTGTAGAGCAATTTTCTTTTTCCATAAAGCGGGGCCAGTCCGCTGTTGTAATCTCGGGGTCGGAATTATGTGATGAGATATCTGGCAATTAAGTGAACATGTACCTCCTTTGGTGTTGATCATTGCTGAAATTCCCAATTTCTGGCAGTCTTAATGGCCATGAAATAGTTTCTTAATATCCGCTCAGGATTTTCATATTCGTAAAAGCCTATCCTAGAGTAACCGCTGTTTGAGATCTTTTTTCAGAGGACAAACGACTTCTCCTGACCGCAGAAAAGTACTCGCATATTACTCACCATCAGCTTCTCAGAGCCTCAGCCAGCTATCAAGGTTCAAACTTTTCACTGCTTTGAATTAACGACAAATCATACATTTTTAGAATCTAAGACGTCAGAATAAAAAAGCAATCTTGAGCCATTTTCATTAATGACCATGAATTCTATTCAGATTACTCCCTAGCTTTTACTTGATGCGTCCCTGACTGAGACTACTCCGGCTCTGTGGACGATCTTGTTAACACTGGGTCCTTGTCAATACTTATGATGAATAAAAAGCATCAGTGTTCATGGAATGAAGTCGCCTTCGGCTCACTTACTAATGCCTCATACGTTTTTACATAAAATTCAAGTCAGGAGCATTATCAAGAGAGGAGAGGATCATAGAGGTTGTAATCTCCCGGAATTACTTGAAAAACTGAACTCTCACCAATGGGAAATGAAAAGAAAAAACGTTCGTGAACGCGAAGCTTTATTTTGAATCCAAAATAGTGGCGCACGTACGGGGAACCCCCCCTCCAAAACCCTCATTAATAAATAATAGTTGTTCAGGAAATTTTCATTGCGTCTTTCTAATGTACATGTGAAAAGAACCCCCTCCCGAAAAGAAGTCAAAACTACGCCCTTGATCCGAAATATTTGACTCACCTCGTCCTTCTCACACTTTCAGAGAATTTCAACCATTGAATTTATCATCGAAAATTCTTTCTTTCTGCTGCAGCTAAATTGCGCAATATTAATATAATAATGCTTTTTAACCAACTGTGAAAGCAACAACGGGAACTTCGCGTATACCCAGAGTGAAGAAAATTAATTTTATGAGTTTGTTCTCTGTAAAAGCAACAGTTCACTAACAGATCATGTTGACACATAAAATTTCTTCGATTTGCCATCTTGTTATTGATAAGAAATCAGTTTTGAAATTAACGTACGCATTTGTGGTTTTAAAAATGTTTTTAACGTTAATTGAGGCTCTACACGTAGTCCGCCTTCACACAATGACCGATGATGTGCGAAGATTAATAGAAAACGCAGGTACTTCTTTGTTTGTGTTAATAGTCTAGAATAAAGTTTGAATATGACTCCGTAGAATGGTTGTAAATCAAGGGCACAAGTTTTGATCAATAATGAGACTTATTGAAGAGGGGCAATCATAGGAGGGGAATTGGAAAATGTTATAAAGATGAGAGGAGCTTCAATGAATTGTTCTATGTAAACTTCAGGGCAGTAGCGTAGCGAGGGGGTTAGCCTGATGTATCACCTTACTCAAAATAATTTTTTCAAAAATTTTTTGTAACATTCTTTGTCTCCCATGTTTGGCAAAATCAACACAATCAAACGACACAAATCCATTTGAATGATTGGGGCGATGATACCCATATGATAGGCCATTAACCCGTGACGTCACTCAGTAACTCACATTGGCAGAAACCATGTTGATGAGCCGCAAGTGGACTATTGACTCCGCTGAGATCATTACGTCATAAATTGAGAAATAGAAATTTCTTAGTGATTCAAGTTGTAGATTAATCTCAATAAAAAAAGGTCTTCAGAATTTGCGAATAAACTTTCAGCTAATATTCTTGTTATTATCAACCAGTGGCCGAATGATCTTCGCTCTCAGTGTTTTTCTTACGGAATTCAATAGCCACTTGGCTCAATCAACAGACTTTCTGCGAATTATAACGCGCTGTGACGGGGATAACGACCTGCAGAGTTGATCCAGTATCATAAGTTACAGTTACACGTAATGACGGAGATATACTCATAGGAATAAACTGAAGTTCTAAACCTCCATCAAAACCGACATAACTTCTCTGAGAAAAGCATCATCTTTTTAACTTATACTATGCTTTAAAGATTATTCCATCCAGCGAGATCCGTTTGAACTCGGGAATCAAGAAATCAGACAAGAAATTTGTGATGACGTCATACAAGCCAGACATTATACTACGAAAAGGTTGTCTGACTTCGCCGGCTTCCATCAACTTTCGCAGCATGATCCAGCAGTTCTTAATTATCAACGTCTTCGAAGTGAAACGAGTGAAACTAATCCCATACGGCGAGAGGTTACTTATCTAGCGGATAATCAAGGGAACTGGAAAACTAAATCAATGACATTAATCGAATGCCTCCAAACACCGTTGAGAAATTGGTTCGTAGCTTTTAGCGGCTATGAAGAATGGATGTTCTTGATAACCAAATCGTCAGACGACTTCAAACTAGCCGCTTTGATTGAAAAAAGTGCTGAAGTTCTTACAGCTGATTGGGGATTCAAGAATGATCATCATTTTGTCACAGCTTTCAAATCGCAGTTTTTGAAGCAAGGTATATACACAATGATATCTTGAAACCTTTCAATCGAGCAACGTGACACCATCTGCACGATATAATGGCCGGGCAGTTGCAGAGCGGGAGGCAGGAAACGGAGAAGATACGCTGTAAAAGATGAGAGCTAGGAGGTCTCTTTAGGGATGGATTTTCTGACATGTTTCATGTCTTTACTCTGACCTGACCCTAATTTAAAATTTCCCGAGTGCCCCCCCCCTCCTCTTCACCCTCGTCTCTCCGTGGGTAATTCGAAAATTTGGGAGTTCACCCCGCGAGTTTACCTTGACCACTTTATATACTAGCTTTCTACTAGCTTTATGATAGCCATATTTTAGCTTTGAGCCTTCATTATAATATACAGTATTTTAGTTATTGAAGCCAAATATAGAATCGATATTTCGATACAATCGAGATCAGTAATCGATATGATCGAGATTGGTAAATCAACATTGATATAACAATAAATCGATATTGATATATCGATATTTTCGAGATTGATAAATCAATATTTTCGATATTGATATATTCATATTATTGATTTTGATACATTGATATTATCGAGATTGATATATCAATATTGACCCATCGATATCATCGATATTGATACATTGATATTATCGAGATTGATATATCGATATTACCAAGATTGATATAGCGATATTATCGATATTGATATATTGATATTATTGATATTGATAAATCAATATTGATACATCGATATTCTTGATATTGATATATCGATATTATTGATATTAATATATCGATATTATTAATATTAATACATTGATATTATCGAGATTGATGTATCGATATTATCGAGATTGATAAATCGATATTATCGAGATTGATATATCGATATTATTGATATTGATACATCGATATTATCGAGATTGATATAAGTGATCTTTACTTTGAATTTCCTTGCAAACGCCCGAAGACATAATAATTTCTATAAATTGATCACTTTTATTGACATTTTCGTCAGGACAAGTTCTTTGATTTATATATAATTTCTGCTTGTACTCTGAGTCTATGAGTTGCGTGAAATTTAACCACCGCGAATGAGCAGGTATTAGGCCTAAACTAGGCTGCTTGATTAAATAGTTCTATACTGGGCCTGACATGAAACATGATCTTTTTCTATTTGGCTCCGCCAGAAGATTTCTTTGTCGATCTATGCTTGTTGAAAGGTTGAAAATATGTAGACAGCAGTAATAGACTTCAAGGTCTGATGAGATAATTTTCCGAAGGAAACTAATGAATTTATTGGAGAAAGTCTGCTTACTGTGCTCTTGTTGAATGATTCTTCGCGAAGAATCAACAAACTCTACTCTTTCATAGATGATTGAAGGGAAATACTTCAATCCATGGGGATGACTAACTTCAAGACCTTACCATTGATTCTTTCTTCTTACATTAGAAGACTGATCCAAGCAATTAATTATCGATCTCTAGAACATCCGGTGAACAATTTGTGTCCCTTCCGAAGCACTGGGAAAAGCTACCCACCCTTTTCTCACGTGAAGGCCAATGTGATTTCCTTGAATCCATCCTAAATACCTCGTTTTTCCTCTAGGAAGCCCCTGTCAGAGAGAGAATCAACAGAGCTTCATTCGGGGCCTTGTTGATTCCCTAAGACTGAAGGGTAAAGCCCTGGATGAAACCTTGTTGATTCCTCTCTGTGATAATGGACTTTAGAGTGGAGCCCTGGATGAAGCCCTGTTGATTCCCTCTTCTTACAAGGGCTCTAGAGTGAGTCCTCGGATGAAGCCCAGATGATTCTCTCCTCTAATGATGATGCTTCAGAAGATGAAAAAAGGGTAGTTTTTCTGAGGGCTTCAACTGGGAACAATGTTCACCAGGCTAGTCAGAAATTCCGACCTTTCCGGAAACAACATTAGAAGGTTCTGTCTCTAAAGTCTCAAAAAAAATTTGATTTAGGATATTTTGAAATACACAGGTAGTTTATATTATAATTTATTGTTTTTAAAAACATGATTTCTTACTGAATACCCTCGTGAAATGAATAATCTGTTACACTTCAACTGTCTCAGATCCAGAGAAAGCAGAAAATCACAAATCAGCATTCTGTTTCCTAAACAAGAGTGAGCACGCCCGTTTTTGTAGCGCTGCGTCCGAGTCTATGTTCAAGAAGACTCCATTCATTTCGCTAGAATTTAGCAAGCTAAATTACGTCAGAGTTAAACGAAGACGGTGTGTATTGAAGGAGATCAGAACAGACGATGATGGACCGTTTTTCTCGCAGGTTTTACCTTGTTCTCTGAGTCTGTATCGCAAAACTCCCCAGTTCTATCTCTTGGAACATAGAAAAAATCCGGGCCGAGCGTACGTATTGATACAACGACCCACGAAGATGTCTCTAAGTGTGATAGCTCAACTACACAATTTTCATATCCGATAACCGGGAACTGAATGAAATCGGAGTGTGAGAGTTTTATTAAGAATTGTTTTGATTTTTAAATAAATAGTACCCATGATCAGGAGACACTTCATTTTCACTTTACTTTCCAGGAAACAAGCCAGAAGTCCACAGAGACCGTCCAATTTTCAAAACTTGCTGAGCTTCATAAGTCCTTCAATCTCTACACCTGCTAAGTCAAAGAAGTCAAAAACACGGGCAATAAATTAGAATATTAATTTCTACGAGAAAAATTCATTAGTTTCTCTTTCGTTCAACCGCGTTCTAAAATTTTCCATTTATTGAACGAAATTTTGCAAACAACGATAGTACAAAACAGCTGAGCAATGCAAATAAGTTCAGTTTTACGAATTCTGTTGCGACTCTAATTCAGGATGTTTCAAACCTTCTTGTTCACTTTCAAAACACTTCTACTGGGTTTATTGTCTCAAAGCGATGGGTCACAATTGTTGACCGCCGTCTCTGATTCTGAAGCGGCTACAACTTTGTACATGAGATTAAAAAATGAGAGTGAGTTTTAGAACTTTAAATACCGATCATTCCACTTCTCGCAACTCATTCTCATGGGTATACTTCTTCTTAGATCCTCGCGTGGAAGAGCCGCCCTACATATCTCCAGACACGAAGAACAGAATCTGTCATTACATAACGGGAAGTATATATTTCAGCTATGTGCTCGCAGAAGAACGTGTCTACATGTATAAATTATACGACAGATTGAGAATTGAGAGACCAGATATATTTTCATACCTTTACGATCCGTCAACAACACCATCAGCTGGCAGGGATAGGGTTTACACCAATCGTACAAGAAAGGTTAATGTCTCCATTTCAGAAGAGGACAATGAACTAAATGTAGATGAGTACGTATTTATCTGTCTTAGCTTCAATCTTCACGGGGTGTGGTCGATTCACTACATTTCCAGCGAGTACAATGTTAGTGACACACCTGATCAGTACATAGCGGGAAGATTTGTGTTTCACAATTACGACGACGGAGAGTACACGAGAAATATATGCGCAGTTGCAGAGGAGCCAGCAATAAGCTTGTCAGCGCCGGGTACCAAAGTTGAGCGTTTATACGTGGACCAACGAGTGGAGAGCACTTTAGGTTAGTTTTGAAAAATCATATTACTTTCACTCGAATCAAGTAAGCTCATATCAAAACGTTCGAACATTTTGCAGGAGAGGACGTAATCGATGAATCAATTTGCAAATTAACCCTCCTTGAAGGTCTTCGGGTCTGCACTTTGGTTCTAAATTCAATTTATTTTAGAGGAGAGCTCGAATTCATACCTTGGTACGGGAACATTGCGGGGTGCGTTAAGAAACGTATTTTGTTTCAAGATGATGAAATCAAAAAAAAAACGCAGGAAAAAGAATACGAAGAATGGGTGATCAGTTGTAGACCAGACCTTTACTACGCTACTTCTCAAGCCACCTATTTTATTTCGCGCGGTAGGAATTCCAATACCGAAGTATTCGTCTATCGTCAGGAAGACGATTCGCATATAGTCTTGGAAAATTTGTTCGGTAATGTGCGATTCATACTTCACAGTATTCTGTGACAGACGATTTTTCATTAAAATTGTATTCTTATAACGAAGACTCTGTACCTTGAACGTAAGTTCACATGATGAAAGGGAGTCAGTCGAAGTATACGCACGAGGATAGTCAGGCCACAGTTTGACAAGGAAGGGTGGAAGATTTGAGGTGGGTTCTTGAACAAGATTTTGTTTAAAGAAAATTCTGCAGCTTGTTTGAGAGAGGGAGGAGACGGAAGGGGATTCCAACTTGCATAGTCACTACAGCCATGCACATCGAATTTGTTTGATGCCAAGGGATCTGATTTCAGACTTGTATCTTGCACGCCGAATCATACTGTACGGTATGTGATTAACGCAGATTGCATTCGACGTCTAATACTCGGTTTGGACTAATAGTATCGAAGCTGAGTCCCGTGCATTTCCCTTCTTTCACCTTATTCGAGCCACGTTCAAGATAGTCCCTAATGTAGGTGAATCAAGATTCGGCAAGCGAAGTAAGGTTGAAATCATTGAATCTATCTCTCTTTCCACAATATTCTGGTCGCGTCCGAAGGAAGTCCCTAATTTAAGTCAAGCTTAATCGGTACAAAAGTCAGTTCGAGGTTATTGTGAGCCAACTGGAGGGGTGATCAAAGCGAATTTCATAATTGAAGGAGGTAGAAAAGTGCACTATTTGCGATCCATCAAGAATAGAGAAAGAATTAGAAATTGGATATAACGATGTCCGAGGGGTCAAAATTTTAATGGCTGAATCAAATATAATGTTAGAAGCGATAAGAAATTATGCTTTCTTAACAGCAGCCGGTACTTGCTCATTTGATTGTTATAAACGGTAAACGCTAAAAGCGGTAAGTCGGTAACGTTATTCGCGATTTCTGCTGTGGTGCAAAACGACCGCTTCCGCAACGGAGTTAGACGAAGAGCGCAGGAACCTGTTCTATGGGTCGAATTGGTTTTAGGAGGGAAACTGTTTTATCGGGGGAGGAGGAGGAGGATTCCCGGTAGAAACGTCCGCCGTCTGATACAGCTTGAAGTCGAAAATTTTCGAGTCTCTCTACTGTCTTGTCGGAGGAAGCGGGGGGGGGGGGGGGCGCTTCGGAAAAAACGTTCTCCGTCTGGGGTCCAGCCGCCTAGCAAAGTTTAAAGGTCGAGAATTTTCCAAGTGCCCCTCCTTTAATACATGGCTTGAAGGTTGGTGCATATAGCCCTAAAGTTGAAATAGCTCCTGCAAGTAAATAGATATGCAATACTTCATTAACCAATTCGCTTAGCTCCTTCAATGAACTAGATATGCAACGCATCAAATACCATGAAACTTGACAGAACGTTCCTCTAAATTACGGCATAAACCACGTTACCTGCCAATTGACGCGTTCAAGTCTTTGGGGAAGGAGGAGCAAGGTCAATTGGAAATCTAAAACAGAATGCCACGTTTTATGACGTCATCAATGACGTTAAGCTGCTTTAGGGACTTGAAAAATTTTCGACCTATAGTCTCTAGCCTTCATTATACTAGGCCTAATATACAGTGTACCAGCTTAAGAAGGGCGGGAGGAGGGGCGAGCGGAGTGAGTGAGGCCTTAAAAGCTCAGCTCAAGACTTATTCTAGATTACAAGGATGGGTGAGCAAGCGGAGCAAATGAGCTTTAAAGCTAGTTCGCTTAACATACTTCATTCCAGACTCATACTAGGCCCAGAGGGGGGGGGGGGTGAACGATAAGGCTGAAATTACTATAATAGAATCGATATTTCAATACAATCGACATCAATAATCGATATAATCGAGATTAATGCATTAATACATAATTATTTCATGTTTTACCATGAAATGGAAAAATTTATTTAAATTTAATTGTTCGGAGATCGGTGTACCCCTTCAAATAACTAGATATACAACGCTTCATACACCACTTCACTTAGCCCCTTCAATAAGCCAGATATGCAAAGCTTCAAACACCATAGCACTCAGAACCCTCTTTTAAGGAAAACAAAATTCCCCACCTCCCCTCGTTCAATTCCGTTAAAGAAGCCGTGAATTTTGATATTAAGAATTCAAACGACGTCATCAGATCGTGAGGTTACAAGGTTGAAAGTTGAAATTTGTCCAGGTTGTCCTACCTCTAGACTCCTTGGATTATTTTGACGTCATCAGATCATGACCTCACAGGGTTTAAAGTCGAACTTTTCAAAGTCCCTTAGTCGAAACTTGTCCAAGCCCAAACTTCGAACTAAGTATGACAGAAGGGGGACTTGAAAAAATTTTGACTTCCACGTTACATATGATAGGAAAAGGATCTGGATCGCTTTTAACAGGAAACCTGTATTATTGGGAGGTTTTCAAAACAAACGCCTGCTGTCCGGCCTGCCGGCAAATCTCAGATGTTGAAAATTGTCTACGTCCCCTCCTATGATATAATCCCAACTCGGACCCCCCCTCCCCTCCCATACATACTAGCATAATACAAAGAGGGGTCCTGGCCTGGTTCAAGTCCAGTATACTGTATGTTAGGCATTAACTTATGAGCGGGAAGTGCCTCTGTTTTTATTCCAATCAATAATTAATAATTTATAATACAATAGTTTTTGATAATATTATACCTCTTTTAAATCCTCCTTTCAGGGGCGTAGAGAAGGGGAGAAGGGGGGAATATATCCCTCATTGTAAATTTCCGAGAGTTAGGCAGTGATTTTGTCCACTTTTTGTGTAAATTAGGAACAATTTCAGGAACTACCCCCCCCCCCCGCCCATGAGAAAATCGTACCTTGGAGGTCAGTATACATAGCCTGATTAAAATTGCTCATTCAACTGATCAGATATGCAATGTTTCATACACCAAGTGACTGAACTCCTTCAATGAGCCAGATATGCAACGCTTCAAACACCATAAGACTCAGAAGGGCCTTCTTGAATACCCCATGTACAGGTTTTCAACCACTTCTCATTGAACACTTTTATAGAGCCCGTGAATTCTTTATTTTTGCCCAACATCACAAGATAAACAGCGTACGGGGTACGGCAAATTTTTTGAGAAACCCCTTATAGAACAGATTCTCGTCAAAAGTATCCAAAAAGGCCTAAATTAGCTGCCTCCATGACAAAATGTATGCGAAGTTCTGCCAAGAGCGCCTTCTTTTAGATGTAAGACTTCAGAACCGAGCATGTATTCAAGTATTTACCCCAGTATGATACAAGAATACCTGAAGAAGCAGAAAGAGGCCTAGATTTGATGATATTGGGAAATACTATTTCAGCTTAGGAATGAAAAAAGAACATGCGAAAAACTCATGTCTGACAAAATGAAAGCTATACTCCCCCATCCGGACGATCACAGTAAGTTGGTAAGCACAACCAGTTTCATAAGAGGAACCTACTTAAAAAGAGTTACGCCAGACGAAGTCCTTTTCTAGCAAACTCACGCACAATTGACCTTTAACGAGGAAATTTAAAAAAAGTTGATTGACCAACAACAAAAATGTGACCTTCGTCGTAACGCAGTCACCAACGACTCGAAGTTTTTCATCTGCGTCTGAAAAAACTCACGCCATTCTGATCGATTATACACTTAATTGAATAGTTCCTTAATAAACGGAGGCGGGTCATAAATTTACGCAACGTAATATAACGCACGTGTATGTACGTACGTTAGAGGAGCTTTTTTGTCCTTCCGTCTTACGTTCTTTCTCCTGTACAACGTTAGCTTTCCTTCCATTGCGAACACAAACTCGATAATAATAAATCAAACGTGCGTGCGCGAATATATTACCAAAGAAAACAACGTCGTGTACGTACATGCAGGTCCAGCGCTAGCACCAAAGAAATTGGAAGTCACGAATGGAAAAAAAAAGGAATGAAAGGAAGTCGGAAAACTCTATCAACGTCTCCCTTTAGGAGGAACTTTGCATGCCATCGAGAAAACAATATATTTCGAGTCATTCATTATATTCGTCGTCGAAATGGTGGCAGATTTTTCCGAAAAACTTTTCCCAACTTTCGGATTTTTTTTTCTCTCGATCGAAATTCATAATAATAATCATAGTGACACGGTCTATTTCCCGATAAAAGTTACAAACTTATTTTCTCCTCCCTCGTAACTACCAGAGGGTTGGCTACTTCGTGGAGATTGCTCTGTAATGTATTGATGTAAATAAGAAAAGTTTCTTCAACTCGTCGCCGCGGCTGTCGACATTCGCGATCACGCGGAAAATTCATCCATTTCTAGCCAGTTTCAACCCGCGAATTAGAGGGTAGAGAGAAAAAAAAACAAACATTTCGAGCGAAAGCTCGGTGCAAACTAAGTTTTAGTGCATATCCTTGGTTCTCGGGTAAAGTGTGCCACGCGCCAATCAACATTTTTTCTTCCTTCATACTTTTTATACTTCGTCTACACCTGCTCTTTTCTCTCACTCCCTTCGCGTTCGTTATTTCTACTCGCGCGTACTGGGTAATGTTTTTATTTTCACACCAATTTTCCCAAGACGTTTATGCTAAAGTTTAACTCGATGTATACTGTATTACATTATTACGAAATTTGTATTTACTTACAGTCTTATCCGCTTCTCTCCTTTTCTGTCTTTGCTTTTAAAAAGTAAGTCGTCTTCGATGAAAAAAAAAGGAGAGGACGAAATCGCCCCCCGAGTGAATTTAATCCGCTTATTTTAGACGAAAGCGCTCGGAAATTTTCTTTGCCCGCGGGATACGATTCTTCCATTTTTTTCTTTATACTGTTGGGTATTATTTGGAATAATATTTTTCGAGGACTCTCTCCGATATCCTCCCAAGGACAGTTACACTGCACTGTACCAAGTCTACACGACATCGAGGGCGTGTATTTTCCTTACGCTCGCTCTCTCGATGCATTTTACGGACACACTTATTTACCTGTTGGAGACTATTCTTGAATATTTTATCAGAGTTCGTCTATTCGCGAAATGAAAATATCGGTCCCAGCTGCGAATCAGAATTCCCACTGAAGGATTTTCAGCGAGCATGTTCCGTCTCTTCATGTAAATGAAAGCGCCGATTCGACCTTCTTCGCCGAATAAGCTAGGGTGATTTAGCCTCCCATCGCGAGGTACTCACTTTGTGCGCGCGGGATCGCGAAATACGTATTTGTATCGGAATTGCGGTCGTTGTGGTCACGTATTTTTGGAATTTGCTTCGACCAGTGAAATTATTTTATCTCGTGATCGAGCTTTTCGCATCGCTTTTCCTAAAACCGTACAGCGTATAGCGTTGTGGTATCATTTCTACTCGTTATTAGACGGACAACAAAGAAATTCATTAGGTTTTTTTCTCTCTACGTTTTTTTTTCACAAATGCGATTCTTTCATCGAGCTTTCACTACTTATATCGCCCAAGCACGTATGGTGGTATGAAAGAAGAAAAAAAAAAAACAAAACTTACTCGATTTAACGTACGGAGGTATATCGTGTCGACGCATATCGATTGGCACGGTGTCGTCAATGGGAATATTTCGAGATAGGAGGCAAAAAATGTCAAAAACATATAATAAAAGCAGGAAGTTTCAGTGCCTCTAGTCTTGAATCAAAGATGACGTTATCTTTTCTTTCAAATGACTGTAGATGGGATTAAGGATGGGCATTCATGCGAATTTCCCCCTTTTTCCCGTCGTTTTTCCTTCTTGCCGTTCCTTTAACCTCGAAACTTTGAAAATTTTGAACTTTCAAACTACTATTTCCATCATTCCTAGGGGAGGGAACGGGGAAAAGGGAGATATTCCAAAAATGGGTACATGGAAAAACGGAGATATCTAGAATTATTAAATTTCTCATGAATCACAGACGGAAGAGGGAAAGGGGAGTGTTCTAAGGATGGTTGTATTTGAAGATGGGCATGTCAGGGGCTAGTATAACAATTCGAGTAAGCGTAATTTTTCGACTATTCTCGTCGGGGGTCGCCTTTCCGAGTGCAACGGCCTGGGTGGCCAAGAGATACCTGGAATTGAGAAACAGTTCGGATTCAGAAGGTTTGACGACCGGACGATACTGGTCACGCTGAAAACCAGCCCAGTCAGAATGAATGGGGTGCAGATATTTGCGCCGACGACGGACGCGGATGAAGAAGAGATCCAGCAGTTTTACGACGCCTTTAGCGAGGTATTGAACTCACTCCCACGCAAAGAAATAACCACCGTCATGGGTGACTTCAACGCAAAAATTGGCAGCACCACTAATGACGAGTATCTCCGGGAGCTGGCGTCCAAAACGAGAGCGGAGACAAGTTGATTCAGTTCGTGCTGGACCATCGGTAAATACCATGTTCGCTAATCACATGGGTGTCCCCAGGCGACAGATGGACGCAATCAAATTGACTACATACTGGTTAGCAAACGATGGAAGTCACCCTGCAGGAATGCAAAAAAGCTCCCAGGTAGGGCGTGCAGATCGGACCACAGGTTACTAATGAATGAATTCCCGCTAAAGCTTAGAGACGGTGCAACCCCCCCCCCTCCCCTTAGTGAAAAGAATGGAAGTTACAAAAGTTGGCGACTTTAGGAATGCTCTGAAAGAACCTGCCAGCAGAAAGTGGCAACAAAAGGAAAATGCTTCACCCAAGAAGCGGGCAGGTGGAAACACTGGCTTACTGAGGAGACTATCGCAGTCATCGAGGAACGGAGGGAACTGAGCCGCACCGGCCGAGGGGACAAATGAACCGGCGAATCAAGATGCCATGCCGGAGAGACAAAAACAAGTTCATCTCGTCCATCTGCGAAGAGATAGAAAGCCACGCGGAGGGGAGCGAGCGAAGAGCGTTCCTCGGAGGAGTACGACTGATCCGGAGAATTCCGAATGAATAAACACATAATCAGGGACGAACATGGGAAAATAATCACCGGAATTGAGGGAATCGCCAAAGTGTGGAGAAAGCATTGGGCCAAACTATACTCTGCAGAACCGGGAGAAGACCATCCAGCGTCGATGGCAGGGAACGAAGGAAGAGGAACCACCTGTCGTACTATCCGAGGTTGAGAATGCAATCGCTTACCTCAAAAGATATCAGGCATCCGATTTATATCAATCTCGATAATACCGATATATTAATATCAATCAATATCTATGCATCAATATCGATCGATATATCAGTATCGATCAAAATCCATAAACCAATATTGTTCAATATCTATACATCAACATCGATAGTATCAATAGTATCGATATATCAATACAGATAGTCTCGATACATCAATATCGATCAATATCTATTCACCAATATCGATCAATATCTATACATCAATACAGATAGTATCGATACATCAATATCAATCAATATCGATCTATATCTATATATAAATATCGATCAATATCTATACATCATAACAGATAGTCTCCATATATCAATATCGATCAATATCTATACACCAATATCGATAGTATCAATAGTATCAATATCTTCAATACAGATAGTCTCGATATACGTATCATAAATCGATCAATATCTATTCACCAATATCGATTAATATCTATTCACCAATATTGATCAATATCTACACATCAATACAGATAGTATCAATACATCAATATCGATCAATATCGATCTATATCTATATATAAATATCGATCAATATCTATTCACCAATATCGATCAATATCTATACATCAATACAGATAGTCTCCATATATCAATATCGATCAATATCTATACACCAATATCGATAGTATCAATAGTATCAATATCTTCAATACAGATAGTCTCGATATATCAATATCGATCAATATCTATACACCAATATCGATCTCTATCTATAAATCAATATCGATAGTATCGATATATCAATATCGATATATCAATATCAATCAATATTGATTTATATCTATATATAAATATCGATCAATATCCATACATCAATATCGATAGTATCAATAGTATCAATATCTATACATCAATATCGATATTATCGATAGCATCGATACATCAATCTCGATTTTATCGATAATATCAATCTCAATAGTATCGAAATATCGATTCTATATTTGGCTGGCCTTCCGAGGCTCAAAGCTAGAACATAGCGGTCATAAAGCTAGTATAAACCTAGTATATAAACTGGGCAAGGTGAACTCGCGGGGTGAGCCTAATTTAATACTAGTAAAATCATTAATGGGAAGGTGGTCGTCTCTGTCTATTACATGTCTAGTTCAAGAGATAAAGCTAGTATAATTCAAATCACCCACGGAGATACGAGGGTGAAGGGGGGGGGGCACTCGGAAAATTTCAAATTAGGGGTCAGGGCAGAGTAAAGATATGAAACAGGTCAAAAGCACGGGAATGTAGCATGGACTGCGTTAACTGGTGAAAGCTGTGGACGATACTGGCGGAGGGGGGTGCACCTGGACCCTTGGTGCGGTTATGAGGAAAGACACGCAACTATCCGTGCAAGCAGAACAGCGTACTCCAAGGAATTCAATCCGGCCCGCGGTGTACGGCAGGGTTGCATTCTCTCATCTCTGCTCTTCAACTTCTCTGCTGAATTCATCATGCGCAGGAAGCTGCAGATCGATATGGCGGAGTTTCGATCCGGGGATTTCGGATAAAAAAACTGCGGTATGCCGACGACACCACGAACGGGATGGCGTACATTCTACACCGGTGAGAGGAAGTCAGCGCAGAATATGATCTCCTGATCAATAAAGGGAAAACGAAGATAATAATAGTGAATCGCCAAGAACACAACACTGTCTCGATGTACTGGAAATCGAGAATATTGAAGTGATACAAAACAAAAGTTCACGTACCTAGTCGGATCTATTGTGGAAAATACAGGCGGCTGTGCGGTGGAAATTCGACATCGAGCGCAACTGACAAGAAGTGCAATAGATCGTCTCCGCAATCGACTGGTCTGAGGTCTCGTTTTCTCGATAGTCGGAAATCTCAGGAGGTTGTCGTTGGAGATTCTATCGCGCATAATGCTGTACTTTGGGCACATCGTTCGGGCGGATGGAACGGAAGCGCTGTTCGTAGAAGGGAGGATAGATGGAAACTTTGGCTCGCGATGCTTTCCAACTCACTGGACGGACCTTGTCCGTAAAATAACCGGAAGAACGTTTCAGGAATGAGTCCGATTGATGGGCAAACGGGATCGCTCGTGCGAAGTGGTCCGGGGATTGACAGACCATGGTCACAATGCCCCTACGAGGGATAATGATGATAACATCGAAGTTCGACTATTCTCATCAATCATTGAGAGTATACCGAGCATGGGTTTGTGGAAGGACGAAAGATGTCTAGCCCAAATAGACAAGTCCGACTATTCTAATCAATCTTAGTGGAGAGGGTAAGCGGTATTCCACAGCTGCAGAGGCTAAACTATCGTCACAAAAGATTTCAGACTACAGTAAAAGAAGATCACACTTAAAGAGCGCACGCGAGAAATTGTCCCGATAAAGCGCGGATTTAGTTTTCGTATTTTTCCATCGGTATTGCAAAAAGTGCGCGAAACGAATTCAATTTCATCAATACTGAGTACACGAAAGAGAAGAACGAAAGAAACAACGACTACACAAATTCTAATGAGGCAACGAAAAGAGTATAGGGAAAAAAAGGATCGGAGGCGAAAATTTCCAAACGAAAAATAAATTCCACTCGTTATACTTAAGGAGTATTATAGCGGTGTAGAGTACACGCTGTTGGTAATGAGGTCTCGCATAAAATTTTTCTTTTCACCGCGCGAAACGCGAAATTTAAATCGTGGTTTATCCTTCGAGCAGGATTTTCTCGTATAACAATTATATATATTTTTTCTGACACTTTTTTTTTCTCCTTCTCTCGCCGCAAATGTCATCTTTCCATCTGCTCGCGCGTACAATGGAATAAAAAAATACATTGTTCGCTATTTATTCGAATATTACGTACAACAGTGTACGCGTTTTAATATTACCGCGGGATTCCAGCTTCTCTTCATAAATTTAATGTGTTGTTTTCGATGAGCGCGTGATTAATCATTTAATACTTAGAGAAGACGGCGGAGACGAGGGCTAAAATACGATATTCGCAGAAATGGTGCGGGTTAGATTACCTTTTATTATTCATAGAGTACGATGAAGGGATACTCGGTCTTCTACACCGACGACGGGTAAACGATATCATCGGACGCGTTCGTCTCTTGCCTCGGCTGATCGCCAGTAAAGATAGATAAAAGTATGGTAGGACTCAGAAGAAAAATTCTGATTCCTGAGATTCAATATTATAGATTGCGAGGTTTGGGAAAATACAGACTTGAAAATTGTGTGAATCTCTTATGGTTACGCGACTCATCATGGAAGAACTAGATCTACTAGATCGAATTTGGCCGAAATGTTTTGAAAAATCTTCCCCTTACAAAGGTATCAGGTCTCAATTTAGTCAAGCGCATTCACTTACATAATTTGACACTTTCTGAGCTCTTTCGAGATAAAAATTCCTTCCATTTATTCACGACTTTCCTTGCATCTAAAAATGTTGACCCAATCAAGTAGTTCAGTCTCCTGAGAAGGTTGAGCGAACCTGTGCATTTAACTGCAAAGATGGGTCGATCGATACAAAAATCATCATCAGGGGTACTGAAACGACAAAAAGCACAGATTTCTGCTCCCTTTCAGTGAGGTTTGAACTTAGGTCATCTAGCAGGAAAAACAGTCGCCAAAAGCATTCAATTACCGAAAGAAAAAAATGAGGATTTTTAGAGATGTTTTACTTTGAATTACACTCGGCAAAAATAAATTTCTTTCAAAAATCCCAGATAAAATAGGCAATAAATTTTGCAAAATATTTCTTACCTTGGAGCCATTTTTGTACGCCTGTAAAATATTTGAAGAGCTTCTACCAAGGTAAGTCTTCCGAATTTGGGGGTTGAGCTTGACAGCAAAGCGGCCGACATCCGATGGAAATTGTCCAAACTAAAGAATTATGGTAGGATTTTGGAGGTGTGCTGGGAAGTAGTGTTGGGTGATAGTCAATAGTTTCATAAAGTACTGTCGCGGAAGGTGAGTGTTGCCTAAAATGTGCACTAGTATACTAATCTTCATACACAACTATATTTTTGATGTGAATTTACTTAGATTTGCGTAGCGTTCCAACTCGCAGACAATATTTGGAGTTGGGACTCACATAAACTACCCTGAAGCTCAATAAAGTTGCCTTCCATTTACCGTATTAACTATTGTATTTTCATTTACACTTGATTTTGACAAAAGTAGAAGTAGAAGATTACAAACAGCAATAACTCGCTAAAAAGTAACTCTTCAATCTTCCTACTTTCTACAACAGGTACTATTGGGGCTCTTGATGGTTCCAATAGTTTTTGCCAAAACTATCAATAGTTTGGATGAAAAACGTTGATCAGGAGAAAAGTACCTAAACTATTTTTTGGATAGATACCTTTCTCCTGATTGGTTTTTCTTCCAAAATATTGATAGTATCGATAGTCTATCGATAGTTCCCAACACTACTGTGAAGAAAGGTTATCAGTATGTTAGGATATTTTTCCAACTTCATGCAAGAATTCTGAATGATTCATTTGTAACATTTTTAGGACTTATTTGAGGTTTTTCAATTTGAAAAAAGATATTTTCACAGAAAACGCATTTAGAGTTCTTTTTCATAGCAATCATTGGTTTCATCTTAACACTGATAAAGCCAAATTAAGGTGGAACGCTAGCACACTACAGGTGCAAATCATCATTGAATATGAGTGTACCAGACAAATACTTGCATTCATTGTTGAAAAAAAATTATTCACTTTGTTGGATACTACCACAAGAGTGCGCTATGTCAACCACCAGAGTAAAAAGAACAGCACCCCTACACTCAAATCTTGAAACACAGCGCACTCTTGTGGTAGTATCCGGCAAAGTGAATAATTTTTTAACAATGCTAGTATGTGTCCACTCTGTGGTCCACTGCTACTATTCCAATGTAGAAATATAATTGAATGTTGAGTCTTGTGACGTCTAAATGCTAGTGATGGGCCACGGCCTCTTTTATACAAGGCTGTAAAGCAGCAATGTCACAACGTTGCACTCAAAAAGAAGTGGACACAGATTTACATATATGCTTATGGAAAAAAGTCAGAAAAAACCAAAGTTTTGATTTGTGCGCAAATAAAACGCTGTTTTTGAAAAAACATGAAGAGAATATAACTTGAAGAGCAAACAATTCTCTATTTTTGAAGCCCTATTTCAGTAAAATTGGTGCAGTACAAGAGAAGTTATCATCGTTTTAAAATTAAAAATTGGATAGGGGACAAAATGTGGTACAGTTTCATCATGGTTACACTGCACCGTTGAACGTGAACCGCCCCAAAACATAACTGATAACAAAACAATCCACTGCGCGCTGTTGTCATTTTCTACATTACGGCCTTGTATAAAGTAGGGCATGGATGGGCGGTTATAGATTATTTCAATATACCAACGGTTTATTGAAGATCATCATAACCAATTAATTGGTTAATACCGCTCAAGTCGCTCAAGTAAACCGGTTAATCGGTTAATCGGCTGTTATTCGGATTGCTTTTAGTTCTCAAAAAATTCCGTTAGGAGCCCTAAGGTCTTCCACATTTTTTGCTCTCAAAATTGCAAAAATTGAAAGAAAAAGGAGAGGAGAGGTCTCTTAGACTCTGAGGTGCCATGACAAAAATCAAATTTGTCAAATTATCACTAAGGCTAGTAGCAAATCTAGCGGTAATTTAAATATTAAAACAAATAATTCATGATTTTGGCAATTAATCGGTTACTGCGCTCTATTAACCGGTTTTTTGTAAACCGGTTTTTTGATTAAATATCACCAGAATAAACCGATTAATCGGTTTTATAACCAATAACCGCCTATCACTACTGAACGCATTAATTCAAGCTGGTGACCAGCTAGGAGCGCTACAATCGATAAAATTGAACACAGGTTTGAGATGATTCTATTACAAATGTTGATTGAGTAATCTTAGAATAAGTTGAGAACAAAGCCATTTAACGAAAAAAAATGAAGGCGCAAAATTTGTACACAGTAAAATTTCTTACAAGTTACCTTCTTAAGGAAATATCGTTTTTGATCAATTTGATAAAAGCTTTTGGCTAACATCTGCTGCCTAAAAGTTGTCTTTTTTGTGTTGTTTGATACTACTAAAGCGGTCGGGCACAAATACATTCTATTGTAGTGCAGAGCTGATAAGGCGCTTCCTAAACGGTCAATGATATTGTCAAGAAGTCAAGGATTTTGTTTCTTCCAAATTCATCAACAATTGAGGTAATGAGCAGATTTTTGGTAATATTTTCATCAATATCATGCTCTTCAAGTAAAATATTCTGATTTTGTAGATCATTTCATTAGCTTGCAGAATATTCATGTCAAGATATTGACTAATTTCATACGCGCTGAACACTCACTTCAAATTTTATGCCTCCAGAGCATCAATTAACGATCAAACTTAGACGTACAGTAGTCTCTAGCTTCTTTAGAACTGAACGTCATAAACGACAAAGGAACTAGAACTGTACTAAAATGAAAACATCAAATATCTTACATTTCTCCTCCTTACTCTGAAAGGATACGCAAGTCAGCCGACTGCTCTCCGAGTGTAATGTTCAATTATCCACTTCAACCCTGTAAATTGACTGCGAGTAGTACTACAACGTCACAACTAAAGTTAAATATTCAACATACCTACATATAAATACACGTCACGGAGGAAAATATACAGCGTTTTAATTGACCATTTCTCGTCAAGAGCGACGGAAGGAAAGGCAATAGAAAGAGGAAGGAATAAAAGTATAAGGCATACACCGGTTTAACTGTAAAAAAAAAAAGTCGAAAAATACCGGCCAAACTACAAGAAAAAAAAAATCTATAAACGTCATGATGTTTGCTGAACAACCTGGCCCATATAGGGGTTCTCAAACGACGCCGTTGATGACCGGTGCTTTGAGGGGCAGTCTGTAAGTTTTTTGTATGATTATCACATTGATGCAGTTGATCCTGCTCGGATACGCATTGTAGCCTGTTGTCTCTGTGTTATCACACAAGAGGTAAAGGAGAACACACATGGTACGAAAGCGCAAGAAAAAGAAAGAAGAAAACAAGAAACCCATTACTCGTTATACCTAGATGAAAAGTTCTTCGCGAAATATACATATGTACATAATTAATAGAAGCATTAATCTGTTAGAATAATAATTTAATTTAACAATACGATGGTATCGTTGTAGAACATATTCGGACGTTATAGAAATACAAGAGCGAGCGGTTAGGTTCGATTGAATTTTCCGCCCTTCTAGAGCAGAACTTTATTGACTTTTTTTCATCCTTCCGAATTATACATCCGTTTCTATATCATCCACGTAGAGGTTTTAGCATTCGAATCTTTTATGGTTGCGCATTTTTCCGTCTTCGGGCGATTTATACCTATGCCAGACACTTTCGAAAGCAATATCTTACATCGCGTCGTCCTTCTTCCTTTCGAATTTCCATTATTTACGACCTCTCAAGTCTCGTATACGTGCCATTTTATATACCTCTTATTTCGCTACAGTAGGTCGTTTTTTTCATCATATTCGACTGAGGAACGTTGCTCCAAGAGAATTTTGTTTAGCTTTAATGAAAGTTGGGGTTGTACCGAGCAAAATTATAGAGGGTTGCTTGATTATGAAGAGCTTCAGTTCAAAATGATCGCTTATCAACAATCTGCAGATCAAGTGACTATTATTTACATTAGGTAAAACGATCCACCTTGAGGCCGAGTACTAATGGAGAGGGAATACGCAAGTATGACGACAAGTCGATCGATATTTGCATAGAGTTTCTTAAGCTTTTTCGCTCGTTCAATATAAAAGGGGTAACATATTGTTGTCTAGTTTTTCGTTTCTAATTTAAATCTCACACTGTAGCATAGTACGCACGGACCCTACCTGTTATTCGTTTTCCAGCAGCTTGAAATATAATACTATACTGGTATCTGTTTCATCAGAAATGGTGCAAGAAGCCGAATGAACGCGTCTGATTACTCGTAAAAGTGCTGCGCTGCTATAGAAAACTTTGTTTCTTTCGCTTGTGGAGGTATGATACGATTTACTCGCGCGCGTATGTTAGAACCTTATAAAGGCATACAGTACTTTCTCACTATAAACTCTCAACGAAGAAGGAAGGACTTGCTAGTACAAAATACATAATAGAATTTCTCGTTTCTCTGATTGTTCAAAAATACACTTGAAGATTTTTGAGATTTCTTGTTTTAGAAAATGAAGTTACTTGAACGGGTCAGCTCGTTGGAAAAAGGATGAACACTAAGATTGTTGAAGTGATTTGAATTTCTTTCGTAAATATAGAGGAAAAGAGAACGCAGGAAATGATGGAGACTTTGAAATGCAGAAAACACAACAGGGCGTTTTGCTGATAAGTTCTCACAGAGAAAGTAGTCACATCATGAGGGAACTATGGAGAAGATAGGAGTGCATAAGGCGATGAGCACGACGAGAAAAAATGCAAAGATCCTGATTTATGGTAGGATTTGCATTACGGTCCATAAGAATCACAGGAAATACTCAAAAAGAAGAGTAAAAGATTCAGAAAACCGTAGAAAGAACTATGCGACAAGCGCTCTCGGTTGAATAACCATCTTCAGGCACGAAATGAAAGCAACTGACAAGACGGAGGAAGAAACTAAGATTGGTCGAACGAGAAATCACGGTGTGAATCATATACAAGTTCAATCAAGTCATCTTCCGGAATGTACGTCTTAAGGACAGTAATTCCATCGGTGTTAAGATGACGAATTATTTCCATATGTTCGAGGGCTTTTCGCTTACGTTTGGAATTCTCCTTATGGAGGAGCTTTTTGGATCCCTTACGGTAACTGTGACCACTGTTAATTAAAAGATTGGCAAAGGCTGATTCCCCTAAGTTTCGCTTCTCCCAATGCTTCAAATGCTCATCTACTCTCAGCTTCATCTGACGGCTGGTCTCACCAATATAAAAACCCCTACAATCCCTACACTTCATTCTTATAGACGCCGCTCCTCTCATCAACTGGTATGGGATCCTTCAACCTTACAAACAACCCTTTCACAGTGGTAGGGTTGTAATAAGCTGGTCTAAAACCGAACGGGCGGAGAGCCCGACCCAATCGGAGGGAGAACTTCCACAAAAAAGGGAGACTAATCCAACGCATACGACGATCACTGATCGTGTGTGGAATCAAGAATTCTTCGAGTAGTTTTCCTCCGAACCATCACGTCCACGTCGACATTAACCCTATTCACTTTAGCCAGGAGTTTTATAGTTAATAATTCTTTTTCAAAAGCAGATTGATTCAAAGGAATACGAGTCAATCTGTGAACTAAGCTATTAAAAGCTGCTAACCTATGAGCAACAGGACAGAAAGACGCTCCGTGCACGAAGGCCTCCGTCGTGGTATCTTTCCTGTAAATTCCCAACTCATGGACACCCGAACTTATAGAGATCGATAAGTCCAAAAAGTTAATGGAAGATCGTCCCATTCCAAAGTAAATTTTATGGAAGGGTAGCAGGAATTGAGATACCTCAGAAACTCACAAAGGAGATCTGGAGGACCAGTCCAAGCGCACAGGACATCCAATAGTGAATGTGACTCAGTAACACCTGGCTCGAGGAAAAGAGGACAAGTTCAAACTTGGACATGAAAATTTCAGAAATGAGGGAGCCTAGAGGAGATCCAATAGGGATCCCTATTTCATCGGGGAACTCAAAAAACTTGTCTTGGAACTTACAATAGTTAGGGCACCAACAGATATTCAAGAGATCGAAGAATTCCTGGGATTCATTGTGAGGAATATTGGCCTTGACGAGTAGCAACGGCTTTGGGAATATTCAGGAACAGGCCAACCACATCGAAAGAACAGATGGTTGTTTCCAGGCGAAGTCTTATGTCCTTCAGAACATCCGCCGAAGAGGCCGAGTTTAAGACTGAATGAGGAGATTCGGAAGTGACGAACGACTTGAACCAACAGTCCAAAAACTTGGCAAGGAAGTAAGTAGGAGAAGAAACAAATGAAACCACAGGTCGCAATGGGGTATTAGTCTTACGCACTTTAGGCAACCCGTCGAGGAGGTAGGGGGGGGTATTGAGTTAGGGACAAGGAGGGCTTTCTGCTTTGGAACACAATCATATAGCTCAATAATCGAAATTCTTCTTAGCTCCTCCAACTTTCTGATATACACACAACTCGAGGATCGTCATCGTGTATTTTCCCAAATTCATTCCCTGAAGAGTCTCCATTTCCCTCAGAGCTACAGTTGCTCGAAAGTCAAAATTTTTCCACGTCCATGAAGTAACAAAGGGTTCGAGGGCATTTTTCTGGATGACGCTTTCCCAAATAGCTCCTACTCGCAATATCCTAGAATGCTGGTCGGACTTCCTCCAGCCTCTCCTTCTTATGTGTCCACATTTTCCAAGTCCTCGCTTTTGTATTTTTTTCCATTTTCTCAATAGCGACTTACAGGGGCGACGGCGAACGGTCAACTCTTTTCCCAAACGCCATCCAGTAAAATGAGGTGACGCTATCGACTCGGCCGAAAACCATGAAGACAGTAGTCGATGCGATGTTTCATTAGATATTCCTACCCTCGACTTCTGGCCCGTCAATGGTTTGGTATGATTCTCTCACCGCAAGGAAAAAATCTGTTACCCCCACCTATCGTACTTCTTGAGATCTGATGGTTGAAAGGTTCTTACACAGGATTTTTTTCCAGTTTTTTCAATTTTATCCAAAAACTATCAACTTTTTCGAGATAGTGTTCAGAAAACAAAATGTTCAACGTGAAATTTACTAAAAAAAGTGTCTCTTGTTTATAAGTGCTAAGACGAACAGGGACGTTCCTATTAGGCGATAAAATATCCTAAAAATATTTCGTAGCTTGTAATTATGAGTCTCTCGGCTTGCCAATATAATAAGCAAGAAATTGAAAAAACTGAGAAAAAAAATCCTTTGGAAGGATCTTCAAACCCTCATATCTCAAGAAGCACGAAAGGTGGAAGCGATGGGATTTTCCTCGTGCTGACGGGAATTATACCGAACCATTCACGGGCCGGAAGTCGAGGGTAGAAATTTTTCATTTTTCTATCCGAACTTTTGACATGTTTCATGTCTTTGCTCTGGTCTCATCCTCATGAGAATTTTCACTGTGGCAGTGATTCTCAAATATGCCCCCCCCCCCCCGGAAGGGACTTGGAAAAATTTCGAGATTTTCTCGGGAGTGATTAAGAAATCTGCGAGTGCGAGTCCGAGTAGGAGTCCGAGCCCCCCTCTTCTGTAGTTTCTAGCTTATTCTAATAGAATGAAAAGGCGTAAGCTAGATTTATACTGTTAAGAAAACGTTTCGGTGACGTCATGAGTCGTTAATCCTGGTCCGCTCACAACATCTGAAACGTACCAAAAAGCGGAACGAACGAGCGGAACGAACGAACGGAGCGAGTGAAGCCCAGTAATCTTATCAGCCTGAAATACTAAAGTAGACTTATACTAGACCAAGAAGCGAGACAGATCAAGCGAGTGTGCCGCTCTAAAGCCTTAGCCTAGGATTCTAAAATATTTTTGTTTTGCATTATCCACAACATATCTGATTGGGCAAAATTTTGAAAGAACATGAAACAAGATCTTTATCGTTTTGGCTGCGCCAAGAGATCCAATCCCCCTAATCATTCTTTCCCCGTCTCATGTTTCATGCCTTTACTCTGCCCTGACCCCTAATTTGAAATTTTCCGAAAGCTCCCCTTCACCCCACTTCACGCGTCCCCCCTCCCCCCTCCACCCTCGTTACTCCCTGGATAATTCAAAAAATTTGCGAGTTCACCTTGCCCAGTTTATATTCTAGTTTTATACAAGCTTTATGACAGCTTTATACTAGGACTTTACCAGTCTTAAACTAGACTTATATAATGGACGGAGGAGACCTCCCCCCCGGATTTCACTAATCTTAAGCTAGGCTCATAATTGGGTGTTGGGGCTTGAGCTAATCATCAGAAATATGAACGGATCTAATCAGTTTATACTAGCAGGAGCAAGGAGGGAGGCGAATGAGCGGAGCGAGTGAGCTACCCAAAAGCTATTAGCTTGAAATATCCTGAAATAGGGATTCCGGTTATGAAGGTTTGTGGGACTGAATTGTGGGATCCGTTTCCTTTTGGCTCCGGTTCCAGAGTCCAAATCTGTGATCCGGTTCCTATTGGTTCCGGTTCTAAAACCTGAATCTGAAATTTGGAATCCGGCTCCTTTCGGTTCCAGTTCCAGAATCCAAATCCAAGATCCGGTTCCTTTTGGTTTTGGTTCCAGAACCCAAATCCAGGATCCGGTTTGAAAGTACAGGAGAAGAACCGCTTCTTGTAGCGGTATTTGGTTTCAGTTCTCGGCTCTGATTCCAGTTCCAATTCTAGAACCCAAATCAGGATCCGATTTTATTTGGTTCCAGTTCTACCTATACCGTCTCAAAAATACGGGAGGAGAACTTCTCTTCGGCCCTATCTTCATGCCTCCCTCCTGTCAGCATCATCATCATCATCTTCAGAAACATTTTTTTGAAAATCGGACGCCAACACAACTCGAGGAGAAAATGAAGCAAGGCCACTCTCAATTCGGGCCCTTTGGACTACCGACATAATACCCAAAAGAATGGATACCGGTGCCGGAGGAGCGGTTTCTGATTTTGGATGTGCACGCTCATACGCCTCCATTTCTTTTCAAAGGCGATACAGAGATGACGAGGCACATCCAAAATCACGTTTGCTCCACCGAATGTTCAAGAAAATCACAATTCATCATTGTTGATAGGATTCAAAGCATGTTTAGTAACGAATTGAAAGCCTATCTTCTTGGCAGCCTTCGCCTCATTCAGCGGGCTAAGGAGAAGGTGGCATCATGCGTGTCCCTCGTTTTCTGTATTCTCCGGCACAATCTGGTCACATTTTACAGTGAGAAGGCTCTGGTCACACACTTTCCATGAGCTTATTTTGCACTTCGGGCGCAGATACCAATTTCACCTAAACCAAGTAGGAACCCCCCCCCCCCTCCTCCCACTGACAAACACTGACTTGATCAATTGTCGAACGTAAAATAATTCGAAGAATAGGAAAAACTCGATCAAGCCGGTTTCTAGAGGCAGTACAACAATTAACCTACCTCAAGCTCGTTTTTTCATCTCGACCAAAATCGCAACATTCGCAAGATTACGTACTTTAACGAAGACACTTTGCAGCTGCAAATTGGTCTCAAGCATTCAAATGTCATCCTTGAACTTGATGCAATACGATCCAATTAAGAACAGGGAAAATGTTCCTTCATTTATAAATTCAAATTTCCAGAGTACAGCGCGAATTGAAGTGTAAAAAAATAATAAAAAATAAGTATTTTCATAAAAACGGAGCTAGAAAAAATTATGGGAACGAACGAACTGCGAGTTTAAACCATTCGTATTTCGTTCGAAGCTATAGAGCTATAAAGTACTGAAATGGTTTACTATAGGGTACGTGTGGCGAGTTATTAATACGCAACCCGAAGAGAGACGTTTCGCAAAAAAAAAAAAGAAGAGTAAACCGAGGATTTTTCGCTTCAATTCTGCTCGGCTTGGGAAATAGAATTAGCAGTTTAAAAACACTCGACTCGGCAATACTTTTGCCCGGATATATTCTGCCATCGAGTAGGTAAGTATCAAAAACGTTCGTCAATTTTAATCTCGTCTTTGCCAAAGGAAATCCCACTCACGGTAATTTGCGCCTGTAAAACGAAATGAGTTCTTTGAAAAAGTTGAAAGCATTGCGTTAGTTTTTCCTGATGGGTAAAATTGCGCCCAAGAAAATCGGATCGGTTTTTACGATTGCTGCACGTTCGTCTTCCATATTACACGCAATTCCAAAAAATCGAATAGATAACTCGAGGCGATCGACCGAGTTTCTTTAGCAGCAGCCCGGCGCAAAATCTCATAAAATAACGTTTTCACACTTCTACTAAATATAATATTGTGAAACGACGTATAAATGATTGGCAAGTAAAAAAAATAAAGGACCGTAGGATAGCACACTCGCGTGAAGATGACGACCACAAAAATGACGTACGATGTGGTAGTATATAGGCAGGAGAAAAAATAATACGAGCGTAATATAGAAAAAATCGTAAAATTTTCACCAAACGCCTCCAGTCACGACCTTAGGATGATGATGAAGATGACGATAATGATGCGTTTTTTTTTTTGTCGACTGAAAATTTTATTACAAACTGTTCATCTTTTCATACCTATTTGTTTTCCGGCCCACAAAATAGAAGAATTCTGGAAATCGAGTATCAAATCGGGAACAGGATTAAGAACTTGTGTACAGTATCGCGCCCGGATTTCATTTATTGTGAGAGGGATTTTTTGAGAAAATCTCTTTCAACACTGTACACTCAGTGTTGGTCTATATCTTATTAGATCTTGAAAATGAGTTCAATCAATTGCATTACGTTCCACGTTTTTCGTTTGTACTGATTTCACCAGAATCTGCAGAGAGATGGGTAAATGGGATAAGGCCAATCTATATTTTCTCGTTGGCTTGTATATTTTTCTCTGGCTGCGTATAATAAGGAAGTGACTTGATAGCGCTCGCGCTGTCAGAACCGAAAAATTGCAATCGATGAATTCGAAAATAGGAAAAACTGACAGATTTGAACAGGTTTTCATCAGCTTTGAACTTTCGACCCTTGCTCCTTCAGTTGGATTGTTTTGACATGTTTCATGTCTTTTTTGACACCCTATACACTTCCGAAAATTTGCGAGTACCACCCCCTGGGTAAAAATGAAATAGAAATTAAATTAAATTAAATTAAATTGAATTAAATATTAAATTAAAATAAATTTTATATTATTTTAATTTAATTTAATTTAATTTAATTCAATTTATTTTATTTTTATTATATTTATTTTTATTATATTTAATTTAATTTAATTTAATTTTTATTTCATTTTACTTTTACCCAGAGGGTGGTACTCGCAGATTTCTGGATGACCTCCCAGATGATTCGAGGTCTATTTTATTTTATTTTATTTGAATTTAATTTAATTTAATTCAATTTAATTTAATTTAAATTTTATTCAATTCAATTTAATTTAATTCAATTTAATTTAATTTAATTTAATTTTATTTTTATTTTATTTTTAACCTAATTTAATTTATTTTTATTTTATTTCAATTCAATTCAATTTAATTTAATTTAATTTTAATTCAATTTTATTCAATTTTAGTTTTATTTTATTTTATTTAATTTGATTTTATATAATTCTATTCAATTTTATATAATTTTAATTTAATTTAATTTTATTATATTTTATTTTATTTCATTTTAAATAGAATTATATAAAATAAAATAAAATAAAATAAAATTGAATTAAAATTAAATTAAATTAAATTAAATTAAATATAATAAAAATAAAATAAATTAAATTAAATTAAATTAAATCAAATTAAAATAATATAAAATTAGATAGAATTACATAAAATCAAATAAAGTAAAATAAAATTGAATTGAAATAAAATAAAAATAAATTAAATTAAAATAAAATAAAATAAAATAAAAATGAAAATTAAATGAAATTAAATAAAAATAAAATAGAGTAAAATGAAATAAAATAAAATGAAATAAAATAAAATTGAATTAAATAAAATTGAATTAAAATAAAATTAAATTAAATTAAATTAAATTATTAAAATAAAATAAAATAAACCTCGAATCACCTGGGAGGTCATCCACAAATCTGCAAGTACCACCCATTGAGTAAAAATGAAATGAAAATAAAATATAATTAAATAAAATTAAAATAATATAAAATAAGTTATCCCCCCTGCCCCCCTTCGAATCACTTGGGAGGTCATCCAGAAATCTGCGATTACCACCCCTTGAGTAAAAATAAAATAAAATTAAATTAAATTAAATTAAATTAAAAGAGCGAGTGAGTCCCAGTAATCTCATCAGCTTGAAATATACTAAAATAGACATGTACTGGACCATGAAGCGGGAAAAACAAGCGCAAGGCGAGTAAGGCCCAGTCCGCTTGTTCGTCCCAGGAATCAGTCAGCCTAAAATACTCTAAAGTTGACTTATACTAAAACAAGAAGTTGGAAATTTTAGATATGTTTGAACGATGTAGAGCTTAAGAAGACTTGCGAATAGACATGAAACATGATCTTTATATTTTTAGCAACGCCAAGAAATCCTTCTCACTTCTTTCAAATCGTCTTTCTCAACTTTTTCCTCTTCCCATACTATTGTGAGCACACATCACAGATCTATAGCTCGTCAGAGGACTATCATGTCAAAATTTACGTATTTGGTGCAGAAAAGTTACAGTGCCGTGAAGACATAGACAAGAATGTGGCTGAGTGGGACTCGTTACAAAGGACGAAGGTTATATGTAACATGAACGGGTTTTTAATTGGAGAGACCTTTGTCCAGTTGAGGGATTATCCGATTGGCAGAGATTATACCAGGTGCGCGGGAGGAGAGAAGGCGTGGTATGAGAGTGAAAGACAGACGTGTGATTGATGACTTCTTCGAACTCGAAGGTCGATAAGCATAAAGGAACTTGTTTTAAGGATGATTGCTTGGGAGCAACGGCCCTCCGTGCTCCATGGGAGGCGAGTTCCTCATCTGCTTCAAATACTTGGAAATCGCAGCCCACCGACTGAGCTGTTCGGGGTTGCCTTAATTAACGTTGTTGATTGAGCCAAACAGGGATTTTGTTTTATGAGAGTCACGAGCGTGAAGACAGCTTGAACTTTGTCCCCTCCTATCACCTATAGCTCGAAAGTCGAAATTTTTCCAAATCCCACTCTCTGTCAGACAGTGTCTTTTTCCGAGTCCCAAATCTGCCAAACCGCGCGGCGCTCGTCATTTTTCTTCGATTTACACCCCCCTCCCCGACCTCCTGAAAACAGGTTCCCTGAGTAGTATGAAAGTAGAACTTTGAGATCACTGTTTTAAATGTGAACTAACGGAGAAACACCCTTATTGAAATCTTGAAATTTAAATAATTCTCTTTTTATGAATAGTCCACTCAGACCTCCCCAAAATTTCCGGGGTTTAAAGCATGCTGCTGGTCATACAACGAGGGTTAGGTGATGGTATTTTGTGGTTTGTGGGGTTTTGGCAAGTCCGCGGAAATTTTTTCCTAATGGTCAAAACTGTGCGTAATTTGAGTCTGTGTTCCTCTATGAATTTGCGTACGGCACTTTCAATGTCCGATACGATCCCCTCCCAAAACTGGAGAATTTCAGAAAACTTTGCTCAAAATCCCTCCCCAGATCATTTTCTAGGTATACGCTCATACTCTATAGCAGACTGGATTAAGAGGAGGAATTTCTTGAACGATAGGGAGTAATGGAGCCGAGAATGGAAAAGCGTACGTTCGTTTTGAATAGTTCCACCCAGCTCATATCACACATTTTCTCACCCAACTTTGCTCTGTATACAAATTACAACCATTTGCCTTTTCTTGTATGTTCGGCGCTAAAAAATGAACAATTCTTTTATAAGCATTTCTAGCCTTCCCCTTCTCCCCTATTTTACTTCCTATGTCTACTTGACTTTCTTTTTTTTCTTTTCGGGAAGTGAAAATCGACGAGCATACGTATTTCTATACTTTCCACTTCGTGTTTGTTGTATCGAGGAAAGAGATTCTAACGCAAGCAGAAATAAAGTTTCTCAAAAGTTGCGTAAGTTTGGTCATATCAGCGTGAACACGCATTTCATTTTTTTTTTATACTCAGATACGCACGTATAGTCGATATCATTCCACATTGTTCGCACGTGTGCCAACGTGTGCTGCACAGAAACCAGAAAATCATCGTTCAATTTTCATCGGCGAGGGACAAAAAATGAAAAAAACAAAATATTATGTATAAAAGAGAAAAAAAACGTTAAATGAGATGAACGCGAGAGGAAGAAAAACCGATAAATTCTAACGCTTTCAAATTATTATTGGCGGCATTCCATTACAGGAAAATACGTACATTATCGTGTTGCCGGACAGCAAAGTCAATTTATTATTGTCAGTAGTTCAAAGATAACGACCACCTCTACGACCACCCCGGCTGAACGCCCTCATATTTTCTGGCTATCCTTCTGCAACTTGCACAAAAAAAACTATGTATTGTCGTGTGATGATGACGTCTGTGTTTCCCATTTTCCTTATTGCGGTGTGTTATTCGTTTCTCGTTTATGACTCGGTCAAATCTGAATTTTCTAAATCGCCGAATGAAGCTAATTTTCTAAGCAGAATGAAAATATCGTAAAGACAACGTAATCTTCAGGTACTAATATTCTTGTTGGCGAAGGAGGAAATTATTTGTCTTTATTTGTTCTTGGAATTCCTGTTTGGTACACAAGCTTTATTTTTTTGTTTTCTAGTCGGACTTTAATGGTCGCGTGTCTTCCAGGGCGGATTTTCGTCAATATAGGAATATATAGGTTCGCCAATATAGACGAGTAATTTCTGTAAAAGCTCGCGATATCTTACACGTCTTTTTCAATTCTGTTTTGTTGGACAACACACGCACCCACCGAATACAGATGTACAGAGGGCACGTGAAACTAAATTCTATTACAGATACTAATTTGTGTAATACTTTTGAGAAAAATGGAAAAACATTATCGTTTTGTGTTCGCTATAACTTTTGTTGTTACTGACAGGTGATTACGATTAGAGGTTACTAACGGCTGCGAGCGTTTAATTTTAAAAAAATTAGTACAAAGACTCACGAAGTAGCCGCGAGGGAGTTTTCTTATTGTAATCTGAGTTGTATGGTTGTGACGTATTTGGCTCCAGCTTAGGGTCTAAATTTGATTAAAATTTTGATATCTTTAATAAATCCGAAAGAGATGGAGGTTAGCGCTGCACTGTCCTTAAAAGAAATCGAATTCCTTAAGTTTCCTCTTTTTCAAGTTTCATGATCTGGAATTCATTTGTTGCAAGAAAATCTATTTTCACTTTTCTCTCAGTATTGAAAAAATCACCCCACGTGTATTTTGCTCGGACTAGATTCCGTACTACGATGAATTTCGTGTACATTTCTTGCATTTTGTGTGAAGTGAACTATCACAGTGTACCTTTTTTAGTATCTCTCTTCCCACCTCTTCCTACTCGCTCCAAAATAATTCTTATTGTCGCGGATTGCGCTGTGGGAGGACTTCGCGTCATTATTTCCGACGCATTTCCTTCTTGCTATATTCCTTACGTACGTGTATCATCTTCCTTCAATTACGTCACTATATGACGTCATGCTTCTTTTTACGCTCTTCCTGTTTATTTGAAATGCCACGCTCGACTCCAACCACCCCTTTAGGTCAATTAACATCATTGACAGGTGTAGCAATCATCGCGTCGAAGGTGTTGTCGGAAGAGTCGTGTTCACCTATTTTGAAGGAGCAACGTAAGCCCTAAGTAAAATTAATTAATTGGTGCGGTGCGGTGCTTGTATCAGATAAGAAATATAAATTACCACATCGCAATTCTCAGGTATGCCATTATACTGAAGGAAGCTTAGAAGAAGACTTGGCCACCGTCTCCACACGAATTACAGCAAAGTCGATGAGCCGTTAACTGTCCGAGTGATGCTAGATTTTTTTCCTCGCGGTATCTGCATCGAGTGTGCTAAGCTTTTGAGCGATTCACTCGAGCATCTCGTGTAAATTGGATGGGTGATTCGATTACACGTGGAGAATTTGTGCGTTACGAGATCTCGTATTCTTTTCCGAAGGCACCTCTCTTATCAGCGTTTTCCACTCTAGATGCATTATTTTTGCAGAAATATCTGTAGATACAGTCACTGAACTGAAAAAAATTGTATTATTTGAAAAAAGAATCGTTGATAGTTATCGATGAACGTTCTCCACTAGGTAGGGTGTAAAACCAACAAATTATGATCAACCTACGGCGTTTTTTACTTCGTAAAAAAATTGACACCTATTGACGTCTGGGGTTTTATCTATGTTTGTCGTATTTTCCGAGACCGGATGAGAATTGGTGATACGGGGTAAGACGCGTTCACTAGCGATCAAAGAGTCTGGGATAGGACATTTTGTCTCTTCCAACTCACGAGTTTTAGTTCTGGTTTTTCGGAATTTTTCTTATTTTTGACATGAAACTCATCTTATGAGGGGCTTATTTTGTGAAAAACATTCGTCCGGAAGAATAGGTGACCCTAGTTATGTGATTCTGGTCTCATTGAAAGAATTAAACAGATTTCCGCAGGTGAGTTAGGGAACTTGGAAAAGAAATGATGCTCTTTTCCCAGACGGTGAACGAAGGATTGAGGAAACCATTTCGTTTAGATCCTGAAAAGTGACTTTGGAGTCCAGAAACGCTGAATTTTTCTGAGTCCTCTCCCCATTATCCGACTAAATCGGTATGATATTCGAAATTCCTAGTCCCAGTCCTTTGATGGTTGGAATTTTCTTGAGTTCTGCAATCATATTCCTCAAAATTTTTTCAAGTTTCCCGTAGCTTGAGAGTCACCGCCATACAGTGTAGTGTAGATTGATCGTTAAATTTTTGTAAGTACCTTTTCACGGGAAGATTGAGGTGGGTCAGTGACGGCGCACGCAAAATTCCATTTCATGAAACACCCGCCATAGAACAGGTTCTCGTTGAAATTTTGAAGACGATTGATTGGTACTCAAAATGTAGGTGGCTTTGACCAAGTTTGGAAAATTTACAAACTTTTTGAAGGTAGCTTGACTTTCGAGTTAGAAGAGACATGAAAAATTATGTTGAACTGAATGCATCTACGAAAAATAGAAGTACAAAAAACTTGCTTCTCGCACTAAATATTTGTATGGCTACAAGAAATGAGTATACTGCAAAAAACCGACCTTTGAAGTAAAGAAAGATACGAAAATATTTTGCTCATGGTCTAAATATAATGAAGAGGAGGTTTTGGCGAAGTTTTGTTGATAAGATGATGAACTTCAAAAAAGTCGATCTGAAGTGAATAAGAAAACTATGCCCCCCCCCCCCATCATGATTCTTTCAGCCTGTTCCCCCGCTTTGATCAAACGCAGGGCAAAGGTCAATCTCTCACCACGAGTTTTAATTGAGAACGAGCTTCTCGGTATCATTCCCTATATCGCCTTTAAAACAACAAGAATTTGAGCGAGTTAGCATGGCCCCATTGAATACGGAGTCGCAATTGATCTCTCAAAGTGAGGTTACAACCTTACCTATGTGTGTGAAGACAACGATTCGAGGACAAGGATACCAGAAAAAGCCGATCTTATTGGCTAATGACTTTAGGGGTATTGGATTTCTTGGCGTAGCCAAAAAGATTAAGATCATGTTTCATGTCTTTTCAAAATTTTGCCCAATCAAATATGTTGTGGGTAATGCGAGACTAAAATATTTGAGAGTTCCCGTTTAAGAGATCATTAAAGTGTCTTTTATGACATAAGCCTACTTTAGAATATTTTAGGCTAAGGCTTTAGAGCGGCACACTCGCTTGGTCTAGTATGAGTCTACTCTGGAATATTTCAGGCTAATGAGCCCTCTTGGTCTAGTGTAAGTCTTCAGGCTGATACGATTAGGGGGCCTCACTCGCTCCGCTCGTTCGTCCCGCTTCTTGGCCTAGTGTAAATCTACTTTAGTATATTTCAGATGTTGTAAGCGGACCAGGATTGACGACTCATGATGTCACCGAACTTATGAGGGCACAAGCTAATAGCTTCATTATGGCTATCTGAGTTTTCTTAGCCTAGTATGAATCTAGCCTACGCCTTTGCAGTATATAAGGGTAAGCTAGAAACTACAGAGAGATGGGGGCTCTGATTCGCACTCGGACTCGCAGATTTCAAAATCACTCCTGAGAAAATTTTCTCGACATTTTTCCAAGTCCCTTTCGAGGAGGGGGGAGGCCCCCCTCGGACTCGCAGATTTGAGAATCACTGCCACAATGAAAAATTTCAATAAGGATGAGCCCAGAGCAGAGACATGAAACATTTCAAAAAGCATTGAACAAAAGGGTGAATATCGTCGGGCTACCAACTCCCCAACTCTATAAGTTTAAACCCCAATACAGGCTGATAAGTCCCAGCGTTGAGAGTCAAGAAGGTCAGGATTTGTTTTTTTTTTTTTTATTATATTAGATTAGGCTAGACTAACGGCCCCCTCGAACTCGGACTCGGAGATTTTAGAATCACTCCTGAGAACGGATAGAATTTCTCTGCGGGTCCTCAGTAACTAAACGGATGGCGGGTCTCCCTAAGTCCCTATACTAGCATATTTTTTAAGACCCTATAGTAGCTAATAGAGAGGTATAGAAGAGCACGAAATTTTCCAAGTCCCAGCGAGATTTCAGAATCACTCCTGATAAAATTTTCTCGAAATTCCTATAAGTCCCTTCCAGGGGAGGGGGGAGGGTTCTCGGACTCGGACTCGCAGATTGCAGAATCACTCCTGATAAAATTTGCTCGAAATTTTTCCATGTCCCTTCCGAGGAGGGGGGGGGGCAATAGGGCAATAGTAGAGATCGAAATTTTCCAAGTTTTGACATGTTTCATGTCTTTGCTCTGGTCTTATCCTTATGGAAATTTTTACTAGGGCAGTGATTCTCAAATCTGCGAGTCCGAGTTCGCGAGTCCAAAGCAGTAGTTTATCCTAATAATAATGAATAGATTTATACTAGGCCAAGAAGACGCTGAGAGCCATTATAAAGCTATCAGCTTGTGACGTCATAGGTTCGGTGACGTCATACGTCGTGAATTCTGGTCCGCTTACAAGATCTGAAACATACTGAAGCGGGACGAACGAGCGAAGCGAATGAGGCCCAGTAATCTCATCAGCCTGAAATATACTAAAGTGAACTTATACTGGACCAAGACGCGGGATGAACGAGCGGAGCGAGTGAGGTCTCCTAATCTCATCAGCCTGAAATATACTAAAGTAGACTTACACTAGACCAAGAAGGCTCATTAGCTTAAAATATTACAAAGTAGACTTATACTACATCAAGTGAGTGTGCCGCTCTATAGCCTCACCTTGAACTCTCAAATATTTTTGTCTCCCATTATCCACAACATATCTAATTGGGCAAAATTTTGATAAGATATGAAATATAATCTTTATCTTTTTGGCTGCACGAAGAAATCCAATACCCCTTAATCATTCTCTCTCCCAATTTCTGATTATTATACTAGCCAATAGAGGAGTATGGAAGAACCAGGCCTGAGATTGGCTTTGAGTTTTTGGGTATGCCCTCAATATTCTTCGCTTCCTCCCACTCTTATCCCTCCTACTAATAAATTTTATTTGGGTAGGCCGGGCCTAACCGGGCCTACCCCCAACCTCAGGCCTGGGAAGAACCCAGAATTCTCCAAGTCCCTATACTTGCTAATAGAGGGTATAGAAGAGCTCGAAATTTTCTAATGCCTTCCGAGGAAGGGGGATATAAGAACCTCTACAATCCTTACATTCTATCTTATAAACACCGCTCCTCTCATCAACAGGTATAGGCTCCTTCAACCTCACAAACAACCCTTTCACAGTGGCAGGGTTCTAAAATGCTGGTCTGAAACCAAACGGATGAAGGGTCCGACTCAATTGGAGGGAGAAAAAGCTCAGGAAAGGGAGAATTATCCAGCGCATACGACGGTCATTGATAGTGTCTTGGGGGAGGGAGGTTGTAGAATCAACAATTTTCCTAGTCGTTTTCCTCCGAACCATCACGTCGACGTCGACATTGAGGCTTTTCGCTCTAGCCAGGTGTTTTATGATTCACGATTCTTTCTTAAAGGCAGCCTGACTCAACGGAATACAAGTCAGTCTGTGGACTAAGCTAGCAACAGGACAGAATAAAGCTCCGTGCACTAGAGCATCGGTCGTAGTATCCTTCTTGTCTATTCTAAACTCATGGATACCCGGTCTTACAGAGATCGATAAATCCAAGAAGTTGATGGAGGTTTCCCCTATTTCCCCGGTAAATTTTTTATGGGAGGGTAATAAACAATCGTTAGGTAGTTCTTAGTAGTGAAGAAACAGCCCTTCTTGAGTAAGGTTCGAAATTTTGTCTGCCTCGTCTCAAGAATGATAAAACCTTGGCAAATATTGTTGCGAATCTCACTGTACAAATTGGCCCTGGAGTTAATACCCAAAAAGTATCTCCCGAATTAGTCCGTGATACCCCCCTTCCCTCGAATGAGTAAGGAATTGGGAGGAGTGATCCAAGGTTTAAAGAGGAAGATCAAGGAGGAAGGTATATGTAATCGTCTCAAAGGCTGACAAGGGCAATGCTGTTGTGGTTATGGAGAAATCCGTTTATGCTTCCAAGGTCCACGAAGTGCTTCAGCGATGTGGGTGCTAAAAAGAGTGAGAATTTCAGCTTCACTGAGCAAGTTAAAGAAAGCAGATCTTGGCTAATGACTTTAAGGGTATTGGATTTCCTGGCGCAGCCAAAAAGATTAAGATCATGTTCCATGTCTTTTCGAAATTTTGCTCAATCAGATATATGTTGTCGATAATGCGAGACAAAAATATTTTTGTTGGTTTCCGTTTAAGAGATCATTAAAGTGTCTTTTATGACATAAGTCTACTTTAGAATATTCTAGGCTAATGAGCCTTCTTGGTCTAGTGTAAGTCTACTTTAGTATATTTCAGATGTTGTAAGCGGACCAGGATTGACGACTTATGACGTCACCAACTTATGACGTCACCGACTCATGACGTCACCGACTCATGACGTCACCGACCTATGACGTCATCGACTTATGACGTCACCAACTTATGACTCATCGACTTATGACGTCACCGACCTATGACATCACCAACCTATGACATCATCGACTTACGACCTCACCGACTTATAACGTCACCGAACTTATGAAGTCACAAGCTAGTAGCTTCATAATGGCTCTCGGCGTTTTCTTAGCCTAGTATGAATCTAGCCTACGCCTTTGCATTATATTAGGATAAGCTAGAAACTACAGAGGGAGGGGGGGGGATCGGACTCGCAGATTTGAGAATCACTGCCACAATGAAAATTCCCATAAGGATGAGCCCAGAGCAAAGACATGTAAACAAAGGCAATGTGCATTCGTGGCAAACCGACTTTTTGTCTATAAGTGCGTTGTCGAGACAACGCACACTTGAACAAAGGACAACGGAAACGACAGCAGTGCACCCTTCGACAAAGTGTCCTTTTACCACCAACGATCCTCTATTTAAGCCCGTGTGATCACTGTTACCAGTCCATTATTTATGGTCGAAGGTTGCTGAAGAACCGGTAGCAGGAATTGATAATGCTTGTATGATTGGATCAGTCAATGAGTGCGCTTTTATTGGTTTGGTTGAATTATTGAAAATTGGATTGGTGTGAGGCAGCATAAAAAGATTTGCAAAAAAAATTACAGATTACAAATTTTTAAAAATCGACGAAAAAATAGTCATAGACTGATATACATAAAAATGAATTTCCATTCCACTAGATATGAAGCGCTTCATACGATTTGCAGAACCTCAAAATGTACAATATCCCTCAGGGACAAAATGATAGCGTGACACATTATCTCATGGAACCCTTTTAGCTGCAGCCACATTTGACCTTCCCTCAGACTAGCCCATCAGTCCTAATGCGTCGAAATAATTTTAATTAGGAGCAATTCGAGCGTATAATTTACGCCTATTAAAAAGAAAAAAACTGTCTGCCGGGGTCAAAATTCCGAGGCTCGCGTGATTCCGTCCACGACTTTCTGGCAACACCATCCAATTTTCCTCGACTCGCACCATCGTCGTTTTCTTGTAAATAAAACTCTCGGTTTATTCTTCACCACGAAGCCTTTCATTTTATCTTCCGCTTTTATGCGCAATATTAGGCATAGAGTGACTTGGGAATTTTTTTACGGAAGTAAGCTGTGGGTGGCGAAATTTCGAAAAAGTAAAAAAAAAAAGCTCGTCGCAAAATGCGAATTTTATTCGCTATACACCGATACTCTTTACGAGGTCGAGGCGAGTAATAATCATTTTCGCATATCTCACAAACTACTTCTCGCCTGCTCGCTACTCTTCTCTGTGTGAAATCCTCTGATTTATCGTGCCCGTTATTCTACATTGCTGGAAAAACTTCTTCGAAGGTTGTACAAATGGTATACTTTAAAGGCACTTTCAGTTTCATAATTACGATTGTCTTCGAAAAACGCACGAGTAAGTGAGTGTTATTCTGTGTAGGTAAACGAAAAGCTCGGCGAAAACTTTGTACATTATTCATGCCTTTCTAAATCAGGAGTATATAGCGTGTATAGTTTCATCGACTTCGTACTTTTGTACGAGCACTAGCATTTCTTTTGCACCACCGATGTATCAGAGCCCTCGTAATCTCGTGCGAGTATATAGTCTGCTGGCTGTTCGTGAACGATAATGTCAGCAAAGTCTGGACTGCAACTGTAGTATTCCGAGGAGATAGCACAGATGCGAAAGGATTTGTCGCCCGAAAACCTTAACTCGTACGATTATAGCAAAGCTTTCAATGACGCGTAAAAACATTAAATCTAGGCACGCTCGTCTTTCACTATCGCACGTGGCTACCCGAGAATTTTTGTCTGCGGAGCAGAAAAAAAAAAAGGAAATATCCCTATCACGTTCTCAAAAGTTTCCAACACAAAGGAAAAAAAAAAGTTTTGAACTTTCGAACGAGTACATGCTACTACGTATCAAAGCGTGTTGTAATTTTTCCGTACCACCTGTTGATGCTGCGAGAATTCCTTGAACCCACAGCGCGTAGTCTTTATAAAATAAGAGGTCGAAACAAGTCCGGATGTTCTACAACGATACACGTACTTAATATATCACATACATATATAACCCCAGAAAGCGATATAATAATGAGAAAAAGAGAAACAAAATATTCCAACTTTGTACAGAAAGAGACAAAACAAAAAGAGGAAATTACGTTAAATTCTTCTTTAGCAACAGACAAAAAAAAAAAAAGAAACCTTTAATCCAATAAAACCCTCTACATACGTGAAACATACACGAGAAATACGATTAGAAAAGAGGTCGAGTACTTACTTAGTCTCGTCTATAAATACAGCTTCTAAAACTTTAGCTGCGTATCTTAAATTTTTTTGCAACAAATCGGCGCTTATTTCGCCTTTTTGCAGCTGTCGTAATAAACAACGTAATCTGTAATCAACAAAACAAAGACGAACATTAGTAAAGCGATCTGATAATAAAACAGTGTACAAGGAAAAATAAGCATTATTCTCAAACGTGTCGGTGGGGTCGAAACCAAGATGGCTGGGCGATGCCTGCGCGTAATTAAGAAGAGTCAAAGGCCGTATAGCGTTGTCGAGTAGCCTCGACAAGAATAATAATAAAAAAGAAAGAAAAGAACTTGCAATAAAATCAAGAGTGAGATACGGCGCAAGAAGATAATGAAATAAGCCTTGGTGGTTGTTGTCTTCTCTACGTAGGAAGGCTTCTTAATTTCAGATTACAATTTCGAAATAGTATCTATGATTGTTCTTGTACGAGGTTACTTTTAACGAGGAAAAGTCGGCCGATAAGTATCAGGTGAAAAGAAAGGAAGGAAAATATCGTTGTTATTACTTTTTATTCTACCCGGAACGAGAAAGAGACTTAATCTCGTAGAATTGCAGTCATAAAAAAAAGTGGTCACGATGTTCATTCGATTGAGGACAACTGACGAAATTACATGATGTACGCGCCAGTAATTACTCAAAATGTAAAATCAAAAATATTTTGTTGAATTTTATACATTTTAAAGACTGATAGAATAATGGCTCGTAAATCGATCAAAATTTTAATCTTACAACGTGCAGAATGGAAAGAACATATTTTGACAAAATTGAGCAGTGAAGGAGAGGGACGACGTGTCGAGTGGATTGCAGTCATCAGTTGAAGGCAAGCAGTGAACGAATATTGTTTACCGGGTCATGATGGCGAGGTCAAGGGAATTGGGTCAACGATGCGCAGCTCCGGTGTAAAGCAAGGGAGGAACAGAAGGTCGCAACAGGGATGATTCTTGCCAAACGCTGCCCAGTGGGTTTGGCCTCTTCTACCGCAACTCATTAATCACAGACTTATTTCAGTAAGCAGACGCGATTGTTAAGACAAGTTTGTAGTGACACTCTTGAAAATTCAGTTTCTAGAAGAATTTTATCGGTGCAGAGACTAAATAAGGGTAGGTGACGAAAATGCAAACCATTCTGAAGGATGACAGAGAGAGAAAGCCCAATTTCTTTCGGCTGATAGACTTACATTTTTTTTCAAAGGTCGTACTAAAGCGTGATAATTTTCAAAATCACTGGGTAGGTGAATGGGCAAAAATATCCAGCAAGAGATGAAAGAACGTCCACCAGGGGGGGGGGTTGATTGTGGTGAAGGCTCGTCCAAAGAATCCTGAAGCAATTATACTCTAAATAAGCCGCCTAAATCGATTAGTGCCCGTTTTTAGAATCATCAGCAAGAAGTTGGATATCTGACAAAAGGGGTTTAGTGCCGAGGAACGTACGTATGAGAGAGGTAAACATGCCGACTATCGATCTGAAGTCGATTTTCGGTCGACATCTGCTTGATGACGTCATCAGTGCCCTACACTTATGCTGGGATCAAGCATTAAGCTAGTATAAAAGAGGCATGGGATTACCAATGGTAGAAGAGGATGGTATACTGTATCCCTCCTAGGTACCGAGGAGGTGGATGCAGGAGTCAATAGACTGCGGGGTAAGTATTGGAAGGCTCCGGGCCCGGATGCGATTCCAAATTCAGTCTGGAGCGCCATACACTTAGTTGACCCGGTACTGCTTGTTGGTACATTCAATGCGACAGTTGTTGGGGGACTGTTCCCTGTGCGATGGAAAAAAGCCAGGCTAGCGCCGATCGATAAGAAGGATAAACCACCTGATCTACCATCCTCATACCGTCCACTTTGTCTGCTGGACAATGTTGGGAAACTCCTGGAAAGAGTGATAGCCAATCGACTGGAGAGCTATCTGAAGGAAGGGGATATAATCTCTAGTAGCCAGTACGGTTTTCAAACTGGACTCTGTACACCAGATGCTGGGATCCGGCTGAAGAGGATAGCCGAGTCAGCAATAGCTATCCGTCAGTTTTGCGCAGCCGTCAGCCGCGACATAAGAAACGCGTTTAATTCGATCCTATGGCCCATGAAAGAGGATACTAGAATCTCTCATGGACGCAGAAGTGCCCGTATACCTGCTCAGGATGATCAGCAGCTATCTTAGCTGCCAAGAAATCCAAGCAGAGACGTCTGCTGGTACAATGAAACGCCCAGCTACGTGTGGGGTGCCGCAGGGGTCGGTTCTTGGGCCGCTGTTGTGGTGCGTCGCATTTAATATTCAAGGTGAAGCTGCCGCCGGGTGTTAAACTTATCTGCTATGCGGATGACACACTGGTGGTATGCACTGCCGAGAGAATTGTAGCGGTGGAGAGCAGGGTAAACCGGGCCCTAGAGGAAGTGACGCGTTTGATCGAGTCGGGTGGACTCGGACTTGCAGCTATGAGACGGAGGCCATTTTATTCACGACCCGTCGGAAGTTCAGTCCACCCACCTTTCGCCTGCAAGGTGTGGTAATTGAGACTAAGAAGAAGATGAAGTACCTGGGCATCTGGTTTGACTCAACGCTGAGCTTCAGGCACCATTTCCTGATGGCAGCGAAAAAGGCCGGCCGGGTAGTTGGATACCTAAGCCGCCTGATGAAGAACCTAAGAGGACCGAGAGAAGCAAGAAGAAGGATTATGATGAGCACCGCCTTGTCGATCCTCCTATATGGTGCAGCATTATGGGCCGACTCCATGAAGATACCATACAGAAGACGAGAGATGGTAAAGATCCAACGAAGAGCTGCGCTTGTGTTAGAGCCTACCGCACTGTCTCGACGGAGGCTCTTTGTGTATTAGCACGTTCACCACCAATCGAGCTCCTTGCTGAGAGAAAAAAAAAAACGACAACGACCAACCGTAGGCGCTCCTTGCTTGAGAATTGGAAAGTAAGAATTGCCCAGAGTGAGCTGGGCACGTGGACAACCCGTGTGTTAATGCGCGACCTTGATGAGTAGATGAACCGACACCATGGCCAACTAGACTTTCACCTGACGCAGGTGCTAAGCGGCCATGGCTGTTTCAATAAGTACCTTCATGAGAAGTTGAGGGAAGTTGAGCAGGCAACGTGTTCGCTTTGCGACCAAGGGCGGGATGATGGCCCAGAGCACACCTTATTTGAGTGCGAAGGCCTAGACTTAGTGGCTAGTGTAAGACAGTTCAAGTTGATTTCTTCACTTCATGGAAAAACATCAAATCGTGGGTATCCGCAGAGAAATACAATAGAACGATAGATCAATATGCACTCCTTGTAATTGAGGAGGCTCACGTGAAGGGAATTTAATATAACTTCAATGACAGTTCAATGATCTCTGGCCTTGACATTCGACCAAGAGTCGAAGTCGATAAAATCGTGCAGATTGCAAAATGCAAGATTCACGACAGCGACACAAGGTCACGTTGACATCATCATAAAGCGTCTTACATCAAGTTTCGAATTTCTGACTGAACCTCAGCCCAAAGACATATACATGTTAAATTAGTATACTGCATGGAGTGGAAGAAGAGAGGTGGAAATGTCTGATGACGCTATCAGCGACTAAATATTTTCGGATTGACCAATGATCCCAGGCGTGGCACAATCAAGCCTGACCTCGGAAGCGCACTAATTAATGAAAGTGATACAATTCTACCAGTAAATAACAGCTCCGGAGCCGTATTTGAACTTCAAAACGACTCCAGAGCGCTTCAAATGGCTCCGGGGCTGTTTTCAGACGTTGGTGGTGTAGTTTTATGGGGTTTGGTATTTCTTGAAATTTGTATTTGGCAACACTGAACATCATAGGTCAGATTTTTCCGGCTCGCGAACGTCAAATTTTCAAAAAAAAAAAAAACCATAGAACAAGTTTTCTATTTAAATTTTGAACTTCGCGCTACATATCTCGTGACTGAGGTACTTTTCCCTTGATCGACTCAATGTTACAGAGAACTTCGATACAAGTTTATAACGATCAATAGAAAAACATCTATCATACAAGTGAGTTAGGTACTTTTCCCTTGAGCACCAAAAATACCTAGTATAACATAAGGAGCCTGGTAAAAAGGATATGCAATGCTTCATACATCAATTGACTTAGCCCCTTCAATGAGTCAGATATGCAAAGCTTTAAATCTCATGAGACTTAATAAAAGATAACCAGGTTCCCTGCCTCACCTCATTACTTCGTTAAAGAACCCGTGAATAGAACTCAAGCGCGCGATCGCTCGCATGTTACCGCCATTCATCAACTTCCTCCATCACTGACTGGTTGGTTCTGCGTTTGACACAAGAGATTCGCAACATCCTCCTCCACACTCACATCTCGAAGGCGTTTATGCGGTGTCTGTCCTCTGCCTTTAGGGTCCATGTTTCCGCCGTATAAGGCGTGATTGGGAGGACTAGTATTTTTATGTTCTTCTTTCGCAGGCTTGCTGTCGCAAGTAATGGTTCTCATCTTTATCATCCCGGTTTTCTCCAGAGCAATCCGTCTTCTTATTTCTGCGGAAGATCCGTTCGCGGATTCCAGCGACGCTCCCAGATACACGAAGTGTTCTACTAGTTCTAAACATTTTCACTTGCAGTCTTGATTCTTTCAATTAGTTCCACCGTTTTTGTTCCGTCCGCTGTCAACAGTGTTGTGTCGTCCGCATACTTGAGGTTCGTTGTTACCCGGCCGACGACTTTTACTCCAATCGGCCCATCCATTCATCACTTCTCTCACGATGAACGTTCTATAAATGTTAAAGAGTTGAGGTGAAAGCATGTACCCTATTTCCATCTCATTGACTCTCACTGCCATTCTGCTATCTTTGAACAGTGCTCTGATTAGCTCTACCAAGTGTGTAGGCACGCCCATCTCTTCCAGCACGTGGAAAAGATTTTCCCATTGGACACAGTCGAATGCCTTAGCGTAGTCTATAATATATAGGGCCATTCTCACAGCTCTTCTCTATTAGCATACGTAGGTTCCGGATAATGTTCTTTGGTACCACGTCCTGCCACAAACCCCTCCTGCTCTGGCGGAATTTTTCGGTTGAGAAATACTTTCAGTCTATTGTTTATGATTCTCAGCTGTACTTCATTTGCGTACGGGATCATTGCGATTGTTCTGTAGTTGCTGCAATTCTTGGTGTCTCTTTGCTAAGTAAGGTATTGGAATCAATATCGATTTGGACCGATCCTCTGGCCACTATTTTGTGCTCAATATTTACCTGCAGATTTTCTGTATTACTACCACAGCGTTTTCTCCCAAGGCTCTAACTAGTTCCGCCTCTATGTCGTCGTGGCTTGGGATTTGAAGTTCTCAAAGCGAACTGGGATGGAATCAAACTAGATATTTCTCTTGAATCTGTTATTGCCGAAGAGATTAGATTTTGAAATTTTTCTTATTCTAATAGCTACGCCTGCGTGTGTTTATTGCTCAATGATAAAGTTCGAGTGATCCTTTTATGCTAGGGAAAAATGCAAATCTGCCATCTTGAAGTCATTTTCATCATGATTATGAACAACCAAAAAATATGTTTCAGCTATTGCAACTCATTCCTCCAATAAAAAAGAAATTGTCATTCAATCAGTGACCTTGTTTTTTTTCGCTCTGTTTGATTGGTAGCATTTTATTTAATATGATTTCTTAAGCAGTCCCTCTATCCTTATCGAGGAACTGAACTTGGAAACATCTTGACGTAAATTTTGTAATCTTGTACCCAAATACTATTATACAGAACGATAAAAAATGGATATTATCCGAATTACAATTGCCTTATGAAAGATGTTCATTTAGTCTTCTTTTTTCGTTTTCGTTCGCCAAAAATGATGGTCCATTCGAAAGTTTAATAGCGCTCGTGATGCGCCCTTTAATGGCCTCTGAAACGTACCGAACGGGGACGTTTTTTGTTCATTTTTTCCCGGCGCGTATTAGAATTCCTTTTTTACAAAACAACGCGAAAAAATGCGACGTGATTCCGAGAACAAATCCTCGATCAGGCCTCTCAAAATAAAATAATTTACATCAGAATTTGTTCAAAAGTGTAAATGCTTCTGTTGTACTCGTGCGTGTAGCGATTCATTTATATTTTTAAAAATTTAGGGTGTTTGATCAAGGTACTCATAGTTCTATTTTACTATGGAATTTCATCAGCTACAATAGAAAGCTGATCCTAATGAACTCATCCGAGTATAACATTCGATTATCATTTTATAAATCGCTGATGTGAATATTAAAAGAGCCTCTTTCTCCCCCAACAAATCGTTTGCCAGATGCGGCGACGTTCTGTGTACAGTGCCAGTGCAAGAGACAGGCACATTTCAGTCAATCAAAACGATAGCGAGTTTAAATAACGATGAAAATTTCTAAATGCTCTACCCTGCCCCTCTACGCTTCGATAGTGTTTTGCTGCTCCTGATGGTAATACAGTCGAGTTAAAAGAGTTAATTTAAAAAATGAGGGAAAAAGAGAAACGCGTTGTTGTATATCGCTGTTATTATTACTGATGCGCTTCATTCTCTCATTGCCTGAGTTGTAAAAAAGGGATGAATTTCGCGCTCGCAAAACGGTGATAAAAGTATAATATCTATCTGATGTATACGTTTAACATTAACATTTTACTAGCGGACTTGTGTATTGAGAGCGAGAAATCGCTTTCTTCCTTCTGTCGCACTTACTCTCTCGCTCAGACCATATTCATTATTTCTCATTTCCTCTTTCTTTTCCTCTCGACGTAGAAAAAAAGCTGAGAACCGAATGAAAAAAGTTCGCAAGAGGAAGAAAAATATAATAAATTTCTTCCCCGGTATTTCCCGCTACGCGTCACAATCTATAAGTGAATTGGTTTCCTCTTCCTTCGTATGTTGCATTCACACCTTTTTATTTTGGCATTGTCTCCACGAATTGGCGCAATTTTTAGTGTTCACATAATTTTCCCACTGGAATACTGATCAGCGATCAGATTTACCAACTTATGACAGTGTTTGCACCACGTTCCAACACCAGCGTCGCTTGAAGAGCTTTACCTCATCTTTTCTTCCTCTCCACTATCAAAAACGACGTCGATTCTAGTCGATCTAGTTGAAATCGACGCAAAATGACTGGAAGTAGTTGACCTATACATAAGTCTCCCAGTACTATAGATTGATGTCGATTGAAAACCATTGCTGCGCTGGACGGGTATGACTAAGATTCTCAGCGGACGGAGAAGTCGATTTTATATCGATAAAAGACTTTTAAAAAGTCGACCAGAAATCGATTCTATGACGTCACGCCAAACCCAAAACCATACAGGGTATACTCGCAGATTTCTGAATCAACAATGGGATATATTGTCCAGTAATTTTGAAATGAGAGTAGGGTCAGAGCAAAGACATGAAACATATCAAAAATCATGAGGGTGCAGCTACAGCCTCGTGCCTGATCCAAGAATATAGCGGTCTGGATTATCTATTTGAGTTGCAGAGTCTATCAACCTGTAGATTCTCACACCATTGAAATCGTTACTCACCTGAGGGCAGCTTTATCACACGCGTCGGGCGTATCTACGGCGGGCAAGTTTTCCGTATTCAGATCGACATCGTCCAACGCTTCGTCGTCGGTGATCGTAATGCTAGCGCCGCGACGAAAGTACCGTCCGGGTGGACTTTTCTTCGTGCTACTTCTGCGTACGATGGTCAAGGAACCTTGTTCTGTAGAGCAAACACAACGAGGGTGAGGAGGGCGAGTGAAAGACGTCGTCGCCACAAGATGAGGCACTGACAGCGTCATCAGGCACGAACACGATCTGCGCGACAATAGCAACTTACTGGAGAGTTGTCCGTTGTGCGTGATGTTCATAGGGGATACGGCGGTGGTTGTAGTGGTGACAGCGGCTGCGATAGCGGATGAGACGTTGTCACCGCTGACGCCGTCCGCACCGCCAATCTCGCGCGGCAGTTCGTTTTGGTGTCGCTCGCTACCGCCGCTCGGTATCCTCTGGTCGAGGCCGCACTTCTCTGGTGGACTGGCAACTGTAAAACGAGAAACAAAACGAATATTCCGCGGTTAGTTTATTTGGGTTTCGAGTATTATGAAATACAAACAAGCGTAGGCTTTGAGGTTAATTAAAGTTTGAGAAAATAGAGAATACTCGACTCGATTCGGAGTTATAGAGACGGCACAGCCGAAGAAGTTTTTGGATTATGATAATGACTGTAACAGTTCAGTATAATAGGATTGAATGTGCTGACGTCACTGAAGTTGTTCGAAAGAAAATCTTCATAATATCTCGTATAATTCCCGATAGTTGAAAGAAAAATTACTCTACTGATTAAGCAACCACTCTCCTCCACTAGCAAACTGTGCATTGACATTGAGAGGAAGTTTAAAGTGTTCTTATTTTATAGCTTCTATCTTATTTGTCTCATGGCTTGAATACGAGTATTATTACGCGTCTAGGATACTTCTCGTTTCTTCCAAATTGTTTCTTACGTTCATTCGTATCTTCTCTCTCGTTCGCTGTTCTCGGCGTGCATAATTTCGCTGAAAAACTTTCGAAAATGTGACGTAGTGAGCCTTCAGGCTTTTCGAATAAGCTTTTTGCATTATAGTAACACTTTTTGTCATATTGGTGTCTTCAAGACGAAAGAGAACGAAACAAAAAAAAAAGGAAAAGAAATTCTTGTATACCGAGTAGGAACAACGAATATTAATGATAGTCACGAAATTTTAAGAGAATAACAACTGGACTATTAATTACGAGTCCGTAATATGAGGTGAGTCTGTTATTTACGCGCAGAGTTATTTCATTACACTCGAAGCTAAAGCCAATTTGTTATTCTTTTGCATCGGGGTTCGTAGTACATAATACAAAATAATTAAAAGAAATTGAAGAGAAGGAGAGAGAGAGGGGGAAAGAAGAACGCGACTTGTAATGTCACCATTAGAAATACGAAACGGGAAAATTCCCACGTAAATTTGCAGGAGGGAACTATCTTAAAATTGTCACATTTCTGTGTAAAGAGTTCGCTCACTGTCCTGACACTGATCGTATTACACTCGTTAATTCATTTCAGTAGTCCTCTATAGTATTCTCATATTTTTCATGAGATACAACCTTATCTTCGATGCACCTCGTCAAAAATGGAGGAAAATTTGTAATTTATCAACAGCTCATCGTCAAGATTAAGGCTCTACGAGAATAATGAATCACGGGGTGAATTTTATTTTCATAATTTTTGAGATGAAATTTATAGCACCGAATTTCGATAGTCTAGCGAGAACCGCACAAAAACAACTTTGTATGACAATTGATCAATTTCCTCTATAATCGCTCAAGTACAGATTAGTCGGAGAAGCGATAAGGCATTAAAAAATGTTCCAAAAATTGACCAATCTTCCAAAATTCTCGAAAATTAGAAGTCAACAAAATTTACGTATTTTACTTGATTTGAAGGTGGAATTCAACGCTGATACGAAAAAAATCTTCTGGCAAGGCCAAATAGAAAAAGATCATGTTTCATGTCAAGCCCAGTACAGACCTATACACTATAATCAAGCAGCCTAGTTTATGCCTAATACCTGCTCATTCACGGGGGTCAAATTTCACGCATCTCATACACTCAGAGTACAAACAGAAATTATATATGTCTTCGGGCGTTTGCAAGGAAATTCAAAGTAAAGATCAATATCTCGATAATATCGATATATCAATCTCGATGATATCGATACATCAACATCAATTGATTATATCGATATGTCAATCTCGACTATATCAATACCTTGATATCGATTATATCGATTACTGATCTCGATTGTATCGAAATATCGATTCTATAATTGGCTTCAACAACTAGTATACTGTATATTAGGTCTAGTATAATGAATAGGCCTCAAAGCTAGAATATAGAGATCATAAAGCTAGTATACATATACCTAGTAGATAAACTGGGCAAGGTGAGCTCGCGAGATGAACTCGCAAATTTTCAAATCACCCATGGAGAGAAGAAAATGAAGGGGGGGGGGAGCACTCGGAAAATGTCAAATTAGGGGTCAGGGCAGATTACAGACATGAAACATGTCAAAAATTACCTGAATATCTTCTAATTATAACGTCAAGATCTGACAACGTTGAAAAATCAGTCCCTGTGACGTCACAATCTGAAATAACGCATAGATCAGTCTCTATGAAGGCACAATCTGATGACGTAGTAAATTGAATCCTAGGGTATCACCATAGATGACGAATCAAGAAGGACTTTCAACACAGGTTTTATGGGAGAACTGAACGGCTATCCGTTTGTTCCCATGTAAAAATCAAAGGTCACAGTACAATGACGTCATATATCAGTCCTTATTACGTCACAATCTAATAAAGTCATCACATAAATCAGTCCCTGCAACGTCACGACCTAAACTGACGTCATAGATCAGTCTCTAAGACGGCATAATCTGATGGCGTCAAGATGTCACAATCCAATGACGTCATACATCAGTACCTGTGACGTCACGATCTGATAAAATCATGTAATGACGTCATAGATCAGCCTCGATGACAGCAAAATCTGATGACGTTAGAAATTAGTCCCTGTGACGTCACAATCTATAATGGTATCATAGATTAGTCCCTATGACGGCAGGATCTGATGAAGTCATAAATCATTCCCTGTGACGTTACGATCTGAAGACGTCATAAAGTGAATCCTGTAACATTACAATCTAATCACTTGATAATCAGCCACAATCTGAAATGATATCACAGATCAGTCCGCGTGACGGCACATTTAATGACGATGACGTTGTGAATCAGTCCCTGTGACGTCACGGTTTAAGATTCGCAGGTTTTTCAAGTTGAAGGAGGGGAAGGCAGGGAACCTATTTTATGGGGTACCTTAGAAGCAGAATATTGCAGTCAGCTGAAAGCCGAAAGCCAGAAGCCGAATTCAGCCAAGAGCAAAGCTGAGACCAACTGGTTCCCGCCAAATAGGAAAATTCACTGCTTCAATGTCCAACTTTAAAGTTCTATTGTTCCATTCTCTGAGCCAGATTGGCTTAGCTAAAGAATGGACGAAGATTGGAAGGACTTGTTTTGGTTACAGGTCAGCCTGTTCAGCCGTTCAACATACAATCCTGTAGTGCAAGTCACCCAAAAAAGACAAACACAAACTGGAAAATAGGTATCTTTCGGAATCATGTAAAGCCCCAATTCTCCTGATCGTGTCATCTAAACTCACAATGATCAGCCAAAATCCGTCAACATAGGCCGAAAATCAGCTGAACTTGTTACCAAAGGCCAACTGAATTTCTCTAAAAGACAAAAGCAGAAAGCCAAAAGCCGAATTTTCCAAGCTAGCCAAAGTTGAAACTTTCAGCTGCAATACTCGGAGCATTCTGAGTCTTACGGTGTTTGAAACGTTGCATATCTGGTTCATTGAAGGAGCTGAGCCAATGGGTGTATCAATCATTGCATATCTAGTTAACTGAAGGGGATACACCGCCCTTCGAGCTTTATATGATAGGGAAGGGGGGGGGGGTGAGGGATTGAAAAATGTGGACCTTCGAGCTTTGCCGGCAGCTCGGCTAACGCTTCTTCCAACACCTCCCACCCTCAATTTTTTAGTTTTTGCTAGTTTCCTTCCCCTCTAGTCATTGGGGAAAAGGTAGGGACATGCAAATCCTCCCATTTCGATTTTATCCTAGAAACGGGCTGGATTGCCCGCGCTACTTTTGTACTAGTACCTTTGCCCTCCAAACGTCCTCTATTCTTGCAAGCCACGATAAGTGATCGGCTGAGAACCCATGTGTGGCGAAAGTGGGCAAATGTGCAGAAATTCTTGTGGTGTCGGGCGGTGAAAAGAATGTTACCGGTTGTGCCTCGTGCTGCGAGAGATCAATTACAGCCCCGTTTGTGATCGAAACGTGCAAATATTCGGAAGTCTCCTTTTATTTCGGGTGGGGAATTTTATTGAGAAGCCTGATTCTTGTTGTAGCCTTGTATTGAGAGATCGACACCGACAAATGTGCGAAAATTCTCGTTGTGTTTGTCATTGGAGAGCAGGACAAGAATGATAGATTCTGGAAGTATTTTTGTCGCCTACAAGTTTTCTAAAACTTGAGACCTTCCATTTTCCCTCATCCGTCTTAGTCGTTTGCCTTTCTACTTATCACTCATGATGAAAGAGGGCAAAAGACAACGATGAAATTTCAATTCAAATTACAAAAAATCATGAAACGCGAGCAAAAATAAAGTTCGACCTGAAAGTAGGAAAATTTTCTTAAAAGTTTTATTTCAAGGTAGTAAACTTTTCAACGTGGTACCGATCAAACAATCCTATCTTACAACTCTCAACTCATTAAGAATTGTTTTCTCAAAAATTATTTTTCATCTCGCATCCCTTTGAAATAAATTTCAAAATGATGTAACCACGATGGACAGAAAAAAGTTTTCGATCCCTTTGAAAATTTGAAAGAAGGCCATCTGGGATTGATGACCGATAAGTAATAAGTACGTCATAATTATTTTATAGTTCATCGCTTTTATGAATCGAAACTAGAGGGTAAGTTACAGTTTAATAGTAGACCATACAATATCCTTACTTTTGAGGAGTAACGACCCCATCGAATGTGGTGCTCTATGGTCATTCTCTAATCAGGTAAAGCTGTCAAGTACGTAATTATAGTTTGCTTCCATTTCGAGAGAAGCGACTCAAGAAGCTTTGAAATATACGTACGACGAGAAACTTGTCGCGAACGATTTTACGCGTAACTTAAAGTTCATTACCCTACCCAAAAGCATTTGATTCTAATTCCTCTTTCTAGTGCCAGTCTATCACGCTTCACGCTCACTACCTGAGGAATTCAAATCACTAATAAGAGACGAAAAAGCGCTTTTAACGTTGGCATGTATCACGCGAGAAGATTGCCACGAGTTTCGACGAGACGACTTTCGAGAAGAAACTTGGAAGAAACTTTCGCTCGATAAGCTTCGTCTCATTAACGGGTATACCGAAGTTTCTACATAGGGTGTATTTTGTTTTGTTTTTTTTTTTACGAAAAACGATAAAGTTTTATTTTGAACTTTCTCGAAAATTTATTTCTTATCGTTTATCTTTATTATTTACAGTCGAGAGTTGGGAAGTTTGGACGGCAGGTAGAATTTCTTCAATTTGAACAAAGTTCGAAGGTGAGAGTGAAATTTCTTAGATTTTTTTTTTTTTTTTTACAATCATTATCGACGATGCTGAAAGTCTCGAACAACCATTATTAATGATGCTCGATTAGGTTTACGGTATTCCGCCATTTGTTAAATAAAGGATCTCTAGAAAGTTCGCTGGCTGGCAATACCGCCTTATTTTCAAGGTCGGAAAATTAGACTTGGCTTCGTTCCCTTGTTTTTCTTGACTGATTTTACGTCGAGAAGAAATGTGAATGTACAAGAGGGTCGTTTTAGAAATACGGTCGCGTCATTTCGTACGAGTTCTCGTGAAATTAACTGCTGGAACTTCATGATCCAATAATTTTTCTTTCTCAACGATGATTTTGCCCTCAAGATTGGAGTGAGAATGTGCTGCGCATACATTCTCTTACCTTGTCTTCTTCTTGGAGTACAATCATGATAATGAAGTCGAAAATTTTGAAACAAATTTTATCGAGATGCAAACCCTTTAGTGTTGAATGAATAAGTTGGCAGAGGCCTTTCAGTCGATAACTATCATCGAACCGTAATCAAAAATAAGAGACAGGATAAAAGCAGAAATTGGAACCTAAAATGATAATTGCTTTGATAAGGGTCGCTTGATATATTCTTGATCTGTCTCCTGATGCCCTCCTTACATCAACAGCTTTTACACCTCCATTAACTTCACTATGGAGGCAGGTGGCCTGAATATCAATTTCTTAGATCTCACCATTTTCATTTGATAGCTCGTTATTCATCCCAATTTCCGCTTATTATGCTACTCAGAGACAAATTTGTACAACGCACACCCTTAATTACAATGTCGGTCACCTCTCTCTACCATTTCTTGCAATAACACTGGTGATAACCTGGTAGGTCTTACCTAGGGAAAAATCCCCCCCCCCCATCACCCATCGCAAAATCGCATCTACGCCTTTGCAGGTTAGGCTTGCCATGAGACGCAAAATGTGATATTCACATTTTTACGTGATAAATTGATGATGTTGTAACTCGTAACCGGAAGGCAATAAGCAAAAATTGAGTTTGATGAAGAACCTCGACAAAACACGCTAATAAAACTTGTAATACTTATCGTCATTTCATTCGTATACGTACAATACAATACAGTCAACAGTTTCCTGCGGCTATATCGTATAATTTTTTCGCCCATCCCTTATACTGTAACAATATAACTGGTCTTACCCGGCAATAAAGAAGCCGTAGATGTACGCGACAAAGTAGGATATCCAGCTGCGTTATTACCACTATCGCGCGAATATGGTGTATTCGTGTATGTACGTGTATGAAAAGTAATTTCGTAATATCCACTCATAGTCGGCGCAAAAGTGATCACGTTAACGCCGGCGGTCAACGATGTTCTTTCCTTTCCAGTTCTATTCGATAATATTGTAGTTTCCTAGTATGTACGTACATTTTTTTTCCAGTTACTATCATATCATCAGATCTTTCCTGCGGCAAATGACATATTACGATAACCGTGATGAGATTATTTTATACAGCTAGTAGGGAAAAGTTGATTTGCTATTTGAACAAATTGTCGACGTTCTCAATGCTCATATAAGCTAACGATTTTGTGAACGAAACCTAATCCTACATCGACGTTTTGCAAAACGTGGATACGTGAAAATACGCGAGCAAGGGCTGATTTGCCTGTCCTAAACGTGACACGTTTTAATATTTTCCTCGAACGGCACACGAGGGAGGCGAGAAAATTGCTAGATCCGATATTTTTTAAAATAAAATTCTGCATAATGAATGAACGACTCTCTCTTCCACCCAAAAATTATTCATAATAATTATAATGATATTCGTATCGAGGAATTTATTAAGGAATCAAACGAGCCTTTTAAAGTTTGCTGAAGTGACTCTCCAAACGCATTTTCGTCATTCCATATCCCCGTGGTCAAAATTCTACGCAAAAATTTCTGTATTTTCTCTGCACGGGTATCGCAAAAACCGGGCCATTGAAAGGGGGTCCTGCGAGTCGACATTCGACTGGAAATTGACTCCTTTATTTTGTCGATCGCAAATCGATTCAAAATCGACTGCTCCCTTTCACTTTCAACTCATCGTCGACGCAAAAATTAGTCGACTCTTAGTTTGATAAATCGATATCGACAGTACGTCCGTTATTCATCAGTAAACGACTCGTTCTCGATGTCGATTTCAATTGTACAATTAGATAGGGTTTCAAAATCAAGGTCGAATATCAGTTGCCACCTACAAGATTTTGATTTCGACTGTTTTCAACGGGGACATTTTGACATATTTCATGTCTTTTCTCTACCCCCTACTTCTTGAAAATTGTCCGGGCATCCGCGTCCGGGCGTGCCGTTGTGACCTTGGGACTTGAAAAATTTTGGTCAAAAAAAAAAAGAAATAATACAAGAAAAATAAAAGAAAATAAAAAAATAAAAATAAAAAAAGTGAGAAGGATTTCTTGGCGTTGCCAAAAATATAAAGATCATGTTTCATGTCTTTTCGCCAGTCTCCTTAGGCTCTTCATCGTTCAAAAATATCCAGAATTTCCAACTTCTTGTTCTCGTATAAGTCAACTTTAGAGTATTTTAGGCTGACTGCTTCCTGGGACAAACGAGCGGACTGGGCCTTACTCGCCCCGCTCGTTTGTCCCGCTTCTTGGTCCAGTACATGCCTATTTTAGCAGGGTGTCTACCAGGTTAAAAAAATTCAAATCCGTGACTTTCCGTGACCATTTTTCCGTGACTTCCCAAGATTTTTTTCAAACCAAAAAATAAATTTGAGATCCAATTGAGACCCATCAATGTCATAAAGTTAATCTCTTTCCTCTTCCTTTTTTTTTTCAATTTTTTTAAAATGAAAATCCGTGATTTTCCGTGACTTCCCGTGACTTCCGTGACCTAATTTTAAAAATCGTGACTTTCCGTGACTTTCAGGGTTTTCCGTGACTGGTAGACACCCTGTTTTAGTATATTTCAAGCTGATGAGATTACTGGGACTCACTCGCTCCGCTCGTTCGTCCCGCTTCTTGGTCCAGTAGAAGTCCACTTTAATAGAGGGTGGTACTCGCAGATTTCTGGATGACCTCCCAGGTGATTCGAGGTTCATTTTATTTTATTTTTATTTTTATTTTATTTTATTTTATTTTATTTCAATTCAATTTAATAATTTTATTTTATTTTATTCAATTCTATTTTTATTTTAATTCAATTTAATTTAATTTATTTTTATTTAATTAATTAATTTTAATTTAATTTCACTTTTATTTAATTTAATTTAATTTAATTTTAATTTAATTCAATTTTATTTTATTTTATTCAATTTTATTTTTATTTTAATTTTATTTTATTCAATTTATTTTAATTTTATTTTATTCAATTTATTTTAATTTAATTTTATTCAATTTATTTTAATTTATTTTAATTTTAATTTAATTTTAATTTAATTTAATTCAATTTAATTTTATTTAATTTTATTCCATTTTTATTTCATTTTTACCCAGAGGGTGGTACTCGCAGATTTCGGGATGACCTCCCAGGTAATTCGAGGTTTATTTTATTTCATTTTTATTTTATTTTATTTTATTAAATTTTATTTTTATTTTAATTTTATTTTATTCAATTTATTTTAATTTAATTTTATTCAATTTATTTTAATTTTATTTAATTTTATTCAATTTTTATTTCATTTTTACCCAGGGGGTGGTACTCGTAGATTTCTGGATGACCTCTTTTATTTTAATTTAATTTAATTAATTTTTTTTTTATTCAATTTAATTTAATTTAATTTTTATTTTTATTTTATTTTTACCCAGGGGGTGGTATACTCGCAGATTTCTAGATAACCTCCCAGGTAATTCATAAAAAATTTTCCAAGTCCATTAATAGGGGGAGGGGGGGTTGGTACTCGCAAATTTTCGGAAGTGTATAGGGTGTCAAAAAAGACATTGAACATGTCAAAAAAGACAAGAAACATGACGTCTATAAATAAAATAAAAAATAAATAAATAAATAAAATAAAAATAAATAAATAAAAAATAGAGAATGAAATAAAATGAAAATAAAATTAAAAATAAAATGAATTAAATTAAATTAAATTGAAAATAAAAATAAATGTCTGGGTGGTCATTGAGAAATTTGCGAGTATCATCCTCTCTAAAAAAAAATGATAAAAAAAATTAAATCAAAAAATGAAATAAAATAGTCTATGAATAAAATCAAAAATAATTCTGGAAAACTCATCAGCTTGAAATATACTAAAGTAGACTTGTACTGGACCAAGAAGCGGGACAAACGAGCGGAGCGAGTGAGGCCCAGTAATCTCATCAGCCTGAAGTAGACTTACACTAGACCAAGAAGGCTTATTAGCCTGAAATATTCCAAAGTAGACTTACACTACATCAAGCGAGTGCCGCGAGTGAGTCTCAGAAAGCAGTCAGCCTAAAATACTCTAAAGTAGGCTTACACTAGAACAGAAAGCTGGAAATTTCGGAAATTTTTGAACTACCTATGAAGAGCTTAAGACGACTGGCGAAAAGACATGAAACATGATCTTTATATTCTTGGCAACGCCGAGAAATCCTTCATCTTTCTTCAATTCAACCACATGCTGCGACAGAAAAATGCCAGTAGAGGGTAACTGTGCATCGAAGTCGCTTGAAGGTTCATTTCAAGTCGTTCAGTTGAAAATCGTTTGTTAGTCGACGCAATAGGGCAATCAATTTGAGGTCGATAAAAAAATTTGAAGAATTGTAATCGACTCGAAATCGAGAGGAGCGTTCATTACAAGAAAACTATCAATCGACGGAAGAGCGCAGTCGATTTCAGGTCGCTCAAAAATTTGGACAGGTCGACTATAGTAATCGACCTGAAGTTGACGTGGTGAATGAATGGAAATGAGTTCAATATCGACTCGATATCAATTTCGATACGATTATTGACCAAAACTTCGGAAGGAGTGAATTTTCGATCGATTCGACTTCGAATTTGGATTTACGTTGAGTGTCGACCGAAAATCGCTATCGAATTGACAGTTGGCAAGAATTTATGCACTTTTGCTTTCAGCGATCAGGACAGACCTGACACATTTGCACACTATTTGGAAGACAAATTCGAGCCAAATAACATTGAATGGAACGTTGATCCAACAATCAAGTTCAATGCCGGAGCATCCATCCGAATATTCTCAGTCATCTTCAAACTTCACCCTAAAAAGGCACCCGGTATTGATCTCATCACAGCTCGAATGTTCAAGGAATCTCCCAAGAAACTGCGAGTCTATCTCACCTACGCCATACTCCGAAAACACTACATCCCCAGACAATGAAAGAAAGCGAAAGTTATAACGATAGCCAAACCTGGCAAATCCGCGGACGAAGCGGGATCATTCCATCCGATTTCATTGTTACCCATTCTATCGAAAGAGTTTGGTAAATTGTACTTCGCTTGACTACTGGAAGCTACCACTAATCTCTCTATAATGCCTGAACAGCAGTTTGGCTTTCGATCACAGCTTCCAACAGTGGTGCAGGCACACCGCGTTGCGAGTTGTATCCGACAGTCACTCAAAGAAAAGAAATCTTCTGGCGGAGCCAAATAGAAAAAGATCGTGTTTGATATCAAGCCCAGTATAAACCTACATAATCAAGAAGCCTAGTTCAGGCCTAATACCTGCTCATTTGCGGTAGTCAAATTTCACGCAACTCATGGACTCAGAATACAAACAGAAATTATATATTATGTCTTCGGGCGTTTCCAAGGAAATTCAAAGTAAAGATCACATATATCAATCTCAATAATATCGATACATGAACATTGAACATCGATAATATCGATACACGAATATCAATGATATCGATATATCAATATCGATACACAAATATCGATACATTGAGATTGATTACATCGATGACTGATCTCGATTGTATCGGAATATCGATTCTATATTTGGCTGGCCATCCGCTTCAACAACTAGTGTACTGTATATTAGGTCTAGCATAATGAAGGCTCAATCAAAGCTAGAATATAAACTGGGCAAGGTGAACTTGCGGGAAAATCATTAAAGGGAAGGGGGGTCTTTTCTGTCTGTTACATGTCTAGTTCAAGAGATAAAGCTACTATCATAAAGCTAGTATAAACTTGGTATAAAAACTGGGCAAGGTGAACTCGTGGGATGAACTGGCAAATTTTTAAATCACCCACGGAGAGACGAGGAGGAGGGGGAGGGCATTCGGAAAATTTCAAATTAGGGTCAGGTCAGAGTAAAGACATGAAAAATGTCAAAAAGACTTCTCTCCAGCCTCGTTCATTGACATGAGCCAAGCCTTCGACCAGGCGTGGTACGCTGGATTAATTCATAAAATCAGTCAACTTCTACCGGAGCAACACGTGAAGATTCTCTCCTCCCATTCAAGTGATCGCACCTTCACATGGAAGCAAATTTGGGCCGAGGTTCTTCAGGGAAGCGTCCAGGGCCCTCACTTATATGTCATGTACACTGCGGGCATACCGACACCAGCCAATATTGTTATTGCCGCCTATGCAGACGATGCAGCAATTGTTTCCAGTCACCAAAGCTATAACATAGCGCTCGAGAACCTCCAAGCAGTTACTGATGCAGTACGTAAGTGGACAAAACAATAGAAAGGAAACAAACACAGCCAGGGTTGATGTTTCTCTGAAGCCACATGGCTACACTCCAACACTAATTCATGGTGCTCCAAGTTCCCTTGTCACCGAGGCTAAATATTTGGGAGTCCACCTGAACTTCAAACTCAATTGGTGAGCTCACATAATGAAATGGCATTCAGATGTCTGTACTGAATGTTCAGTCCTCAGTATGGGGGTGTGCGGCAAAATCCTATGTAAGAGCCTGCTTTTTTTTTTTCTAAAATCTCATGTTGACCCAACTTTAATCTACCAGGTCAGAAATGAGAGAATCGTACAGGGACTCCAAGTAACGCCGATCGAGAACAAAATGAAAGATTGCCGAAGTAAATAGAGGGAGCAAGTATTGTGGATACCTGAGGAGCAAACGCCAAAACAGCTGCTCAATAATGCACCAGAAGCAAAGCGGAGCAGAGGTCGCCCAATGAAGAAGTGGTCTGACGGTTATTTTGGAAGCGGAAGAGATCAATCGGTCTACCACCTCAACGGAAGGAGAAGAAAAAGAATTATGATCAATTTCTAGAAAATTAATAATGGAAAAATTTTCGATGACGTTATCAATTATCCTGACGATTCCGCCCTTTCCTCTCACGACCAAACTTCGTATTAAGTTTAGGACGAGTTTCAGGGTCGTCATGTTTTAAAGTTCATCAGGCTCATGCGGAGACCGAGTCTCAGTACTCGTTCCAAGATCAAAATGTTTCAAAGTCTTCGATGTAGATCAAAGTAATTCAAAATCGAAGAGTCGAGTGTCTGACCGTCGAGCGATTGTATAGCCCGCAAATCCTGCAGAAAGCAAGTCGGTGATAAAAATTATAATCCAAACTCAAAACGAACGACCTAAAAGAAAATCCAATTCTTGATTTTATGAAGAAATTCGAAGTGAACAGCACTGTCTTCCACAGACGGTAAAAACTTCCAAGTTTTGCTGGACATCTAGTAAAAGAAAATGGTCAAATATAAAATGCTTAGACAAACTAGAAAGTGCTTGTCATCCAACTTGAACTTTTCGAATAAAATGAGTAAATAGGGGTGTTTTAATTTCTCCGAAGAATTCGCGTCATCACATCGAACATAGTTCTTAGAAAGTTTTCCTTCATAAAACGCCATTAATGGAATTCGTCAATCTGTACGTCGAAGTTGGAGCGATTTCCGTTCCTTTTGGAGTGGAAGAAATGAAACTTTCTTCACTTTCACAAACCCCACAATACACTGTAATTCCCATAACCTCAAACTCAATACTAAAAAATGGAAAGGAAAAGAAAAGTAAATATTTACCCTATTGATAATTCTCATTCGGATTTTACTCTTTCTTAGTTTTTTTATACGAGTAATTTTTATCCGTTGTCGTCTTCATCGCGGAAAACGAAAAAGTTTCGCGCGTTCAACTTCCTCCATCATATAGTTTTCTCGTTACCCCTTTCTTCGTCGTAATTTCAATGATTGTTCGATTAAGCTATTGAAAAGAAAAGCATTAAATTTTCTCGCAGTCAGCTCAAAGTTGATCTTTCGGGTGCTATTTGAAAGGAGTCCGCGTAATTCGCGTTATTTTGTTCTTTTTTTTCTTCGGGGCGTTGGCTCATCGAATGTTGCAACCCACCACGCGAAAGCTGCTAAATATTAATTAAGTAGTAGAAGCTTGCTGAGCATTACGGCATTACCTGCGCGGTAAACAGGCTACGATAGCGGAATATAAAATTTTTAATTATACAAATGCCAAACAAATTTAGCGACGACAGCGCGCCCTGGCACTGTAATTAATTCGCGATCACGATCTCGTACATGCTGACGATTAAATGCACTTTTTCGATTGAATTAATTACCTTAAAAGCTGATAACCTGACAATCCCGAGACGCGGATTTTCGTCAGCAAGGATAGCGGATCGCAAATCGTCGCCGGTGATGAAGTCCGACGATGGTCGTAAAAACGACGTGACCGCTTTCTAATTTAGAATGAAACTGCATCGGGATCGGGAAATTTTCGCACCACTTTCGACAGTTTAATCGTTTCCTGCGAAGGCACTAAAGTGCGGTATGCACGTTTTCCGTCCTCAAGAGCGCGACTATTGAAAAAATTCATTCGATAGAGAATGCTTTCTCTCTGTCTTTGACTTATATGGCCATCTTCATTTTAGAGGGTCACAAATAAGTTATTACGTATTTACGACGTGCCTCGTCGAGCACAAAACGGTCGTATTAAGAGCGACAGAAAAAATAGCAATAAACTACACGACAGAAAAAAAATTATGTATACCGAACCTTTGGACTTGAAACGGTGAGGTTCTCTTGCGAAGAAGGTTACCCATCGTGTGAGGAAAAATGGATAGTAAGGACGATCCACTGATCAGTTTTAGTGTCTAAAGAGGAAGAGTAGAGGGCACTTGAGCTTGAAAGTTGTCCCGCCGAGTAATTAACTCATCAACTAGTGAAATATTGTCACGCTCAAGGAATTTCGTCAAAATATAAGCTGCTCTTGACTTTGTTGAGTGCACCCTGTTTTGAAAAACAGTACAAACTTTCCTCACAAGATTGCCGCTTTCAATAGTTCCATCTACCGTCTCGTGTCTCTTTCCCTCTCTCCCGAAGGCTTTTCTGAGGAGCTGTTTGTTATCAAACGCCGCACCCATTTTAGTGACCTTGAGATCGACGTTGACTGTGAGGTCCGGAGAAAACTTGTTTCAAAAGCCTCAAACTCCACTTCCTTTCTTTCCTGGAGGACTTTTGGGGGAAGAGAGAAGATGGGTTGCTTGCCTTATTTTAGTGAGTTATGCTCTGACTTCCACCACCAACTCAAACCCTTCGGTTTTCGCCCCGCGTTTTATAATTCCTTCAATATTGTTTTTTTTTTTTCAGATCAAGGATTCTACCCCTATCCTTGAGAGAAGTGAGATTCAATGCGTTCTGACCGCCCGGCCGGCTGTCTATAAAAGGGAGACAAGCCGCCAGCTCTATATCAGGGTCGAGAACAACTCGATGAAACCCCTTCTACCCTTTCTCAGAACCGTTGCTTTCGATGAAGATCTTTCGGAAGCAGGGAGTCTTCCCGAAAAAAACGTCGGCCGTCAGGGAAACCTTGGACGTCGTTTTAGCGAGGAACCCGATATCCATTTTGTTAGGGGGATTACATCCTCAGAAAACGTACGCGTCCGGGAGTTTCTGTGAACTGCGTGAGGTGACGTGTGACGCTTTATGACGTCATCAATGACCTTGACCTACTTTAGGGACTTGCAAAAATTTCAACTTCCAGCCGGGATGCTTTATGACGCTATCCATGACCTTGACCTTGACCTACATAAGGGACTTGGAAAAAGTCCCTTTCGGGGGGAGGGGGGCTCAGACTCGTGAACTCGCAGATTTCAGAATCACTCCTAAGAAAGCCTACTATAAATCTAGCTCACGCCTTATTATTATATTAGGCTAGGCTAGAAACCTAGAAACTACAGAGGGGAGGGGGTTAGACTCGCGAACTCGCAGACTTGAGAATCACTGCAACAGTGAAAATTCCCATAAGGATGAGACCAGAGCAAAGACATCAAATATGTCAAAATTTCAACTCTCAGCCGGGCTGCTTTATGACGTCATCAATAAGCATGACCATGACCGTGACCTACATTAGGAACTCGGAAAAATTTCAATTTCGTTGCGGGTTTTTCACTGCCATTGCAAACCTGCAATGGCCCATGATTTTTTTTTCAGACCCACCTCCTGTTATAAATACAGCTTTGGCCTTCAAGTAACTAGATATGCAATGCTTCATACGCCAATTGGCTGAGTTCCTCCAATAAGCTGGATATGCAATACTTCAAACACCATCCCTTCCTTGAGCCAGATATGTAGAGCTTAAAACACGATAAAACTCAGGAGGCCCTTTCAGAATACCCCATAAAACAATGAAACGAGTTCCTGCCTTCCTCATTCAACTCCGTTAAAGGAACCGTGTACCCTCTCCCCCCCCCGCCCACCCGGATATAACAGACTTTTGCTTAGCTGAGCATCCCTGGTAGAAACTAGAACTAGACAATAGTACTAAACACAAGAGTCCATAGAAAAACAATATGATTTAAACAAGATTTGCGTGGATCATACAAACCGATCCGGATCACGGATCACAGGTTTTTGATCCGTGATTTGAATGCTTTAAAGTATGCAATATATTGGAAGAAGACTCAAAAAAATCTCGAAACATTCTGCTATAAAGGATTGAAGGCGTGAGAGGATGGAAGACGATTTTCAATTTTAGAGCTGATTGCAGAAGGACCTAGAATTGAAATTTAGGCCTAATTATCAATTGTAATCGATTATTGATATCGAAAAATCGCTCTTGGAACACGTTCGCAATGAGAGACACCCAGTGAGCAGCGAATTTTCCAACTTCTAGGAAGAATTTCTAGATACCACAATTTTGTAGAATTTGTGATGTACCAACGGCTTCGATCTCCCCTCCACACGTTCTAAGAAATTATGAAGCAGGCACGATTTCGCGCGGGTGTGGCTGACCTTGTCACCTTGACCTGATTAAAAGACTTCAAACATATTTCGGCTGGAAGATTGATTGAAAAAGAGCTTTTAAAAAAAAAGGAAGGATTTCTCTCTAGGCGTTACCAAAAATATAAAGATCATCTTTCATGTTTTTTCGCCAGTCGTCTAAAACCCTTCATCGTTTAAAAATTTCCAAAATTTCCAGTTTTGGTAACACACCTTTCATCGCGTTTAGGTAACAGTTGTTTTTGTCCTCCTCAGTCTTGACTCTAGGTAATAAACTAATGCGGTGGGGGGTTCGGACTTCGGAGAAGTTTGCTCTTGATGTTATAAGCGGACCAGGATTGACGACTTATGACGCCACCAACTTATGAGGTCACCATCTTATGACGTCACTATCTCATTACGTCACCGACCTATGACGTCATCATCTTATACCGTCACCGTCTTATACCATCACCGTCTTATACCGTCACCGTCTTATAACGTCACCGTCTTATAACGTCCCTGTCTTCTAACGTCATTGTCTTATAACATCACTAACTTATGGTCACCGTCTTATAACGTCACCAACCTATGACGTGACTGACCTATAACGTCACCGACCTATGACGTCACCAACTTATGACATCACCGTCTTATGATGTCACCGTCTTATAACGTCACCAATTGATGACGTCATTGACTTATGACGTCACCTTCTTATAACGTAACCGACCTATGATGTCACCAACCTATAGCGTCACTGTCCTATGACGTCACTGACCTATCGTTACCGACTTATGACGTCACGGTCTCATAACGTCACCAACCTATGACATCACTGTCTTATAACGTAACTGACCTATGACGTCACCAACCTATGGCGTAACCGACCTATAAAGTAATTGACCTATGACGTCACCATCTTATAACGTCACCGTCTTACAACGTCATGGTCTAATAACGTTACAGACTTATGACGTCACCAAACTTAGGACGTCACCATCTCATTACGTAACCAACCTATGACGTCACTGCGCACTGTCTTATGACGTCACCAACTTATGACGTCACTATTTTATAACGTCACCGACCTAGGACATCACAAAACTTATGACGGAGCTTCATGATGGCTCTCAGAGCCTACTATAAATCTATCCTACGCCTATTCATTATATTAGGATAAGCTAGAAACTACAGAGGGGGAGGGGGGGGGGGCTCGGACTCGAGGGGGGGTTGGGGTACTCGCAGATTTTTGCATCACCCACCAGGTAAAAAATTTTTTTAGAATTCCTCAAGCCTAACCTAACCCAAAATTTTCTCAAGTCCATTATAAATATACTACATATAGTATAGGAAGGCCTACTCGCGGATTCCTCAATCACCTCCCAGGTATTTCTCGAAAAATTTTTCAAGTCCATTATTAGAGAGGAGAGGGTGGAAGGGTGGTGTACTCGCAATTTTTCGATAGTGTATAAGGTCTCAGTAAAGATGTCAATAACTAGCTTGAACGCACGTACCAAATCAAGCTGTCAGTGGGTCTCTTTCTGAGCTTGGGACGTGGAGAAGTTTTGCAATAAAATTCGAATTGTAGTCTCTCTTAAAAGCGGTAAAGTTTAGTATTTTACTCAAGGAAGATGATGTGGCTACATGCGAAGTTCGACCAGTTCCTTCAAGGAGTGAAACTGTCACCACTAGTTCAAAAAAACTTTTTCGTAGTTGGCTGTCTAATGGGAAGCTTCAACTTTCTCTCCACTTTTGGTAGCGCGCAACCCATCAATCCCGATGGATTTTCTCGCCAAAGATATTTACGATACAAGGAATGAGATCGAGACCATGAATAATAACGTACCCGGATACGAATACGCAGCGTTCGAGAGAATTTCTCGAAGGTTTTATTGTGATCGATGGGTCATTCGAAGAACGTTCAACCCTCCTTTCAATGCTGAAAACGTTACAATCACTCGCAAAAGTAAGCTTAACATTCCAAAAAGAACGTGTAATATACAATTATATAATGCTGATTATTCTTGCTGTTTCTCGCTTCTATTCATACTCGAAATTCCGACGAGTGTTTTTCCGTACGGTACAGCTCGCAGCATCTCCGTATAGATTCCTCGCAAAAAGCAAAAGGTAAGTACAAAAGAATTGTTCTACCCTCGCTTCTATTCATTTCACTTGATTTTTCATTTTTATATATTCTCTCCTTCGAGTTATTCGTACTATAATGATATAATAGCGGTATTCTCTTGTCTGCTGATAGCGTAAGCAATTTTAAAAGCTTCTCCGGAAAGACGAACACAGTATCGAGTTGTAAAGCGCTCAACTTCATCTTATATTATTTATCGCGTATTATATTAAAATACTCGCAGTATATTGAAGAGAGGAGCGGAAATCATTGAGTTCCGGATACCATCGTATCGCAGAGAATTCGACGATACACGCACGCACGCTCCACAGTGACGGCGTCGAGGACAATATTTCGCAAATTTTGCAGCTCGCCATTTGCACGTACAAATTACACCCGTCGCGTCGGCTCATTATCGATGTTTTCAAAACGTTCTCATTATTTTCGTTAATTATACGCAAATTTTGGACGAGAAAATTAGGCGATACAATGGTTGGTGGAAGGGCCGGCACGGGTGGTGTGCGACGGATGAGAAGAAAAACGTGATACGCACTTCCATAAATCATGAATATCGGAATAAGTTGAAGAGCCGACGACGGCGACTGCAACGTCGTCGTTAAAGGGAATGAACGCGAGACGCGGCTCGCACGGAATACTAATGATTTTTGAAACTACGACTACGAAAAATAAGAGCGCATTTATTCGCCCGTCAACTCGTATCCTCCACACAATTGACCATTTCAGTCGTGTCAGAAACTGCCGAGTTAATTTCTTAGATGTATTTAACGATAGTAGAATCCTCTCACAGGGGCTCCTGTCTCCCTTCAAGTGGACACCATTGATTCTTGTGTTGTCCTGATCGAACTTCCATTCAAGTGTAATGCATTAGACGCGCCCCTCTTTATGACCTGGTTAGCAATTCTTGAGCCATCACTTATAAATACGCTTATTTACTCCTCCTTCATTTCACTCGATATATTGGATAACGTAAGACATCGCGTCATAAATAGTGATAGCGATGCAATTATGCATACAGAGGAAACGTATGAAGTGCGATCTCCGATAAGGAGGACATGTGTAATGTGGTAGAATCGCGTCTACGAAGTCATTTACGGTAAAAGAAATGCGTACTGAGGATTGCTTGTAACTTTTGTTAGTCGTATAACATAATTTTGACGGTAATGGCCTCTAAATCATGGATTCGCGATGCACTCACACCCTGAAATATAGCGCAGACCTTTTTCTCACCCTTACAATATCCTACTTACGCGTATATTTATGGATAGTGCGATACAATAAATACGAATATTGTATGTAAATGAACAGAGCGCGGATGGACCCGAAGCGTAATACTTTTACAAAAATAATACGCTACTACAAAAAGAGAGAGAAAAAAAGAATCATACCAGCGTCGAATACAGTAAGTGCTGGCTATTTCGTTGCAGACAATATCACATTCCCATACATTTTGAAACGCTAAAAAGATTTCCAAACGAGGAAAACACGCCGGCTTGTAGCCGCATCAAAATTTCAATCTAATCGTCTGAAAACGAGGATCGTGATATGGAAATCAAGAAAAGGTTCTGTAATTTCAGAAATCAATGTTGTCAAATAAAATTCGCAACGGGAATCAGAGAATCAAATTCTTTGTTTTCATTGTCGTTATAGTTCATCAAATGAATAAGACGTGGGTGCTATTTGAGGTTAGATTCTGGAGCGTGAGAAGGATTCTTTCAGTGATTGGGTTCGTAGTACATATAGGGGTCAATGAGAGAGTGTAAAGAAGAAAGTGAATCTGTGAGCATGAGAAATTTGCCACTAGAAGGAAGTTCAGAAATGCGGGAAAGACAGGCAAATATTGCCATCAATTCGTCAGTAAATATGGAGACTGTGTTATAGACGCGATGAGGGACAATGGATCCGTGCATGGAATATGCGTAAGCTGTTTTGATTTTAGTTTTTGAACCATCAGGGAGACGAAGAGTGTGATCTGGATATTCTTGAATCAGGTTTCTTACGTGGATGGAGAAGGTGCTTTCAGATTAGGGAATTCCTGTGAGATTTAAACGGATGGTCGGCTGGGTAAGTGTCCAAGGTGGAGATGACATGTAAATAAGTAAGAGGGCGGTAACTGTGAACGGCTCTTTGAGGAAATGTTTGAATTGAAGTTGGGCATGTTTGTTTCGGAGGGCTGGAGGAAGACTGTTGTTTGGTTTGAAGATGGAATTAAAAATGGAGAGGTGAGGGAATTGGGAGCCAAATGATAATGAGTTAGAGGTAGAATGAGTTGGTGAAAGTGAAGAGGAGGTTCGGCAGCTTCGGCGCATGAAATAAGTTTAGGACTTGTTGGGAAGGTTCCCAAGACCATCCTGAGGGAGGAGGTTTGAATGGTGCCCAGCAAGGAGAGGACCGATTTATTTGCTAGCTTATAGACAGGTGTTCCATAATCTAGCCACGAGCGAATAAGACTTTTGTAAAGATGAAGAAGAAGTTTTTTGTTGCAGCCTATGGGAGGGTAAATGATACATACGAGTGCATTTAGCTTTGAGAATTTCGATGTGATGAGTCCAAATGAGCTTTTGTTCAAAATATAAACCAAGGAGTTTGGCGGAGTTGGGGCAGGGGATTTGAACATGTTGTAAAGGAAGAGGTGGAAGGGTAGGAACGGGATTTCTTTTTTTGAAGATGACGAAGTAAGTTTTAGTTGATGAGAAACGGAAACAGTTTGAGCTTGACCATGTGGTAATGGCATCAAAAGTTTCTGTAAGATGGAAGGGAGGTGACCTCGAAGATCGTATTCATAAAGTTTTCCTTCGATGAAGTAACTCCATAATCGAGGAAAGGCTTCCTAGAGGTCAAAAAATATAAGATTACAAAGATGATTTAGTTAGTGGAGATTCGTTTATTTCGGATTGGAGGTAAAAAGAGGTTGAGTGTGCGTCATTTTCCGAAGTCATATTGGAAAGAAGAGAGAAGGTTGTGTGATTCTAAGAACTTTTTGAAATAGTTTTCCAAGTACACTGGACAGGGCGAGGAGATAAGTGAGTGAATTAGGGTGAAGGTTTTTGAGCATGGCGACGTGGATATTGTCCAGCAACATAGTGCAGATTTTGGATGAAGACACTAAGAAAACAAATTTAAAATCACTGTAGCTGAGTTGCTAGGGGATAATTTTCTTTGTTTGGGAAGTTCTGCGCTTCAGAAAATTCGAACGACCGTTTCTGCATCTTACATCTGTATTTACTCTTCAATCAGGGCCGTGCCTACCATATGGCGACATGAGCAAGTTGCCGGGGCGCCAGAAACGAACCAAGAAATGGAAATTTTGACTAAAATTACACAGAATTTTGAAAAGTTTATGAGATTTTTTTTTTTATTCGGGTCAAGAGAGTGAAGTGAAGAAAGTGATTCTGCGAGGAGGAGAAATTGGCCACAAGAAGAGAGTTCAGAATGCAATGAGAAACAATGGATCCGTGTGTGGAATATGCGTCAGCCGTTTTGATTTTAGTTTTTGAGCCATCCTTGAGACAGAGAGTGTGATCTGAATATTCTTGAATCAGGTGAAGATGCTGTAGATGTCAAGTGAGTCGGCGAAAGTGAATAGGAGGTTTGGCAGCTTTAGCGAGTAAACCAAGTTTAGGACTTGTTTGGAAGGCTCCCAAGACCATCCTCAGGAAGGTTTGAATGGTGTCTAGCAAGGAGAGGACCTATTCATTGGCCAAGTTATAAACCGGTGCTCTATAATCTAGTCGCGAGCGAATAAGACTTTTGTAGAGCTGAAAAAGGAGTTTCTTGTTGCAGCCTTTGGAAGGGTGAGAGATAAATTTCAATATATTTAAGGCACCAGTGCATTTAGCTTTGAGAATTTTGATGTGACGAGTCCGGGTGAGTTTTTGATTAAAATGTAAACCAAGAATTTTGGCGGCGTTGCAGGAGAGACTTTGAAAGTTTTGTAAAGAAAGAGGTGGCAGGGTAGGAATGGGATTTCTTTTTTCGAAGATGACAAAGTAAGTTCGCGATGAAAAACGGAAACTGTTCGTGCTTGTCCAAGTGGTAATGGCGTCAAGAGTTTCTTGGAGGAGTCTGTGGGCTCGAAGAGGATTAGTTGAGCGGATGGAAATGTTGTAGTCATCTGCGAAGAGACGTTGCGGGAGGAATTTAGTGATATCGTTGATAGCTTTTAAGAAGGTTAAAATAGAAGGGAGGTGACCTCGAAGACCGTAATCATAACATTTTTATTGCGATGTATTACCTCCATACTCGAGAAAAGGCTTCCTGGAGGTCGAAAAATACTGAGTACAGTGATGATTTAGTAGGTGAAGATTCGTTTATTTTGGATTGGAAGTAAAAAAGGGTCTGAGTAGAGCTGCGTCCCTTTCTGGAGCCATATTGAAAAGGAGAGAGGGGGTTCTTTGATTCCAAGAACCAGAGGAGTCTTTTATTCAGGACTTTTTGAAATAATTTATCAAGTACACTGGATAGGATGGTTTTGTCTTTAGGGACGCTCATCCTGAATTTTGCACAGGGCGCCAGAATAGCTTTGCATGGCCCTGTCTTCAATTGTTTTAATACACTCGTAGCACATGTATGAATTGCAAGATTTTCATGTCGTAGAGTTTAGAACTAAAACTTCCCCGTACTTCAGCATAATTTTGCGTGTGACTTTTGGTTATCGATTTACTGTCCATCCTCGATTATATTTCATTCCTGAAAACCTGAGGCTGGATTTCTTCAAAAATGAACTTCCGTGATATATCGTTACCGAAACCAATAAAATAATCTGACGTTTGTGCATTCCCCAACAACATGGTGTTTTTCTCCAGAATCTATTGCAGTTTACGAGCGAAAAAATAATTCGATTTCGTCATTCAGTCGAAAAAACGTTATACGTCTCAACTTACATACATGTACTTCACGTAAGTTCGAAATGCTTGATTTGTCTTCCCAAAGGACTCGGACTTTTGCAGTTCGTACAACAGCTGCACGACGCAATATAACCAGCTGACCTCTGACTCCTTTTGATGGAAATTTCCCTAGTGGTAGACACTTCACTTGTTAAAACAGTACTTCGTTCTTACATTCATTATGACGATACCACGACTTGTGTATGGTTCAGAGCGTTTGAAGTAAATTTAAAGAAGCAAGTTAAATTTTTGCAGTTGCATTGATTAACCAACTTTCGAAACACTTGCGAATTATTTCGTCAACTTTGAGTCGAAAGAATGATGTGCAAGTTGTAAGCAAATTGCCCTAGTTTTCATTCTTCAATATTAATTTGTGCATGCACGAGCGATAATAGGGATCCGAAGTGGAGTACGAAATTCTCTTCTAGAAGAAAGACGAGCACTCGGATTCCCGTATTTTACTAATTAGTGGTTCGGATATAGCGAGACGTTCGAAATCTTGACTTTATTTCTAATTTATTGCATTAGAGTAGGCAATCGTTGATACCCTCGCGTACAAAACTTTCTTACTTGAGACGTAGATTTGTTCGGGGAGGGAAAAGTTCGTCGACTTTGTTTTTCTTCTTTCCGACCGTGACGTGTTTTTCAAATTTTGCATGTTCTAGCCACCGGGATCATTGTACAATGCGTAATATTTTTTCATTTTTTTTTTCTGTCGTTCATTCATTATTTCAGCCTAATATAAATGCATGTCGTGCGGTATTTACGTCATTCGGTGGAAGGCATTAAATTAGGAGAGGTCGTACGGTAGGTTGGGGGCAACACACCGGTGTTTTGTTACGTTCTCGAAGTTTATGACTTCGTGTGACGTCGAATTGCAGATAAGTCTATTATACCGAGAGTTATTATTTGGGTGGCGTTTCAGTTGTGGGACAATACTCGTATCGTGAACGTTCGATAAATGGAACAGGAGTTTTGAGTTCGTGTTTTGTTGCGGTATCTGTTCTAGTTACCAAATTGAATGACTGATCTTTTCAAAAAAGAAAAAACTTTAGCGACCATGTTTGAAATTTGTTGCTCATAGTGAAATACATACGTGAATATGACGTCCGGGAGGAAACATGACCATGGGGCTTGGAAAATTCTCGAAGTCCCCTCCTATCTTATTTCGCTGACAGAGGTCAAAAATTTTCCGAATTCCTTCCTATTACCTATAGCTCGGAAGTCGAAATTTTTCAAGTCCCTCCTATCATATACATAAGCGGCTGAGATCGAAAATTTTTTCCAAGTCCCTCCCATATCATATAATAGTATCAACGTATAGCTTGGAAATCGGTGAGAATAGCCTGATCAAAACAGCTCATCCAAGTAACTGGATATACAATGCTTCATACACCAATTTGTTTAGCCCCTCCAATAAGCCAGATATGCAATACTTCAGACACCGCCTCTTCAATAAAGTCCAAGTCCCCTTTTGTATCATCTTGCAGCACTGATAGCCTGATTAATATAGCTCATTCAAGTAAGGAACTAGATATGCAATACTCCATACACCAATTGGCCTAGTCCCTTCAATGAGTCAGATATACAACTTTTCAAACACCATAAGACTTATAAAACAGATTCCCTGCCCCCTCATTCAACTCCGTTAAAGAATCCGTGAGTTTTTCGACTTCACGCGGCTAAAAAGGCTACGGGTTTGATTCTTATTTTTTATTGAACTGCGAACTCCCTACCACCTCAAGTCCCTTCAACTATTAAACAACTATTTGGCCCTTAATTTTTGCAAATTCAACGAGAAAATTTTTGTCTTCCTTAATGACGTTGGAATCCCCGTAAGATCCTCCTTCTAGGACACTTATTAGGGTCTCTCATTTCCAAGATTTTTATGGACTCGAGTATATTAATACTTGCAAAGCCCGTATATTCTAAAACACAAACAACAACGTCTTTAAATAATGTAATTAAAGATGAAAAGTTGCATGAGCGCTTTCGGCACGACTGCCATCAACGGATGCGAAAAATACAACTGAAAATCACACATCGCAATAAACAGAGTACAGAGGTAGGTGCTACATGCAGATACAAGAAAAAAGTACAAGAGAAGTACAAGAAAAGGATGGAATACTACAAATCTGTTTCGGCGTAAGATGGTGACTCACTGAATACGCTATTATTAAGTGCGTCGGCGTGTATGAAACGGTTTAAGACTTTGAAATCGTGTCGCTGAGAATATTTGGTAATTTCAATATTCTCGAGCGCTTTCCGGCGCCGTTAATTGTTTTCGAATTGGAGGATCTTTTCTTCATCTCCAGTATGCTCCTCTTCCAAAAGGTGTTTCGAGAACTCAGATTTGGAAGGTTTTTTGTTCTCGTATGCTTTGACATGGTCAGTAATCTTTGTCTCGAACGATCTTCCCGTTTCCCCTACATAAGCAGCAGGACACTCACGGCAAGACAGTAAGTACACTCCACTTCTTGATAAGGAGGGGGTCGAATCTTTACCTTTGGGGAACAGCCTCCCAAGCTATAGGTAGGGGTAAAACATGGGTGTGACATTGATGACTCTCAGCTCACTTGCAATATGAGAAGTTAGATTGGGGAGGTAAGGAAGTCGAGCGAGCATCCTCTTCTTAGTACTACGGAGGGAAGGCTCGAGAGTAGTCGTCGACATAAGTGCCTTTCTAATTAACTTCCTCCGGATCATACCATCAATGTCTATGTTGATCATGTTCACCTCTGCAAGGTACTTAAGGATCGTAGTTTCCTTAGCAAAGGCTTGGGGAGTCAGAGGGGTCGTGACCAACCGGTGGATGAAGTAATTGAAGGCGGCAATTTTATGCTGAAAGGGACAATAAGAAGAACCATGGATTAAAAGATCAGTGGTGGTAGGTTTCCGGTAAATGCCGAAGGAGTACCCGTCAGTGAGGGCAGTTATCGACAGGTCCAAAAAGTTAAGGTGGTCACCACCGATCTTCATGGTGAACTTAATAGAAGGATAGAAGGTGTTAAGGAATTCTAAGAATTCTTGAAGTAGTGAAGGGGGTCCAGTCCATACACAGATGACGTCGTCAACATAACGTCTCCAAAAAGCAATATGGGTGAGAAGAGGGTGGCCTGACTGAAAAACTTGATTTTCTATGAAGACCTCAGAGATGAGGGACCTCAGAGGTGATCCAATAGGGATACCAATGTCAGGAGGGAGCCGGTAAATGGTCTGATTAAACTGACATATATTGGAGGCGAGGCAAACTTGAAGAAGGAAGGTAAATTCGGAAATGAACGATTGGGGGACTTCTGCCTCGTGTAATATTTTCTCAATGCGCTCACATGTGGATTCAAGGGGAACGTGGGGAAAGAGACTTACCACGTCAAAAGAAACTAGAGTACTTCCATGAAGAGGGGGGTTATTGATAAGAGCTTCGGATAACTCAAGTGAGTTCTTTAACGAAAGTGGGGGTTGGAAGTCGGTGAGGCGCTTGAACCACCTATCAAGGTATTTGGCCAGCTTATAGGAAGGGGACGAAATAAAAGATACCACAGGGCGCATAGGGGACCCATCTTTATGGACTTTTGGGAGGCCGTAGAGGCGAGGAGCCATGGGGTTAGAAATTAGAATGGCCTTCTTAAGAGGTTCCTTATCAAGAATGAACTTACTTTTGTTGATAGCGCTGCGGATGACTTCCTCAAGAAAACCTTTCAGAAAAAAGAGACGCTGAAAGTCAAACTAAGTCGGAAAAAGAACAAGAAAATTGATGACTTGATCGCCAAAAAGAATCTAGCTTCCAAGAAGACAAACGGGGTCCCTCCCCCTCACAATTTCTTTACTCAGTTGGTGAATCACTCTTCCACCCAACTCAATGAAACAGAGGAAGAATTCTTGAAGAAGCCAAACCGTATTCTTCTCCCTTTAAAGCTCCGTCCTGCTTATTACGGCATTAACTTTGCCGGCAGAAGTATTCCATCCCTAAGACTTCTCTGAACCGAGTTATGCGCCAAAAATTGACCAATATGCCAAAAAACTCAAAAATTAGAAATCGTTTAGTCCCTATGACGTCACACAACAATCCCGAGCTCGGAAGTCAAAATTTCAACGAAGAACCTATACTAGAAGGATGGAATTTAAGAAATTTGCCGAGAGCCATGTGGTATCCTGCTAAAAATCCAAATAGACCAAAATAGTCCAAGTCCACTCGAACAACTTCCCAAGTTCCAGCGGTAAAAATAGTCCAAATCCAAGAGAGGTCAAAATTCTCCCAAGTTTCCTTCCTATCCTACATTGCAGGCGGGTCCAACTTTATCCAAGTCACTCTCCTATCATCATAATCATGGACATTTTTTTGGAAATGATGACGTCACAAAAGTCGAACGCGGATGCGCTAATCCCTTCCCCCCCCCGTCCCTCCACACAACAAAACAGATAGCGGGTCTCCTGCTAGAAAAACTTGGCAGGGTCCATTACGATTAAGAAAATCTGATCGGTAGTACAGTGAATAATTGTCGCTAATTAAACGATGGCAACGCCGAAAAAGAAATTAGATCTGAAGAAGAGAACCAAATAGATTACTACCATTGGAAGAAGAAGTGAGAAAACGCTATGTGAACACGTGATTCAAACGAGAAATGAATCGCAGTTAATTCTAGCCAATCAGAGACGGCCGTTGATTTTCGTTGATCATAACACTAGTCAACAGCCAAAAAATTGCTGGAACGAGAATAGGTGATTCTTAAAGTATTTTTCACGCTAAATTCAATGCCGTTTTCCGTTTTTCGCTAGCAGGTCTAGATTTCCTGTAATCGTTGCAACAACGAGTTGATTTTTGCAACAAACTGCCGCGCATCGTCGCGGAACGCATCGAGGATAGCAGTATCATACTCTGCGAACCTGCGTTACGTTCGCAACGATGCGCGGCAGTTTGTTGCAAAAATCGGCACGTTGTTGCAACGATTACAGGAAATCTAGACCTGCTAGCGAAAAACGGAAAACGGCATTGAATTTAGCGTGAAAAATACTTCAAGAATCACCTATTCTCGTTCCAGCAATTTTTAGGCTGTTGACTAGTGTAATAGTTATTTGAGGTATACGACGTTTCGGTAGTTGTGTACAATACGGCACTACCTTCCTTCATATAAGTAGAAGGAATCGCTAGCTGTTTCACTGTTCGGTTTCTCCAGCAGTACATGTCGGATGCCCGACTAGCGCGTTGAGCTGCTTGTTATCGTTGTTACGCAGTAGTTTCTCTTGTGACTGTCGACCTGGTTTTTCCGGCGGCTTTCCAATGAGATGCGAGTACAGTTTAAGGGCGCTCGGTGTTTCCAGCGCTAGCGTATTTTCTTATGGTAGTCGACCTGGGTTCTCCGGCGGCTTTCCAATAAGACACGAGTACCATTGAGAGCGCTTGGTTTTTCCAGTGCTATTGAGTTAACGTCGCGACTCGCGGGTGCTCGGATTTGCCAACACTCTTGAGTTAATGTCAGAATAGCCGAGTAGTAGCATTGGCTATGATTCTTGCGCAAAGTTAGATAAAAGCGCAGAAGGTATTAAGGAGGAGAAAGGTGGTGGTTGGTGGGACTTTCGGGGGTTACCAAACCCCCCCTCCTTGGCGTTGTCAATTGCGCCTAAGATAGTATATCAAGAAGTGTACACGAGAATGTACTGATGAAAATATATGGTCGTAACAGGTCGGAAAATTCAGAAATTTGGTTTCAAATCTTCGGAGGAGGGACGAAGGGGAAAAGAATAGCTTCCGATCAATGATGAGATGGTGAGTAGCCAAGTTGAAGGGAAGCAACCAGATCTCAAGGAACTACGTCTCTTCACTCTGAATTTTTCATTATGACAACGAAATTATAAAATCTTGAGTCGAAATTTTCCCTTATCACCTCCCTCGCATACCTCCCGCTTCGACATAAGAATTTGAACCAACTTGTTCCGTTTCTTCTTCGAAAGTCATTATTCATTCCTATCAGAAAGTTTTCTTCGGTACACACCCAGGGGAAATGCGACGGACGTTCGGGTAGATGAAGAAACGAAAAATTTCCAAGAGACAGCATCTTTCGCCAACTTCGATGCAATTGAGAAGAATTACATTCGTGGAAGCATGCACTTCGGTTTTGACGAATTGTTTCGATCAGTCGGAAGAATAACGTGCGGCATTAAATTTGCAACGAGTACTTCCACCGACTGCGAGCTTTTGCACGTTTTTAATTTCATCGTTATTGTTTTTGCTTTTTCCGACGCGTGCGAGACAACGTCATTTCAATTTTCCATCGCGTACGGTTGGATATCGGTCACGGAAAAAAACAGCATACTCGAGAGTTACGAGCGCACCAAGTCGGTTATAAATACGACTTGCATTTTTTACGAGGTCGCTGCATACCACCAGGGAAATTTATTACCAGCAGGATCCAGAAGGCAGCTGCTGGGCTATACTTTGAGTATATGTGTATACGTTGTCTGCTACAAAGTTAGGAATCTGAAATCCTGTGGGAAGAAACATCAACTGTTCCGAGAACGTGAATACATTTAAGGTGAAGCGTATAAAGTATTGAAAAACGTTTCCGAACGAGTGCCTGTTTGAATTATTTTTCCGCTTATATAAACCGTAAAATAGATTTTATCCGGCTTTCGTATCGTGTCATCGAGACATATACTCAACTGTGGAGCACGAATGCGTGTACAAACGACATCGACGCGCGAAATTGAAATCGTAATATGTACGATCCATTTCACGAATATTCTTTAAAAGGAGGAGAAGATGTCGAAGTCTAAAGTAAAGGAAGCCATTTTCTCGCTGTTCAGCCTGAATTGATGCCAAAATTATGAATACTCGTTTTAAAGGTTCAGTAATAATACACGTGTTGGGAGTGTTTTGAAGAGGCGCTACCACCACCGATGAATAAAATATTATACCTTGGAAAAAGTAAGAAAATACGATTTATAAAATAAAAGTAATAAATCCTACTTTACGCCTGCTCTGACCGTGACCATCAAAAGTAAATACACGTCTTCGATTGAGCGGTTTAACTCCGGCGAGAATTGGCTATTTACAGTATCAACATACTGCGTAACTCACCTGAAACATAAAACAAATGAGACCAAATTAGTTTCCGAGGAGTGACGTAACAGCAGCGTAGTTCATGATAAAGTTGCAAAAGTTTTGGAATACGCGTCAGAAAAATTCGAAAGATATCAACCTGCCTCACACTCGTCATCAGGTCTATATAGGAGCACGTCATCGGACATGGAAATGACGTTTTGTGTGGGATTAACCTTTTCTGAAGCGAAAACAAGTTCAGTGATGACGACAGACAAAGATAAAATAAGAGATGACGTTGCCTAGGGTAGAGGGAAATTTTTACCATCACATTTCGGTTGTCAAATTAGACAGAAACTTATTTTTATTGGTGAAAACATTACGAATTGTCTTCTCAAGAATATCTTAAAATTTCCACTTTCTGAACATGGCCTTTCCTCGGCAGATCGAGTAGATGACAAATTCAGGCTTCAAGGATTCTTTGTTTCATTGTTACGTTCCATCCATACTAACAAATAATTTTTTTCTATACATGATGTTGAAACAGCGTTTTGACTGCATCTATAGGTGCGGTCAAAGTACTAGTTTTACCCACACCGAGATAAGCGTGAAAGAAAAAATAGAAGTGTGAAAGAAAAACGAATTAGCCAATCACGTTCGAGGATTAGCGTGAAAGAAAAATTAGAAGTGTGAAAGAAAAATGAATCAGCCAATAACTTTTGCATGTTTGTTACTTTTAACATCATTTATAGAAAAAAATATCTTACAATACATGTGGGTATCGTGAACGTTCACCAACTCGGCAAATTGCTCTACTCGCCTCCGGCTCGGATCGCAATTTTTGCCTCGTTGGGTAAACGCTCACTTTACCCACATGTATAGTAATATACTATTACGGCTCTAGTAACTAAACGTCTGTGAATTCAGAATTTCCAACAAGTGAATGTAACGAATTCAATTAGAAAAAATAATGCAGTTCAAGACTGGTGTACATCTATGCGGATCTTGGGGAGTTCTTCAATCGATGAATGAAACAATCTTTATTTTCAAAAAGAAAAACGAAAAAGATCAGATTAAGACAGAATTCAATGAAACATACGGACTCCTCGAAGGTACGATCCATTAAAACTGAGGAGGGGGTGATACACAGGAACGTATCTCGCTCGTTCAATTTTAATTCTTTGACTTTAATTTTATATTATTTTTATTTACTCTTTATTTTCCGGACTTTTACTTTTAAAAATTCTTCATTTTTTTTTCAACTTTGGTTTCCAAAATTGTGTAGTTCTGAGTGTAGGTATTTCGTTTTGATAAAATAAATCTGTTACCTTCCTGTGCATCATCCCTTCCTCAGACAAAATTCAATGGCACTGCCGGCACTGAGGTTAACAATAAGTAATTTTAATTATTGATAAAGTCACGTATTTTGTCTCTTTCCTCCCTTCTTGATACGGAACTCGTTTTCGTAGGAGCATGGGAAAGAAAGTGAATGAATAGCTGTAAAGCAAAAAATTTCGACTTCTTCTGGTTATATTTAGGCCTTGGGTGGGAGGGGGAGGGAAAGGGAGAAGAGGGAACTCCCAGATATCTTTTATTTTTTTTTATTTTTATTCATTATTATTATGATTATTATTATTTATTTTAGGGTGGTACTCGCAGATTTCTCCATCACCTCCCACGTATTTTTTATTTTTAATTTAATTTTAATTTAATTTTAATTTAATTTTAATTTTGATTCAATTTTAATTTAATTTTAATTTAATTTTAATTTAGTTTTATTTAATTTTATTTTATTCTCTATTTTATTCTTATTTATTTTTTTTTCGAAAGAGGGTGGTACTCGCAAATTTCTCAATCACCTCCCAGGTATTTTTTAATTTTAATTTAATTTAAATTTAATTTTAATTTAATTTAATCCTAATTTAATTTTAATTTCAATTTAATTTAATCTTAATTTAATCTTAATTTAATTTTAATTTAATTTTAATTTAATTTTAATTTAATTTTAATTTAATTTTAATTTAATTTAATTTTAATTTAATTTAATTTAAATTTAATTTTAATCTAATTAAAATTTAATTTTAATTTATAATTTTAATTTGATTTTAATTTAATTTTAATTTAATTTTAATTTAGTTTTAATTTAATTTTAATTTAATTCAATTTTATTTTAATTTAATTCACTTTTATTTTATTTTATTTTCTATTTTATTTTTATTTTTATTTATTTATTTTTTTTTCGAAAGAGTGTGGTACTCGCTGGTTTCTCTATTACCTCTCAGGTAATTCACGAAATAGTGTATAGGGTGTCAGAAAAGACATGAAACATGTCAAAAGATGAAGAAAATTAGAAACGTCGCTATTCGGATGAAATACTGGAATCAGAAGATTTTTTTACAGGGAACCAGTTATATCGGATGGAGGGGCTGGAAAGAAAGGCGAACCGTTCACCGTCCGGCAACGCTCGGAAGTCAAAAATTTTCGAAGTCCCTTTCCTATCATACACAGCTCGGAGGTTGGTGTAGCCCCTTCGGTTTACTAGATATGCAATGATTCATACACCAATTGGCTTGGTGCCTTTTATGAGCCAAATATGCGACGCTTCAAACACCTCACGGCTCAGAGCGCTCTTCTAAGGTGCAGCTTGGAGATCAGTTTAGCCCCTTCAGTAAACTAGATATGCAATGCTTCATACATCAATTAGCTTAACCCCTTCAGTGAGCCAAATATGCAACGTTTCAAACACCACAAGGCTTATAACGCTTGTCTAAACTCCGTCAAAGAATTTTCCAAGTGCCCCTCCGATGATTTACCTACAGCTTGGTGGTCTGTGTAGCCCCTCCAGTAAACTAGATATGCAATGCTTCGAACACCAATTGGCTCAACCCCTTCAAAAAGCCAAATATGCAACGCTTTGAGCACCACAAGACTCAGGGCGCTCTTCTAAGATCCTGACTCTCCTCCTTCAACTCCGTTGAAGAGCCCGTGATTTTTCATCGAGGAACCTGTCCTATAAAGGGCTTTTTTGGAAAATTTGCTGTGCGTCGTTCGCCGTGCGCTGTGGATGTCTGGCGGACTTGAAACTTTCAAACTTGGGCACCGTCTGGCAAAGCGCCTTTGACAACAATTTGATTTCTAAGCCATGCTTGATAGGAGGGAGCCTTGGAAAATTTCGACTTTCAAGCTACTTATGATGGGAAAGGGACTTGGCAAAATACAAGTTCTCTTCGTTCATTTTACCCAGCATATAATTTCCATTTGAAGCCCTATTGAATCTCTGAAGCCCTTCGCATTCGAGGGCCTCAAGTGGAAACAATGTTTACTGACAAGTTTGTGAAGAACTTATCTCATATCGTTCTCAAGAAGAATGAAGATACTTCATTCTTATCAAGAATGATCAGCCAACGTGAGATGGTTTTCAAGAGCCAAATATCTTATGCCTTCACGCCAAGTGGCTTTGCCTCATTGATTTATGTATCCCAGACACGACTTCCGGTCAAACCTAAACACTCTCCGAACTTTGAGATATCAAACCTCGGATGAAATCATACCTTTGAACTCAACATTCCCCAACACCAGGAGTATTTCTCTGTATCAGATGATGCTGTAAGAGTCCGAATGACTCAACTTGCTTCGATATTCAGTTCATTCAGTTCCCAATATACCGTGCTGAACTTCTATCTGACGTCAATTTTCGGTCGATATCCAGATCGAAGTCGAATGGATCGAAAATTCACTTCTTTCGAAGTCGTGGTCACGAATCGACTTTACGTTCACGTTCATATATGGTCAACAAAGTTTTCATTCTCCTCATTTGCCACGTTCATTCCAGGTCGATTTGTAGTTTTCTCGTCATTCACGCTGGTCGGCTTTAAATCGACTTCGAATTAACTTCGATCAAGAGTCGATTTCGTGTGGGGTCGATTGTAAGTCGATTCGTATTTCTCTCGTAATGTATCCTAGTAGACTTCAAAACCACAGTCACTCCCGTATACAAAAGTTCTGCGTGTTCCTGCGCCACTCGCAGCTACAGAATCAGAGTCATCCTCTTTCTCTTACAAAGCACCATCACTTACCACCGTTTGACAAAATCCGTATCTATTATATCGCAGAGAAATCAATTTTCACCCTATGCACACTTGATTATTGATCAGTTCTTTATGTCTATTGTCTATATTCGAATTTTTCATCATTCATCATTATAAAATCAAAGCATTTGTTTTTCAAATCTCGCTCAGCATTTCTCACTTTTCCCACGAGATTCCAATCTTCAATCAAGATGTTTAACCTTAATTATTATCATTTGCTGATCCTCGCCGTTTGAAACGACTTTCAGCTCTATCAATCAGGGAAAAAAGTTCAAAACCATATTTTCATACTTCGAAATTAGCCGCAGCGACCTCATCAATTTCTATTTTATTCTCTGTCTCCTTCCGCGTACTCTCCTTTCCTCGCGTTGCCAATACTTTTCCACACAAGAATTCTGCTTTTTGCAAAAAATCTGGTCAACAACCTGCAATTTATTGGTCTTTTTTTACGGTCACGTATGTTTTCTTTCTAAACTATAATTAATATTTTCATTTGCGTTTCATTTCCCCATTAAACAATAGCCTCTATAATTTTAGGCGTGAATTACTACGAAATGTACCTATTTTTTTTTCTATATTTTTGAACGTTTTCGGAACCACGGATTTCCCCGGCATATGAAGGCCCACTTCTATAAATTAAAGTGGCGAAATAAACCAGAGACTGTGGTCGTTCCAAATGAAATAATTTCATGTTGCTAAGCTGTACAATAATAACTTCTGGCGAAGGAAAGTAGTCGCATTCGCTCTATATTATTCTTAAAATATAGATCGAAATTCTTTCCTCATTCTATTTTGATGTTTGGGTCTATTTCGTTCACCTAAGATACTCGCTTTGAAGCGCCTTTTTTATTGGGAATAATTCTTAGATGTCAGTATGTGCCTTCGAACAAACTGGTCAATGCAGGCACAGTCTGACTATTAAAATTTTCATTATCAATGTTACGGCCGGCATTATTTGAATCGCTCGAAAAGTTGTTTTTTCGCAAGACAAATTCGATGTCACATTCGGTTGTCAAAAAACAGCGATCATCTCTCTCAAAGATGGACAGAAAACTTGAAATTGAAAAGCAATTCATTATTGTAGAATGTTTTTTTATTATTCCAATGCGGGAGGCTCGTCGCTGAACGTCCATAAATTACGATATTGTTTTATTTTTTCTTTTCATTTTTCCTTTTTTCATTGTCTAATTTGGAAACTATAAGAAAGCACAATTTTTCCTTGTTTTTATCTCTCATTCTGTGTTCACACGTGGTTGATGCGTGTAACATTTGACAAGAATTGTTTTATGTTAATTTCATCCTTCGTAAAGGAAATAACAAACGCGGGACAGTAAAAACTAGAGCGAGAGTCAGCGAGGGAGGAAAAAAGTATACGAAAGAAAAGATGGCATTTTTGTATCAAATGTCCGATGGCGGTATACGGATGGGGAAAGGAACGAGGAGGGAAAATATATAACGTCTTCTTTTGGCCTTACTCTTCGGCGGTTCCTACAATTTAAAAGTGTCGTTTTCTTTTTTTTTTCTTTCTCATGCGTAATTCTCAGCGAACGGATACAGACGTTGAACAGAGAACGCGATTTATTTTAACCCCTATCGAAGATATATATACGGTATTATAGTGGCTATCGCAAAACATACGAAGATAATACACTGTTGTGGACTAGTACCCTATATTCGCGTGTATAATGTGTACGTAAGTTGTCGTTGTCCCAACGTCAACGTTTAGGTGAAAACTTTCGCCATTAAGTTCAAGGCTACGTAGGGTTTTGGTGTTGTCGTGGCGACCGCATATGTGTGACCACGATGCGATGAAAAAGATAGCGACGAATTAAAATTGATCGTCTTTTCGACACGTATTATTTTCCAGTTCTCTCTGCTGTTTTCATACTTCCTCTGCTTTTGTACTTCTTTCTTTGCACACGTAATTAATCGTTCGTTAAAGCAAAAACTGTATCCCCGTGCGTGGGAATTCAATTTCGTAATAGTCCGGAAGAGTCATCATGGAAGTGTGCATTTTCGGAAAAAGGACATTTAATATTTCGGACGATAAATGGTGGTAATTTACTTGTGACAGGTGTAAACAAGACTTGTTTCATGTCTGATAACAACTTGATACTGCGATGTTTACAATCATCTGTCTTTCGCTATATATCTTCAATTCGTACCACACTACCTAGGCGTGATCGCTCCTTGAAATTAATTCAAGTATAGTACCTTGCTTGCCAAGAGGAGATAGGAGTCGTCCATGCAGGGGTAATATGTGATCTTGAAGAGTGGATGGACCAAAACCATAGCTAGCTGAATTTTCATCTCACAGAAATGAAGAAGGGGCGATATTTCAACAAGCACCGCCGCAAAATGGGGAAAGTTGAGATACCCTTGGAGCGTAACGGATTCGGGAAATTGTACGTTAATCAGGTGTCAGCACACTTTTTTCGAGAGTAAGGTGTGGAGAAGTGAGCGAGGTGAGCTAAAACGGTATCTCCTTGAGATTTGGAAAGATAAAAAACTCACCCCAAGTAATCTCATTCCGTGCACGCTAAGGAACCATGGATCTACATTTGCCGCTAAGATAATGAAGGAGAAAATACCACATCTACGATTACTATACCCCATGCTGCCGCTGGGGCTGCTGCTTCAATATCTGCAATCAGCACCACCACAAATGGATCGCTCAGGAGGGAACGCCAACAAAAGAAGAAGAAGAAAAAGTTCCAAACTTTAGGGGGTATTGGGTTTCTTGGCACAACCACAAAGATGAAGATCATGTTTCATGTCTTTTTAAAATTTTGCCCAATCAGATAATTATGTTGTGGATAATGCGAGACAAAAATATTTGAGAGTTCTAGGCTAAGGCTTTAGAGCGGCACACTCGCTTGATCTAGTATAAGCCTACTTTAGTATATTTCAGGCTGATGAGATAGGGAGGCCTCACTCGCTCGACCGCTCGTTCGTCCCGCTTCTTGGTCCAGTACAAGTCCACTTTAGTATGTTTCAGATGTTGTAAGCGGACCAGGATTAACGACTTATGACGTCACCGAACTTATGACGTCACAAGCTAATAGCTTCATAATGGCTTTCAGCGTTTTCTTAGCCTAGTCTAAATCTAGCCTACGCTTTTTCATTATATTAGGATAAGCTAGAAACTACAAAAGGGGGGGGGCTCGAACTCGCGAACTCGGATTCACAGATTTGAGAATCACTGACTGCCACAGTGAAAATTCCTATAAGGATGAGACCAGAGCAAGGACATGAAACATGTGAAAAAGGACAAGAACAAAAGAAACGACAAACAAAGATGAAGAACAGGATGAGGAAGAAACCTCGCCTGAGAAGCCGGAGTCGCAAAGCACTGCTTGCGACTCAGTGATGTATGAAAACACTGATGAAGAAGTAGATACGCGCGTGTCCATGACATAGGACTATGTACTTGAATTCCAGATTGAGAGCCGAGCGCTCCTTTGGTTATAAGAGGAGATCGCTGCAATGGTGGCATTGACGGGCATTACACAGCGCGCGGACCTCGAGGAGAAGATGGAGGGTCAAAGCCCTCCAAACTACCGACGCCTTTTAGGATCGATATCGGTGCCGAATGCCGATGGTGTTGTTTGTGAAGCACCACCATAGACGTGCGAGCACGCTCTTATTTCAAAGGCTGAGTATATCTCCCTCTCCTCCGATGAATCATATCGACACGGAATCGATATCAATTTGCAGAAAATTGACTCAAAAACAATTCGACGGAAAGTTGCTTCAAGTCTCCCCAATTTCGACCGCAAACCGTCTCTCGACTGCCTCTTTTTGCTATGGACTTATCGTCGACGTCCAAATGGAGTCGACTCCCAATATTAAAATCGATGTCGGTCTGGGTATATTATAATATTTATACGTCACTCATCGGCAAAACACCGAAGTTTCAAGCGCACAATTTGGTCAGAAACTCGTCGACACTTATTGACTCTCGATCGACATCAATTTCAGATCTACACAACAGAGCAGTCGATAACAGGCCGATAAAAGTGTTAGCGAAAGTCGAACGACATTTCTAAAGTCGATTTGTGGGTCATCTGCTGCCTTGCAGAGAGGAGTTGGTGCTCCAAAAATTAAAGGAGTAAACCCTAACAGAGAATTCGGCGGAAGGAAAAGGGGCCTTACCGCTGTATTATACCCCAAGAAAATCTTCTGGCGGAGCCAAATAGAAAAAGATCATGTTTCATGTCAAGCCCAATATAGACCTATATAATCAAGCAGCCTAGTTTAGGCCTAATACCAACTCATTCATAGACTCGGAGTACAAACAGAAATTATATACATTGATCTCGATAATATCGATATATCAATCTCGATAATATCGATAAATCAATCTCGATAATATCGATAAATCAATCTCAATAAATCGATATATCAATCTCGATACATTGATCTCAACAATATTGATACATTGATCTCAATAACATCGATACATTGATCTCGATAATATCGATATATCAATCTCGATAATATCAATACATCAATCTCGATAATCTCGATACATTGATCTCGATAACATCGATACATTGATCTCGATAATATCGATATATCAATCTCAATATATTGATCTCAACAATATCGATACATTGATCTCGATGTATCAATCTCGATAATATCAATTCAATAATCTCGATAATATCGATATATCAATCTTAGTAATATCGATATATTAATCTCGATAATATCAATACATTGATATCGATTACTGATCTCGATTGTATCGAAATATCGTTTCTATATCTGACTAGCCTTCCGCTTCAACAACGAGTTCACTGTATATTATGTCTAGTAGGCTCAAAGCTAGAATATAGCCATCATAAAGCTAATATAAACCTAGTATATAACCTGGGCAAGGTGAACTGGCAAGATGAACTCGCAAATTTTCAAATCACCCACGGAGAGACGAGGGTGAAGAGGGGGGGGGGGCTTTCGGAAATTTTCAAATTAGGGGTCAGGGCAGAGTAAAGACATGAAACATGTCAAAAAACCATGATGAACATAACAGAAACGACACCCGGCGGCGGCGCTGCGGTTTCGGGACCGCTGGTGTGAAAGGTAGCGACTTGGAATGTACGCGGACAACTGCGTGCCAGAGGACGAGGACGCTCACCTAATAGATTTACATTGACCAGATCCCACAGCTAACACGAAAAGGGCTCATTGAGTGCTCGCGAGCTACAGAAGATCGAGAAAAATGACGAGAATTGTCCTGGATGTGATGATCACATGGTACACCACGCTTGGATCCAAACAGCAAGACGGAGGAGAAACCCGTCATTTTTAGAGAATCAGAAATCAATTTCAAATTGACCCCTCACAGCAGTCGATTGAAGGTCAGCAAGAAATTTGGAGAAGTCGACTCGATTCGAGCTAGAGTTGACTTGGCAAATGATTCGTAGCAGATTCGACAACGATCTGATATCAACGTCAATGTAAAGTCGGTTTCAAATAATGTTTGACCTTGACTTCCAAGAAGTAAATTCGCGGTAGATTAAACGTTGATTTTCGGGCAATACCGTCAAATTATCGGTGGATATGGCTGGTAAGCTCCTAGTGGACTCCCAGTGGTGGCTGAAAAATTTGGGATAGGAGTAGAGACCCCTTCAGTGGTGACATTGACGGGCATCGCACAGCGCAGACCGCGAGGAGAAATGGGAGTCAGGCCACTCTCAATCCAGGCCCTCCAGACTACTAATGCAAAGCCCTGGAGGGTATATACCGGTGCAGTGCCAAGAATCTCATTCTGTTTAGGGATTTTCGATAAAAATGCGACTGACTTTTGTCCACTCCTGTCTCAATGACGAATTAGATTAGAGAAAACCGAATAGTCGTTCGTGGTTAAAGATTGAAGGACTGATTTTCGCTTCTGATCGCATGATTCACTGTAACAGAGACAATTTGGACTCCAGAGAATTATAGACTGCTGAGCAGTAAATAATGAGGAGAACCACGATATCAGCATTTAGTATCAAGTACTCAAGTTTTAAAGCCCGAAGAACTATGATTAAAGGAACTAGAAGAAGTATGAGACAAGGGATATTGAAAATTCGAATTTATTTCTCTTTCTCATCAACTGTTAAAAAAGTTTATTTTTTTTTAATCCACCACTTCTCCCTGAGGGTGTTCCTCTTGCCCAAGAAAGTGGAACATTAGAATTTGTCTCGTACCCTTTTTTGTAAAAGAAACCACACAAATTATATTCGCGAAAAAAATACTTTCAAAATTCGAAATGTCCTTCATTTTTCAGAACTTTATCGTCTTGACACTTCATCCTCGAGAGACTGCTCGGACACGCTCCACCCCTACGGCATTAAATTCTCGAATTGAAAGCTATTTTGCGCCGAGAAAAGAAAAAATATTATTATACTTATTGCAAAAATTATAAATTACTCGGAAAAGGGTACCTATCGGTATTATTCGAGGCGCACGAAAAGGGACCGGCAATGAAGGCAAAAAGCTCAATCACGACTGCCATTCCATAAAATTGATAACTCAATTAATCCTCGTATTTTAAGTTCTACTTTTCTTCTGTTATTGGGCGCGGCCATCTCTCTCTATTCGCTCCTTAAATTGGTACATTTTTCCTAACGTCAAAAATGGTACTATCGACTATAAGATACAATATAGTTTTTAATGAACTGAAACTTTTTCCCTCTTGTTTCTCTTTTCGGATGCGAAACACTATACAACTGTTGTAACGAACAGAGCCATTAACCAACTCTCGACTATAACTTTTCTCTTTGGTGTAAAGACCGTTCGCGTTCAAAAAAATACGTATTTATATTACGATTTTGAAAAGCAACACCATCAGTATAAAAACAGTGACTATTTTTTCTTTCTTCTTCTTCTTTGCACTGTTTACGTAGATAATGGACTTTGAAAACTCATTTTTTGTAATATTTCAACCACGAAAAAGAGGGAGAGAAAAAAAAAACTTGGTCCTAAAAATTGATAGCTAGAAAATATCATCGAGTTGGAGGCTCGCAATATTCTGTATAATATAAAGTATTTTCAGCAACGTTTTCTCAAGATTCTCAATAACCCATATCGAAAAGGAAAGATTTTAAGGTTTTTCGCTAAATGATATTTATACGGGCAACGAAACTTTTCACATTACTGCAACAGACCGTACTATTCTTACTGTATAAAATTATACTGTATTTAGGTCCTAGATATTCTATTTTTTTTGGAAAACTTTTCACGTTTGTTCTTTTTCTCTTAATGTTCACGATTATGGTGCTTTTTAAAATAGTTCATTTATCAATTTGTTTGGAGTGACCTTATAAGGGGAGGACTATTTGGCAAATATGACCCGATAATACTTTTGGTTTAATGATCTTAGATATCTTGTACAGTAACCGAAAAGGGGTCTTAGTGGGTTGGAGATATATGGACAATTTCCACGCCCACTGAAACCCCAATTTTCGTCTGATGAAGATGAATTAGACTGACGTGTGATCCTGAAGAACAATCTTCCCTTCGAAAATTAACGTGATAACAGTTTCAATGAAGAGATAGGTGGATTACGTCTTCAATAAACTTTCAACGAAATCTCTCCAAGATGACTGCACCAATGATTTTGAAATACAGATTACTGGTAAGATTGAGTGCTTTCGCTCACAGCCAATTCATACTAGAAGAAATTTTGTACATTTTCGCCTTCAAGTTTTCGTCTCGTCACTTCTAGCATTATTTTCTAGAGGAGCTATTTTCTCACTTGATTGAATCCTCATCGTTATACGAATATGAGAGATGGTAAAAGGTGTGAATTTAAATTTTTCGTTAAAAGTTTCATTTACTTTGGAAATTTCTTATTAAAGAAGGAAGTCGATAAAATGGAAAAACTTTTGCCCGTCAGACTTTTATCAATGTATGTAAGGATTACGTTCACTTAGTGATGCTTTTTCCACGTATGTATACATAATAGTGCGCGAGTATAATTCTACAAAATCTGTGTATCGTATACTCGCAGCACGTAGATATCGCATTCGATCGTTTTCATATTCATGAACGGTACACACAAACTTATCAGAGAGATTGCCTGGATGCGAATTATTTCCTAGATAGGAAGATTGAATTTCGATGACTGCAAAGTGAGAAGGTGTAATATGCGCGCATACGATTGCTGCAATGAGAGGAGAAGACTTTTTAAATTTCTACCTCTCATCATTCAATACCAGCTTCTCGTAAACGCGCCTTTCCTTATTCACAGCAGCAAAATATCGAAAGTCAGTTCATTCGCCCACACGTTCGAGAGCGGGTTCGTAGTTTTAGGCTTCGCATTATCAGCTGTTTCTAGTCGTGTAGTTGATAATTACTGCGGTGGAAGACAGTATCTGGCATTTAATTAGGAATGATACCCTACCGATGGCATCCTCTATGCCGCAGACACGAGCAAATATTATATATTTACGAGAAAATCCTTCCTCCCTCATTCCGTTACACCAATAAAGGCTTATTTTGGCGACATTTGGTCGTTTGGGGCGAATCTAATGACCACTTTCAAGAATTTCACAACAAGCTGAGCTCTATAAAATGGCTCCTTTAAGTAATTAGACATGCGATGCTCCATACACCAATTGACTTAGCCCCTCCATGAACCAGATATGCAATGCTCCAAACACCCTGAGACTCAATGAAAGTGCCCTCCAAAATACCCCATAAAACAGGTTCCCTGTCTGACCTCATTCCATTGACAGGGGGGGGGAGGAGGAGGTGCACTCGCGGATTTTTGTATTAGGATGAGGTAAGGCTAAAGATATGAAACTCCTCTTTGAGTGTATTAAAACCTCCTTTACCTCACAGAAAGAGCTAAATGACTACGGCTTCCGTACCTACGAAGACCCTCTAAAATGTTGGCATAATACTTACGAAGATACTTCAGACATAAACCACAATAATGGAACGTTGGAGTTGCTACAGCTTCCAAACATGATGTCTCATATTCAGAGTCGGAGATGTGTAAAAACCGCAGGGTCGAGGGGTTCGCTTATGTCGCATTTGCAGAACGCCGCTCCTTCCTCCATAGTGGAGTGGGTACCGGTTGCGTATGCATTTAATTTTGTTTCCTCTAACCTGGAATCGACCCTTTCGGGTATAACTTCAATGTTGGAAGAATCTCCTACGCGAACCCCCTCTTCTACTTGGCAACCGCCAAGTTGCTTTGGCAATCGCCAAGCTGCAGTGCCCCCCCCTGGCACGCAAAATACACTACGGACACTCACATAACAACCACAGACACTATCACATCATCAAGCTGAATGGTGTCCTTCTTCGTCGTCTTCCTGCAGATCCGGATGTTGATGGTACACAGGTGTTGAGTAGGCCACAGCGTGGTTCTGCATTTGCCTATTCCATTCCTGGTCCATCTTCTTCTTCATAACGGTGGCCGCAAATGCAGACACCTGGTTCCATGCTTCCTCGGAGCCTAGCATGGTGGGTACCAGGCTACTCGGAACAAGCGCTTCTTCTACCCCGATCTCTTGAAGAAACCGACTAAGCTTGTCCCGCTCACGCTTCCACGCCTCGCACTTAAATAAGGTGTGCTGTGGTCCATCATCCCGCCCTTGATCGCAGTGCGAACACGAAGCCTGCTCAACTTTCCTTAGCTTCTCATGAAGGTACTTGTTGAAGCAGCCATAGCCGCTTAACACCTGCGTCAGGTGGAAGTTCAGCTGACCATGGTCCCGGTTCATACACTCATCAAGGTCGCATATTAGCACACGGGTCGTCCATTTGCCCAGCACACTCTGGGCAATTCTCGCTTTCCACTTTACAAGCAAGGAGCGCCTGGCCTCCTGCTTGACCTGTAAAGCTTCTTGCTTGGTTGCTGTTGTCTTCTTTGCTTTGAACACCACCGCTCTCTCCTCAGCAAGGAGCACAAGTGGCGGTGAACGTGCTAATACGCAAAGAGCCTCCGTCGAGACTGTGCGGTAGGCACTAACACACTTCAGCGCAGCTCTTCGTTGGATTTTAACCATTTCTCTACGTTGGTATGGTATCTTCATGGAGTCGGCCCATACTGGGGCACCATATAGGAGGACCGACATGGCGGTGCTCATCATAATCCTTCTTCTTGCTTCCTTCGGCCATCCCAGGTTCCTCATCAGGCGGGACAGGTATCCAACTACCCTACCCGATTTTTTCGCTGTCATCAGGAAATGGTGCCTGAAGCTCAGCTTCGAGTCAAACCAGATACCCAGATATTTCATCGTCTTTTTGGTCGCGATTTCCGCACTTTGCAGGCGAAAGGTGGGTGACTTGAACTTTCGACGGGTTGTGAAAAATATGGCCTCCGTCTTATCCACAGTAAGTTCAATTCTGGCCGACTCAATCCAACGAGTCACTACCTCTAAGGCCCGGTTTACCCTGCTCTCCACCGCTACAATTGTTTTGGCGGTGCATACCACCAATGTGTCAGCCGCATAGCAGATAAGTTTAACACCCGGCGGCATCCTCACCTTGAAAATCCCGTTAAATGCGACGCACCACAACAGCGGCTCGAGGAACGACCCCTGCGGCACCCCACAAGTAACTGGGCGCTTCAATGTACCAACAGACGTCTCTGCCTGGATTTCTCGGCAGCTAAGAATCATCCTGAGCAGGTATGCGGGCACTTCCGCGTCCATGAGAGCTTCCAATATCCTCTCTCATGGTATCGAGTTGAACGCATTTCTTATGTCGAGGCTGACGGCTGCGCAAAACTGACGCGTAGCAATTGCTGACTCGGCTATCCTCTTCAGCCTGATCCCAGCATCTGACGTACAGCGTCCAGTTTGAAAACCGTACTGGCTACTTGACTCCTTCAGATAGCTCTCAAGACGATTGGCTATCACTCTCTCCAAGAGTTTGCCCACATTATCAAGCAGGCAAAGTGGACGATAAGAGGATGGCAGACCAGGTGGTTTATCCTTCTTATCAATCAGCGCTAGCCTGGCTTTTTTCCATCGCACAGGGAACAGTCCCCCAACAACTGCCGCATTGAATGTATCAACAAGCAGTGCCGGGTCAACTGAGTGTATGGCGCTCCAGACTGGATGTGGGATCTCATCCGGGCCCGGAGCCTTCCAATACTTACCCCACAGTCTATTGACTGCTGCATCAACCTCCTCGGTACCTAGGAGGGATATGCCATCCTCTTCTACTATTGGTAGCGTTACCATTGGTGGTGGCTGCTGTGGAAACAAACCATCAATGATTTGCCCCACAACATCCGGCTCCATTCGGCTCATGGCTGAGAGGCCCTTCAACTTCTTCAGCACTAACTTGTAAGGCTTTCCAAACGAATCTTCCTCCGCCATCTCGCAAAGCTCTTTCCATGCAGCACTCTTGCTGTCTTTTATAGCTCTCTTCAACCTTTTACGAGCCAGCTGGTATTCAGGTGCAATCGCTCGCGCCTCTTCGCGGCCTCTACTACGCTGGTATATCCGGCGCTGGCTGTTACACTACTTTCTTAGCTCGGCAATCTTGTTGGTCCACCAGTAAGCGGCTCTCCTCTTCTTTGGTGGACCTTGCCTGGGCATGGCTGCGTCGCATGCTTTGGTGACAGTCTTGATCATCCTCTCGGCTGCCACCTCCGCATTCCCTTCTTGCTCTCGTCCTTGATCCCATGTAAGGGCAAGGTAGGTATCTTTTAGGCGGTCGCTATTCAGCTTCTTGACTGCCCATTTTCTTACCAGCTTTTATGGAGCAGCGACCTCAACTTCCTGGTGGATGGAAAAGTTGATGTGCCGATGGTCGCTCCCAGAAAGTACCTTATCCAGTACCGCCCAGGTGCCCTCTATTCTTCGGGCTAGGCTCTCTGAGGCAAAGGTGACATCAATGATGGGCCCGTATCCTTGATGCACTCGGGTAGGAGTGTTGCCCACGTTAACCGTTTCCAGTCGATTGTAGGCAATCCACTCCCCCAAGGCATACCCACGGATGTCAGTCCGGCCGGAACGCCATTCCTCTGACCAGGCATTGAAATCACCTGCCACAATGAATTTGTCACTTCGCCGTCTGGAAAGACTTTCTTCCAGCTTGCTTAAGAAGTCCTCAAACTCCGGAAAGGGGCGATTTGGAGAGAAGTAGCAACTGTAGACAACCATGTCGGCCATCCTCACAGCAGAATACCCCTCCCTTCTTTCAACCTCTCCCGGAGCAATTGGACACTCTGGGCAAACACCAATGGCCGCTAAGCCAGTACGGTCTGTGTACCATCCTTGAACTCCTGCAACATTGTAATATTCGCTGGCAAGCACAACGTGCGTTTCCTCCTCGGCTACAAACTGCCAGAGAAGGTTCTGGGCAAGTTTGCAGTGCTCGAGGTTCACCTGAAGGAACTTGAGCATCCTGCTCATTGGGATGCTGGTGGTCCTCTTCTCCCGCTAGGTTGAGTCCTTCGAGTGGGGTGTGGGACAGCGCCAAGGCATCCTTGGCTACCTAGTATGTGGCCAGTGTTGCGTCCATCGACCCGGCTGCACACAGGGCACTTAGGTTGCAGTCGGCAGTCACGGATCACATGTCCCTCTTGCCCGCACCCATAGCACCCAGCTCCAATGCTCTCGTTGGGACATTTGGCAGCCATATGTCCTCTGAGGAGGCTTTTGAAGCATCTTGGCTGCGTGTTCTTCCTCTCCAATGAGACCACACGACACACGCTCCAGCCAATCTTGGTCTTCCCTTCTTCGAGGACCTCCATTGCCCTCTGTATCCCAAGCTGGACCTGAGCCGTTTGGCAGCCACGGCTTGCAGACCTTCATTGGACAGGGTCGAGGGGTAGATAATAACAAATCGTGGGAAGGGATGGATTATAAAAATTAAGCCTCAAGAGCTAACTGCCCGATTCATTTTGAATACAGCCTGAAATTCGCCCAGTCATTGGGAACAAAGTATACGAAATATTGCATAAGCGTCCAGAATTGCTAAAATCCAATCGAGTGCGTACAACAGGAGAGAAGGGATAAAATATCCTCGAGTATCGATTGCCACTAAAAAAATGATACTAGAGTCTCAATTTACGAGGTGAAAAACTTCGGCAACATTTAACACGACTTCCGGTAGCATCTGCACAACATTAGGTAACTTTGACGTTGAATGCACGCGAGAATTATACCACCTATGTATAGTGAGATATTCTAGAGCTTTCGTTATCATATGTGCTACTTCAATGCACGTGGAGATTTTACGATCTTCGTAACAGCGCGACTGTATTCCATCGCATCAAGCGGCAATAAACATCAGCTTCAGTATAAACCACAAATATATTATGCTCCTCGCACTCTTTATTAGACGTTCGCAGTCACCCAGATACGTAGACCACAAAGATCGTTCCTGTTCCGGTGTCGCGTCGAAATACTCCACAAATCTAATCTAATTAACATTCAATCCTGTCAAATTTATTGGGACGATAGTTGTCTACCTATTATCATCTCTCTCCCTCGTTAGTATACAAGTTTGTCGAAAGTTTACACACACGAACTCATTCGAACGCGAAGTTTGTTCGCGGCCTTGTTCGTATCTTAAATACCGTCGATTTACTATTATTTTTTCCTTCGTCCTTTCGTAGGCGCACATTCGCATTCGTTTTATGGCTGCGTTTGACGCTTCTTAATGAGCTCGTGAAAATGCTCGGTCGACGACGGCAAATGATGCGGAAAATTAAATCAATTCGCTCCTAGGCATTTTATCGAGATAAAGTAGCGCGGTGTAATCGGGCACAATTCGTTCGCCATTCCACCAAAATCGATGTCGTCTTGCGAACGTGAGAGATTTATAGGGAGCGATTTTGCTATAACTCTATCTTGGCCGCGATGATGAATGAACGTCAAATATTAAGAAAACAAGTACAGAAACAACCTGTGGAAGAAATACGCGAGTACTTCGAGCCATCTAGTGGAATAGGACGAGAAAACTTTCCTTTATCGCGCTTGAACCATTTTCTCTTATTACGCGTACTTCATTCTGAAAAATGCGTAGATCGCGTGAGACCGGAGGTATTGCGACTAAGGGTCGACCGCGACTTTCCGGAGAATTTTTGCACACATTCCGTCGCCGCGTACGTCGAGTTCATGTTAACAATTTATTAGCCACGCGGATTTTGCTGAACTAAATTGTGTAAGGAAAAATACGCTCATGGGCAATTATATATTTCAGGAACACACTTACGTATGTGACGAATTAAAGAAATGAAGCAATAAATTGGTTCTTACGCAATAGCAATGAAGAGAGGACGCTGAGGAAGAGAGAAGAGAGAAATATAAAATATACTTGTATTTCAATCATCGAAGAGGTAAGTCTGTAAGTGTCGAGAAAAATTCCAATCAACGAGAGAAATATCGACAAACGTCGACCTTCGAGCTACACTCGGAGGAAAACATTGTAAAATAACAATCCTCAGGTTGTAAGGTGGTACAGGGGATTAAATTGTGATTCTAAGGAGATAAGGACTCTGACATTCTGGAAGAAACTGAAAAAATTTCAAGTTTCGAGCAATTCATACAGTACACGTGGAGGGAAATTTGGAAAACTTTCGATCAATGAAATTTGAATGCCCGTGGCCGGGGAAGGACTGGGAACTATTCCATCCACTTAGAGTTACTTCATTTTTGCACGTGTGATGCAAGTGCAAAGTTTTTTTGCGGCTTGGGACAATATTATGACATTCCTATCAGTCAAGTCACCGAGCCTTTGGATGTGAACGTTTGATGTGAATGAATCGCCCTTATTTTTTAGTACACAATTCATTTTGATTTTTGTCCAGTCAATTTTTCATCACTGTGGAATTGGTCCAAAATCAAAATGAATTTATCGACTAGAATCGCACTGTTCGAGAATCATACTTTCGTTTTGTTTTTGACGTACGTTAATTAAATCGAAATTCATCAGCCATAAATTTAATGCTTAATATTTCATGAAAGTTCAGCAATGGTAGATTGTTAACGAGGGAAATGAGCACAAATAAAAACGCCACTTTTAAAAACGGAAAAATTACTGGCAGGAAGAATGTAGGCTGAACTGTAAATTAGTAATGAATTAGGTAGCATTTCAAGTGCCCGGAAATACTTTCACTTGACATGCAAACTGGAAAATCAACTTTTCAGACAGCCTGGAGCGTTCGAAAAGTTGAGGGAACTTTTTTAAAAAAGTGGACAGGCAATGTGGAAAAAAAAGAAAAGACGTTTGTCGGTTAGAGTGAATCCGCGATTGGATTAAATTTTCGTTGTATCCGTATAACACTCTGTATGTAGAATACTCTCGCGGCCTTTATGAGCGTTTGCCATTAGTGCTGTACGCATAGAAAAAGGTCACAAACGGTGGCGAGAAAATTTAATTACTCCGATGCACGCGTTGAAATGCCACCAGCTATCGGGCAAACAGAGTATGAGTAAAATTATGTTTTTAATTATACCGGGGACGCCGTCGACCATACTATGGCCTACCTACTTTATTTCGCTTATTTCTCTCACAGCATTTGACGTACAGCACGAGTAACTGGAAGTGGTCTCCAATCTTCCAGAAACAGAGACGAAGAGAGGGTACACTATGAAATGATTCCATTCGGACAAATAGTCGTCTGCAGTGCTCGTTCGGTCCGATGTGTTTCTACTTGAATAACGATGTCTGATGTCTGACTAAATTACGTCCCTAGCGAAGCCGCAGTAAACGTTGAGGTACTCCGTTGAGATTTTAGCCAAATATAAATTGAAAATACCGCCCGTACGAGAGGTAGCTAGCTTTCAGAAGAATGTCACCGCGATATGTACGCTGCTATTTTCCGAAAGTATAGAAATGGCGAAAAAGCTGTATAGAAGTACATGTGCACAGCTTGAAAAGTAGAAACATCAACTCAAGAAATGTTTGATTGGTAACGAAAAGATAATTTATCGCGAACAAATGAATGAATGGAAATTAAAAATGAACGCTCTATTCAATATAGACGGCCTAGAAGTAAAAGAAATATCCATTCGCTTGCAGAAGATACTCCGCCTCTCTTTACAGAACTCCAATAAGGCGCGATATGAATAACAACTCTGCCACCAGCCTCCCACCCAAAACTTCAATCCGGACTAGTGAGTGATGACAAGTTATCTTTTTGGAATGTGGGGACCCATTGAAAGAGCCCTCGTCATGGACACAAGAACAAAACGAAAAAGGAAAATTTGTTCGCTCGGCCAAATGAATAAAGATCATGTTTGATGTCTTTTGAGGCTCAGAAGCTTACAAGATCCGCTCTTTCGTTCCGGATAAATATGTTTGAGCTTCTTAGTTTTTCGCTTTTAATACTGTCTCTGTCTGAGTTTCTATCTCCGTCTGAACTGCTTTCAGCAACCACATCGAGTGGATTTACAATTACGATCATACTATTCGAACTGAGGTGTGTATTTTCAGTTGTTCCCTTGATAAAAGCGCGCACAGAAATGTTCTTTGAAACATAAAGAGGGGGGGGGGGATAAGCAAAAATTCTTGAGAATCTTGAGCCTTTACAGAGAAGTTCACTACGCCTTTGGATTGCTGTTTCTGTGAACGTCTACATTGTAATATTCAATGAAAAATTGATCGGAAAATTCAACAGGTAGAAGATTGAAAACACTGAGAATAACAACAACGTAGTGTTGCTCAATCTAACGAAAATGTTCGTCAACGATTTTCCTCGACTATTGGTGAACAATCACAATGTCACAGGAACCACTTACATAACTATTTTTCACAAGAACGATAGTTAATTAGAACTGTAGACAGTTTGAGAAGCTAGCGAATGACTCACCAATCTGTACTGAGGCTAATATGAATCATTCGAAGAACTAGATCGACATGTATAGCAAGTCCTGTACCAAGGTCCTCAGACACTAGAAAGAATATTTGAATTATAATACTGTATGTTACCAATAGGCAGAATCGCCTCCTCACTGAGATAAACGCAATAGATGAAAATAAGAAACTCACTGCCAAAAATTGAGGAACGTCACCAGATTCTCAAACCCGAAAGGAATATGGTAGACTGCCGAAGGAAAACCTAAATACTGGGATGTAATCATCTCAAAAAACTTGTGTATTTTCTTTCGAAACATGCAACGGTCGTTCTAGAACGAGAAAGAAAAGGAGATGAAGAAGCTGGTAACAGGACTTCTTTGAGAGTGCGGCACTGGGAACCTTTCTACCAAACTCTTCAAAATAATTCGCCATCGGAACTTACATTCCTGATGGAGGGTTGACTGTATAAGTTCATCAGATGGATACATACTCAAACTTGTAACACAAAGGAGTACCTTGAAAGGTAGCCACAGAAACGAAAAAATTTTGCCGGAGCGCTTTCGATTAAAAAACCATTGTCAACGACGACATGAAAGCAACTAAACAATCTAACGGCTACTTATTTCCTGGCGAAGTTCTTGGACCAGAGTAGAATTTGAATCTTCCTACTCTGTAAAGAATTCTGTTTCCTTGGCCGATAAGCTTAAGGATGATATTCTACCGCCAGGTTCCATCCTATGCTCCTTTGATGTGGTGGGTTTATTTCCTAGTATTCCAAAAGTTACGGCCATGAAACACATAGGTGACCTCCTCATCCAATCTAATATCTGCTATGAAGAAGTTGCTGAATTTTTTACTTTACTTAATATTTGTTGGTGCCCTAATTTCTGCAAATTTGATGGTAAATATTTTGAGTTTCCTGATGAGGTAGGCATCCCGATTGGTTCTCCTCTGGGCTCCCTCATCTCGGAGGTTTTCATGTCTAAATTTGAGTTCGACCTCTTCTCCTCTGGTCAGGTGTTCTTAGATTACATTTATTACTGGCACAGGTACGTCGACGATGTGTTGTGTACGTGGACCGGTCCTCAGGATCTTCTCTTGGAGTTCCTCAAGTATCTAAATATTCAATATCCTTCCATTAAATTTACATTGGAAGTAGGCGGTTCATCCATTAATTTTTTGGACCTTACTATCTCTAATAGAGATGGTGTCCATGAATTTGCCATACATAGAAAAGATACTTCGACCGATATTATGGTCCACGGCAATTCTTTCTGCCCTGTTGCTCACAAATACGCTGGTTTCAATAGTCACATTCATCGTTTGACCAGCATTCCATTGGGTCAGCTCGCCTTCCATAATGAGCTTCTGACTATAAAGCACTTGGCCAGAGTGAACGAGGTCCGCTTAGATATTGATCTTATGGTTCGCAGGAAGCTAGCTAGGAAATGCCTTGACTCTACTACCTCCCTCCCCCGTAATCCGACGGCTGTTGTCCGGAAGCGGCGGATCAGGCTCCCGTTTTTGGGTAAGTTTTCTTCCCAATTAAGTCGTATCCTCCACCCCTTCGGTTTCCGCCCAGTGTACTACAATCTTAACACTGTAAGGAGTCTTTTTATCAAGCTGAAGGATCCCATCCCTTTGAACGAAAAATGTGGGGTTTATAAATTGGAGTGTAATGATTGTAATGGAGTTTACATAGGTGAGACTAGCCGCCAGCTCAAAATTCGTGTAGATGAGCATATTAAGAAGTGGGAGTTAAATAAAATCGGTCCGTCGGCATTTGCGGACCACCTTTTGGCTACTGGCCACGGTTATATAGCGGGATCTGAAACCCTCCTCCATAGAGAGTCCTCAGAATTCAAACGGAAAGCTCTCGAACATATTGAAATTATTCGCCATTTGAATAACGATAACCTTAACGTGCTCAACAGGTACATACCTGATGAGGGTTTGATTGAGCTAGTTTATGAGAGTGATTCACATCGTGATGACTCGCTAGTTCAATCATGATTTCCTCGGTGGTTCATTGTTTCTAGCCGTTAGATTGTTTAGTTGCTTTCATGTCGTCGTTGACAATGGTTTTTTAATCGAAAGCGCTCCGGCAAAATTTTTTCGTTTCTGTGGCTACCTTTCAAGGTACTCCTTTGTGTTACAAGTTTGAGTATGTATCCATCTGGTGTCTTTGGTCATAATTTAGAGAACCGTATTAATTGCATGTATAAGTTCATGATTCACGCGTCATGCTGACTGGCCAATTCAGTCTGTAGATTTAGTTGCTTTCATGTCGTGTCTGATGATGGTTGTTGAACAAAAGCGCTTGCTTGTATAATTTTAATGGTGTCTGCTGTTCAATAACTCTTCCGAGTATCCCTCTCTCAGCTGAAGTGAATTAAATTATATTCACTTCCTCATTCTGTTCTCTTTCAAAATCTATATTTTGGCGCCTGAAAGAATACAGAAATTTGAGATCTACCGAAGTTTCACGCAGCTACAGGTGTTTGATTCCCCCGCGCTGATGCAAACTTTTCATTCCAGAACAGAAAATCCCCTTTCATGCGAAGCTCCTTGTTTACGTCATAGTTCGCCTTTCTCGAGCATTTTATCGTGTTCTCAAGCGCGATGTACGCCAGACGAAGAAGCGATTCTCTAAAGCTTACGAGGAGAAGGCCAATGTATGCACGATTTATCGTACAGTTGATGACTCTCGTAATCGACTTAAAAATTTTCTCGTTCGTTTACCGACCACGACCTACCATCGCGTCAAGAATTTGCATACGCATTACTCTTCAAAGGGTCGACGTGTACGTGAATCTATAGTGAGAGGAAGATCAACGAACCAGCTCATGGACTCGTCCGTAAAACAATATCTTATAATGCGAATAAGGGTTTCTCTCCCTCCCTGTTCGAAAGTAAAGCATCCGTATACTTGTGTTGTTATTCGTTGATGGCGGTTGTTTTTTTTCATACTTGATGTTTCAACTTGTTCAGTATACTGGATAAGGACTTCTTTTTCTTCTCCATCGCGTACGCTTCGCGCAAAATTAAATCGCGTTATTTTCCTTAAATAAATCGAGCCATGTTTTATTCATGGCCGAAAAAAAAAAAAAAAAAATCTAAAAAAAGCGTCACGACCGATATATATACAGTGTATAAACTTAATAAATATGTACAACAACAGCAACGACAATGATGCATCCTTATAATCGAATTTTCTTACACTAACGAAGACAAAAGTGAACGCGTTTCGCTCGCTGTTCCGTCGAAACGGAAAATTTCAAATTGTGATTTTTTTGTTTTTACAAGTGACTGATTGCTGGCAGAAGTGACGACAGGAGTGGAGAAGGGCACGAATAATGATCACAAGGGTTGATTGTCTTCATCTGTATTACGGCGAATCGTAATGTTCTCGTCGAGTCGTTACCGCGTAGAATTTATTTGGTTTGCGTGACAACGCCAACAACTTATAAAAGATGTGATAGCAGAGCGTAAAATTTACGCTTCGCTATATTGTGATCAGTTGGGGTGGTTGCGCTAAATTACGGTTAGGATATGCCACGAAAGGTAACAAAAATTCGCTTCATACGATCTTGTATACAGAATTTATTTAGACGAAATCAAAAGGAATTGTAGAGAATATTCTTGTGTGTATTTCTCGTTTTTCTGCATGAATAATATTTGCGGAGTGTGACGTATAAATTTCCGCACTCAAGTCTCTTCTTTAGAAAGCTCTTCATGTTGATTTTTTTCAGATGAAGCTTCCTCTTGAATCATTCGAAAATGTTAAAGGCGCACAATCCATGATTCTGCAACACTGATAATGTGTGTGCTATGTGGTTTGCTATAGTGGATGGTGAATCACATAAATAGTTTCTTAGACGAAGGTTTTTCAACGCTATTCGGCTGCTAACGAGTTGCGTCCCGAGATGTTCTGCGTCCTATAAAACTTATGAATACGATGGAATTGCGACCCCAAATGTAGAGATGGAGTTCGTATAGTTGTCTTCCGCATAAAATTAGATTAAAATGTTTGTAAACATCGGCTGTACACGATCTCCTGTAGCTCTAAATAGCAAAAAATCAATAAGATAAGATAGAAACTGAGGAAGATAAGTTTCAAGGTTGATCCCTCAGTAATAACATACACCGCCGAATCAGTACATAAATGACGTAATCAGTTGCCGGAAGACTGGAGGCAAGAAATAAGACTGCTGTTACCGACGGGGTGAGGAAAATTACAGACCACACCTATTGATAAATTTAACGCCGTAGGACCCAAAAGTCTTATTTCATTTCCAGTGTTCCGACGTACTTCTTCTCACTACTGGCGGTCTATGTTAGTTGGTCCACAGACACAGAACATCATCTAGGTTCCAGTACGAGACTGCGAAAATACGATATAGTATATTCTTTGTAACTATGCAAACTTTCACTCTTCTCCTCCTCCCTACGTAAACCTTTGGAGCGGTGGCTACTTCGAAAATGGCTGGATGCAGAAAGACGCACATGGTAGGGTAAGGAAGTGATAACTACTAACTTTCTCTCTCACACCTAGGTACGTCTTACCCTCCTCCTTCCTCCAGCAGAACTTCAAGATTTCCTTCACAAAATCGAGAGTAACAACGTTCACTCAAAACCATCCTCTGATTCCGTCACGTTTGTCCCTTTTGGGGTAAATCTATCAAACACAGTGGTTGCTGCTGACGAACCTCAGCTTCTTGAGAAAGGTAGAAAATTCGCGATTCCTCCAGTGAAAAGACGACTTTATCACAAGAACTCTAATTTTAGACTTCGCTTTGGGTCTTCGGATACAGATGTGCGTCTCAACTCGAAAAACACCAGACTGATCAGAGCTAACCAACACCCTTTCAATCTCTCGAACCTATCTCAAACTCCAGCGCCAATTAAAACAACAAAACCTCAATGTTGTAAAAGTTGATAAGGGAGAAGATTTAATCCTTTTTGATTCGGGACGTCTACGAAGATGAAACTATTTAGATCAAGCAGGTGCAAAACTTTTACGATACCTTTTCAACGAGTACAACACGACGATGCCAGCGCTGATTGACAAGAAATCTAACATCAATAGTATCAACACAATTCGCCAAGATATGCTCGGAAACACCAAACAGAGGCATGCTCAAAAAAAAAAAAAAAAGTGAGAAGGATTTCTTGGCGTTGCCAAAAATATAAAGATCATGTTTCATGTCTTTTCGCCAGTCGTCATAAGCTCTTCATCGTTCAAAAATATCCAAAATTTCCAACTTCTTGTTCTAGTATAAGTCAACTTCCAGTACAAGTCCACTTCAATATATTTCAAGTTGATGAGGATATTGGGACTCACTCGCTCCGCTCGTTCGTTCCGCTTCTTGGTCCAGTGCAAGTCCACTTCAATATATTTCAAGCTGATGAGGTTACTGGGACTCACTTCTTGGTCCAGAACAAGTCCACTTTAGTATAATTATTTCAAGCTGATGAGGATACTGGGACTCACTCGCTCCGCTGGTTTGTCCCGCTTCTTGGTCCAGTACAAGTCCACTTTAGTATATTTTAAGCAGATGGGGCTACTGGGACTCACTCGCTCCGCTCGTTCGTCCCGTTTCTTGGTCGTCGAGGGTATAAATTAGCACGCGCACGCGCACGGGAAAAGTATTTTTAATTTAATTTAATTTTTATTTATTTTTATTTTTATTTTTAATTTAATTTTATTTTTATTTTATTTTATTTTATTTTCATTTATTTTTATTTTCATTTTATTTTATTTTATTTTAATTTTATTTTCACTCAAAAGGTGGTACTCGCAGATTTCTGAATTAGTCGAGGGTATAAATTAGCACGCGCACGGGAAAAGTATTTTTAATTCAATTTAATTTTTATTTCATTTTATTTTATTCTTATTTTTAATTTAATTTAATTTTTATTTTATTTTACTTTTATTTTTATATTATTTTTATTTCATTTTATTTTTATTCTGTTTTATTTTATTTTTGTTTTATTTACTTTATTTTTATTTTATTTTATTTTATTTTAATTTTATTTTTACTCAACAGGTGGTACTCGCAGATTTCTGAATCAGTCGAGGGTATAAATTTGCACGCGCACGGGAAAAGTATTTTTAATTTAATTTTTATTTTATTTTATTTTATTTTATTTTATTTTTATGTTATTTTATTTTAATTTATTTTTATTTTAATTTTATTTTTACTCAAAAGGTGGTACTCACAGATTTCTAAATCAGTCGAGAGTATAAATTAGCACGCGCACGGGAAAAGTATTTTCAATTTAATTTTGTTTTCATTTTATTTTCATTTTTAATTTAATTTAATTTTATTTTATTTTTATTTTATTTTTACTCAAAAGGTGGTACTCGCAGATTTCTGAATCAGTCGAGGGTATAAATTAGCACGCGCGCGGGAAAAGTATTTTTAATTTAATTAAATATTTATTTTATTTTATTTTATTTTATTTTATTTGATTTTAATTTATTTTAAAAAATTATTCTAATTCAATTTTATTTTATTTTATTTTAATTTTATTTAATTTTAATTTAATTTAATTTTAATTTTTTTATTTAATTTAATTTAATTTTAATTTTAATTCATTTTATTTTATTTTTATTTTATTTTATTTTATTTTATTTTATTTTTACTCAGGGGGTGGTACTCGCAGATTTCTGGATAACCTCACAGGTATTCTCCAAAAATTTTCTAAGTCCATTAATAGGGGGAGGGGGAGGGGGAGGGGGTGGTACTCGCAAATTTTCAGCAGTGCACCAGGTGCCAAAAAAGGCATGAAACATGTCAAAAAAATTAAGGGAATTATTTTATCAAATTCAATTATTGATCTTGATTTACATGATTCATATAATGTTATTCTTTATTGTCAATATTTATTATCTATAGGAGTTGTTTTTTCAATTATTTCGAGTTTAATTTTTTGATTACCATAACTGACAAATTTAAAATTTCAATAATAATTCAATAGGTAGTAATTAATTTTATTAATATTTTTACTTTCACAAATTCAACAATTTTTCCTGAACATTTCTTGTGATTCAAGAGGATACCTTGTTGATACATTATTTTTTCATAGTTTATTATGTTTTGGAATAATTTATCAACAATAGAATCAATATTAACTACCTATTGTATTTATTTTTAGATTTTTTTTTCATTCATTTAATCAATCCAAAACAAAAATTATTTTTATTGTTAAATCTAATAACAATGAATGAAAAAATAACATATATCAGCTTTAAACCATGTAAAATAGAAAAAAAAAAAGAAAAAAAAAAGCTTCACATGACAGATATGAATATTTTAGAAGAACAATTTATTGATAAAAACAAAAAAAGAAGTAGCCCAACGTTTTGGAACATACTTATACCTTTTACAAGGACGAGAGTCAGCTACTTTTCTTTTTTGTTTGCTGGTAATATTAAATTAATGACGGCAGAGCCTTCAATTGTTCTTCTAAATATTGGAATGGATTATAATTTGAAGCAAATTCTTTGTTTTATTCCCGCAAACTTTTTAAAGTCTGAAAATGCATGTTGTAAAAACCTTATTTGCTACTTCTAGCTTCCCCAAGGGACACTGAAGCAAACCCAACTTGTAGCTTCCTTCTGAAAGTTTTGAGAGAAACGCTCCATGTAAGTTGGTCCTTAGGTGGCCGGAGCCAGTGATTGAGACCCCGGGTGCCTTTTGCATGGAACTTTGTTACAGTCTTGCCGAGAACCTGCCTTAAAAACTAGGGAACGCAAATTGAAAAAATTGCGACCGAATAATAGATTTCCCTTTGTAAATGATAAAATATGAGTGATCCACAGAATAGTGCAGTGTGCCGCCGTCCAAGGAAAACAAAAATATTTACCATTTCTATCAGTTTTCATATCATGATATTCTTTCGCAAGAAATCGTTTTTCTTTCGTTATCAATGTGGACGTCATCACTATTATTATAGAGTACATTGTTTACTTCTACGTGGGCACTATGAATGTAATACTACCGTACCGCACGAAATTTTTGCTCGTATAGACGAAAAAATACTCTTCCTTCCTGTTCGAATACTCGAGATTAACGTCAACGATTCAATTTTTCGTAATACGATGCGCGACGAGGACGTCGTCGTCGATGAAAATGAATACAATGTAAGATTTGATTGTCTGCGTGTAGAGACGCGACGCGAGCAAAAGCTACCGCAAATGCGATAAGAAAGGAATTCGATAAAGGTGGAAGAAAAAAAAAAAATAGCGAATAGAATATTCTTGAAAAATTCAATAACACTCTGCGGTAAGTGTTCGCCGTGTTGTAGGAGTTAGCGCAATGACGCCATCGTTGATCCGCTCAGATCAAACGACAATGCGAATAAATGGTGACGGAAACTAAAATTGCTTCTGCGTGAACGATCTCAAGTTTTCGTAAGAATACGTAGAAGGAAAATCGACGAAAAAACGAAACGAGAGAGAGAAAAAAAGGAAACCCAAGAAGGATATGGTAATTAAAAATGAAGAGATAGGATGTGGAAAATTATCTTACAGAAATAGAAAGTTGAGAGAAGGCGATGATGAAATTGTTCCGTTGTATGAAATATCAGAATCTCTTGATGAGAATTCTATAAATTGTTTTTTGTGATCACATCTAAAAAATGGGGATTGTTGCAATTTGATGACTATTTAATTTTTTCAATCGACACTCCCCTGCATCTAATCTATATACATCCATGCTTCCATATTCTTTCGGCAGGAGGATCTGGAATATCTTTGATTCTGGAACTGACTTACGTACACAATATTAATATTGAAACTTTTAGTGAGTTTGATAATCCTGACCTACTCTAGAGACTTCTTCACCCAGAGTTTTCTGACTTGGAAAACTTTGGAACCATTGTTATAATTTTTGTAATAACATGGGACCCATTCTTTAGACCTTACACTTATACAAAAAGCAAATTCTACGTTGAGTCCTCCATTTTCTCGAATACTCTGCCTCCTTAGAACCGAAGTTCCTCCTCATATGGTGCTCCTCAAGATCCTGAACAAGACCACAGAGTTTTTCGCGCATTTTCCAGAATCAGGGCTGGATTGAGAGGTTCTACCTGGGGCCAGTGTTGGTGATGACCCCAAAGTTTTGCGCCCCCTTCTCCTTTTTTTTATGCATGGTGAAGGCCCCATTTTGTTGAAAGCCCGAGGCCGTAGCCCCTCCCTTAATCCGGCCCTGCCAGAATGAGGTACTCCCCGCCTCCTCGCTACCACATTTTCTCATACACGTAGCATAAAGATCAAAATTTCTCCGAGTTCTCTGTTATTAATAGCTAAAAGATCGAAGATTTTCTTCCCGTGTAGTTTCCTGATGCTCGATGCGGTCAAAATTTCACTAGATCTCCCTTTATCTTCTCATTCATAGTGCTCGAGTTGTTAATCCGGAAAATATACGGCTACCTATTATGGACTGTCTCTTCAATTGCGACGTGTCCACGTGGCTGTGCAAGATATTGACTTCCACTTTCCTCGGTTATCAATGAGACTTTTTTTCGAATGTTGACCTTGCTATACTTGGACGATATACTAGGGCTTTTCTTGTCGTAAGTTCGTCTCTATTCGTTCAATTTGGAGAATATACAAGAAAAAAGACCGCATAAGCCGAAACGATTAGTCAAAATGTCGTGGACGAAACGATAATGGATGATCGATGAGACCGCCGACAGACATCACATCGCCATCCTTTCTCCGGTACTCTATAAGCACGTGACGGTATTTCACAGACTAGACGGAGGTGTACGAACGAACGAAGGTGTAATAAATATCCTGAGGAAATGAAGACACGAGCTTCACTCTTGATTTACCGATTACCCGAGGAAAGAAGCTGATTTCTTGAAGAAATTGCAACCATACAGTAACGAATATAGACCTCTCTCGAGGCCATCAATCAAGTTGCAGCTTCACGTTTAAGCCTTACAAGTTTACCAAATAAATATTGCAACACCTCGCACGCAATTAGGGAACGCATCTTGGCACCGTACAATGATCGAAATGCATATAGGCGATGATTTTGTTTGGTAACAATTGGAAATCGGAATATTGTATGTTGTGTAACCATATAGGTATACTACCCTTATGAAATAAGAGATTTAAACTGTACGGAAGCCCCCAGTTTGAAAATGTTGGTAATTACGAGAATTTCACCGAGCTCTCTGCGAGTAATTCTTCTGAATGGCGCATTGTTTCGGTGAATAAAAAGTATTTCGCTTTCTTTTACCGGGAAAAATCGGATTAAAAAAATGTATAGAAATAAGATGAATAAGAGAACGAAGAGAGTGGAGGTGGAAAACTCATTTTGTTGAATTAATTTTCTCGTACGCGTCGTATCCTGTATTGTACGGACGCGTGCTGTGTTTTTATCCTTTTTCGTTCTGCTTCTTCCTTTTCTAAATCCTATATTATACTAGTTTATATTATAGTATGTTCATTATCTACAGTATCAGTATAACTTTTAAAAGGTATTAAACTACTAACAGCTATTTTCAGCCGTTCTTTTTCTAGTTTTACGAAAACTCATTTTTCGGCGCAAAAATTTATTTTCAACGAGCGCCTCTCCTCATTATACGCACGCGAAACTGAAAAGGAAAGAATTGAGAAAATTATCGCGGGCGTTTCGAGTTTGAAATTTGTACTCTCATTTAAATCAAGAGAAATGAAACGATTTTCTGCCCAGAAGTCAATTTTACATTCGCGAATCTATGAAAATTGCCTTCGATGCGATGATGGTGTGGGTTTGTTTTTTAAGTCTTCTTCATATCTTGATACGTTTACTCGTGCCCCAAAATATGTTCTTCAAGGCTGATTTCTCGCGAGGGAATTTAATGAGAGAAATCTCCAAATTTTTTTCAACCTAGCTTTTCCTCGAGTAAATTTTCTTTGACCGTCGCGCTTTTCTTGTAGCTTTATCCTAAATCATTGGGATTTTAGCTGTTGTTTAAGTCGAAAAACTTTTATAATTTTCAAGATTTTTTTGATACAATGTAGAAACCTTCTTTGCTGTCTCGTCATATTTGTGTAAGTACGGAATGAATGGGAGACATTTGGGGAGAGGGGGATGAAACAAACAGTGTTCGAGGCGAAAGAATAGGGCATAAACCTAGTTTAAAGCTGGGTCCAGAATAAGCTCAGTATAAAGAGTACTGAGACCTATCACCTTTTTGGTCCAGTTTACTGTATATGAAGCTTATAAAGAAAGCTTAACTACAGGGTGTCCAATGTCCGGAAACATTTATTCATTTATTTTAATTTACGAGCTGCGCTGGCAGCCTACCTTCAGGCTATGGGCTCACAGGTGCGTGAGAAGAAAGTTGAATTGATTGAGGATGGTGAGGAAGTCATCCGATAGCTTTGTAGAATTGTGAGGAATGGTTAAGGTATTGCGGAGTTGGTTCGAGTTGGGGCAGCAGAAGATTGAACGGATAAGTGAGAGAGTCAGATTCGCAATGAGGGTATGAGAGGCACATAAGATGAGAGGTGAGATGGGTGTGTGAGTCTAGTGAGGCCGATTCTGAGACGGGTGATGACTATTTCTTCTCTGCGTGTCAACAGATTTGAAGAGTCCTATGAAATAGAAATATTTTCAATTTGGGCTAGCTTGTTTGAGTGCGATTTGACATTAGACCAATGAGTGAATCATGCTGGATTCTCATCGCGAATAAATCAATTAACTAGAACCTCAAATCTCGCCTTCTTTAGGCATGAACTCTCATGAATTCAAGAACCAGTACAATGTAGAACGTTATCTAGGTCAGTGAATGTTGAGCAGAGAAGGAAACCAGGTCACTGGTACAATTCCATCAAAAAAATTTCTGATATACAATGACCAAGGACATCCCAACTTACATCATAAGTTGACCTTCGATTGAAATTCTCTATCCCTCACGGGCAGAGAAGTACAAAGATTAAACGCTCAAAGTCAAGTAAAGTTCGATTCTTCGACAAAAGCTAAAAAATCACCACGTGCGTATAGTTTTTGATGTCACAAAAGACGTCACAATACTTTCCGTCTTTGGACCACACGAAAATAGTTCTTCACCCTCAGAACACGAGTCACCAAAATGAACTGTCTACGCTAGCTTTACATAACGTTCAACAAATACGACGCAAAGGAAATTCCGTTGTATTTCGTTTTCCATCAGAGGGAGTTAACAAACACACGCGATAAAGCTCGTCGTTATTATTTTACTTCCAATGTTTACGAACGGAGGTATCCTAGATGGAATTGAAATCGCGTTAACAAACAACAGAACAGAGCAAATAAGAAAGATCGTCCGCAACTAATTTTGGTCACCGCAGAAAATCTCCGTCGCGACACGCAATATTTGTCGTGTTCGAGAAGAAAAATTTAATTTACTCGTTTGTATAATATACGACAGGCAAATGCCTTCATAGTAACTGTCAATCTTCGTGTAAGGATGCGTACAATCCTGGCTCTAGGTTAGAGCTGCTGGTGCGTCTACGGAAGTAATTCGATCGTATCGGGCCAACTGCGGCTTAAACGTCAATCAAGCTGCTACTGAGGACTGCGACCAGAAAAAACTTGTACGAAAACATTTAACCCACGATCGTAACATCTGATCATACGCCATTATCAGAAGATAGGAGAACATTGGCAATTTCGCTCGAATTTCTCGCTGGTTTTCGTGCTTTCTTCATTTCGCGTTACTGGTTTTTCATTTTCTTCTACCAGATTTTTTCGTTTTGCTTGTTTTTATTTTCAACTTTCAACATCGTGATAGAATTTGTCTCTTGCAAGCCAATGTGTAATGTTTAAATCTCGTCGCTTTTTTCCCTCCAAACATCATCTCGCTCGAGGAAAGACTTGAAAGTTATTCGCCCATCAAATCAAAAAAAGAAAACGATAAGTTCTAGTCTACTATGATCTCAGAAGAGCCCTTATCCGAATCTGCATAATTATACTTCTAGGAAAAAATCTTTTAACAATTCACGACGATTCCGTGTTTACTTACGAGGTTGTTGACATCGCGTTTTATTCGCTTGGTAATGGACCTCGCCCGCGACTCAGATTCTAATGTAATTCATGACTTGTCCATGTTCACCCGACCCCTTTCCAAGCCTCGAGATTCTCAACCCTCAACACGTACGTGTTTTCCACGAACATTTTCTCACGACCTTGCAGTTTGTCTTATGTGGCAACTGATCGCCTTTTAGTTCACATTTCAGAGCCACCTCCATCTGTATACAAAGATCGTGTTTCACATGTACATGTACGAGAGCGAATATTCATTTAAGCTCGAAACGTGAACTTGAGCTGCCGTTCAACCTCCAACGTTGCACTCTGTAAGATAACGAACGCTTATTTTTCCTCCGTTCGAAATACTCGACAGTTTTCCATTCTAATTTTCTTTTCGTGCTGCTTTTTATTAAAATCTACTATTTCGTAGTTCCATCACGTAACGTCATTTTACTTTTATAACGTTCTTTCGAACTCCAGTAGCTCTCTGCACTCGACTATATGTCGTACAACGAATGATGGGTGACTACTGTCGTCATCGGGCGCAAAATACCCTATCGCGAAATGAGAACTATGCGAACTTAATAACTCCTGTCTGACAATATCGGAGTATCCTTATCTGGAGCTGTAGCGAAGTCGAGAATTTCTGCCATATTTTGACTCTGCACAATGAACAGATCGAATAGAAAAGATAAGCGCCGTCGGAGACGATTTAATTACGCGAATATCGTTTTACATATTTTAGCGTTTGTTGTAGTTTTGCTGTATAATGTGCAATGAATGGAAGCGAGGAGACTGCATGATTGTATTTGGAACCAACGCGACGAGCTAACGCCTGTAAATTCTCGTTATAGCGATCGAGTAATGAAATTTTAATTGCGGACCAATTCCGCTTTCATTTTCTCCGCTTCTGACTCCTGTTATGAATATCGTAGTGATTAACGTTCGTTTTTATTGGCCGATGTGAAAAATTAATTTCTCAATCACCGACAAAGGCCTATAAATGTGGAATTACTCCGCGACAAACGGTATTTTTGAATTGATAATATTGAAGCAATAGCGGCATAATAATTGTATTCTAAAATTATCTGTTACAGGAATTGCTACATACCTTGCACTCGTTCGCCTCGCAGAGCTGGGGAAAACTAATTTTACGATGCGCCGAACATCAAGAGGTTCTGAATAAATACTTCTTGCTGAGACAGCCTACGTACTACATCCAGCACTTCCTCTTTTTTCACAGTCGCGTTTCGGAACAGTCGCAATGCAATGCAGATCTGAGTCAATCGAGATTGACGGCGTGACATAAAATCAAGGTTGTTGGTGGTTGATCTACCAAATTCAGGGAACAACCTTGCCTCTCGCAAGGGCTTACTACAGATCACTAGGAACGCATCGAATGGTCCACATGAAATGGCTAAAAATTCAAGTGCCCCTCTCTCTCCTGCCCGTTCAAGATCTTCTACGGAAGCATACGAAGTCATGGTAGTTTCTACACAAACTACCGAAAGCTGATGGCCCGTAGCAAAAACATTGCCTACAATGATAGTCCAGTAGAATTACGGTTTTGAAAAAAAAAAATGTCCATCAAAGCTTTTATTGCTGAAAAGTGTTGGCCTTGGTGTCCTTGTTATGAGGTAAAAACCCATCACCCTCACCCTTTGCGGAACTCCTTACAAAGGGGGCTCATTTGGCACATTTTTTGGTTTTTCGAATTTTTCTCAAAAACTATAAGATTTAGAGCAAAAATACCTCAGTACAAAAAGATTCCCCATAAAATTGACCATCGAATAAAATCATTACTTCTTCGGTTACGATAATTTGACGCTGTGTAACAATATCTGGAAATTTACTGTTTTCAGAAATTTTCAATTTTTTGAGTCTTTTCCTAACATTTTCTTATTTTAAACTTCAAGAAATGGTTGTATAGCTTCAAATTATTGTAACTGAGTAAATGATGAGGTCAGTCAGTAGAGAATTATACTGAGAAAATTTTTAAAGTCCTGCCTAGGAAGACGGCTCTCGGTCCGCGCAGTTAAGGCTTTCAATCGACACCACCCTACAGTCCTGCCCTGTAATCTGGCGGCAGGGCAGAGTGGCCTTCATACCACAGCCTGGAAAGGATCCAGAAAATAAAGACCCGTATCGCCTTCCGACCCTCTAGGGAAGGTGTTTGAGAGAATATTAAACAGTCGGGTAGGGTTCCACAAAGACCACTATCCACTCCTCCACGAATAGTGTGGCTTCCAGCAGAACACTGGAGCGGAACAGGCTGTATGTAATACTGCGGGTAAAAAGCAGCCTTTGAGGCTGTGACAAACATCTCTTTGTGGCAGCGGCATCAATGGATATCGAGAATGCGTTTGACCATGTAGAATGAGAAACCTTATCGATGTGTCGTCCTATTTCCAGGAAAGAGCCGTCTCTTGAAAGAGGATGTCTGCAGGGGTCCGTCCTGGGCCCTCCTCATTGCACATCTTCTACGATGACATATATGACAAATTTCAAAAAAATGCGTCTATGCCGATGACACTTTGGTCACTGTAGGTGCAGACACAGTCCCCAAACTACAACAAAGGGTACAGAAAATTGTTGAACACATCCGCAAACTCCTCCTGGGAGTGGGCCTCCTACTGGATGTTGGGAAAGCTGGAGCCGTCTCACACCAAGGGTGAGAACGGAAAGGGAGGAGATGACGTTTCACTTGGGTGAACATTCAGTTACACCATTAGTGGCCATCAAATATCTGTGGTCATGCTGGGTTCAAAGCTCAACTTCCGCGTACACCTTGACTACATCGGTAGACCTGATGGATGGTACTCACGCGGAACACAAACACGAGAAGGCACCCCAAAGAAAGAAACTCCAAAACATATCTCCAGTGACAGCCAATAAACATCAATGGCAGACCTATTGACTGGAATCCGACAACAGTTCACCACATCGCATCGATCATATGGAACGGGTGGTAAGAAAGCTCTGGACCTTGGAAAACCCTCACTTCCGAGAGGTGTATCCGCAACTAATAAGGAGCAGATCCTTCACTAGAAGGTTTGCATCAACTGATACCCTTCATGTAACTCCTCCAAAGGGGGGAGGGGGGAGATGAAGGAGACTGGCCAAGAGCTCAACAGAATTTCATTCAGCCAACCCCCCCCCCCCCGACAACACCCACTGCAATTCCCATATTGATTCGAGTTTCCCGATGTGCAAGGACTGTTTTCGAAGCGCAGTAAAAGCTTAGTCACCATTGCGTCAATACTGCGCTTTCCCGGCTTGCTTCTCATTGGTTAAATTTTTGGGTACAATTGCGGAAAAGTGCGTCATTTTTGGACTGCATCTCAAATCCCAGATCTGGGTCGATACCCGGTGCTGGGCTATGTTATATTCTTGAATATTCCCGCGGAATAAATTAGCCCGACCGGGTACTGAAAAAAATAAGTCAAATTAGAATACGCGAAAGATATTTTAATCCAAAACTTGACATCCATCAAACGTTATTTGAACAGTTTTCTTCACATGAAGGAAGAACGATCGTCACTCGAGCCCGTGTCTGTTTTCTATTTGTAAAAACGTAGTCACCCGACTTGCAATGCGAGATCACTGTTGCTTGTGCTTTTTGATAATCACTATTACGAGTATTCCATGTCAAAATGCCGATGATCGAGAAATTCGGAGGATAACGAGCTTGAAACTGATTATCCACAGCAGTCTCATAGAGAAATACGGAGTCGCTCATAAAGCATCAGGTGAGTTCATACTTCTGAAAAGCCCGTGAACCGTCATCTAATCTGCTCTTCAGACCGTGGGTCGTCACAGATTGAGTCTGTCTCCAAAAAATAATTTTTTCAATCACAGATTTTCAAAATGAGTCGAAAAATCCAAAGGAAGCGCGAAGAATCCGTAATGAAATTTGCCGCAATATCATTAATACCGCTTTTTTTGAAACTTGGGATGAATATTGGATCGATATGGAGCGTACAAGTAATCGCCTAATCTTGAAGAATCGTTTTCCGCATTTATCAATTTTCGAAGAGTCTCGGGCGCAAAATTATTGTTGGTCAACTTTGTTCTTCAGCGATAAATACGACTACGACAGTTCGTACAAAGTTCGCGGTAAGTACGCCGATAATCAATCAGTGGACGAATACCCGCCGGTTTTTCCGTGTCTCACTCAAAAATGGTCTTCGAGAAGAATTGTGGAATACTTCGTATCGCAGCCGTACTACGTGAGTTTCCCACGTTTCTACGCGACTGATCTGCTCGGTCGTTTAGTTTTCAGAGGCAATCGAGATAAGTTGTTCCTAAAAGTATTCGCAGCAGATTCATCGAGGGTGAGACGAGATCTCAGCGCTGAATTGCAGAATCCGAATGGAATTGAAGATTTGACGAAGCTGAGAGATATTTTCATCGAAAATGGTGTCGAAAAATAAGTGCATAGCATTGGTATACTGATGTTAATTTGTCAGAGAGGAAAGACTAGAATAATTTTTATCATCCGGGAGGAATTGATGACTAGCTCAGAGTGGAGATCCAGCAATAAATATTTATCTATTTTTACAAATTTTGTCGAGCAGTTCTAGCTGTTTACTTTCTCACCTTTCATCGTTGCCTCCGCTATCAACAATGACATTTTATGAACTTCTCGTTCCTATCGGAGTGTCTGAAAATAAAACTGCAGCAGACACGAAGTCTACAATCTCTTGTTTATTTCCAATTTCTAATTTTATATCGAGCTATCTTTATGGTTCAACTTCTATTTCAATGATGTAACTTTGGCTCTTTCCACTTGGTTCACCAGTCCGTCGACACTTTAGATGGAAGTTCTTCCTCTTTGCTGAGCTTTGAATGAATTTCTTTGATCTCGCCCCTTCAACTGGTTGGGAAATAGGATTATTGAACGTTTGTCTTAGTATTTCTCAAAGAAAAGGGACCCAATCATTCTCCCTTCTCTTCCTCCACCACTTTCAGATGAACCAGTCCCTCCCCCTCCCTCTTTATGCCCATAATAGATTTCTCAAGGTAGCACATGATTAATACTCTTGCTCAGAGTAGTATTTATGCCGATCACTGTCAATCGTCATGGGAATCTGAGTCCGCTGGAGGAGAGCGGGACCTTCTTAGCACTAATGCAGGAAATTCAACTGCAGAATCTAGTACAAGCTTGAATTCGGGATGAGAAGATACGGCGAGTGAACTATTTTACTGGCTTTAAATTTTAATATACGGCAAAGTAAAGTCTATCCAGCTGACTAGTAATTACATACTCGAAAGGGTCGAATAAAACATTAGGCAAAATTTCTCCATCAAATCATCGGAGTTGATATGAATTTTATATAATGAAATATTGGACCCATTTTATGAGTCGAAAATTTATAAAGCTCGCTGTTTAAATGACCCAAATAACTACCCCAAAAAATCTACGTCGCCGAAGCCGAATACGATGTTATTTGACCAATGAGTCACTTACACATATTGCGAATGTGTAACACACGCACGTATTGAAAAAAACTTGGAACATGCGAACAAGAGCCACATGAATATATTATGAACCACAGGGTGGCCAGTAGTTTCAAGTTCGTAAAACAGTTTAAAATACGAGACAATACGTATCAATTTTTTGATCGAATTAATTACCTTCTGAAGGGCATTAATTTCTTTTTAATTAATTAGAAAATTTTTTTTATTTTTATAATCTGGCAAAGAATTAGTATTCAAATGCTGAAACTTTCAATTCAGTAAGTAAATGAAAGCTCGGCCATTCGTAAGTCTCTTCTTTTTTGAAAATATTTCTGAAAATTTGATGGAGTGAATTTCTTCGCAATATGGTCAAGCTTGTGTTTTCTATCTCTTTTGTTGATTTAATGAGTGATAAAAGAACACAACTTCAATCAATCCATCGACTAGAAAATTTGAACAATGAAAAAGCCCTACTTCAAAACTGTTCCAAAAATCGAGTTTTGCTATCCAGAAGAGAATTACATTTCTTTATAAATCCACTACAGAAGTAAAACCAGCAGACTTCAACAATTTTCACAGAGTTTAAGCCTTCAAATTTGTCTGTATCCTGATCCTCCAAGATAGTAAGCCCACTTATTAAACGATCTTCCAAATCTATTAGTTGGATCAGATTCTGGTCGAAATTCTTCATTCGTTGTTCTGAATTCTCATCTTCAACCCGACAAATTAATCTTAGCTACATTCATTTCCTATATCTTTGACCGGTATGATGTACTGCATCAAAAACTGTTAGTAAGAAATAAGATTACGTAACATTTTTTTTTTCGAACATTACCTATGTAACTGTCAACGTTCATAATCTCGTAATTTATTCGTCGTTAAATACATATTTTAATAAAAGTACACAGTAAACGCATGAAGAAGAAGTTCAAGGTCAATACTACCATATTTCCATAACACATCAAAGTTGGACGTTCTCAACATATAACGATTCGTCTTCAGTTTCACTCGTGTAGTTAGATTTTCCCGGGATAAGAATACTCGGATTCTGCTTCATCTTCTATCTCAAAATTGTAATGAGTAACATCCAGTTCTCAGCGTGGGTAATGAAAATATTAACTGAATACGGATCTACACGATCGTTAATCCGGAAAGTGATGTGTAGAAAACACTCGAGAATAGGATCTACAAAGAACTATCTGCAACACTCTCTGGTCTTCGGAGAAATATTTAAAATAGTCGAGCTTGAACTTGAAAATAATTTTAATATTTCAAATTCCTGATTGACTCTAAGTCTGTTTCTTTACTCAGTTGTCGGAAAATATTTATTCCTATTGAAGCTCAACCAAAATTATATCGTGTAACCTCTAATTTGGTAAGTTTTTGTTTCATTTTGATGAATTTGAATATTCCTTAGTAGTTCGATCCTCACTTACGCTTTTAAGGAAGAGGAATTTGAATAATAACAATGCCCATTAGATGAGGAACTAAAATTTTCCTCGTCAAAAGTGAAAGGCTAGCCGTCACAAGGACTATACTGTTAAAGGGAGATGGAGAAAGAGAATACCTCGTCAATGATCGAATCTACCAACTGCCCAAATTTTCTGCACAATTTTGCAACTCGTAATGAGTGAGGGCAGATCCCCCCCCCCCCCCCGGTTGCGAAGACTATGGTGAGAGGTCAGTATAACAAATTATAGAAATATTAAATAAAGATATTCCACTATAATGTTTTGGGGATTCATTTGTACAAAATTCAAAATTCCTAGATGATCGCAATTTCTCTGATGACCCCCTCTCTCATGACTAGGCGGCTTTGTCCACTCAATCACTGATGAAAAGGTGATAAACTTGTCACCTCAGTATTTAGAAACAACCTAGAATTAGGCTCGATTAGGTTCATAATTTTATTTAAAACAGAATATTTAGATATAATTTTTTTTCTAACGCAACAATTTTCATTTTTTAAAAAAATTTTATACCTGATTTGAAATTTTTGTCAATATTTCTATCAATTTGTATAATATTTATGATTTAATAAAAAAAATTATTTCAAAACAAATATTTTTTTCTGTAATTTTTTGTTGTCATCTTTGTTGATAAATCCTTATACATCTGATCTTATATAAAAAATTTTGAAATCGTTAAATTCATTAATATTACTATAATTATCATTTTGATACAATATATTTTTTATACAAATTAGCCTACAAACCCTACAAAATGACATAAAAATCAGAAATTTTGAATGAAAATAAAAAATTATTTTTTCAATCATTTGGTTAGTATGATAATGATTTTTTAGTCACAAGCGCTTGAGCTATGATCTTAAATTTTTAAATTGTTCATAAGTTTGAAAAGAGAAAATTATTTTCTTTTTCCTTTTTTTTTGTTATTCATGTTATTAAATCCTTATTCTGATCTAATATAAAAAATTTTTATAATTATTATCAAATATTCATTAATTATTGTAATTATTATTTTAATAAAATAAATGTTCATATAAATTACAAACCGCACAAAATGAAATGGAAATAAAAAATTTTGAATACATAAAAATGAAAAATCATTCTTCAAATTCTTCGGTCAGTATGATAATGATTTTTCAGTCAAAAGCGCTTGAATTGTTGAATTTTTTATAAGTTTGAAAATAGAAATTCTTTTTTTTCTTTTGTTATTCATGTTATTTTGATCTAATTTAAAAAAATTTTATTATCATCAAAAATTTATTAATAAAATTATCGTAATTATCATTTTAATAAAATAAATGTTTATATAAATTACAAACCGCACAAAATTAAATAAAAATAAAAAATTTCGAGTAAATATAAAAATGGAAAACTAATATTTTCAATTTTTCAATTAGTATTATAGTGACTTTTCAGTCAAAAGCGCTTGTGCTATGATCATTAATTTAAATTTTTCATATTCATTTATACAAACTTTTGTTTTTATTTCATTTTGTGTAATTTACGTCAAAATAGATGTCTCCCAACATGGGTAATCCAACAATAAATTCATATTACTTTAATTATACTAACAACTATTATAATCATTATTGTTATCTATGTTGACAAATCCTGACATCTGATTTTATTTAAAAATTTTTTATATCATTAAATTCATTAACATAAAGTTATTATTTCAATACTACATATTTTTATATAAATTACAAATCATAGAAAATGACATAAAAATAAGAAATTTTGAATGAAAATAGAAAATTATCTTTCTAATTCTTTGGTTAGTATGATAATGATTTTTCAGTCTCAAGCGCTTGAGCTATGATCTTAAATTTTTAAATTGTTTGTAAGTTTGAAAATAGAAAATTATTATTTGTTTTTTTATTCATGTTATTAAATCCTTATTCTGATCTAATATAAAAATTTTTTATAATTATTATCAAATATTCATTAATTATTGTAATTATTATTTTAATAATATAAATGTTCATATAAATTACAAACCTCACAAAATGAAATGGAAATAAAAAATTTTGAATACAAACAAATGAAAAATCATTCTTCAAATTCTTTGGTTAGTATGATAATGATTTTTCAGTCAAAAGCGCTTAAAATTGTTAAATTTGTTCGAAAATAGAAAAACTTTTCTTGTTTTTGTTATTCATGTTATTAAATCCTTATTTTGATCTAATATAAAAAAATTTCATATCATCTAATATTTATTAATTATTGTAATTATAATTTTAATAAAATAAATGTTCATATAAATTACAAACCGCACAAAATGAAATAAAAATAAAAATTTTGAATAAATATAAAAATGGAAAGTTATTATTTTCAATTTTCCAATTTGTGTGATAGTGATTTTTCAGTCAGAAGCGCTTGTGCTATGATCATTAATTTAAATTTTTCACATTATTTTATTTATTCGAATTTTCTTTTTATTTCATTTTGTGTGGTTTATAGTTTATGTAAAAATAGGTGTCTCCCAACATCGGTAATCCAACAATAAATTCATATCATTTCAATTATACTAAAAACTATTATAATCATTATTGTCATCTACGTTGAAAAATCCTGACATCTGATTTTATTTTTAAAATTTTCATATCATTGAATTCATTAACATAAAATTATTATTTCGATACTATATATTTCTGTAATAAAAATAAAAAATTTTGAATACATAAAAATAAAAAATTATTTTTCCAATTCTTTGGTTAGTATGATAATGATTTTTCAGTCAAAAGCGCTTGAGCTATGATCTTGAATTTTAAAATTTTTTATAAGTTTGAAAATAGAAAATGATTTTTTTTTTCTTTTTTTTTTGTTATTCATGTTATTAAATCCTTATTTTGATCTAATATAAAAAATTTTTATATCATCAAATATTTATTAATTTTTGTCATTACTTATCATTTTAATAAAATATTACGTTCATAAACCACACAAAATGAAATCAAAATAACAAATTTTGAATAAATAAAAATGAAAAATATTATATGTCTCGCAACGTAGGTATTCCAAAAATAAATTCATATTATTTTAATTATATTCGCTTGTTGCATTTGCAGAACGCCGCCCCTTCCTCCATAGTGGAATGGGTACGGGTTGCGTATGCATTTAATTTTGTTTCCTCCAACCTGGACTTCAATTTTAATAATATTAAAAACAATTATCATCATTATTGAATAAATTATATCAATATTCAAAGTATGAGTCGTATACTATAGTAAACACACAGGCCAAAATTGTGAGATATTGAAATAATGCTAAAATAGAAAATTTTTATTCACTTCAAGACAAGTTTATGTAGTTTCATAGAGGCCCCTTTGCCCATCTAAAAATAAATTTGTTCATGAATTCTATCAATTTTAACACTGCTGTTACCACTGTAAGTTCATAGAGAAGGAATTTGAAAAAAAAAATTTCTTCCACATCATCAACCATTATTATTCACTGTCTCACAAGTTCAAATTGATTCAATCTCGACATTTACTTTTCAACTGTAATGCTCTCTCAGCAGCTACAACGCTTCAGATTTTTTTCTTCCAAAATTGTTCTCCTCTGGCACCCCATTAAATTGATTCATACTGGCGACAACGGGCTAATATCACTTCTTGAATTCTCATTAAATATTCTTTCAAGTCTCCTGATCACGTCACGATGGACATTTTTCCATGAAATGCACCCCCAATAAAAGCGATATAGTGACCATTTCGCTAAAAAGATAAAGACCAAATTTTCAGATCTAGCAGCAATGATTCTACTTGCAACTGATTACCTCCACAAGGAAAGTAAAAAACTAAAGAGATTACAGATGGGCTCCCGAGAGAAGTCTCAGAAACGCAACGATGACTGTAGAATGGAAATTAGCGTGCCGGAGTCAAATTGAGGTCGAGCTGTGAGCGAAAATACGAGCCGAAAATCAGGCGCCAGTTATGCTACCCGTACAGAAAAATTTATAAGTCCGTACTAATACGAAAGAGTACATCGTAAAACTTGTACTCACGTATGTGCTCGCATGCATAAGGCGCGAACGTGCTTTGATTTTGAAATTACGCGGTTCGATTTATGGATGGTACACATTCGTATTGAAAATGTACACACGAGCGCGAGGGCGAATTCAAAAATATGTATGAATAGTGGCCAATGAAACTCATCCATAAGCACGAGGGTCTACACGCAAACAGGCGAACGGAAGGAAACTAGCCGACGATGAAAAGTTGTTTCCCCTAAGAACCCGGACGAAGTTGCATACGGTATGGTACATAATATTTTCCATTTCCTCGTCTTTAAACCGTTTTTTATGAAAATTTTACGTCTTCTCGCTGTCGATTACAGGTGTAGATTTTTACGAGAAAATCGAAATAATAAGTAGAAAAAAAAATTTAATACAGGACGATTATGGAGATTAGGTTTCTCGTCTTGTAAATTCTTCAAGAAAATATGGACAAGCTCGGAAAAGCTAAAGTATCTCAGTTTTAGCAGCGAAGATTCTATCCCGAATGTCACACATAAGTTCGACTGCAAGCATATTTGGGTACAGCATTTTGTGATATGTACTAGTAAAGTGCAGAGAAATTCCATCTTCCATTCATATCACCAGAATAATTAACATACTAGAGCATGCATCAACGATAGCGTATGAATGATGTAAATTTATTTTCATCGTGAATACGCTATATAGTATGGTGCTCTTGAGCGCTGAATGACAAACCAAAATTTAATATCAAATAAAATGCTAACACGAGTACGCTATTTACCCGTATACGGTGCCTTCTCATACGCCGATATAACCGACGGAAACATTCGACCGAAAAATTCCAATTTTTCCAGGATTCGTACTCTAATCGTATGATACAATGCTTCCCATGCCAAGTCGCAATTTTCCGATTCGAGAAATTTCTGACGAGTACAATCCTAACGAGTTCGTGCATACAACAGACCGAACGTTTTCTGTGTTTTCAATAAGTTAACTGTAGCTTCGGGGTGAACTTTTTGTAACAGAAGATATACCGCTATTTTCTATTTCGCTTGTTTCATAAACATGAATATTGTAGCATGAAAATAGAAGGCAGTACGAAGAAAACCAGACTTTTTATCTGCTCGAATACGAATCGGGTCAGTAACCAGGGGGTGTACGAGAAATAATTGATCTCCGCGGAATCAGTTTGACAAGTACCGGTAACAAAGATTTTCAAGGTCTGTTATTTAACTGATCATGGTATCCGTTCACCTTTGTTCAATCGTTCGGATTCCGAAACATATCTACCACCCTAAACTGCACTGGAAAATAAACTTTCTATCATCTTTTAAAAGTATCTAACCCATTTACTTACTCTCGTGCACAACCTCAAAATTACATCGTGGTGGAAGTGAACCGTTCACTTTCACCTTTCCTGATCACGCAGACCCTTGCTAAACTAAAAATTGAACGCATTCATGCACATCTGCAAACTCTATCACTCACCTCAATACTAATCCCTTTCCTCTGGATTCACATCCAACCTCCCAGAACATGACGCCGTTGACTTGGCGGCCAAAGATTCGTTTCTCTCCTTTAAAATTTCTGATCCTGTACTTATTTCTGCTTAAAACCACAAGTATACAATTGATGAGACGAATTCCAAGTACCACGTACAGAATTTGTAAGCGATCGATACTTTTAGCGAGAGACTCAAGAGAGCGCCTTTGCGGTTGTTGAGATAGATTTTCTGGCAGAGCCAAATACTTAAAGAGTTATGTTTTAGGTTCATTAGTAAATGACCTTACGCCTGATTTGTGAAGCTTGTGGCTCTCAAAATTAAACTATTAGACTTCATAAAACCAGGCCTAACAAAAGCTTGGCATACAGAAAAGCCTATACTGCAAAGTTTATAGATTTCAAAGATGGGGGAGGTGTATTGAATCGCAATCCTAAGAATTAGACCCGGGGTCGCGATTGATGACGTAATAGTTAGTTAGAGCCTCAGAGTGACGGCTGATGACGTCATAGTTTTAGGAGGCCTCGAGGTCCTGCCTGATGACGTCATAATTTATTATATGGAGGAAGAGGGAGGATATAGTATAAAGAATTATATGGGCCTAGACCTAATTCAAGGCTAGATACTTCTTTTTTGGGTTCCCTGGAGAGTGATCTCTTGATGGATCATTCAGAAGGAAACGTTCTCAATATTGGACTTCCATTCACTAGGCACGTCTCTTATTGCTATCGACATGTCTATGACATATTGTGCCTTTGAGGGCCTTTTTTTTAGTGTCAACTCGATACCCTTCATCACACGGCATCAAATTCACTATAGAAGCACAGGAGTCGACCGTTAATATTCTGGACCTCGACATCTCTCTCACTCCTGACGGACACGAGTACAGAATTCACCTATCAAGAGCCAATTTCAACTGATCTTCATATCGATTCGAGTTACTATTGTTACCCAAGACATATAGAGAGTCTCTTTTATTTCTTCAATTCCCCGTCTCGTGTTTCTACCTCTCAACCGCGACTCGTTCCACACCGACCTCGGCCCGGCGGAATGGCATCAACCTGAATATCGATTTCATGGTCAAGTGAAAGCTTGTCAGTTGACATCTTTGGGGAGGCGGCCCTCTCCCCCCCCCCAAAAAAAAAAAAAAAAAAATTCAAATGGATTCGCCTTCTCCAATTGGGCAAAGCTTGGACGAGAACCTTTAAGTCTCATAGTCGTAAACCTGGTTATTATAAACTCCGCCAGTGCTGCCAGCTCTAAAAATTTGTCAACGGATTTTGCATAACAACATATTTCTCGTGTTCAAGGGAAAAGTATCTTAGACACCCTTATGAGAGATACTTTCCTCCTAATCGTTATACGCTGATATCGCCAACTCCCGTAACATTGAATTGGTCGAGAGAAAAGTACCTTAGTTACCCGTACGAGAGATACCTTTCTTCTAATTGTTATTGACGGATCGGTCAAAGTTCGTAGAAATCAGATTTCAGGTCTTACAAAAAATGACGGATACGGATTTTTGATCCAGCAATAACGATCAGAAGAAAGGTATCTCTCATACAACTAAGTGAGGTACTTTTCCCTTGATCGAATCAATGATACGGAAATCGCGGTATCAGATAATGACCAGGAGGAAAGTATCTCTCATACCCTTGAGTACAGGAAATCTGTATTCTACGCAAAATCTTTTTTTTTTTTTTTTTTTTATTACATTCATATATTTCACGTACTATCTTGCGATATTTACGTGTTAGGTTAATAGAAATAGTGACATGTTAGTTATATCTGTTAGCTGGCATTCCAGCTAACAGTACGATTAGTACAAAAGTGACGTGTAAAATATAATAATATTGTGCAGAGTAGATTAACTTAGAGAGTAATACAGATGAACTTACCAATAAGACGGTGCGTTGACTCAACTTATAGTTTGAGTGTAAATATGATTAAGATAATTTCAGACTAGACAGCTTAAGTCTAAGAAATGACAGCGTTGTAGACGCCGCAACGCTGGTTCCTCCAATAGTTGTATAGCCAGCGTATTGACGTGTTGATGAAGCAGTTTCTCGTAAGATATGGTTAATTGCTGGATGGTTTCCCTCACCGTTTGAATGTTGAGGTCCTGATGTAGACATTGGTTTGTCAGGTACCATGGTGCCCCGGTGATCCGTCGTAATATCAAGTTTTGCTGGCGTTGTAGGATGTTTGTATTGGCCTTGGCTGCAGTTCCCCAGATGGGCGCTCCATAAGACCATAGCGGACGTAGGGTGGTAACGTAGAGTAGGCGTTTGTTGGTTAACGAGAGCTTACTGTTTGTCCGAAACATCCAGAATGAGGCTCTGAATCTTATTTTGAGTTTGTCTCGTTTTTTGAGGATGTGCGTACGCCAGTTCAATTTGCTGTCAAGCGTAAGCCCTAGATATTTTGCATAGGGTGACGGTACCAGAGTTGTCAGATCAATGGTGATGGTCGTTGGCGGACAGTTACGTAACGTAAACATTACATAAACTGATTTATCTGCACTTATTTGAATTTTCCATTTTCGCATCCATTCTACTACTTCTGAAACTGCATGTTGCAGTTGAGTGATGGCTGTGCTGTGGTTTTTGTGGGATGTGATGAGTGCGGTATCGTCTGCAAACGTAGCGAGGTCCGTCGAATTGGTCGTTGGGATGTCAGCAGTGTAGAGAACATATAAAAGGGGCCCCAGTACGCTGCCCTGTGGGACACCCGCTAAGATTGGTTTTGAGGTGGAGGTGGCTTCACCATAATGTACTTGAAACGTACGATCTGTGAGGTAAGATTGCAGTAGCTTCACGTAAGCTCGTGGGAGGTACTCACTGACTTTGTGTAACAGACCCTGAGTCCACACTCGGTCAAAGGCCTGTTTTACGTCAAGGAACACTGCGGGGCAGTATTCCTTGCTCTCAAGTGCATTCCGTATTTTGGTTGTAACACGATGAATTTGTTCAACTGTGCCGTGCTTAGCTCGAAAGCCAAATTGTTGAGGCGGAACGATGCCCAGGTCATCAATGATTGTTAGTAGACGCGGGTGTAGAAGCTTTTCGTAGATTTTCGATAGCGTACTAAGTAGCGAGATTGGACGGTAAGACGTTAATTCGTTGGCAGGTTTGCCTGGTTTAGGTACCAAAATAACTATTGCTTTTTTCCAGTTTTGTGGAAAATATGACAGTCGTATGGACGCGTTGTAGATATATGTTAAGAGCACATATACCTTCTTTGGGCATTGGGCGATAATATCATTTGTAATTAGATCATAGCCTGGTGCCTTCCGGTTCTTCATCCTTCTCACCGTGCGTGCAATTTCTTTGGGTGTAACGAGCGTAATCGTGGGGCCGTCAGTATCATGGATAGTTGGCGTAACAACGGAGTGAATATCATTTGGTTGGAACTGTTTCTCTAGATGGGCAGCAAATGCTTCAGCTTTCTCCGCATCACTATGTGCATAAATGGTATCGTTGATCCGGAGGGGAGGATTGTAGGCTTTTGGCGCGCGAGCGGCCTTGGCTACCCTCCACAAGGAGTAATCTTTATCGGCTGTTGTGTCCAATGACAAGACAACTACGCAAAATCTGTAGAAGAATCCGTAGATCTGGCAGCACTGTAGTAGTTGTCATCATGCGCATCCACGCAAGAGTCCGTATGCCACAAAATCCTACAGAACTACTCCGCACTTTGGGTGTTCACTTGGGTTCGCCCAAAGACCTACCCCTACGAATATGTGGAGTTTACAAATTATACTGCCCTCACTAGGTACAATGGGGTGACCGAGTGAAACCTCTCCGTTCACCCCAAAGATCATAAGTTGACGAACTTGAAGACCAGAAAATCCACTTTTGCACAGCATCTAATTGAGACTGGTCATCATTTAGACCGCAACAAATGCCACTCAATCCGCTTCAAACAGAGGTTCTATAGAGGAATTTGAGACTAGGTACCATCAAGCTTAATACTGTACAAAGATTACGACTTCATGCAACGTACTCAATAAACTCCTCCCTGAGTATGGACTCATCCCCACCCAGCGAAGGGTTTACCGGGTAAGCAGAATGTGCAGTTGCACAGGGCAGCAGATTTTTGGGGCGGCAATTCATTATTGAGAAAGAAAAGGAAGGGTGTGGCAAAGAAAATCAACTAGCCAAAAAAAAATAAATAAATACTCGGTAGAAGCCCTAAAAATACAAAAATTTAATTGCCAAGGAAAAAAATTCATCACTGTCAGAGATTCATAATATTTTTCAATGGGTTTGCCACGCCCCCCCCCAAATGTTGAGCAGCTCCGGTCATGTTACACCGGTTTGACCAGTTATTTGCTCGCTGAAAAACCTGGATAACCGGTAAATTTTCTAGACTGAATAACCAAGTACAGTATTTAACGAGTATTCGGATGCAATACCAGTTCACCAGTGCCCCAACAATGTCTGATCCGTGATGAACCGATCAGAAAAATAGGTGCTTTCCTATATCTAAGAATCTATTTTGCTGATTTGATAGAGGGAGCGTCGGAACTGCAAGGCTGCTAGCCTGCAACTTGCGCGTTCTGACTTTTGGCGTTTGCTTTTAACGTGCTTCTGTTTTAATCGTTTCTTGTCTTTTAGCGGGGAACCCGCAATCCATTTTGTTAGGGGGCTTACATCCTCAGAAAACGTCCGCGTCCGCGAGTTTCAGTGAACTGCGTGACTTGACGTACGACGCTTTATGACGTCATCAATGACTTTGACCTACTGTAGGGTCAACAAAATTTCAACTTCCAGCTGGGATGCTCCATGACGTCATCAATGACCTTGACCTTGACCTACTTTGGGGGCTTGGAAAAATTTCAATTCCCAGCCTTCATTATATCAGGTCTAGCATGCAGTAAACTGAGAAGAGCCTAGCCAACTCTTTTTCTGAGGGGGCATTTTGGCGCCAACGTGATTGCGAGTGCGGGAGGTTGCAGGTTCCCCGCTACCATTGCAAACCTGCAATGGCCTCTAATTTTCTTTTTTGTAATCTTGTTGCTTGAAGTGAAAAAGTCGAGAGCACGACCACAAGTCCACAAGACACAAGTTAATTACGCTCTAAAGCCGGTTCATCATGCTCCAGAACCGCTATGAAGCCACGCTTTTAGCGCTCCTGATGGTAAAAATGTAAAATTTTTAAGCCCCCGTTAAAATTAATCCGGTTTAACTGATTCCTTCAATACTCAAAATTAATTATTTCAATTATTTGAAAATACCGTTTTTTCCAATACACCCCCCCCCCCTCCCGCTATTACCTTGAACGGTAAATCGCGAGCAAAGATTTTTTCTTTGAGGGGCGGCCAAAATAATTTTGTACAGGGCGGCAGCAAATCTCAATCCGGCTCTGTCCCTACCTACTTTGGGTTGAGTCCTACTGGGTCGAATTTCGAGAGGAGGAAGTTGCAGGTGCAGCAGAACAGGTGTGATCACCTCCTCTCTCCCCTCCAAGTATCGATGACGACGGCGGGGCTGTTAAAAAAGAAGACACACTCATTTTAAAAACTTGGTTGACGGTCTGAGTTAGTGTCGATTGGAAACCCATCGGCGTCTCTCACTAATTCTTGTTAATAGTAGCTCAATATGTAACTTTCATTAATCTGTTGTCAGTTGTATTTGTTTATTCATTGATAAAACGAAGGCATAGTCCCAGTATAAACCTCATTCGTAAACGGATAGGGAAAACTATTCTCAAGGTCATCTGCACGCACGTAAATTTTGGAATTGATGGCTTGTGGGTCGAGCTATGTTTTCAAGTTTCAAGGTTTTCTGCACGCATGGGAACGCAAATTTTGAAATTGGAGGAGGGGAGAGGAGAGTTCAGAGTAGAGACAAAACTATATCACCCACCTCTAATACTCGACTCATATAATGACTTCTGGAAAACTCAGTATTCAGATAAACTAGAATTGCATTCAAAATTAGGCCCGCCCATTGGACTTTCTTTAATTGAACTACTCCTTATAAGAATTCATTTTCAACCACCTCAGAATCGGTCACACTCGTGTCTAGCCAATTGAAACACTTAGTTTCTCCGTGTTTTCCATATTATGCCCTTTGTAGCCATTCCGATACGGTCATTAACCTCCTAAACGATTTGGTCCACTCACTTTTACCCTCTACTGTAATCTCTAATCCTGTCATATTTTCCTTTTCAATATCTAGAAACTTCGAATTGTTATCTTAACCCTTAGAGTACTCAAAGAGCTCGCATAATTTCAGAACAAATTCTCAACTAACAACCAAAATGTTTTCTAGCTCCGCAACTCCAAAACATTTCAACTTCAATCGTCAACCTAGACAAAATAGGGAAAAAAAGCGAAGAAAATGATAACTAATGAAATAAATTAATCACAGCAAGGTAGAAAAACCGTTGAAATCCGCAATAAAGCGAAATTTTCGTCAGCTTTTGACAGGTTCATTCATTAAACAAAATAAAAAAGTAGATAAATCCTCAAGATTTGAATATTCGACCCTCAAACACATCAGGCAGAGATATAATACGATACGAGTGGCTCAAAAACAGCGCAATTTCGCTGCGACTTTTGACAAAGGACATTCCACAACAAAAGTATTTCCGATGCGGAAACGTGCTGACAGATTACAGCGAGTCGGTAGAAGAATAAATTTTTATTATTAATATACAGCGTTTGATTCTCCCACTCATCTCGCGAGGAGACCTTTTTCTGAGAACCTGGTGACCGGAATTTCAAAAACTACGAGTGAATTTCAAAAGAATTTCTATATTATTCATGAAAAAAAACAGCCTAAATCCTCGAGCTATGATGGAAGTTCGTACCCGCAAAACCGAAATAAAGCGCGGAATTAAATAATGTATTATACCGTGATCGTATATGCGCCAGTCCACACTTTGTGCTGTCCAGCGCAATCAAAATTGTCGGGTTGAAAAGTCCACGACCCACCACAGCTACGAGTGTATGCGGTACAAATTGAATTAACTGCCTCTAAACCCTTCATATGAAGTGCACCGGTATTTACTATTCCTGCGCCAGTCAGTGTAGAACAAAAAGCTCTCCGTATAGCCTTGGGGCAATATTTTCCAGTCGAAATATTACACAAAGCGAAGAAAATATTCTTATATTATAGCCCATATAACAGCAGAGATACAAGAATATACGAACGCAGGTACGGCGCGCTGTGTGTGCGTACCAAATGAATAAAAGAAGAGAGAAAGATGAAATAAGAAAGGATTTCATTCTATAGGCGTATTTACGATTCGTTTGGTGTAATTTATTTAGCAGAATACAGTGCCTATTCCTTTGAAGCATAAATACGAAAATAAATGAATTACATGTAGATAGGCATTCCCTCTGAGAGATGCAGAACGAAAAAAAATGAAATTTCCTTCGACCTTATAGATACCTCTAAATGAGTGGCAAAGCGAGAAAATGAAATCCACGCCGGAACGTTCTTGCGAAGCATTATTTTCGTATCAAATTCTCGTAATTGTGAAATAACCATCGCTTGGCGGGTGAGTCGCGTGATTTTTTCAAATCAAATTATAATTAACGATAAAATCAATTTCATTGCAGCCACTGGACCCGAGCCAATGCCAATTATTCTCGCACTCTCCCAGAAGAGAGATAAAGAAAGTTTACTATAGCCCTATATAATAATTTTCTACCCCTCGTCTGCCACTTTTCCACTTATTTAATGTCAGCGAACGAATTTAGACTGGCGGTATCGATATTCGAAGAAACAAGCGGCAAAATGACGTGTATATATAAATTGAGTAAAATAACGATATACCATATTTCATTACGCGAGAAGTGCTTATTCAATTTGACGCCTTATCGATGCTAAGCGCGTGCCAAATGTAACTCCTCTCTTGTTCGATCGACACTCCGCGCAGCTCGAGATATTCGCAATTCTAATAAAAACTTGCGCGCTTACCTGAAAACAAAAACAACAATCATGATGATGATAATAATAGTCATACCAATGTTTAAAATATGGTACAGAGCTAAATAAAATTAGTTTTTGGCACGTACATAATGAGGAGGGTAAGTGATTAAAGAAGACGAGTCTTCGACTGTGAAACCTGTCTTGCAGTTCTTAATTTCTTCTTCACCTCCTCAAATAGGGCCAATAGTATAGGCGATAGGGGAATGAAGTTTGCATTGGGGGGGGGGGAGCAGGGATTGATGAAAATTGTAGAGTCAGGTGCTGGGAACAACATATCAAAAATCCCACCCCCTAAACCTTGTGCAAAATTTTCTGTGGCACCTTTTAGCCCCCCAAATTTGGTTTTTTGTCAATATCTCGAAAAGTTGAAGCGATAGAAAAAAAAATTTCCAGTCCAAAACTGTTCCTCGTGAAATTCTACACAAAATACCACATTCGAACGTCATTCCAGACCTATTTTTTGGCCTCAAAAGTTCGCGAGAAGTGCTCAATTTTCAAAAATTTCCATGTTTTTTGCCTGTTACACGAAAATGAAGACTTCTACAGAAAATTAATATGTCACAAAGACAATTTGCAATGAATGTTCGTGTCTAGGAATTGCACCCCCACATTGCAGCCCCCTATTTGATGTTTCGCGAATATATCAGAAAGGCTAACCTGGAGAACAGAAATTTTGAATCCAGAAATACTCCTCGTGAAATTGCACCTTAGTATATTGAAACAACAAAAATGCAGATTTCCAAAAAAATTTTCACAAGTTTGGCATCATTGCTTCATCACTGTCTTCTCTATCACTGTCAGTATCGGAACTGTCGCCCATGGCAGATCGTCGACAACAAAGGGATCGCCAATAATAGTCTTCTCTTCCAATTTTTCGTCCACCTCCATGGACAAGTCGACCAAGGACTTCCGCCAAATAATTACTCTCCTCCTTCTCGGCAAGTCCAATACTCCATCAAGAGAAGCCATTTACCCCCCAACTTGTAATATAAGCTGGCGGGAAATGAGAGGGTGACCAATTCAAACAGTAGGAAGGCCCCTGAGAACTTCGACCTCTATTTATACTCTTTAATAGACATCATACTACCCCCAAATCAAATATCTTCAAAATGGCCTGATGAAGGTGCTGAAAACAGATTCAGGATGCATCATGCATGAGTCATCTCTCAGTCGTTGGGGTTAGTGACTATGAATCATGACTGTCTTCAAAAAATGAATCAATTACAGCTTACGTTAATTGCAGTATGGGGAGAGAGGGGAAGTTATTGGATGTCACGGTCGACAAATGGCATAGATTTTGAAAGTATTAGAAATTGGCCGAGCAAATTGTTGGGACGTAGACAATAAGAGCTGATAACTGAAACAGAAAATGAAGTCGAGTTTCACTAAAAAAAAAACATTGTAATCCCCAAGGTTCATTTTGTCCTGCGTAAATAATACTTGATTTTTCAGAGCGTCAGTTTGGCGATTCAATTCCTCGCATTCGATAGAACGAAGAAACTCTAGTTTGTCTTGATCTCAAGAAAATTCTAGGTCGTTATCATACGCCACCTTCACTCGACTCGAATTTTCTGGCTTTTGTCTCACATCCCTGATTTTGTTCCAGAGGGAGAATAATAAAGTGTCAAATCGGTGCTTGAAAGGCACTACTCAGAGAGAGGGAATATGGTTGACAGTTTAAATTCATGGCAAGCTTGAGCAACCTGAAGCTCGTGAGCCATATGCGGTCGATAAGGGGTGCTTGTACGGCCCGTGGAGAGGAAAATAAAACTCGAGCAAAACACCTTTCTATGATGAATCACTACCTACGGGAATCGAAATACAACCAAGGTAGATAGTCACATAATTTGACTGAAAAAAAAAGAATTTATTCAACGAGATTTCTGCGTTTGAGTGACAATACTCCAAGTAGTATTAACTGGTAGAAAATTTGTGACCTTTAACTCAAATGCAGCATAAAGGTACTCGTCAGTGAGATTCCTATGCGATGCTTTGAATGCTGTAATCATCGAGAAAGTGTGCTCACATAGAGAGGTGGAACTGCCTTCCTGCACTCCTGGATGTGGATAAGGCATATGTTTCGAGTAGGTATAGGCCATAGTGTGGTTCTGCATTTGCTCATGGTCCATCTTCTTCTTCATGACGACGGCTGCTAATGCAGACACTTAGAAAAGCTTCTTGATTGGTTATCTTCTTCTTTGTCTCGAATACCACCGCTCTCTTCTCAGCAATAAGGTCTGTCGTTGGTGAACGGGCTAATACGCAAAGAGCCTCCTCAGCGGAGCTCTTTGTTGAATATTGAGCATCTCTCTCCTTCTGTAAAGTATTCATGTTGAGTCGGCTTTTACTCGAGCTCGCATATAGGAAGATTGCCAGGGTAGTGCTCATCATGATCTTCCGTCTTGCTTCACTTGGCCCTCTCACACAAGTCTTTTACCGATGAAGGACCTATGATCAACGGAAAATCTACGATGTTGACATCAGTGAGTAGGATGGACAAGGTGGTACTCATCATGATCCTTTTCCTTGCGTCCCTTAGCCCTACCAGGTTCATCTGAACCCTTCGGTACAAGAAATGGTGCCTGAAGCTCAGCGTTGAGTCAAACCAGATGCCAAGGTACTTCATCACATTTTTGGTCTTGATTTCCACTCATTCCAGGCAAAAGGTGGGTGGACTGAACTTTCGAAGGGTTGTGAATAATATGGTCTCCCTTTTACTCGCTACAAGGTCTAGTCCAGCTGACTCCATCCTACGCGTTACTTCCTCCGGGGCCCGGTCTGCCTGCTGTGCACCGTTACAATTGTCTCACCAGGGCATACCACCAGTGTCTCATCTGCATGTTGAATAAGCTCAACACCCGGTCGCAGCTTCATCTTTTAAATACCGTTGAATGCAACTCACTAAAAGAGTGGCCATAGGACCACTTCTCCATGAGGGCATCCAATATTCTCTCTCACAGAATTGAGTTGAACGCATTCCTTATGTCCAGGCTGAGGGCTGCGCAAAACTGACCTCTTGTTATTGCTAACTTGGTTATCCCCTTCAGCCCAGTTCCAGCATCTGATGTACAGCGTACAATCTGAAGACCGTCCTAACTACTAGAGATTATAAAGTTTATTGAACTTCCAGAATGCAAACCATGAATAGACGTTGGATGGTACAACGCTGACGCGTAAATAAGTATTTGTAAACGTATATTTTCGTTTACCGGTTGCCATCTCATGAATACCTGGCGGAAGCTACTTTTTGAAGAGATGATCATTTACAGTTTTCAGATTTTCAGCCTATTGGAAGTGTAGTCTAAATGATGGAATAAGAAAATTTGTTAGGAATAATTTTTATAGTGTATAAGTTTTTGTTACAGGCAAAAAATATGGAAATTTCTAAAAATTGAGCACATCTCGCGAACTTTTGAGGCCAAAAAATAGGTCTAGAATGATGTTCGAATATGGTATCTTATGTAGAATTTCACGAGGAACAATTTTGGATTGGAAAATTTTTTTTCTATCGCTTCAACTTTTCGAGATATTGACAAAAAACCAAATTTGGGAGGCTAAAACGTGCCACAGAAAATTTTGCACAAGGTTTAGGGGGTTGGATTTTTGATATGTTGTTCCCAGCACCTGACTCTACAATTTTCATCAATCACTGCTTTTTCCCCGCCAAAATGTAAACTTGGGTATTTTTTTTCACTCTATCGGATATAATACAAAATGAGACGCCAGTTTTTCTGGCGGTTTTTCCATTTCGTCAGTACAAGAACCTTTTTGTCGTTTTGGCTACGTGACAGAGAAGAGGGTTTGGTCAATAAGACAGACGTTGAAAAAATCTTGGAAGTAGCGAAATACGAGGTTGCTGGGATGGGCTAGAAATAATACTGAATTGAGATTCCAAGTCACCTAGAGGAGAAGCTGCAAAAGATGAGGTTAAAATGAGATCACCCCGAGGAGAAAAAAATAATCTCAGCTAGTGATGCGTGGTAAAACAATTCACGGGTTCTTTAACGGAGTTAAATGAGGGGAGGCAAGGAACCTGTTTTATGGGGTATTTTGGAAGGGCCTTTTATTGAGGCAAATAGACTCTTAAATGGTACGATCCATACTATGAAGGAGGAGAAGGTCTGGGTCACCTCTTCCTTCTTTGCCTTTTATTGAGGCTCCTGGTGTTTGAAGCGTTGCATAGCTGCCTCATTGGAGGGGCGTCGTTCGAAGCATGGTATATCTGACCCATCGAAGGGGCTAAGCCAATTGGTGTACGAAGCATTGTATACGTAGTTACTCGAAAAAGCTCTTTTAATCAGGCTGTATGCAATTTGATAGGAAAAAGACTTGAAATACTCGTACAGCATACTTGAATTAAACTAGGCTAGAACACCTCCTTACCTTATACCAGCCTCATACTAGTATGTATATGATAGGAGGGGGGTGAAAAATTTCCGACCTCCAAGGTTTGCCGAACGGCGGGCGCGCTTTTCGGAAAGACTATCCGATAAAACAGGTTCCCTGCACTAAGGATCAGCAGACCAATTGCTCTGACATAGTTCTCGTACATAATCAGAAACACAGGAAACACAGGCAGGATTTGGAGGAAGGCGATGGATTCCTCCCTTCCCTTAAAATGGTTCTAGTCATTCTGCAGTGTAACTTCCCTAGAGAAATTAATTTGCGCAGGACGTAAAAAGTCGAGAGATCAAAGGGCCCAATGGGTAAGACCCGGCACTTCTACGAGAACGTATTTCCATCAGCCAATAGTGAACGATACTCGTACGCTTGAGAGCCAGGCAGACAAATCTCGTCGTATGTTCTTCTTAAGTAACGTACTAGATAGTTTTATTTTTACGACAATCGCCTTCGGCTATGTACACGCGCCTCTCCTCCAAAGTATTTTAGTTTCTATTCGCGTTACTTTACAGCCGAGATAAATTTTCTACGTCCTAAAATTTCATCGGAAATCTTTGCAAGAGTTCAAGATAGTGCGTGTGTGCGTTATATGGATAATAATATTTGTTCGTAAAGTTTTCTGCAAGCTCGAAACTTTCCCTAATGTATACAACACGATACAACGATACATACTACACAACCTTGTAAAAGCAAAGATTTTCTCGATTAAAAATTATTATCATGACAAACGCTCTCTCTCTCTCTATCTCCTAGCTATTAATAATTTGCAGAAGAAAAGGAACCCGTACCTCACGGTAGTAGAAAAACACACCTGTGTACGCGTTCTAGGACAGGGGGGAGTATAGATGAAGGAAAAATTATATGGCAGGAAAATACTAACACTAAAAAGTAGATGAAGCAAGAATTTTCCGCGTTATTTGTAAAGTGAGTAGAAGTTTTAAGATAATTTTCGAAGAAAAAGCACCGCGAGTCTTACTATATGATATACGCGTACAAACGAACATCAGCGCAGGATGATGAGGGTTCTTTCATTTCTGGAATGTTATTATTTTCTTTATGTTGATTTCTAACGCTCTACGTCAGTTCGAAATAAACTCTGCTTCGGTTACATCGAGAAAAAGAAGCTTTTTGCTCTCATTTAAGAACCAGCGACGATGCGTTCTTTTTCGTTGATACCAGAAATTCCCTCCACACTACCAGTCTGGCTGTCTCAACTTGAACACCTCGGCTTCCGATATACATCCCATCTTCCCATGACTCTTCTTCTTACTTCAATTGTCGACCGTTTCTTTGATCAACATTGGCTTCCGTCGTATGTGCTGCGCTGCCCGTCCTCCATGGTGAAGTAGGTGCGAGTTGCTCATGCATTAATTTCGTTGGAATCGACCCTCTTGGGTATAAAGAATCTCATCTACGAACATTCTCTTCTAATTGGCAACTGCCAAGCTGCAGTGCTCTCACTCCTACAAAACTTCAGAACACACAACATAACAACACCAACTTAGATTTAGTAGGTCGCTGTTGGAGTCTCTTCTTCTCCTTTCTCCAGGCTCATTAATCTTCCTCTCCTTCCTACACAGGTCTTGAGTGAGCTATGCATTTACCTACTCTATTCAAAATCCCTCCGAATCGGCCGTAAGCTTTCATTGATAATTCCTATTTTCCTTTCCTATTACTTTTCCAAGAGCATTGAATCACTCTAAAAGTTCAGACGAATAACCTCACCTCGTCGCGTCGTTTCGAACATGCATCGCACGCCTCTTAGAAAAAGTAATTTCGCAATTACTTTATCGTGCGAGTTCTACGAGTATTTAGGAATAATATACGCTCTTTTTCTTTCTAAAGTGAGGGCCCAAAGTGATGAAGAGAACGAGCACTGAAATCCCGAAGCCAACGTCTGACGTCCTCCTCTTTTCCCTGCTTCGTACGAATGCACTTTCATTCTCAGCACGTACTGGCATCGTGATTTCAACGTGTGTATTTCTCGCGCTCCGTTTTTATCTATTCGATTTACCATTAAATTGGCGCATAAATTATCCGCGTTTGTGGTGGGCATTTCGAGACGGAAATTTACGTATCTTCTATGTACACTTTGTCGAAAACAGAAACCCCGCAGTATCCGACCGCTGCATCAATGTACATTCGGGCAATGTTCCAAAAAAGTGCGTGGCATCATCCTTCTTTGTGTCTCTGCACAGAATTCTTAACCAGTACCCTACTCGTTGTTGCAAATACGAACCGGTACATTTCGTTAGTCAAAATTATGTAAAATATGAGCGATTGATCGCTGTTCGTTATTTTTCTAGGTGAATGGGTAACCTTGACCTTTACTTCCAGCGTGTACGTCAGTGACCCATCGATATACGGGTGATATGAAAATTTATGGAATAATATTCCCGTCAACTTGAACTTCTGTATGGTGGACTCCCGTAACGCCACCTACGCAGTGCACAGTAGGACAGGTAGCGTAATACGGGAAGCCGAGTGGAAATCGTTTAGAATTTCTATTATTTCTCCACAAATTCAATTTCATTATAGCTTTCGTGCCCGTGACGGATGTTACGTTTGTATCTCATCAGCATCGGACTCGAGTGTACGATCGTGTAGGAGAGATTGAGAAAAGAGAAAATACCTGAAAATTATCACGATGAATTATTTATGTCTTCGTACGAATATTCAAGTAGATAAAATTTTGAAATTTGACTAAAAATTTTTAACCAGCCGTATGTTTTGGCTGCCCTTTCGTCATATTTGATTTTACAAAGCAGCCGCCTTTCTGAATCGTGCTTTTATTTAAATTTCAATCTTTTGATGGTTGAACCTCTCGTTTTGAGGTGTTTCACTTCAGACATTTAAGGCTCGAAATTTATGAATGTTTAAGAGCTGTTTTACGTAGAATGATCTCAAACTTATTGTCCATAAACAGTGGGGTGCGTGCAAGTTAACTTTTCGTACTCCTCAGTCAGTGTTGAAACTTCGTTCATTAAAATTTAAAGTTTTCTTTTCACAACGTAATTTTAGAAATCGCAGTCGTCGCGATGGAGAGGAACTCGAGCTTGCAAGCAATGATGAACAGTTTGACACGTCTATAGAAGTAAAATAAAAGGTTAATAATATTATACTCTAATCAGCTCGATAATGTTGAAAGAAAAGTTCCTCAAATTGAAAAGTTTACGTTAAAATTTGTTGGATAAAGTAACTCGCTTCTCAACTAAACGTGACTTCGGTGACTTTGTCTCGTAGAAAACGATCAATATACGTGAGACTCGACGTACGAAAACGGATTCTTCGAGAAATAGCAATTTTTCGTTTCAGATAACATTTTGTATTGAATGAACTTCGACGGCAAAGATTGACGTTATCGGTCGGTCTTTGTGTACCCAGTTCGCGAGTTAGAGCTTTGCATAATTTGTGAAAGATTGTAGGGTTGAGATAAAGATAGAAATTAAGACTGGCAAATACATTTTCATATCAAAGTATACATCTAGTTGCGTTCAATACCTGGCATGAATCCAAAATTTACAGCGCAAAATTACCTGCGGTAAAAAATGTACGGTTTTTTCGATAAAATGGGTTCTAAAACTCGGAGGAAATAATCTGGCATTTCTCGAGACTTTTGAAGCCACTGCTCGGACATGCTTGAAACGCACCGGCGTTTGTTATGTCGGTAAATTGTAGTTCGGAGGAAGCGGAGCGAATGGAGGCTTTTGCTTACCTTGGGATTTGGAATAAATTCCGAGAACGACCGTCATTATTTGAGGAGGTTTTCATTCTCGGAAGAATCTCGTCGCTGGTACCTGCTCCTGTGATTTGTGATTGATTTGACACTTTTTGTGGATTAGCGAGTTATGGATCAAGGTAGGATAGTGTGGGATACGTTGATGGAGACCCTCTCTCCTCCTAGTTGACGTAGAACATGCGATTTCCTGAAATGGAGGAGTTAGTCGAGTGACTTGCCTGCAGCGCACTTCCTGCTCTTTCGAGTTTACTTGACTAACAGGTTCAGTAATAGGGATTGGTATAGGAGGTGATAATAGGTCGCATTTAAAAAGCATTGTCTCTTTCATTTGGCTTTGAATTGGTTTCATTGAGGGAATGACTTCCACTAACCTCAAGAAAGGATCAGCTTTCGGGAGCCTCTCTCTCTACTAGGTTCGGTTTTGGTCATCCCTAGGATGTCATTAGCAGTAGAAAACCTCAGTCTACACCTGACGTGGACTTGAAAAATTTGTTTTCGCTACGCCCTTCAAGAGATTCAAGCCGAAGCGATCCCCAATTCAGGTTTCACTACACGCATCACTCTGACATTGGTGTTTTAGGAAAGAAGAGGAGGCCAATTCGAGTGCAGCTTCCAGACTCTGGCGTCCTTGTTCCACACGTGTCATCGGCGCAGCGGTGTCACAGGAGACAGAGGTTTTGTACGCAGGCGTTCCTGAAATGGAGGAGAATGGATTCATAAAAGCCTACACTAACCTACTTCTCAGCATTTGCTGCAACCCTACAGTTGAGATATTCAACATAACAAATACCATGCTTGAAAATAATTGTATTCGACGGATACCGAGTTTATAGACTTATAAACTTAAGATCGTAGTTCAATAAGGAAGGAAAAAATCTTACTGTAATTTCACTTGTTGTGTCTTTCGTAGATCCGATTTTGAAATATCACGGTAAAGGACGAAAATTTCAAGTAGAAAAGTTGAAATCGATTCTTTCATGTTTTCTTATTTCCTGTTTTTTTCGTATTGCGTCACATACCCTTTCTTTTTCTTTCCCCACGCTCCAATCAACTTTTAAGCAGTTCCACGTTAAAGAGAGCTGTACTACCTAACATTAGAGCTTTCGTTCTTTTATCGACTCGTTTCTTTTGAAGAGTGTACCAGTCAAAGGATATGAATGAAGGAAATTTGAAAAGCCCCAAAATATAAGCAGAGTTCGTCTCAAACGAAGAGTACTAAGAGACAAATTCGGTACAAACGCGAAAACTAACGAGCGGAAAATAAGACGATTATTTTATATTTTTATCGCGTTTCTCTCCAAGAAATGTTAGTTCTATGGTATTAGGGTACCTTAATTTGGGTAACAGAAAAAAATTTCCACTCCGCAACCTTTTCTGCTTTACGGCATTATTAGGCTCGTCAACCAATTTCAGTCAGCGCTCGTATTTGTCGAGAGCGGTGAACCGTATTGTACTTGTACAAGTATAATAATAATATGTACCTAACGCAAAGTATACTGTCAATATTTAGACGAATAGTATACGTATTGCACCTATATGTATGTATATCGATGGGACGAGCTGTACATACACCAATGGGCCCTAGATACACGTGCATACGACGATAACGTAAAATCAGCCGTTACCTTTAGGAAGTGTGATCGCTGCTGATATCTCGTCTTTCTGTGGCCTAAATTTTCACATCAAATAAATCACCTTCATAAGCGAAGCGCAAAGTTTAGCGTGTAAATAAAAACTGAAATCAGTCTCTCTACCCACGGTGACTGACGTCAACGCAAATCAAAAAATTGATCTTTTTTCCACCCCATCTACTTTCTTATACAAGGTGATATTTCGAGAACTTTCTGCCATTTGTGAAAATTCCACGTATCGTGTACTTCTTAGTCTCGAGGGACTAGTTTTAATTTCATCGGGCTCCGGCGGTACATCGAAATTTCACTCAAAAATACACTACCCGGTAAGACTCGGGAGTGAGGCTCGTAAATTTGCCGAATTACCCGGTATATTCAAAAATAACTAAGAAACAACGAGGAAAGAAATAGGCGCGCCTCGTGGTCCATAATTTATTTGAAATGTACTGAAAACAACGCGAGATTAGCGCTGCGAGTACGATATATTATTCCGCACATTACATACAAGGTATTTTTTGAGACTTTTATTTCTAACGAGAAGGCTTAAGCTAATCCTAAATGTTGTAACGATTGTATTTCCACCGTTTTCTGATCCCCGGTGAAAAGCTTCCGCCGAAAGTGATATAGTTTGGTTCTACGAAGACGAATAAATAATGGAGAACGCAACGCGAGGTAAGTCGAATACTTTCGGGAAGAATTATGATAATTGAAAAAAGACTGGAACGAAATTATATGCGTCAGCTAATTACGCGTTATGATTTTTTTCTTCTCATATAACGTCTATGTTGTTTTTTCAACACTGTATTATTTTGCGATCATGGCCAGGAAAAGAGTAGAGTCTATACAAAATGAATCATTCTACGTTTGCAACTTCAGAGCAGTGACCTCTATAGCGTTCCTAGCGGAGGAGACTTTTATGAAGCGCCAATTATTACAATATACGTTTTCATTCACTGAAAACCGCTACTGCACTGGTACAAAAGAAACTCAAATCACGCTTTTTTTGGGCGTGGAAAATTTCTGAAATTCGATCTAGAGAAAATTGCCTTCTCAAGTTCGAACACTAATCTTTGATATTCACTCTACGAATGATTCACTGAACAACGCACTAATGAGTTGGGTCCAAATCCTAAGCAGAGTCAATTTCCTACAGGATTTCAAATTGATTCAAGATCGCTGTCATAAAATCATTAATTATACCGCCCGAAAGAGGGGTGGATCTAACCGCAACAAATAAATAAGCATGGATCTCGTTTTACATACCGACTCGCAATACACAAATAAACAAAAAGTATATCTGCTTTGAAGAAATCGCAAGAACCTCGAATGAAAGTAACTTTAGGTATCTTCCTCTGGAGTCTGGTCCCGGTGCGGACATGAAAATGTCCAATAGAACTTCTTAGCTAGAAATTATTATTACCGCCTTAAGAAGCTGCCAGATTAAGACCGAGAGTAAAGTTCGACAGGGCTGTAGGAAACCGTTTCCTGTTGATGCCTGCCGCCTACCCGACCAACTGACCGACCGAGTACCGAAAGGAAATGCATAAATTCCGTTACCACCGTGTATGAATAAATGATAATTTACTAACCTCGATATCATCTTTGTTTTTTCCCATCTTTGCAGGACCGCACAATTCAAAGATATAAATATGAAATAACAATACTTCTCAACCGTAAATCAATTCGACACAACGAATATTTGCCGAGCACAAGTATAATACGTGCGCGTATATCAGTAACTGTATGATACTGATAAGGTCAGTGCCGAGTCACGGCTACTATAAAAGAGGATGAGTCATATTGGGACATTAGTCAACATACATTGCCGTTGCACCGAAAATGATTGGAGAAGAAAAGGAAAGAGACCGCACGGACCGATAGAAAATGCAGATGACAACTCAAAATGATACAGATCGTAAAATCACAAACAATGTTTTGATCAATCTAACAAAATGGCTCTTATCGTGAATCTCCACACAGAATATTTTAAATTTTGAATCATTCATCTGAAACAATAGAGCTCTATCGCGCAGGACCCGTACCCCAATCGCCATCTAATCGCTCACGGACAATATTTTCACAAATTCCATTTGCTGTCTTAGCCTTTTTTTGCTCTAGTTTTCCTCCGATCGGACGATCTATATCGGAATTTGAACCATGTAATAACTCGGCTCACCATTTTGACCAGAAATCGATTCAAAATTAACGGCTTCTGTTCACCATTGACCTTAAAATGACATCGAGTTGACTATTTCTGCATTAGTAAAGCACGATCTGGTTTTCAAATGGTTCTCGTAATGGAAGTCACCAAACAGACAGAATACTGCATAGAATCTAGATCGACACTGACTTAATGGTTTATTTCAAGTCGACCAGTATACATTCCTAGAGCTACTTTTTTACAGATCGACTTGAAATTGACCCAACAGAGTATTTGATTTTAACTCAATAAACGATTTGGGACCCGTGGGGTACAGGGTGTAGTTAATAGAGCTACATCTGTAGTCAAGAATCACTCACCTGCCAATGTGGTACTAGTCCCATCGGTAGAGAAACAAAACTACAACCCAGAACTCCTCGTGCATACATGTTCACACAAGGTGGTCAGAGATACGTGATGGGCTCAACACTGATGTATACGGCTGAAGCAAAAGTTCAGAGATGAGTAAAGGCGGGGCCAGCTGTTGGAAAAGGATCAGAAATGAATTCTGTCAAGTATACGCTGCAGAGAGAATGCAGATCACTAACTCCTCATCCGCGACATAATCCCAATCGAGCAGCAAGATGCGAGATGAAAGGGCAAGCTTTAATTGCCCTGAAACTGGATACACCGACTATGGAAAAAACTCTGACAGAAGACTCGACAAGAGCCACCACCGTACTGTGGTTGAGAATGACTTCTTATAAGAAGTACTTCGATAGGAGGGAGTCGAGAAGACGGGCTTACTTTTGAGTGCTCTTCGTTTGAGTAGTGAGTTTTCCAGAAGTAAAGACACAAGTCGAGTATTGGTGATAGTCTTACTAGTTCCATGTCTTTGCTCTGAACTTTCCTCTCCCTTCTTCCAATTCTAAAATTTTTGTTCGCTTACGTGCGGATCACCTTGGAACTTGAAGACATAGCTCGACCCTCAAGCCAATTCCAAAATTTGCGTGTGTGCAGATGACCTTGAGAATATTTCTTCTCTATCCGTTTGCGAGTGAGGCTTATACAGTCGACTCTCGATTAAACGAAGGCCAAGGTAGCAAGGGAAAAATCCTTTATATCGAGTTTTCGTTACATCAAAATTCGCTAAAGCGAGAAGAGAAAAAAAAATTCGTTACATCAAGTTTCGTTTGGTACATCAACTTTGTCAAAAAAAAATTCGTAATTTTCCTTTGAATCAAAAACTCATCGAAGTTCCTGTCTACCACATTACTGTATATCTACTTTAGCTACAGCAGCGAACACTGCATCACCGTCGTCCTTCAAATCACAACATTGTAAAAATATGCGCACTTTTTCTAATGCAGCTCGAGCATCTTTAGTACTAACAATTGGAACGTCCTCACTCTCGTCTACTTCTTCTTTACTTTCGTTTTCGGTACTCACGCTGGCACTGGCTAAAATGTCTTCATCTGTCATTACACCCGCCACTGGTAAATCGTCATCAAAATTTACAAATTCATCGAAATTGACGTTGCTTTATTCCAATAATAATTGCCGATGTTGTTCATCCTGCCCTTCGTCTGGACGTACTTTGATGAGCAGAAAAGAGAGTGTATGGACAAGAAATTTGTGAAAAGTTGATTTTAGTAGTAAAATATTCATTTCGTTAAATCGCATACATTGTACTTCGTTATCATGAGTTTTTCGCTCGGGAACAGCGTGTAATTTCGTTACATCGCGTTTTTCGTTAAATCGACGTTCGTTAAATCGAGAGTCGACTGTACTTTAACAAGAGACGCCAAAGGGGTTTCAATCAACACCTTCTAACCGACTAAGATCGTTGACGAAGTTTTTAAAATGAGTCTTGTCTTCTTTTTCATCAGCCTCAATACTTGGAGGGTGAGAGGACATGATCACGATGTCTTCTGCTGCACCTGCAACTTCCTCCTCTCGAAGGTCGACCCAGTAGGACGCAACCCAAATTAGGTAGCGACGAGCCCATACTCAGGGAGGACTTTATGGGGGACGTAATCTTTGTATTTACCCTCATGGTATATTTAATCTCGAAGTCCTCAATGCAACCTCTGTTCGAAGCGAATTGAGTAGCACTTGTTGCGGTCTAACTGATGACAAGTCACAATTAGATACTGGGCAAAGGTGGATTTTCTGGTCTTCAAGTTCGTCTTATGCTCTTTAAAGCGAACGGAGAAGTTTCTTTCGGTCACCCCATTCTATAATTTATAAACTCGGCACTTTCTTAGAGGTGGGGGGAGGTCTTTGAGCGAACTCAAGTGAGCACCTAAAGTGCGGAGTAGCTCTGTAGGATCTTGGGGCATACGGACTCTTGGGAAGATGCGCATGATGACAACTATTACTGTGCTGTCAGATCTACGGATTTTTCTACCGAGTTTGCTTAAAATACAGATTTCCTGTACTCAAGGGTACCTTAGATACTCATTTGAGAGATACTTTTCTCCTGGTTATTATAGACTGATACCACGATCTCTTCATCATTGAAACGGTCAAGGGAAAAGTACCTCAGTTTGTCGTATGAGAGATACCTTCCTCCTGATCGTTATTGCTGGATCAGAAATCCCTATCTGCCATTTTTTGTGAGACCCGAACCGATCTATCGATAACGATCATGAGAAAGGTATCTCTCGTACGAGTAACTGAGGTACTCTTTTCTTGACCGACTCAATGTTACGGGAGAGTAGCGCGTATAACGACCAGGAGGAAAGTATCTCTCATAAGGTTGTCTAAGGTACTTTCCCCTTGAACGCAAGAAATCCGTATTTTAAACAAAATCCTGTGAAAAGTTTGTAGATTTAGCAGCACTGGCGGAGTTTATAATAACCGGGTTTACGACTATGAGACTTGAGGATCTTAGCCAAGTCTTCGAAAAATTGCCCAAGTCGAGAAGGCGAATCCATTTGGATTTTTTTTTTTTTTGAGGGGGAGGGGAGCGCCTCTACAGACGTCAACCGACTTAGCAAAGTCAAATATACTCCTGTGTGAAAGAGGTGCAAAAATATAAATAGCTTTATAAAATTTACAAGCTCTTGCTCAGGGATCAAGAGTTGCGCGGCTGATGATGGAAAGCTGAGTGTTCAGAAGAACCCGGAATTTTTCTACTTATACTAGCTCATAGAAAAGCTCGAAATTTTTTCAAGTTCCTATACAGTAATGAGATAGTCTAGGCGCAGACATAAAAAAAAAATTCATACCCGACTTCAAATCTGTGGTAAATAAGTCGACATTGGCTCGATATCAACGTCGAACTGACATCGATTTCAACAATTGATCCAATTTCGATCAGAACTTTGAAAGAATAGAATTTACAAGATTTGCCAAATTATGACCGGAGACAACAAAGGGAGGAAAAACTGTGGCTCTAGCAATAAATTCGTTGCGTTACTCTTTTATGAGTTTACCCCCCCCCCCCCTAGAGGACTCTGAAAGAACTACAATCTCAGTAGATTTGACGGAGATTATCGGCCGACGCTGGGCACCGATGGTCCATATGGCTCATCCAAATCAAAATTTTTGGTCAGTATGAGATGGAGGAATTTCTTGAGTTTTCTGCGATTTTTTTTTCATCCAACCCGTCATACCTTTCACATTTCAAATCCAGTCCGTGGACTTTCGATACTGATTCCGAGCTTCCTGAATACTTTTTAATAAGGTTTGACTAGACCCAAGAGTATTGAGTTCAGCACCTTTTACCGGTTTGTTAGAAAAATCTCTACATCATGTTAGGCAGTCCTATCCATGTGACAATATTATCCTTCCTTCTTCCTCGCAGTTTTCTTTTTCAAGGACGGCGATGGAAGCGAGAGAGAGAGAGAGAGAAAAATATGAAAGCTGATTGATACAAATAGACCGTTTGGAGAACCAATGAAATAATTATTTTACATTGTATTCAAATATGTATGGGGGACTTGACTCAAGGTGAGTATGGAGAGAACAACCCCTCAAACTCGTAAAACAGAAACTGTCTGCTTCATTCCTCTCGTGTAATTTAACTCATGTAATACTCAATAGTTGATAAAAATTGGTCCTCTTGTAAACTTACACCATTTGAATACCCTCCTTTGCACAGCACTGTCAATAGTACATAGAAACTTCTGTCACTATGTTTGGAACACAATGTCATTCATCTTGACAATCACACGATAGAGTTAATCTCAACAGATTACGCCACACTGAGTAGTTCAATACCGAAGTCCCTTTCGAAGTACTTGTTGTAGGTATATTGTGTAAGGATATACGAGTGTGCTTTTACAGCGTATGACAACAATGACGTGACAGCTTTGTCGACTACGTCACGACGAGTATAAACTGTTGTTTACGCGGAATGACAATGTAATTGATTTTCTCGGAGTTTAATAATTAATTGCGCGAGTTCGACACACGCTTTAAAACGCACAGCTTCGTACAATTAAACTTAATCTTACGATTATCGCGATGCGCGCATTATTTAAACGACCCTACGGCGTTCCAATAAAGATCTACAACATTTACTGTAATACAGCAGTGCCAGTCAACCATTATGAAGACTTCGTCGCGACTGAAAATGAATGACGTACAACGCGAATGCGTAATACAACTCCTTTTTCGATGGCAGCTAGCGTCCCCAAAATGTTTCTGCACTTTATTGCACTCGATTACAACGTGGAGTCAGCGGTGAGCAAAAGCTGCCGAAAGACAAACTGCGAAACCCATTGTCTACCGCAACGTTTAATATCTTGATATTTTGGCGCGTGAACCGCGGAGGGTGACGTTACAAGGAATTTGCGGTCATTGGTGCTTCGCATAACTGCATTCTTTGAAGAAGAAAGTGGCTCGTACTGCGTGACAGTTTGAAACGATGAGATAGAGGGAGAAGTACGTGCGCACGATGTTGAAGCAAGGGCAAAATCCTAAAAGGCTTTCCAAGATAACATGTTCGGTGGCCTAATACGTAGAAGAGAAGCAACTTAGCTTAGCTTTATGAGGAAAGAAGGAAAAAAAAACGCGTCTATATTAAGATAGGCTAGGAATCTACGACTCTGCTGGTGCAGTGGATGTTTGTATTTCTTCTTCTCCTCTTCTTTCAAATCCTGCACCCTCGGTTGAGAGATCTTACGTCCGAAAAGTACCTCCTCCGCTCAACAAAGTTTAGCAAACCCACAATAATCGAAAAATCTGGCGAAAAAACATACATGAATCTGGTTATAATTCGTCTCAAGGATGTACTCATGATTTTCACCACTACGAGCTATATGCCAGAGAAGACAACCGACCATTGAAGATTCTGCGTTTTAGACAAGTCTAGATGATAGACAGAATTTTGTCCCCTCGTTCCCCAACTCTTTTGCAGTGGCTAAAATCATTAATTTTTTGCTAGTAGTCGTATCTCGTTCACGTGAATCGGCGTCTCGTGTTGTGATACGGTTCTCAAAGTCGTAAATTTATCATTCATAAAAGGATTGCCGAAACAATCAAAAATCTCACTCAGGGGCTGAGAGATATGCAAATTCCTTTCTTAAGCCTCACTGCCGAAACTTCGAACCTGGGTCTTTTCAGCCAAATAGCGCACGATGCAGGACACATAGAAGACAATTCTTGACCACAGGTAGAAGTATTTGGAAGAAGAATTTCGGAGATCGGAATCAGGAGCGTTTTTTTAATCACGCTGGAAGAGCTAAGCACTTTGCTGTAGAATAACAATGATATTTCCAGCACTCAATTCTTGAGCGTAAAACTAGCATTAACCGTGTCATTATTCTTCACCTTCACAGGAAATTGTTGATCCCCGGAAGTTTGATCATCCCATACGTAGCTTAGCTCCAAATTTTCAACACCACAACAAAGCGCCCAGCTCTCACAGAGGTCAGCAAACTCAACTCGACCGCGACCACTGGTCTCGAATTTAATTAAACTGCAGAGCGAGACCTTTTCCTCACCCTCTCCACCTATTTTTCGTTCTTTCTTTTTCGTTTGACTTTGAAACATCGGAATAATAATTAACCTTTATTCGACTCGGACCCTTCTGCTAATTAATATAGCGCACCGAGTGCACAAAATTTCGAGTTTTCGTATATCCGTTCACGCCGCCAATGATTTATTATTATAAAATTTTCTCGTATCGCTCGCTTTCGTAATTTTTCTTCCGCGTTTAAATAAATTAAGTAATAAAGAAATCGCGTGTACTGTATTACGTATATATTTATTCACCTATATATACACAGGACGATTTAAATTCGCTATCCGTACTGTATTTTTTTCCTCGGCAAAGCAAAGTGGTAACCTATTTTTGCTTCAAAATCGTAGACGGAGTGCGCGCACGGCAGCGTGCAGGGGTATCGACCTTTTCATTCTTGTTATACAATTTTGCCATCGCGGACCACATTACTCTCCAGGGAGAATATTCTACGCTATCCTGTATACTATTCCTTCTTTTATTTTTTTTTCTGGTTCTCCTTTTTCCGCCCAAGGTATCTACGCAGACTGTTTACCACTACGACTGTAATACATTCTAATGTTATTCTTTTTACTATTAAGTTTTCAGCTTTTTCTTTTATCGTTGCTACGCTTCTTAATACGCACATTGATGTCGTATTCGCGGAGGGCTTTTCAGATACTCGTGTCTTTTTATGGTGTACCAAAAAATAAATAGGATCTATGCACGCGACGATTCGCTTTCTTACGATTTCTTTCTCTCACTACGGGGCAAAAAAAAATTGCGTCTTCAAAGGAATGAAAGTGATCTATCGTGTTTTGGTTGACTCAGGTTCATTTCCCTACAGGAATTACTCGTAAAATTCAATTTTGAGCATAAGTTATTCCCTGAAGAGAGAAGTTCTGCGAATACCCTCCCTTCACTACGAGAAATTGTCTAGTCTTCTTCGCATTTATACACTCACATAATCACCGCTGATGTGGGCTTCACCTTCAAATGATTGATGAAGTCCGGAGGCACAATCTGCATGCAACACTCGGAACAGGATTGCGCGACAAAATCATTACAGAACGAGCAATGAGAGTATATTATGATACTGCCAATAGTGATCGAACGATGAAAACACTCACACTCAAGGAAATTCATGAGAACGAGTAACAACTTCATTTTGTCGGGCTAAGCCGTTTATACTAGCAGTCACTCAGAAAAACCTCAGCCAAAAGCTGTTCAGCACTTCACAACGAAAGACAAGTTTTGAAGGCGAGTTTCGACCCCTGGATACAACGCCGATTACGGTTTTTCAAAGTTGAATCCCAGGTTATCGTGCTATGATCACGTCAACTTCCCGCAGTTTGTTGCGACGCTTTGTGTATCTTGTCGCGCTCACAAAATTCTGTAGGTCGAAAAGGTAGGCCAAACGTCGCAACGAATCGCGGGGTCGAAGATCGTAGGTTTTTGACACGCGGAAAGTGGACGTGATCATTACACGATAACCAGGGCCCATTTCAAATACCGTCAACGGCCTTGAATCCAGCATCGAAAATTATTCTACAATTGCATACTTACGTTCATGCGATCAAAAACTTTTTTGACATTTTTCATCCCTAATTTGAAATTTTGCGAGTCCGCCTGCCCTTCACTCTCGTTACTCTGTAACTCGAGCGCGCGTTGCTCAGTTGCTGCGGCCAGTCTCACCGATTCATCGACTCCCCCCACCGACTGCTTGATTCTGCGTTTGACCCATGAGATTTGCAGCGTTTTCCCCCATGCCCACATCTTGAAGGCGTTTATGCGACGTCTGTCCTCTGCCATTAGGGTCCACGTTTCCGCTGCATATAGCGTGATTGGAAGGATCGGCGTTTTTATGACGTTCTTCCTCAGACCTACTTACAGGCCATTTGTTGTTGCAAGTATAATGGTTCTCATCCTCATCATCGTGTCTTTCCTCAGAGCCATACGTCTCCTTATTTCTGCAGAGGATCCGCCTGTGGATTTCGCTCCCATACTTTTGACACGTTTCATGCCTTTTCTCTACCCCCTAATTCTTGAAAATTGTCCGGACGTCCGGGCGTCCGGTTGTGACCTTGAGACTTGGAGGAATTTTGGTAAAAAAAAAAAGAAATAATAGCAAAAAATAAAATAAAAATAAAAAAATAAAATAAATAAAAAAGATAGAAATAAATAAATAAATAAGAAATAAAATGAGAAATAAATAAAATAAAAATAAAGAAATGAAAATGAAAATAAAAAAATAAAATTAAAAAAATAAAAATAAAAAAATAAAAATAAATAAAAATAAAAATAAATAAAAATAAAAATAAATAAAAATAAATAAAAATAAAAATAAATAAAAATAAATAAAAATAAAAATAAATTAAAATAAATTAAAATAAATTAAAATAAATTAAATAAATAAAATAAAAAAAATTAAATAAAACTAAAAATAAAACAAAAATAGGAAAAAAAATAGAATGAAAAAAAAATGAAATAAAAAACTAAAAATAGATAAAATTCAAAATAGATTAAAAATAAAATAGAAAAAATGAAATAAAAATAAAATAAATAAAATAAAAAATAAAATAAAATAGAATTAAATAAAAATGAAAATAAAAAAAAATGTCTGGGAGGTCATTCAGAAATTTGCGAGTACCATTCTTTCTAAAAAAAATGATAAAAAGCAGTCAGCCTAAAATACTCTGAAGTAGACTTATACTAGAACAAGAAGCTGGAAATTTCGGAAATTTTTGAACGATGAAGAGCTTAAGACGACTGGCGAAAAGAAATGAAACATGATCTTTATATTTAAATCCTCTCTTCTCAATACGTCTACATCTGTTAATGTATTTGCGCGGTCTGTTATCATCAATTTGGTTTTCACAATGTTGACGTCTTTTCGCTTGCTGCCTTGATTTTTTCTATTAGTTCCACCATTTCTTTTCCATCTGCTGTCACCATAGTTGGGTCGTCCGTATACCTAAGGTTCGTTTTTCCCGGCCGCCGACTCTCAATCCTCCGGTCCATCCATTCATCACCTTTCTCATGATGAACTCTCCATAAATATTAAAGAGTTGAGGTGAGAGGATGCATCCTTGCCACACACCTTTCTCTGTTTTGATGGACGCACTTTCCATCTCATTGATCCTCACTGTCGTTCCACTATCTTTGACACAGTGCTCTGATCAGCTTCACCGAGTGGGTAGGCACGCCTATCTCTTCTACTACTTGGAAAAGTTTTTCCCCTTGAACGCAGTCGAATGCCTTAGCGTAGAGGACCATTATTACGTTGATTTCACGGCTCCTCTCTATTAGCATACGTAGGCTCAGGACCTGTTCTTCGGTACCGCGTGGTCAATTTGAACCCCATGGAAGCAGACATGCCGATTAGACCCGTTCTGGCGAGAATAAATTGTTACGTGAGTATTCCCTGCTCACCTTCATCAATGTCTCAAGCTAGTATAGAAAAGAGGCTTAGAACCAGTATAGGCTTAGTATGAGGACGGAGGCATTTTCAAACGAGGCTATTGTTTCCCAGTCTCAAGGTCATCTGTATGCACGCACACGCGTGTGCGAATCTCGGAGTTGAGAGGTCAAAACAAAGACATGGAACCTTCTAGAACTCTTCCCTGAATCCTTATCCTTTGTTTGAAATGACAAACTCCATTGTCGAGTCTGATAATGAAAATTCGTTGAAACTCTGTGGAAAACTTCATAACAAATCACAAGCAGGATCTCCTCAAGGATTCCACAAAATCAGCATTTTTCACATTTTCCATGCGTCATATTCAAACTCACATGTCGCTCCAGCACATGTTCCTACGCTGTGTATAAATATCATCGAATCCCCAGCTGTATAGGCTCAGTGTTCGGAAGAAGAACGCGGTTATAAACTTACGCTCGACCGTAATTTACGAGCAAAATATAAGTTTCCGCCTCGCGACAGTACAGAATCTTACAAACTATGCCGAATTTCGTATAAAAATTTTTCAGTAGACGGGCGGTTTCTGCAGGGACGTGGAGGCGACATTCGCCGCTTCTTTGCCTCTGTCTACGCGGAGAAGTTAAATATCCGAAATTCGTCGCTTGTACAGCGTGTATATATACAATATTCCGTATACTAATTTGAATAATGACACCCGTAAAGTGTCGTTGAAAAATGTGTTTCAATGTCGGTTTCGTATATACACGGTATTAATGTAAACTGTGTATGTTGTGTAGCGACGAGATAGAAAAAAAGGAATATTCGACGGGTGTATACTGTAGATAAATTGGCGAAAAATGGGCAGAAGGGAGTAGAGGAGAGCGTGCATTAAATGGGCTCAATAAGCTCGTACGTACGAATGGAGATACATAGAGATTCGCCGATACTTCAGAGAGCCTCATCAGCACTCATAAATCTCGAATTGCTGCGCGATGTTCAGGTGGTTATAGAAACCGTACCAGTGGAGAGAGACTCGTTTAAAAAATATATTTAAAAAACACGAGCTGGTGAAGCTTCAAAAAAGAAACGGAAATTCGGATGAACCTTTGAAAAGCGGGAATCATTTTAAGTAAATACTTCCTTTGACGTAACGTTTCCTCTATCGGAGTGGAATGAGAGAAACGTACCGGTGTGGTGGTTTCTGTTATAAGAAGTACGTCATCGTGGCGTGCAGTCGTACAGCGTATCGCGATTCAAATGAAACATAAACGATGGGGAAGATATGAGTGAGAGAGAAAGTGAGAAGGAGCTTTCGCTATCGTCGCGATTACATTTTCTTAACCACTAATTTATCAAACGCCCGTTCAAAAGAGTTTCGTTCTTCTCGTTATGTTCTTTTTTCCTCTCTCCATCTCTCCGCCTCCGACTCTCTCGTTTTCCCTCGACGAGAATATTTTTCTCTTTCGTCGATTTGGGCGGAAAATCGCTTGTATTGTTTTATCCACCTTCTGAATAGCTATTCCGCGTTTATTAACGGCAATCGAATTACCTCGCACGCGTACCTCTCCCGTCCTTTCTTTTCTCGCATCTCTATATTATACAACTTCTCTACCTGTCTTGAAAGTTTGCATTTCCCCGGAACCTGGTTGTCCGTTCTATCCCACATTTAATTAATTAATTCACGGACGAGTGAATCGAAAGTGAGTTTGAAATAAAAATACAAAAAAGAAATGTATAGAAATTTTCCGCCGTCGCGTTAATAGAGGAGAGTGGAAAATTCGTAAGAAAGTGTGCAGATTTTATCGTCTCTCGGGTGGTTACGAGATTGCGGTCTGCTTTTGCGAAGAAAAGAGGAAAACAAATTATCCCGGCATTAACGGTTCTTCTTTTTAACTGGAAAAATGTTTTCCAAAAAAAGGAGGGAAACGATTTACTAGAAACTACGAGTAGTAAGCAGGTTGAACAGTTGTCTAAAAAAAAAAAGCTCTTGAACAAACCTAAATTATAAGGAATGAATCGAGTCACAGTATAGAATTTAGTGCTTTCTCGTAGGCTGTAGTAGACATTACGTGTGTACGATGTTCTAAATCACAAAGGATAAAGCTTTGCTTTTGCGAGACAGGTACGACATTTCGTATTTGCGGTTTGTAGAGTGAGGGGAGGCGGAGAAGAAATTTGCTATCTTGTAATTTTTTCGACAACGATGGGAGAAACAATGGAGAAGTACATTCTCCTCCCCAACCTTCCTGTGGCGACTGAATTTTAAGCATTTTATGGGTGGCATACTGGTTTGATCATTCGTTGATCCGACCATAAGGGTGTACTTAAATTTTCTCCAATCTACAAAAAGTCTCATTATCCTATTTGTAGTTTCTGAATTTTTGAAAATGAAGAGATATTCCAAAAATATTCCGTAATTTTTTTTTTTGTATTTCTCGTCCATGTTGACTGTAGGCATACCCACGAGAAATTTTTGGATCGTAGGTATGACTGTGAAGGTATGAAAATATTTTTGAGACGCTGGAGGGGATTTTCATGTGATAGGTCACATATTTCAAGCTAATAGCATTCGGGTGTGTCAAACTGATAGCTTTTGGCTAGTTCACTCGCTTCCTCCTTGATTTAGTATAAGTCCAGTGTAGAATATTTCAAGCTAATAGCTTTGTGGGGGCATGGTCTAATATAACAAAAACTGGGCAGCTCCTTATATGCAGTATCTTAGTGTATGCCTGGTTTATTCTAGTTAATGCACTCTTAGTATACAATTAGTCTAAACCGGGGTGAACCCGTCCTTTTTTGAATCACCCACGGAGTACCAAGGACGGTAAGGGGGTGGAGTGAGGGGAGGTCTTCTTCGTCTATTATCAGTCTAGTTTAAGACTAATAAAATCCCAGTATAAAGCTAGTATAAACCTATAGTACATGGACTGAGCGGCGTGAACTCGCAGATTTTGAAATGGACGGACCATACGAAGATAGAGGTTTGGAACCATGGCACAGGCATTGGTGGCAGCGCCGGATCGGAATGAAGATTCCTTCATTCACAATCGGTTCACAACGGCCAGTAATGACTGATGACAAGAAGAGAAGCGAGAATCAATGATCTACAACTTTAATCAACATGTTTGAGTTGGGCACCAGCTAAATTTTCAGCGTAAAACTACTCACGGCAAAACGACGGCCACCAATCCTTAGCGAGTGGGCTATCCAACGATTGAATGAGTAACACATGATCATGACTAGCTGCAGTCGTATTCCACTGACTGTAATTTCTCGAGAAGTAGGAACCATAACCGAGGTTAGCCGACTCCGGCTCGAGATCTGCGGTAAACTCAACTATTGTCTTACTTTTCACCTGAACACTGAATACCATGCAACAACAATAAGCCCCTCGCTCAGGAGTCTTCTCTGAAAACCCACCAGAATCGGTCTGAAAACCAAGACCGCGAACCAAACCCACAACTTCGGTCTTGGCCAGCTGTAATAACATTGAAGACCTAACATATCTAAGCTTTAGTTCACAGGGAACGCGTGGATTGTCCTCCTCTTAAACTTGGTCAGCAGGTGTGGTCAAACACTTCAACTTGTCAATCTCCTTGAGAATTATCTTCCATGCGAGTAGCGTCTCGAAAGATCTCTGCTTTATACCGTTATCTTCGTATCCCTAGGATAATGAAACTCGAGGAAGTGAGGCCAGGCCAAGGCAAAGGTAACATAAATGATGAAGTTTTACTCACAAAGTCCAATTAGTTCATTTTTTATTCTATCCATATTACGACTGATATTCGAAGATGCTTACCTGCAACAGCGAAAAAATAATATATCAATTAGTAAAATAATTATGAAACCGATTCCATAGATCTGGATTTCCAAACTGTATGTGTATGCACATTGGAAACAATCCATTTTACTGGGGACTTAGCCTGGTCAAATTCCAGCAATGATTCTAGCTTGGAAGTTCATCATTTGTGACCTGTTTTAAGATACGGGCTAATAGCACCACGTACCTGTTCCAGGGAAAGGGTATCAGTGCTGCCAGATATATTCAAAAATCCGTATCCGTAATTTTTTGCGAGACCTAAAAACAGATTTTATCGGATTCCAAATGATTCATCAATACCGATCAGGAGAAAGGTATCTCTCATATAAGGAGCTGAGGTACTTTTCCCTTGATCGACTCGATGTTCAATCAGACTATAACGACCAGGCAGGAGAAAATTATCTCGCATATAAGTGTCTAAGGTTGTACTTTTCCATAGAGCGCAAGAAATTCGTATTTTACGGAAAATCCTTATTTTTGAGGAGTAAAAATCCATAGATCTTGCAGCACTGAAGGGTAGCAATTGAACTTCATTTTCACTCTCCTGGGAGATTTGCGTTTTGCTGCTAGTTGCCTTCATCTTGGAACAGGTCCAGCGACGGGCTTAGCTTCCGCGCGGACACAAGCACACTCCCGCGCTGACCTTATTTAAGCGGGGAACCCGCTATCCATTTTGTTAGGGGGATGACATCCTCAGAAAACGTCCGGGATAGTTTCTGTGAACTGTGTGACGTGACGTGACGTGACGTGTGGCGCTGTAGGACGTCATCAATGACCTTGACCCACTTTAGTGACTTGAAAAAATTTCAACTTTCAGCCTTCATTATGTCAGGTCTAGTATTGTTGGGGGGTTACATCCTCAGAAAACGTCGGTGTCCGGCAGTTTCTGTGAACTGCGTGACGTGACGTGTGGCGCTTCATGACGTGACCTTGACCTACTTTAGAATTTGGGAAAATTTCAACTTTCCATTTTGTTAGGGGGATTACATTCTCAGAAAACGTCCGCGTCTGGGAGTTTCTGTGGACTGTGTGACGTGATGTGTGGCGCTTTATGACGTCATCAATGACCTTGACCTTCTTTACGGACTTCGAAAGTTTCAACTTCCAGCCGGGACGCTTTTCTTTGTTAGGGAGATTACATCCTCAGAAAACGTCGGCGTCCGGGAGTTTCTGTCAACTGCGTGACGTGACGTGACGTGTGGCGCCTGTTGACGTCATCAATGACCTTGACCTTGACCTATTTTAGGGACTTGGAAAAATTTTAATTTCCAGTCTTCATTATAGCATGCAGTACACTGAGAAGAGCCCAGCCAACTCATTTTCTGAGGGGGAATTTTCGCGCCAGCGTGATCGCGAGCGGGGGAGGTTGCGGGTTCCCCGCTGCCATTGCAAACTTACAATGGCCTCTAATTTTTTTCTTTCTTCTTTTTTTCCCTTTTCTTCTGATTTATTCAAAAAATTTTTCGCGCGCAGACACAAGCAGTTGCATGTGATGATTGTGCCTTAATCCACTGCTGAACAGGTCACATTTTTTATTCAATTTCAACATTGAATGACTCATTACCATGAGGATTTGAGTGCTTTCTCTTGTGTTCGACCGTTCTTTTGTAAAATTGTACTCAGTAGAACTTAACTTCATACAAAACGTATACGATTTCCTCAAGATTTTCTGAAAGAGGCGAATGAGGAAAAAATTTTCAATGATGCGGCTATGGCGATAGAAGAAAATAATTCGTTGAGGATGAGATACATGAATGATATTCTCGAGGATAAAATGATTGCGTAAAAAAAAAAATCTGATTATCCAAGAAGGTGAACACCAGACAACAAACAGTATATTGAGAAAATTGAACTTCTAATAATTTTTGTAAAAAATTTGTGAATTTTGTCTTCAAATTCGTATTTGTTCAGTCTTCGCCATCATTTTGAGAATAAAATTGGTTTGGTCAAATCATTGAGACCATTCGAGTTTTCACGACATCACTATACCCCACCTTCGTATTCGTGGCACTCGCTGCAAAAGCAATCAATCGCAACTTTTCAGGCCTATCTCTTTTAAAAACAAATCGTCCAACAACATCTCTCACATAGAAGTCTGGAAAGTGCACAAAATGCGGTTCCGATACATAGTAAACGTGAATCCTTTCAGATGGAAACTGTTGCGTCAGACAAATGAAAGCCATCGGTTGCTCATCAACTAGTTTCACGCCAGAGTAAGTTCCATAATTTCTGTACTCATTCTGGTACACATAATCACCCTCCGGCGAAGGTATTAAGCTAAAATTGAAAATTGCATTGAAAAGGAACGGATGATGGTGTTTTAAATACGCGCGATATCTTCTAGAGTCGGTATCGACCCAACTTTCTTGATTATTTCCGAAAGCTGCGGTAGTGAATACGTATTTGCATACGTCACTCTTAGTTTTGACAGCTTTCTTAGCGTCCTCTGACTCACAGGTTGAACCTGTAGAGAAATTGAGAGTAAGGACGAATATATAACAATGGGAGTTTCTCATAACGTGCGAGGGAAACTTACAGTTCAGCTTCTCTGCTATTCCGAAATGTTCGATCGTCAGACCAGGGATGATCATATCTAACTTCGTCATTTGACACAATTCTGGATCACAAATAGTTTCCAATTCAGAGATTAGGGTAAGAGCGAATACGCATAAGCATAAATTTACTTCCATTTTAAAATTTGAAAACGATGAGGAAAGTAAGGCGTGTCTTTGTGGAAAGTGAAGAGTACTTGGAGTAGATAAACGAAAGCTTTGTTTGAACAGTTCAAGTCTCTTTGTTAGGTACATAAACCATGAAAAAAGTTTGAGAAATGATGCTCGGAAGCAAAGAAAAATTAGCAAATACATGACATTGTCAGTAACTACATTCTTCGATGACGTAGTGAAGATTTCAGGAAGAGAGGGCATGACTTCACTATTTTGCATCAAGACTTCATTTCTCTGCACTTATTCACCCATAAAGAAGAACTAGGAGAGGGTTCCACACATGGTGACTAGTCTTGTTGAATTTCAGGGCATTTGACTACCTTCATCTTTTCGGATTTGAATGTCATTCTGAGTGAAACGCCTCAGTTAGGAATCTATGGTAAGATACTGCTCTTATTTTGCTGAAAGGCTTTCGCTTTCATTTCCATAGGTGCGGTGGTACCTGGGGTGCGTGCAGAAACGTGTATCCAAGGGTAAAAAAAGACTTCACTCTATTTCGGATACTGTTCCGATTGAAACATAATAACTTTGATCACTTGCGTGACAGCCCCGGTTACTCGAATTAGTTTTTTACTCGCAAATCACTGAACGTACTTTAAGGGACCTTCAACTTCTATTATAGTCCTTATCAGACATTGAACTTCCTATTTCACCGCCATTAAAAGTTCCTAGTTCACTTGTAAAACTGCCCAACATTGTTCAGCAATCACGTACAACGAGTAAGAGGATTTGAAATTTTTAGAGCGACCCAGGAGTCGTGCCTAAAAAGTCGCTGGATAAAATGCAAGTTTTACGTTTGATAATAATGTCCTTGATATAGCTGTCCTAAAGAGTGGAGCCCCTTGTACCCCTTATAGAATTTTTCTGAGTCCGACCAGGATACTAGCTTAGGCAATTGGGTAGGGTTCAGAACCGAGAGAATGATCGCAAGGGTGATAGACGGCAATTAACTTCGTTGTCTTTTCTTCGAAATCATGATTAGAATGGCAAAACGCTGGAGGTCTTGCGGCTCTCTTTGAATTGGGAAGTACAGCTGCGGTCGTCAATCAGTCATTAAGGGAAGAAGTGTTGCTAGCTATTACAAAGAGGAAAAATATTTGTTTGAAAAATTGCCCTCAAACATGATGAGATATCATGGATGGTCCAGTGGTAAGAGCTAAACCAATGAGCACAACACTGCGAATCACAATTATTAATGATTTATTCGGCCAATTTAGATAAATTTTCCATTTCATTTTGGATGCCAGTTTGCTGGAACATATCTACGAGCATGGCCAGATCTCCAAACCCACTCCGGTCATTCACATTAAGATCAAACTGCGATTTAATGTTCGTGACATCCGCTGCAAATGCTTCTAATGTCATTTTACTCGAACCAGAGAAAACAAGCCGACCTGGTATATCGCAGACTTCAAATTCAGGAAAACTTACGTAAAACGGTTTGGTCAAAAAATATTCTACGATTTTCTTAGACGGCATTTGCTGCACAAGGCATGTAAAAACTAGCGGATACCCGCTCAACTCCACCACTTCGAGGTTAGTATAGAGTCCACCATTTTTGTAAGGATTGAAGTACTCGTAATCGATCTTATTACCCAATAACGGTGACAAGAGACCTTTTTTCTCAACATCCTTGAAAATTGAATTAAAAATACTTGAATAATCCGAAAAAAGAAATTCGCGGTTAGCTTCTACATCGACATCGAACCATTGTTCTTCATTCTTCGTGAAGTACGGGGTACTGAATATGTTACGGCAGATTTCTTTTTTGATCATTTCATCTTCTTCTGGATCTTTTGCATCTGAAGAGAAGAAATGATGAAAAGATGAGTCATGAGCAAAACCAGAATTTTAGCCTAGCGCAGTCAAGCGAGGATTTCGAAGTTTCTCGAACTGAAAAATTTGACCCTTATTACTTACAAAATTGCTACAAAAGCGGGAGAGTTGAAAAGAATTTTCCCCTACCCTCGAAATTTTTCTGGCCATGTCACTGAAAAACTCATGGAAATCCATTTCAAGAGTACAAAAATTGAAATCGGCGAAGCAAACATACTTGGTGCCCTTATTTTCGATTGTTTTTCAATGATACTACCGGGTATAATCAACCTCAAATTCGTCAGATTCCAAATCTCCCGATCTTCAGAAACTTCAAGTTTACTACACAATGCGATGGCGGAAAATAGGATGTAAATGAAAGTGTTGAAGCTCAAGAATAATGCGAACATGATTAAAATTTGGATTAACTTATAAACATATTTTCAACGAGAAAATATACTGAATTCTAAGATGCGTGCAATTTTAATGACAGATACTCAGCAGCTGAGCAAACGATTCTCATGATAAGAACATAAAATTGAATTTTTCGTATAAACTCGCAAAATAGAGCCAGATGGATTGAAATTAGATGTTAAACGAATGGTGGTTGCGAGTGGAGCAAAGAAATTCAATTCTGTACCATCAGAAATAGACGATTAGATTCAGGTCATGACTAAGAATCGCGCTGATTATCATTATTGGGAAAAAATTCCATATTTACAATCAGAAAGTCTCAACGAAGAGAGGCTCAGCCAAAGGAAATAAGGTAAATTGAAATTGTAACAATAATCTTTGCGATCACCACAAATGAATCCAATAAGGAACCGGTTTGTATTCGATTGTTCGAAGTTTGTTTGAAAGCTGAGTTTTCTAGGCAAGAGCCCAGAATGAGAGATCGGTAACACTGGCTGGAAGGGAGCATAGACTCATAAATTGGAAGAGAAGGGCATTTCCAGCGGCTAGGTCAACCGTGTTAAGTTCAAGGAGGCTGGCGCTAAGGTAAATGGTGTTTGAAGAATGTGTTGAACAGCGGGATTAGTCGAGCGAGAGTCCTAGGTAGCCCTGGCCAACAGCAGGTACCTGAGCTGGAGGGTTAAGAGAGCAGTGCTGCCAGATTTACGAATTTTCGGTCCGCGAAAAAGATACGGATTTTTCTACCAATTTTGTGTTAAATACGGATTTCTTGTGCTCAAGAAAAAGCACCTCGCAGTCTTCACGATGATAGATACTATTTTTCGTGATCGTCATGGGCTGAAACCGCAGTCTCTGGTAATGTTGAGTCGATCAAGGGAAAAGTACCTCAGTCGCTAGCATGAGAGATACCTTTCTCCTGATCGTTATTGATAAATCAGTCGAAGTTCGTAGAAATCCGTCGCCAGGTCTTGAAAAGAATGACGGATATGGATTTTTGAAATATTATCCGGTAGCACTGTAGGAAAGAGGAAACCGAAATACATTTTATGGTGTTCAGTTTGCAGTGCTGCCAGATCTACGGATTTTTGTTCCGAAAAAAAAAAAATATATATATATAGATTTTCTTGCACTCGAAAATCTTTTGCGGGAGGGATATTTTTCTAATCGTTATAGGCTAATACTGCGGGAGTTTTCGTTAGATCGATCAAGGGAAGACTACCTTGTTCATCTGTATGAGAGATATCTTCTTCCTGATCGTTGTTGATAAATCAATAAAAATCCGTAGAAATCCAGTTTTAGGTCAGACAAAGTGATGGATACGGATTTTTGATGATACCATCTGGTAACATAGAGTTCGGCGGAAAAATTGGAGATAGATTATCTTGATTGGTGATTTGGATCCAGATTTGGATCCGCCTGTAGAAAAGAGACGGGTCGGAAAGTTGGTAGAGATAATATGTCTACTGGGCCATTGAGCGCTCTAAGGATTTCACAGAGTTGGGATTAGAGAAACTCTTAGATAGATAAATGGAGCTGTGGATGCAAGAAATTATCAAAGAATGTTATTTGAGAAGTCTCAGCTCAGAATCAAATGAGAAGCCGATACTTTTGCACGAGGCACAAAGGCTGATTTTGAAGTTTTAAAGGATGTAGGAGGGAGTAAAACTCGAATAAACGCATTACAATGAATAAAGAGATCTCTTTCTAATTTTCAGGTTTCAGATCAGAAACCACAAAGGAGAAGCTATAGAATAATTATAGGAAGTAACAAATGAAGAGCTACCGCTCTGATTTTCAAGTTTCAGCTTGAAAACGGCGAAGAAGAGGCTATAATATATGGGAAGACAATTATAAAAAAAAATCTTATGGCGGAGCTAAATAGAAAAAGATCATGTTTCATGTCAAGCCCGGTATAGAACTATATAATCAAGTAGCCTAGTTTAGGCTTAATACCTGCTCATTCGCGGTAGTCAAATCAATCTCGATAATATCGATACATCAATATCGATTATATCGAATCTCAATTATATCGATTACTGATCTCGATTGCATAAAAATCTCGGCAATATCGATATATCAATCTCGACAATATCGATACATCAATCATGATTATATCGATACATCAATCTCGATTATATCGAATCTCGATTATATCGATAACTGATCTCGATTGCATCGAAATCTCGACAATATCGATACATCATCTTGATTATATCGAATCTCAATTATATCGATTACTGATCTCGATTGTATCAAAACCTCGACAATATCGATACATCAATCATGATTATATCGATACATCAATCTCGATTATATCGAATCTCGATTATATCGATTACTGATCTCGATTGCATCGAAATCTTGACAATATCGATACATCAATCTTGATTATATCGATATATCAATCTCGATTGCATCAAAATCTTGACAATATCGATACATCAATCTTGATTATATCGATATATTAATCTCAAATATATCGATATATCAATCTTGATTATATCGATATATCAATCTCGATTGAGTCGAAATATCGATTCTATATTTGGCTTCAACAACCTAATTATACTGCATATTAGGTCTACTATATAATGAAGGCTCAAAGCTAGAATAAAGTACCACGGTACATTTTTGAAAAAGGGATCGAGGCTCCCATTTTTGACTTAGTACAGGTTTGTCTAGCCTCGTATAAGATAGTATGAGATAAGAAAGAAAGATTTTTGGTCACAAAATTGGAAATATAGGGAGGAGGGGGTACAGATAAAAGTAGTTCACAGGGCTCAAATTCAGCTACAGACAGTCTTGCCTAAGCTAACAGTTTGATGATATGACGTCACAGAGGCGCGAACTGCAGGATGGAGCCTTCGCTAGAACGTCAAAAAAATGAAACAGGTTCGCTTTCACTCTCAAACTCATACACCGTAACGTCAAAATCATCAACTCTACATTTTACTGTTTTCCCTCTTTTTTTCTCGTCGCCTATAGAATTCCTCAAACTATTATCCAACACTTTCAGTCAATCTTCAATAAAAATACAAAAGTTCTAGAAAATTCGGATATTGACACGAATAAAGCTTTATTAAACGTCCAGTTTCATCATTTTTGTTGGAAATATATTTGTTCCCATATTGAACGGTACCATTTATTATCGAGTAAAGAGAATTTATGATCTCGCGAAATGAGATCTCGATATTATTTCGATTCGCAGAGCAGGCCTTCGCACGAATATAGAAACTACAGAATAAAGAAAACAGGACATTCAATTTCAATTTTCGAGAGTTGACAAACATCGTCATAAAATTTGAAATTTGGAAAAATGCTTTACTCGCTCACGGCGAAGTGTTGACATGGCGGATGAAAAATACTCTCGTTATCAGGAAATATTTTCCGAATCTTACGGGAAAAGAAACGAAAGGGAAGAGTGAAATCAAAATGATTCATATACGTATCGGTGAAAAAAATTCGTCGCACACAATACGCTGCGAGTCTATTGACCCATTTAATGAATTCATCCGGGTGAGAAAGAAAGAAACGAGAGGAAATAGAAACAATATAAGAAGAGCAGCGTATCTAGAATAATTCGCACGTCATACGAACGTGCGAAAAAGCCGAAAAAGCCTTTAGTCGTAAAATTGTTTTCATCGCACGTGTCTTTCCGAAACGACGATTTTGGTCGACCGTTTTTTCCGGACCCATTGGGCATCAAAAAAATTCTTCTCAATTTCATCGAAAATATACTGGAATCGTTGGATAGTTTCCAAGAAAAAATAAAAATGAAAAAATTTCATTCGTATACGAGTGTCTGTGCGCCCTCTACCGTGGAATCGATACTAAAGCTGCGTGAAAATTTTGTAATTTATTTTCTGACAAGGGCGTGCGTTTCATCCTTCTCGATCGTGCGTTTCGAGATTAAAGCGTACAAACATACACGTCAACTGTCGAAGTAAGAAAAATAGGCATTCCGGCGAGCACAGTTTCCCAGTCGATTTCCACGGTTGACTTGGAAATTGGAAACTGGCCACCGTACATCGACGCTTTTGTAATTGGCTGGTGAAAAATTCTGTTTCCTTATCTATACGTACACGCAGTACATTATATGTAACTGGAGGCATGTGCGTGATGCCCATTTGGCCGTCTCTCAGATGAAAATGTGAACAAATAGCTGTGAAATTGTGATGTAGGCGTACCAACGAACAACAAATGCTCGAGTTATTAGTCGTCACGGGATTTTCAAGATCCTTTAAATTCGAGAGTGACGAAATTTCCATAGATCTACAGAGGTATAGAACGTTTCGCAGTAATTTAATCTCTACAATTTGGCGAAAGACACTCGCCGAGATAAAAACGTTGATTTATTTCGAACTGAGAAGCTTTACAAAGATGCAAACATAATGACGAATGTTCGCTTCTAGTTTTTGCACGGGAAATAAAAATAAAAGCTAAATACTGTTACACATCGATGGGGAGGGAGAAAAAAAAACACAACACCAACGAGGATCGCTTTTCAACTGTATCCGTCGAGAATGAAAAATAAATTACGGCCAATTTCGTACAAATACAACAAATGTCTATTAAGTGGGAGATTGAAAGGGTTTTCTCATCGCTCTTTTCTCCATCGAGTAAATAAGAAAACATCCCCGATTACAAAGAGGATGAAGAAGAAGAAGAATCAAAAAAAAAAAAAGAAAGAAAAGTTTTTACGTCTAACTAAAATTCGTATTACCTCCGAGCTTATTTCTCTTGGTACTTTTTCTCTATTTGTCGTAAATTCGAAAATGTATTTTGTTGCCTCCCTCGAAAAACGTTGTTGTTGAAAGAAAAGAATGTTTCAATTTGTACTTGAATACGAAGAATGCGGAGTATGGACGGAATTCGGATGTACAGAAAAAATTGAAACGCGCCTGAAAAACGGATAAATTCGTTTCCAGAGGCACAAAATCTCTGTTAAAATCAGCGTCGACATTATCATCGCTATCATTGTTTTTATTGAGCGAGGACTGCGGTATCAAGGTCGTCTAGACAGGATATATCTTAATTTGAATTAATTCACCGACATTGTTGCGATAACGTGAAAATTCAAATTCATAAAGTCGAAATGAAGATGTACACCGAAAATTGTTATATTTTGTCAACATTCGCCTCACAAATATTAACAAGTAAAAATTACATCAGATGTATACAACCAACCTCCTCTTCTGATCGCATTTGCGAAACAAAATAATTCGTCATTGTGCGTCTTTGGAGCACATTTTGTCAACGCAAATTCAACGTTGTCGAATATCTTCCAGTCCTGAACGTCACATTCAGGAGGTGTCGTTGTGACACCCTTTAGTCGCTCATTTTTATCCTTTCTTTTTTCCACGCGAACTCTTCGTGCTTCTTTTTCCATACAGTTTACGCACCCAAATTCTCTAAACTTTCATTCAGACTTCTCGCAATTTCGGCCAAAAGTTGTCGACTTCGAATTCAATTCGATTCAGTTCCGTCCAACGTCGACAGCCAACCAACAGTCCACTCAATATCAAGTCCTTCTTTTGACCGTCTACTCATCATCAACGTCGAAATTGAGTTCACTCCTGTAGTATTATAGTTGATGTCGACTGAAAATCGACGTCGGTTTTGAGTCGATTATACGTCACTCAACAGCAATCGACTTGCATTGGACTTCGTATTATAATGACTGCACAATGCACATTGTGCCTGCAAGGAGCAAAATCACCAAACAAACAGAATGCTACAAACTCGTTACCGACTCCAAATCGATGTCGATTCGAGATCGGTTTCTTGTCAACCAGCATAAACTTGAAATTGACTGCAGTCGATTTCAGAACGATGAAAATTTTGAGGAAAACAACTCGATATCGACTCCAGATCGATGTCTCAATTTGCGGTCGACCAGCTCACGCCTTGATTCGACACTGTTGGAAAGGTTACGGTGATTCATAATTCGGAGAATGAATGGTTGAATAAAAAGATTAGTTCTAGGCTAAGGCTTTAGAGCGGCACACTCGATTCATCTGTCCCGCTTCTTAGCCTAGTCTAAGTCTACTTTAGTATGTTTCAGATGTTGTAAGCGAACCAGGATTAACGACTCATGACGTCACCGAACCTATGACGTCACAAGCCAATAGCTTCATAATGGCTCTCAACATTTTCTTAAATCTAGCCTACGCCTTTTCATTATATTAGGATAAGCTAGAAATTACAGGGGGGGGGGGGACTCGGACTCGGACTCGCAGATTTCAGAATCACTCCTCAGAAAGCCTAGAATAAATCTAGCAAACGTCTTGTATATTATCTTATTATTATTTTTTTAATATCAGGTTAAGCTTAACTACCGAGGGGGGGGGGGCTCGCGAACTCGGACTCGCAGATTTGAGAATCACTGCCACAGTGAAAATTCCCATAAGGATGAGACCAGAGCGAAGACATGAAACATCTCAAAAAACATCATGATTGTAATAAGGAGACAAGGAAGAAATACGATTCTTTGACCGTCCTCAATTCTCAATTTCAATATATCCTTCACTATCGAGGTAGGCGCGAAAGCTATAACAATTTTTTGGATTTCTACATTCCTTTAGAGAGAGGACGGCATGAGTGTTCTAGACGTCACAAACCTACTGCAATGGACTCTACCATTGATTGGTCATCTTCTTATTCGACGGCTCAAAAAGGGCATGATTCACCACCTCTTCGCTATTCCTCTAACCTACAAGCTTTTTGCAATGAAGTGAACGTCATCAAGTATATTACACATTTGAATTCTATGAGGCTCGATATTACTGATGCCTTCCGCAAGTAATTAGAGCGTAGGGCTTTGGACGCTACCACTTCCTCATCGCGCAATTCCTTCAAAACCAAAGATAAGTGGATACGTTTCCCGTATCTTGGAAGGTTTTCTTCTGAGCTCAACCGTATCTTTCGCCGTTTAAGGCTGCGCCCTGCCTATTACAGCGTCAATAAATTAAGGACCACACTTTGCCGGCAGAAGGATCCCATCCCTGACCTCCAGAAAAAAATCTTTACAAGTTGAACTGTTCTGACTGTCCGGCCGGAAGACCGGGAGGCAATGGTAGGGTGTCACAAACCTCATGTCCTACCTCACATCGTCCCGAAAATTTTTTAGCGGGGCACCCGCCATCCATTCTATTAGGGGGATTACATCCTCAGAAAACGTCCGCGTCCGGGAGTTTCCGTAAACTGCGTGACGTGACGTGTGGCGCTTCATGACGTCCTCAATGATCTTGACCTACTTTAGGGACTTGGAAAAATTTCAACTTCCAGCCGGAATGCTTTATGACGTCATTAATGACCTTGACCTCGACCTACTTTAGCGCAGGGGTGTTGTGAGGCCATTTTCATCAGGACGATTCTTTGTATTCGTTTTAGGAAAGGAGGGGAATACAAATTTCTTTCCCTTTTTTTTCAACTTCCAGTCGGGATACTTTATGACGCCATTAATGACCTTGACCTACTTTAGGGACTTGGAAAAATTCCAACTTCTTGCCGGGATGTTTTAAAAAGGTCATCATTAACCTTGACCTTGACCTACTTTAGCGCAGGGGTGTTGTGAGGCCATTTTCATGAAGACGATTCTTTGTATTCGTTTTAGTTGGGGGGGGGGGGGTAATACAAATTTCTTTCCCTTTTTCTTTTAACTTCCAGTCGGGATGCTTTATGACGTCATCAATGACCTTGACCTAGACCTACTCTAGACAGGGGTGTCATGAAGCCATTTTTATGAAGACGATTCTTTGTGTTCATTTTAGGGGGGGGGCATAAAAATTCCTTTCCTTTTTTTTTTCAACTTCCAGCCGGGATGCTTCATGTCATTAATGACCTTGACCTACTTTAGGGATTTGGAAAAATTTCAACTTCCAGTTGGGATACTTTATGACGTGATCAATGACTTTGACCTTGACCTACTTTAGGGACTTGGAAAAATTTCAATTTCCAGCCTTCATTATACATATCAGGCCTAGCATGCAGTATACTGATGAGAAGAGCCCAGCCAACTCATTTTCTGAGGAGCCATTTTCGCGCCAACGTGATAGCGAGCGCGGGAAGTTGCGCGAAACCTGCAATGACCTCTAACTTTATCTTCTTCTTTTGTGACTTTAAATAATTGAAGTGATTATTTACCGGTACTGTACTGGCCAATTAGATGTTGTATATCGGTGCTGTACACAGGTGTGAGGTTGAGAAGCCCGTTAGGGTTACCGGTAGTTCTGATCTAGAGATGAGTCAGGAGTCGCGTGAGGAGTCGCGTTGAGAACCCCTTTTCGCGCTCTTTGATGAGGAATTGTTTCTTCTGAGGTTGGAGGAAAGTTTCGAGATTCAAAAGATTTCGGCCGAAAGTGAAAGCACAAGGTGGCCCGAAACATTGTGCTCTTTCAGCAGGAATACTGCTGATAGAGAAGTCTCAGGAGGGCCTCGTTGGGGCAGGAAACGTAAAGCGACTGCGGCAGTACCAAGTTCAAAGAAACGACAGCGCCGCGCCGGTCTGTTCATCCCTGCCTAGTCTGCGCCTCTGCGATTTAAAAAATTCGAGTCTGGTGTAATATTCACACCACGCTGCTGACTCCTGATTTACAGCGCGTTCTTTTGTGCTGGAGAGGTATGTCCAGAATGTGCAGCGCTATGAATTTCACGTAACTATGACTGAACCCTTCCCAGTAAGTTAGGTTTTTCTGCATTATGACAAACCCCTTCTCAGGATGGATGTGACAGGTGTGTTAAGTTTCCGTGACTTAAGACGAAGCCCTTTTTTTGTGTGGATGGAAAATAAGTAAGCTAATCTCTATGTGTTGTCTTCTGGATAATGCTAATTGGCTTACAACATAGTGTCCCAGCACACGAGAATGAAGTACAGTACCAGTATATAACGCCATCCCTAAATAATAATCAGGTCGTACACAAAATTTTTTGTCTCTAGTATATTATGTTACTCGGAGATAGATTTGTGAACATCAACATCTTGCCCACTTTTGCAACAAATAGACGCGGGAATTCTAGGAAGCTACAAGTTCTCTATCTCATATTAATGATGCTTGCCAATCTCAACCAACCTCTGCTACAATTCTTTAACAACCAAATTGCCCACACCGAGGCTGCTTCTACAATGTATTACTGCCCTACTTCGAAGGATACGAGTACCTAACAGGCTTCCAGAGATAATCATACTTTTCTCGTCGAGTATCGTCGTCGTTAATATTCTGTGATTGTCGGTGGCCCCGTCCCTGCGTCTCATACTGCACGCACAGAATGAGAAGTTAATCATCGGTTGCTCGCGTGATGTCTCATTTTCCATCATTTGAAAGACAGCTCTTACACAGCTTGGAAAGGCTTAAACAATAGCCGCGAAAAGGGAGACCCACCAACGCGAGTCAGCATTTCCATTTTTCGTCTATAAAGTTCGACTCGCTCGCGGGTTAAACTGTATAGTCGCGGCGAATGTTAATCCAGAAACAATATATAGAGTACAGTGCATGCACGTATGCACGATATAGAAGCCGATGAATATTTATGCACACAATAGTCTATATCGAAGAGTATGGACGGAGAGTAGTGGCTAATGGAAGAGGGCAATGTAATCATTTTCATATACGCGAAGGACTATAGCGGTTTGTTGGTTAAAACGGATTATACTCGTATAATTATTAGGATTAATTTATCCGGCGAACGCTCTCTCCTCATCGCCAGCGTGCGATAACACGAATTTGATTTTGAGCTTAGTCGACTACGTCGCATGTTTCACTTTATATATTGTGGTATATTAAGCAAAAACAAACACGATTTCGGTACCCGTCCGTCCCCTTATTCCCGCCTTCCAAAGGAATAAACCTTTAATTTTTGCTGTTTACCCGGACGAGATATGCGTGCCTTCCTGGTACTTTTCACGAGCAGGTAAACAAAATTTGCAGTCTAGTTGTTCGCGTTATCTACCGCCTCTTCATTTCCTTTTTCGAACTGTCATCGACCTAATAATATTCGCTGTAGAAAAATGAGTCACTCACCTTTGATGATATCTTTAATGGTGACCAAAGACCAAAAAGTGGAGACAGCTCAGCACTTTCACGGGCCTTAGTGACTTTGTTGTAATACAATCATATGGAATCTACGATATTAAGAGTTCGCTAACAAAATCTCGTGGTCTACAGGATGATTCTGTGGTCTGCCGAGCAAGGAAGACGTTGATACATTTAGTAACGTCATCGATAGCTGATGTCCCCACAGCAATCCGTTGAAAGTATTTGGGAATACACAACAACACTTTCCGTTTACATTAAGAGTTAAGAAACGAATACTAGGATGAAAAGTATAGAAAATTCAGACATTCCAGAAAGGGGAACTTGAGTGTTGAAGAAGTTAGCGCGAGGATGAGGGATTCGTATAGAGCCAATCCATATAAAGGCAAGATTCAAAGATTTTATGCTTGTCCTTACTGCTAACGAGTGAGAGAGAGAGTCACAAGAGAAAGTTATCCGTAAATTTTCACAAGCATCCCCGAGTGAGATTATACAAGCGTAAATTAGTACAATTTGCTCCATTTTCACCGGTACGTTTATTTCTGTACAATATGCCTACGTGCACTCAGCGTAATACTCGACACATAAGTATATAAGTTCGTCTCCCTCTATTTCACATCGCCGCACTGTCACTTTCTCACTCTTGTTCAGCAATACCACCATAATAAATATTACATTAGTACGTAAACACGGAAAACACTCTTTTCTTCTAAATTATTTACGAGTATTTATCGAATCGCTCTTCAGTAGCGTTCGATTTAACGAAGAGAGAGCGAAAGGAGAGAAAGAAAGAAAGAAAGAAAAAAAACAAGGAAAAAATGACGAGAAAATATAGGGTATACACATACACCTCTTATACGTATTATATTGAAGTACGGACGCGATACGATGCTTATTTTCTCCATAATATTATTCTTGTTTCACTTGGTCGAGAAAAACGACGAGGAAAAGGAAGGAAATTGTGTAACGGCCATGAAATAGCAACACCGAAAATATAACGCCATTTCCATTATTACACATCGAGTTTTTCGTATCATCCTTATTTAATTAACGACAATGGGGAGCGAGTGTTCGCGTAGTTCAGAGAGAAAGGTCCGTAGTCGTTGTCGCCGACGACGACGTGTTTCTTGCGGGCTGGGACGCGCCGCGTGTTCAACGCGTGAGCAACGCGCGGGCGGGTGCTATAAGTCAATACCTCGACACTCGTTGACGAGGACCGATATACGTTCTTGATTTTCAGCAAAATTCAAAAGCACACGGCGCGGGAGAATTTTCACTCAACCGATTCTTTCGTTAGTTCGCAGACAACATAATAGAGAAAGCATATAAATTATTGAGTAATGAAACACCTGTAGAACTCCTCGGAAAAGAAATGATGGGTAATCGATCATTAATAGAATGTAGGTAGAGGAGGAGGGTTGTTGGTAGATGATAAAACTCGAGCGAAAAATTTCGATTACCTCGTCGGGATCCAACCCCGAGACCTTCCGCTTTCCAGGCTACTTCTCTGACCGTCTAGGGTTTGGATCCCGACGAGGTGACCTGAATTCCCCCCTCCTCTAATATTACTTCCGCACGTAAGTATCGCGTCTTTTGTTGAGAATCTAGGTATTTCCTAATTGCTAGTTTATCTGATGAATGGCGAGTATTCCCATACTTTGAAACAGATCGACTGTAACTCTACATAGGTACTAAAAAAATGAAACTCAAATCATGGTAGACTTTTCAGGAGGTGTTGAATTGCATCACCGTTGAAACTTAATTATCCAGTTTTTGACCTTTCTTAATACTTCAACTTCAATTTAAAATGTATGTAAATATCGCTATAGCTCTGTAGCAGCGTTTATCAATGGAGGAGAGTGACGGTATTCTCGAATGTGCCAGCCATATGTGAGAAGTTTTCTCCTTTTCCAGTTCCTGTACGAAGGCACGTAACGATAAACTTCGCGGTTCGAACGAATGATGTAATGTGGCGTGGAACAAGTAAGAACAGAAATAGTCAGGACGAAACGGAAAATGATTAAACAGATGAAAGGTACCACAATTTTGAGGTCAGAAGTGAAAGAAATTGAATTTTTTAAAGCTATTGGACAACTCCCTTGCGAATAGGTTGTTGGAGGAGTGGAAAGTAGTAGATAGAGTGTAAGTATTGAGGAGATTTAGTAACTCTTTCTGAGTTGTTGCATAAGGCGAAGGATAAGGAGGGAGTGCCGTTGAAAGCCCGTTTGACAGTAGTTGCAAGATGGAGGGAGGAGATTTAGTAGGAGGTGAGAATGAGTTAGTCGGGTGAGGCCATTTTTGAGGCGGGAGAGAACGATTTCTTCATGACGGGAATTTCTGTTTGAGGAGGACCAAGAGGTAATTGTTTAGATCATATGATGAGGAAGAAGATGAACCTATAATCTTTGGTAGGCGGGCGGCTGCCTTGGTGGCACGGTCAACCTCTTCAGGGATCCAGATGAAAGTTATTGTTGATTTGATGGAAGCAAGAGTTTCAAGAATAACAAGGATGCGTTGAGTTATAGAGTTTGTTGAATGGGTGTCTTGTACTGGTAAAAGAGAAGAAAGAGAATAAGATGTAATTGTGACGCGGGGGGGGGGGTCGCTCGTTTCGTTAGTTGCGAAAGGCAGGAGTGTATAGCGCTAAGTCCAGCAGTAAATACTGAAGGTGAGTGACGGAGTCATTTAGCGGTAACGAAGCCCTGGATAGAGAATGCATAAGCTGTTTTAGATTGAGTTTTAGAGTCATCACTGTAGCAGATTTTGGGTATTCTGCGATAATTTCTGAGATCAGTCTTCGATAGGAATAATTTTCCAACTTCGGGGTATTCGCGAGGTCGAGTCTGATAGCTGGGGGGAGGGGCGAGGAGAATAATAGCCACGGAGGCGTGATGGTTTGTTAGGAAGGAGAGGTGAGAGTTCAGGGGGGTATTGAAGATAGGATTTTAAAGAAAAGAAGAGGGAGTTACTAGGAGAAATGATAGATGTATAGATAGGAAGGTCAGGGATTCAAGAAGATGAAGCGATGACGTTCGCAGTCAGTATGAGAGCACAAAAATGTAGTGGTGGTTCTGTTGCTTACATAAAAAAGCTTGGGTGGGGGAAGTTCGAAAAGCTTCGAGAGCCACGCGTGCGGTTGGATGCTTTAATAGTATTAATAAGTTTGATTTTGGACTTACTACATTGGGCTGTAGATTGTAGCACCGTAATCGAGTTGGGAGCGAATAAGACTCTTGTATAGTTGGAGCTAAAGTTTGCGATTACATCCTGTCCGGGTGTGGAAGAGGTACTTGATGATATTGACAGCGCTTAGGCATTTACTTTTGAGTGACTTCATGTGAGGCATTGATCGAAGATTGAACCCAGGAATTTATAAGAAGAATGTCGATTGTGAAGTTTTGAAGAATTGGCGAATGAAGTGAGGTTATTGGGCATCAGTGTTTTCGAAACATGACAAGACCTGTTCTAGAGTTAATCCGATTTACCAAGTTATGGCCAAGGTTTTACCTGGAGAGAAACGAAATCCACAGTCAGAAGCCCAGGAACCAATATTATCTACCATTTTAGCGGGGAACCCGCTATCCATTTTGTTAGGGAGATTACATCTTCAGAAAACGTCCGCGTCCTTGTCCGCGTCCGGGAGTTTCTGTGAACTGCAGGACGTGACGTGTGGCGCCTTATGACATCATCAATGACCTTGACCTTGACCTATTTTAGAAGCTTGGAAAAATTCCAATTTCCAATTTTCATTATATTATCAAGCCTAGCACGCAGTACACTGAGAAGAGCCCAGGCAACTCATTTTCCGAGGGGGCATTTTCGCGCCAACGTGATCGCGAACGTGGGACATTGCGGGTTCCCCGCTGCTATTGCAAACCTGCAATGGTCTCTAATTTTTTTGGAGGAGGCGTGCTGCGCTGTAAGGGTTTGAAGATAGAAGGCAGATGCTGTAGTCATCGCAACAAGGCGCTGGGTGAGTGGAGAAGGAACACATTGACTGATATCATTGATCTTTAATAGAAGGAGTGGGACGCTCCAAACCTCTCCTCAAGGCACGCCATTCTGGATGGTTTGGGGAACAGAGAATTGAAAAATAAAAACCAAAAGTAATATATTTTTTTGTTTTTTTTTCTCACAGTTGAAAATATCAATGAACTTAGTCGAAAATTATGAGTCATCTTGGAAGGGCCTGTTAGTTATAGTTTCATGGTGTTTGAAGCGTTGCATATCTGACTCATTGAAGGGGCGGTGTTTGAAGTGTTGCATGTACGGTTCATTGAATGGGCTAAGTCAGTTGGTGTATGAAGCATTGCATATCTAATTACTTGAAGGAGCTATTTTAATCAGGCTCCTTGCGCCCAATAACAAAGCATTTAAAGAACGCGGTTTTATTTACGTGAACCGAAAAAACATTCAAAATGAACTCTTTAATAATCTAGTTACAGATCCAGTTCGTTCTTTCATTCAACCTTATTAAACTAGACGCACTAATCTTCGACATCATTATCAAGAAAATAATTTCCGAGTACCGATAAATCCGTGACACCGTCGATGTTAGCCAAGTAATTTCGTTTCACCTTGGTTGAGTTGGCTGCGAATGCTTTCAACCACAATTGTTCGCCGTCACCCTCGAAAATCAGTCTTCCAGGAATGTCAAGTACGTCAAAATTGGGAAAACTCATGTAATACGGTTCAGATACAAAGAGTTCCTCTATTCTCCCGGTTGTCAAACGTTGAGTAAGACAAGTAAAGACCATCGGGTGCGTATCTACGGTCTCCAGATCTTCGTAAATTCCCATCACCCTGTACAAATTCTCGTATTTGTCGGGAAACCATAACCCAAGATGATGTTTTCTGAAAATTCTCCAGTACATCTCGTCGTAATGCAATTTCAAGTACTGACGATTCGTTTCCAGGTCGACGTTCAGCCAATATCGTTGATCATTTTCAAAAAAGGGGGTCGTTAGTACATTTTGGCATATTTCTTTCTTAATACTGATGACGTCTTTCGGATTTGATACTTCCCACCTTGTATCTGTGTGGGTGCGACATGATTTGTTCATTACGTATTCCATTGAAAAGTACTGGCAAAAAGAGAGTCACTTACTGGACTTTTGTGCAATTCCTTCCCCTTCGATAAGACTACCGGGAATAATTAATGTCAGATTTGTCATTTTCCAAATTTTTCGTTCGTCCAACGCGTGAGAAACGGAACACGACATAATCATAATTGACATGAAAGAGCATAAAAATTTTGTCAACATCTACTGATATAGAGAAAAAAGTGAAATAGAAATTTAGTCGAGTTACGATCGAGTCGAACACTCATTCGTAGTAATTGTTTGCGGTAAAATATTTGTTTTGACGCTCTGAAAAAGGTAGAACTAACATGAATAGTACGGAATATATTGCGGTAATAAAAATGTATTATTACTGTCTTGATGCCGAGATACCGAGACATATCGTGTATTTGTTATTGACAGGAGAAGTGAAGGAGGAGCCTCGGAATACATTATTGAGTGCATATCGAAGAAAGAGCATTCGTGTAATACAAAAATAACGACGAGCTTCCGATTTGTATTCTAAGCACGAGATTACACGATAGTGCGACAGTGTTCAAGTGTTTTATCCTGACCTCTATCACCGTTCATTGATCAAGATAATTTATAAGAGAAATTAAATTGGCAATATGTATATCGAGAGCTCCGTAACATTGAAACAACTTTTATTCATTTCGACTCATGGATACATTAGAATTTGCACCTGGACAGCTTCTTGGGATCTTTATTAGTTTCCTTGTATACAAAATTGAAACAATTTCAAGCCATTGAAGAAGACTTGAGTTTACAAACTTCAATTTGAGAAAATCGTCGGAGATTAGTTAACTTCAAAATTCGAATGGAAGCGCAGCATGTCCCTTTTGTCATGTCTATCGACACATTATAACGAAACGATTTACGTTCATAACGTGTATTATTTTATTTCTTTTGTCTACGAGTTCATAACGGGCTTCTGATTTAAATAATGTTTGAAAGTAACATTCGCAAAGTGCTGATACAAGGAAACGTTGAATTATTTAAAGCATTATATTACATACATTCACCGAAGTAGACGCGATGCGCCTTAAAACGTGAAAAAAATAATAGTACCCAATACGAGGTACGAACTACATTATATGGCTCTTCATACGAGAAGAAAATGGTTTAATGGTATAAAGTTTATTCGTTCATGAGGATATAATAACTTCAGCTTCCGAGAGCGTATAGTCACTCATCTTCATTGTGCTTGTGGAAGAGTTAGGAGGAAGGCAAAGGAGAGGAAGGACGTAACGACGTTTTTCTTTGCTCTTTTTGAAAGACTGAAGAGAAGAAGCATCTTGTGTAATGGATTTATATTCGCGTGTTTCGTTTACCAGCTTACAATCTTGGTTCAGTCTTGACGAAGAAAAAAATAAACACATTTCAGATACCGTCGTCTCAAAATCTTTATCACTGTCTAACACTCTTGCGTCCTCGGAGTTGGAATGATGTATTTTTATCAACTTCTACTATCAATATATCATTTTCAGAAATTTGGCGAATTTTACCTCTTTCGATTGTGGTTTCTTCCACCTCTTCAACAACCTTTCCGAAGAGAAATGAAAATTTCTGTGACTTATGTCTGAAATTGTATCTGAATAAATTTTCATGTTCCTTCCTTGATCAATTGAGAAATGAATAAATGGCGTACAAAAGTGGCTGGTAGGAATTCTTAGACTTGGTGCTTTTTGGGGCAGCTATCAAACAGAAAACTTTCCAAAGGGGGAGAGGATGAGCAAAGTTTCATTTCATCAATTTTTTCAGGTGAAGGAGGGCTCCTGACTTCTCCAGGTAGAGAATGCGTTTTCCGCTCAAGTTTAGTGTTGTCTTTGTGAGATAATCGAGTTCAAAAAAGATGAAGAGGAAAACTAGACTTGAGGAAGGCGATTCATTGAACAAACCAAGGTCATACGAATATGCTTCATATCTCTTATCAGTTTTTGAGGTAACAAATGCTGTACCTGCTCAACTCGAGTGTTGTTCCTGTGAGATCGTCGAGGTGAAGGAAGATGAAGAAGAAAACTAGGCGATGGAAAGGCGATTCATTGATAAAAGTAGTCTGATGTATAAGGAAACAAATCGCAGAATACGTTAAAGATGTCAAGATCTGCAAAAAATCGATGAGAAGGGGGGGGGGGAAGCTCAGGAAAATTCCCATCATCGAACCACGCATATCATGAGAGGTATGGAAACTATTTTGACTTTCGAGCCGTTAGTATAAAGGAGGGACAGGAGTTTCAAAGCTTTGATGTACTTGGAGACATCGATGAACATCTACCTTCAAGCTTATGCCCCGAGGAACGTGGAAAATTCCGGCCGCCGAGGGAAAGGGATTGCAACAATTTTGAACGAGGGGCTGTATATGAGAAGAAGGTCGATTGTGCCTTCGAGGAGAGAGGTGGGAGGACGGGGTTGTGACCAACAAAATTTTGAAGATCAAGCGATGTAACAGGAAAGCGAAGAAGCGACCACGAAAAATTCGGATCTTTGAGCAATATCAGGAGAATTTGTTCCAAATTATGATAACGTTTTAGAAGCTAGTGGGTGTGGGACAACCCAGCTATCTCCCCATGTCCTTGAGACACAAGTTCTGTCTTCTGCCTATCGATCGCTTTTCCGCGACTTCGCCCTCGAGAATCTAGCGCAGGAGAACGTACTTCTTACCACGCGTGATGTGTCTCAAGAACTGCAAGTGGCCATGACCTCCTGTTCAGGACCTCTACCGTGCTGGTCTTCCGCGTCCACGGTATACGGAGTATTTTGCGATAGCAGTACATCTCGAGCGCCTGCATCTGCACCCAGCTGTTGCAGCCGTAAAGTGGTATTGACAGCACGTAACACCTTTACATTCGAAGTCACAGCTCTAGTCCAAGTTCCGATCTCCTAAAGAAATTTTTCGAGTTTCCGGTGTGCAAACCTCAGAGGTAGAAAATTTTGCAAGTTCCCTCCTAGAATACATACTAGTTTAAAGCAAGTATAATACGAGGCGGGTCCCAGCCTAGTCTCAAGTCCAGTATACTATTAGATAAAAGAGCGGCTTTGCCTGCACAAAATTGCAAAGAGTATATTTAACGTTTCGACTGGACCAGCAGTCTTCATCGGAATAAACTAACTGTGTGTTAGCCAGTATACTGTGTGTTAGGCATTAGCTTATTATAACATGTTGCTTTTGATAGTATTATACTTTTTAGCGCGGAACCGGCTATCCATTTTGTTAGGGGGATTACATCCTCAGAAAACGTCCGCCTCCGGGAGTTTCTATGAACTGCGTGACGTGACGTGTGGCGCCTTACGATGTCATCAATGACCTTGACCTACTTTAGGGACTTGGAGAATTTCAATTTCCAGCCGTGATGCTTTATGACGTCATCAATGACCTTGACCTTAACCTACTTTAGGGACTTGGAAAAACTTCAACTTCCAGCCGAGATGCTTTATGACGTCATCAATGACCTTGACCTTGACCTACTTTAGGGACTTGGAAAAGTTTCAATTTCCAATCGGGATGCTTTATGACGTCATCAATGACCTTGACCTACTTTAGGAACTTGAAAAAGTTTTAATTCCCAGCCGCGATGCTTTATGAAGTCATCAATGACCTTGACCGTGACCTATTTTAGAGGCTTGGAAAAATTTCAGTTTCCAGTTTTCATTATATCAGGCCTAGCATGCAGTATACTGAGAAAAGCCCAGTCAACTCATTTTCTGAGGGAGCATTTTTGCGCCAACGTGATCGCGAGCGCGGGAGGTTGCGGGTTCCCCGCTGCCATCTTTTAATTTTCTTAAGCCCCCTTCCTATCAGTGTACAATGTACATGCATCGGATGATTAAAATAGCTCCTTCAAGTAACTTGATATGGAATACTTTATACACCACTATTGGCTTAGCCCCTTCAATGAACCCCCCATTTAACTCCGTTAAAGTACCCTGGAATTTTTGACATGTTTCATATCTTTGCACTGGTCTCATCCTTCTGCGAGTTCGAGTTTGCGAATCTGAGCCGCTTCCCCCCCCCCCTCTCGAAAGGGACTTGGAAAAATTTCAAGAAGATTTTCTCAGGAGTGATTCTGAAATCTGCGAGTACGAGTCCGAGTGTCCCCCCCCCCCCCTGTAGTTTCTAGCTTATCCTAATATAATGAAAAGGCGTAGCCTAGATTTAGACTAGGCTAAGGAAACTCCGAGAGCCATAATGAAGCTATTAGCTTGTGACGTCATAAGTTTGGTGACGTCATAAGTTTGGTGACATCATAAGTCGATGACGTCATAAGTTTGGTGACGTCATAGGTTCGGTGACGTCATAAGTCGTTAATCCTGGTCCGCTTACAACATTTGAAACATACTAAAGTAGACTTACACTAAGCCAAGGAGCGGGGCGAACGAACGGAGTGAGTGAGGCCCCCTCATCTCATCAGCCTGAAATATACTGAAGTAGACTTATACTAGACCAAGAGGCGGGACAGATCAAGCGAGTGTACCACTCTAAAGCCTTAGCCTAGAACTCTAAAATATTTTTGTCTCGCATTATGCCATTGCAAACCCGCAACGGCCTCTAAATTTTGTATTTTGGAGCATGCAGAAGGGAACCAATTTATTGGGGGTCCAGAACAAAGATGCAGGTCTCTTGATTTAAAGATCTTGATACGAAAAAAAATCTTGTCAACTTGAGCTGTGCATCTGGGCAGGAAAAACAGCCCAATTCTGACAGGTTTACGTATTTTAGCTCATCGGAAAAAATACAGATTTTTCTACGGATTTTGCGTGAAAGACGAAATTCTTGTGCTCAAGGGAAAAGTACCTTAGTCACAGATATGAGAGATACTTTTTTCCTGGTCGCTGATACTATAGTCTTCTGAGTCGATCAAGGGAAGAGTACCTTAGTTCCTCGTATGAGAGGTACTTTTCTCCTGATCGTTATTTCAGTCTTTGAAAAAAGTCGGACACAGATTTTTGATATCATCTACCAGATCTTTTGAAGAAGATGATAAAATGATCCAGATACTAAGGCGGATGGCAGCTCAGTCTAGTCTTTAGTTCTTCTAATAATTAATTAGCCAGTGGCTTTACTGCATGTGATAGTTATTTACAAGCACTTGAAAAAAATTTCTTGATTGTCCCTTTCTTGCTTTTTTCAACTTTTGTCCTCATGCAAAATTGTTTACCATTTTATGGCTTTCCTTGCCCTATAGACACCCTAAAAATGTCTTGAATTATTGTTGATTATAATATAGAACATTGATTCACCATAATGACGTTTTTCTTGCGTACACGGTCACTTTCATCGATAGAAGACTCAACAATGATCATTTCATTGATTGAGAAGATTGCCCTAGAAAAATTAGATAATTTACAATGTTTTGTGCTCGGTTAAATGAAATCTCTGCTGAGTTTTGAGTGATTTTCTCATTGAAACAATCATTTTCATTGATTGTGTACAAATTGGTCTTTAGGCTGAGGCATCATCATTTCAATGCGACAGAGTCAACGGTACAGAGGAATATCTTCTCAGGAGGGAGGTCAAACAAATTCAAAAAACTTTTGTTATTCTCAATTTTTTATTCTCATATCCACGTGCTAAATTAAAATATGCAGAAAGACACAATACTTGCGTGCGGGGGTAAAAAAGGAAGGATTTCTTGGCGTTGCCAAAAATAAAGTCTTTTCGCCAGTCGTCTCAAGCTCTTCATAGTTCAAAAATTTCCGAAATTTCCAGCTCATTGTTCTAGTATAAGTCTACTTTAGAGTATTTTATCGGCTGACTGCTTTCTGGGGGAAAAAAAAGTTTTCAAAATTTTGCCCAATCAGATATGTTGTAGATAATGCGAGACATAAATATTTGAGAGTTCTAGGCTAGGGCTATAGAGCGGCACAATCGCTTGATGTAGTATAAGTCTACTTTGGAATATTTCAGGCTAATGAACCTTCTTGGTCTAGTGTGTAAGTCTGCTTCAGTATATTTAGGGCTAATGAAATTACTGGGCCTCACTCGCTCCGCTCTTTCGTCCCGCTTCTTGGTCCAGTACAAGTCTACTTTAGTATATTTCAAGCTGATGAGATTACTGGCCCTCAACATTTTGATTTAATTTAAATTTAATTTAATTTATTTTCATTTTTATTTTGACTCAAAAGGTGGTACTCGCAGATTTCTCAATAACCTCCCAGGTAATTCACGAAAATTTTCCAAGTCCATTATTAGGTGGAGAGGGGGAGGGGGGGAAGTATTTTTAATTTAATTTTAATTTAGTTTTAATTTAATTTAATTTAATTTAATTTATTTTTATTTTTATTTTTACTCAAAAAGTGGTACTCGCAGATTTCTCAATGACCTCCTAGGTATTTTTAATTTAATTTAAAGTTTATTTCATTTTATTCAATTTCATTTTATTTAATTTTATTTATTTTAATTCAATTTTATTTTTATTTTTATTTTTACTCAAGAGGTGATACTCGCAGATTTCTCAATGACCTCCCAGGTATTTTTAATTTAATTTTTATTCTATTTTATTTAATTTTATTTATTTTAATTCAATTTTATTTTTATTTTTATTTTTACTCAAGAGGTGGTACTCGCAGATTTCTGAATGACCTCCTAGGTATTTTTAATTTAATTTAAATTTTATTTCATTTTATTCAATTTCACTTCATTTAATTTTATTTATTTTAATTCAATTTGATTTTGATTTTTATTTTTATTTAAAAGGTGGTACTCGCAGATTTCTCAATGACCTCCTAGGTATTTTCAATTGTATTTTAATTTAATTTTATTTTTATTTTTATTTTTACTCAAAAGGTGGCACTCACAGATTTCTCAATAACCTCCCAGGTAATTCACGAAAATTTTCCAAGTCCATTATTGGGGGGAGGGGGGGGAGGTATTTTTCATTTTATTTTAATTTGATTTTAAATTAATTTTATTTATTTTTATTTTTATTTTTACTCAAAAGGTGGTACTCGCAGATTTCTCAATGACCTCCAAGGTATTTTTAATTTAATTTTAATTTAATTTAATTTAATTTAATTTTATTTATTTTAATTCAATTTTATTTTTATTTTTATTTTTACTCAAAAGGTGGTACTCGCAGATTTCTCAATGACCTCCTAGGTATTTTTAATTTTACTTTAATTTAATTTAAATTTAATTTTATTCAATTTTATTTTATTTTCATTTTTATTCAAAAGGTGATACTCACAGATTTCTCAATAACCTCCCAGGTAATTCACGAAAATTTTCTAAGTCCATTATTGGGGGGAGGGAGGGAGGTATTTTTCATTTTATTTTAATTTGATTTTAAATTAATTTAATTTAATTTAATTTTTTTTTTTATACAAAAGGTGGTACTTGTAGATTTCTCAATAACCTCCCAGGTAATTCACGAAAATTTTCCAAGTCCATTATTAGGGGGAGGGGGGGAGGGAGGGGTTGGTACTCGCGAATTTTTAATAGTGCATACGGTGTCAAAGAAGACATAAAACATGTCAATATTGGAGGAAGGTGGGTTGTTGGTAAATGAAAAACTCCAGCAAAAAATTTAGATCACCTCGTCGGGGATCCGAACCCGCCGCGGGTTCGGATCCCCGACGAGGTGATCTAAATTTTTTGCTGGAGTTTTTCATTTACCAACAACCGCCTTCCTCTAAAATATGTAGGTTCCTACTTTCTATTTTTAGGCACGTAATATCGCTTCAATATTATTCATACTGGAGAGGGCAAGTTGCCGCTTGCCTCTACTCCTCCACCAAAGACCAAAGTGATGTACCAACTTGAAAATTATTACCAAGCTCACGTAAAAGATGTATCTAGTTCATTTAAAAAAAAAAACATGCTATGGGCTGATGTATTTGCGGTATAGTTTTATCGACCCCGAAAATGAAAATTTCTGCACACAGAATAGAATTTAAATACGTTGCATCCCTCTAAGCAATTCTTTCGTATCAAAACCATTGAATTTTAAACGACGTTCAACTATAGCTTGTAACAAAATACCTCAAATGATTATTGAAGAAATTGATTTTTCCACTTCCAGTCGCTCGACGAAAAATTTTTCGAAATTTCTTCCCATCACAAGTATTTTATTTCACATCACATTTTCATCAGTAATCTCAAATCATATACATACGAAGCTATAGGTATACGTCCTCTCTTTCTACACAGGTAGATTATAATAAATTCAATTTTGAAATTCTTCTCATTTCACGCACTCTACTCGCTCCTGTTTTTGCCCGCGAGGCAAACGCGAAGACGAGAAAGGAGCGCGATCGTTGTCGTCGTAATATCAAAGAGGAACTTGAAACGACGAGACGAGTAAAAATTTAATATTACCAACGTATCTTATGACGGGTAGGTAATTTAGAATACAGTAAAGAAGTTATTTGTTCTCAATTGTCGCGTGAAACGTGCACCTGACTGATGGTTGCTGCTATCGGCAAAAACAAATCTCGCCGGACTGAAAACACGATACCGTTTACGCGGAATCATATTTCTCGCGTCGATATAATCCATCCTAAATGAGAATCCATCACTTCGCCTCTCGACGTCAGCAGAAGACGCACGTATCGATATCGGAAAAATTTACGGAATTTTTCGCAATTACGATATACGGAAATCGACGACAATTATTACCACAAGTGGTGTCCACACACGTTCTTTAGCTTTAGTCGATTAATCTTAGGGCGGAAAGTGGCAACGAACAACAAACAGTAGCACATGGCTGTAGGCGATGTTGATTTATCGTCTATTTCGGTGAGATAAACTCGTCGTTGGGTTTAACGTACCCATTTTTTTTTTCTTTCGTTTTGTCAATGCTTGTACGCAGATACTCACCTATTACGTAGGAGTATCCGTCCAGAGTGAGCACACATTTTCGAGGTACGTGAGGGTGCGGATGCCCACTAGTCGACCGGTGTCTTCTGTACGAGGAAGTGGATACCGTGGTTGAGGACTCGGCCACACTGCCAATGCCACCAGGATCGCTATTCGACTTATGAACGGCCTCTTTAGCCGGGCAACTCTCCTCCATTCAGAATATAGCACAGCGGTATAGGTTCCCTGCTTTTTCTTCCTCTTTCTCTCTCTCAGATACTACGTATGTACCGAACTAAACGAGTACGCCACCCATCGATAATCACCCGGATAAATCATCGCGCGCTGTCGACACGTACCGAGTACGGTTACTTCCTGCTAATCAGTCGAACGCGCGTAAAAATCAATTTGCGCTGTTTCTCTAAATTGAAATACTCGAACTAATTAGTATCTAATGAACAATAAAAGTTTTTACATTCGACAAATAAATCGTATACGATTGACCACTAGAAGATTGAAAACATGTTTACTACGTTCATTTGCCCGTCGTAGATCTTCATCACTGCCCCCAGATACCACCAAAATTGAATGAAAACGCGCACACAAACACTATCACTGTATCGCGGAAAACTAGAGGAGATGAACCCCAAAATACTCGCGAAAAGTATCTCGTAACTCGAATCTCACCTGTTACCGCGAATTGATAACACGCGAAATATTGCGTGCGTACGCGAAACGCGAAATAACCTCTCGCCGTCGACGAAGAGGAAAACGCGGTCTATTCGCGCTACGGTCACACTACAACTGGAGTGCTCTCTACTGGAAGCGGTATCAACGAAACGCAGGCGTCGCCTAACCACGACGAAATATTGTTCATCATCCGTCCGACGTGAGACGTAAAAAAAATTGTGCTCTCGATGCGTCGCGTAATGTGACGGGCGTCTTCCTACTGTCATTAGTCGCGTCATCTCGCGACGAAATACCGATCCTTGGAGTTGGCAGAATATTAAATTTTGTGACAGCCAGCACGGAAATGGGCTTCTTTTTTCTTTTCGCTTATAAAAACTATTAGGGAACTCACGATTCTTCTACAAAGCGCTTCCGTTCCACTGCATAGTATTATCAATCGCAATTTTCCAACCACCCCTTACGAAAGACCCCGACGGCATCGCTAAAGGATTTATAGCACAGAGGTATACATATAATATATCGTCGGGATAGTAGGAGAAAACGTAGAAAAGTCTAAGAACAGAGCCTCAAGACTAGTTCGGTCAAAATACTACGATGGTATATTAATTTATTTACTGGCAAAAGACAAGTGGTTAAATTAGGCTGTAACTTGTCCTACCTTCCGGGTTAGTTCGATCAATGTATTCAATATGGGCTCGATATGTAGGATAAGCATGTTAATGAAAACAAATAATATTAGATTAGATTAGATTAGGTACATGAAAATAAAGAAACTTAGCATAGAATGGTGAACAATTGAGATACATGAAGATCGACTTAGAACGTTCAGAGGAAGGGAAGATGAAGGATTTACATGGATGTCAAGAAATGAGCAAGATGGAGATAATATTGAAGTGTGGGGGAGATGGAGTCAAAGTTGTTTTTGAGAGCTTGGAGGAGGGAAGGAGGGAAGAAGGGGCATCTAATGAAGAGCGGAGGTTCAAGAGTACAGAACATGAGAAGAAGTAATCGACGTCTAGGTCGGGTTCGTAACAGTGGGGACAGGATGCAGGTGTTTGGGAGTTTCGGTCAATGAAAAGTGAGTGTGTGATTTGAGTATGGCCTATTCTTAATCTAGAGATGACGGTGTCTTCGCGCTTGGAATTCCTGAAAGAGATTGAACAGAGGAGAGGAGTCTTTTTAATTCGGAGGAGTTTGTCCGAAGATTGGGTTTTCCAGAGTTCGGCCCAAGAATTTAGTATGAGTGAGCGGTAATGGTTTCTATAGTCTGTGACAAGAAGGGGAGTGTAATCAGTGGTAGTATCGAAGGTGGCCAAGTATTCATATGAATATGACGTGGGCGTTAATTGAGGTTAGAGTCTGGAGCGTGAGAGGGTTTCTTCGTGTGAGAGGGTTTGTAGTACAGGGGTCAGTGAGACACAGTGAAGGTGCTATTAGATTTGGGGATTTCTGTGTGACTGATTCAAACGGTAGGTTGGCTGTATGAGTGTCCAAGGTGGGGATGACATGTAAATAGGTCGGAGGGCGTTAACTGTGAACGGTAATTTGAGGAAATGTTCGAATTGAGGTAGAATATATGTTCGTTTCTGGGGGCTGGAGGGAGGTTGCTGTTTGGTTTGAAGATGGAATTAAAAATGGGGAGGTGAGGGATTCGGGAGACAGTGAAGAGGAGGTTCGGCAGCTTCGGCGCATGAACCAAGTTTAGACTTGTTTGGAAGGCTCCCAAGAGCATCCTTAGGGAGGAGATTTGAATGGTGTCTAGCAAGGAGAGGACCGATTTATTAGCCAAGTTATAAACCGGTGATCCATAATCTATCCGTTAGCGAATAAGACTTTTGTAGAGATGAAGAAGGAGTTTTCCGCGGGCCTCTGGAAGGATGAGAAATAAATTTCAATATATTTAAGGCGCGAGCGCATTGAGCTTCGAGAAACTTGATGTGATGAGTCTAGGTGAGTTTTTGATCAAAGTGTAAGCCAAGGAGTTTGGCGGAGTTGCGGGAGGGGATTTGAAACTTTTGTAAAGAAAGAGATGGAAGGGTAGGAATAGGATTTCTTTATTGGAGATGACGAAGTAAGTTTTAGCTGATGAAAAACGGAATTCGATTGTGCTTGTTCAAGGTGTAATGGCGTCAAGACTTTTTTGGAGGAGTCTGAGGACTCTGAGCGGATTAGTCGAGTGGATGGAAATGTTGTAATCATCAGCGAAGAGACGTTGGGTGAGAGAGAAATGAACGCATTTTGTGATATCGTTGATAGCTATTAAGAAAAGGACACTGAAGATTTCCCCTTGAGGGACACCGTTTTTGACAGGAAGGGAGGAAGATGTGACATTTGGGATTCGTACAAGTAATGTTCTATTGTTGAGAAAACTTTGTAAAATAGAAGGGAGGTGACCTCCAAGACCGTAATCATAACGTTTTTCGCGGGGAACCCGCTATCCATTTTGTTAGGGGGATTACATCCTGAGAAAACGTCCGCGTCCGGGGGTTTCTGTGAACTGCGTGGCGCGACGTGGCGTGTGGCGCTTTATGACATCATCAATGACCTTGAGCTTGACTTACTTTAGGGACATGGAAAGGTTTCAATTTCCGACCGGGATGCTTTATGACGTCACTTTGACCTTGACCTACTTTAGGGACTTGTAAAGTTTCAATTTCCAGCCGGGATGCTCCATGACGCCATCAATGACCTTGACCTACTTTAGGGACTTGGAAAAGTTTCAATTTCCGACCGGGATGCTTTATGACGTCACTTTGACCTTGACCTACTTTAGGGACTTGGAAAAGTTTTAATTTCCAGCCGGGATGCTTCATAACGCCATCAATGACTTTGACCTACTTTAGGGACTTGGAAAAGTTTCAATTTCCAGCCGGGATGCTTTATGCCGTCATCAATGACTTTGACCTTGACCTACTTCAGGGACTTGGAAAGGTTTCAATTTCCGACCGGGATGCTCTATGACGTCACTTTGACCTTGACCTACTTTAGGGACTTGTAAAGTTTCAATTTCCAGCCGGGATGCTTCATGACGCCATCAATGACCTTGACCTACTTTAGGGACTTGGAAAAGTTTTAATTTTGCAGCCGGGGTGCTTTATGACGTCATCAATGACCTTGACCTTGATCTACTTCAGGGGCTTTGAAAAATTTCAATTTCCAGCCTTCATTATAGCAGGCCTAGCATGCAGTGTTGAGGACTTGGAATTTCTCGAGAACATTACAAATTAAAATTTCAAAATTAATTGACGTCACGAGCTGATGACGTCACGAGTAAGGTTAAAAACTCGACTTATTTTAGGAGCTTGAAAAAATGTCATCAAGAAATTATGAAACAATTATGACGTCATAAGTGGACTCATCAGCAGAAGTTTTACCACAAAAGTGCAAAACAGAATTACAAAATGAAAATGACGTTGTAAGTATATGCCCTCAAAAGTCAAATTGACCTACTCTGATTTGAAGACTTCAAAAATATCATAAGAAGATTGCAAGATGAATTTGCAAAATAAACATGATGTCACATGCTATTGATGTAACAAGAAACTAGTTAACTTGACTAATGTTAGGAGCTTAAAAAAATTTCCTAAAGAAATTGTGAGTCAATGATAACGTCAGTGAACTTGACTGTTGAATTTTCAAAACAAAACTGCAAAACAAAATTAATGAAAATGCCATCACAAGTGAAAGAATTTTATAAAGAAATTGCAAGACAACAATGACGTCATGAGTGAACCCATTTGAAAAATATCATAACGCAATAGCAAGACAAAATTGCAAGTTCAAATTTCATAACAAAATCCTGAGACGAGAATGAAGTTACAAGCTGATGATTGAGTGAACGAATTTGGAAAATGCGAGACTTACACGATGACGTTAAAAATAAACTTGATATACCCAAGGGACTTGAGAAAAATTAACAAAATCGTGAGACAATACTGACGTCACATAGCGAAGACGTCATGAGTGTATTGGACCCAATTTTGGGGCTGGAGAAACATTGTATAAAGAAATTGCGCGATAAACTCCTACATCTCGTGATTTGTCTTGCACCTGATGGTTATAGTTGTCAGTCGATTTTGCTTTCTAGGTTTACATTGACTTTTTAGAACATACAGCGGCTGTCGACTTGACAGAAAAAAATATGACGACGTCTCTTCCAAAAATCACGCGGAAAAGCGCTGTCAGGCAGGAAATTATCTCATTAATGATATAAGAAAGTAAGTTATTGAAGAGAAAATGTGTGAACAATTGAACCCTGCAAAAATCACTTCTTGTCTCCACTTTCATTCGTCAAGCCGAATACTCCGCCACAATTCTCAAAATTATACTCGGCTTCTCTCTGATTCTCTTCAACTATTTTGAAGCCTCTTTACTCGAAGTATCACCGGTAAACATTTCCCAAATTCTCTTCAGTCTGTAGAAAGTGCAAACCTCGGCAGAAGGAAGTATAAATAGCAACACCTACGAAAAATATCTCATTCTCCCGGAAAGAAGTATTCGAATTGTTATCATTTGTGAAATTATCGATTGTAAATACATTCTTTGTCTGCAATTCATAATATGATTGTACACGTGAGTGAGTGTATGCTGACTGCGAACTGTAATTAAAAAGTGACAGCACGCTGACCGCCACGGGGCGTAAACAATTACATACTTACACGAAATCCGAAACCGTCTCGGGCGAGATGTTTCGTCAGAGCGGCGTTTTTAATTCCATTCTCAGTCAGAATATTTTCGTAGCTGCGTAAAATCATCCAAATAAGTACCAACAGTAACCGTGAATCACTCGCTGAGAATTTACAATCCCGTAAGAATGACATACGGCGTATTTATAAATTAGGCATCATGTCATCCTTCGGTTGCACGACGCTTCTATCCCATAGACAAATTGTGATGTTCGGAGGATACGAGCTATGAGGTAGAAGTAACCAGATCCCTTTTTCGTTCGATGAAACAATTAAAATTAATAAACGCGATGGGTCCAATTTCATCGTTCTCAACGTCGTCACATAATAGCGTATCGTGAATATTAAAACTTCATAGGATCAAAAATATATTCACAATTGCTCGACTAAATAATCTTGAATTAAATTCTTACCAAAAAAAAAAGTAATAATTGGAGCATTTTCATTTGCACGTAATATAAATTTGTTTTTTAGCTACCAGTTGCTCGACAAATAATATTCAAACAAAACGCACGTATTTGTTTAAATAAAAGAGCGAGAGAGGAAATAATGTCGTCCCTAAGCCGGTATTTGTGTAATTTTAAATATAATTAACTTTAATTAAAACCACCCGACTGAAATGTACATACCCACTAAGAAGTACACATAGGTTGTACACGGCTCACATTGTATGAATAGAGTCGTGGAAAGTGTTTCCCGGTTAGCGTAAATGGTCGAGTCCGCGTAGTATTTGACTAAGTTAAGAGCTCACTTCGGTACATTTAAACAATTTCCAACTTTGTAGAAGAAAGAAACGGGACAGCAGTGGTCATTTTGAAGTACGCAGTACTCCATGATATTGCAACTGAAATGCCAGTGGAATTCGGTTGACGCTTTGTTTCGATTTGAATTGAGTCTCCGAAGTGGAAATGATGTCAAAGTTGACCAATTGACATGAGCGCAGTCTACATGCTGTCAGTCGGAGCTCTGTGAGGGCTGTATCACTTCAGCTTTTAAATTCACTATCGAACAAAGTGTCTTTCTCAGATAGAAATCCTCACTTCTGACGTCAAATTCGTCTCCTCTCCTCTATCGGGAACTTATTCCCGTCCATAAACCAAACGAGAGATTCGGTTCTTTGCCTTTCAAGCACCTGCGATAATTTTGGAAAAAAAGCATCAATATCGACACAAATGACACCTTTTGATAAAAAGAATTTTTCATCGCCAACAGGAACATCCTACGTCCTAGGTTCCGTCACGTAAACAATTTTCACATTGTTTACTACGTCGGTTTCATGTTTAAGTGATGTGATTAAGAGAAAAAAGACACACATCTGCTCTCATCAAGTCTTCGGGGAAAACTACTGTACTTCATTTTAATTATCTACTCGACGACGAGATATCATCTTTCAACGAGGAAAAAAAAAATCAACGAAATACCAAATTTTCAACGTTATACCATACCTACACGTATGTACGATAAACGCACGTGCGTACATCCAGATAAAGCTTTGTCCTTCGCATTCAATTTTTCATAATATTATACGTTTGATGACGATAAAAACTGATGGGAATAGATTTTAACATAGCCCCGAGCCAGCCGCAGTATCTGTTATCAATACTAACCACTTATCCGGGACGAGCTATATGTAGTGCCACATGATGTTGTATACGAACAGGCATAAAATGACTCGCATTCGTTATTATAAAGGACTTCGAAGCTCCGCTTTTCTTCCTCCTACTCTGCTAATATATACGCTCGACAAACTCGTAAACCCGGACAGAATCATAATAAACGAACTATTCAGTGCTCCGAGGGCCAAAAGAGGCGGGCTAGATCGTTTCTCGTAAAATAATATTTTATTGTTCTGAAATTTCTGATAAACGTGGTATTATATCGCACGTCATTACTCTTTTCATCGCACGTCTATTTGGCGTGATAAAAATTCTCATGATGATAACAATAATAAGTGCAAGTACTCGAACTTTCTCTTGGTTGAGGGATAATATGATTTGACGCGGTAGTTTTGAGTAATAAACACGGTAACGGTTTGTATACTCGTTAAAATAAGGAAGATCTACCTTTTCCTGACTGAATTTCGAGTAGACGAGTGGCGCTAAAGGAGGAAATGTTGAAAAATTAAAGTCAATTTGTTATAAAAGAATTGGTGAAGTTAAAAAGAAAACACTCCAAAGCCTTGAAAAAAAAAAATAGGTGCCTAAGTAGGAATTACTGAAAACCAATGTAACCCTAGCAGCAATCTATAACCCGCACCATAACACCGAATAATGACAATGAACTACTCTTTCAACACCTCGGGACCAAATGGATTACGGGCGGCGACTATAATGCAAAGCACGCCTCATGGGGCCCTAGGTAAACGACAACGAAAGGCAAAGCTCTCTACCAAGCTATCTGCAACACTTCCTCGCATTCGATCGCGAGCGGAAAGCCAACATACTGGCCGAGGGATCCTGCGAAACAACTACAAACTGCATCGACTTTTTCATCAGTCATAGAATCAATCTGAACTACAAAGACATGAACAATCTCAGTGATCTGTCGTCTGACCACACTCTCATGACACCATCCTCTACGGAGTAGACAGAGCCCATTTGACAAACAGAAATACAAACTGGGACACCTGCTAAAAGGCACTCTATGACCAGATTCATTTACGTGTCAGACTTAAATCCCGCTCACCAACTTACAGGATGCCATTACAGCTCCACCCTCGCTACATTGCAAACAACTACCACCAAACCCACCAAAACATTCTTCCCTGCAGCAATTCGGTAGGCGATTTGAGATAGAAGGAAAGCCAGGTACAGCGATGGCAAAGTACAAGAGACCCAGTCCTAAAGTCAGTATTTAATGACTGTTGTAAACGCGCTAAAGAGTTAATTCGAGAATTCAGAGAGGAATCGCTCAATAACTTTATTGCCTCTCTGAATCCGACGCCCAACACGAACCACTCGCTCCGGAGAGCGACCGATTCCAAGAAAAATCTTTTGGCAGAGCCAAATAGAAAAAGATCATGTTCCATGTCAAGCCTCAATCTCGATTATATCGATACATCAATCTCGATTATATCGATTACTGATCTCGATTTGTATCAAAATCTCGATAATATCGATATATCAATCTCGATAATATCGATATATCAATCTCGAAAATATCGATATATCAATCTCGGTGATATCGATTATGTAACGTGGCGTTTTTTCCCTACGCTGTAAAAACTCGAAACGTAGATCGAACCTGTTCGTGTATCTCTCGCTGTACCGTATCGACCCTCTCATAATGGTGTATTTCAACGAAAAAAGAAAGCGACGAACCAGTGGATTCAAACACGTGTGACTATTGCTACTCGCACTTGTCGCTCGAAATTCTTTTTCTTGACATTTAAAATTAATTCACCCTTATTCATTTCGATGCATACATGCACCAGCACGTTTTGTCCTCGAGGCTGGACTCATTCAATAAAATTCTTTATAAAGATTAAAAGAGGAAAAATAATACAGTTAGTTTTGGTTTCCAATAGGCACATTTTTATCCTGCAATAGTTTTTATTATTTCCGAAAGAAGATCCTCTTTTCTACAAGATAGATTTCAATGATTCCTCGGCGGGAGTTGAACGGTATTAATGCTAAGGGCTGGTAAATGTATGCATAAGTTTCCACTCGCATCTCGAGGAAGTCGTAAAATGGTTCGAAGTAGACCGTTCTCGAGATAGCACAAAAAATTTGTCCCAAACACGTGCGGCCTCTCAATTCCTATTTCGGATACCCTCGGTGATTGAATCAACTGGTTGTTACATCTTGGGGAAGATACGGATGGATGTTCCAGATCCACCATTGCCTGCACAATTAAAAGACGCAGTCAAAAGTCGGGACGATACTCTCGACACTTCTAAAAATCAGTTCGTATCCGACAATGCTATCGTATAGCACGCGTTCTCGATGAAATAGTATTCGTATGATATATACGCCGTATGCCTATGGCAATCTCTCGTAATTCGAAATTCGTCTAAGTGTTCGAGATTAAAGTTCACCCGTATTAAAAATGATCGGTCATTACTTGAAATCGTTATGAATCGAGTGCCACCATGAATTAAAATCCGAATTTAAGAATTTTCTGTTCATGTCGCAATCGATGTTTTATTTGTTGAGTGACGTGTTGTGATACGATCATGTCCGGCTAATTTGTCGTGGGGACGCACAGCCAGTGTGGGCGCCCACGACCCCAAATCCGTACGAAATGTCCTGCTGTCTAACCATCCGTCCGTCCGTCTACAAAGTTTTTACACGTATCGTTTTATATCATTATTTTTGTTATGCTTAATTAATGTTGCTTATTATTAATTTACACAATGGCCATTGATAAGTAAGCTTTTCATCTGTGACCAGCGAGCAACAGTGATGTTTGTCACATATTTTCGATTTTTCAAATGTGCAGTCTTTTCCTCTCGAAATTGCGATTATTTAATTTTTTCCCTATTGTCATGGGAACGTCCCTTAATTCGAATTTTTATTCGTCTATTTTCTTTTATGTTTGTTTCTGTCGATGAAGGGGAGGAGGCTAGGAAGCCCTGATGTCCCCAAAAGTACGCGGTTAGTTTCGCCGAAGACTGTTATGGCGTTAACCGCACTTGATATTACCGAGGTGTACGATACCTTGATTACACTGCCCCAACCCATTTTTGGTTGATTTAAGGCGGGTTACCGGTTCGATTGCGAGATGCACGATCGCGGGCCTTGCCTCCTGGTTCATTTTTTCTTTTTATTTGAGATGATCGCTCATCCCCCTGGGCAAGGGTGAGCGAATAGGTTCGTCACTTCAGGTTATTTGATTGAATATTATACCGACAGGTTAAACAGCTTCGGCGGGCTAATTCGTGTACCAATTAAGGAATAAGGGCCGATTAGTACCCCCCCCCCCTTTTTTTTTTGGTTTATTTATTTGAGGTACTCAATTTATAAAATTACTTCGCACGATTTGAAAACATCGTATTGTTTTTAATGTCAATTTTTTATTACGAATTTTCGGTCTAAGAAAGGAAGTTTCATGTTTTTCTGCATGACCTAATTTTGATTTTATTTCAAAAATGTCTTATTATAGTTAGGAGAGACTCACATCAGGCAATTTAGTCCCGTGTTACAAAATTATAAATTCAGTGTTCCTCCTGTTGCTCGAGAGCCAAATGGATGGCTTTATTTTAATTAATAGCAATGACTTATGCGTACCCCATTTAAGATATTATTTCATTTTGCATTTGATTTATGTTGCATTTTTGTTTGTCATTTTATTTTTGAAGTTCAATAGATTCTGATCCCTTTAAAAAGGTGTTATTATTCGAAATTATTTTATTTATCGCGAAACTCGCAATTAAAAGTTAACAATCTTACTACGGGAAGACCTGGCCCTCCCAAGGTCTCGGCCCGAGGCATTTATAGGTCGTTCCGAGCCTGTCTCGGGTTTAAATCGGTTTGTGACCTCAAGATGGTTCTAAATTTGGTATATAATTGATTAAAAATTTTTCGTAAGAATCTACGCATGCGTAGACACACGGTTCGAATCGTAAGATCCTGGTTTTTCTTATCCTACCAGGCACAAAGAATATTAAAGTCCCTTTTTAGGCACGAAATTAAAAGGATAAGATGGCATCCCTGATTTTTGTTAGAAATTTTTACAATTCCCAAGCTCCATTTTGAGGCTGCGAGGGTTTTCAGCTTACAAACCTGGACTCCTTCGTGAGCACTGTCACAATTACTGATCTCAGTTGTATCGAAATATCGATTTTATACACTTGGCTTCTAGTATAATGAAGGCCCAAAGCTAGAATATATAGCGATCATAAAGCTGGTATAAACCTAGTACACAAACTGGGCAAGGTGAACTCGCGGGATGAACTCGCAAATTTTCGAATCACCCATGGAGAGACGAGGGTGAAAGGGGGGGAGCCACTCACGAGGTAGGGTGAAGGGGGGGGGGCACTAAAAAAATTTCAAATTAGGGCCAGGTCAGAGTAAAGACATGAAACATGTCAAAAATCCTCCATCTTACACGCCGCCTCTCCAGAAGTTGAACAACTCGTTTCCTTTCAGCGATCAGGACAGAGCTGACACATTCGCGCACTATTTGGAAAACACATTCCAGCCAAACAACTACGAATCGGACGTTGATCCAACAATCAAGTCCCTCAAGGTCATCTTCATACTTCGCACTAAACAGGCACCCAATATTGACCTCATCACAGGTCGGATTCTCCCAAGCAACTGCGAGTCTATCTCGCCTACGTATTTACAGTAATGCCATACTCCGAATGCACCATACCCCCAAACAATGGAAGAAAGGGAATGTTATAGCGATAGCCAAAGCTGGTAAACCCCTGGACGTGCCGGGTCATTCCGCCTGATTTCACTGTTACTCGTTCTATCGAAAGTGTTGGAAAAATTGTACTTAGCTCGACTACTAGAAGCTACAACTAATTTCTCCATAACTCCTGGACACCACTTCGGCTTTCGATCACAGCACTCAACGATGGAGCTGGCACACCGCGTTGCGAGTTGCATCCGACTCGAAGAAAAAGACTTCTCTTCCGGACGTGTGCGATAGTCATATGCTCTAAGAGTTGTTGTTTTAATGGCGTTACTTGAAAATGGCTTTTATTGAGCATGTACAATAATTTAATGTAAATCTACCTAATTAGGAGCAATATTCGGAAAACTATCATTCTTCGATAGTCCCCCACAAAGTCTATCGCCCTGGAATTTGATATGGAGTAATGCAGATACAATATAAACAAGATATTACAGGACCAAATCCGAAAATGCATTTGTATAATAATCTGGAACAAACATTTGCTCTTCGATAATTTCGGACTTGACATATTTTTCCACATCGTTCAACCCGTGAACACCAGTCAGAACCAAAATCGTTCTGAAAGAACATCTGTTACCAATCACAATATCCGTGTTCAATCGATCACCCACGAATAACGTTCGCTCAGGATTGTGCGTGTTTCGCAACACGTCAATGAGATGCGTGCCTGGTTTGCCCAGAATGAATGGTTCACGACCACTGACCACGCTAATCGCGGCTACCATCGGTCCTGCGTCTGGAAACTGAGTACCGAGACCAGTTGAGTACGTTTCGTCCATATTTGTGGCGAGGAATAAACAATCTTCATTCCGCAGGTACGTGAAAGCCTTCAATATCTTCAAATAATTAACGTAAACATCTTTACCGACGATGACGGCGCCCACATCGTACTCTCCTTTGTCCATTTTGTAAGTAGACATTACCAAACTTCGTGCTGTATCCTCGTCCATATCATCTCTGCCAGGTCCAAAACAGGGTATATTATATTTTCTTATCTCGTCGCATACTGCCTCTGGACCAACTACGTAAACTGCTTTGCCGGGAGGTATTTTGTCACGAAGGTAATCTGCAGCCAATCCTGCTGGGGTGATTATAGCATCTTCTACGACGTTAACGAATCCCAAACCCACGAATTTTTCCGCTATTTGCGCTTTGGTCTGGGCAGCATTATTAGTGACGTAGTAGACGGCTTTCCCTTGTTTTGACAGTTCAATTATGGCCTTATGCGAGTTATTTATGATTCCCTTCGGATTATAGAGTACCCCGTCACAATCGGAAATGATTGTGTCGAACGAGTCCTTGAATTCTTTCTTCGCCTCCAGTGAAAGAGACTGTAGATTGATAGGATCTCGCTGCGATGATTATAAAGTACGCAAAACATAAATCAAGAAAAAATTGAAAATAGTCTATCTCAAATGTGTAGAATATTTTTACCTGATTTCGGTTAAAGACCATTCTGAAAAAGGTGATAATTCATTATCGATTACAGTAAACATGAATAAGATGAAAGCCACTGAGAAGTGAATACTCACGCGCTGACACTGCTGCCCAACAGCAGGAAACAAGATATTGGGAGCATTTTTCAAAAAGAAGATTCTATCTTTGATACGTTGTATAGTATGACAATGATTCTGGGGTATTGAAAATAGTGATAACTTTCAAACTAAGAATTTTCAAGGTGGAATATTAGAAATTTTTGCTCAATACAACGCGTAGCCATCTATCCAAATATTATTCTTTGTTCACTGCCGTAGTCACTGCATCACCTTTTCGGCAAAAAGTATGTTTGAAATCAATGTCACTCTTTAAGGTAGGTACATACGGAACATTGTTATTTGCCAAAAATTGTGTGCATTATTTGGAGACCGAAGAAAGAGTAATAATCTAGATTGAACACAGATGATTTGCGAATGTAGTAACAAGATTCTCAAATCATTTCCCCTCTTTCATCGTAATAATAGTCTACTCCTCCATCAGTTCTCAGCACCCTCAAAAGAGATTAATAAAAGATAATTACATTCGATTATCATCTTACCAAAGAAAAATAATCAAGTTTTCTCTATCACTCAATCATTTCTTCTGAAATGAGCGATTACAACTTGGTACCAGTAAATTTTCTGGAAGGAAACATAATTACATGGCAATGTTCCGGGAAATCTAACCTAAACCAAGCGGAACTCATGATTAGAAATTTCAAAAACGCCAAATCAATCAAGATGAGATATATCGCTACTTTTTCATTAAACTTTACAATCAGATAAGCTGACTCGATGAGCCATGTCGATTTTCAGTCGACAATGAGTTTCGACCGATAAATGACGTCAAATCTAACAAGAATTCACTTTTTCCGGAGTCTTGGTCGAAATAGCATTCACTGAAATCGGCCTCACGTGGATCAGGTCATTCTGTCATTTCAACTTATTGGCCACGTTCATTTTCTGTCGATTTTGAGTCAACTTCTTCAAAATTGTGACCTGCTCCAAGAAAAGAGCCATTAGCACCAACTACCTGTTCCAAGGGAAGGGTACTCGGCAGCGAGGAATTGCAATTTGTTTGCGCTCTCTTCGGAATTTTGTGTTTTGCTGCTAATGACTCTATTCCATCGAGCTGAAGTTGATTACACGGCCATATAGAAACTCAACAGCAAAATATTTGTATAATGTGAAAAAGAAATACATACATGAAACATGATCTTCATTTATTTGGCTCCGTCAGAACTTTTTTTTTCCAAGTATCGACTAGTAGTGCACGCGTTCATAGAGCCTTATAGTCGAAATCTAATTGAATGAAAATTGAAAGCCAGCTCACTAAGCGGGTAAAATGATTTTTAATGACGGGTCTATTGTTGGTCAACGAAAAATTAAATTAGTATTCAAAAAACTTTGTACATCCCAACCTCCAAAGCTCTCCAAAAAAAGTTAGTCTTCGGTGTAAAGTTGATGATAAGTTCTTCGTGTTCAATTGAGGGTACTCTCGTTCTGATGGGATCTTTTTAAATCACAGCACTTATGAATCTTACAAATGCTGCTGAAAATTGACTATCTGGGAGAAATGTGGCAAAATCTTATCAAGTATTTACAAAAATACGAACACTTTAACGAAGTTGAAAGAGAGGAGGTAGGGAATCTGTTTCTTGGAGTACCCCCTAGCTATCTATGATAAGAGAGGGGCTTGGAAAAACTCACGGGTTCTTCTAGTGCATGAATCGTTGCATATCTAGCTCATTGAAGGGGCTAAGCTAATTGGTGTATAAAGCATATGTTTAGTTACTTGAAGGGGCTATTTTAACTTTCTGGCTGTACAGGAAAATATTTCGTCCTCCGAGCTTTGCTGGTCGAACATTTTTCGACCCCCCCTCCCCCTTCCCGTTAAAGAACATTGCCATAATGATGACTCAGAAGAAGCTTGAATGTTGTTAGTAGCGCTCGGTGAGAATGTAATGTAAATTTATTGCGGAAATATGAAACAGAATCTCAAAAAATGAATAGAATCAGATGGGTCAGCGTGAATCCTTGGAATCCGATGTGGAGGGCTGACAACTAATTTCACACCTTATTTTGATAAGCTCATAAGGGGAGGTAGATAGGTTTAAACGTACATTATTTGACTCGCTGACGTTGAAACTTTACATTTTAATTAGCAGATTTTTCTATTCGACGAGCTATTATCGCGCTTCTGCGTTCTGTTCCTTACCGCGAGATATTTTTGCGCTGATGCGCTGGTACACACCATCCACCAAATTATTCTGTTCTCGCTAATGGCGAGAATTCCGCGGTTAAATAGCACGCATCGCAACGTCATCGCGAGCAAAATGTATAAACTTTGTCGCAAATTTAATTATCCGGGAGAGCTATAATGCGAGCCGCGCGGTCTAATATTTCAACCTCGCTATCATACACACGGTTATCGTATATGTCGTCTCGTCGCTTCGTGCAAATTAACTATATCGATGATATTATTTTCGCCGCACACGAGAGTCAAACGCACATTCGTACAAACCACGAATCATGAGATTGATGGGCACATCGTCTCGCGATTTATAAAATTGAAAAGAAACTGTGCGCGTCTTCGCACCGGGGCAGCTTTCTCAATTAGGCGCTTCCATTCGCGCCTTGTGACGATTAATACGATTTCGTTTACTTGCGGCGTGATATTCAACATATTTTTTCCTTTTTCTTCTCTCGAGCAAAATCTGCGTTCATTCTTATCCGTCGGTGCGAGAAACCAGCTGCTGTTGACAGTTCACAAATGATTTCGAATCAAGCGTTAGATAACAACAATGTACGAAGAAAAGTGTGTCCTCCAACCCTCAACAGCCACCCTCCATCCTACAAAGAATGTGTTCGCCTCAGTCATACTGAGTCGAGCAATTGAGAGGCATCCGATCCTCGGCGACTTGAGTGTTACCCATGTTGAAGAAAAACTCATTGTACGTTGCTTTTTTCTATTTATTATCAAATATGTGTACAGTCGTATGTCGTATATTTTTCTTCTAGAGAAACGAAAGTTTCCCCTTCATACTCGGGCACAATGGAAAGCTTTCATTTGTCACACACTCCTCTTTCCTCCTCGTACTATTTGTGTCTCGCCTGTTGATATGTTCTCTATTGTACTTTCGTGCTTTTGCCTCGTCATATCGTTATTTTTCTTTCAGCACTAACTAGCCCTATGACGTCCGTGTAAGGCGTAGCGCAAATTCGATAAATGATTAGCGTGCGCGAAATGAGTGTATAGGAAAATTTAGCCGCCCTCGCACATGGACATCTGGTACACAACATAACGAGAGAAATTTCGAAATCGGACTTTGTGTAGTTTTCTCTTCTTACCTCTAATTATAGACGAAGTTTTAGAAAGGCATTTACAGAAATTCAGTACTATTCGAGCAGACGAGTTTTCTTATGTTTGAACTTATATAAGTAGATAGGTATTTCAAGCTCGTTCAGCTTCGGGTACCTGTATATTTCTCAAGTTTGTGACACGATTTTGAGTCGTTAGTATTGATTTTTTGTGTTCGACTTCGACACACTCTGTTCGTTCGCTAGGTTATAGGTTTAGATTACCATATTATTGGGCAGATATTTGCAAACTCATTCTGGATAAAGGGTGAAATTATCCGTTAGATGGTGAAAGAAACACTAAATTTTCCTTTTTGCGGTCGTTCGCGTATCTTTTGCTGAGTAGTCATCTAGAATATTAGTTCATAACTAAGATTCTATACACCGTGATCAAACGACCTTGGCTCTTGAAAAATTTCGTATCTTGAGTACATTTTGTTGGAGAATTCGTGTCGAAACGGAACTCCTTGCCCTCCTAGTTCATTCATCATAGGATTCTGAGCTTGAGAAAAATGGAAGAAGAAAGGATCATGAAGGAAGAATTAGCTGTGAATACATAGGGGTGAAAGTTGGGCCTAGGGGGCGGTCTTTTTTCTAACATTTTAACATAAAAGCTGTTTACGGGGGAGGGGGGCGTTCTCCATCCAGCCGGTCGACGAAGCTCGGAGGTCGAATATTTTCCAAGTCTCTCATAGCCTAAAAGTAAAAATAGCCCCTTCAAGAAGCCAGATATGCAATGGTGCATACACCAATTGGTTTAGCTCCAAGCACCATAAGACCCGAAACGCCCTCCTTTGATGTATAGCTTAGAGATTCTTAGAAGTCCCCCTCCTACTATAGCTTGGAATGATCCATAAAACGACTCCCTGTATCCCTTGTTTGACTCCAACTCTAGCTCCCAGCTCTCTTTTGTAAATCTGCGAATCCCAATAGCGGGACGTGAGATAGTCACCCCTGCCTGCTGTTAGAAATCTTGACAGAGTTTGAGTTTCCCTGACCTAGTATACGGTACTAGTTTTGAATAAGGCTTGAACTAACTTTCATTGAACTTTATTAGCTTTAAACTGGGTATTCCTTAGAAGGGTGCCTAGCACACTGGTAGATTGTACACACTAGATCCACCATGTATACATACAGCCTTATACTAGGCACATGCCATACGCTACTCTAATTTCAGGCTGAGTTCAAGTTTTTCTGCCTTAGCATACAGTATCGTAGGCTATACTAGTTATAAATTAGGCCCAGCACGCGCCTATGCTACGCTATACTAATACTAGACTATGCTAAGCTTCTTTCAAAAGAGAGAAATGTCGATGCCGTCACAAACTGATCACGCTAATGACGTCACTAGTAAATTCAAGCTCATGACATTGACGTCACATACTGATGACTATAGATTCAATGGATAATGATGAAGTCACAAGAAGATTTGCGAGAAAGTCCTTGAAAGCTAGCTTGAAATGCAGCACACTTGAAATATATCAGATTAAGAAGGGGTATGGAGCAAAGAACTTACTCTTTCAACAGGGAACCTGATCTGAATTATTCTGTCTTGAATTAGTTTGTGACATCAACTTAAATTGGCCTGTGACGTAATCCTCATTTAAGGTATCATTAATTTCTGACAACATCAGCTGAAAATTGTACGCGACGATAACCATGCATCCTGTGATGACGTCATGACGGCTTAAAGTAGGGATGGGGTCACTACAATGTAGGGGGAGGGCAAGGAATGAGGGAGAAAAAATATTAGCTGTTAGCAATTCCATTTTAAATGGCTAACGGCTAAGCTAATAGCTAACGTGATTTTATTAGCTAGCCAAATTTTGTTCTGTTATCAAAGCGCCTTGTATTGAACGTTTCTGTACAATATTTCTGAAGATTGAAGAGACATGTTGGAAAGTGGAGCTTTGAGAAACTTTTTTGCAAAGTCAATCCTTACAAGGACAACTCAGGCACTCTCGAAAAGCGTCGCGTAGTGACCGCTGGTGTACCGAACGTTACAGGGAATTTAGGGAGTGTATATTATATGCAACCTGCGTGTCACCCTTAGAGGGAGTCGACAAATGACTTCACTTTGAGGTCGATCGACGCATGCATTTTCGACCAACGAACTTCAATAATTGGTCGACGCTGGATGTCGATCGAAAATGAATCGACGTTTGATATGGATGATCCGCGTATGAAAACGCACAATTTTTTCCTCCTCTCCAAAAGAATTGAATTTGAGACTTCTCGCGTCCAAGGTAGTCGGCAAAACCTTCAAAGAAGCAGAACGTGCGATAGTTTTGAACAGTATGCGGTTGTATGCACACAAATCCTTCTACGTAAATTAATCCGAACGAAGATTTCTGGATGCTAAAGAAACCATCCTTCAAAAAATAACAAAAATCACATCGACTCATTCATTCGGAGCTAAACCTACGTGGTCTACTGCAACAGAATCTACTCTTCGCTTATTTTTTTTTAGGTCATTCGATTTTGTCTCGAAATTTACACACACATAGAAGGGTAAAGATTTCGCTACTTTCGGGTCTGCGTTCGACATGAATCATTAGGATGAGACATGCGTACATGAATTAACCCAAAGGAAGAAACCACGCTGACGAAGAACTTTTTGCACACTTTCTGACAGAAATATAGAAAACTTTTATCTCGTTTTAGCGACATATAGGCTCTGCTTGTGTGCTGAGAAAGCTTACGCGACATCAACGTGAAAAATTAACCCTCGAACACGATGTCAAATCTAACGTCGTCGTGCTAGCTTCTCATTCTCGCGAGATATAATTTCACCACCTACCTCTTCTCACATACATATTTTGTACAAATCGTAACCGATTGGTAAGGGATTTTTTCCTATAGGTCGTCTAGAAAGCATAGTAGCCGTGTATTTATTATGCTTCAACATTTCTTCTTCCTCGTCGATTTCGTAAAACGATATTTCAGAAAATACACACCGGCCAACCCGATATAACCGTAAGGTAAAGTAAACAGAAGATCGAATAATGGACACCGCGGCGTTTTCAAGGAAAAGCAGAGAAAACTCGTGATTCGAACTCAACTTCTCTCTTTTTCGCGTCACCTTGTAACTTATCTACAGTCTAAGGATGACAGTTTTGGGATTTAACAAGATACATTACCTCATCGACACTGGCTACTGTAGACGAAAAATGATAAAACTAGAGTAAATACAAAAAAGCGAGAAAAGTTTGGGTCTAAATTGGGCTCACAGGTTTTCTTAACGTTGGTAGAAAAATGAATTAATCCTTTTTCTCTAGTTTCTATTGTCAATCAGTAGACTTTATGTATGTACTTTTTAATGAGGCAATACGGGATGTTCTTCTGGCAAAATGTGGTTCAGTGGGGGGAAGGAAGGTGGGTCGAGGTTTTAACTTATCTAAAGAAAACTAAAAGATTTATTGAATCATGAAATTTTTTCATCCGCGTTTATTTAAAATACACGAGTCCCATCGCATCTTTGGATTTGCGATAAAAGTCGACACGCTTGCTTTCCTCCACCGAGCATACAAGCAAATGATAAGAATGTGGTTTTATCACAATCACAATAAAAGCGAAGGGTTCCCGAATTCGTCGCCCACCTGGGTTGTGAGGTTTCTTCGTCATATTTCTCCTCCTTCTAATCAGTACGTATAGGTTTACTTTTCAACTCCTCGCGCATAATTATTTATTTCCTCTCTCTTCCCTATAATCGCTCTTTTATGTTCTTTAATTTGTTTTTCGAATCGCGTTGAACTTCCTTCCAGTAATACGTATGCCTTACATTATTATAACAAAGTAGTACAATATCATCAAAACGCGACACTTATCATTTAATGATGCATATGTTTGCATTCATTTAGTAGTTTTTACGCGATACTACCAGGTATATTAATACGATACTCTATTTGGCGAAACCACGAGAAACAGTATAGTTTTTCGCGAATTTGGATTGATGTCTACTTAATAGTTCCCAAGCTAGAGTTGCAAATTTTCCTAAAAAATGAAAAAGTACTTCATCAATTTATTTCTACTTATCATACTGAACTCGATGGATGTGAGGTCACAACGAAGCAGTGGTATGGCAATGGATTGGATGCAGGGTAAGTAATCAAATTTATTCAAAGGTTTTTGAGTACGAGCGGGCTTTTGTTTCGAACACGTATATTTTCACTCCAAGGTAACGACGACGATCTGGTTCAATATTTACAACCGATTAATGTGGGACGGGATAGAAAATACGACTTCATGGACCAGGATGATGGGTGCATCTGTACCAGAGACTGTTCAAAGTATAGAGAGCCACGTGTTTGTTATTATAAATTCTTTGTTGAGCAATACACCGCGATGGGTCCGTAAGTATCTGTTTCAAGTCCGACTCTTCTTGATTCGTACAACTCTTCTATAACACGTCGCTATTCTTCCTACAAATTCGATAAGCTGAGAAATATTTCCGGTCTCAACGCCTTCTCCCTTTGTGAGTACTTCTAGCTTAAGATAAAAAATCCTCAGGAGATTTACGTAATTTCCATTTCCTCCATATCTATTGACCACTCGTCCTATTTCGTTCTCCATTACTTTTTTCCGGGCTTTTCAACAGCACAAATTGCGTTTAGCCAAATCACTCGAGGGAGCTCCTCAAAAGCTATCAGCTTGAAATATTCCAAAGTAGGCTTATAGTAACCCAAGAAAAGGGCCAACGAGCGGAGGGAGTAAGCTACCCAGAAGCTAGTAGATGAAAATATTCTTAACTGGTCTTATGCTAGACTAAGGAGTGAACTGCCCAAAAGTTACTAGCTTAAAATAGAAGAGCCCTCTGAGTCTAAAGGTGTTTGAAGCGTCGCACATCAGACTACTTGAAGGCCGATGTTTCAAGCATTGCATATCCAACTCATTGAAGGAGCTAACCCAATGAGTTTATGAGACATTTCATATCTAGAAAGCGGTATTTTAATCAGTTTATATAATATGTATACTGTCCACAAAGCTATAAATTTAAGATACAGTATACTGGACTTGAACTAAGCTAGGACCCTCGTTGTATTATACTAGCTTTATACTAGTATACATGATAGGAGGGAGGACAGAACATTTTCAACCTCCAAGCTATACCTGGTAGGAGAAGACAGAAAATTTTTGACCTCTGAGGTTTGCTGGGCGGACGACGCACGTTTCTGCCGAAAGAACCCCCGATAAAACTGGTTCCCTCTTAATGTTCTAAACCGGAACCAGACCAAGGACGAGGACACACGAGGAAAGCGGGTGAGCTGTCCAAAAGCTATTGGTTTGAAATATTCCAAAGTGGGCCTATTTAACCCAGGGAGGGTGCGAACCAAGAAGGAGGGGGAAAGAGAGGAGCAGAAAAGTTCCCCCATATACTCAATTATGCTTACACTAATCGAAGAAAGGGGCCAACGAGCGGATTGAGTGAGCTTCCCAAAATCTGTTAGCTTAAAATATTCTAAACTAAACTTATACTAGACTAAGGAGTGAGCTCTACAAAAGTTATCAACCTGAAATATTTTAAACTGGAACCAATTCATGGAGGAAGGCACATGAGATAGGCGAGTGAGCTGTCCAAAAGCTATAGGAGGGGACTTGGAAAATTGTCGACTCCGAAATTTGTCGGACGACGAACGTATTTTCCGGAAAGACCCCCCCCCCCTTACCCGATGGATTAAGTTCCCCCTTAAAATTTGCGAGTACATCTAACACTTTCTCCCCCTTCAAAATAACGGGCTTGAAAGGTTGTTGAGAAAAAATTTTTCTTAAATCTTGTGGTTGGTTCAGGATATTACCCTTCTTCTTTCTTAGAAATTACCGCACTGCTGCCAGACGATAGTTTCAAATCCGTATCTGCCATTTTTTCCAAGACGTAATCATCAATGACGATCAGGAGAAATGTATCTTTCACAATGGTGACTGAAGTACTTTTCCCTTGATCGACGTCGCTAAGCTACTTTCTCTTTGAGCACAAAAAATACGTATTTTACACAAAATCCGTATTTTTTTCGAGGACCAAAAATCTGTAGATCTTAAAGCAGTAATACCGGACGAACCTCCTGGAATTCACTAGACAATATTATCTCCCAGGTTACTCAAGAATCAGCTAGTACACCTAGCACGGCTCTAGATTTTGGATATTCCTTCATTCTACAGTATTCATTAAACTGGGCCCAAACTAGGCTGATAAAGAGGGTATATTTCATTATATTGGTCTAATATACAGTATACTAGACCAAGGAGGGGGGTACGAGAGGAGCGAGTGGGCCCCTGGAAACTGGTAACGTGGAATATTAAAATAAACTCATATTAATGGTAGATTTTTATCTGTGGATGAAAATATCATAAATCAAATGAAACAATTGGCACTGCCATCCACTTTATTGAAACTTATTCTTACCAAAATGAATTAATTTATTAAGATATAAATGAATAAATATATAAATATTTAAATTATATACTATTTTAATTTTAATAATTAAAATTATGGTAATAAAAATATTAGTAAAATTTATCAAGTTTTTAATTTTATAAATTAATTAAATCAATCAAATATGATTTTGTGAATTATAAATAAATATTAATTATTAATAAAAATTAATTTATTAATTATATTATTCATTTTGATAGTAAATTTTTCCAATTTATTAATTATTTTTTTAAGTATAATAATTATTTTATCATCATTGATGATAATTTTAATATTTAAAAATTCAATTATTTTTATAATAATCATGTATATTAATTCAAATTTCAAGAATTACTTTTAATAATTGTGCGAGCAAAGCATTTCTATAATTTCATTTCAATATATAATCTCTGCACGAATAAAATTTATCTTATTGTTTTATTATTAATATTTTAATAATAAATTATTCATTTTATAAAAATAAACAAAAAATTAAAATTTATTTTTAGAATTAATAATTTTTATTAATTTAATATTTAAATTAAATTATAAAATAATTTCCTATATAATTTTTATTAAAAAATTTCATTCAATAATATTTTTTTTAAACCTATTTTAATATTAACATCATAAATTTTAAATCAAAAATTGAATTCAAAAAAATTTATTCAAAATTTTATGAAAATATTTTTAGCAAAAACATCTACAAATTTAAATTTAATATGAAATATTGGATCATTAATCATAATAACATTATTTATTCAAATTATAATTTAATTTTTTAATTCAATAAACTATTTTTCATATTCAATTGATATATTTTTTAATTCATCTATAATTCATTATAATCTAAATTATGGTTGATTAATCCATTTTTTTCAAAGAAATATAACATCTATAATTTTTATTTTAATATTAATTATATAATACAAAGATTAATTTATAAGAATTTTATAAATAAAAAAATATGCCATTCAGGTTTATTAATAATAATTTCATTTTGAGGAGTCTTGTTTGAAGACAAATAATATCTTATTGAGCTAGAATAATTATTACTAATTTTATTGCTGTTATTCCTTTAATTGGTGATGAAATTTTTAATTAATCGATTTTTTTCAATTACGTTTCCTAAGAATAAGTTTCAATAAAGTGGATGGCAGTACCAATTGTTTTGTTTGATTTAGACTCATACTAGACCATGAAGGCCGCAAATAAGCTCGCCATAAGCTATGGTTCAAAATGTTATAAGGTGGACTTATTCTACACCAAGAAGAGGGGTGAACGAACGGAGCTCCTGAAAAGTTGTTAGCTTGAAATATCATAAACTAAACTCACAGTTCTATGTTCGGCGATTAGCATAAATTTTGGAAGAAATAGGTCCCCTCCTCCCTCCCCCGCAACAAACTTGGACCAATAAACCAAAAGCTGGGTCCTCTCAACTTCCTCCATGAGAACCTTTCAACCTTACATCTCGAGACGGGCAATAGTCCTGCTGCTTTTCCAGCACTTCAACCTTTAACGAGAAAGCCTCTTCTTTCTTACAGGGCATGTCGAAACTGCTCAACAGGAAATATAAGCGATTGCTACCAACAACAATGCATATCAGCCGATGGTATTGAAAGGATGGTGTATTCCGTCAACCGTATGATACCCGGACCCACGATAAACGTAAGACAATCCATCGAAAAATTTCCACCCACATCCTCCATAAAAATTTTCATCATTTGAACTCGACTTTAGCTATGCCTCGGCGATCGACTCATAGTCGACGTTTTCAATTTGATGCTCAGCGAAGCGATCTCAATTCACTGGCACGGAGAGTTACAGCGAAAGACACCCTACATGGATGGCGTCCCTTATGTAACTCAATGCCCAATTCCACCAAACGGACAGTTCAGATACGACTTCCCCGTCGAAACAGACGGCACTCTTTTCTATCACAGCCATATTGGTATGCGAAAAAAATGGTATGAATAATAATTTGAAGCTTTCGAGATTCAATATTCAAGCGATATTTCTAGGTAATTTACAGAGAGATGGTGTGCTGGGCTCTTTGATTGTGAGGACGCCATCAGAATCGGATCCGAATAGCCGCGAATATGATTACGATTTACCCTCTCATACTATGAATATCAACGACTGGTTTCATTTCCCAAGTGATAACTATTGGCCAGGATACTTTAGAAACCAGTCTTTTGCAGGAAAAGAGCCTGACGTTCTTCTAATCAACGGCCGAGGTTCATACGAGGTACGCGAAATCATAACCATGGGAAAAAATGACCCACAGGTTTAATGTGAGATATTAAAATACAGGACTCTGTCACACAAACAAACACTCCACACTCTGAATTCCACGTAAGGCACGGGTACAGATATCGTTTTCGTATTATTGGGGCAACGACCGGAAATTGCGTCTACCAAGTGGCGATTCAAGATCATAGCTTGACTGTCATTGCTATGGACGGATATCCGGTAGAACCGGTCGTAGTCAATACGGTCACAATTGCAGCAGGTTTGGAAAACTTTTCTAGCTCACTAATCGTTTTATATGAAGGTACTCAAAAAATTCTGATTAGGTGTTAGGACAGATGTTGTTATCCATACAAATCAGAAACCGGGAACTAGTTATTGGATACTTGTAAAGGTACCAGTAGATTTTGATTTGTGCGCCAATGTCTCATCACAAACCGCGTATCTCGTATACGATGATGCTGATCCAGTCCCAACAACCTCACTTAATGCGAACCAACTCTTGATGGCGCCTGTGAGAAATGATATGATTTGATTGCATACCATTTTCCAGGGTCAAGCTTCTGAAATTGATTCTCGTTTCAGTACTTGGATGATGTAGTTGTACGAGGCTGCGTAGCAGATCCCGATAATATATGCTCGGATGGACTTCGATCGCCGTATTTGGCTCCTGAGAGGATAACCAGTGGAGAACCAGACTATCGATTTTTCACGGATGCCTTTTTTCACGAATATACTTTTACAGAATTGTTTGATAATCATACCGCTCCTTACCAAGTGTTTTTCCGTAAGTAGCCAAGTGTACTGAGAAGTAAGCGCCTCTTTGGTTTCATTTGAATGTTTTTTCTATTCACCCATTTTAGTACCCGGTGGAGAGCAACCGCCTGATTTAGGCACATTCATAGATACGCTAATGAACAATATTTCGTCCATGCTGCCTCCTGTTCCATTGTTGACTCAAAATTTTCCAATGTCTGAGGACATGGTGTGTCACGGCGAATGTAACAAACCACTATGCAGATGCGTCAATATTCTTGAAGTTGAATTGAATTCAGTCGTTGAATTAGTCATAATAGATAGTAAGATCGAAAACAAGATATTTCACTGTAAAAACTACATTTTCGATGTTGATTAACTCTTTGGAAAAGAATTGAGCAGGGCCATAACGTGAGAAGTTCAAAGTTTTCAGCGGATTTTTTTGTTTTTAGAAATTGGTAACAATCATCCCTTCCATATTCATGGACATAACTTCGCGATTCTAAAAATGGGAACGAGCGAAGAGCTGACTGAACCCAACTTCTGGTTAAATGTAAATCACGCCCCGAATCCCGCAGTGCGAGATGTGGTGCCTACTCCTACCTTAGGTTTCGTCGTTGCTAGATTCATAGCCAATAATCCAGGTAAGAGAAAATCAATATAGATCAAATTTTATGATCATTGTGTTAAAACTATCAAGAAATTGTCATTGTCTTCAATCTAGGGTATTGGTTGTTCCATTGCCACTTTCAAAATCACTTGGATGACGGTATGTTTCTCATATTCAAAGTCGGTACACGAAATCAATTTGTGCCACCGCCGAGAGATTTTCCAAAGTGCGGTCCTTACTTACCCAGTGTCAAAGGATTATCGCAGTACAATAAAGGATGCGCGTATTCTGATAATTGTGATCATTATGCGAGGTCACAATCGCAATGTGATAAAACTTAATTTATAATCTAGAAACATTCAAAAGTTCATGAAACAATCTCCCAAATCTGTCAGCTGACGGTAACGAAGACTGATTACTTGACATTTGCTACATCTTGACTCAACCGAAGAAGTCAAGCTCAGAACTTTCAAACTATGTTCCATCTGTAATTTCTTGGATTCAGTCCCCAACGCGATAATGGAACGCAAAATCTACCCGCGGCCGACGATTTCTAGAAAAAATTTTCACGCCTAACACCAAAAAAATACAGCGAAAGATATTTGTCGGATTCTCATTTTAACACCCCTGCATAAAAATATAAATTATACCATTACTGGTTCAGTCGTAGATCAGATCCATTAAATAAATTCTGTCGTCGAGTAAGATTTCAGTTTCATTCTTCTATTTAAAAATTCAAGAAAAAAGTTATCCATCAACAACTGCATTGTTATTCGTCCAATTTGTTTCATTCGCAAATTCCATTAGTATAAGAAAAATCGTTCTCGCACAATTTTCGCCAACGTGAAAAAGGAGTTGACGACCTAAGAATGTATTTTCCGCGCTGATCTCATCTATTTCAGCGAACAGACAATCTCGAAGTTATCCACCTTTTCTAACTATCCGACTACAATCTTGACTATACGTTTCCTCTCTTATTTGATTCTTTTTTTTCACATTAAATCCGCATGCATTGCAACCTCTTTATCTTGATTCTACTGAAAAAGGTGTCAGCACTTCTACCAAATACGGGCAAAATGTAACAACGAGTACCAGAAAAGATACTGTTGTAAACGTACAATAAAGAAAATTTGAATTTTTACGTCGCTCTGCTTCTATCAAGTGCTTACTTCACATTGGACGGAATTCCTATACACGCATTTTATCACGACAATTTATTCCAAAAATCGACGTTATTGTCGTCATCAACAGAAGAAAATTGCTTAAAATTTCTTTCGATTTCTATTCGTAGGTGCACAGGACTTCATTATTATATTTGTCGATTATTATCATCCTCAACATTCTATAAAATGCAAAGGATGGAATTCAAAATAAAACCGATAGAATTTTCAGAATTGAACGCTGAAGAAGTACGGTAACGCCATCTATATTCTCGAACACGTATCAACGCGTTCAGCTTTTCCGGCGAGCAAGCACAGATGGAGTGAGCTTTAAGAATTTGTACGCAACAACCGACAACAGAGCGTGCTAGTGAAACGTTGTATCCTAACAGAAGAAACGCACGTGGTGAAGCAGACACGTGCGTAATTCTCGTCTCTCGGACCAACACCGGACAAAACTCCAATTCCTTGTCCTCAACTACAAATTGAAAAAAATAATCCTTCCTCATTTTTCAGGTTTACGTTGATTTTTGTATTTTCCTTGCGTAGGTTAGTATATTTCTACAATGTTCGTATTTCATAAATCGAAATTCTTCCAAAACCTCACAAAGAGGAAAAATTTGAAACCATTTTGACCTCGGAATCCCTGCGGAAGACAGTGATGAGTACTTTGAAGGATGAATTAAACAGTTTCCGTATAAAATTTTATTAAAAAACTATGTTAAACGTTTTCCGCCAACACCATCATCGGAACAAAATATAAACTGAACTACCGAGATACGTTCGATCCTGATCGCTGTCGAGCTTGTCCGAGGACTTACACGTCTGTGGTTGTGTAACGCGGTGACCTCATAAAGACTTCGGTACTAATAAACTCTTCGTATTTTACAGTGTCTTCCATGCGAGCCTCTCGCGCACACGTTCGTCTCGTGTACGCTCGAGTCAGGCTCGAGGGCATACCTCTGTAGATTCTGCAGTCTCCTATACTGAGAGTTGACCCGTTCGTCCGTCCCTCTAGGGATGGGCACTATCCTCTAACAAACTGGAATATTTATTTCATGCACGCACAAGGGAAAAAATGTATTCAATCATGAATCTCAAATAAACAAAGTCCCCCTATACTCTATTTTTTTCGACCTCCAGGGGGCCTATCCACGGGTCCACGTCATCTCCACTTAACTCCACGAAATTGGCCTCCAAGGTCACCTCCCAAACATACTGAATACCTTCCTTGACGACAGAACCCTCTCAGTATCCATAACATACCCCCCCTCCCTCTCGCAGTCCGCAATGGAGTCCCTTAAGGTGAAGTCTTCAGTGTTTTATTATTCCTATTAACAAATTACTACATACGTCAAACCCTCTCTCACCCAACGCCTCTTCGCCGACGACTTGAACATCTCTATTTCATCCGCTAACCCCCAAAGAGCCCACAGACTCCGTCAGGAAACCCTAACGTGTTTCGTTATTTCGATGGATTCAAGAGCGAATCTTCGTATTTTCTTCTTATCGAAATGCAGAACCTTTTCCCCTTTGGCTATAAGTTTTTCTTCTAGTAAATGACGTGCGAATGTTGACTTCAAGGAGTTCTCATTTTCGTAGGCGTCAACGTGATCCGTAATGCGAGTTCGGAGGGATCTCTCGCATTCTCCGATGTAGACCGCCGGGCAATCTCTGCATTCCAGGCGGTAGACAACGCTTTTTGATAAGGAGGGGAGACTGTCTTTGTCATTAGACAATAACCTACCGACTTGGAGGTAAGGGTAGAAGATTGGTTTCAGACTGTTTGCCCTGAGGAGGCTAGCCAAAAAAACGGTGAGGGGGGGGATTACGGACGAGGGACTATTTTAGTCCTTTTGGTACTAGTTGTGAGGCCGTGCAAGGTCGAAGCACGACCAAGAATGTTCTTTAGAAGCTTCTTCCTTATCATCCCACCGATGTCAACCTTAATGTTGTTCTTTTGGGCTAGAAACTTAATAACTTCGACCTCATTTTTGAAGGCTCGGAGCGTTGGGGGGATTGGGGGAATTGGAACCAGTTTCTTCATGAAGTAATGGTAAGCGGCCAACTTATGAGGGAGGGGGCAGTAAAATGTTCCATGAACTGTGACGTCAGTGGTGGTGGGTTTCCGGTAGATCCCATAAGAACAACAATACGGAGATCAGGGAAGTTGATCCGATTCTCACCGATTTCCACAGTAAAATCGATAGTGGGATAAAAGGTATTGAGGAAGTTGAGGAATTCGTTGATAAGGTCGATGGGGCCTTGCCAAATGCATAGAACATCGTCCACATATCGGCGCCGAAGAGTCACGTGTGGTATGAGGGGGTTGTCGGAGTCGAATATTTCGGATTCAAGTCTCTTCGCATAAAGACTTTAGAAAATAGAGACCCTAGCGGTGATCCAATGGGGATACCTATGCCATCCGGGAGGCAGTAAACTGCGTCCATGAACTGGCAAATATTTGGGTGTAAGCAGAGTTTCAGAAGATTTATATATTCGTTAACGAAGTCAACAGGGACATTGGATTTTTCAAGAATTTCTTCCATGCGCTCCAAGGTAGGTTCACGTGAAACATGAGGGAAAAAACCTTCAACATCAAACGAAGTGAATTCTGAGCTAACACTTGAAGAAGTTCAGCCGAATTTTTAATTGAGAGAGGGGGATTGGAAGCATGTATTGTGTTTGAACCATTTGTCCAGGTATCTGGACAACAGGTAAGTGTGAGACGATATACTTGAAACTACTATGCGCATGGGGTTACCCTCTTTATGGAGTTTCGGAAAACCATAAATCCGAGGGCGGGACGGATTCGTCACCAAGAGAGACTTCCTAAGGGACTCCTTATCAATTAGGTGCTTACCTCCATTAATGCCTTTACGAATTTTACGGTTGTAGGCGTCAGAGTTGAAATCCGAGTGCACTCTGCGTTAATGGAGTCGAGGCACTCGGTCATCCGTTGGTTGTAGTCAGTTCGGTCAACAACTGTACTTCCTTCGTCCGCCTTAGTTATCACAAGGTCTTGGATTCTTATCTTCTTTCGGAGGGAAAGAAGGGTGTTTTAGTCGGCTTTCTTGAGTAGAGGAATGGGATTGGAGTGAATTTTTTCAGCTGAATTGGACACCATTTCCGGAGAACTATACTGTAGATTTGGGGCGAGCTCAGCCACGGGGATGCGGAGGTAGGAGGTAAGGAAAACTTTGGTCCTTTTTCCAGCATCGCAATTTCATCTTCCAAAAATGTGGCACTGGAGGAATTTGCCAGTCGAGTAAAGAAGGAATATGGTACAGAGCTTTCTTGTTGAAGGGTTCCTTGGTAGTGCTTCGACCTTGCACGACCCCACAACTAGTACCAAAAGGACTAAAATAGTCCCTCTTCCGTATCCTTCCTCCCCTTCACCGATTCTTTGGCTAGCCTCCTTAGGGAAAACAATCTAAAACCAGTCTTCTACCCTTATACCTCCAAGTCGGTAGGTTGTTGTCTAGTGGCAAAGACAGTCTCCCCTCCTTAGCAAAGTACGATGTCATTGCTCGGCGGTCTACATCGGAGAATGCGGGAGATCATGCAAAAATGAAATTTGCCAGGAATGCGCTGAAATTTTGGAAATTCTATGCTAAAATAAAACCTCGGTTGACATGGAATATCTATCTCAATCCGTGACGTCATCAACTTGTGACGTCATCAACAGACTTGGAAAAATGTAAGCTGGGGACTTATAGAATATTTAGTTTCTCATTACATGATGGAGGGAGGGGGAGGAGGGGAGGTCTTATGACGTCATCATTAACAGACCTTGAGAAATTTAAGCTGGTGACTTATACAAGCTTTACTTTCAGAGCTACATATGATGGAGGGGGAGGGGGGGATTTTGAAAAATTTCAGCCGTCAAGCTATCATCCAAGCTCTATACATATAATAGCATGGAGACTTGGGAAAATTTGAGGCCCTCGCTAATGTGGTTGCGGACTTGGCTATAAAGATAGGACCCGGGTGCAATATCCAAAAGAAGTGCGCTGAGATAGTCCGCAACACCCCCCTCCCCCGTATGAACGGCAAGGTGAGTGGAGTGATCAAAAGATTGCAGAAGAAGGTAAGGGAGGAGGGACTTGTTATCACCAAGGCCGATAAAGGTAATTCTTTAGTTGTGATGGAGAAGTCTTCTTATGATTCTAAGATGTATGATGTACTTCAGCAGTGTGGGGCAAAAGTGAATGACAGCTTCAGTTTTCCTAAACATGTCCAGGAAGCTCGGGATGTTGTTAATGGGTGTACTGCCATCATTAAGAGTGAGCGAATGAAGAAAGCCATTCTTAATCCTAACTCTGTCCCCCCTTCCCTTCTCTACGGATTACTTAAGGTCTATGAAGTAGATATGCCCATGAGGCCGGTGGTGTCGTCTCTTACCTACTCTCTAGCCAAATTTCTGGACCGATGGTTCAAATCCCGTGTCGATTTCGAGTCTCCCTACTCTGTCAGGAATTCGTCCACTTTGGCCAATAGCCTAAGAAATGTGCTCCTCCCTGCAGACACGATCTTTTGTTCTTTCGACGTTGTAGGCCTCTTTACTAACATTCCTAAAGCTGTAACTATGCAGCGGATGGGTGAACTCCAGGTGAATCTCAATACTCCTCACGAAGAGTTGAGTGAATTTTTTGATCTTTTGAGGTTGTGTTGGACTCCTAATTTTTGCAAGTTTAATGGGAAATTTTATGAGTTTTCAGAGGAGGTGGGTATTCCTATAGGTTCGTTTTTAGGTTCCCTAATCTCTGAGATGTTCATGTCTAAGTTCGAATCCGATCTCTTTTCTTCTGGCCATCCTCTTTTAAATAACATCCTTTACTGGCGCAGGTATGTAGATGACGTGCTATGTACGTGGACTGGTCCCCGAGAGCTCTACTTGGAGTTTCTCACGTATCTTAATAAGCTATACGCTTCCGTGAAGTTCACTGTGGAAGTGGGAGGCACTTCCATTAACTTTTTGGATCTTACTGTCTCCAAAAAAGTTGGGGTCCACGAGTTTGGAGTGTTTAGAAAAGATACGTCGACCGATGTTTTAGTCCACGGGTCGTCATTCTGCTCTGTTTCCCATAAACATGCTGTTTTTAACAGTTTAGTCCATAGCCTTACTGAATATCCGTTGAGCCAAACTGCTTTCAAGAAGGAGTTGCTCACCTTAAAACATTTAGCTAGAGTTAATGAGATTCACTTGGATATTGACGTATTGGTGCGTAGGAAAATTACTAGGAAATGCCTCGACACTACTATGTACCTCCCTCCCACGTACTATCAGCCGTGAGAAATTTAGTTGGATTAGACTCCCATTTTTTGGGGGAAGTTCTCTCTTCAATTAGGCCGGGCCCTTCGCCCTTTTGGATTTTACCTGCGTTTTATAACCCCGTCACTGTTAAAGGGTTATTTGTTAGGTTGAAAGATCGAATTCCTGAAGATGAGAAGAGTGGATTGTATAGGTCAGAATGTAATGATTGTAGGAGAGTTTATATCGGAGAGACTAGTCGCCAGCTCAAGATTAGGGTTGAGGAGCATACGAAAGCCTGGGAAGATAGTAAAGTGGGGAAGTCAGCGTTCGCTGACCACCTTATTGCTGATGGGCACAGCTTCCGACAGGGATCCGAGGTACTCCTCCATAAAGAAAGTTCTTATTTCAAGCGTATTGCCTTGGAGCATTTCGAAATCATTCGTCTTAAGAACTTTGGTGGTCTCGTTTTGTTGAACAGGTACATACCGGACGAGGATCTGATCGAGCTTGTTTATGAGTCACAACCCGATGAGTAGTTTATTCTTTGTTTTTCGTCTTATCTTGAGGTTGGTTTCGGTCTTTCAAGTCGGTTGCGTTCTTGTCTTTCGCTGATGATGACTTCTTAGTCGATAGATCTTCGAAGGTTTTTAGTATTTTTCTGCGGTTTTTTGTATTGAGTTACTTCGCCTTTTTTCGTAAATCTCTCAGGCTCCAGATCGGAGTGGATAAGAGAATGCAAATCTTTCACTTTCCAGATCTTGAAACGGAAAAATCTAGTTCTCGTAAACTCTAGAGCTAGGTAGAAAAAAAATATAGAAATAATATGAATTTCTGTTTCTTTACAGTCAAGGAAAGGGAGAAAGAACCCAGAACTTCTTTGTGATTTGTAGGGAACCCTTTTCTAGGGCCCCAAAGAGAAAGTTTGTAGACTCATCTCTTCGGGACAAATTCAATTTTACTGATCATAGTTCGTTGAAAACTTGCAATATGAGTCATCATTTTCGTAAGATCCGGAACTTTCTCGGGGGTTTGCAGTTTTCCAGGACCAGTAGACAATTGCATTGTTCTCGGGCAAGTTTTTTGGGAGAAGCAAAAATTCGATGGTGATGTATAATCGTTTATGGAGTCTTCCAAACATTAATGAGTGCCAGACATTTTCAAAGTGATCTATCTCTCCGCTAAACTAAACTCAGGACCGTTCCAACTCATTAGTTGATAAACTATAGTGTGTGGTAAGCAGACATCCAAAAAGTTATTCACCCCCAATCTCCTACGCTTCATCTCTCAGTGTTTTGAAATAGCCTCTTAGTCTAGAATAAATTCATGCGGGGTTCCACCAGTGAATAAAAAATTTTACAGATTGTATCTCCCTTTAATTCAAAAAAATTTGTCGCGTAAATGAGGAGAATAAAGAGCGAGAATTTTTCCAAGACGTTCTCAATACTAAAGCAAAAATGCGAATTAAAGCGCCCGAAAAAATTATACAGCATAAATTTTTTCGCCTCGAAGGGTTCATTCGCGTTAAATTATTCTCGCTTTCTACGCAAACGAAGTCTTCAAAAAATAGTACGTTCAACGTAATCTCTTATCACTCATCGTTGCTCGTTAATTTTCGATGAATTCGAATAGCGCGATAAGGTGCAGGCGTTACACGCTGTCGACGTCGGACATCGAGCCGCCCGCAAAGGTGCGCTCTTCATGCGCGCTTTAATTAAAAGCGCTTACTTACGACACGTAGTCGAGAATAAATTCATTAATTACGTCTATCGTTCTTTCATTATTCGATATAAACGTCAGCCTGAGGTAGCGTGTTCGAAGCTTTTCGTCGTCGCCCGAGAGTTGTAAAATGAAGGCAGAAGTTCGCTCGGAGAGGCGATGCGGAAAACGTTGCGGTTCCATTTCACGCCGTTGCAACGGAGCGTGAGAGACGCTCGTCCACAAAAATAGTAAAGGTAATGTCCGAAGAGCCTCATTTTGGTTTTGTATTCCCTGTTTTTCAGCAGATGAAGTACAAAATTTGTCAACATACGTTACTGTATAATGTTCCTTATTGGGACAAAAGATACACGCTAGATAATACAGCGACCATTTCGAGCGTTGATTACAGATAATGCAACAATCCACCTCATATACGATCTATTGTGGTTTCAATCAAAATTCTAAGAGAAAGAAAAATTATCCTCGCCATGTAATTTTTCTTCTTAGACTATAAATTCTTAGTAATATTTTATTAACCCGAAAATATACTCAAGTGCTCGAGATTTTTTCATACTTTTTTTTCTCTCGTTTTCTAAAAACTCACAACGGAGTCGCTATTCTATCTATATACTTTCACTAGTATATTTTTTCTCGCCTCATCGTTTTTCTTCTCGAGCCTCGTCCTCTTTTATTTTTTTTTCGTCTTTCTCTCTCTCTTTCCTATACGCTCCGCTACATAGTAGAAGATCTTGACCGGTCGCTTTTCAAGCACATAATATTCTACCAGTATAACGCTATTAAAAATTGAACGAACAATTTTGAAAGTCGATGAAGTTCCATCGAAGCAGAATTTTCTACTTTTTTTCCCCTCTCTTTTCTTTTTTCCTTTTTCATCGACTTTTTATAATATTATAGGGTAGAACTCTATACTCTTCAAGTCCGTATAAACCGCGTAGTATCTCAAAAGACTTCGACGCGCGATCTCATTGTTGAATTGTACTCTTTCTCCCATCCCTTTGTCTCGGTGAAATTCTTATTATTTGTCGTATTTTGTTAGCATCCAAAAACTAACGAAACGGAATAATACAATACGAACTTATTTCCTCGATTACTGTTGTCTATTGTTCGGCGCACAAATTCACCCTCGTTTTGTAATAATACGAACAATAAATGTACAAGCTCGAATGATGATTAGACATTCATTTTGTCCGAATATTAGGTTGAGATTCTTCTTCCCCTTCACACGGGTGGATTTGGTTTTAATGATTGAAACGAAAATAGATACGGATATAAATTTAATGAGACCAACACCAACAGATGATGGATATTCGCACATGTACTTTCCCAGATTAGCCGGGAATGAACGAGAGAAAAAAAAAAAAAAAAACTTGCAGCCTCTCCCAAGATTGCCCTCATTAATTTGAATAATCGAGGCAAACAGGGAGCCTGTTTTGTGGGGGTTTCTTTGTTTATAATTTTTCTCACCACCACGGGAGTTGAAGCACGGAATTCCATATTTATGAGCGTGCATATGAGAACCGAGCGACTTAGTACAAAAAAATCAGTGATTCATTTTTGTTCCTTGGAGCATGAAGAGAGGTTCCAAGAAATTTGAGTGCTGAAATCTTGCGATTAACTGCCTAAAAATAGGAGAAAATTATGGAAAAATGAGTGTATGTGACCAAAACTATAACAAAGTAATTCACGCGACCTCCCTGATACCGTAGCTCGTTATCATCAGGGAGGTTTCCTCTCTCGAAAACACGTGTTCTCTTTTTTTAGGGCTGCCACCGTTTACAACTTCAAAATTCACAGGTTCACAAACGGAGTTGAATGAGGGGGGGGGGGGACCTGTTTTATGGGGTATCTTGGAAGAGCCTCTTATTGATTCTCATGGTGTTCGAAACGTTGCATGTCTGGCTCATTGTAGGCATGGTGTTTGGAACATTGCATATCTGGTTCATTGAAGGAGTTAGCCCATTGTTGTATGAAGCATTGCATATCAAGTTACTATAAGGATCTATTTTAATCGGGCTAAAAGTGTACACAGTGCTCTCAAATCTACCGATTTTTCTACAGATCTTCTTGTGTAAAATACAAATTTTTTGTGCTCAAGGGAGAAGTACCTTAAACACTCTTACGAGAGATAATTTTCTCCTGGTCGTTATGGTCTGATACCGCGATCTCTTGTATCATTGAGTCGATCAAGGGAAATATGACAAATATCTTTCTCCTAATCGCTATTGCTGGATCTAAATCCGATTTTCATGTTCTACAAAAAATGGTGGGTAAGGATTTTTCAAAACTTTATTTGGCAGCCCTGTTCACGTATGATGAACACTCATCTTTAAATTGAGTTGAAACGAACGTTGGATATACCTACGTCAATATTTTGACGTACATCTAAACCTCGACCCAAAAACGCCAATATTGGAAGGAAGGATGTTTGTAAAGGAAAACAGTACGAGAATTGGATTTTACATTGAAAAATTGTCTAAGTAACGCATATCTACGGACAATTTTTCGATGAGAAATCCAATTCTTATATTGTTTTCCTATTCCAGCATCCTTTCTTCCAATATTGGCGTTTTTGGGTCGAAGTTTGGATATGAGTGTGTATCCAATGAAAAAAACGTTAAAATATTGGCGTAAGTACATCCAACGTTTATTTCAAAACAATTTCAAGAAGAGTGTTCATCATACGTGAATAGGTCTAACCTAGGGTTCTTAATTACTCTCAGATTAAGTTCAGCGAGGAGGAATCTTACCTCCTTGAGAAAGGTCTAAAATTTGCTTTTTCTCTTCCCAAGAATAGCGAGGCTCTCGCAAATGTGGTTGCGGACTTGGCTATAAAGATAGGACCCGGGCGCAACATCCAACAGAAGTGCGCTGAGATAGTCCGCAACACTTCCCTTCCCCGTATGAACAGCAAGGGGAGTGGAGTGATTAAGGGATTGCAGAAGAAGGTAAAGGAGGAGGGACTTATTATCACTAAGGACGATAAAGGTAATTCTATAGTTGTAATGGAGAAGTCTTCTTATGATTCTAAGATGTATGATGTACTTGAGCAGTGTGGGGCAAAAGTAAATGACGGCTTCAGTTTTCCATAACATGTCAAGGAACCAGTCTATATATCAGTATATTTCAGGCTGATGAGATTACTGGGCCTCACTTGCTCCGCTCGTTCGTCCCGCTTCTTGGTCCAGAACAAGTCTATAAAAGTATATTTCAGGCTGTTGAGTTTTTTCAGAATTATTTTTGATTTTATTTATACTTTAATTCATTTTATTTTTTGATTTAATTTTTTTAATTTTTTTTGAGAGAGAGAGGATGATACTCGCAAATTTCTCAATGACCGCCCAGACATTTATTTTTATTTTCAATTTAATTTCAGTTAATTTTTAATTGTATTTTTATTCCATTTTATTTTATTTATTCATTTTTTTTTCATTTTATTTTTTTTTCATTTTATTTTTTTTACTCTATTTTTTTTTATTTATTTTATTTTATTCATTTTGTATTTATTTTATTTTTTTTTCATTTCATTTTTTTATTGTATTTTATTTTATTTTATTTATTTATTTTTTATTTAATTTTTATTCAATTTTTATTTATTTTTCATTTATTTTTTATTTATTTTATTCATTTATTTTATTTTATTTCTATTTTATATTATATTATTTTTATTTTATTTTATTAACAGGGAACCTGTTTTATCGGGGGGTAAACTGAAGGAAAATGACGGGCGCCGGGCGCCGGGCTCCGGGCGCCGGCGGCCGTCCGGCAAGAAAAAGGGACTTAGAAAAATTTTGATGAAGTGATAGGAGGGGGACTTATCCTCTCTGCTTCATGCAGTATATTATACTAGGCGTATACTAGGTCCAAGCCTCCTTTATACTAGGTCTCTCTGCTTCATGCAGTATATTATACTAGGTTTATACTACGTATTATACTAGGCGTATACTAGGTCCAATCCTCCTTTATACTAGGTTTAGGCATCATTCATACCATAAGCTTACAAGATCTTTATAATAGCTTATAGTAGCAGTTTGTCCTAGCTCTGTACTAGGTCTTAGGCTTCCTTTATACTACTGTATTAGTGGTTTTACTAGCTCTGTGACGTCATCAGATAGTGATGGCACTTCTAAGGTATATATGATGGGAAAAGGACTTGTAAAAAATTCGAAAATTGACCTGTATCTGATGAAAAATCCCTTGTAAAACAGGTTCCCTGCTTGCCTCAATTAACACAGTTAATGAAGGCAATTCCGAGCAGCTAAGTATGTGGGCTGCGAGTTTTTTTTCTTTCATTATTTCTTTTTTTGGACCAAGATTCTTCCAAGTCTCAAGGTCACAACCGGACGCCCGGACGCAAATTCCCTGCAAGATTGGATTTTCGGTCCTCGAGAAAAATACGGGTTTTTCCACGGATTCTGAATAAAATACGTATTTTTTAATGCTCAAGGAAATAGTATCTTGGTTACTTGTATGAGAGATACTTTTCTCTTGGTAGTTATGGGCTGATATCGCAGTCCTCTGTAACATTGAGTCGATCAAGGAAGAAGTACCTCAGTTACCAGTGTGAGAGATACATTTCTCCTGATCGTTATTGTATTCAAAATCCACAAAAATCCGTCTTTAGGTCTTAGAAAAAATGGCGGGTACGGATTTTAGAAAATATTATCTGGCAGCAGTGCTCAGAGGTTTGCCGGCCGCTCGGATGGCGAACGTTTTTCCCAAAAAGCCCCCCCCCCCAACCCCCGATAAAACAGATTCCTCACTAAAATTCGCTCGTACGATACTAGTAAACGATACACAGAGCAACTGTACGACGCGGGCCGACCCTAAAAACCCAACAACTAACAGACAAATTTTACCGTTTGGTGAATGGGTTTTCATGTACGCCCAAGTAATATTTTCATTCTACTGGGCTGGCAAAACTGGTTTTCGCTGACTACGTCGGTTTTCTCGCGCACGCTCACATTTTTTCAAGTTTCCATCTAGCAGCTTATACAGCTCAATATTCAAATTTTTAGCGGGGAACCCGCCATCCATTTTGTTAGGGGGGTTACATCCTCAGAAAACGTCCGCGTCTGAGAGTTTCTGTGAACTGCGTGACGTGCCGTGACGTGTAGTGCTCTATGACGTCATCAATGACCTTGACCTACTTTAGGTATTTGGAAAAATTTCAACTTGTAGCTTTCATTATATCAGGCCTAGCATGCAGTATACTGAGAGGAGCCCAGCCAACTCATTTTCTGAGGAGGTATTTTTGCGCCAACGTGATCGCGAGCGCGGGAAGGAAGTCAGAAGTTTTTCGAGTACTTTTCCCATCTTATCGAAATTTTTACAAGTCTCACGTTATGTTAGACGGCACCTGTTGTCCGTCATTTACCTTCCCTCCTTTCACGAACCAAGTTCGCTGTTAATAAAGACTTAACCAGTTATAGAAAGCGATCCCGTCGGCGCGGCGTCCCAACAAAACTGAGTGGTCCATATTCAATAATCTCCTCTTCTGATAGTGGCTCTCTTTCTGATGGCCACACCGAGTTACCGAGAAATTTGGATATTCTTCCCTTCGGCTTTCGGCCTGCATTCTACAACCCTTTGTTTGTTAGGTTGAAATATCGAATTCCTGAAAATGAGAAGAGTGGGGCGTATAGGTTAGAATGGGGAGATTGCAAGGGCGTTTATATCGGGGAGACTGGTCACCAGCTGAAGATTAGAGTTGATGGACACAAGACAGACTGGAAGAAGGGTAGGTGGGAGATTCGGCATTCGCTGACCAGAGTATTTCCTTTTTAAGAGAGAGTTAGCCGACCTACTATGAAGAATAGAAAATATTTCAAGCACCAAACTAAAAAGAAATTGGAAACATGAAAAATACTTTCGACTTAAGAATAAACAGAAAAGCTGGTTGATAGATGTCTTTGCACTTGATGTACAACTCAGTGGCATAGTCAAGTTCGATTGTTCTTCTTTGACAAAATTAACAATAGAAGACTTTCTCAATATAACAGTCACACAATTCATCATCATTTTGGGACTTGTAATGACAAGCCAAATGTACTCTCAAAAATTATCTTTCGATCCAATCTGTCGTAAAATTATCCCTCCGTCTTTATAAAGCGAAGGATGAAATCCAATTCCCACCGTCGAGTTACGTACTCGAAACTAGTTTTACAACATCATCTCTCTTCATTTACACTCGTAAATTCAACGTTACGGAGACAAATTTCGACTACTTTTCGTCGCAAACTTCTTGACCTCTCGTTCGAGCTCATTTATTGCGATTACCGAAGAGTTAAAACACATCTTACCCGGTTGCTGCGTTACTTACGGCGGTATAGGTGCGATAAAAGTAAAATCTCGTTAATGACCACCGTATCGAGATCCCAAATGACCGTGTAATTAGCTTATCAAACTTTTACAACGCACTCACCTGCAAAACAAAACGGAAAACAGACATTAGCTACCGATTTTCGCATCGATGAGGGTCCAAGTTCCAAAGTTTGGAGGAAGTGCAATAATGAAAAACCATTCTCCTTTTATCGCAAGGACACGCGCGTGACCTGTAAAGAGGCCCGAATAAAAAAGTTGTAGCAATAATAGCACTTGGCTGATGACAGTCTCGTGTAAAACAGCTCTAGTTCAAAAGACTCGAAGGTACATCGAAAAAAAAAAAGAAAGAAAGAAGTTCACGTCCCTCTCGAATCCGCCGGTTATAAATGACACAACATTTAAAGACTGAGGACACAGTCAACTTGGAGAAGACGTAGAAGCAAAAAACAACCCCGCATACTGCACGGTAGAACAACCGGTAATTTGTTTTAGTCGAAAATAAATTACCTCGGCTGAAAATGACTGTACGAAAGAAATTCATTATTCAAAAAGGGCAAATGCGTAACGAGTTTATCGACTGGTTGATAGTCATGGTATTTTGGTCGTACAAGAAGTCGGAGATGGCCATTTCGGTAGTCACGACTTACGAATTCGGTATCCATAATTTATTTGACTTTGTACAAAATCCGAAAAAGCGTGAAAAGTCATCCTTCGTTTTTTTCTTCCACCCCTCCTAGAATACATTTTTAATTAGCGAAGTGAGTGAGCATTTCCAGATGCAGACGTCTTTTCTAGCACTCTTCATAGTGTATTTTAAACACCACTGTCTCTACGTGCACACGAAGTGTGAAGAGAGGAAAGATGAAGAAACTTCTCATTAACAATGCGTTGTTTTGTACGAACAACAAACCGAGCACGAAAGTTTTGAATAACCCTTAGGGAACATCACTTTTCCAACTACAGTTCTCCGCTTCATTCTTATACCAGAAGGAGCATTAAACTTCGAGAAAACTTGGCACGTCCATCAAGTGGTTTTTCGTCCGCATCGAATGTCATCGCATCGTACTTGAACATTCAGAATTACGAAGTAAAAATCAACAAAATCGGTGACTATAAATGGATCTAGGAAATTTCGAGTCTAAAGAAGACGCACTATAGTCGCTCTAACGCGAGATAATAAGACTGCAAAAAGAAGGGTATAGGATTACCGCTTCTTTCCTAATGCTCATTCCTACAATTCTTCTTTTCTAACGTAGACGGTGTAATTAGGGTGAATGGTGCCTCAGCAAACATAAACCCTTTGAATACAAGGACTGTCGACTGCCCTGATGAACCCGCGGAAAAAGAGTGAATGATGACTTGCAGATGCCTGGCTCGGTTAGAGGGTTCAGCAAAAATTCTTCAAGTACGACGTCCGCGGTGTGGAATCATTTCAGAACGGGGTTTCAGTCAAGACAAGGAAGATATGGCCGAGACGGCATTCCATGCTACGGTACACAATCACAAATAAATAAAATTCAAAGCATTAAAAGAAAATGCTGTGGGTTTGGAAATTGGGATGTACGTGTTCTATACACATTTCCACCCTACATCACGCTCAGAATTCGATTTTGCTGGGGTGCACTGCTGACTGTCCTACCCAGCTACACCCTTTGACATGAATATAGTATCATCAGATATAGGAGGAAAACTTCGCAGATACACAGTTCGAAGTATGATTTCAATAACGTAAAAATTAATGATCACTGAGACTTCGAAGGTATTTTGACGTTTGCAGACGAGAAATCTTGTACTGAGAAATTTCAAAGTTCATCCAAGATCCTGATTAGAGCAAGAGGACGGTAAAGTACCGAAAGGAGGAGTATTTTTTAGGTTCTCAAATTAGTAAAATGATATATGTAGATCGATTTTCCTTGACGTCACAGCACTGTTGACTGTAGGAACAAGCACCAAAAAAGAAGTATATCGGCTTCCAGCAGCTTCGTTGTTAGCATTGATGGTGCGTGAGTGTTGGTAGGCAGACGGGCCTCTCTTCTCCTACTTGGGCACCGTCGACGGTTAACTGCGTTAGGCGAACCCTAAACTGTAAATTTCGATTATTCCCAAGTCTCGAACTCTCTTGGACAAACTCTGTTCACTGTGCCTGGCCCGCATTTAGACGTACCAAATTTTCGGCTGGACCCAGCCTGGCCCGAACTAGGCTTCGAATTCTTTTACACTGGCCCGGTAATCTCAGACCTGAATTGTACAGAAGGAAAATGTCAAGGATAGTAAAACTGATACAGTCGACGTCGGCTTGAAAATGGAGAGTGATGCTACGGTCGAAGTAATCACACTACTTGGTAAATGAAGGACGGTTGAGATTAATAGTACGTGAAGTCAAAAGGTTTTCATAAGTCCCGATATTGAGAGACACGGGCTTATTGAATCCTGCAACTCACGAGGATGAGACAGTTTGTGAACCGCCATCACAAGCTGTGAAATTAGAAAGATGAAGCCCAGAAATTTTCTGTCCAAACTTTTACTTTAATAATCAAAAATTCTCATAAAAATAAATTAATAAAATTCTTGTTTTTTCTTTATTTATGACTTGCACTTACAAGGACCCATTCACTACTCACTTCCATCACACTTGAAACAAATACTGATGTCATTGGGGGGGGGGGGAATGAAGATTGTGAATGGAAAAATAGGAAGTGAAGAATGGTGAACCTTTTCAGAAACTCGAAGAAGTTCCAAATCCCAAAATGTACAAACCAAGTGCACTACTTACACCTCATCGCACTCAAAATGAGTACTAATATCAGCGAGGGGGCTGAAAATTGTGACTGAAGAGCATGGCGTGAAGAGGGATGACATTTTTAAGAAACTTGGACAAATTTCAATTACAAATTGTATGAACAAAGTGCACTACTTACACCTCATGACACTGAAAATGAGTTTCAATATCATCAATAGGGCTAAAAATTGTTGACCTCTTCCAGAAACTTGGACAAATTCCAAATCCCAAAATATTCATTTTATTTCAGTTATTTTACGGCCCCCTCGACAGCTTGTAGCTATTTATGGAAGAGGAGGGTTTATAGATATAGTAACCTAAAATAATGGAAAAGTAAAAAATAAGAAAACGATGCTGGTGCTGCGGACCGAGAGGTGCGACGTACATCAAGGATCCAATTCAGAGCAGGAGAGCGCGAGGGCAATTTCTAAACAAGTGCACTACTTGCACTCCATCAAACTTGAAATATATTCCAATGACATCGAGGGGACTACAAATTGAGAGTAAAGAACAGGAAGTGAAGATGGTTGATCTCTTTCAGAAGCAAGTCAGAAAATGTACAAACCAAGTGCACTACTTACACCTCATCACACTCAAAATGAGTTCCAATCTCATTGAGAAGGCTGAAAATTGTGATTGAAGAGCATTTAGTAGTGATGAGGGTTGACATTTTTAAGGAATGTGGACAAATTTCAATCCCAAAATTTACAAACCAGTCCACCATTTACACTTCATCAAACACCAAATGAGTTTCAATATCATCGATGGTACTAAAAATAGTGACTCAAGAGTATGAAATGAAGATGATTGGCCTTTCCCAAAAAAACTGGACAAATTTCAAATCCCATAATGTATCAAATAAGTGCACTACTTACACCTCATAACACTCTAAATATGTTCCAATGACATCAAAAAGAATTAAAAATTGTGAGTAGAGAGCAGGAAGTGAAGATGATTGACCTCTTTCAGAAACAAAACAGAAAATGTACAAACTAAGTGCACCACCTACACCTCATCATACTCAACATGAGTTTCAACGCCTTCGAGGGGACTAAGAGTTGTGACTGAAGATGGTTGACCTTTTTCAGAAGTATGGACAAATTTCAAATCCCAAAATTTATGAACCGAGTGCACTACTTACACCACAGCACACTTGACCAAGAGAACTAAAAATTGAGAGTGAAAAACAAGAAGTGAACATGGTTGATCTTTTTCAGAAGCTTGGATATATGTCAAAGTCCAAAAATTTACAGACCAAGTGCACTACTTACACCGCATCACATTCAAATGGAGGTTCCCTGTCATCTATGGAACTAAAAATTCTGACTTAGGAGCAGGAAATGGAGATGGTTGACCTTTTAGATAGACAAGAAGAAATTTTCAAGTCCCGAAATGTACAAACAAAATGAGAACTCATTTTCGGGAGAGGAAACAGGTGAGCTGATGGATTTTGACAATTTCTGATAACCTGCCGACTTTCATATGACAGAGGAATTATCGCATATTTGATGCCCCTACTGTAGGATCAATGTGGAGCAACAACTATCAGGATAAGAATGATGTCAACAAGAAGATTAGTACACTTGGGGTTCTCCTATTGTCCAATGCACTACTTACATCACATCGCAATCGGAGTGAGTTCATTGTAACTGAAGAGCAGGAAGTGAAGATAGTTGAACTTTTCGAGACCGCTGATGAGATTAGGGGGCCTCACTCACGTATATTAACTCTAGATTTTTCAAGATTTAGGAGGTAGAAAGGACGGCCCCTTTTACTGCTCTAGTATAAATCTAGTTCAGAATATTTTTAGCTAAAATATGTACATTAGGCCTATATAATGAAGGGTATTCCTTCTACAGCATACTGATTCAGGCTTAGTATGATAAAAGCTTCGGACGCACGGATGTACGCAAGCAAATTTCAAATTCAGGGAGAAATAATATTTTCTATGTCCTAGTATACGGCCAGTATTCTTAGTATAAGTCGAGTATTAATACTAATATTTGAAGGGGGTGGTACTCGCAGATTTCTGAATCACCTCTCAGGTATTTCTCGAAAAATTTTCCACGTCCATTATTTGGGAGGAGGGGGGAAGGGGGTAGTACTCGCAAATTGTTCGATTGCGGTAGCGGTAGGGTGAGGTGAGCGTACAGACATGGAACATGTCAAAAGATAAAACTTTTTCGACAACGTTTCAAGCAAATTCAAAACGTAGAAAGAAATATTCATCTGATTGCCAGCGTTGCAATGAAATTCTCCGGGATCATGAAAGTACAAAGTTCGTATCAGCACATACAAATATCAAACTCTTATAGGCTTTGGAAAGAAAATCGGTAAATCCATACATTGTAAACTCGGCAGAGCGATGCCAATGAAGAGAGAGAGACTCGAAAACGTGACGAAAATAGTGTCGCATGACTGGCGGATGCAGACTGGAGGGGGAAAAAGTGGAACAAACAAGCGTAGAAAGTCTAGCGGAGCTTTTTACGCGGCAAAATCTCCCGCTCTCTCTCTCGCTTACGTAGATGAGAAAGAGAAATGCTACAGGGTCGGGGGAGGGGAGCTCGGTGAAAGGATTTAAAAATAACGCTACGAGAGAAAGTACGGAAAATGCACGAGAACAACAAAGATTCTTCATAAAATATGACGCGACGAGAAAAGAATGGAAAGGAAAAAAAGAATGAAACTTCCGAGCAAATTATATTTATCACGCGGTCTTTGTGCGGCGAACTTTCTTCATCCTTTATAAACTCGATAATACAATACATGCACAACAGCAATACGTGTAGGATACGTGAGCAGGAAATCCGAGAATCGTCTCATTTCTATACACGTATCCACATGCATACTCCTGGTTAATGATACCTTTTTCTTCTGATTTTTCTCGCTGGAATAAAAAAGGTGCGTGTAGCTGTACGTACAGCGGAATACTACACAAATTAGAAAACTTCTTACCGGTATACTTTAAAATATTGTAATATTAAATTTCATTTTTAGCTACAATTGTTGCTCGAAATATCATCTTCCGTCACCAAATTAGGGGAAGCGAAGAAAACTTCCGCAGATTGTCGTGCTAAGTTTGAATAAAAGAATATTTGATCAGTCTACCGACAATTCTTCGAAAGAGTGACAACTCCAGTAACTAACTTATACATAAGTTTCTTGCTTGCTTTGCCAGCATGTTGTTTGTAATGAAGAATAGATTAAGGAAACAAAGAACATTTCTATCTTGATACAGCCTATGGAAGCATGCATTTATTGCTGTACATCGGACCTTTCTCCAAGAATTTGGGGCCTTCGGGCAGAGCAATCCGAGAAAAAGCAACGGAAGTAAATGCCAAATACTTATATATTCATGTGGAACCCGTTTTATGAAGGGAGACGGAAAAAACGTCTGCCGTCCGCCAAACCTCAGAAGTCAAAAATTCTCCAAGTCCCCTACTAGCATGTTCAATACAGGGACCATCACCAAGAAGTGTGATGCGCATATACAGTATATGATCACCAGAGATTACATAGCTTCTTCTCTAGTTCTACCCCACACTCGCCTTCAAATGGTGCTCTTGTGACGGTGAGCAACCTGGTGGAAGATCGTGGTAGCCGATACCAAAGAGTGTAAGAGGGTTCAGGCAGGGCAAGTCCCAAGATGCAATCAGGGAAAGGACTGACTGAACCGGCTAGGGACAGGGACAAGTTACCTAACCTAGGAGCGGTGGCGCACCCAGCTCCAGACAAGACAGCTACATTTTAGTCTCGTAAAGGCAAAATCTGGTCACCAGCCGTTTCTTCCAGTGCCGCTGGATCATGCCGAGACTAGCTGTGTCAGTGGGCTGGGAGTACTTGAAGCCTTACACGCGCAGCATATTCCAAGACCGCTAAAAATATGTGTTCAGGCAAAACTGCCCCTCATTTGGATCTCCGGGCGGCGGCTTCTCACGTGAATATGCCTGATAAGCGACGAGATGGAACAAAAGGGAAAATCCAGGCCTTTTGGAACGTAAGAGCGCTTCTGGATCCACGGTTGACTAAGGAACTGGAAAGAAGAACGGTCTTTGTGGTGAAGGAGCTATAACATGAAGGAGTCGACAATGAGGCCCTAAGTGAGACCCACATTTCTGGTAAAGGCTCCCCAATGGAAACCGTAGCGGAGTGTACCATTTACTAGAGCGGAGTTGGAGAAAGGCATACAAGAGAGAGGGTAGGGATAGCGATAAGGAACAGTCCGGTGATCGCCTTTGCTGACCCCCTCCCCCACATCCGGATCGGATAATGTCTTCGAAGCTGTGCAGAAAGGGGCGATTGCCGCTACATCTCATAAGAGTCTATACCTCACACGTTGCCGTTGGAAGCTGAGGACTCGTAGAATGAAGGTTTCTATCAAGACCTGGAGCAGGAGCTATAATCAATCCACCACCGGACAAACTGCTGCTTCTATAGGGGGTTCCAACGCCAGGATGGGCTGCAACAAAGACAGCCGGCCTGGAGTCATAGGAAGCGATGGGTTAGGAAATGTTAATGGCAATGACATTCTCCTTCTGCAATTCTGCACCTTGCACAACCTAGTGATCACGAATATTATATCCCGCCAAAGAAACAGATGGAAAGGCGCATGAATGCACCCCAGATCTAAAAAATGGCACATCATTGATTACATACCTACGAGAAAGGTAGATCAAGTGAGCTAGGGATGCAACGTTTCAAGCACCATGAGACTCGGAAAGCCCTCCTGAAATACCCCGTAAGAACCCGGCGTGAGTTTTTCCTTATGCTGTTATTCAATTGGCTTTTTACATTCAGGCTCGCGGTGCGCCAGAAAAAAAGAGGAAAGAAAATCTGTTAGTCTCGCAATTGAACTCTCTCATTTTATTCTGCCGTCTAATTCACTTTTACTCGTGTGTCTCTATATTATTCGGATGACTGAAATCCTTCAGAGCACAATGTTTCATCGATATTCACATACATGAGTACATCGAATTGACCAGCCAGTCATTATTAATATTCCTCCTTCCTAAAACTAGATTATTTTCATGTGGACTTTCATTAATTGAACACATTCAACTACGAGTACAACAACTTTAAGTGGTTCGTCTCATTCAACCACTGCACTGCACTGTGAAACGAGAGGGTACAGAAATGAATGGAACGAGAGTAAATTTGGTACCCCTTGTAACTCGTACGCATAATACTTGGCTGAATTGATCCGACGAGACGTAAAAATCAAACAATGAGGTGACCATTCTGACCAGCGATAGTCGTTATAGGTGAACGAATACGAGAGTAAGGGTTGTTACGGACGGAGTGTATTTTGTAAACGACGACGTACAACTGCACAACTCCGACGTCTATTATTGATGCGTGCTCGAGAATGTACTGTGGTACGTCCGTTGGTAAAAATTACTCGTTCATTCGTTCTTTTGTGTACCGCGGGCCAGTGACGACGAGACGATGACAAATATACACGATACACGCCGCCGCATCGTTCGACTAATGAAAAATAAGGTAGAGAGGACACGAAGGAAAATGAAAAAAAGATCGAGTAAAAGAAATTTACTCGAGCAGGGAGCAGCAAATTCCATTACACCGCATCGCTGCGGTCTCATTACGACGGGTATCAATCTATTTACCCGGTTAGGTACCATTTCTGCTGTGTACGAGTCGTCATTTTTACTCGTACTTGATAAATAACGCGGCAACTCGATTCGGCAGTCGTCGGCGAAATTTTAATCTTAATCCGAAATGTAATTATCGCCGTTTCATTCGTAATCAAAAACCATTTTATGACGCAAGAAATAAGGCCAAAAACGAACAGACACGCGCGCGTAACATTACTTACATACACACACATTCCAAGATTCGCGTTTGTCCCTATTTTCCCACCTATCTCGTCGCTCTTTTTGACGGTTTGAAATTATGAAAGGCTTCGTAGGTCATGGTTATCCGCATTACGAGTTTTAATTTTGATGATTGTACCGGAGGGAGTTTCATGTGGAGGGTGTGTTGTGAGGGGCAAAGTGAAGAAAATGGGCTAGTATAAATACCAAAACAAATTTTAGGAATGGCAACTTTTATAGTAGTACTATCTTAGAGGCATCAGAGGCTATTTCGTTCGAATCATCCATCTGGTTCTCGATTACACAGGTAAATTTTTCCCGTCACCTCGAAGATTTTGCCACCCTTGTGGAATAAGTAACAATCTTCAATACTGAAGACACCTGCGATGAACTCGTTCCTTCTCCTCCACAGTGGGAGTACTCGAATACGTACCCCATTAAAATAAGAGTCTATCGTGCATGCAGGCACAGTATAATGTAATATACAAAGCCGAAGTTCTGTTGATATATTCGAAGAGAAGAGGACATTCTGAAATTTGCGTTACAATAAAATGTATCATTTCTGATGACTCCATGACCTAAAGAGTAATCTGACCTAGAATTTTGAGTAAGGTCTCCTAGTGACGTCACAAGCTCATGAAGTCGTCATCCAATGAGTGACTTTGACCTGTTTCATTCGAGAATAGAAAAATTTTGAGTAACGTTTTTGGATGACATCAATGATTTAGTGAAAGATCCGACTGAGAATTTTGAGTAACGTTCCCTTATGAAGTCACAATGACGTCATATCATGACTTCGCGAGTCATCGTGATATAAGAACAAAAAAATTATGGGTTACATCTCCTGATAACAACAGAAATCTATGTTGTTAGGAGGAATACATCTTCAGAAAACGTCCGCATCCGAAAGTTTCTGTGAACTGCTTGACGTGATGTGACGTGACAGGTGGCGCTTTATAACGTCAGAAATAACTTTGACTTATTTTAGGAACTTAAGAAAATTTCAACTTCCAGCCTTCATTATATCAGACCTAGTATGGTTAGGGGGATTACATCCTCAGAAAACGTCCGCTTCCGGGAGTTTCTGTGAACTGCGTGACGTCACGTGGGGTGCTTTATGACGGCATCCATGACCTTGACCTACTTTAGGGACTTCAAAAAATTTAAACTTTCAGTCAGGATGCTTTTTTTCAGAAAACGTCCGCGTCCGGGAGTTTCTGTGAACTGCGTGACGTGACGTGTGGCGCTTTATGACGTCAGAAATGACTTTGACTTATTTTTGGTATTTGGAAAAATTTCCACTTCCAGCCTTCATTATATCAGACCTAGTATGGTTAGGGGGATTACAACCTCGGAAAATGACCGCTTCCAGGAGTTTCTGTGAACTGCGTGACGTCACGTGGGGCGCTTTATGACGTCATCAATGACCTTGACCTACTTTGGGAACTTCAAAAAATTTCAACTTTCAGTCGGGATGCTTTTTCTCAGAAAACGTCCGCGTCCGGGAGTTTCTGTAAACTTTGTGAAGTGGCGTGACGACGTGTGGCGCCTTATGACGTCATCAATGACCTTGACCTTGACCTACTTCAGGGACTTGGAAAAATTTCAATTTCCAGCTTTCATTGTATCAGGCCTAGCATGCAGTACAATGAAAAGAGTCCAGCCAACTCATTTTAGGAGAGAGCATTTTGCGCCAACTTGATCTTGAGCGGGGGGGGGGGGGTTGCGGGTTCCTCACTGCCATTGCAAACCTGCAATGGCATCCATTTTTTTTTTTCTTAATATGGTTTTTATTAGCACTGTTATTTACAATTATATAACATTTTCCAATATTTTTCACATTATTTAATGACAAGAGGGCTTTTCATTTATTTAAAAAAATTTTCGCGCGCGGACACAAGCAGTTGCATGTGATGATTGTGCGTTAATCCACCGCTGGGTTAGAGAAAATGTTGAGTTACGTTTTCTGATGACATTATGGTTTAGTGAGTGATCCAACCTAGAATTTTGAGAGAAATCGGATCGTCACAAGCTTATGACATCGTGACCCAGAGAGTGACCATAACCTGCTCTGTTCGAGAGGAGACCAATTTTGAGTAATGTTTTTCAATTACGTCCCAACGTTTTCTGATGATGACGTTGTGATTCAGTAAACGATCCAACCTAAAATTTTAAATAATGATGATGTCATGACTTGTGAGTAACCTTGATCTACAAGAAAAACAGAAAAACGAGGAGTAAAATTTTCTGATAACAACTTGCTCCTTGAGCTACTCCAAAAATGAAGTATTTTCTGATGACGTTGTGACCTATTGATTGACCTTGACCTACTTCATTTGAGAATAGAGATTTTTGGGTAACATTTTCTGACATCAATGATTTAGCGAGAGATCTGACCTACAATTCTGAGTAACGTTTTCTAATGAAGTCACAATGACGTCATAACTTGATGAGTAACCTTGTCTTACCTATACTAGAAGATTAGAAGAATTATGACTTACATAATATTTTATCCACAACATGACCTAATGAAGGACCTTGAACTACTCCAAAAACTGAGTAACGTTTTCTGGTGATGCTGCAGACTTGGTGCGGGACCTTGACCTACTGTAAGAATAAGAATAATGATTATAATTAAAAGAGTAATGTTTTCTGATAAGGACGTGACCTAATGAAAGACTCTAAAGTTCTTCAAAATGACAAGCTGATGAAGTTAAGTCATAGTGAGTGATTGAACCAAGAATTTTGAGTCAAATCTTCTAATGATGTAACAATCCAGTGAATGACCTTCACCAAGCAGAAAAATTTCAAGTAACGTCTTCAAATGACGTCACAAACTAACAACGTCATGGTTCAATAGGTGACCTTTATCTGTTTTGTTCCCGAGCAGAAAACATTTGGAGCAATGTTTTCTAATAAAGTCACAAGCTGATGGCGACATGACCCTGTCTGCGCTGCCAGATGATACTATCGGAAATCCGTATCCGCCATTTTTTCTAAAAACTAAAAACATATTTCTACAGACTTCGACTTATTTACCAATAACAATCAGGAGAAAGGTATCTCTCATGCACGTGACTAAGGTACCTTTCCCTTGATCGATGTTGAAAAAGAATGCGGTTCAAGCCCATAACGACCAGGAAAAAGTATCTCTGACATGAGTCACTAAGGTACTTTTCCCTTGATTGATGTAAGAAAAGATCGCGATTCAAGCTTATAACGACCAGGAGAAAAGTATCTCTTACATGACTCACTAAGGTGCTTTTCCCTTGATCGATGTTACAAAAGATTGCGGTTCAAGCTCAAAACCACCACGAGAAAAGTATCTCTCACGAGTCACTAAGGTACTTTTTCTTTGAGCACAAGAAATCCGTATTTTACGCTACATCCGTACAAAACTTTTTATCATTTTTTCGAGGAACAAAAATCCGTAGATCTGGCAGCACTGCCTCGTGAAGGACCTTGTTTTCCTATTAAAACAGGACACTATACGATTAACGTCTTGTGATAACAAAATGATCTGGTGAGAGACCTCAAACAACATCAAAAACAGAGTCACGTTTTCTGAGCATACCGTGATCTAGTGAGTGACCTTGACCTGCTTCATTTGAGGACAGAAAGATTTTCAGTAACGCCTTAGCAGCGAATTTGTTTCATCGGGCGTTGCTTTGAAGGATATGTCCGCCATCTCGCAACCTAACCTAATTTGATAGTTGGATGAAACGTAAACCTAACCGCTCCATAAGAGAAGATCTTGGAAAAAAATTAGACCATTTTCTGTTCTATACGAATGTTGGAATGGATTGGAGGTGGGGTATGACGTAAAAGTTGAGTAACTAAGTTTGCTTAACCGTGATTATTGTTTGTGCTAAAGATCTCAATCAATAGTTTGAACAAGTTTGATCCAGACTTAGTTGGGACGGCTTTCAAAAGTTAAAAACCATGTGAGCGTGTACAAGGAGAAAGGTGGCTCCAACACCACCTCAACAGCATATAGCTTGAAGTCCAACTGTTTCCCATGAAACAAGCTCCCTGCTCCCCTCCTTTAATTAATATAAAGAACTCGTGTGTTTTCAGATGACGTCACAAGCTGATGACGTCATTTTTCTCCAAAGACTGAAGAATGTTGAATTAGGTACCATTATTATTACGTCATAAGCTGATTGAATCATCACAAAAAGAGTAAGCTTGTGATTGTATAGACTAGAATATTCATAGCTTGATGTTCAAAAATTTCTTTTTTCTTTCTTTTGAACTGTCTACCATTTGTACAAAACTTTCTTATCTTCAGTCGTGGAAAAATTTTGCAGTTCAGTTTTTGAAGCAGATCTAACAAAATCCAAGTAGGGTCATTCCTGTAAGACCATCAAAATGGAAGAAGGAGGTCTGAAGAAAAAAAAAGTTGGCCTAGTCTGCTATGATAAGCTAACAATGCATGCCCAACGGTCTAACCTCAAAACCTTTTCCATACCTTTTCCATCATTTTTAACCTCACCACACGGAAGGTCATAAAATCAAATTGAATATTCTCGTAAATGGAGGGCTACTCGGTCGATTCTATCTTGATGCCCCATTAGATCGTGATGCACGTTTTCACAATGATCAAACAATTTCCAACTTTCTCAACTCAGAAACCAATATTACCAATATCTTCAATTCAACGTGTCGAAGCTACAGCTGTTGACCATAAAAGATTTCATTTTATTCTACTCGTACGCAGCTTTTCTTTCCATATCGTGCATGATACTAGATAGCATTAAAAAATCTCATTTTCCAGTTAGTTCGAATACGAATAAGGTATTTGCTGCGAAGGAATTGAGCAAATGAGAAAAATGCGGACGAAGCCACAATCGTGCGACGTTCCTAGAATAACTAAATCTTCGGTATCGCATTCGATGTTTATTATGGTCATACTTCGAAGCATTTCAGCCGAGTGCTGTCCGATAGTAATTTTTAATTGAAGACTAACTCAAAGGTTCTCGCATCGTAGTACAAGGAAAATTATACGAGCTCACAGTTTTTTCCCCAGTGAACTAAAAAGACGTTAGGTAGTTCGTTTACTCGCGAAGGATGGGGTTAAAAATAAAAATGACTAGCGAAAACGACGATACAGCACTTTTCCTCAATTGAAACATTTCTTCTTTTTTTTGTAACACATAGAATTTAACCGTTGACATAAGAGAATATTGTAGGACGTGCTTCAACCATTTAATAGAAGTGTTAATACGAGTGTATCGGTCATAAGTTGATCAGTCGCTAAATCGACATTTTCCTTTTCCAGTCGTCGACAAATAATGAGAAAAACGGTGGCGTTTCGCGAGTCACGACAAACTAACATCAATTACGAGCGTCGAAAGGTTTTCCAAACGAAAGCGAGAGCGCGATTGTACATCAGATACGAGAAGTTACAGCTCCGTATCGATGGTACAAAGGGGCGTGTAAGAAGGGGAAATTTATCTTCCGTACAAAAAACGCTCTTCAGCCAGATGAATATAAAAGGAAGGCACGTCGGAAACGGCCGGATTCACTCAGTCGACACGCATTGATTTTGCCTATACGTTCCGCCTTGAATGTACCTCTATCAGGTTGCTGGTTATTCCTCGTCAGTACACGTCGGCTGACTCGATAATCATTTCAAGAATGACATTTACCTTCTCGTATTCAGAAGTTATTTACATACAGCTGTTCGCGCTATGCTTCAGGCTCTTTTATATCTTTTATCGATAAGAACCTATTTTGAAATCTGTTCGCTTCCTAACAGTCTCTCTCGTCAGTTATCATCTTCATTCATGCAAGTATTATTCTCCTTTGTTTCGGTTTGTCATTCACTCTATTGTCTTCGTATCGCTCTCGCCTGTACACTATTTACTCGTACAAAAGTTGTTTCGTTTTCTTTCGAATTTCAGTTGGAAATTAGTCATGAAGAGGGCTTGTAAGTATATATTTTCACTCGTATGAATTACGACGGTAATAAATTGCAATTCTAGATTCTTCGTTGCTGTTCTTTTGGGCGCAACCGAATTGAGTCCTGAAGGGAGAAGGGACGGTAAAATGAAATCCAAATTGAGTCTCGTAAAGTCGAGGGTAGAAAAAAGTGAAAACACATATTAGCAATACCGTTCAACTAGATAGCAAGGAAGATGTACAACCAAGTAATGGTAGAAGGCTAGTAAAAAGACAGTAAGCACCCTGAAAACGCAAGTAGGTACACCCTACAGAAGGAAAATATTTGCCTTAGCCTTTTTCTTGATTCATTTTAACGTCGCAGTTCAAAAATATTGATCATAATTATTTCAAAAGCAAATATAATCTACGAGTATGAACCTATTGCGGTGTACAGATAAAATATTTACACAATTGCGGCGGCACCAAATAATCTTGGCTGAGAAATTCGTAGTGCACTGTCTCACATGAACTATAATAGTAATAAGAACATAACATGTGAGAAGATTATTGTGAAATGAATTTTTGCCTTCATTTATGGATATACTATGGGATGAATTTCATTATTACGAACAGTGCGGAGCTCACTGCCGTTAATTTGAGTACGCACGCTCGTGAACTTTATTTCGATGTGCAAAATAGAGGTATAGCAAGCTGAACCGGTACCAATAATAGATAATTATCATTCATCTACCCACCCAGTTCGTTTCAAAGAGCAAATATTTCTATTCAGATGATCCACATCACGCAGACCCAGCAAATATGAGCGCGGAAATGCGAAACTATATTTGCGGATACCTTACTAGAAGTGGAATATTCAATACATTGGGACTGTATCCAGTGGACGTGGGAGAGATTTCCGAGCGCTGGAGCTACCCAGGTTATGTAACAATTTTCTTCTCCCTTTTCGGTACCACACATCCAGATCAAGCTTTTTTTCAGTACTTAAATCCGTATCGAAATCTGATATTTGGAATGGACGATGGATCCGATGTTCACGAATTAGTATTTGCATGCCCGTTAAAAGATATAAAGAACAAGAAGATGACTCTTTACTACGTTTCTAAGGAGTACAACATAAATCTATTGGACGAGACGTATAAACCGGGTCGGTTCATTTTTGCGAAATTTTATCCTTATGTCGGTGTACCCAACGCTATGATGCTTGCCGAGGAGCCAGCCCAGGCTTATACTCAGACGGATTTCCACGTTGAGTTGCATTATCTCCAAATGAGGAAACATATCCAGATGGGTTGAGTATATCAGGCGTACTCTTGTATCTGAATACCAAACGTGTTTCTTATACATGATTTTTTTTCGTTCTCTGCAGCTGAATTGTACGATAAAGATCCTCTATGTAGGATATTATCAACAGAGGACGATGCAAACAATCAACATCAACGTATCTGCGCAGCTATTTCAGAATCTGCTTATTTCAAGGAAAAACAATACGCATATCCACGACGGATACACCATTCCTGCTCGGTCAGGGAAGTCACATTTAGAACGAAGGAGGGGCAAGAAGCAGCAGGAGGAAAGTTATACCGTGAACGAATGACAATGTGCTATCATGCTCATGAGAATGATGATGACAGGAATGGGCGCTTTCTATTTATTTCGAGAGCGTATCAATCTAACCAAGTATTTGTCTACATTCCTGATCGCCTACATCGAAATATTTACCTGGAAAATTTGAGCATTAATATAGCTATCGAAGATGAACTGAATTCATTCGACTTTGTTGAAGATTGATCTTATATTATGCACCCTAGAATCTGCGACGGGGGAACTAATCTACAAAAATGTTAATTTCCTCGAATAACCTTAAGCGTTAACTGAAATCTATTCGATAAATTATAGAAAGTTACTTTTTTCATAATTTGGGAATCGGTATCGAGTATCGTTCGTCAGTATTTAAATCGATAGAGCAATAATGGATGAGTTCATCATGTCCATCGAGGTTGAGGAGGAATAAGGCGGTCAACGATCAAAAATTTGTCACAATAAGGAGACATCTAGCTCAAATGAAGGAGGAAGGAGTTACACTCTCTTGATTTATATATTTACCAGAAAACCGAGAACAGGATCCTCTCTAGATCAAGTACTGGTAACTATTTTCTTTCTTCTTGGTCTTACTGTTACGATCAAGGGACCAATGGTGTATTCTCACTCTCATCAATGATATCTGCCATAGATCAGGATTCATCGTCCATTCCCTCTTACCAGACCTAATTTTTGAACGGCGACGGAGATGTCTTTGACGTCTTCTGCAAACTTTCAGCACTGATTCTCAGCTATTTGTGATTCATCGTCTGATTTTACTCTCTCTTTCATCCCACAAAAATTCGGCCAATATTGCAGATAATCCCAAAAGCTTCGAGACAGCAATCAAATTATGCAACTTATCCTTCTTGTGTCTCCTCAGTTCCTCATCTTTCGTGCTTTATCTAGCTCTCTCGTATATGCCACCGCGTTCCCAGTTCTGAAAATCCCGCCAAGAATCACCCAGCTAGGCAGCCAATTGATTCTGATGAACAACTTTTAGTTTCTGTTAACAGGGAACTTGTTTTATGAGGGAGGGAGGGCGATAAAGTGAACAAAAATGACGGGCGCGGGCGCCGTCCGGCAGACTTGGGACTTGGAAAAGGAGGTTGTAAGGCCTAACGTAAGACTTGAAGAAATTTTGACCTCCGAGCTGGTGATAGGAGGGAGACTTGGAATTTCGACCTTCGAGCTACAAGAGTGGGAAAAGAACTATGAAAATTTTTGAACTCCGGGAAACAGGTGATAGGAAGGGGACTTGAAAAAATTCTGACCTCCTAGCTGTAGGTGATAGGACGGGGACTTAGAATTTCGACCACCGAGCTATATTATGTGATATGAGGTGGACTTGCAAAAATTTCGACTTTCAAGCTATGTATGATGAGAAAGGAACTAATTCCGGTATACTATACTGTTGATCCTCACTACTGCACTGTTTACAAGCCTTCTCATTTACTTTGAAGTTTTAAGCTTCTTCCTTTCTTCCTCAGTGGGTTGTATAAGCAGTCAGATCTTCTGAAGTTCCTCTCTGAGTTGCATTGAACACTCTCAAACATTATTATTGTTCGTGAGGACTCGATCCAAACTCCAGATCACATGGTAAGCTTAGCTCGCGTTCAAACGTAATCTTCGCTGGATTTCCCTTTGTAAACCCTTGCACTGATGACCGATGCCTGGAGGAACAGAATTATCCATGTAACCTAGCCCTACTTTGGCTAAAAACTCGTCTACATGATGGTTGAATGGTGCAACCATGTCATCAGACTACACAAGCAAGAAGGTAACGCAGAGGTGGCAGCAGAAAGAATGATTAAGACTGTCACGAAAGCAAGCTATATAGCCATGCCCAGGCAAAGTCCACCAAAGAATAGGGGAGCCATCTACTGATGGACCAACCAGACTGCCGAGTTAAAAAAAGGAGTGGAAACGTCAGCGCCGGATATGCCAGCGTAGTAAAGGCTGCGAAGGGGCGCGAGCGGTTGCACCTGAATACCAGCTGGCTCGCAAAAGACTGAAGAAGGCCATCAAAGATAGCAAAAAAGCTGTATGGCAAGAGCTGTGTGAGATGGCCGAGGACGACCCATTTGGAAAACTTTTCAAGATAGTGCAGAAGAAGCAAAGGGCCTCTCAGCAATAAGCCGAATGGAGCCGGATGTTGTGGGTCAAATCATCGATGGCTTGTTCCCACAGCAGCCACCACCAATGGTGGCGCTACCAATAGTAGAAGAGGATGGTATATCCCTCCTAGGTACCGAGGAGGTGGATGCAGCAATCAATGGACTGCGGGGTAAGTGTTGGAAGGCTCCAGTCCCGGATGAGATTCCAAATCCAGTCTGAAGCTTGACCCGGCACTGCTTGTTGATACATTCAATGCGGCCGTTGTCGGGGAACTGTTCTCTGTGCGATGGAAAAAAGCCAGGCTAGCGCTGATCGATAAGAAGGATAAACCACCTGGTCTACCATCCTCTTACCGTCCACTTTGTCTGCTGGACAATGTTGGGAAACTCCTGGAAAGAGTGATAGCCAATCGACTGGAGAGCTATCTGAAAGAAAGAGATATAATCTCTAGTAGCCAGAACGGTTTTCAAACTGGACGCTGCCTATTATGTGCTCGGATCCGGCTGAAGAGGATAGCCGAGTGAGCGATAGCTACGCGTCAGTTTTGCGCAGCCGTCAGCCTCGACATAAGAAATGCGTTCAATTCAATCCCATGGAAGAGGATACTAGAAGCTCTCAGGGACGCAGAAGTGTCCGCATACCTGCTCAGGATGATCAGCAGCTATCTTAGCTGCCGAGAAATCCAAGCAAAGACGTCTACTGGTACAATGAAACGCCCAATTATGTGTGCGGGACCGCAGGGGTCGGTCCTTGGGCCGCGTTTGCGGTGCGTCGCATTTAACGGGATATTCAAGGTGAAGCTGCCACCGGGGGTTATGCTTATCTGCTATGCGGATGACACCCTGGTGGTATGTACCTCCGATACAACTGCAGCGGTGGAGAGCAGGGTAAACCGGGCTTCAGAGGTAATGGCGCGTTGGATCGAGTCGGCTGGACTCGAACTTGCAGCTGATAAGTCGGAGGCCATTTCATTCAAGATCCGTCGGAAGTTCAGTCCACCCACCTTTCGCCTGCAAGGTGTGGAAATTGAGACTAAGAAGAAGATGAAGTACCTGGGCATCTGGTTTGACTCGACGCTGAGCTTCAGGCACCATTTCCTGATGGCAGCGGAAAAGGCGGGTAAGGTAGTTGGATACCTAAGCCGCCTGATGAGGAACTTAGGAGGACCGAAGGAAGCAAGAAGAAGGATCATGATGAGCACTGCCTTGTCCCTATATGGTGCGTCAGTATGGGCCGACTCCATGAAGATACCATGCAGAAGACAAGAGATGGTAATGATCCAACGAAGAGCTGCGCTAAGGTGTGTGTTAGTGCCTACCGGGCTGTCTCGACGGAGGCTTTTTGTGTATTAGCACATTCACCGCCAATCGAGCTCCTTATTGAGGAGAGAGCGGCGTTGTTCAGAGCAATAAAGACGACAAAGACCAACCATGAGGCTCTACGGATTAAGCAGGAGGCCAGGCGCTCCTTGCTTGAGAAATGGAAAGTAAGAATTGCCCAGGGTGATCTGGGCGAGTGGACAATCGTGTGTTAGTACGCGACCTTGATGAGTGGATGAACCGACACCATGGCCAACTAAACTTTCACCTGACGCAAGTCTTAAGCCGCTATGGCCGCTTCAACAAGTACCTTCATGAGAGGTTAAGGAAAGTTGAGCAGGCAACGTGTTCGCACTGCGACCAAGGGCGGGATGATAGACCAGAGCACACCTTATTTGAGTGCAAGGCGTGAAGGCTTGAGCGGGACAAGCTTAGTCAATCTCTTCAAGAGATCGGAGTAGATGAAGCGCTTGACCCGAGTAGCCTGGTATCCACCATGCTAGGTTCTGAAGAAGCATGAAACCAGGTGTCTGCATTTGCAGCCACCGTCATGAAGAAGAAGATGGACTGGGAATGGAATAGGCAAATGCAGAACCACGCTATGGCCTACTCGACACCTGTGTACCATCAAAATCTGGATTTGCAGAAAGAGGAGGACGTCGATCAACCTTGAAGGTAGAAGAAGATGAAGAAACTTCAACAGCAATTTACTATATCTGAAGGTGATGTCGTTGTTGTGTTCTTGTATTTTTCTGCGTGCCAGGGGGGCACTGCAGCTTGGCGGTTGCCAAGCAGAAGAGGGAAGTCGCCAAGGAGATTCTTCCAACACTAAAGTTGTACCCGAAAGAGTCGACTCCGGTACTGGAAGAAACAAAATCAAATGCATAAGCAACCCCGCACCCACTCCACCATGGAGGACGGGACGGCGCTGCACATGTGACAGAAGCGATGTCATCAGACAGCGGGTGGAGTGGTTTGGTATGAACCCAATATTATTGCGACCTCTACAAAAACTTGTAAGAATCGAACTTCGTTATACCCTGGTACCGAATCTCTAATGAACGAGCTCAACACACGCATGAAATTGACGAATATCTACCACCATTCTATCTCATAAGATATGCGAGTCCCAACTTTGACTGCGAGTGTCGATGCAAAGCTACCAACAAAAAAGTTCGTGAGAACTGTAAAGCGTTCTTACATACTTTTGATTCATAGTTTTGACCTTGGTTCGTAAGTAGTTCCAGAGGCTCTCCAAAACACGTTATCGAGTTTTGGACTTGGAACAGTCGTTCCCTCTCGGTTTTGGAAGCGCTACTACTGCAATCCAGGTCGTTAAGCGATCCTGGAAATGGTCCGGCAATATCCATCGCTGTGGATACCTTACCTAATCTTTGCCCGTCCTGACAGCTCACATATAGGTGTCATACGTGGGGTTTTGGATTCAGATTGTGGATTTGCAGCGCTGGTGGGTCGTTATATTTGTGCGTGAAGGACCGTGAGTGGAAACATTGGACTTCCGACTGTTACGGTAATAATTATTGGTGAATCTACCAAGTGTCCATGATGTAGGCGAAGAAAGACAATACATTGCCTCCTTTGACATCAATCGAAAAGTACGGTTTCAGACTACTATACAATCAATAAAGTTTTCTTTTTTATCTTTACAAGGTCAGTGAGAAGAAAGCAAAACGAAAATTTCCTCTCGGTGGGCAACAAGAAGCTGAGTCCAGCAAAGAAAAATGAATGAGAGAGCAGAAAGAAGATAGACCTAAGCAGAAGTCAGGTACAGCGAAAAACGATTTATTTTCACCTTTAAACCGAAATTTGTTTGCTCACAATTTGTTTCATCATAATTCTCTAACGTAATCTTCATCACAAAATTTTCCGTCGAATCAATAGACTCGACCGAAAACGTACTTCTCCGTCTGCCCATTTCGGATACCCATAAATTATTACAATTCACTGCATCCAGTGATGGAAACTCAAATTAGCACAACACGGCGAAGCTTATTTTAATACCCGTCTTCGAAAAAAAAAAAATTATGTAAATTTTAATAATTTGTCGTCACGCACGGAAGAGAGATCTACGAGTATTATTCGCGAAGATCCGGCATGCACAGTTTTTCTCTCTTTCCACTCGAATAAAGGTATAACTGGAGAGTGTCGAAGATGCTACAAATATACAAAAGAAGTGAATAGTAATGGGAGGACTTTTAGAGCATTCATTCACGAGATGACAACGAACGATAAACGATTTTAATCTGCGCCAACGAGCAGAATCGAAAAGTAAATATTGTACTAACTAACGTAGCGTGTAACTACAATTTCATTCTCTCAAACGGATTTTACGTATTCTACGTACAACCCCTCTTATTCTTACATTATTTTTCGCATTCGCGCGCTCTTTAAATTAAAAAGAAAAATACGAAAAAGAAAACGGGAGAAAAACTTTAATGAAGGTATTATCGGTAGTATACGTCCTACAATATAAAATACACGTACAAGTTCTCGAGTGTGGCGAGATTTACAATCGAAGAACGACGCTCGCTGTAAATATTGCACTTTCGGTTCAATCTGTGATGGTAATACGCGCATACAGACAGAAACACTCGGGCGGCGATATTCAATTACAATATATAGGACGAGATCCTATCTGCGCGAAACAAAAATTTCATGAATATTTTCATTTGGTATTCGGGTTTCGCGCCAAGTATTTACGAAGAGGTTACGACGACACGCGAATGTAAGGAGAAGAAAATACGTCGAGAGCGATATGGAAGAGCGGATGCAAAAAGTGTAGAATATGCGCTTGTTAGGAAGGGGGAAAAATATTCTAATACGATTTGGAGGAAATCTCATCGCGTCGTTCGACTCGGCTGGGGAACGGTATTTGGAAAATTATTTTGTTTTATTCGCGCAAAATTGGCCTTCTTTCTCGTCGCGGGAGGCGAAATTTTCCTCGACGGTCCAAGAAAAGATACCCGTGAGGCCGAAATTCCCGCATTCCTCTGACGAACAAGATAAGCGATCTTCAGGCATAATCTGCGAGTAGGAAAACTGAAATTTTTCAATGAGCCGATATCAAAGAAGTGCCTCCAAAAAATGTTACGCGAGCAACTTCTTACTTCGATAATAATGTAGTCATTTTAAAACACCCTCTTTTTGGGAAACGCCTCTGTAAATTTTCTAGCTCATCTGCGCTCATTTTGAGCTCAAAGGTTTTTTCTGGTTGAAAAGCTTCGTTAGAAGGCTAAGAGGGTGAACAAAGAAGATTATTGGGAAATTATTAGAGTGTCACGGTTCTACTTTCAGTGGGTGGAGTAGGAGAGCCTGTCGAATGCGTAGGATCCAAAAGGTCTAGAAGGTTACTTCCGTTGTTTTTCTCGGGAAGGAGAATGAGAATAACTCTCTTCGATCATTATTAAGAAGATGAATTGAGCACCAACTTCTTAGAACTGTTTACTGGCAATCGAATAGGTAGAACAACAAGGAGAGAAATCGACAGACAGACAGGCTATCGAGAAGTAGTCAAGTGGTCCAGCGGAATTCAGATTGCACCCACGTAAGTCGGTGCTACCTTGCCGTCTGAGGAAGCTGGACATGGGTTGTTCTACCTCATATGCTAGTTGACCTTGGGGCGAGTATGGCCCACAAACCAGTGAGTCATCGCCACCCCTCTGTCTACGAGTCCATCTGGAAACGGTGGTGCTGAGTCCTTCGTCAACCAAAAGCAGCATGGCTCCTACAGCAGTCCCACTGCCTATGCTCCTATCCTTCAATCTCTATCTTTCCTTCCAATTCTCTACCTTACCTCCCCTTCCTCATACCTCTCCATCCACTGATGTGGAGAGTCACCACCACATCCGAGTCACTTGCGAAAGGGTGAATCTCGCGCACAAAAGAAAATCTAAATGAAGATCTACACACTGAGATTCACGATAACACTCTGATTAATGATAGCCATGGCTCAACAACAATGAAGACAAACAAACGCCCCCATTATTCAAGCAGCGATTATTCATTTGGCACCCCACCAACCAAACTACCAAAAACCAGCACAATGCAAGACAAACTACAAGCAGTAACCAGAGAAAGGAGCAGCTCAAAAGAGCAACTTGATAACCTTCAAGAACCATACAATGAACTGCTAGCATCAGAAAGCCAGTCACAAAGGCAAAGCGGGCGGGAACAAAGAGAAATACACCTCATGAATTCAGTCTCATAAAAACAGTGAACAGGGAAGTCCACGAGGGAAAGAGGGCGAAAAGAAATGAAGCACTCCTAGAGAGCAGTTTACAGAACAGACATAGACAAATTATCCGAAAAGAAAATCTGTCGTTATCTTCAAATGCCGCCATTCCGAAGCTGAACTCGGTTTTAAACTAGAATCCCGTAAAACTTATCGGAAACTTCGGCTATTTGGTCAAGGCTGATACGCTTTACAATCATCGACCGTTGGTTATTGATTTTCACATTAAAATCGAACTCAGGAACCGTGTGACAAGATACACATAAATGATCAGTGTTCCCCCGAGAAGTACATCTTTCAAACATGGCACATATTCTTCACGTCTTTAAGAAAGGACATACGATCATATCTTGGAAGAATCTTTGAAGTGATGCGCCGTAGGTAGAATGAGGCTACGGCGTTTACTCTTCTTTTGGGGGCTGCAGGATGGCAACGCGACAGTGGAGAGGTTCAAAATGTTGCATCGTTCCGCTGCAGCGTTCGGAAGAAAACTGGATATAAGACCTTCATCTTCAAAAACTCTGCAAAGAAAATGTGCCAAGTTTGGTAGATGCATCTTTTGCGGACACATTGGTCTTGCTTATCCTGCTCCACCTTTTGTGAGTCGGACGCGTGCTCATTAGAGCCTAACTGGTTCAGAACTGGTATTTTTCGGTCTGGATAACCATCCCACGGTCTACCGTGCGTGAGCGAATAGTTGGCGATTGGCACACGGAGTCCCCGTACGCTATCCGCAACAACAATGCATTTTTGTAAATGGCAAACGAAACCAAAACCGCATTCCTACCAGCCGCCAACTAATCGCTCCCGGGCAGCAGGAGGTTCTGCATTCGATATTTTGGAAAGCCTAGAGATTGATTTTGTCTTGAATGACTCGGATGTGAAGAAGTTAGAACGTACGTCTTCTTTAAATATCATCGTTCATTCATTTCGATATAATAATGTAAACCTCCCCCATAAGACAATGTTTATTTACAGTAAATTCAGACTTTCAAATCGAGAGATTCGATTGCTTAAGATTCACAAACAAATGGAAGCTTATACATTATTTAAGCTTCGAGTTTGGAAACCATCCTACGATTTCAAGAAAAGTGAAGTTTCAAAAAACAACAGAAGAATGAAAACTTGACTTTTTTTTCTTCCTTTATACTCGAGACTCAGGGTGAAGTATCGATACTTTGGTACCCTGACGTCCTCGTTTACTCGTCTTCATTTTCCGAAGCGTCGGAAAATTCTTCATTAATTTCTTTGTTTTTTCTCCTTCTCTTGTTTTTTTTCCTTTTCAAAAGTAAAATCATAAAAGGAGCCAATTTTTCAACGCGCACACGTTTCTATATAATAATATCGGCATTTTCGAATGACAAGAACATTACTACTGAACGAATTAGTTGACAACGTTTGCTAAAAGCGTCATCGTCGAGAAGTAAAAAATAAAAGGTACCGCTAGAAAGAAAGGGGGAAAAAATCTACTTAAAGAAATAATAAGTTTTCTCCTCGTTCCTTCATTTCCTTTCAGCTCTTCGCTAAAAATAAAGATATAAGAAGGAAGTCACAGCCTGAGTTTTCTAAAACGGCTTTGAAAAAACATTGTAAGTTACTCGTACTTTAATGAAAAATTATTTTTTGTCTGAATTTTCTTCTCCTTTATTTTTTTTTTCCTTCATCCATTTTATTTTCACTTCATTCTCGAGCTTCTACTTTATCGTCGATGAGTATATTCGATAAATTGTTTCCTATTCATTGTCGCTTTTGGAGCGAAAGCTTATTCCAAGGTAGGTGAGATATTATGGCAAGGCGATGGCGACTTTCGCTTTTCACCAAAATATGAATACTACAACATTCCTAAGCTTTTCTCTGACATTTACTTTCTCCAAAAAATATCGAATACTTTCGGCGAGTGACTTTAAATTTGTCTCCTTTCACAGCGTCAGGTTATGAACAGATCAAAAAAGAGGGGAAAACAATTTAGAAGATTTGTACACCACTCGGGACTGTGGTAAGTATCCGCAGCGGGTCCGTAAATTCAATTTGACGAGACTTACACGAACTGTATTAGAAGGAAAAGAAATAACAACTTCGTACACGATAGAAAGATTGAATGTTGATTCCGCCTTACATGTGTATTCTTTCATTTTTAAAGATTGAATCGGACAACGCTGAAATTAATGCTGCCTCGGAATACGCAGAAATTTAATCAGTAAAATTCGCTCAAATTTCTCCGAGGATCACAGACAAATAAATCGGATTTTAGGCCTTCAAAATGAATTTGAGGTTTGGGCAGTAAAACCAACTCGTAATTGCAGCGTACATCTTAGAAAAAAAAAGTTATATTGTCGCGGTCGCATTCTTCTGTGGTATATTCTTGATGGCATTTTTATCTCGACGTTGGTTCTAGAGTTTATGGCTAATTAAACTATCTGAAGTATCATCCGAGAACACGTTAAGAAAGTCATTCTTCTCGAATATTGCCCGAATTGGGTTGGAAGTGGACATACTATTATTTCTCTTTTTCTACCGACGCTATTAATCGAGACTGACTTTACATAAAAAAGAGGAAAAGTAAAAACAGGATTTCTTGGCGCAGCGTAGCCAAAAAGAATTAAGATCATGTTTCATGTCTTTTCGAAATTTTGCCCAATCAGATATGTTGTGGCTAATGCGAGACATAAATATTTGAGAGTTCTGAGCTAAGGCTTCAGAACGGTACACCAGTTTGATCTAGTATAAGTCTACTTTGTAATATTTCAGGCTAATGAGCCCTCGTGGTCTAGTGTAAATCTACTTTAATATATTTCAGGCTGATGAGATTACTGGACCTCACTCGCTCCGTTCGTTCGTCCCACTTCAGCATGTTTCAGATGTTGTAAGCGGACCAGGATTAACGACCTATGACGTCACCGCCTTATGACGTCACCGACTTATGCCGTCACCAAACCTATGACGTCCCCAACCTATGACGTCACCGAACTTATGACGTCACAAGCTAATAGCTTTATAATGGCTCTCAGCGTCTTCTTAGCCTAGTATAAATCTATTCATTATATTAGGATAAGCTAGTATAAATCTAGCATACGCCTTTTCATTATATCAGGATAAGCTATAGATATACAAGAAAGGCCTCGGACTTGCGAACTCGGACTCGCAGATTTCAGAATCACTCCTGAGAAAATCTCAAAATTTTTCGAAGTTCCTTTCAAGGGGAGGGGGGACTTGCGAACTCGCACTCGCAGATTTGAGAATCATTGCCACAGTGAAAATTCCCATAAGAATGAGACCAGAGCAAAGACATGAAACATGTCGAAAAGGAAGTAACCTTGCGTAGTCCTTTGAGTGATCATATGCAAATATGCGATTATTGACGAGAGTATTTCCGAGTCGTGATTCCCAAAATATGCAGTCATCAAGAACCTTTTTTGCAAAATCTTATGTCCACTAAGTTCAGAATTTCTCAGTACGGTCAAAGTGTGAAAAGCCCGAGTAAAAACAATCATAATCAGAGGTATAGCCCAGATAATAACTTTGGAAAGATTATAGCCCGGTAAGATAGATGATTTGGCCGCCGGGCCGGATTTCAAAACTAGCTACTGTGTATTTTTTACGTCACGGCTCGCGCGCGGAGTGACAATGCAATGCGTGTCGAGTCGTGTGTGCCGCGTAGCGTTGCGCGTCGCGGAACTCCGCGAGACCGCCATGCGTATCCCGCGGATCAAAACACTTCGATTTTAACTATGTTCCAGCAATCAGAAAATTCTATTATAAAAGTGGAGTTGAGCATAGCAGTGTACTTTTCAACAGATAAAGATTTTGTGGTCACACATTCAAATACACGGATGAAAATGATGTTTTTCAGATTTAAAAATGTGAAAATTCATGCTGAAAAATTGTTCCAAAAATTCTGATAAATTCTGTAAGGTTGCTCTCTTGACCATTAACCATCACTCAAAAGTTAAATACATTCCGTTCAATATAACTGTAGCAAGAATTTTAAATGTGAAATACTAATATTTGGCTTACATTCCAGGAAAAAGTCATGATGGCGATTCATGGTAGAAATGTTTTGACATGTTTCATGGATTTTCTGACACCCTGTACACTATTGAAAATTCGCGAGTACACCCCCCTACCCCCCAATAATAGACTTGAAAAATTTTCGTGAGTTACTTGGGAGGTCATTGAGAAATCTGCGAGTACCACCCTCTTCCAAAAAAAAAAAAAAAAAAAATTGAAAATAAAATAAAAAATTATTCTGAAAGAAATAATAATAATAATAAATAAAAAAATAAAAATGTGAATAAAAATGAAAAATAAAATAAAATAAAATCAGTATAAAATTAAAAACAAAATTATATACCTGGGAGGTCATTGAGAAATCTACGAGTACCACCTTCTTTAAGAGAAAAAAAATTGGATAAAAATAAAATAAAATAAAAAATAAAATAAAAATAAAATTGAAAAAATATATATATACCGGGGAGGTCATTGAGAAATCTGCAAGTACCACCCTCTTTCAAAAAAAAAGAAAAAATTGATGATAAAATAAAAAATTATTCTGAAAAAGAAATAAATAAATAGATAAAAAAATTAAAATTGAAATAAAATAAAAATAAAATGAGAATAAAATTAAAAACAAAATTATATACCTGGGAGGTCATTGAGAAATCTGCGAGTACCACCCTCATTCGAAAAAAAAAATAAAAAATTCGATAAAAAATAATAAAATGAAAAATATAATGAAATAAAATAAAAATAGAATGAGATAAAAAATAAAATGAAATGAAATAAAATAAAAATAAAATTAAAAATAAAAATATATACCTGGGAGGTCATTGAGAAATCTGCGAGTACCACCCTCTTCAAAGAAAAAAAGAAAAAGAAAAAATTGAAAATAAAATAAAAAATTATTCTGAAAAAAATAAAAAAATGATTTATAAAAAAATAAAAATAAAAATAAAAATAGAAATGAAATAGAAATGAAATTAAAATTTAAAAAAATATATCTCGGAGGTCATTGAGAAATCTGCAAGTACCACCCTCTTTTGAAAAAGAAGAAGAAAAAATTGAATTAAAATAAAATAAAATAAAAAATAAAATAAAATGAAATGAAATAAAAATAAAATTGAAAAAATATATATACCTGGGAGGTCATCCAGAAATCTGCGAGTACGACCCTCTTTCAAAAAAAAAAGAAAAAATTGATGATAAAAATAAAAAATTATTCTGAAAAAAAAAAATAAATAGATAAAAAAAAGATAAAAATGAAAATGAAAATAAAATTAAAAACAAAATTATATACCTGGAAGGTCATTGAGAAATCTGCGAGTACCACCCTCATTTGAAAAAAAAAGAAAAAATTTGATAAAAAATAATAAAATAAAATAAAATAAAAATAGAATGAAATAAAAAATAAAATTAAATAAAATAAAAATAAAATTAAAAATATAAATATATATCTGGGAGGTCATTGAAAAATCTGCAAGTACCACCCTCTTTTGAAAAAAAAAAAAAAAAAAAAAAAAAATTATCAATTGAAAAATAATAAAATAAAAATACAAAATATTAAAATAAAATGATAAAAAATAAAAATAAAACCGAGAAGCGGGACGAACGAGCGGAGCGAGTGAGGCCCAGTAATCTCATCAGGCTGTATCATACTAAAGTAGACTTGTACTGGACCATGAGGCGGGACGCACGAGCGGAGCGAGTGAGGCCCAGTAATCTCATCAGCCTAAAATATACTGAAATAGATTTATACTAGAATAAGAAGCTGGAAATTTTTGAAATTTTTGAACGATGAAGAGCTTAAGACGACTGGCGAAAAGACATAAAACATGATCTTTATATTTTTGGCAACACCAAGAAATCCTTCCTTTTTTCAATTTTCAGCTTTACAAACAATTCATAATAGCTAGTTTTAAAATCCGGTCCGGGGGCCAAATCACCCATCTTACCCGGTCATACTCTTTGTTTCGGAAAATAGTTCAAAACTTCCTTTTGGAAACTTTTCGTGTTAGAAATTCTCAAAAATTTTCACCAACGTCAATTTTCAGAGTATGCCAATGATTACAAACCCCAACTAATATACCCGACTGCACCCATTTCGAGAATCTATCTTCATTTTTCATTTAAGAGGAAGATCAACAAGTTGACCTCCGTCCTCGATTGATCTCTCCTCACATCTCTTGTGAAGATAGTCGCAAAAATATTCGAAAGTGATACTTACGAAAGTACATTTTATCTCTCGTTCGCATGAGAGGTTGGCCTAGACTAATTCATGATTATTCCACAATGTCCGAGAGGAAGAGGTAGCAATTTTAGGTCTCCTCGTTGTCAATCATAAACACAAATGCCTGTCTTGTTTTTCCGTTGCAGAGCCATCAAGACGTACTGTTTTTGTTCAGATATTGGTAAGATGAGTAAAACTTCTAATGCGCTTACCTAAAACAGAAATTGATAAAAAATTTTATTAGATTATTTTCAACGCAGTTACATAGAACAATACCACGCATTTCATGAAAATTTGGAACTTTCTATGATCTTATTTGAGATACACTCTGGCCCAAGAACTACCATTATACAATCGAGGATTGACTTCGTTTTCAAGTTCTCGCTTTATAAAACTTACACTGCTTCAACATCAACATTCTTAAAATCCTTTTAAGATAGGTGACCACCCTCAACGGAAGGAGCCCAATGTACGGCAGGAATTCTACCAAAAGCATCCTCCACAAAAAAGTTTTCCTGTTATTAAGAATGATGGAAGTTTCGAACGAATCTGGGCTTGGAGACTTCTTCTGTTACTATTCAATGAATGACTCCTCTTTCTGAATTTTGCTGATCAATTAGAACATAAATTAAAACACTAATTCGACAAAAAGTCAACTCAAAATCAACCGCTCCTTGTCACCATTGACTCATCGTCGACGTCGAAATCGAGTCGACTCCCGTTGTGATAGACTGATGTTGACAGAAAATTTACGTCAATTTCCGGGTTGATTACAATACGTTACTTATAGATAAAAGACTAGTAATTGAATTCGAAATTTCGAAAAAGACGTCGTCTTCTACTTCTTTAAATCAAATTTCGAACTAAAAATCAAACTAACGGATTGTTTCAGAGATAGTTACAAAGTATGGGGTACGGTCCCCAAGGTCCCCAAATATCCCTTTCCTTTTCAAAAGTGTGTGTATTAACCGGCTAGTGTGTATATATACGTCGTTCACAATATCTCAACAGGCACAATATTCATTCGCCCTAGGGCATACGAACAGCGAGCACCGATTTCTGAAAACGTAAACAACGCCAATGTCGATTTAGACGAGAGAGTTCGGCACACGTGACGCGATTCTACCGAATGTAGAAAATTTTCCTTCGGGGTAGGGAGCGTGTTCGCGAAAAGTATGTAACGAAAACATAATTAATTTACCTATAATAAAGTACACGTTTAAGAACTTTTGTAGCCTCACGACTTCGTCGCCATCGTCGTCATTCTCGATTCTTTGAAAATTAAGTCTTACGGGACGAGACGAGCGAGAAACGCTGAAAAAGAGTGAGAGCATCATCGTCACATCGTATTCCGACGAAACGGGCGCGGAATTGCAGTAAGATACGAATTTTAACGAGAGCGTTTAATTAACGTTAACTGGAAATGTTATACGTTCTCGCGCATTATAAAACGTTAAATGCATAAATGATGCGCAAACGTGGCTCGAATACCGTTCGTGTAAAATTTCAAACGACGGTAATCACACGACGAGGAAAAAATATTCCTTTTCCTGCATTAAAGGCCGCTCAAAGATGACAGACCCAATAAACGATGTAATATGTTCGCGAAATTCGGTATAAGAACTCACTAAATCAAATACTGTTGTTATGAATGGTTACGAATCGAGACAGCAGAAGAGAAAATTTTCAAACTTGAGAAGTCACTCAATTCTATCTGACAGCCCATTATTTTATTCTCAACATCAGAGTGGATTCATGTAAAATAATTATGAAATGTTGCCGCAGACTTAGGAAGAAACCCACTCATCGATGAAAATATTGCAAAAGTTTACTCTCGCTCAATTTCAAGCTAAGATTTGCTCGTTACCTTCAAGAAAATGAATCGAAACTGTTCTTTACACACTTCTTAAATGTTATTCACGACACGGGTACGAGAAGGAAGGAATGAGGAAAGAGAAATATTGAAAAAAAAAACGAAGAGACCGCATAATACGCAAATATGCATTCCGTACCATACGTTTTTCGCCTTACTCATCTCGTCATTTTACTTTTTTTAGTCGACATACCGAAAAAAAAAAATACATTTTTCAGTAGCTGTCTACGTCTTTGCGTTGAAAAAATCAGTCTTCCTAAAAATCTCTTGTCTCGTTACGTTTTCTCTACCCGCGTCAATTTCAGAGTCCTTTTCAGTCCGTCCTCGTCTCAAGTTGTCAGAAATGTCCGACTCGCACGATACTAGCCAAGTCAGCCAGCCAACTCTTCTCTCGAACTTCTATAAACGTTCGTAATCTGTATGGAATGGTATGGCATCGTTTAACTCTTTATGATCAATTGCGAAATAATACACGTCAAATACGTATCTAGAGTACATCATTTGCGAAAAGAAGAGCGGCTAAGGAAAGAAACGCCCTTTGACAGTTTGCAAAAAGTCTGACTAATGACGCACGCCGCCCGAAAGGACAGCAATGTATGGCAAAAAATCCTTCATTCACTCCTTTTAGGCGTGTAATTAATTAGTGGGAAGACAGAACGAGTATAAGATACTGTACTTTGGCCAAATATGAGGGTAAGATATAGTGAGAAAGAAAAAAACAACACTAGAACTGATGAGAAAGAGAAGAAAAAAAAGGAAAAGATGAACGCTCGAAGCATTTGTTCAACGATGATTAATGAAGTCGAAAATGAGCACACATTGAGTGTAGAAAATGTTATATTTCTGCCACTATTTTCCGCACCGGTAAGAATATTTTGCACGTACGTATGTAGACTATTTTATAGTAACAAGCAGCAAACGAACAAAAAAAGGAGAAAAGAAAACTCTAAAAAGTGGCACTAACGAGTTCTTCACCATGTTAGGAGTCTTTTCTCAAGATAGTAGCTCAGGAAAAACAAGAAGGAAATGGTTTCAGCAAGCAAAAATTTTATGCAAAGGGAACTTGAATATAAAATGCGTCGTACTAGACGTTGTGAAGTTTAATGTCACTGTCAGGTCTCTATTGTTCTTTTGTTTCCTGAGGTTATAAGGAATAGAACAAGCTCGCCCCCTATACAGCAAAGGCTGCATTTCAAACTTTCATCAATGTTTGAATAATTCTGCTTGATGCCTAACCTGGGAGAAGCGATCACGTTATTACGACTGAGCCTTTTTCTTCGAAATTAAGTCGACTTCGGGTATTAAAGATTGATTCCGGCTTTGACTCAGAGACGACCCGTGTCCATTTCAAGTTCACAATCTGATAAAGTTTCTGAATCGAGGTCAAAATTCGACTATACTAGGTATCAGATTTTAATGACTACTGAAAATGGATGTCGAAATTGCATCGATTTCACCATTGCTTCTTTGGCCAAGTGCAAAAAAGATTCTCAATGGCACTCAGGATATGATTATTTATATGACTGTGCGTCGACTCCAAAATGGACGTCTATTTCAATTTGAGGTAAATCAACGTACATTACCAGCGAACTGAAAATCGACTGTTGATTAACGCAAAACATTCGTAGAAGTCGTTTCGGAATCTTTTCCATATCCTCCAATTCTGTTGTCAGATTGGAAGCCTGTCCAGTTTGTGCCGGCGAATGCCCAATCTTACTGATGTTAGTTGTGGTTCAAAAAGACTTTGATGGATCGGGAAAATTGGTCACGGAGTGTTCTTCTTTAGACTGAGTGGAAGCTAGATCGATAGACGATTTCTATAAATATTCAGTATTAAAGAAGCACTTCACAATTGCGAATTGAAGTTTATTGCTTATGAGCTTGTTCATAAATACGAAGTATATTCCAGTCATAGAAAAAATTTAAAGCTATTCAGGTCATATTAGTGGCAGGACATTCAAGAAATAGAACCATAATAATCTTCCTCATTACAATTTCGAGAACATTATTCAAGTTTTTTTTTTTTTTTGCCGAATGGGACAAAAATTTTGCTGTCAAATTGGATACCAAAATATGATTTTTGAAGAATGATATTTTCTTGCGTCTACGAGTATAATCTAAAGCGCCGTTGACCTTCATTGACGAGTGAGGCTGGGAAATCCCTATTTTGTAGAGAGTCGAGTTACCGGACAATACATACTCGTTCTCAGCAAAATTCGACATTTCATTCCATGAATTCATTTTGCGTAGTGAATTACGGTAAGAAAGCAGAAAAATGTTGCGCTTAACATCATCTATACTACTTTTAATCGTAGCTTACATATTCGCGGAAGAATCACCTAACGTGACTTCAATTCACGCATCTTCATCTTCAAACTCGGACAACCTTTCAAATGGTGAGTAATCATCACTACTTTATGATACCAAGTAAATAGCATAGTTTGCATTAGCCTACGAGGGCGTGAATCATGAAGCGGGAGAACAGATATTAACAAGGTGTGAATTTTCAAGTTTTAGACAAAATTTTATGGAACTTGAGTAGATTATGTCAACTCCAATATCATAAAGTGAAATGGGTTCTTGTTAGAATGTGTTCCTCAAGATATGGATTTTGAAAACTTCTGAAGTTGAGAGGAGTGGCAACCTGCCTTTTGGCTTTTGTAGCTATAGGACACTATATAACAGGAGATGTAACCGGACCCCACTTTACGTATGGGTTTAAGTTTGCAGCTGATGGCTGCATTACTCCAATGATGACGACATTCTGCGTAAAAAACGTAGAAATTGAAATAGTGCTAGTCTCAATACTACGACATTATCCGATTCGCAGATAAAGAGGTTGCCAAATTGTTACGTCTACTTGGTCGTGAGTACGCTAGGAGGACTCAAAGAGTCGTGTACATTCAGCTAATGCTAGTTGATGTCAATTATGTCTACTTGCGAGTTCGCTGAGTCGGCTTTTGACAATCTTACCCGCTAATGGCAGTAAAGATGCTCGCCGCCTGACCAATTAGTTGTCGTAAATCTACAAGAGAGGAACTGCACTTAAGTAGAGATGTCAATCAAAAATCAATTTTGGATTTATCGACTAAATTGACCAAAGAAATAGATTTTTTTCGATTTTTTATAATTGGTTTTTGATTCTTATTTTTCCATCAATTTGAACTCCTAATTCATTCAAAATAAATGGAATTTAAAACGTTCAACCCATGACTAATACTTGGTCCAGAATACAAGAATTAAGAACATTATTAACGATGTCAATCTATGAAGCCCGAACGAGAAGAATCGAAAAAAATGACTGGCGACAAACTCCGAAAAATCATTTCAAAAAGTGTACAACTCGTAATCAATCTATCATCAAAACTCGATTTTTAAACGAGATGTAAACCGACTGCATATTATTTGTATGATCAATATTTTTTTCTTAATTAATCGATGATCGATCTGTGATTCACTGCCAATTAATCGACAATCGATTTTTCGATTGTTTTTGATGAATCGATCGATAACCGATTCTCGATATTTTTTCACAATTAATCAAATCGAGTCGAATCGATTGTTCTTTTTTTTGGAATCAAAATCAATTACTTATCGATCATTTCAATGCGACATCGTTACACCAAACTACAAAGAGGAATAATATATTTTAGAATACTGTATTTACTTGTAAAGATATATTTTTCGATTTGATTTATGTATTCAAGTTGAATAATTTCTTTTTCAAGAACTATTTATTTAATAAAAATATCTACATCAATTTTTAATAATTTATTTACTAATTTAAAGATGATAGCAATTTTTAATTTTAAATAAATTAACATAGAATTATAAAAAAATCTAATTAATCTTGAATAAAAAATCAATTTTTCATTATAAATAAATTTATAAATATTGTAATTCGAATAATACCAAGTTTACCCAATTTAAGAATTCCAAGGGTTTCTATAACACTTTGTACGGTCCGCAAACATGACCACTAATCTAATTTTAATAAAATAAAATTATTATAAGAGAAAAATATTATAAAAATTGTATGAATTATTTAATATAGGTACTAAAAATATCAAAATTAAATAGAAATGATGATTTTGTAAATCAACTATAACTATTAATTGATCACATATAAAAATAAATTCATCAACTATTTTATTTACCATTATAATCAATTTTTTAAATTTGATAATTTTTTTCAAAAATAGAAATTACTTTTTTTTTACCAATATTATGATAATTTTCAAATTCAAAAATTTAATTATTCTTATAGTCATTATATTAATTCAAATTTCAAGAATTATATTCACCATCACAATTAAAATAATAATTTATCTATCATAAAAATGAACAAAAATTGAATATTATTTTTTAGAAATAATAATCAGATCTTTATGAATTTGTTTAATTTGATTTAATTTAATAATAAGCCTTTTATTGTATTAAAGCAGAACCAAGTTTAAATAAAAAAATTTTCCCATATGATTTTGATTGAAAAATATTTTTCGAAAGTATTTCATGAAATATTTATGCACTAATTTTGCTATTAATTTTTAATTTTATATTAACAATAAATTTCAACTCTAAGATTAAATTTTAAAAAGATATAAAAATTTATGAAAATATTTTCAGTAAAATCAGTTACAAATTCAACTTTAATAATGAAATATTGGATCATCAATCATGGCAATAATTATTAAGATTATAATTGGATTTTCAACATGACAAAATGACTAGAGCTGTTCGGACCGGTCAGCGCTAGCGTCGCGTAAAATATTCAAATTTTTTAAAATCTCTCACAGATATGTTCATCTGAAAGGAAATTTTCCGCTTTTCAATTTAGTTCCTTACAAGTACACGCCAAAATCCATTATATTTGTTGAAGAAATTGAAGAAAAACTAAAAAATCACCTTTTGTTTTGAGTCACAATCACCGTTTGCTCATCAATACTTTCTACGTGATTTACACAAGCAACACTAGCAAATCTTACAATATACCCGGTCCGAGTCATAATCATGGGACGCCTTTCCAGCACGATCAGCTGCAGAACAATCATCTTCTCTACCGTTCAGGAGAAAGTTTGCGCTCCGGAGAATGGTAGCGCTCGGGAGAAAATAGACAAACCTTCAATTCACTAATAACGGTCCCACTAGAAGCGCTACTCGTTTTTCAAAAAAAGTAATCATGGTGTTTTCTACCATAAGACAAAATACTGATAAAATTGCAATTTCATTGTTTCAAAATGGTTTTCATGAAAAATGCAGTTTATTTTCAAATAAATGTAATTTTAAATTTTTTGGATAACTTTTTTCACCTTATCACTTTTTTTGCAAGCTTCCTCACATTGCCACCATGGTAAATCTAGAGGGCGCCTCCTTTGCCTTTATTTGCAAATAGGACTCATCTGTCATAAGAACTCCCAATCAATGTAATTCTTCTGGAACGGATGTCCTTTTGACAGATCCCCCAATTGTTCATCCATCACTGTATGTTTGATTAAAAACTATGAAGATCACAGCATTGTTCCATCTACTTTCTTGGTGTAAATTGAAATACTTTTCGTTTCCGATCATGACACTAGACGAATCGCGTCGATAGGTCGATTATGGATTTCATACCATTGACGGCAGCACCAAAAAATAAAAATGTGAAATACAAACTTGTGACTTCATTGTAATAATTATAGTGTGGATACTGGATACATGACGAATAATGGGCATTTGTTTTACTGCACGACCTAATTCAATGTTTTCCTTGACATGTTACCACTGCCCATAGTGCGACTGTGGGATTCAGTCAGGAACTCAATTTTGTCAACTTATTGCCATATCTAATCACTCGAACCAGGATGGATCTCTATGGAAACTTTTTTTTACTTCCTCAGCCACGAAGCACCATTAGCTTTCACTTCACATGACTGATCATCGTCATCATACATTTGACAAAAAGAGAGAGGAAAAAAACCGTAGGTTTTGTAGGAGCATATAAACCTTCTGATAATCAATCATTCGTAACATTTTTTCCACCACAACAGAAACCATTTGGAGTGAACTTTATTCGATTTGGAAAAATTTTCGTGGATTGAACACTCCAACAATTCCTACTTCGGAAACAACTTCAGAACTTCCGGCATCAAATGCACCTCCTCCGACCTCTACAACGAGTTTTCCAATCTTGCATTGTGGAGACTCCATTTTGAAAAATCGAACAAAAGAACCAGGGGCAAATACAACCTTAGGTGAGTTCCAAATTACATTCTATCGATAAACTGAGCTCGTGATTAAAGTCTGCCACCGCAATAATTCTTCGCTCTCTTAACGTTAAAGGTGATTGGCCATGGCTCGCAGCTTTGTACTTCACTAAAAACACCACAAACGAAACAATTTCGTACTATAGATGTACTGGTTCCTTAATATCGGAAGAGTGGATCCTGACGTCGACTACGTGCGTTCAAGAACACGAAAATGCTACTTTGTGAGTTCACAAAAATAGATCCTAGATAAATTTGAGTGTTATACGTAATATGGGTACAGAATTAGTCGAGGATGAAACGATCGATGACTGTCATGACGTAGAAATAGAAAAAGAGAAAGAAAGTTGAGAAAACAATGACAACGAGGAATGTGAGAATATTGTATGCTTTTTTCAGGAGAATTGGCGTCCTTGAATTTTGGGGTAGATTTTCAGTCGTTTCATGAATTTCTGCATTTTGAAGTTGCGAATCTATTCACTCACTAATTCAGTCTAAGGAGGGAAATATCAAGCATAGAGGAAAAATGTGAAAACTAAATCATCTCGATTAATAGTTCCACAAACCATGGAAGGAGGGAGGTAGGATTATAGAAAAACAAAAAACGCACCACTTACAATAGATTTTTTGTTCTCCTCTCTCTTGATTCAGTATTTCTATGGTCATACATTCACATGACATGGGAGATTTGGAGAGTCGTCAGATCAATATCTTGATAATGAGAGACTAGTATAGCTACAAAAGGTATCGCGGCTGAGACAGCATAATTTAGTTTCAAACTATTTTTTTTTTTTTTCGAAATAATCTATACAGGACTCATGTTCGTCTCGGTGGTCTGAACGTCTATACGATCGATGATGAAACCAACGCCATCAACGTAAGTATCAAACAAATCATCAAAGAAGATCGATATGAGGATACCCCCGCTCGTTATGACATTGCTCTTATACGCTTGAATGACTCTGTCGAATTTACAGGTAAGATTATGGGAGCATTTCAAAAATTATTGATTGTTTCTCCATACTAAAACATAAATGATAATTCTACTGATACAAAATCCAACCCATCCTTTCAACACTTTCTTTCCTGATTGTATACAATGAGAATTTACTTTACAGACTTTATCCGCCCTATATGTTTGCATACAGGCGAGAAGTACTTCGATGACACATACTACGACGAGAAGAAAGCTTTCGTTGCTGGATGGGGTGCTACAGCCTTATGTAAGATTTAAACGAACTAGAATATTTCGAGCTAGCGAAAAGATAATTTTTATACAAGGGAAAATTTCAATTTCAGTCTTCTCCAGTACTTCAGATCATCTACAAGAGATTGAAGTGAAAAGCCAATCTCTATCCAAATGCGTAGAGAACTACCGGTATTATACCCTCTTTGAATCATGGGAAATACCGGTCTTTTGTGCTCAGGCTCAAGGAGAAAAGGATAACTGCGGTCAGGTGAGTAGAATATTACAGCAGATGGCAGTATAAGACTACAATTATGATTCATCGCTTCTCTTTTTTTGGTAATAGGGCTTCGGAGGTGCTCCACTAATGTTTGAGGAAGATGGGTATTGGTACCAAGGTGGAATCGTGACATACAGATATCTGTGCGGTGGTCCCCAATTTTCCGGTCTCTATACTCACGTAGCAAACTACACCGATTGGATTATCGAAAAAACAGGAATACAATTTTGAACAGCTAGTCGAATGAAAGCTGAACAATTTGGAATAATATTCGTAATTATAAAATAAATCTGAATTCAGCAATTATCTTCGACTGTCTCACATCAATTTTCGGAATCAGGTTGGATTCTAGAACGGAAAGGAGGAAGATTATTGTAGCTTGACGAGCTGGTTGCGATTTTTCCCAGCACATACAACAAAAACACTCTTTCTACAATAGTTGGCTTTTATCCGTAACCGTCAAAACTGTGGGCGAAAAGCGTGACGTGAGTCACCAGAAGTGTTTCTTTACTGGTGTAAATTTATTTTCGCGATATTTTCGTTATAGTATTCATTGGAAAAAGTAACTTGCTGGACTATAAATACGAAAGCGAGCGTTCGTACTCGGTATGATTACTGCTCACTCTCGTACAAACATCCGCTTTTGTAACTAGTTAAGCTATCTACTATTTCCGTGATAGAACTCTCTTTAATTTCAGAGCTATTATAAGAAGACTAGAGAGATGATTGATCACAATCGGTGTCAAATTCGAGGGTCGATTCTCTCATTTCACTGAGAATCGAAAAACGACATATTTCGAAGACCGTTATATTAATTTGACCCACGAACTGTAGCGTTCACTGATTCAAGGGGTCAATTAATAATCAATCCCCATTCTTCCACAAGAGCTTCAGTATTACAGCCAATATTATTCACTCTTCCATGGCGTATTTGCTAACGTTCATGACGTCAAGATTTCAATTTATTAGCGGCCAGACGAAATTTATTACAAGTTCTCTGAGTTTCGTCCGCGTGCGACTCTGGAAAAACCGGTAGAAATAGGAAGACGCAAGTATACCTTAGTTCTTCATTGAAGACGTCATTGGTGACGTAAATTAACGAAATCACAGCAATTGTCGGAGGTCACACAGTCCAGTTATACGTGTGTATGCATTCTTATAAAAATTTAGTTGATAACTTTTACCCCAACAACTGAACGATATCGAAGTTTTGAAATCCTTTTAACAAATATTGAAAATGTTGTGTTCGATGATTTTCATTAATATGCTACTAGTCATCGCGAGTCGAACAGTTGCACACGAATTTCCCTTTCGTTCGCGAGGTAAGTAATCATTTTCTTTATCAGTGCTACACAGTGAATTTGAATTAGTCAAGACAGAACAACTGATATCAAGTATGTTCACTTCGAAGAAGAGCTCGTTGATGCGGTATTTGCTTCGTAGATCTCGGTAAATCTAACGGGTGGTAAAATTTTCCTACCGTCTTGTATTTGTAACTTGAATTAATAGGAATAGACAGGTTCATAGCCCCATTGATAAGTTTCCCTCAAAAAATTTTCTGGTGGAGCCAAATGAACAAAGATCATGTTTTACGTGTTTCTCTGTCTTATTAGACAAGTATTTTGCTGTTGAATGTCAGTATAGCCGTGTGAATGGAATGTACGAAATGAATACTTATACGCTTAGCGATCTGTATCATCTGTACTATATCTCAGTACACACCAGGAAGGTTGCACTTCTCTTATGGACTAGTATGAGTCTACTTTAGAATATTCCAAGATAATATATTTTGGGGAGCTCACTCGTTCCGCTCGTTCACCCTCCTCCCTGGTCTACTGTGAGTCCAGTTTGGATAATTTCAAGCAAATAGCTTTGGAGAGCTCATTTGCTCCGTCCTTTCGGGCCCTTCTTTGGGTAAGTATAAGCCTAATAGTTTTACAGGAGCTCACTCGCTCCGATCGTTCGCCCCTACTTGGTTTAGTACAAGCCTGCTTTAGAATATTTTAAGCTAATAACTTTAGAGGAGCTCAAGCTCATTCGCTCCGCTCAATCAACACCCCCTTGGTGTACTATAAGTACAGTTTAGATAACTTCCAACTAATAAATTTTAGGGGGCTCACTCGCGATTGGTCTAGTATGACAAAAGTCCGTTAATTTAAGCAGTTATCCGGCTGTATCGAAAATCATCCCGAGTCCAATTCCACGTCTGCTCCCCTCAAAGAATTAGTATTTTTTTTTCTTTAAAGTCGTAAGTACTCCTATAATTCAGTGAAGGTCATTTGTCTCCCATTCACCTAAGTACGTCCATTTGGCAGTCGACATTGGCGTCTAAATTTTGCGTTAATGCTTTTCTCATTGGTTCAGAATATCAAGAACTACTAAGGGCCGTGGAAAAAGGGGTTAAATTTGTCTGGGAAACGGTATTTCCCCACTATAGTGACACGGCTGTTTGACTCAACAATTTTCCAAGACGCTTAAAATACGAATCCATGTATTCCTCTGCCCTTCCCAGCTCAGGTACGCCCTCAAATTGGAAGTATTTTAATATCAATAAGCGAGTTTAATTTGAATTCACAAAACCTCCAGAAAGTAGTCAATTATAAAAGAGATACGAATTTCGGTACCTAATCAAATAAAGGACAAAGGAAAAATTCGGCCTTCATGACAAATTTTCTTATCGTCTGTTGATAATTATAATATTATTCCTTTGCCAACAATTCTAAAGAAGAAAAAAAAAAGTGAATTAATAGCAAATGTTGCAAAGGCAGCAGGGAAACCACAACTCCCAATGCCTTGTGGGAAATATGAATTTCCAGCAAATATGGTTTGAGGGTGGAAATTATTCCAAGCCCCCTTCCTATCATATATTAGCCCGACATTCGAAAGGTCGAAATGCTTTAAAGTGCCTCTCTTAACATAATATAACCTGAAAGTTGAAATTCGTGCAAGTCCCTCTTTAATCATACATAGATTGGAAGTCAAAATTTTTCGTCGCTCTTTTTCGTCCCCCCTATCATATATAGCGCGAGCAGTGGCGTAGTTATGGGACCCCCCCCCCCGAAATTTCCTTCTACATGAAGCAAAACAGGAAAAAACAAAGAAAAATAAGAAAAAGCGTATACTATGTGAAATTATCAACCTTAACCCCCCCCCCCCTCCCCCCTGAAATTTTGGTGTAACTACGCCACTGAACGCGAGAGTCGAAATTCTTCCAAGTCCCCTCCTATCATACACAGCTCAAAAGCTGGAAATTTAAAATTCTCCCTCCTATCACATAACGCTTAGGGGCTGAAATTTTTTCAAGTTCGAAAATGATGACGTCACAAGTTTAACTCTCTTGCACTTGTTTTCTGTGAATGCCCTGTCAACGAGAGAGATAGCGGATTCCCTGCTGAGAAAACTTTCCGCGCATAGCCAAATAAATTGAGATCATGACTGTATCATGTCTTCCACAGTAGCTACAGGCCGTTGGGGGCTCACTCTCTGCCTTCATGGTCTAGTATAAGTCTAGTTTACAATAATTTAAGCTACAAGCTTCGAAGGGCTCACTTGCTCCGCTTGTTTTCTCCTTCTTTGGTTTAGTATACTGTATACTAGGCGTATATGATGGAAACCAGACCCAATATAGGAGCTTGTTTTGGGCCCACCTCTTGGTCTGTTCTTGAGCCTTTATTTTACTGGACCTGATATACTGTGTGCTAGGTTCATAGGAGCTAAGCTGCAGCCTTGTATCAATGAAGCTTAAAGAAGGGATACAGTGATACTGAGAATTGTGAAGATACCCGGAATCAAATTTCGGAATTAGGGGCAGAGCTGAGTTTTGACGTAAAAGTTTTTCAAGTCCCAAGTTCATCCATGCGGGCGCCCAGACGCTGGCCGCCCGGAGGTATTTCCGAGATTATGGGGTGGAGAAAAGACATGGAACATGTCAAAAAGAAAGCCTTTTCTTAGAATTTTTGAATTGGCAACGCAAGATTTTCTTTTGCTCGCGATGAAGAAGAATTTCGTTAGTTTTAAATCGTGAGAAAACGTGTCCTCCTCCATCAAGTAAGGTCATGTAGAGATTTTTGACATGTTTCATGTCTTTGCTCTGGTCTCATCCTTCGGGGGACTTTCACTGTGGCAGTGATTCTCAAATCTGCGAGTCCGAGCCCCCCCCTCCCCCTCTGTAGTTTCTAGCTTATCCTAATACAATGAAAAGGCGTATGCTAGATTTATACTAGGCTAAGAAAACGCTAAGTCAAGAGCCCTTATAAAACTATTAGCTTGTGACGTCATCGTCATATGTCGGTGACGTCATAAGTCATTCCTGGTCCGCTTACGACATCTGAAACATACTAAAATAGACTTACACTAGGCCAAGGAGCGGGGCGAACGAGCGAGAGTGAGTGAGGCTCCCTAATCTCATCAGCCTTAAATATACCAAAGTAGACATATTCAAGGCTTGAGGATAATTAATTTTCATTTTTCAAAATGTACATTTTTCAGACCCATATAAACTTGACTCGGTAAAGGAAGGGAACCTCCTTCAGATTTCAGATATTTTCAGTTTCACTCTTTTTCCAAAACTTTGAATTACTGCTTCTCGTTGAATGCCACCGCTTGTATCGTGCAAATATCTGAGGATCATACTCTCAATTTCTGTTCCAGAGGCTTCATCCATAATCGCTAAAAGGTATGTGGCCAGTGCTCGTACACAAACACGTTGTGGAGACTCTACGCGGAACAATAAAAACAAACAAGAAGAAACGCATCTAGGTACGAGCAGATTTAAATGAATCATCATTACAATTTCTAATATTATAATCCCCATTCGCAAGTAGTCTCGGATTGTTAAATTAATAATTATTGCTATTCTGTAAAGGCGATTGGCCGTGGATCGTAGCTTTATACACCAGTAAAAATCGCACAGAGGAAAGCTCGTCATTCGTATGCGGTGGCTCCTTAATTGACAAAGAATGGGTTCTAACATCGGCGCACTGTATCGTGGAGTCCAAGCACACTAAATTGTGAGTTTTCATTACTTATAGCGCAAGGAGATCTATAGTTGGTATATATTTGATCGAGGCCAATACTTTCCATCTCACAACAACATTGAAGTACATTGTTCCTGGGACTTAATTATAAAAGGAGAATACTCAAAGGAGTACCGTACCAAGACACAAAAACCGTAAGAATTCCTTGCGTTTCTTGTATTTCGATAATTCCTTTGAATATTCTTCTTTTTTAACTTTGAAGCATTAAAAATAAAAAGGTTATTTCATTTCAAAAAATAAACGAGGAAATGAATTGAGAGATGAAACACAGAGCTCAACGAAGAATCTTAAGAACCCTCAAAAAATTAGGAAGTTACGAGCAATTAGAAATTATCTACAGTTTTTCATCTCATCTCGCTGTTTCCAACGACATTTTGAATCACTGCGGCAAAGTATTCGAAGAAAGTCACAGTCCTCAATGACCTTGACCCATATTAGAGACTTCGTTTCTACCTTGAAACACGCGACCTCAATTCACTTTCTTCATCATATTATCGATACATTTTGATTTCATGCAGGACTCATGTTCGCCTTGGAGACTTGAACATAGACAAATCGGTCGATGATAAAGCCGAACCAATCGAAATCGAAATCAAGGAGAGGATAACGCACCCTCAATATTCAAAAAAGCCCATTCTGAACGACATCGCTCTACTGCGTTTGAGCCAACCTGTTGAACTCACTGGTGAGGGCAAATGATGGATTCGTTTTCAACCCTAAAGAACTCGAAAGTTTCAAATTTTCACTCTTCAATCATAATAATTCAACTTCTTCTTCTTCCTATTATCAATTTTTGAAGTACGTCAATATCCATCATTATTTTCACTTTTCAGAACGTATTGGGACAGTTTGTTTAGCAGCAGACCCAAAGTACCTCAACGAAACCTACTACGATTCAAAGTCGGGATATGTCGCTGGATGGGGATCGATAAAATGGCGTGAGTATTAAACACTAGGTAATCTTTCTTAATGTAATGTAAGAAACTCACACTCACAGGCAAGTTCGTCGATTGCGGTACTGAAAATGTCTCAACTGTTCCCGATTTAAGTCCTGGGAAAAAATACTCATATTTTCCCTGTTTGAATCCCGATTTGAAGCCCATCATCAGAAGAGGGAATTAGCAAGGCTTCATCTAGGGCGACCTTCAGTCCTAGGGAGTCAACGTGGCTCTGGTTAAAGCCCTGTTGATTCCCACTTCGACGAGGGCTTCCAGGAGAAAGAACGAGAAATTCAGATGGGATTCAAAAGAATGAAATTGAGCTTCACGTGGGAAATTATGGATAGTTTATCCCAAGGCTTCATAAAGGACACAGATTGTTTACCAGGATAAGCCATAATTTTATCCTGAAGTCCCTCCGACAATTTTTATCGAATATTGAAACTGCAACTCGGGAACTGTCAAAATGAAATCGTTGTGGATTTTAGAAGTTAAAAAAGTTATTCCAATAAGCATTTCAATGATTCTGTAAAATTTCTTTTCAAGTTGGGCACGTGGTCAACCATCAACAAGAAATCGAGATGAGAGTGGTACCATCGTCGACATGCAAAACTAACTACGTACAGTTCATTCAATCAAAACAATTACAAGTAGATGGAACCACTTTCTGTGCGACTCCAACAATCAGCGAAAAAGATGCTTGTCAGGTAGGATAAAAAAATATAATTTCCTACGCTGAGTATAAAAGTAAAACAACTGATCGATTTTTCTTTCTCGTCAAAATAGGGCTTCGGTGGTGCACCACTAATGTTTCAAGAAGATGGATTTTGGTATCAAGGTGGAATCGTTTCTTACGGCTACCAATGCAATCTGGAGGAATATCCTACAATCTTTACCAAAGTGGCTTATTTTAAAGACTGGATACAAAAAATGACTGGACTAAGTTTTTAAAAACTCACTCGTAGGAATGGTATCGAAAAGTATTATTATAAATATAATTATGTTCACAAAAAATTCATTCCATAGATTAATTCCATTGAGAGCGATGTTACGATGTTGAATCCAAATTGCTTCTCTCGTCAGTTAAGAATTATGCCACATAAGTATAGAATTAAAATGTTTACGTGACTATGGGTGAATTCAACAACACAGACAACGAAGCTGCAGCCAAAAAGGACGGGAAAGTTTGTCACGAAAACCTGCGAACTTTTCTGAAATTAAGGGGCAAAGTAGCACGTTTTTTTCCCCGATTCGAAGCGAGCTTCATAATTACAGGCATCTGTACGAGTATTTTGTAACATTTGATAAAACATTTTTTATTTCTCTGGTACACATTGAGTTTTTTCTTTTTCCTTTTCAATCCTTCCGGGTAAAGTCAGTTAATGAAAAGTGAGTTTTCATACGATTCGTGTACTGAACGAAATAGTTGTGCACGCTTTTATCTACGTCAAGTTGTAAATAATTTCGCAAATTTAGCGCGTGATTCTTTTGCACGCAGTACTTCCTGAAATTTTTTTTCTCTCTCATTTCCTTTTTGTATATTATTTCTCACAATAAATCTGACAATGTTAAACAGCGAAAAATTTCAATTTCAAACGCTTAACCCGTTACGTAGGAGTGAAAGAGAGAATACGGAATAGTACTTTTAATTATTTCGGTCGAGTGGTCGTACAGCTCAAGTATGGAGTGTTGAGTATAAGAGTACGCTAAAAGATAATAGTGAAATGCCTGAAGTGAAACGTGACGATAGGAAAGTCGAGTATAAAAAAAATGCGCGAAGATGAGTTTTTCCGATCTTACTCGCAAATTATGAACGTAGAACGATATCATTAATTGTGAAATACATTCGAATTCTGACCTAGATATAATGATACGAAATTCCCGACTACGTTAGTGTTGGATCGCGACCTTTTCCTCGCGTAATTTCTCTTCCTTGTAGAGGCGTAAAAGTAATCTTTGACAGCTTTACAACCTCATTCGCAACATACCAAAAGATCGTACTGGGCACGGAGTCCATAGGAAGTCTTCCCACGTATGACATAACTGACCTACGGCCAGATTTTCTTTCGTATCAAAAATGTTGAATGTTCCCAGGTATGGTGGAAAAGTGGAAATGTGTCTAGATAAATCTTGAAGACGACAAATCACTGATTTTATGTAGAGATCAGGAAGGAAAGAGGAGGATTCAAGAATGTGACTATAATTTAAATGGATGAAGCTTTTGAAGAATGTGTATACTATTAAATTTGACGTTTTCTGAAGATGCTAAGCAAGATTGTAATACAACTTTATAAATAACTTTTGAACTGACGCCTAAGCGGCTCACAAATGAAAATGCTCATCCTTCATTTTTTCGTCCCAAGTAACAGCTATCTCTGCCTCCACTTCCCTCCCTCAAGAATTCAGTTACTTTATCGTGATACAAATATCAAATTGATATAATTTTTGGTTTTCTAACTTCTGAAAATTCCCCAAATTCCTTGAGAAGGTGGGTATCTCTACTGGACCTTTGGGTTCTCTCATCTCAGAAGTCTTCAAGTCCAAATTTGAGTTCGACCTATTCTCTACTGACAGGGTGTTTACGTTGACATCTTATGTGCGTGGATCGGTCCTATGGAACTCCTTCGTGAGTTTCTCGCTTACCCTTCCATAAAATTTACATCGGAAGTAGGTGGTTCAGCAATAAACTCTATTTCCGCCATGGACGATATCCATGAATTCGGCATTCACCGAAAAGGTTAGTCGACTGGTTATTCAAGGGGTCGACACTACGTCCTGCTCTTCCTACCGTACCATATATTCCTTGATGTAAATCAAAAACATTCAAGTTGGGTCTTCACATCAAGATCGTTAATTGAATTTTCCTAATAATATTTAGGTCGTTTTCAAGTCGATTTCTGATGTAGGTCAAGGTCATTCCAAATTGAGAACGTAAAGTCGTCTGCTACCTCTCGTCTCCAACTTGCAATGTTCAACCGGGATCATCAAGGGCAAAAAGTCGAGGTTTCTCAGGTGGGTAAATCATTGACTACGAATTAGCCCTCTTCTCCTTCTACTTCTGTGGTCTTCGTTCCTGTTTCCCACAAGACAACCACTTTCAATAATTTAATACATCGCCTCTGACTTACAACCCTTTGTGTCAGGCCATTTTCAAAACTAGTGACAATAAAGTATACCTTACTAGAGTCAATTTGGTCAAAGTTGACATTGACCTTATGGTTCGTTGGAGTCTTACTAGGAAATGCCTCGATTCTACGACCTCCCATCCCGGGATTCGCACCCTGGTAGAGGAAAACAGTAGATTGGGTTGCCGTTTCTGTAAACGTATTCTTTGCATTTGGGTCACGAACTCCGTCCCTTTAACTTTGGGCTGGTTTTCTACAATACTAATACAGTGAGGAGCCTATTTATCAGATTAAAAGACCCCATTCCGATGGCTGAGAGGAGGGTGTTCGAAGGGCGGCTGGTAGGGTTTGCCCTGGAGATTAGCAGTCAACTTCAAATTAAAGTGGATGGACATGAAAAAGCTGGGAGGAAGTCAATCTTTGCCGGTCACCTAATCGAAAGTGGTCATATCTTTAAAGAAGAGTCCGAAGTCCTCCTTCACAGGGAAAATTCGTACTCTAGTCTAAATGATTGGCTCTTGAGGAAATTATTCTTGAGAAGGGGATGACAATGAGACATATTTTGACGAATCGCTGGGTCAGTCATGACCTTGTTTGATATTACTGGGTTTAGTCTTGTTCAACCGAAGGCGCTCGAGTGTTTTTCTGATTTCTTGCGGTTTTTTGTACTTTGTACTTCACCTTTCGAGTATTCCTATTCCTTATCCGTAACTTACAAAAACGTATTGATTCAATATAACTCTCGCTCTTGCTTGAATGAAGTACGATAGTCGATCAGGCAGTGGCGAAACTACGGGGGGAGGGGGGGGGGGTTGAACTCCCCCCAGATCTTCCAAAGTTTATGAGTGTTTTGTAATTTTCAAGACTCATCATATATTTTTTTCATTCATAGCTTCTTTTTTACCCCCCAGCTCAAAGTTCTTAATGTAATTCAGACGATTAGGTTCACTTCCCTTCCACCATAAATGGAAAAAATTATGCAAAGCTCTCAATGTAGGTCAGAATCATTGGGCTCACTAGAGAGGCCGACACCAAGTTCTACCCTTCCTACCGTACCACAATCAGTTCGAGTTCCAATGTAGTCCTTGATGTGGGCCAGACAAAGATCATCAATTGAGTTTTCCTTATATTCAGGTCGAATTTCAAGGTTAAAGTAGACAAGGTCGTTCAGGATCAAGGACATGACGTCATCGTATTCAGGTTACGGTACGTGTTAGGACTTGTCTGCAGCTTTGCGATGTTCAACCGGGATCATCAGGGGCACGAAGTCGCGGTTTCTCGAGCAAAATCATTGACTTTGAATCGGCCTTTTGACATGTTTCATGTCTTTTTTGACACCCTATACACTTCCGGAAAGTTGCGAGTACCAACTCCCCCCCCCCCCCCCTTATAATGGACTTGGAAAATTTTTTGTGAATTACCTGGGAGGTCATCCAGAAATCTGCGAGTACCACCCCCTGAGTAAAAATAAAATAAAAATAAAAATAAATAAAAATAAAATAAAATAAAACTAAATTACAATTAAATTAAATTAAATTAAAATTAAATTGAAATTAAATTAAAATTAAATTAAAATTAAATTGAAATTAAATTAAAATTAAATTTAAATTAAATTAAAATTAAATTAAAATTAAATTAAAATTAAATTAAATTAAAATTATATTAAATTAAAATCAAATTAAAATTAAATTAAAATTAAATCAAATTAAAATTAAATCAAAATTAAATTAAAATTAAAATTAAATTAAATTAAATTAAAATGAAATAAACCTTTCCCCTGCCCCCTTCGAATCACCTGAGAGGTCATCCATAAATCTGTGAGTACCACCCTCTGAGTAAAAATAGAATAAAAAATAAAAAATTAAATTAAATTAAAATAAAATAAACCTTTCCCCTGCCCCCTTCGAATCACCTGAGAGGTCATCCATAAATCTGCGAGTACCACCCCCTGAGTAAAAATAGAATAAAAATTGAATTAAATTAAATTAAATTGAAAGAGCGAGTGAGTCCCAGTAACCTCCTCAGCTTGAAATATACTGAAATAGACATGTACTGGACCATGAAGCGGGACAAACGAGCGGGGCGATTAAGGCCCAGTCCGCTCGTTCGCCCCAGGAAGCAGTCAGCCTAAAATACTCCAAAGTTGACTTATACTAGAACAAGAAGTTGGAAATTTTGGATAGTTTTCAACGATGAAGAGCTTAAGAAGACTGGCGAGAAGACATGAAACATGATCTTTATATTTTTGGCAACGCCAAGAAATCCTTCTCACTTTTTCTCCTTTCACTTACTGGGAGTCTTTTTCTTCGTCCGTCCTTTCCGAGATCAGTTTTAGAGAATACATGATTTGCCATTTTTTTAAAAGTATCGATTTACATAGCAGTCATAATTGAGGCTGTTCTCTATAGAATACCGATATAAACTTTTAGACATCGTCAAAAATCGTCCTGTTTTATTATTGTCATATTATTGTCTGGGTTAAAATTCTTACACTAGCTTCATTTTTCGCACAAATATTTCGTAGACGCCGAGCTCCATAACTGAGACGCGTTCTAAGGTAGTCCTACATACATACCAATGCCAGGCGAGATAAGTGGCACAAAGTCAGGGACCTAAAAACAGTATGGTAAAGAGAGATAGCTTGGGGACAAGGCAACAAGTCAGGCACATCAAGCCCCCCCTCCTCTTCTTACTATACGATTGTTTCCCGATGTAGTCCCTAGAGGAATTTAATTTTAATTTCATTTCATTTCATTTAATTTTTATTTTTTATTCAATTTTTTCTCAGAGGATGGTTCTCGCAGATTTCTGGATGACCTCCCAGGTGATTCGAAGGGGGGTAAGGGGGAAGGTTCATTTCATTTTCATTTGAATTTCATTTTAATTTCATTTAATTTAATTTAATTTTTTATTTTTTATTCTATTTTTACTTAGGGGGTGGTACTCGCAGATTTCTGGATGACCTCCCAGGTAATTCGAAGGGGGCAGAGGGAAGGTTTATTTTATTTTTTTATTTTAATTTAATTTTAATTTTAATGAGGACAACATTCTAGTGATAACCCCTATTGCTGTTTTTTACCATCTCTCGTCCAATTTTATCGATTTTCTTACCAAGCAATTTTTTGGGGACCCTCTCTAGTCTCACCATAATGGTAGAGTTCAAAGGGAGCCGATGATTCAGCCTATCATCTTTCTTTTTTAATACTATGTAGATGGACTTATGGCCGTAAAACCAAGAATCAGGAGTGCGACTAGGCTCAGAGGTGTACCGCAACGGTTGACATTGTTTTCCAAGTTGCCAGATTACAGGGAGAGAAATTATTTTGAATTTCAAGATTCAGGAGAGAGACTTGAGTTTTTAAATAAAATACAAATTGGCTCCTGCATCATTAAGAGAACTGTATTAAATTTGAGTCCATTTTGTTCTATTGTATCATGTACGCGCCATAATTTTCTCGGCCTCTCGGAAAAACCAAGAAAAAATTCCATCCTCTATTCATTGGTTTCTATTCGTGTTCACGATACTCGGGAGCATCCCGCCAGTTTCGTAAATTAGTAAAAATGTACGCGAATTCTTCCCCAAAACTCATCGCCGTTATTAAAACGAAAAAAAAAAAAAATAATAAAATGAAATTACTTCACGAATTTCATTCATACCTTAATGATCTCGTACACTGGTCATTTTTCTTTCGCTTTGTTAGCAAATCCATTTTATCATCAACATTATTATTTTTTTTTCCTTTCCTCCTTTGTAATTTGGAACAAATGAAACGTGAACGATGATGATCCTATGTGCGTATTGTCCGCAAATTACGTTCTCATTTCCTTACCAGCGGTAAGCAGTATAATGAACCTTTTGCAAAAGCGTCGAAACGAGAACAGACTAGAACTTACGGTGATTTCGCTACGTTTCTACCACCTGCGAGAGGAAATTGCTCACGAAGGATAAGCGGGCATCTCCTCAGCTTAATTAACTTTTATCGTCGTGTTTTTCGCCGGTCAAACGATATAACCTTCTCACCTAGACGGGTAGGACGGCAAAGAGGCATTCTACGTAACTCTCGAGCACAAAGATATTGCACACGCGGTAAGTATACTGACTGTCGAGTATTTATCCTGCTTACAATTCTCTGCCATCGCTAAAGATCAGGAGTAAAAACCTTAAAGTGTAACGATACGGACGTATTTGTTGTACGAGATAACAACGCCTACGACCACAGGATGAGGCACATTCTATTTCTGTCTCTCGTTTACCTAGTTCGAGCACGTAAATTGAATCGTAGTGTACATGCGGGTATCAATATAGAATTTTTTTTTCGAATTCCACGCGACAGTACGCGGTTGGTTGGGGTGAATAATGTTCAAAGACTCGTACACGGTAGTGCCCGAATAATAAAACATTATTTGTCAACGTGAAGCGAAAATATGCCCAGCTGACTGCGATAGCTATACGCTTTCTTCCGTGATTCTTTATTGAACCTCGCGGGTACGCGTTTTACATTTGTACACCTGTACACCGAGGTCGATTTTTCTTATTTTTCTCGAAACCAATTTCACACAAATGTAACAGAAGGGCAACGGGGGTCCTTGATTGGTTGAAATGTCACTCTCACTATAAACAATACGAAAAACAATTTTCAGGTGGAACGCATCGATAAGAGATATCACGCAGGCTGTTCAAAAATCTTCACTTTTAATTATGAAAGCTTTTAAAATTTGAAAAATCATCGACACCAGAAGCTTTGACTCATGTTTTCCTGCGAGCTCGAGGAATCCGATTACCCGAAAAAAGATTAGAAAATAAATATTCATATTCTCAGGGCCGGATTTAGGATTTTCTGTAAGGGGGTCCCAAGTTATGTGGAGGCCCCCTCAACATTCCTCCAAATCAAAATTTTGACCCTCCCCCCCTCTCTTAACAATTTCTGCCCACTTTAAAATTGGAAAGAAAAAAGTTAAAAGAAAGAAGTAGATAATTTTATTTGTGCAAGGGGACGGACCCCCCCCCCCTCCTTCCTCCCTTGCATATTCTTTTGCACCGGGAATGAAAAGAGCTACTTTTAAAAATGATACGGTACACTATATGAAGAGTTTGGAAATATCGAATTTTTCGAAACAAAAATCTTCTCCTTTCTGCTGTGAGAGTGAGGAGATAGCCAAGGCAACTTCTGTAAGCACTGTTCCCATTCTATTGCATAACTTGACTAGTGACATCTTTCTGGTCCACCCTGTATACACCACGATACAAAGGGCTCAGAAGAACAATTTAAATTAAAATTCTCGATACAAAAACCAATTCGACCCAAAGAACAAGTTCCCTGCTTTCCTCGTTCGACTTCGTTGAGGAATCCGTCGTTTTTTCAAGTTCCAAGATCTTAGCAAGCGGCTACAAGAACACGAACGCAGGAGAAGCAATCCTCCGCAAAGACATGAAACCTGTCAAAAATATTTTTCTAATTAAAGAACGAAATTCGAGATAATGGTTCCGAAATGTACTTCCAAAAGATTGAAGAACCCTTATACGGTAGTGTAAATAGTTTTCAAATTTTTTGTCGACTTCAAAGCTACGTTATCCTGAAGTCAATGAACAGTCACCCCCTTGAGGCGATGATAGAGAAGAGCGATCGATTTTCAATCGACTTTCAGTCATTTGCGCTCAACATTGGGCAAAACTAAATATTGAGTCAACTTTTGGTCGAAATAGCGAAAACGTGTTCGAAATGAAAAACGGAATTAAAGAGTTGAAAAGCGGTTAAATTAAGTCGAATTCGAGGCAAATGTTTCGCTGATGAAAAAGAGCTTATCGCATCACCAACAATCCATAGTCGATTATAATGTACATAGGCACAGATCCTTTTAAGCAGCGGCATCGAGTGTATGTAATTGACTACTCACATTTGGGTAGCAACTCGACCTGAAGAGTCGTTCTCGCGGACCACTCACCAGGAAAAAGAGGAAAGCGCGAAATAAATTAAATCAATATAACGTGTTGGCCGCGGCTGACGGAGGGGGGAGTGCATACATACACATACTAAGAATAACCCATCGTCTAGAATATACATGTGTGCATATAGTTTAATACTAAACAGCGCCATTAAATGCCTGACATGCGATCAATTTATCATACCTGCGACGCGATGCTTCCCGTTAACAAATTTTCTCATTAATAATCCGCCCTCACTCGTATATGTCGCCTTTTGTACACTATGTGCGCGTGCACAATATTATATCGCTTTTAGCCACTGTTTGTTAAATATACCATAGGTATTTCATCCTTGTCCTTGCCTATAGCTGTTTATACAGTCCATACTCGGACATTGTCGTTGGAATTAAATTCGTCCGAGCTAATAAATTGTATTTAGTGGTCGATATGTTCGTGGCGAGGTTAAAGTGCTTTTCCTCTTTTATATACGCGGATGTCCTCTCGCCAACATTAGGCACAAAATGTTGGTGTTGTATGGCGTAACAAGTCATCGAGGGTGTCAAAAAGTCAATTTGCATTAGACGCGTCCGTCACCCACGGTAACCAACGACAACAAACGCTATTTATTGTCTACATCGAGCAGAATCGAGACTCTCATTTTTATTCACGAAGTTGCTGATTCGTATGCGAGATCGTTGAACTTAATACTTTCTCACGAAAATTCGAGACTCTCGGAGAAGCAAATGTCATAGGCTGAAATTCGAATATACGTAGGTGCATCAGTGGAAATGATTTATCTGTGGACTGACCCAGACCACGAAAATACGAAGAGAAAGGTTCGAGGACGAAAACAAGGGTCAAAGGTCGAAATTTTCTAATAAATGCTTTTCTCATTATGTGGCTCAGAAGTCGATATTCGTCCAGATCACTCGAAGATTCAAAATTTTTCATGACCAAATTCTTATTAGGGTAGGTCAGTTAGTTTTCAAAATAATCTTTCCCACCCTCCTACATAACAGGCTCCATATGAATTTGTGAAGAATCTCAGAAATTCCCATTCGTTGCTTCTTCAGTACGCTCGATGGTGGTTTTGAGTATTACAGAAAGCTTATTATCTCTTTGTTTGCTGTTGTTGTTTCAATTGCCAGATCCTGAGTACTTCTGTAATATTAGCTTTGGATTCGTATCATATAAGTCAAATTTCCAGCATGTAGCAACTCAGAGAATTCGTTTAACTCGACTAGAACGCAACGACTAGACTGTATTACGATAGACCACTCATGAAGGTGACGTAAACGATGAAAATTTGATTGTACCTTCATTTTCATGTTTGACGCAAGCATACATGTACTATGTACACGTAACGGGAACAGATTCCTCCCTTGTAAATGAAGCGAGTAAGTTCCACAAAACGCGCCAACAAAAGATGCCGTTGACAGGATCAAAGAGGAAAATTCAACACATCGTTATTTGATTATCGTGGCGTATATTCCCGATAATTGAATTAGGAATTGTCGTCGCCGTCGTGGTGTTGAACTTTGAGAGACACAATTCGAGTACGAGACATTCGTATGTACATCATCGTAGGGTGTCGAAATGCGCAGCTGATTTGTCCCAAACGATGAAGAAATGCTCAAGAACAAAGCGACTATAGTGGACATAGAGTACAATCATTCACAGACTTTCTAACGACAAGTAGTCATTCTGTTATTGCGTCTATCATAACATCGTAGGATTACGTTTCACAGCAATTGTAGGAATTCTTTCAACAGAAATAGTGTTTCAGTTGTACTGATTTTTCAAGGTCATTCTGGAAATTTCTTGGAAATCCGCGGATCCAAAACTTATTTACAGCCTTGTAATTATTGTTCCAGTCCCTCCAAAATTCCAATAAGAATGACTCAAGAACTGAGAACCGCAGGGAAGGAAAAAAAACCGTTGGGTTTCTTAACAAAGTGAAACGAGGAATGCAGGCAGCCCGTTCTATGCGTCAAATTGGTTTTGGCATTGAGAATTTAAATTGAAATCTTGAAGATTCCTACACGGTTTCCTGAGTCCTTCGTAAGATGTAATATAATAGCCTGCAAATAAGGATTTTGCTGAGTCCCTTCCTTTCCAATGATATTATTATTATTGCTCAAGAGTCCAAATTCTTCCAAGTCTCGCTTTTATCATATTATATTATGACTCAAGGGTTGAAATGTTTCTAAATTCAATCTGTGCTATATTTGATAAGGGAGGCGTTTGAACCATTTTTGCCAATGATGTTGGACTTGGTTCTTTTCTCATCATATATTATGGCTTGAGAGTTAAAATGTTTCTAATTTCTTTACTTTATGGGAAAATATTGAATTATGTATAAGTCTTTCGGCGTTCACAAACAGCAAACCAAATATCAAATTATTATAATTTTCCTTTGTAATAAAGTCAGCGCAGTGCAAAAGAACGTTTGAAAATATTTATTTTAACTGGACTGAGTTGCCATGCACCTTTAAGAGTCTTTTGGTTCTTTTCTCTAATGCAACCTATAGCTAAACAAATCTCAATTTTCTCTACATTGAGACCTGAAAACTGAGAGAACTGGGTCACAGTTGAAGACTACGTACAGCAGGTTCATGTAGGCCTAGTGTACCAAAAGTTCAGCATAGGTCTAGTGTGCTGTATATTGAGCTATAAGCTTGCATACTCATCAATAGATCAATATTAAAATATTGATTCTATTCTCCGCTTCTACAGTCATTACAGGCCTAGCATATACGTACATAAAACCAAGTATACTATCTTTGAAAAGAAACGGGGGCGTATGCTCAAAGTGGTCCCCGAAGAAACCGCACCTCCGGTACTGGTATCCGCCCTTTAGGACATTGCATCGGCAGTCCAAAGAGGTCGAATTGAGAGTGGCCTGGCTCCATTTTCTTCATGAGGTCCGCGCGCTGTGCAATGCCCGTCAATGAGGCCACAACAGGGTTTTACCCTACTGAGCGAGGGAGTGCTCGGCACTCGACCTGGAATTCAGGCAGCCCTGTACTATGGACACACGCGTGTTCAGCCGCCACTGGGAGCCCTCTAGAGGCTCACCAGCACCGCATCGCGACCCTGGCTTCTCAGGCGAGGGATTCTTCTTCCTCTTTCTTCTTCTTGTTGGATTCCCCCCCCCCTTTTCTTCTTTTTACCCCGGGCACTCCCTCCTGAGCGCCCTATTTTTGGTGGTGCTGCTGAAGGTGGTGCTGGTGTTATGGTAGCAGCAGCAGCAGCATGGGAGATGGTACACGTAGGTGTGAGAGGCCACAACGTGACTAAATCTGCCGCTCCCATTCCGCGTTCATTTTCTTCTTCATTACCTTAGCGGCAAATGTAGATATGTGGTTCCATACTTCCGTTCAGCGTAGCATGCATGGAACCAAATTGCTAGGGCTGAGTTCTTCATCTTCTCCGATATCCTGTAGAGACCGTTTTAGCTCACCTTGCTTAAGTCTCCACGCCTCACAGTCGAAGATGGTGTGTTGTGGTTCATCATCTGTGAACACGACGGATGCTTCACTTTCCCCATTTTTTATAGGTACTTGTTGAAGCACCCATGGCCACTCATCATCTGTGTAAGATGAAAATTCAACTGGCCATGGTCTTGATCCATCCTGGTCAAGATCACATATTAGCACGCGGGTCCACTCGCCCTTTCCTGTATGGGTGAGTCGCTCTTTCCACTTGGCAAGCAAGGAGCGCCTGGCCTCCTGCTTGACCCGCAAGGTTTGTCGGACGGTTCTTGTCGTCTTCTTTGCCTCGAACACTTGTGCTTGGCTCTTTTGCAAGCAAGTCAATCGGAGGCGTCCGTGCTAATACGCAAAGAGCATCCGTCGACACAGTGCGCTAGGCACTAACACACCTAAGCGCAGCTCTTCATCGGATTTTTTCAATTTCTCTTCCTCTGTACTCAATCTTTGTGGAGTCAGCCCACACAGGGGCTCCATAAAGGAGGACTGACATCGCTACGCTCATATAGAGTCTTCTTATGGCTTCTCTTGGTCCTCCTTGGTTCGACATGAGGTGCGACAAACGTCCCACCACCCTAGAAGCTTTTTCCGCCGCCATCTCAAAGTGGTGACGGAAGCTGAGCTTGCTGTCGAACCAGAGTCCCAGGTATTTCGAAGTCTTCTTAGCCTCAATTTCCGCACCTTGCAGGCGAAAGGTGGGTGGATTAAACTTTTGAGGGGTCGTGAATATAATGACCTCTGTCTTTTCTACTGCCAAGCTGGCCGATCCGACCCTCTAGAGCCTGGTTCACCTTGATCTCCACCTCAGCCGCGGCAACAGTGTCAGCAAAGCCAACCACCAGGGTATCGTAAACCAAGACGTATAAGTCTAGTATATAATACTTTCAGCTACTAGCCTTTGGCCACCTGCTCTGCTTCTTTCACCCTTCTTGATCTAGTATAAGTCTAGTACAATTTACATTAGGCCTAGCTAGTATAAGTGTATGATGAAGTTTGAAGTTCAAAATTTTTCCAAGCCTCTAAAGTAGGTCAAGGTCATTGGTGACATTGTAAAGCGTCTCACATTACATTAAAAATTTCTCACTGACCCCCAGCGCAAAGACATGTATGTATACGTCAAAATATGATTACCAAAAATTCACAGGTTCTTTAACGGAGTTAGATGAGGGGAAGCAGTTAACCTCTTTTATGGGATATTAGAAGGGCCTTCTGAGTCTCATAGAGTTTGAAGCGCTGCATATCTGGCTCAATGAAGGAACAGTCTTTGAAACATTGCATATCTGGCCTATTATTCAAGACTCATGTCTCCCAGACGTTATCAATTGTATCTCAGGAATGGCATCAGCGGCACAATTTCAGGCATATGCGGCAAAAGCAAGCGCAACTCCAGCACAACCATTTAATTTGACTTTCAACTTTGAATCTCATAAGGAGGGTAGGCGTATGTACTTCGTTCAGGTTGGGAGCGATTCAACTTGAATATAGAGTCACAAATAATATACAGCTGGCAACCTTCTCCATCATCGAATCTCACAAATGGAAACTTTTCAAATACATAAAACACTAAAGCGCAAACTAGCACAAAAATTGAGATTCGTTTAAAGAAAATCTGGAAGGTATAATCGTCTCCTCTCATTTCTAACAAACTTCATCCATTAAAACCATGTACTGGCACTGTACTATAAAAACAAATGTGTACGATCCTCAATCTTTCCTGTCTAAACTTGTAAAGCAGATTCTATAGATTCAATTTGTCCGTAACAGATTCTGTACAGTACGTCGATTCATCTGCCTACATTGTAATATCACGAAAAAAAAAACATGTAATACTTAAACTTCCTAAACACTGTAAAATAAGACAAGAAGAGCTTTGAAACTCTTCAGAAAAGACAACTTATATAAATTTTCCAAAGTAACGTAATATCGCTGCGCTATATGATCGAAATGGAAAGCCAATCGAAATTTAGAGCATCAATTTTACGAGTAGACCGTAAATATTTTATTTTGCCCAAAATACCTTCCCTTCTTTTTTTTAAGTAATTGCGTCGTTTTACGTCATTCGATCTGTCTTTTATGCAACAGTATTCCTCGTCTCTTAGGGTGGGTGAATCATCCTTATAGTACACATCGATGATGGTAATGCGCGGGATTTATTAAACTTTCCGAAAACGAAAAACTTATTTCGATTTATTTTGCATACCGAGAATACGACACAGTGTAGCTGATAGTCGATGAAAAATACGCACATTTCTGTTACAGTCGCGAGTCTTCCTTTTTCATTACCGACGATCTCTGTGTGCACCCATCTTCTCTATTGTATTCGTGTCGCGCGAATACTTCACAACTTGTCAACAGAAAAAATGAAAAAGTGATTTGTAACTCGCTGTTGTAGCTATGGTAACTCTATGAAACTCGTGTGAACTTTTTTTTTATTATAGAATTTTTTGAATTTCTTTTCTTCTTTCGCCAAATGCTCTAGCACACGGTTGTCGTCGAGAAGTATAGAAGGTAAAAAGAATTTCTACTTTATATTCAGTCTAATTCTCCAATTCTTATTACGTTTTTCGAAGTTTTATTCAACTTTTGTAAAAGAATTTGTAACGCTAGCGACTATGGTCGCGCGTTACCAGTATAGTTTTCAATGAATATTTTAGGGGAGAGCGCACAACCAAAACTCACACAGCCTTAGGACGAACTGACTAGAACTCACGCTTGCTCTTTTCAAGAAATTCCTTAGTGTCCGATCATTATACAGTATCCCGATGTACTGAATAAAGTATTAAAGAATAACCTCGCATCAAAAATGGTAACGATGATTATCGTTTAACAGTCGTAAAGAAGATACTTTATTTTCCTGGGTTATTGCCGGTCGTCAGTCATTATATCGAAACCACGCAACGAGTCCATTTGAAAATTCAAAGCACGTAAAAAACAAAATACTTTCAAATTGATTTTACGAAAAAGAATTCATTCACTTCACATTATAGGAATGCAGATAGCCTACATGAACGGTGTGCCTGCTCGTTAAGAAACGCGGAAGAGGTCCCTAAATACCCTGGGAGGTTTGGTATACCAACGGTCACAACGAAACGCGACGCTTGTCGGCGTGTGTGGGTAGTTCTTGTAAGAAACAACTTCACAAGACTTCACAAAAAAGTCGCTCGAAACTCCATTTCCTAAAAAATTCTTCGACCCCCGGTAACGTTGAACAGCAGAAATCCAAATTTTTGCGTAAAAAAATTCTCATGACGTCAGAAAATGGACAAATGTTTGATTCTGAGGCGAAATGAAAAGCGTACGGATGAAAATTTTTCTTTGATACCGCTTCGGAAAATTAGAACGATACAATGAAAACTTGAGCAGCGATAAACTATTTCCAGTACCATGTTTTGAATGCCTAATTTCAGAAGCAATCACACCCTCAACCGCAGTTAAGAATTTACCGTCATCATAATGCACTTTTTCCAATGATGCTCGTAGCACATAATGCAGAGTATTATAGTCAGTTGAAGGCCGAAAGCCAAATTTAGTCGAATTTTACTGATAAGATTGAAGCTGAAAGCCAGCTTTAATTGAATCCTCCTAAGTCAAAAAAAGAAAATTTTTTAGCGAGGAACCCGCTATCCGTTTTATTAGGGGGATTGTATCCTCAGTAAACGTCTGCGTCCGGGAGTTTCTGTGAACTGCGTGACGTGACGTATGACGTTATCAATGACCTTGACCTACTTAAGGGACTTGAATAAAATTCCAATTCCAGCCGGGATGCTTTATGACGTCATCAATGACATTGACCTTGACCTACTTTAGAAACTGGGAAAAATTTCAATTTCCTTCCTTACATCACGCCTAGCATGCAGTATACTGAGAAGAGCCCAGCCAACTCATTTTCTGAGGGCGCATACTACAGCAACAAGTGAGCTCTCTAAAAGTCACTGGCTTAAAATATTTTAAACTATACTTATCCATGAAGGCTGCGAGTGAGCTCCCAACAGCCACTAGCTCCTGAGAAAGAAGCCATCAGCGGCCCCAAAAAGTTATTAGCTTAAAATTTTCTATACTTGATACTAAGATTGTACTAGTCTTGAAATATGCAAAACTGGACCTATAGTAGATCACGAGAAAGAGCGAACAAGTGGAGTGAGTGAGCCATCCAAAAGCCACTGGCAACCTCCAAAAGCTATTAGCCTAAAAATTTTTATATCAGTTTTGCCCTAGGATTATACTAGTTTTAAAATATTCTACTGCAAGTGAGTCCTCCAAAAGCCACTAACGGCCCCCAAAAGCTATTTGCTCGAAATTTTTTATACTAGAATTATGCTAGTCTTGGATCACAAAAAGGAGCAAACGAGCGGAGCAAAGGAGCCTCCAAAATCTATTGGCTTAATATTTTCTAAAGTAGACCTATACTAGATCAATGAGGGGAGCGGACAAGTGGGGCAAGTGAGCTCAACAAAAGCTATCACCTTTAAATATTCTACACTGGACCTATACTAGATTTGTGAGTGAGCTTCCCAAAAGCCAATAGCTACTGAGAAAGACATAAGACATAATCTTCATTCATTTCGCTATGCCAGAAAAGTTTTTTTTGTCAACCTAAAACCAATGTTCTGTTGGGTAGATTTCAAGTCAATTTGTTAACAGGGAACCTGTTTTATCAGGGGGTCTTTTTGGAAAATGTGTCTGGCGTCCGACGTCCGGCATTTAGCGTCTGGCGTCTGGGAGGCAATTTCCTTACTTAGGTATGATCTTGGGACTTGGAAAATTTTTAAGCTCCCCTTCATATCATTTCTAAGTCCCTTTCCTACCCCCTCTACCTTGAGGGTTCTTACCTAATTATGACCTTGGGACTTGGAAAATTTTTGACCTCCTCCTCTTATTACTATTGCTCAAAGATCAAAATTTTTTCAAGTCCCTTTCCTATGCCCTTTACCTTGAGGTCAGTTTTGTTCCTAAGTCCCCTCCTATTTAATTATATACTAGTATAAAGCTACTATACTACAAGGAGGGGTCCCAGAATACAAATTGCTAGGCACATCAATATTCCAGTTATACAGCCATAATCACCTATGACCTTGGGACTTGGAAAATTTTTGAGCTCCCCCTCCTATCATCTATAGCTAAAAGATTCAAGTTATACTAGTATGAAGCTAGTACATATAATAAAGGAGGACTTCTAGCTTATATTAAAGATAATACAGATTGCTAGATATATTAATATTCCAGTTGTATTAGTATAAAGCTAGTATAATAGTGAAAAATACACATTGTTTTTCTAGCGCATTTTTTCATTGAACAGACAACGGATTTTCCAACCGCAAAACTCATAAAACAGGTTCCCTGCATCCCCTCATTTAACTCAGTTAAAGAAACCGTGAGTTTTGTATAGTCAAGTATCATGTAATGGAGGCTAAGATTTAGTGCTATAATTCTAAATCTACAAGTATGACATCATCAGCTGTGACCCAGAGGCCTAGTACCTATAAGAAAGACTTTGGTAGTAACTCTTTTAGGCGTTGTATAATGAAGACTGTTGGGAGACTCAAGAGCAGAGCAAATGATCCAGCAGAGAACGGAAGAGATTAAGAAAGAGAGAGAGAGAGCTCAAGCTGACCAGTGACCAGAGCTGATAAGCAGAAACCAAAGGAACCGGATCCTGCAATCAGATTCTAGAACCGGAACCAGGTGTCAGTAATTGGGTTCTAGAACCGGATCCCCCCCCCCCAAAAAAAAAAACTGAATCTCTCAAAAAGTGCCAAAATTTGATAAGTACTTTGAGCCTTTTCAGCTTGCTTTCATTCGGCTATAGTGGCAGCGCCCAGCGACGCTCTATACCTTGAGACCAGGGCTGATGACTGGAACAAAATACGGTTACAGGAACAGGTTCTCCTCCTATATTTACCAGACTCTGGATTCGGAACCCAGAGGACTGAGTCTTGCAATCGAGTTCTGAAGCCGGGACCTGAAGAAACTGAATCCCTTATTTGGATCTATAACCTGTACGAAAGAAACTGGATCTTGGCTATGGGATGTAGAAGCAGAACCAGAAGGAACCAGATCCCAAGTCCAAAAACTTCTAAAATTGGAATTGTTGAAAGGAGGACACTGTTTTCACGTCATTAAGCGTCATAATCATCCACGATGGCTGCCTATGACGTCATCATCAAGATCTGTGAGGTCATCAGCATTCATAACTTTGCTTAAGAGCGGAGTGAGTGATCACAAGAATAGAAGAGAGTAAGGTAGACAGATAGCCTGAGCTGATGACATTATGAATAGTGATGACGTCACAGACAGTCATCAGGGATGATTATATTTGTTGTTCTCAATTGATGAGCGCTAGTTGTCTCTAAATTGCTCTTCAATTGACGTCTATCTTGAGTCAATTTCATGTCAGCTTCTCAAAATTTTTAGACCTGAAACTGCAAGCTTTGTTGGGTCAATCGCAAGTGAATTTCTATTATGGTTCTCTGGTAAGGTGCGCTATTTGACTTTAACTTGACCTCAAATTGAGATCCATCTGGAGTTGATGTTGAGTCAAATCCTCTGAATTTTTCTATCAACCTAAAATCGCCTGCTTTGTTGCGTCGAACAACAGTCGATTTTCAGTTTTACACAAATGTTAGCTGGTCGACTTTGATTGGACCTCAACGATGCCCAGTCCGCTTCTTGAAGTATGTATTCTGAGTGTTTGATGACTTTGCTACTCGCAGATCAAAAACGTAATTATAATTATAAAACGAGGACCACTATAAAGATCTTGATTATGCTTAACTAGAGCAGGGATAGTTGAATCGACGCTATGCTATGCAATGTCGTCGTAGATTTTCAGTCGATATCGATTCATTTTGGATCGATTTGCAACCGCCACTGAGCGAGACCCGATTTTGAGTGGACTTTCAGTCGAAACAGCGAGTTGATTCGGAGTCGACGCGGTTTATCGGGGTTCTTAATGTAATCGTTTCTTATAGACCCAACTGAGCAACTAAATATTTTCAACTTGGGTGATTCGCTATTAAATTACCATCAAAAAGACCATAAATTTGAGCACAATTATAACATCTTACCTCGCCGCCCGGAAATATAAAATTCAGCTATCACTTCTATAAGTATCTCAAGTAAATCTCATCAAGCTAAATTCTTACCTGCAACAAAAAGAATAAAACCAATATGGAATTAGTTTACCAAAATAAAAATATGTAAATCTGTCTATAAAAAGCTTGCACTCATGATTGAACCATTGCTGATTTTGAATACTGATTAATGCACAATCTAATCTTGTTTTAGTATACTTTGATTTATACTTTTGATCACCTTACTCAGAATGGTCATTGGACAATATATCAAAAGTCTTTTTAAATTAAATTACCGTTTCTTGCATTCTAGATTGAAAGGTATCTGTCAACTTCAAAATAAGCAAATGACATTATGGACAGAAAAATGTCCAGGATGTAGGTCAATTTCCACATCAATCCACGGATTAGGATGAACTTTCTCCTTGAGGATAGAAATTTTTGGACTGGGCAAGAGATCGAAGTAAAAAAATAGAAAATACGGATTTCTATTGTTCTGCCAATAACGATTTCCGAACCATGCACCTCTGAATCGGACTCAACCGCTGGACCAGCGGCGCTAAAAAAATATCATTGTAATTAAACTCTATTATAACGGATATAGGATTGCATCTTTGGACGTTAGGTACAAATACATGCGACGAAATTAAAGGAGAATCGCGTTGTAAGATCAAGGTCAATTTACTTCCACCCAAAAATCTTATTAGAACAAGTTCCATATAGTGGAAGGTGCGTGATTCAAGCCTCAGTACTGACAAGGAAGAAATAAATGAATTTTCAATTTCTTTTTTCGATAACTCATGGTAAACTATGTCCAATCTGAAAATTCTTGACAAGTTACCCTCTCCTGGCAATTCTGGGCGGTTCTTTGCGGCTATGTGAGGCCCTCCTTTCACAAGCTCAAGTTGAAGTATAGCGATATTTTTGGCACCGCTGGTGACCGAGTGACCTGAGTTGCGGACTATTGTGGAGTGTGGTTCAAACTTCGCTTCTAGCAGGGTAGAAAATATCCGTATTTGCAACTTTCTTATTTTCACAAAAGCTTTTTTTTTTTCAGATGATTCGATACAATATTTTGCAACGATACCTCCTCTATTAGAGAAGATGTGACCTCTCTCCCTTCCTCCAATGCGTCCGTTAATCACGCAACGCGATTTAAACAATTCTTATGCAAGATTTTGTGAGATTTGACTTGATTTTCTTCCCGAATCATTTCCACTATCTCCCTTTAAATCTTTGAAACCTGCGTACATCTGGTTCATTTGATTGAGTTATGCTCAAAGCAAAACATAATCTGCTCAGCAATCTTCATTAAATAGCAGAAACACGTTTTACTCGGTGTGACTCAGTTTTTCTTGCGGCACATAATATTCTAGAATGTTTCTGTAGAAAAAAAATAACGTAATATTTTCTGACCCCTCCCCTTCCTCAGAAGTTCAACAATCCAAATTATGAATGCACGTTCCCGGACAAGAAACATAGTGGGTAATGAACGGCTAATTATAAGAATAACAATGAAAATGAACAATATTCCTACTCACGGGGTCAGTTTTGCTGTTAAAACTGTTTTTTGAGCTCATTAAAAAAATGTGTCGAGCAGAGAAATCGGGAAAACCTTACACAATTAGCATAGCCTGGTTTTATTGTTCTGATTTAAATACTCGTTCAAAAGAAGACCGAAGTACTTAGTTTACGTGTAACTTTTTGTAAAAATAGACTAAACCACGAGAGTAGTCCTCTTTTTAATCTTCACAGCATTAAATTACAGTTCATTTCGCGATACGACACGAACTTCACGTGTATTCAGGCACTTATACAGCACTTCCACACTCAAGATATCATTAGCGAGCCTCTGTAAAATGGAGAAAACGTTGTTGTCACGATAACGGCTTGTATAAGGGATTTTTTGTAATAAAGAACGTATATAATACCGCACCAGAATTCGGTTGAAATTACTTGAAATTCCTTAGTAAGTAGACGAGTCTCTTGAGCCCACATAGGTGAATCTTTTCCCAATTAAAAATGAAAATAAAGTACTTTGTACGCAATTACAGTCAATCCCCACTTTCGGATGAAGAAAAAAAACTCGGGTCAAGCTTAGAGCCTCGCGAATTTGATTGACTACGGAGGGGACAAAAAATAAGGTAATGTATCGTAAGCGTTTTTACACAATAAAGCTTGACGAGTCGGTTAACTCTGCTTTATCGTCAACAGAAGACACGAGAAAATCGCTTGTAAGAGTATCGAAACGAAAAACGGTAGTTAGATAGGCAACCAGGCGAAACCCGAGAAAAAATAACGATACGAGTATGATGTTGAAAAGGTTCCGTAGCCGCCTTTTTTTCTCTCGCTTCTCTCTAGGACGATGTTATTCACGTATGAACATTTTTTTTTCTCCGCAGTTTTGGCGGATCAGTTATAAATAAGAAGCGAATACGTACAAATGTAGGTTTTTTTTTCTGCGCACTATTATCAGATTTAATTTGTCATCGGTGCTCATTTTTTGCTTTTATTATCTTCATCGCGTACTCTCCGCTTCGGATTTTATCACTCTTCACTCATCGTATTTATCGAGTAATTGGAAAAATAACGAACACGGGGAAAAAACCCATTCCATTACAGTCGTATACGTACGAGTATTATGAAAAATACCGTAACGAAGTGTCTGTCTCTCTCTCTATATATACATATATTTTTTTGTTTCCTACATTTTTATATTTCATTAGCGAGGCTCGAGATTTGCTAGTGACAACAGTACGCGTGAACGCTCGATTTATTTCGAATCCGGGTGGATATTATTCGTACTCCGAACACTATCATCGAAATGGATTTTGTTTATTCACTTAATGCCGAGTGTACTCGAATTTGAGGGCTGTTATAAGGACCATCGCATTTACGACATCCTGTACACACGTTTCGGACAGTTTATTTTTGAGAGAAGTAAGGGTCTTTCCCGGCTGTATTTGACATGAATTCTTTTACGTACACCTTTTAATGCATTCGAGGACAGATTCTACCAAATACGCCCGCTAGTTTATTTACGCAGAGATAGAGGGAGAAAGGCTTCTAAAGTGTAACTCAACGTAACATAAACTTAATAGTATAGAGTCGTATTGACGAACTGAAATCATGTCCTATAGCTTCTGTTAAAGACGAATGATAATAAATTTAGATATGGATAGAGCATATTCTTGGGGTGTGTAGCCTAAATCCGAAATTGACACTAGTGATGGGCGATATTCGACAGTTTCATGCTAAAGATGGCCCCAATATTTTTGATTGTTTGGCTAAGGAACGTCGATCAGGAGAAAAGTACCTATACTACCCGTGGGATAGATACCTTTCTCATAATCTTTTTTTTTTTTAAAGAAGCCCGTCAAAGAATGTATTTTAGGGTTACCAGATAATGGACACGACCGGGACGTGGTATCACACCCTCTGTACAACTGATACCTCCTGACTGATCTATAATACATTGAACTAGGCTTCCTTTCGTTCTTTCAAATGTGTTATCAGTAAATTCCCAACAATTTTGTGATTTTGATAAGAAAAAAAATTTTTAAACTATCGACGATACTATCACCGTTGTTTTTTCACAAAACTGTCGTTTTCCCAATATAGTTTTTTTCCAAAAATTATCGATAGTATCAATAGTAAGTACATCGATAGTTCCCAACACCAATACACACTTCATGAGCAGATTGTAATTTATCTTCATCAGCCTAAAAAAGAACAATTCACATTAGTCTTCCTCTTGTGTGATACCTCAATAGTTCCCGCGTCCCCTCAAACAAACATGCGACTGTAGGCAGCGTTGTTGATAACACTACAAAAAAAAAAATTGAAAACCGCATGAACGAGATTATTCAATTCTAAAAGTATTTTCGACGCTGATCACGATGCCGTTGTTTGTTTTTCACAATTTGGTCCAGTTCTCGAGAAATTATCAAATCAAATTCCCGCGATTTGTTGCAACGCGCATGTCCGTTCACTGTCTTGCAAAATTTGATAACTGGTAAACTGGGTAACATAAGCCGCGCGTTTGCAATGAATCGCGGGACTTTGATTTGATAATTTCTCGAGAACTGAACCAAATTGTGAAAAACGGACAACGGCATCGTGATAAGCGTTGAAAATACTTCTAGAATCGTATAATCTCGTTCATGCGGTTTTCAATTCTTTTTTTTTTTTTTTTTTTTTGTGTATAGTGTACCTAATTGAAAGGAGCGAGCCGCATGAGCAAGCACTATCTTTGTCATTATTGAAGATAAAGTACTAGTTGCTTCTTACTTGACTTTTCATCAGTATAATAAATAAAATGAACAAAGATGAAGGTTACATCAATGTTCTTTCTTTCATAACATCGAAGCGCATCATGTAGGTAGGTAAAAGGAGATAATACGTCTACATCGCAATACCATTGACTTTCAGACCACAAAAAGTAACCGCGCGCGCTACACTACATCACACCTTGACACACTCGTTCAATTTCGTTCTTTTCATTTTTGATATAAAATCTCTTGAATGATTCTTAGTAATTTGATGAATACTGAAAATCTTCCATTTGTACGGCCGTGTTAAACTCCCCGGCAGATACTTAGCTATATGTAGTACGTTGGTGGTACGTACGTGCATACAACACAATACACAATTCCCCGTTTTTCTCATCAAAATGACCTTCAAATTCTGAGAGCGGTCAATTCTACAAGGAAGATCATAGAAATAACTAGGTACTATAGAAATAACAAACGATTACCTCGCGTTCATTCCCGGAATTTTGTTTCACTTCCTCCCAAGCCTATCAAACGCACCGACTTCGATAGACGTGTTTACTATAGAACTGACTTTGCTTCTCCAACCAAATATGCTTCCTTCAAGAGCAATTCATACATACTGTAGGTTAGAAAGAATGACGAGTTGTAAACTAAATTGATGAACATTGTCTTTCAATCGTTAAAATAACGAGGATCATCGCGTTGAATTCCGAAATTTTTACGCCTGGAACTTTCACACTGACTGGATTTTCTGATGTACAGTACCACCAATCATACAAGGATCTAATAGAGACGTTCGTTCGGGCTGATGGTTATCCTTTGTTTTTAGAGTATTTTGGGTAGGCCCTTCAACTAGATAGGAGAAGATCAAAACGTATTGAAATCATCCATCATTTCAGCATTTTCTTCCTAGACAGTGAGTTACAAACTTGAACGATGTCTCTTGAAATGTTTTCAACAATTTGTCAAATTCTTCCAAATACACGATCGTAATTAATAACTCTTCGCCACACTCACCTTTCAGCTAGTTGACGATATCCACTTGTAATTTATTCAGACCAGTCTTTCAACTCGATTCTTTTGTTGCAACACCGATTTTCAAATCATTTTCACGAAAAACTTCAGGCCAAAACACTGATCAGACCCGGACGGAGAACCGTTTACGTTAGAATTAACACTGATTGAATTGTTTTAACGAACGCATTTCAATTATTACGGCCAACAACAGATATTACGAACATAATTTTAATTAAGTATTACCGCAGCATACAATCTTCGAACATAGAGATACCGTACAATACGAGCAATATAGCGGAGGTAGTCTTCAAACTAAGGAATGACTAATGAGTAATGAATCACTATGATTATTCAAACAGAATACTGATAAACATGCAAGTTATTGAACAGACCTTAGGCATGGCCGTCCCTTGAGACGATCATAGTAAAGAATGTTAGACCAGACACCCCATTGGGAGTGTTCGCGCGAAAGAGTCGCGCTCTACAATTTTGATGGCGATGAAATGTTGAACTACCTATACCTATACTGTTATTGTGCATTTCTCAGATTGAAATGAAAACGGTCTCACCTGAACTGAAAGATAAACTCTTAATCATGCGAATTTCATTCTCTTCAATTTTTTTGATAGAAGCTTTTGTTTCAAAGATATTTCAAAAATATGAAAAAATATGATTGAATGGTTGAGTAGAAAAAGGGCCTCAACGCAAAAAGTAGTATTTGAGAAAAATGCATTTGAAAATTTAGCCTCACAGAAATGCTATAAAGAAAGACTCTTGTCATGAAAATTGGTAGGTTTGTAGAAGGATGTTCAATCTGCAAAGAAAATTAGTTAAAATTACCCAAGAGTACCTAGCTGCCTGCCTAGACAGGTAGAGTGTTTCTCAACCACCACTAGAGTGCGTCATAGTCTATAATATTGGGGCCCTTTGCAATGGACCGTTTTTTTGTGACGTCACTCATTGCCAACTCCCCACCAACAATGCGCGAACACTTGCAAACACACTTCAAAAACCCTTGAATAAGATTGATTGTATTGTTCTTGGTTCTACCACAATATTGATTCTCATAAGAAATACACTGGAACAAATTGAAAAATTAGGAATAAATTAGCAATTACGTGTTTATATTCAGATGCAGGAAGTTCTCAAGTATTTGAAAACATATCTGCGGTTCTTTATTCATTTCTGGTTTTCATATCTGAACGTAAAATTGAAACGTTAAACGTTCCTATGTATTTCTTATGGAGCATTTGTTTGCTTACAAACCAAGTTGGTAATTTAGGGTAAGATTGACAATTTTGACGGGCTATAGGGTACGTTGGAGTAAACAGATGTGGAGCTTGTGACGTCACAAAAAAACGGTCTATTATTGATTTTTCATACATTCTATAGCAATTCTTTTAGTTTTGGATCTCAACAGGAATGAAATTAATGAAATTGTCAGAAGTATGATGTACATTATCATGAAAAGGAGTACCCTTCTTGTTGGTTATGCATATAAGGCCCCTAATTATGACTAAGATGTATACCTCTATTGTTGTATTATGTTCTACGCCTTTGCCGGTTCATACTTACTTACAATAAGGAAATATTATATAGGATGGGTATGCGCAAGTGATAAGAAGAGGACTGTCGCTATGTTGATAAAGTCACAAGAGGAGCAGTTTCAAGAGGTTTCATGAGTGCCGTGAGAAAAATTTAAATCTCAAACATTGAATTTTGGTTGATTAGATAGATTTTTCATGAATAGAAGCAAAAAAATAAGCCAGTTTCACTTTAATTCTTGTATTTGATGATTGATGATTAAAATTCCCTCAGGATACTACTTGGATTGCTCCTCCATCAGCATCAACATTATCAGCATGGTGACGGACCAATCTTATCACTTGCACATATACCTATCTTATACAATTAATACGGTCCAAAACGTTACGGCTAGACATATTGCAAGATACTCAATAAAGAGTAACAAAATCAAAATTGTTACAAAGACCGCAGATATACAAAGGAAAATGCAAGATCTTTTGGTTAATAAACCATCATTGGGCAAAGATAGAAAGATCTTGCGTCTTCCTTTGTATATCTGCGGTCTTTGTAACAATTTTGATTTTGTTACTCTTTTAAGTATCTTACAACCTATCTTATACAGTTCCTTACTAACAAATGTCTGTATCTCTGTAAGTACTAATAATCTTGTTAGTTGATAAAAATATTATTCTTAGATTATATAATTAAAGATCTAATTATTCTGATATGAATCATCTTTAAATACAAAACCTGTGCGCACTTGCAAAGATTTACCTGCAGTAACAATGGGTATTTTTGAGAATAAAATGGCCATGCGCCATTTTACCAAACTTAACAAAATCCCTAGTTACATTAACCCACATAAATTTGAAAAAACTAGTAAGTATCTTTCACTCTGTTAGAGTCTAGAAGTTCTCAGTTTTTGTTGAAGAAAAAAGTGCAATTACCACCATTTCAAATTTTTACTACTGATGTACCTATGAGCCTTGAATCATGGTATAGATCCTACACTTCATTCTGCACTCTCTCATTAGCGGAAACAGACCTGGGATTTTGGGGGAGCTATATTGCCCGCTCCCCTCAGGAGACCTGCCCCGCCCCTCACTGCTTTGGCATGTTTTGTAAATTTTGGGGGATAATTTTAGTTTTGAGGGGGCTTATCCCCCCCCCCTATTTCCACCAGTGACTCTCTATAGATATCACAATGATTTAAAATTTTTACCAGGTGATAAGGAAAAAGTACTGAACATCAGCAAAAATTAAAAAGGGCCCTAAATCAAAATAGGGCCTTTTTTTTACCCAACCATTCATTTTGTATTTAGCATTGCGTTCTTATGAAAAAACAAGTTCAATCACAATTCCTAGTAGCGCGCCACTGTAAGGAACAGTTCAAATCCAGTATAAGCATTCAATTCCTCTCTCACTTTTATTGAACACTCTGTCTTCCAACATTATTGTCAATCATTATTGATCTACAATCAACAAGGCATGAAGAAATTAGACACCAATTTGATGGGGAAAAGACCCTTTCCAAGAAGTGCAAGAGACTGTTTTGTCCTGATTGTATAAAAAGAAAATACAGAAATCAGGCTAGTCAGTGCTACAGCAAAGTATTGCAGCCAAAGATTTCAGCCTCGGACAACTGTACTCAAAAAATATGGCTGTTCATCAAGAGAATTGGAGCTTTGTTTCAATTGTGAAAGATACCTATCCTCCAGCTGGTATTCTCATTGACTTAATGACTTTGCAGGCTTCAATACTGAACCGCTGTATTTCTGTCTGTGACTTGATTAAATACAAGATTATTAGAACATCCCACCGCTATTAATCGCATATTGTTTGATAGTCAATGATGGTTTGTAGAGTTTCATGAAGATACGTATAGGCCTACGTTTTAAATAACTATATAGGCCTATAATAAACTTACCCTTTCCTCTTGTTGTTTTAATTTGTAACATATCACTAACAAAGTCCATAAAATATTGAACTGCTAGCTCTGACTTTGTTCTTGTTACTTATATCCAAGAAAAAAAAAAACTCATACCGTTGGTTTCCTCATCCTGAGCACAGGAAACTGAAATGAAAATAGGTAGGCCTAATTAAGTTTCCAATTTGTGATAAGCCTAGGCTAATCTGTCTTACAAATTTGTTTGAAAGAAAAAAAAAAAAAAAAAAAAAAAAAAAAAAAACGGAAATTAGGTATTACATTAGGTATACAGTTTATGTTGATCTGTTTTTTGATTTTTGAGTGTCTGTGGGTGAGATTGATGGTAAAATAAGAAGACACCTATACCGGTGTTGACTAGATGATTGAGAAGATAGAAGTGAAACAATTTTATTCATTTGTTTTTCAAAAATGAATACAGCCTAGTTATTTGCTGCGGGAACATGACGAATTATTCAATCACTTAATTTGTAGTGAGTTATTTAATTAGTTGGGTAGAAAGTTAGATAGATTTTTTTTTTTTCTTTTCTCTAACAAACTTATATATTAATGTATGTTGTGTTGAGTTGTAAAAGTTTGTTGAGGTAAAACAGTTAGATGTAATGGAAGATAGAAAATTCAAAACAGCTTCACAACGTAACTTGAAGAGGGCAAACGAAATAAAAAAGAAAACTGAAGACTTGGCAAATGTAATTCATACAGAATTTGAAGAATAATATGGTCTATTTTCTCGGATGAAAGATTTTGGAAAAAATTACAAAGGCTTTAAATAATCGTCAAGAAAAAGTTTTTATACATGACAAAAGATATAAATACAAGAATACTACTTCAAAAACTTCTAAGAAAGCAGGTAGGTAAATCCGGAAAAATCACAGAAGGTGAGTAAAATAATAATGAACGTTAGGTACTTGGTTTCGAAGATTTTTTTTTGTGGCTGATTTAACGTACTTATGCGTTCATTCAAAACAGACTTTGTAGCTGTCACCAGCTCTGCTGTTCAAAAGGAACTGGACGTACCAGCATAACCACTATTTGCGGAAAAGAATCCTTTCCTCTTGGCAAAAATACCCTGTTTTGCTGATCGCTGATGTGCAGATACGTTTATTAAATTTTGTAAGGCAGAGCTCTTTATCGATTTTTTTTTTTTTTTTCAATAGTAAGTTCTCTCTTTTTCAATCGTTATTGGTGTGTTTAATTAAAACAAAATCGGATTTTGTCGCGCATTTTTTTGTCCGATCTAATAATAACCATTGCAAAATTTTTATCAAGCTAATGATGATGTTTCAGCAATAATCGGTGAGTATACAAAACATTTTTATGTATTATAGAGAGGCCGATGAAGTAGAAAAGTCGTCGCAAGTACAAATATAGGTATTATCATTTTAGAATCAATTTTGCGCAATCCTTTTGGATAAACATTAATAAAAAGAATCGAAACAGCTACAAGAGAATATTTCCGTTCGAAAATACGACGATTGTCTATCGTTTTGGACAAGACAAGTGAGTTCGGGAAAACTTTCTGACGTCAAAGACGCTCATCTTATACGTTATTGTCATTATTATTAGTTTGTTGAGTATTGACAACTGTTGATATTTCCTGTTTCATCTGTTATTTGTTCCCGCTCAGAGAAAAATACATTTTATTTTTCTCAACTCTAATATGAGGACATTTAATTTCAATTTAGAGAGATAATATTATCAAGTAGATTGTATTTCTTTATATCTCTTTTTTTTGAAATGAAATTCTTATCTTAAACGGTAAGAAGACTTGTATATTTTTTGATACCTAAATGGTCTTCGAAATCGTCTCCTATGCGAGAAGTCACGTAATCTAACCTACCGAAAAAGAGTAGAAATTTGTGTTCTTTCTATTTATTCGAAAATAGTAGTTTTAAATTTCAGTTGGACGTTCAAAAAAGTATCTTCGTAAAGCGTAATGTTATAAATTCATGATGAGGGTTCAAAAGAAGGAACAATTTAGAAAAAAAATGTGTTTCTGCCCGGGCTCGAACCGGGGACCTTCCGCGTGTGAGGCGGACGTGATAACCACTACACTACAGAAACCTTGTTCCAGATACTTGTTATTTTTCAGGTCAGATCGAATAGACGTCTTCTGTATTCACTTGATATTGACGTTTTTTTTTTTTTTTTCGTTTTTACGAGTACCTATGTATTTTTGTTTTGAAAATGCTTTCACTAATTTTAGTCGCGAGTTGAAAAACTGACTGGTAAAAATTCTAGAACACAAACAAAAAATAATATAAGAGTAGTTTGTAGATGATTTGAAGACATTTTTCCATAATCGATTAGAATTGATTATTTGGATAAAATTCCGCTCCCGAGGCGTACTACTGTATAGATCGGAAATCGAAATCCCGTTGAACATTTGATGTCCTCCTGAAAGAAACACCTCCCTGAAAAATCTCTTTCCATAGATCGACAGATCATACCTCCAAACACAAATAGGCTCCTCTCTTTTTCGCAAAATGCGTTCACGTAGCTGGTAAAAGCTAATAAATTTTCAAATCCTTTGCAGTTCCAGTGATGAGGGTACGCACACACCGAAAAGCATTGAAACACTGGTCATGTCGTCGAAGTTGGCAAACACTCCCTCATAATATCGAATGAGAGCAAATGGAAGCTAATGTCGAAACGTATATTTAAGGCGGAATAAGAGTGGTAAAGTTCGCGAGTCTGCCGAACAGTGATAAAACTACAGCACTATTATAAGAAGATATTCGTCCCGAAAATTTTATAGCCGCTTCAATCGAGTGAAATAGTCGTAGGCAGCGTCGCGGCGACATCGAATTATTCAGTACGAGAAAGTTTTAGTAACACTCTGTTCTATTTACAAGGATGAAAAGAAAATTCTTCTCCGGATACAGCGAACTTCTCTATCTCCGAGATACAACTTACTCGACTCGTAGGTACCTTTTTTCGTCCTCTTAGTTCGTCACGAAAGGCATATGAGAATTGGGTCGCGAATTTACAGAAAAAAATCCTTCTCGTAATCTTTCTTCATTATTTTTGGACTGAACTCAACTAATATTATTAGAGAGAGAGTTTTTAAAAGTTTTACTTTGATGTTTCCGTTTCTTGTAAGCAAACACGAAAGTTATCACGAGAGATTTCACGATAAAATACCAAATATAAAATATTTTTATCCTCGACTTTGCTGATGGAGTCATTCAAAATTCACCTTATTTTGGTAGAAAATCTCTCACAAGAAAGTCTTCACTAACCTGGCTTCGGCCATCCCGGTCATTAGTTTTGTATTTATAAGCTGCTCTTCTACAATGTCTTAGAAAATAAAGCTCTTGGGCGAAAGATGAAGCTCGATTAGTTTTACTCTAATTAATAAGAACGAATAATATTTTTTTTTTGAACTCCCCCTCCACAAAGAGCAGTCCACTCTTTGATCCCACCCGAGACTGTCATTTGGGAAAAAGGGATGTTGTAATTAAATAATGACGCTGTATACTTCTTTTTCTTATTTTACGAGAGAAAAATTCACAGAAAACGAAGATCAAAGAGAAACATTATGTTCTAGGTATATCAAAAATGAAGACCTCACTTAATGATGCGCCTTGCTCGTGTAATAGTAATCGTTTCCAAAAACTTCATCAAGCTTTCTCCTCTTCTCCAGTCGCGAAAGATAAACGACTACGAAGGAAGATACGAAAAAGCGAAAACCACGCTGTCGAAGCTTTTTAGAAAAGTGTACGTACGCCACCGTAGTTTTGTAATCAAAATTTTACAGCCCCACTAATTACATTATTGAACGATTAAAAACATCGAATTAATTAACGCGATACGACCATTTTGAAACAGTTTACAACCGACGGTCGTAAAAATTCCTATTTTCAACCATAAAAACGTCTTGTTATACACAGCCTGTATTATCATCGAGCACTCTTCTCGTCCATCAAACATTCATAATACGACCGACGAAATTAATTTTCGTCGTCGTTAATGGATAATTATTGATGTAATTTTCCCGTATATAAGCGATCTCCGTATTTGAGAAAATCACAGGAATGATTTTCAACCGACTGTAGAAATTTTGAGTGCGTACTGCGAGTGAAAATATAATTTGGAAATGTAAAGGCTGCTGTACGATAATTGTGGAGTGCAATCAAACAAATTGTGAGCTGCCTCCATAGGGCGTATCAAGAGGGAAGGAGTTACGTAAGAAATTTGCTTCAAAGACCATCAAAATTGCAGGAAAGACCTCTCCCCAAGAAAATCTGTTGGCTACGCCACTGGCTCTCTCAATTTCGAGTATGTTCTGCATTCACCATTTTTTTTTTTTGTATTGTCCTCCTCTATTCTTCTACAACCCCACTCCAGACCACCTTTTGAATGTCGTTTGACCATTACCCTAAAATTGACTCTTACAACTTACGAACCCACTGAAAGGTCAGATATGCCCTAAATTTTCCTCGCCTGAAAACAGATAATGAGCCAAACAGTAAGAAGCGTCCTTCTCATATCCGCGAATAAAATGGATATATTCTCTCATTTCAAAAGCGCGAAGTGGAGGCTCTACTAGAGCGTAAGCCAAAACCAATTTAAGTTGACGCTACTCGAATATATGACTCTGTCCGCCACCAACAAGATGGATTACGAAACGTTAAAAACCGATGTTCCGTAAAAGCGTATTACGTGTACGAGCGGGTGGCGGAGCGGAGCTCGCGGGGTGTATTTGCACCTCGAAATTACGCCGCGCCGGAAAACTTTTTCGCGTATACGTGTATACCGGGACACGAAAGTTCGGCTGCGTAAAAAATGCAACGGATCGCGTATTTTAAAACTCGCTAACGAGTGTTTTTGGCAAACAAATATCGGTTTGCGGAATGACGGAACCCGCTCATCATCCGGGGCGAATAAGTTGTCGACGAAAACAGGAAGGTCGACAGGCTCACAGGGTCGAGTAAGTGATAATCCATGGCTCCGTTCGCTCGGACGGATACTCGTTTTTCAAGGCACATATGGGTGATGATGAATTGTATCGAAAGAAAACGTTTCACCGATTAATCCTCGTGAGAGACGAGATATCTCAATTTTGAATTCCCCTCTTGCTACCTTTGGAGTGACGAGAAACGGATTTCCTACTCAAGTAAATTTCGCGTAACTGATATTGAACATGTGAAAATAGCTAGAAGAGTGGCTCGTATCGTGGACGACAAAATTAGAGACGGAAAAAAACCTTTTAAAATTAATTAATTACAAAATTTCGGCTTCTTACAATGGAAACTCGTTAATTAATAAAGGGAGGGAGAGAGAGAGAAAAAAAAAGAAGGCAAGAATTTCAATATTGTGGCTGAAAATATTCTTTCGGAGCAGTGCCTCTAAAAGGGCATACGAATTTATTCAACCCTATAGTGGCAGCTTGAAAAGAGTAACATGCGGTATTAATTAATTCGTAACATAACTAACATCGTCTGAATCTCGAGAGACGTTTTTGTCGCTCAGAAGCTATACAATCTCCTACTCTGGAGATTGACTCTTTCACCAAAATTAGAGATTTTTCCGCAGCCGTACCTTTAAAAATCTAGCTCGACAGTGAAGGTAAAATATATTTAGCGAAGGTGTTTTCTAAAAATTGCCTAAAGGAAACCCTGAGGGTAGGCTAACATTCCTAGCAAGCTGGAAAATGATGAAACTATACTCAATGACTTTTAGCTTGGTCAGTTTATACCATAAACAGAATGTAAGAATTGGAAGTGTACTAGTCGGAGGAGGAGAACATTTCGAGGTTGAACAAAATACTAACCTCCCTTCATGTATACGATAATATTAAGTATACTAGTTTAAATATGGCGACTTTTGGAAGGAATTGAATATGCAATAATAGCATATCTATACCCCTACCATGAGATCAATGTAAACCAAGTACCATTACGATAAGAATCAGGCAAATAAGTATGCAATATGATGTAGGGGAAGAGCCCTATATCGACGCGACGCAATGTCGACGAAAACTTCAATAGTGATCGGTTTATTTCCCAGTATCCCTAGAGCTACCGCCATGCAACATATGGGTGATCTCTTGGTCCATTCAAATATCTGTCATGAAGAATTAGCAGAATTTTTCAATTTACTCAATATCTGTCGGTCACCCAACTTTGGCAAATTTGAAGGCAAATTTTTCGGATTTCTCGATGAGGTTGGTATTTGTATCGGTTCTCCTCTGGGTTCCCTCATCTCGGAGGTTTTCATGTCTAAATTTGAGCTCGAACTTTTTTCCTCTGGCCAATTGTTTTTAGGTCATATGCATTATTGGCACAGATACGTCGACAATATGTGTTGTGTACGTGGACCGTTCCCCAAGATCTCCTTTTGGAGTTTCTCAAGTATCTAAATAACCAGTATCCTTTCATTAAAGTCACTTTGGAAATAGGCGGTTCATCCATCAATTTCTTAGACCTGACGATCTCTGATAGCGACGCGATGGCCTCCACCGATATTACAGTCCACGGCAGATACTTCGGCTCTGTTGCTCACAAATTTGTTGGTTTTAATAGCTTTATCCATCGGCTGACCAATACGTATTCCGCTGGGTCAGCTCGCCTTCCAAAGGGAGCTATCGACTATAAAGCACTTTGCCAGAATGAATGAGATCACATTAGATATTGACCTTATGGTTCATAGGAAGTCAACTCGGAAATGCCTCGACTTTACAACCTTCTTCCTCGCAATCTGACCTCAGACAGCAGAAAACGTTGGATAAGGCTCCAGTTTTTGGGGAAGTTCTCTTTTCAATTTGGTCGCGTCCGCCGCCCTTCTGGGTTTTGCCCAACGTATTATAATCTTAATACTGTAAAAAGTCTATTTGTCGAGTTGAAGTACCACATTTCATTGATTGAAAAGAGTGGTGTTTACAGGGGGGGGGGGGGTATCGGGGGTATCGACTGTAATTGAGTTTATAAAGGCGAGAATGGCCGTCAGCTAGAAATTAGAATAGATGAGCACAGGAAAGCGTGGGAAAAAAAGAAATCGGGTACTTCAGCCTTTGCGGACCATCTTATTACCACTGGACATTGTTTTAAAAAGGGATCCGAGGCCTCCATAAAGAGAACTCGTACTTCAAATGTATCGCGCTCGAACATATCAAAATTATTCGTCATCTGAATAACCTCAACTTAAATGTGCCCAACAGGTATACATACCTGATGAGAGGTTGATTGAACTAGTTTATGAGTATATGATTCTCATCGTGATGACTCGCTAGTTCAGTCCTGATTTCCTCGGGTGTTCTTGTTTCCAGCCGGAATTAATCCAGTTGCTTTCACATCCCCGTTGACAATGGGTTTTTAATCGGAAATTGTTGGATGTAGTAGACGACAAAGAGCATTAAATTTTCCCGAAAAGTTCTAACTTGAGTTCCTGACAATTCACCCGTAGCGGTATTCACGGAGCAAGGGGTCAGAAACAGTTAGTAAACTTGAAACGGGCCAGCCCAATCACAAATCCACATGTTTCTCGAGATGCCATTTTTTAGAAACATATATTTTGAAATTGAGGTAGGTACACTGTGGCGAAGGGGTGAATTCGCCATTTATGGCCACTTTCACACTCCATTAAATGTATTTTCAATCCGTGTATGATTCATCTTTTCCAAAGTATTCTGGTAGTCCTTATTGGCTATTCAATGATTGAAATCTTTCAAAACCCATTTTACAGCTAATTTGAGGCATCAGCAAAAGATCGTAGAAGCGGACAACAGGACCATTTCTTATCACTCTTCTTAGCTGGCCAAAGTTGTTTGGTTTCCGAGACTGAGGTGATGATGGTTCAAAAGAGCACATTGATTCAATGTTAAATGTCGATAATTTCAATTCATTTTCATCAAGAGTGACCCCATTTGAAGTCCGACAAAATATCCTTTTCCATTTCTGGTCGCTCTTAAAATCATAATTACAGGATAGTTGACAGAATTGAGATGAAAATGCTAAAATTTTACATTAAATAGATTCAGAAAATGATAATCTTTTTGCGACCATTTGAGGTTGTTTGAAGCTTGGAATTCTTAATTGTGGAAAACCATGTAAACTCAGACAACAATTCAAATTTGGACGCTTCCGTCTAGCTGTAGCCATCCAATTTTTCCATTCGTGGCTACATTCACACCTAATAATGATAAATTTGACCCATGAAGTACATAATTCGACATTCTCTTTTAAATATTAACAGAAATAAAAGTGACCAAAAACGAGATTTTCCCACATTTCTCACTTTTCTTTCGGAAAATTGATTTTAAACACAGATTTCCAGATTTTAGATGAAACCTAACAACAAAAAAAAAATGTCTTTCTTTACTTCAATTTCGATTCATAATGACTTCTCAAAGTCGAAAATTCCTTAAAGTGTCCACAAATGGCGAATGTACCCGATTTGTTAGAATCTACAATTCTTCTGTAATCAGTTACGGCCGCCAATCTGAACGTCTGACGTCATTCAAGCATTTCGCTTCTTGATTTTTTGAACAATTTATTCTCACACATTATGCTCTCATAAGCAGTAATACGTACGAAACACGTAAGATTTCATTCCAGCAATTTTTCAGCAAAATTGTGTCGCGTAGATCAGGTAACTAACGCCTTCCATTGCACAAGGTTATTAATTTTCATGACAAAAATAAGTACAGCATTACGTTTCATTCAATGTAGTCAAGTTGCTAACATTAAGTTCAACGAACGAAGCTTGAGAGAAAAAATTACCCAGAATAATATTACATCATGCGCTTCATGAAAATTGTACAATTACGATACTTCCTGCCTCTCAAGATCTGTATTTTTTCCACTCTTTTTTTCGTCAAACTTTTCTGAATGAGCGTGCATCTATTTTCCAGAACAAAAGAAAAATTTCGCCGCTGTAGTCAAGTACGATGCACTTCGTCGAAAATGCTTCACGTAATAAGCTTTATAATTACTCATATCACGTATTCAAAAATATCAAAAAGTTTACTGCAGTTTAAATCGCATTTTTTGCACTACAAAAGCACGGAACTCTTGTGGGTATTAAGCAATAATAAAAAAGCTCTCATTTGAATTTGGTACGATGAGAAGCTTTACAGACAATTTGAAATCAGATTTCAACATCTACAAAAATATACTTCTCGTAAAGCCCCAAATATCGTAAGTACCGAAGTGTAATGATGGGATGGAAAACGTTTATCTGAAAATATAATACCACGGTTCTGCGAATTTAAATTCTATTTTATGTTATTTGGCTTCGCAATTTTCACAGAGAACAAAAAACGTGCGATTACGCAGACAAAGTGTAGTGCTTCAATGTACGTAGTATGTAGGAATTTTTTGAAAGACTTCCCTTTACTCAGGTGTGGGAACAACGGGTCTCGATGGAAATACAAAAACGAGAACGAAAGTAATCCCGAGCGATGAAGATATATGGGTAGATTGAGCGCAGAAGGGAGGAGGAAGGTTGTACAGCTAGACAAGGACTACAAAAGCCATTTACTCCGTAGCTCACAGCACTGCACGCTTTATAGGGGAAAAGCTTGACGGCCTTTCAAAGAAAATATGTAAATTGAACGTTTTGGTGGTCTACTGTGGTAGGTTTACGTAGACAGAATAGTTTTCAAACTCACACTTTCTTTTTTTCATACACTTTTAAAAATTTGGATGCATCAAATTGATACACGTTCATCGAAGATAAAAGTACTCAATTTCATTCGTTCTCTTAGTTTTCATCGGTTTATTTTTGTACAATTGGTCAAGAAAGAGGAGCTGGAAAATTCATTTTACGAACGCGGAAGACCAAGAAAATTAGTTAACGAGTAAGTTCAAGAGTAATTTCATAACTGAACTGACAAAGGTCCCGTTTTCTCTCATTTATAGTCCATCTGAACTGAGAAAATCTAAATTCAAATTGATCGCAAGAACAAAACTCTTATTTGTCACTACTCGAACCAGCAAGAATGGGAAAAAATCTTCGTCCGCAGGTGGACCAGATGCTGAAATTCAAGACTGAGGGGGCAGACATTACATGATACACTTTTAGAGATCAAAGAACATGATCTTTTGAGTGACTATAGGTTACATTCTTGCTGTAGGTAATGCAGTCCTCCAATAAAATGGAAACAAGAAAAGAAAGAGTACTTATGAAATCTTGCTCTCGAGTTGATCGCGTGATTTTTGTTTTCATTTTATTTTAATGAAATATTCCCAGAAGTTAACCTCGACGTACACCAAACATTGTGTCTTGAACCACGAACGAGAGCAATCTAACCACTCTCCCAGATGTAACATATGACCCTTCAAGCGCAAACTACCGTAAAATCCCTTCGACTTCGTCTGGCAGGTATTACAGCACAGATTACGAAACAACGAACCATTTCACATTCTACGACAATAAATAATAATGACGCGAATTGAGGATACACACTCACTCTATACCGAGGAAAAGAAAAAAACGGAAAATTATAATATGGGCTATTCGTAGTAATAACATGCAGAACACGTAGAAATCATCGCCATCTGCGCTTACTCCCTCTCGTTCTCGTAATTTCGTTTTCCTTCGACTACTGGCTTTTTTTTCTTGTCTATAATATTATGGTCTACTGTTGCTTCTATGTAAATACACATAACAGCTGAAAGTTACTAGGTAAACATACACAAGCGGTTTTCCTCATCGAATTTGCCCACCCTTGCGTCTCATTCCGATATTCTTCGAGTGCAAAAAACTGTATCGTATGAGAATTTTCTTTATCCCCCACCTTCTTCTAAAATACCTAATATCTTTTTTTTTTTTCTCCGATAATGTTAGCGCTAGTGGTGGTCGGTTGAGAATGTATACGCGTGGTCGAGCCCCCGCAAAATTGCCGAAGTTCTCGCCTTGGTTATAATTAGCATCGCGAGCCGACAAATCGATAAAAAACACCACTACAAACAAACTATTTTTCACCCTCGTCATCCGAAATTCTTCTTTATAGTATACTTTTTCCATTTTCCTTTCGTAGGAGCGATAATTTTGGAAGCGACACGTTGACAACGACGACAGGAACATCGTAAATTGTGAATCAACAGAAGGGCGCACTAATAACATACTGTTGGAATTCGAAATCAAAAAATAAATCTTTTTATCTGGAAATCAAAATATATTTAACGAAGGCATGACTTCAGCAGTGAGAAATTATACAATATCATGGGCAAAGCACCACTCCTGTTCCTCCCGAACCACCTTGACATTTTTTCATTCATCAAGATGAATCGTCAATCATGCGAGGAATGAGTAAGACTTGTGGACATCCCTCCATCCCACAAGAATGCGACCGCGAACTTCCTCACAATCACCAACAAAACTTTCTCATTCTTCCCCTCGAACCCTTAGCTGCAATCTTCTCTCTATGAATGAATTCAACCTTAGATATTTGACTCAATCTTGCTAATTTACCTAGTACTTACCACACTATGTACACAGACTCATTAGGAGCGAAATTTTCAATCCATTAATTCTGGTCTACCGACGAATCTAGATCGGGATTCATATTCTGTACAAGACATCAAAACCAATCACCGTTGGAAAAATTCCGCTTCCATTTTGACCATTGTGAGAGGAATCTTTACTACTTTGTCTCTCTGTCTTTCTCAAATTCTTATTATTCTGCTCTCATCTCTTTTGGTCATACAGATACCTCTCTCAGTCAATCAATTCAACGCATTTCCCTTCTGCTCACTCGATTATTTCAAAATAGGATTCCGAGCGGAGCGCAATGTATTTGATCTCACCGCCAACAATTCTCTTGTCTCCCTTTCAGTCTCTGATTCTGCACTCTCTTTAATCCTAGCCTCATGAAATACTTAGTCTTTGGAGAAATTCACCCAGCAATTATAAAAGAAACACTGTTCGTTGGACAGTTTCCTCTCGCCCCGACTAGGAACTCACTTCAACCAATTTTTTCTGTTTCTAGGTTCATCTGGTCAATACTGCCAATTAGTCTAACACTTCCTCTCGTTCAATTTTTGAAAATATTTGCCTTCCTCGCTGTGTTTCTAACTATTTTGAGAGATCCACGATAAAAGACTGCTCTCCAATACATTAACCTACGTCCAAAATGGTTTGGGATTCTGGGAGCGATCATCGGTATATCAACTTCTCCATCCACCGGGAAGTTGAGGTCGCTGCTCCACAAAAGCTGGTAAGAAAATGGGTGGTTGAGAAGCTGAATAGCGACCACCTGAGCGCTACTTACCTTGCTCTCAAATGGGACCAAGGAGAAGAGCAAGAAGGTAACGCGGAGGTGGTAGCAGAGAGAATGATTAAGACTGTCACCGTAGCCATGCCCAGGCAAGGTCCACCAAAAAAGAGGAGAGCCGTTTACTGGTGGGCCAACCACATTGCCGAGTTAAGAAAAGAGTGCAACCGTCAGTGTCGGATATACGAGCGTCGTAGAGGCCGCGAAGGGGCATGGGTGGTTGCACCTGAATACCAGCTGGCTCGCAAAAGGCAGAATAAGGCCATCAAAGACCAAGATCAGTAGACGTACGAATAGGTCTGCTCATTCGAAAGCGGCACGATCAGAGAAAACGAGTACGGCTCGCAGCTACGTCATTTTCCCGTGTATTTTAAATGGGTGACGTCACTGCGAGCCCCGAACGCGTTGACACTCCCGGCCTCACCCACCGCTAAAATCGTTCGAATGAGCACACCTATCCGTACGTCTACACACCTTGATCAAAGACAGCAAGAGTGTTGCATGGGAAGAGCTGTGCGAGATGGCCGAAGACGACCCATTTGGAAAGCCTTATAAGATAGTGCTGAAGAACCTAAAAGGCCTCTCAGCAATGAGCCGATTGGAGCCGGACGTTGTGGGTCAAATCATTGATGGCTCGTTCCCGCAGCAGCCACCACCAATGGTAGCGTTACCAATAGTAGAAAAGGATGGTATATCCCTCCTAGGTATCGAGGAGGTGGATGCAGCAGTCAATAGACTACGGGGTAAGTACTGGAAGGCTCCAGGCCCGGATGAGATTCCAAATCCAGTCTGGAGCGCCATACACTCAGTTGACCCGGCACTGCTGGACTCAAACTTACAGCTAATAAGACGGAGGCCATTTTATTCAAGACCCTTCGGAAGTTCAGTCCACCCAAATTTCGCCTGCAAGGTGTGGAAATCGAGACTAAGAAGAAGATGAAGTACGTGGGCATCTGGTTTGACTCGATGCTGAGCTTCAGGCACCATTTCCTGATGGCAGCGGAAAAGGCGGGTAAGGTAGTTGGATCGAAAGTAAATAATTTACAGACACGTAGGGTTATCGTGTCTGTAAATTATTTACTTTCGATAATATGACTCGTAAAAACATTTCATCCCTCATTAAGGTAGTTGGATACCTAAGTCGCCTGATGCGGAACCTAGGAGGACCGAGAGAAGCAAGAAGAAGGATTATGATGAGCTCCGCCTTGTCGATCCTCCTACATGGTGCGCCAGTATGGGTCGACTCCATGAAGATAATATACAGAAGACGAGAGATGGTAAAGATCCAACGAAGAGCTGCGCTGAGGTGTGTTAGTGCCTACCGCACTGTCTCGACGGAGGCTCTTTGTGTATTAGCACGTTCACCACCAATCGAGCTCCTTGCTGAGGAGAGAGCGGTGGTGTTCAAAGCAAAAAAGACGATAACGACCAACCAGGAAGCTTTACGGGTCAAGCAGGAGGCCAGGCGCTCCTTGCTTGTAAAGTGGAAAGCAAGAATTGCCCAGAGAGAGCTGGGTAAGGGGACAACCCGTGTGCTAATACGTGACATTGATGGGTGGATGGACCGACACTATGGCCAACTAAACCTTTACCTGACGCAGGTGTTAAGTGGCCATGGCTGCTTCAACAAGTACCTTCATGAGAAGCTAAGGAAAGTTGAGCAGGCAACGTGTTCGCACTGCGATCAAGAGCGGGATGATGGACCGCAGCACACCTTATTTGAGTGCAAGGCGTGAGCGGGGCAAGTTTACTCGGTCTCTTCAAGAGATCGGGGTAGATGAAGCGCTTGACCCAATTAGCCTGGTATCCACCATGCTAGGTTCCAAAGAAGCATGGAACCAAGTGTCTGCGGCCACTGTCATGAAGAGAAAGATGGACTAGGAATGGAATAGGCAAATACGGTGAAGGAGTTGGATGAGAAGCTTATAAAGAAAAGAGATACGTGGAGTAAACGTTGAAAGGAGAATAGAAGATTAGAAGCACTAAGAAAGGTAGGTAATGACGGTGGTGGAATCACAAGCATTGGAAGATAGTTTGGTTTTCGGCTGTTAGGATGGTGATAGAGTTGCGTATGAGAGAAAAGAAAAAGAGAGTAGAAAGCAAAAACATTGGCCAAATTTTTGGATGATTCACATAGTTTGAAAACTATTTTTGGCTGGTGTATGGTAATAAAGTAGACAAAATGGGAAGGAGAAACTGGAAGTTGATATTTCTGGATTGGTAATGATCAAGGAGTAATTAATTTGACGTCATCTGGAGTTAATAAGAATTTTTTCCAAGGAATAGAAGACCCTTACAAAAATTTGGCCTCAGAGCCCAGAAAAGCTAAATCCAACCCTGTCTATGACCCAGAAGTTATTAGAAACGTGCCCCAACATTTACAGTGCACCACGTATGACAGAATAATCTCTTGAGCTGGATAGTGAAGGCCCTTAGGATGAATCGTTTGCAATCTTTTTCCACGCAATGACTTTTCCGCGGATGACTATAGATTACTTAAGAGGAATGAGTTGACGAAAATTACAGTCACCGTATATTTTATAGAGCGCGAGCGCTTTCGGCGTGAGCCATTGACGAGCATTAATAAACTAAAGCCGACAGACAGCACGGCAGCGCGATTACCAAAAAGGTAGCATTCAAGATCAGACAGGTACCTCATAAAACGATAAGAAAGGTGACTAACAAATGAACGGTATACATCTTGAAGTTCATGTAATGAGGGACCAGTCCAAAATGAAGGCATTTCTTGGTAAACGCGATGTGTGAAGCGAACGAGAGCTTCTGCATCTTAAATTTTCGGTGGAGGATAAGGAGGTAGGTTGTATCAGCCTGGTTGATATCGGAGATTCGATCCTCGATAAAATTACGGATCATTTTCAAGAGGAATGAGTTAACGAAAATTGCTGTAATTTTCGTTAACTCATTCCTCTTGAAAATGATCCATAATTTTATCGAGGATCGAATCTCCGATATAGATTACTTGTCGCTGTACGACCATCAAATTTCATGAACGATCCTCCGCGTTCAGCCTCAACTCCCCACCCACGAAAACCTGCTCAAAAGTTTTTCCAATTCCCCTTACCAAAGTGTAAGAATGAAAATTTGATTACCTATACTTGACCAAATTTACCGAGTTTTATGAGTGGCAATTGTACGGCAACTTTAGTCCATTCTCAGTTAAAATATGGTATTTCAATCTACCGTCCTAAGTCTACTTTTCGACATGCATTTAGAAAATCTTCTCTTCTACCATACAGTTTGAAGAAAGGATGTTTCATTCGAAGAGAACTAATACCATCAATATAAAGCGACAGAAATTGTAAAGATCCCTTATCTCTCTATTCAAGTGGGGACCACTTTTTAGTAGCTAAAATTTTGAGTGCGAATAAGAAATATTGCGAAGTGGAAAACAAGTATCTAAATCTTGACGGTTTGGAATGGATTTACAAGAGCGCGACGAAGTTGCGTAGAATTTGATTATAATATCGTATGCAGAGTATACGGTTAGAAAACAACCCTCACGTGTGCCTTCGATAGCGATCAACTTTTCCATGGCGCGAATATAATTTTACCATCTGGCGAATTATGAAAATAACGCAAATTCGACAACGAAGTTAACAGCCACTGTGTTAATTATTAGCGTCATCGTTGTTGAGCCATATTGAATTTTAAATCTCTCTCTCTGTCTTGCTCTTTCAGAGAAAGTAAAGCGAAAAGAGTGAAAATCTGACCACCCTTGACATTAAACTTGTCCAAAGTTTTGACGATTTTGGATGAAAAGAACAGGGAGAACGGAAAGTGAACAATAAAAACTTCGAAACGTTGCTAAGATTAATTGAAAATACGCGACAAGACCGGTGCACGCTGTTTCGACGACTACAATATTATTAAGATTATTATGTACACGCGAGAAGTGCGACACTTCTTCACTCTATTCAAATTTTCAACTTGTTTTTAATTTCGTATACACTACTTCGAGCTGTATAATGTACGTAACACTTTTCTTTTAGTACTCCGCTTTTCCCTTCCGATCATTTCGAACGTTTCGCTACGCGAGGACGACGTTTTCTTCCGAACTGTTAGCGCGAACGAGGAAGATTAAGAACAGAAAAAGAGAAACAAATTTATGACTTCGTCGCGAACTAGACGACAGAATTTTACTATCAAACCGCATTGCAAGGTTGTTCCCATTCGCAAGGCATGGAGCACTCGGGAAATGAAAATCTTCAGAATTTTTCTAAACTTGTTGCCCATTCCGCCACGACGAGGTTGGAATAAATCACGAGGCTCGCAAATGGAGATCTTAAGTACTGTCCGGAAGCGCGATGATTGACAAAATATTACAAGAGTGAAGGTGGACCATCGATCAGGAATGTTTTCCACCTTGTTCCTCTGCTCTTTGATCGGAAGTTTCCCGAATCCCACAACAGTTTAGGTCAAGATATTTGGTTAGATTTTGGGACGGAAATTTTTTCAGAGTGTACCATTGACAGAAATATAAGAGAATCTGAAAGAAGCTATTCAATACTAAACCTCAGTTGTCTCATACCACCCTATAGTCCTTTCCAGCACCCCTTAGCCAATGCACATGCGCTTCAAACTTTCTAAAATTCATATCTCATACCTCAAAAAACTGTAACAGAAAATTACTCCTCCGACTGTAAAAAAACGTCACTCGCTCAAAATTGGATTCCGTTTTTTCGATTTATGACTCAGCCAACAAAACTACCCTCACCTCACTCGAGTCTCGACCCCATTCAAACCTTCTCTTTCAGGATTGCCCGGGAACTTTTTCCACCAGCTCCAAACTTAGACTATGCGCAGAGGCCTCAGAACCTCTCCTTCATTTTCGTAGACTCACACTGACCTCTAACTTTTCCTAGGGGACCTATTTTATGGCGGGGGAGGGGAGTTGAATTAATAAATTAAAGAGACATAACGGGCGTCGGGTGGCAGACTTGGGACTTAAAAAGAGGGTCGTTTGATAAAACATGCGACGGATAAATTTCGACCAGCAGCCAAAGCCAATAAGTGTTTTCCTTACATATGTCCATTCCTAGACTACAAAATTTACTACCTGTCACTCATCAAGTCATCACCTAATTATGAAACACACATTGGAAAAATTAATTCAACAATAAACTGCTTCGTGATAAAAAAAACTCATCCCTTGGTCATCATCCATAAGAACACTAGACGAGAAGAAGTCATTCTTTCTCCTCCAAGGATAGGCCATACAAGAATGGCACACTCCCACATACCTAATCTCTTCTTCTCGTCTCTACTGCCAACGAAACAATTTCTTCCACAAATACCCCCCCCCCCCTCCCTCAATCACTCAAACACAATCACCCTAAAATACCTATAACTAACTTTTACTCTAACCTCTAAACAAACCTCTTTGCCCGCACTTATTACGTTCATAATTCCTCAATAGAAAGTTACCTTCCTTGCTGTGTTTTTAATGTAAGGATATACTGTACAATAATTTTGAGCACAGAGCTAAATAGCCTAAGTATAGCAGACCGCTCGTTAAAGTAAAAACAGAAAAAAAAAGACCTCACCACCCGATTAGAAAGCACAAACCTGGAAAAGCATTTGAAATAGATTTTGTATCCTCAAGAATTGAAAGGATAAGTTTCAAGCTCCCAAGGCAATCCCGAGGGACAAGGTTTGGATGAAGTTGAGTAAGACGAGGATAGTTTTGTTGACTGAGTAATAAGTTTGGGAACTGTAATTTAATTTTGAGCCGATGTGGCTTTGAAGAATTTTCGAAGTAATTTTGAATTCTAGAATGTTTTGACTCTGGGGGATTTAATGAGACGAGCCCACGTAAGTTCCTGATCGAATACGTCACAAAATTCGTTGGTATAGGACACGGAAGACAGGAACCTAACAGCTGTTTTGCCTCAATAGGTATGTCCAAATCAAGATGACACTTGAAAACACAAGAAACTTCTTCTGCACATTTTGGTATTATCAACATTGCGGAAATTACTGTATCTTTTTCAATCTTGTACGAATACTCGATTATGAAACATGGATCATTAAATCAACTCATTTTCTGCATTTACTCACCCACGAATCAACTTTGATCCAATGCCGGGTAGATTGTTAAAATTGTCACCACTTGCAATAAACACAAGGTGCACGAGATTGCGCGAATCCCTACCAATTTCTCCAAGCACAATAATGTAGAATTCCTATTTTGCACCACTTACCTAGAACAAACAAAAACGCAAAATAATTTTAATGTGTTCCGAAAAATTCATCTACTGTCCACGCGTAATGATTAAATCTTGTAAATTCATTTTAAAAATGAAAAAATAACGCAGAAATAAACCTGCGAGCGACACTTTGTCAACGCGGCGTAATATTTGCCGGGTCTACAAAGGTATACACTCAGGAAAGAAGGATTTCGCTTTGTAACCTCGAGTTCTCTCGTCTCAAAAGGATGAAAGTTACGTCAGTCAACGATGAACAAAATACAGTGCGGAAAAGCTACTTAACGCCATCGAATAAGATGAAAGGAATTGTAAACAATTGCGAATATGATGCGAAGAATATACTATTATACCATAGTATAGAGGAAAAGGTAGAAGCAAAACAAACTGACCTAGATTCGACACTGAAATCTATGAAGTGACTTATTAAAATCGACGACGAATTTCGGGTATTAAATTAAACACGCATCCCGTTTCCTGAATGACAATACGATTGCCAAGAGGAAGTAAAGGGCAGTCTTCTTGATTTAAGAACGAGGAAACGGGTGAGAATGTTGCTGATAAATGAAACGTGAAGAACTCTTCCACGAGCTAAAATGATCAGATTCGTGTGTATCGAGTTTGTCTTCTCAACTTTCTTCTTCTCGACTTAATACGAGTTGTTTCTGAAACATTCGCCGAAGAGAAAGAGAAGAACTATACATAGGTTTAAATTACTGTGCGACCTACCGTCACAAAAGGAATTTATATCATTTAATATTTAACGAAGGACCGTCATCGCAGCTGTGCTACTTCCTTTGCGAATGAGCATAATTTTTCTCACGATTGGGACTGTCAAAAAGTTCGTCCGAATGACCTACCTAAAGTCCGGTCCAATATTGAAGATGAGAAAAGAGAGTTAGGTTGAATTACTAATTGAAGATATAAACTATTATACTGCATTAGATTCTTCTCCAGGTTTATGTATACAATATAGAATATTCTTTTCGAGCACAAAATTATTATGCGAAACAGTCAAATCGGAGTTAGCTCTAAAAAAGAGAGAGTAGACTTGTTCCTCTAGTATCCTTTCATCTCTTACACAGTAGATTGGAGTCTTTGGCTCATCGACGTTGGAAAGAATGTACCTGTAATCATTCTCATTTTCATTAGCTTTGACACTGTTTCTACTTGCGGTTAATTTTGAATTTAAATCCATATCACCGGAGTACAGAAGTCAAATAGCGGACAGATCGTTTGTTTCATATTTTTTGACATGTTTCGTCTCTTTGCTCTGGTCTCACCGGCCTTATAGGAACTTTCACTGTGACAGTGATTCTGAAATCTGCAAGTCCGGAGTCCGAGTCCAAGTCCCCCCCCCCTCTCTGTGGTTTCTAGCTTATCCTAATATGATGAAAAGGCGTAGGCTAGATTTATACTGGGCTAAGAAAACGTTGAGAGCCATTATGAAGCTATTAGCTTATGACGTCATGGATTCGGTGACGTCATGAGTTCGATGACGCCATAAGTCGATGACGTCATAAGTCGGTCACGTCATAAGTCGGTCACGTCTTATGTCGGTCACGTCATAAGTCGGTCACGTCATAAGTCGGTCACGTCATAAGTCGGTCACGTCATAAGTCGGTCACGTCATAAGTCGGTGAAGTCATAAGTCGGTGAAGTCATAATTTGATGACACATGTTCCATGTCTTTGCTCTGGTCTCATCGGCTTTATGGGAATTTTCATTGTGGCAGTGATTCTAAAAACTGCGAGTCTCAGCGAGCTCCCCCCCTCCCCCTGTAGTTTCTAGCTTATCCTTATATAATCACACAACGTGCGTAGTCGTGTATTTCAAAACAAGAGAAAGCTGAAAGGATCGAACATACTCATAAGGGAAGACCTAACATCTCGAAACGCTGATCTACTCCTTAAAGCACAAGCGAAATATGGTGTACGAAATACCTGGACGGTAGATGGACGTGTCATGTTCTACAATGTCGACTCAAAGACAAAATCGCGTTTCACATCGACGGAACTGGATTCCAGTCATTACTCGCAATTGGACTAACGTACTCTTCATTGGGTTATTGTTCCTCACGTACCGTAATAAACATTACTCATCGAGGCGACGCATCATTAATGGATCGATGATATCATCACTTAAGTGCTTCATGTGCATGATGTTGGTATTGTTTCTATTTATCTCGTTTTTATTTTTCAATCTCAAGTTTATTATTATAAATAATTTTGGTTGTGTCAGTGTTCGAATGAATGTTTTGAATGATGTGAATGTATGCTCAATTTTCGTTGTGGGTGAATGTGTACCATGCTCCGGGAAAATCTGGATACATGGTTGTTTATTGTTAGGAATGAATGAGATTGCCCTAGGCAAAAATGTATGTGTAATTGTGGTAATGGGGGATGTGATTGTTCAATTGCATGTCAGACTGAACATCTTTGTAAACGAAGGTATGCTTGTGCTTAGCGATATAGTCACGCTCACCTATTATGAATGGGGATACATGTTTAAAACATGAAGTTTAGAAAATCTTTGCGATTCATTGTAAATTAAAGAAAAAACTTTACAGAAACGCAAAGCCCGGTTAATTTTAATTTTTTTTTTTTTTTTTTTTTTTAAATTTTCGTGATGAATTCTGAAGAATTATCTATAATATATCAAAATGTCAGGGGACTCAGAACTAAAACTAAGCATATATATATAAATTCACTTGCAAATGAATGCGATATTATAGGAATTACTGAAACATGGCTGTGTGAGGGTATATATAATTCTGAACTCTTTCATACCACATATAACGTCTACAGGAAAGACAGAAACAGCAAACTCACGGAGTTATCTCGGGGGGGAGGGGTATTGCTAGCAGTAAAAAGGGAATTCCAAGTCAAGCAAATAACTTTACCAGATATTGACTGTGACTATGTGTGGCTTCAGATCATATCACTTAACTCAAAAAGAAAATTTCATGTAGCAATCTTTTATTTTACTCCCAATACGGATAATAGCATTTATGCTCATGTTTGTGATGTGCTCACGGCATACATAGCTGAATTGAAGAGAAATGAAACGGTGCTTTTACTGGGAGATTTCAACGTCCCATCTTTTAAAACACAGATAACACCTTCCCCTTCTCAACAAGATACTAATACAAATATTTGCAGTAAAGCTGAGACACTACAGGAATTCATGGGCACAAATGATCTAATTTCACACAATAAGGTACCAAATATGCAGGGCAACACATTAGATCTAGTAATATCAAATAGTCCCAATGTGCGAGTTGAACAAACAACATCCCTGGTACCGAATGAAGATAGCTACCACCCCCCGCTTCAGGTCACTGTATCTAACCAAAAGTGTGCCATCAAGAATAAATATCCTCCTCAACCAGAAAGTGGTACCTTGAAACTTTGTTACTCGAAGGCAAACTTCGTGAAAATGTATGAACTTGTAAGGAATAAGTCCTGGAATGAATTATATAACATGCGAGATCCAAATGAAGTAGCAGAATATTTTCAGTCGTTTATGGATGGGGTCATAAAGGAAACAGTTCCAAGCTTGGGAGGTCGGGCTCGTGGTAGGTATCCACCGTGGTTTAACCGAGATATAATAAGGCAGCTGAAAGCGAAGGAGAGGGCACGACGAAAGTATAAAAAAAACAATACTCAACTAAACCTGGAAAATTATCGCAGTCTACGTTCTGCCTTCAAACAATCAATGAAAACAGCTCAGAAAGCATATGAAATATCGCTTGAACATAATCTGATAAAACGTCCTGAGAAATTCTGGCAGTACATGAAATCTAAAAGAAACGAAGCCAATGATAATGATAGTAAAATGTATAATGGGGAAACACAAGACACACCACGTGCCATAGTGAATGCCTTTGCGAAACACTTTTCATCGGTGTACGTTACAGATAGTGGGTATGGTGATGAGCTATGTGAAAGAAATACAACGTCAAATAATCAGTCAATATCCTTAACTAAAATAACTGAGGCTGAGGTTGATAGTGCAATAAAGAGATTGAAACCTAAAAAGTCGATGGGGCCTGACAACATCCCAGCGTATGTTTATAAAGGACTACGGGAATTACTAGTGCCTCCCCTCACTTATATTTTCAATATATGTCTAGCAAATAACATTTATCCAACAATTTGGCAAATAACAAAAGTAGTTCCTGTACCTAAAAGCATCGTAACTTCGGAAATATCCAATCACAGACCCATTGCTTTAGCACCAGTACCCGCAAAAATATTTGAGGCAGTGATTCACAAACAGCTTTCTAGTCAGGTTGAAAAATACATAATGAACTCGCAACACGGTTTCCGTCCGGTAAGAGGGGTGAACACAAATATGGCTTCCTTCAACCAAATTCTTGCAGAGTATTTAGATGAGGGCACACAAGTAGACGCCGTTTACACGGACTTTCAAAAAGCATTCGATAAAGTCAACCATAGAATACTACTTTTAAAATTACAAGAATTAGGATTCACAGACACCACTGTCCAATTCATAGAGTCGTATTTAAGTAAAAGGATACAATACGCGGTGTATGGAAATATAGAGTCATATCGTTTTGAATGTCCTTCTGGAGTTCCGCAGGGTTCAAATCTTGGTCCTCTTTTCTTTCTATTGTTCATCAATGACATAGACCGGGGTATAAAACACTCACACTTATTGCTATATGCTGATGATCTAAAAATTTTTCGAAAAATACAGTGTAGAGATGACTGTCATAAATTACAAACGGACCTGGACACATTGGCACAATGGAGTGCAGAAAATGCATTGCCATTTAATGTCTCAAAATGCGAGAAAATTACCTACACGAGGAAAACAAAGAATATTTCTCACACGTATTCCCTAGAGGGTCAACCATTGCGTGAAACAGAATGGGTAAGGGACTTGGGCATTATCATGGACCGCGGCCTCACTTATAGATTACATATTCAACAAGCGACACAAAAGGCAAGGAGGAATTTAGGATTCATTATACGATGCTCAGGAAGTTTTGAAAACGTACAAACATCACTGACCCTCTACTTTGCTCTCGTGAGACCACACTTAGATTTTGGTATGCTTATATGGAGTCCTACTCCGGAAAACAGGTCCAAGGCAATTGAAGCAGTGCAGAAGCGCTTTTTAAAATTTTTATACTTCAAAACATTCAAATACTATCCTGTGGACATGCCATATGAGGAATTACTCGCGGGATTTCAGATACATACTCTTAAGAAAAGAAGAATAATAACATCTCTAATATTTCTGTATGACGTCCTCCGAGGGAGAATAACAGAGCCTGATCTTCTATCAAGAATAAATATGTAAGACTGTAGCGTCATACGTACGTCGTACAGCTCACGAAATACAACAATACTTCTGAGATTGCAGTGAGAACACTGAATCAACAAAAAGTTCACAGTTCCGATTGTGTGCTATCGACATGTCGTAGCTCGGATGATGATAACATCAACCAGTCTACTATACCTTTTATGATAACGGTTGCTAACTTTCCCTGCGTGTAGCACAAAAACGACTTGACGGAGTTACATCCCCCCATTTTAGGAAGGGAGTCATCGACTACCAAGATATAATCAAAGCTTTGGCAGGATCCCCTTAAAACCGGCGGGTAAGAAGTTTTCCCTTAAAACCGGCGGGCGCCTCTTATCACTGGCGGGTCCATTTGCCTCTTTAAAAACCAGCAGGGCATTAATCCGTGCTCGATGTTCCGTCGTATATCAAGAACTGTTTTTTGTTGATTTGTAAGACTGTAGCGTCATACGTACGTCGTACAGCTCACGAAATACAACAATACTTCTGAGATTGCAGTGAGAACACTGAATCAACAAAAAGTTCACAGTTCCGATTGTGTGCTATCGACATGTCGTAGCTCGGATGATGATCACATCAACCAGTCTACTATACCTTTTATGATAACGGTTGCTAACTTTCCCTGCGAGTAGCACAAAAACGACTTGACGGAGTTACAAATATACATATATCAAGATTTCACAGTAGACCCCGGCATACCTTCTATACCCCGAAAGCAAGAACTAATATCCTAGCGAATAGTGTGCTGAGTAATGCGAGTACACTGTATAATGATGTTAGCTGTAGGAACCCTGGCATAGATATATTTCATGATTCACGTAATAATTTCATTAAAGCACTAACCGAGGCTATAGAGGATTAGCATGCAGCCTTACCTTATGGCTGTATGATATCCGCGTCCGTGTCCGTGTGTGTATTGTGTGTATGTGATGTGTGGGTGGTAGGTTTACATGTGTGTAAAGTGAATAGATAAAGTATGAGTAGATGAAGAAAAGAGCAAATGATTGAGTAAATGATTGAGTAAATGATTGAATGAATAAATGATTGAATAAATGAAAAAATAAATAATTAATACTTTTCTCTTTTTTTTTTCTCTGTTTTTTTTTTCTGTTTTTTTTTTTTTTTTTTTTTTTTTTTTCTGTTTTTATTTATTTATTTTTTTTTTTGTGTATTGTTGTTTGTATTATTTTCAATACTGTAAGGGTGGTGTCGGCATTAATTGGTCATTGTACTGTTTCCGGCACCACCTACATAAAAAATAAACACCCATTAAATAATAATAATAATAATAAATAATGAAAAGGCGATTTGTACTAGGCTAGGAAAACGTTGAGAGCCATTATGAAGCTCACTGTGGCGGTGATTCTCAACTCTTCCCCTCCCCCCTCGAAAGGGACTTGAAAAAATTTCGAGATTTTCTCAGGAGTGATTAAGAAATCTGCGAGTGCGAGTCCGAGTAGGAGTCCGAGCCTCCTCCCCCCCTCTTCTGTAATTTCTAGCTTATCCTAATATAATGAAAAGGCGTAGGCTAGATTTATACTGTTAAGAAAACGCTTCGGTGACGTCATGGGTTCGGTGACGTTATAAGTCGTTCATCCTGGCTCGCTTACAACATCTCAAACATACTAAAGTAGACTTACACTAGACCAAGAAGTGAGGCCCCCTAATCTCATCAGTCTGATATATATTAAACTAGACTTATACTAGACTAAGACGCGGGACGAACGAGCGGAGCGAGTGGGGCCTCCTAAACTCATCAGCCTGAAATATACTAAAGTAGACTTGTACTGGACCAAGAAGCGGGACATACGAGCGGAGCGAGTGAGGCCTCCTAATCGCATTAGACCAAGAAGGCTCATTAGCCTAAAATATTCCAAAGTAGACTTATACTAGATCAAGCAAGTGTGCCGCTCTAAAGCTTTAGCCTAGAACTCCCAAATAGTTTTGTCTCGCATTATCCACAATTCATGTCTGATTGGGCGAAATTTTGAAAAGACATGAAACATGATCTTCATCTTTTTGGCTGCGCCAAGAAATCCAATACCCTCGTGAACTTTGACTCTAATGTAGATATCTATCTTATTATCTTATAGCCTAACCTCAATTTAAAAGACTCTCTAGCTACGCAACTGAAGTTTTCCTGTATGTTGAAGCGCTCTTTCCTTCATAACGTCGAAGAAGGGGATACTTTTACTGATTTTAGATTTTTATTCATTCTTTCTTTAGTTTGTTTTGGCCTGCCTTTCTTCCTCCGCTCTTACTTGAAGCTCGAGGCTTCCAATTTTTCATTGAACTAATCCAAGACTCTGCCCGCTTTCTAGCATATTCATAGTCTTGAGTTCGAACTAGATTCCTCAGTCGCTATGCATAATACAGCTCTTTCCATGTTCTTTAAGTAGGCCGAAACTCTCTGCCGGAAGGACAACGGAGATTCTCCCAAATAACGCCTCATAAAACAGGTCTCTTGTTGAGATTCCAGCTCGAAGACTAACAGTCGGAGAGAAAGAAGAGGGTCGTCACCTAACGAACGGCGTGACATCACCAGGCATTCAGGAAAACATCGACCAAGGTGCAAAGGGAAAGACGAGCCATCTATTTCAGGAATATTTTGTCTCAACCATATAGTAGAAAGGACCTTGAGTAATGTTGATTCAACAACTAGAGGAGAGGCGGACCTGAGTCTTCGGACTTCATAAGACCGAATGAGATATTTCCACAGGCTTCCATATGACTTGGGCTTTCTTCATGCAATCGTCAAGGGTATTCATGACTCGTCTCAATCTATACACGCATTCATAAAGAAATCCGAGGTAATAAAATCGATTTTTATAATTCAATCTTCAACATCTTCTTCAACAAGAAGTCTTTCTTCTGCATCCATTGCCGCGAAAAATTCGTCTATTTGAATCTGAATATTCATCATTGCATCTTGCATGGCTGCGTCATCATTCGTTTCGATCATGATAGGGGCCATGCTCACGCGGAGACAAATTTCGTATAAGGATATCCGTTGGCCAGCCTCGACAAATAAGAAGACCGAATTTCGAAAAACACTAGAAGATATATAAAACATTTTCCGTTCGTCATTTTTCCTTTTTAATGTTTTGCAGCCGAATACCCATTCTTCAAAAGACCCTGAAGATTTCTTTTCACAATTTTCTTGAACACTATCGAAAACGGGTAAAAATCTGTACTTCTTCTTCATCGCCCGTGGGCTCAATACAGTAGCGCATAATCTGAGCTTGTGTGCCAACGACAAGATGCAAATTGGATCCAAATCCGGTGACTCCGCTGATGAGAAAATCCGTTATTACGGAATTTATCAGTCATGGAATCTTATTGTTTAGTTTTTGATAGGTGCTCTACTTACCTGGTGCCAGCGAATGTCTCACCATGTCGTATATTTTGGGAGTGACTCCCATAAAGCGTAGAAAGTATGATTGTAACGAGGCTGGTTCCGCTAAAGCTATCAGTCTTGAAGTTTCACCACTATTATTGAATGGAAAAATGAATCTGCCAGCAATAGGATCCACGCCAATGATGACTGAATTTACGTTGTACGGCTGAGAAATGAAATATTCTTTCAGCCTCCCGGAAATCTTATCTTTACCAATGCAGACAAAACCAAACTCATCTCCGTCAACATTCTCATGGACTCGAACTTGACGAAGCCTGTACCTATTTTGATAATCGTAACCAATTCGTTGATTAAAGGAACAGAACCGAGTTTTGTACTCATATTCGTCAAATATGGAGAAAAATGTATCCTTTTTGTCCTCGCGCAGTTTCTGGCGAATTTCTCGCTGTTCAATATCCACCCAATCTATTGATTTCATTTCAAAGAATGAACTTGTCAGTATTCGTTTGCAAATTTTCCTCTTGACTAGAAACTTATCTACTGAATTTGAAGGTTCCTTTGGAGGTGTCGTAACCCCTACAACGAAAAATCTATTTTGAAGAAATAATCATTTTTCTGAATTGTAATTGATGGCCAATCTGTTCCTTTGAGAAAGCGGGGCGTAAACTTTTCTACTTACATTGTTCTTGTCTGAGGCCGTAGTAATATTCTTCAATACCCTCGAAATAAGTCACTGCACTCAGTTTGGTGTCGCTCCATATTTTTATATTCACAGCACTTCCACAAATGATGTACGTTGTTAGAATGAATAAAAAGTACATAACACAGAGGCAGGATGCGATAAAAATCGAATGACGATATCGAAAAAAATATTCTGATGCTTCAAAGCGAACTACAAACAAAGTTTTATTGAAAAAGTAGATTGTTCAAATATTTATCTACGATGTAACAATTTTTGTGGAAATAAGAGAGAAAAAAAGAAGAATTGTTACAAGGATTGCGACGATCGGAAGTATCATGCCTCTGGGTAAAACGTGATATCATGTTTGCTCCTGACTGTAATGTAGCATCAATGGCCAGATGGATGATGCCGGCTTCTTTCGCGGTGTTTTTCGCTACTTTGTTTCCCAGCGGGTAACATAAATCTACAGTGTAGTTGTGATATCCAACAAAATGACGAAGCACCCCAATGATGCTCTATTGGTCAATGATTAGCCGGGAAGAACGTAAGATAGCAAAGAAAAATACAAGCTGATGTTATCGATCGTATTAGAAATTGCCAGCCTTGCCTTATCGTGACATGGAACGGAGATATTCGTCGGCTACTTGAGAGCTATCAAGGAGGTAGAGCCCGAGTGAAGCCGGAAATTAGTCCATGAGAAGCAGCGGTAAGCAGAGTACGGCTACCGCACCTGAGAGCAAGTTCATAAGTCTTTGATTTCATCCGAGGCAAAAACTCCGCGAGACAATTACTCGTATGTTCTACAATAAGACGAACTGTCGACGAGAAACTCACGCTATGGTGCACCCAGAGAGAAGAGACAAGGTACGGAACGAGACTACGTCTTTTCTGCAGTACTGTAAGCGCCTCAAAAACCGAAGAGATGACGCACTCCTCATTTTGATGCATAGTTGTCAGCAGCTAATTCATATATAATTTTAATAAATCATCTAGATGATCAGCAGCTATTTTAGCTGTCGAAAAATCCAAGCAGAGACGTCTTGGGCTGCCGGTAGGTTGCATTAAACGGGATTTTCAAGTTCAAGCTACCACCGGGAGTGAAGCTTATCTGCTAAGCGGATGACTCATTGGTGGTATGCACTGCTGAAACAACTGTAGCAGAGGAGAGCAAGGGAAACCGAGCTTCAGAGGCAGTGGGGCGTTGGATCGAGTAGATCTGACTACAATCAGAAAGTATCCTCCAGTAAGATGCTCCAGTATGGGCCGACTCCATGAAGATAGATAGTAAAGATCCAACGAAGAGCTGTGCCAAAGTATGTTAGTGCCTACCGCACTGTCCTGAAGGAGGCTCTTTGCGTAATAGCCTGTTCACCACGATTTGAGTTCCTTCCTGAAGAGAGAGCAAAAAAGAAGACAACGACCAATCGGGAGACTTTACACAGAGTCGGATTTAGGTCTTCTGCCACCCTGTAGAAAAATTATTTTTGCTGCCCCTCGAACAAAAAAATTTTTGCTCGCTTTGCTCGCGATTTACCGTTCAAGGTGATAGGGGGGGAGGGGATGATGGTGGTGGTGTTAGCCAAAAAACCCGGTATTTTCAAATAATTGGAATAATTGATAAAACCGGTATACCGGTTTTTTGAGCTTTGAAAGAACTGGTTAGACCGGATTTCAACGGAAGCTTAAAAATTTTACATTTTTGCCACCAGGAGCGCTAAAAGCGTGGCTTCATAGCGGTTCTGAAGCGTAATAAACTCGTGTCTTGTGACCTTGTGGTCGTGCTCTCGACTTTTTCACTACCCGCAACCTCCCGCGCTCGCAATCACGCTGGCGCGAAAATGCCCCCTCAGACAAAGAATTGGCTGTGCTCTTCTCAGTATACTGCATGCTAGGCCTGATATAATAAAGGTTGGAATTTGAAATTTTTCCAAGTTCCTAAAGTAGGTCAAGGCCAAGGTCATTAATGACGTCATAAAGTATCCTAACTAGAAGTTGAAATTTTTTCGTCCATAAAATAGGTCAAGTTCATTGATGACGTCATAAAGCGCTATACGTCACGTCACGTCACGCAGTTCAGAGAAACTCGCGGACACGGACGTTTTCTGAGGATGTAATCCCCCTAACAAATGGATAGCGGGTTCCCCGCTAAAAGACAAAAAACGATTCAAACAAAAGAACGTGAAAAACGAACGCCAAAAGTCAAAGCGCGCAAGTTGCAGGCTAGCAGCCTTGCAGTTTCGACGCTCCGAGTCACTGACCGCCGCTTTCTATCAAATCAGCAAAATAGGTTCTTAGATATAGGAAAGCACCTATTTCGCTGATCGGTTCATCACGGACCAAGTCGGTTTTCCAGTAACGGGTCAGACATTGTTGGGGCACCGGTTAACCGGTATTTCTGCACTTGGTTATTCAGTCTAGGAAATTTACCAGCGAGCAAATAACTGGTTAAACCGGTAACATGACTGGTGCTGCCCAACTTTAGGGAGGGGGGGGTGGTGGTGGCAAACACATTGAAAAATATGAATTTCTGACAGTGATGAACTTTTTTTCCCTTGACAATTGAATGTTTGTATTTTTAGGGCTCCTACCAAATAGTTTTTTTTTTTTTTTTTTTCGTCTAGTCCATTTTTTTGCCACACCCTTCCTCTTCATTTTCAATAATGATAATGAAAGAACATATAAATAGCAAAAAATCATGCATGCATAGTTGGTACGCTACCTTAAAAAAATAAATAACCATTGTCAGTGGTCATGATGTGGACAAAAAAAATGAAAAATTTGCCGCCCCAAAAATCTGCCACCCTGAGCAACTGCACACTCTGCACACCCGGTAAACCCTCCACTGACTTTACAAGTCAACCAGGAGGCCAAGCGCTCCTTGCTGGAGAAATGGAAAGCAAGTATTGTTGAGAAGGAATTGCGTAAATGGACGACCTGTGCGTTAATACACGACCTTGATGAGTAGATGAACTGAGATCATGGTCAGCTAAACGTTTACATGGTGCAGAAGGTGATGTAATGTTTTGCGTGCCTGAGGGTACTGCAGCTAGGTGATTGCCAAGAAGGAAAAGGTGTTCGCCCAGGAGATTCTTCCAACACTGTAGTTATACCCGGAAGGGTCATTCCCGGTGTTGGAGGAAACAAAGTTGATACCGGTATTTTTCTAAGTTCAGCCTTCATTATATGAAGTTCAAAAGTCGAGATCTGTGAGAACCAAAAATTTACCATAGTAACTTTTCCGATTTGTTCGAAGTTGCCCTCCTAAAGCAAGGGATTTATACTTACAAGTCGGTGGTCTAAGGACGCCGTCCTCTAGATTTCTCAAGTTAGTCACATTCCCAATTTTTCTAAGTAAACCTTTCCCTCAAATATCTTCCCAATTACTGCAAACGAACTCTAAACAATTCAACGTATGGAAGCTGACATGAAGAAGATCATTTTCTTCTAAAAAAGTAATCATAGGAGGCGGAGGAATTAGAAAGTATCAATGAATGAACGATCCAACATAAGTTCTCTAGTCAGGAATCGGAAGAAGATTGGGCAGCCTTGCAGACCTTACCTCTTTCTCCCACTCTTTGTTACACAATAATAAAGAACAAGCGCCAGCCAAGATCGAAATTTCTTCCAAAAATCGGAAATTGAACTCTTTCGGAAGGAAATTACAGCGGCTACATCTTTTATGCTCTTCAATTTTTCATAAAAATAAATAGACCTCGACGGATTTCGTTCACCACTGATAGACTTACGTACACGGATCGTTCACAAAATATTTCGAACGACCCCTGGTAGACCGTTCTTCGAGTATTTGTTACAGCGTAAATTACCTTTATCGCTGGCAGGCTGCAATCACTTTCTCTCGCTGGCGGTCCCCGTCTTTCAAACGATGATAATGGATCAATGCTGACCATTAGAATGCGATGAAAAAGGGACACGTCTCGTGGTTGTGGTATTTCCGTGTCTCGTTTGTACGCTCGACACGATATAACGTCGAGGCAATAACGCGAACATTGTTGAGGTCGAAAAAATATTTCTATTTCGATAGTATTCTAAAGTCGGGGTCGCTTCAATATATTCCGCTCGCGTATGACACGAGCAACTCGAATATAGCAGGATTAGGGCTGGAAGTAAGGAAGAAGAATGACGGTTACATAAATCCAAAACACACGTTTGTTGCGGAATTCTGTTTCAAGAGATGTCGGAGTAGCGCTCGAGACACGAGTGTACAAAACTGTTCCTTTTTTTGTGTGCGAAAATTTGAAATCATTCATTAAAGGCATGCACAACAAACGAACCCGAATAAAACTCTCAGCATCCTACGCCATTTCTCGTCAGAGTGAGTTGAGACTTTATTCGGAAAATAAGACCTTGAGCTGCTTCAGTGAACTTTGTCGCTGCTCGGATACGAGTACGATGCTCGAAAGTTTGTGAAATAATTTTGTAGTACAAAAAAGCTAGAACCCTTTTAGAGCATTCATTTGAAGGTACCGAGGAGTTTCAACTTTTGTCCATGGAGCAAAAACTTCTTAGGTCTTTTATTTTTTGATCAGACTTTACGGGCCAAGGTCAAGTCTCACTCATCAATTGAGAGCTATATAAGGAAAATATTATAACGAATTTTTTCGAATTTTATAGCACAGTTTTCGAAATGGAAACAATTTTTCAACGAAAAATCTTTTTTTCATTATGACCCTGGAGGGCGGCCATACAACCATTATTATACGAGTTTCAAAACAAACTATATATTTATGATGTCGATCGAATTTTTTCTTCTTTTCGTCGCATTCGAATTTTGTAAAAACGCCTTCTCGCTTCATTCTTGTACTACTTTTTGCCTAGTTCGGAACATCAAATGTGTGGGCTTCTTCTATATTATACGATGATCGAGAAATATGAACGAACGAAAGATACGGACAGAAAAACGAAGGAATGAAATTATCGTTGTCACTTCCGTACGCGATTTTATGAGATGTTTTTCGAAAAAATAAAATGATAGAAAAATGAGGAGGAGGGGAGAAAACGGCGGAGGGATCTGTAACTATAGAGCTATTTTTACCATGCTCGTTTTGTGTAGATACTTTTTTTTTCTCGTTTTCTTCGTTATAAAGAAATCAAATCCGAATACGAGACGTAACGTCGACGGAAGTTGTATCTCCTACAAACGTTTACAAACGTAGTATAGGAAAAGGCGGAAAAATCGGTATTACAATTCAAAAAATTGAAAAGGACAAAAAACAATAATAAGAGAAAGATAGCTTTATCTGTGGCTCATTTCTTAGTCAGGTATGAAATGAAGACTTTTGCGAGAAGGGAACTCAACGTCGAGTAAAATGTCGTAGGATAGAGGGTACCATGAGTGACGTGACGTGGTCAGAACTTGAATAACAAAAGTTTTTCCAACATCGGATACTTTTGATTTTTGTGCCGAACATTCGAGAAAACAATTTTTTACTGATAATTCGCGAGCTTACTGTCATAATGGTACACCATTTAAAAAAAAGAGACTGATATAAACGGTTTTGCTGAGATGATTTATTCCTTTATTTACAAATTCCACCTCCGCGTGAACGGATTGTCACTTTTGGAAACGTCACCGTTCACAAGTGGAGCAACAGAAATCAGAACAAAAGAAACGATGGCAAATAATTTGAGGATTCTTTTCAAATGGCAGAATAGTGGAAATAATGATGAAAATTTTACAATACAGGGCACAAGACTATAGTTAAGGAACAAATAGAATTTTGGGAAGGCGGAGGCGTCAGCGTCATGATAGCTAAATATGAGAAAAAAGGTATAAGTTTTTTACCACCAATAGTTTTAAAAAAAAAATCAATTACAGGTGACACCACTCCAAACTGAATACTAACGGGGGGAAAAAAATTATGAAAATAATGATAATAATAAAATAAATAAACAAAATAAAAAAAAAAAACAAAAAGAAATGAAAAATAATAATAATAATAAAATAAAATGAATTATAAATGAATAAATAAATAAATAAAAGTTTTGTCAATTCTCAAGTCTGATGAAATGGACCAAGGACCGATTAGCTATTTGAAAAAAAAAAAAAAACGCAATCAACTTAACATACTTCAAACCCCTACTATGAGATTTTCCGTCTCTTCATTTTATAAAATATCCACCAAAATGATTTGACGTATACGAATATCTAGATAAACGATCAGGTAAACTGTACCATTTGTACAGTTGGTGCAGGTATGCAAATTGTGATAACAAACTTCTTCAACTTCATCAATGTAATAACAGGAAAAAATCAGGATCTGAGAAACTGGAGTTTCAATTCAAGTAAGTATATGATAATCCCCCCCCTCCCCAACAATACCATGCTAAAAACATCAAAACTACCAACAACACCTGCGATACCAACTCCACCAACACTAAAATCAACATCAACTCTGACGTCTTGCACAAGACCAATAATAAAACTAACAACGCCAGCACCTACAACACCAAAACCAACAGGCACTCACGACAACACTACCACTAACAGCATATAGAACGCCAACAACGGCATCAACAATAGCATCTTTCTTCAATACTGACAACAATACCACCACCAATGACACCTACACTCCTAACACCAACCACCACCACCAACATCAACATTGACATCAACACCAACAACACCAACACCAAAACCTTTAAATAAATGAATAAAATATAACTTACCACGATTCTGTGTGATATACCTATTTGCATTAAGAGAAGAACTCACATGATTAGAAATCTGATGAGAGCGATTTTGTTTACGGGTGGGGGGTGTATCAAATTACAGGGAGGGAGATGAAATTTTCAAAAAGAGTATGTCCTTGTTTTTCATGGAGAGGGAGAGAGAATGATTGAGGGGTATTGGATTTCTTGGCGCAGCCAAAAAGATAAAGATCATGTTTCATGTCTTTTCAAAATTTCGCCCAATCAGATATGTTGTCGATAATGCGAGACATATTTGAGAGTTCTAGGCTAAGGCTTTAGAGCGGTACACTTGCTTGATCTAGTATAAGTCTACTTTGGAAGAAGCCTATTTTAGGCTAATGAGCCCTCGTGGTCTAGTGTAAGTCTATTTTAGTATATTTCAGGCTGATGAGATTAGAGGGCCACTCACTCCGCTCGTTCGCCCCCGCTCCTTGGCCCAGTGTAAGTCTACTTTAGTATGTTTCAGATGTTGTGAGCGGACCAGGATTAACGACTTATGACGTCACCGACTTATGACGTCACCAAACTTATGATGCCACAAGCTAATAGCTTCATGATGGCTTTCAGCGTTTTCTCTAGCCTACGCCTTTTCATTACACTGTATTAGGATAAACTAGAAACTACAGAGGGCGAGGGGCTTGGACTCAGACTTGTAGATTTCAGAATCACTCCTGAGAAAGCCTAGTATAAATCTAGTACACGTCTTGTATATTACCTTATTATTTTTTTGACATGTTTCACTGTGGCAGTGATTCTCAAATCTGCGAGTCCAAGTTCGCTAGTCCAAGCCCCCCCCCCTCTGTAGTTTCTAGTTTATCCTAATATAATGAAAAGGCATAGGCTAGATTTATACTAGGCTATGAAAACCCTGAGGGCCATTATGAAACTATTAGCTTGTGACGTCATAGGTCGGTGACGTCATGAGTCGTTAATCCTGGTCCGCTTACAACATCTGAAAGATACTAAAGCGGTACAAACGAGTGGAGCGAGTGAGGCCCGGTAATTTCATCAGCCTGAAATATACTAAAGTAGACTTGTACTGGACCAAGAAATGAAACAGATCAAGCGGATGTGCCGCTCGAAAGCCTTAGCCTAGAATTCTAAAATATTTTTGTCTCGCATAATCCACAACATCTGATTTCTAAGTCTCTTTCGAGAGGAGGGGGAGGGGGCTCGGACTCGCAGATTTGAGAATCACTGCCACAGTGAAAATTCCCATAAGGATGAGACCAGAGCAAAAACATGAAACATGTCGAAAACCAACAACAGCATCTTGCTACAACACTGACATTATCACCAACAACAACTCCTACAAAAATACCACCACAATCAATATTAACATTGACATCAACACTGACTCCACTAACAACAACATCATCAACATTGAAATGAGCACCAACAACACCAAAACCAACAGCACTAACAAAAAAACTGACAATAGCACCTACAACAACTTTGTGTTAAAGTCATAGTATAATGTATGAATTTTTCTCACAGAGACAAACATTTTATTATTGGACTAATATAGGACTGTGAAATGAGCTAGACTGCATTTTGAGATGTCTTACTGTACCCCTGTTCTTGCATTGTATATATGCGGTAAACTGTAAGTTAGGCTATCTACATAGCTAAGGGGGAGGTTCACATGACTTTTCGAGTTATTGTAGGCAAGGTATACCGTAAATTCAGCTACCTAGTCCATTTAGTCCCCAGTGGACGTCAACAATAGTGAAATTATTAGCTTGTGACTTTAAACCCATGCTTGATGACTGCCTGTGACGTCATCAGGATTCATAACGTCATCAGCTTGACTTTTCTCTCATTTTTACTCTATACTTTTCTTGGAATCACCAACCAAAAGCCTCCATTATACTAAGCCCAATAATAATACTGCTCGCATCTCCTCTATACTGAGCCTCCAAGTCACGCAGATTTCAGAATTGGGCACAACTTGCCAGTATCCATTACACTTGGCTACACGGTATACTAATCTATGCTACACCTACTATTGTCCTTCATAAAACCAGGCCCAACGATCCATCATACTGCAGTATAAAAGCCTATACTGAACCACTCATAGATTACAAAAATGAAAACAGGTGGATTGACCTCGCAAATTGTAGAATCAGACTCGAGGTCATAATTGATGACGTCACCAGCTCATGACGTCATCTTAGTCTTAGTTTATTATAAAGGAAGAGAAGGTTAATATTCAGGATTATTAGGGTCGAGGCCTAGTATAAAGCTGATATAGTGTTTGAGAGGAAGCCTAGACCTAATAGAATATGGAAAATTATGGACGTCGTGCGTACGCTTGTAGACAATATTTAGACAAAACAGTTGATGTGATATGGCCACCTGCAGAGGATGGAGAACAACCGGTTGCAAAAAAGATACTCAATTAGACTCCCACAGGACGACAAAGAGGAAGGAGACCTCGGAAAATTGGGATCGAAGGAGTGGAGAAGAAAATGAACAGATGCGGTTTCCTTAATTTGTGGAACAACTGAGGAGAATGGAGGCTAAAAATCGGAAGCCGACGTAGAACGTTATAAACGGATATGATGATGATAAAAAAGGCTGAGACCTGGTATAAGCCTAAAACGAGAAGGTGGAAATTAGTTTCAGGGTTATCTACACGCACGCACACGCAAATTTTGGAATTGAGGCACAGGAGAAGAGAGGTCAAAGCAAAGACATATAAACGCGTACATTGAAAGAAGGAAAGTTAGATGAGGAACGAAATCAAGCTCTCAGACGTAGTTCGATTAAGTTCGAGAAGCGGATAATACATTCCTCACACTTAAAATCTTCTCAACGACTCCAAGACGTTTGAGTAAAGATCAACATATTGTTATCTCAAGGTCAGAATTTACCCCCTCACCAGACTAAGCCTTTGAAAGAGCTAAAGAGATTCTAAACGTATACTCATCAAGTAGGTAAAAATTGACGATCCGCTGCAAATTAAGAACGCAATACAATACCATTACGAAAATTTTCTTACAAATGTTCTTGCGTCTTGCGGGAGCTAATCTGCTGTCACTGGAAAGAATACTCTGACATAAATGCTCGTGCAGGTAGCTTAATATGAATCGCCACACCGCCGCACCGCGTCTCTGGCTGTAGTTCATATCATGGAGATAGCAAACAAGGACGTTTAATTAAACAGAAACTACATTATACGACGAACAACGTACAGCATGTATATGTTTTGTATACATATATTGGGAAGTATAGGTACTGTAATACAGTCTACACTAGCGTATTTATACGCCAAACGATGTATACATAAACCTATACTCTACAAATATTGACATAATTTCTATACACTGTTCATCGGATTTTTCGGCAGCTTTAACCCACATCGCTGAGAACATCAACATTATATACGCTATATACAAACTCGTATTTTCGAGCTTAAACGAGAAAATTCCTAATTTCTTATACAGTATTCCTAATACTGCGCGACAAAAAGGGGGATGAAGAGAGTCAAGAGAGGCACGTTTTCTATCTCCAGAGGGTTCTGGATTCAAGACTGCCGTAGACAGACCGACCCGCAAGATGAAAATAATGCTTACTCTCGTTATGAAATACATTAATTACTGTACCTGTTGTTTACGAGAGCCACCCTCTCTAAAAAATCCTTCCCGCTGTCGAATTGTTACCTGTTCGAGAACCGGTTGCGGTAGACAACGTAATTTCATCCCCTTCGATCAAACTGCATAGGAACTTTTTTACGAAAGAATTCGTCAGTCTATTATTCGGTACTATTTCGTCAGACGTGCAGTTTCTAACAGCAGTTACGCTATCTCAAAATATTGAAAAACAAAACGAGTAAGTGTTCTTCCTAACTTATGAAAAATTTTCCTATAGTAATAAGTCTAAAAATAGAATACCAGCACGAGACTCATTCTGATCGAAGTATTTAAAGACTCGATGTAAGTGGAGTTATAAGCGGATTTTCAACGTTATTTTTGATTTTTCTTCTCTCTTCTTCGATATTCATAATAAAATGCGAAGAATTGTAGACGCACGTACTGCAGCCGGAAAATAGGTATTTTTCGCCACGTTTCACACAGAAGCGCATCATACCATAAAAGCTGGTTATTTTTTATTCGGAGGCGAATATGGCATACCTCCTTTGTACGACGTGTAGAGAAGGAGGAGAAAAAAATTTAGTATGAATGAAATAGCGCCCGCTTAAAAATTAATCTCACACACGAACGAATTTTCCAGCGGGAATTCGCGACTAAAATAGACATCAAATAACGAATTAAATTATGTATTGTAGGCGTAAAATTATATATTGTTGCCCTATTTATACAGAATTTACGTTCACAATCCGCTGAAATTTTAAAGGCTCGCTACATAGCAGTGCGTTGCCCGCCAGCATTCCTCTTCCTCATACAGTTATCTCGTATAGAATTGAATCAAAGTTAGCATTTTTAGATTCATTATACAGCTGTACCAACTTTCTTTTCTTTATCATAGATAAATAAAAATGGCTGCAAATTTGATAAGGTTTTTGGTGGCGTGTGCTATTGTGTATTCTACCACAGCGGCTCCTACAGCGTCTACCACCACCATTGAGACCACATCACCCATTCAAAAGACGTACTTGAAGGTCGTGAGGACGTCTGCCGCTAAGTCGAATAATCACAGTATCGATCCAGTATCAAACAAGCTCACCACTAACATTACTGGTAAGATTGCATCTTTTTACTACTTTTGAAAGCCTGGGGAGGAAGGAATACTGACTTGAATTCTTAATAATAGAGGAGAGTGTTCAAAAAAGTTGAAACAAAACACCTTGTTATATTTTTTGATATCCTTACAAGTTTATCAACACCCCCGTCCCTCCTTTTGAGGCGGACTTCTCATGGACACAAATAAACTTCTAGCTCTAACTTGCCTTTTTTTGACATGGATATGTCTTTGGGCAAGGGGTCAATCAAAAATCTGCGTAACGTATGACGCTTCTTCAAGTCATTAATGACCTTGACCTACTTTAAGGACTTTGAAGAATTTCAACCTTTTCAAGTTGGCCTGTATTATGCTTGGGTTAGAGGGACTTACACTCGAGTGATGAAGCGCTCACGAATGGCAATGATGATTTTTGCGGGAGTGTGGTCCAATCGTTCGTGATATTGAGGTGAATGGTGAGGGTGAGATCATTTTTAATGGGGAGAAGACGAGAGTCGATTCGTGGAGGTGGGGCGGCTAAATCGACTTTTTCATTACCTTAGATAGATGAATGTTGTGTCGTAAAGAATGGATGACAGGGTTATGAGGGAAGAATAGTTGCGTGAGACAAGTGGGTACGTAGAGTATACAAGGTGGGGCAGAAAGATGTTACCAGTCAACCGGGAAACTCCACGAAATTCTCGAGGAATCCTCGCGGAGTTTTTCGTTCAAGTGGTAACATCTGTCCCACCCTGTATATTGTAAATTGCCGCCAAGATGGATAGGGAGGGTTGGTATTGTTTCTAAGCACTGATAGATGGCTTGGACTTCGGCTATTAAACTTGATAAAGAGTTGCGGCGTTAATGCGACAAAATCCTTTTGAAAATTCAAAATGCAAAACCGACTTGCTTTTCAATTTTTGGTCCATCCGTGAAGAAAGAAAGAGTATAGTGTTGGAGAAAGAATCAAGTATTTCGAGAGGGCAAGAGCGGTAAATTGCGGAGCGGTAGATTTTTTGGGTATTTGATATAGTTCGTATATGATTTTAGGAGTAGCTGAGGCCCAAAAATACGGTGACTAGGCAATGTGGTTGAATTTATTCGTGAGAAGAATGAGTGAGAAAGTAGAGCATGTTGTTGAAAGTATTGTGATAACTGAAAAGATTTGTGTTGGAGTTGAAGAAAATATAGTGGACTGGGGTTTGAGGTAAATGTAAGACAGAGTTGAGGAAAAGTCGACGAAAATGTAGAGGTGGATAACCTAATTCGGCGGCTAGACTTGGAGCAGAGCTGCCGGGGGGAGCGTCCGTGCAATTTCCACGAGCGGAATTTTAAAGTATATAGAGAGGAGAGATGTGATGAGGGTACGAATTCATATACAATTACCTAATGATCCATAATCTGGGATAGATCAGACTAGGTTATGGTTGAAGGGAAGTACTCTTTTTAGCGGGGAACTCGCTATCCATTTTGTTAGGGGGATTACCTCCTCAGAAAACCTCCGCGTCCGTGTCCGCGTTCGGAAGTTTCTGTGAACTGCGTGACGTGACGTGAGGCGTCTTATAACGTCATCAATGACCTTGACCTACTTTTAGGACTTCTGGCCGAGGTGCTTTATGACGTCATCAATGCCTTGACCTTGACCTACTTCAGAGGCTTGGAAAAATTTCGATTTCCAGCTTTCATTATATCCGGTCTAGCATGCAGCAAGGCTGAGATCTGGAACCCGTATCCGAAACGGGATTCGGATCCGATCCTGGGTCTGAGATCCGAATCCGGAAAGATCCTGTATTTTTGACATGTCTCATGTTTTTGCTCTGGTCTCATCCTTATGGAAATTTTCACTGTGGCAGTGATTCTCAAATCTACGAGTCCGAGTTCGCGAATTCAAGCCCCCCCCTCCCCCCTCCTCGAAAGGGACTTGGAAAGATTTCGAGATTCTCTCATGAGTGATTCTCAAATCTGCGAGTTCGAGTCCGAGCCCCCCCTCTGTAGTTTCTAGCTTATCCTAATATAATGAAAAGGCGTATGCTAGATTTACACTAGGCTAAGAAAACGCTGAGAGCCATTATGAAGCTATTAGCTTGTGACGTCATAAATTTGTTGACGCTCTTTTTTTTCAGAAAGTGCTCCCAGATTTTTAGCAGATACAGGTGAGAGTAATGGCGAGCTGACAAATAACGAAGCATTTTACTTAGGGGTCATACTCTTGGTCAACGCTGTCGTCTTTTTCGGCGTCATCTTCTATCTATTAACACCATGGATGCGAGTGTGCTCGTGGTTCAACAACTGCAAGTACGATTCTGAAAATGGTTACTACCCCTCCGGCGTAGGTTACAGTATGGACGATGCAGCGCGAATGCTCAGCACCTTCAACATGCCAGTTTTCTCTCACGACCGTAAATTTTCTAAACGGTAACAACATTCTCTTCATAATACCCCGTTTCGCTCCGATTGTATCGCAACTTATTTGTTCGATGTCTGTTTGCAGATCATTAGAATACATCGCACCAATTTTAAAAACCCTAGCCGAAGCTTACGATAGATACGAAACTTCCAGTTCGACTGCAAAAGAATAATTAATTTGCTCGGCTTGTAAACGTATATTCTCTCTACGGAGCGACTGTATAGTAACTTTTGCTTATGAAATTAGCTGCTAGTAATTAGAAATATTGTGTGCCCTCTTAAAATTAGTTTTACGTTAATAAATGTCTAGTCTTAAGTTTCGAGTACATGTCGTATTTCAAGAAGGAGACGTGAGCAGGCACTCGCTCTGTCATCGCGTAATTAAAAGACGTCGTCAACACGCGAACTCGGCGCATGATATTAGCCGGCTATGCAGTGGGTCTACCGCATTTCATTATACAAACTACAATTTAGTATATAAACACATAGTTATCTACTTGGCTCGTATCCTATTCGAATATATTTTAACGGCGGCACGTCACACATTTTAGAAGATTTTTCCACGCTAAGGTAAACCTGAAAACGTGTGTATTTTGTGTATGTATATACTTTTCGGCTCAGCATTTTCTTTTGCAGAAGAAGGAGCGAAAAAAGTGAAAAGTACACTGCACTACCTACAGCTGGTGCACCATGGCGGAGCGTAGAAATGTAAACTTTCTTTAAGCGAAGGTAGCGGAAATCGGGGCGAAAGGCGAAAAGTAAACAGTCGACTCGTTTACGTAGGGTTAAATTGAACTACATTTCTTGAAGAGTTTATTATAACTTTCGAAGCATTCTTCAAAAGGTATGAGAAATACTCGTATTAACAATTTTTAACTCGTACCTTGAATACTGATTGCTTCCATTTCGTGACACAACATAATAATAAAGTAGCGCTTTAGTATTGGATTAAATAATGAAGCAACGATATAAACACTTGCCACTTTCCTGCCACGTGTTCGTATCGAGTACAACTTTAACGTAATAATTGTGAATAATTGAGCTCTGAATTGAACTTTCATAATACCCGTATAAAATATAAGGAACTATAATCTAGCTTCCGAGCAAACTGTATGAAAGAAAAAATTTCAACAGGACTTTGACGATTGGTTTTGTTAAGACTTGTTGAACCCATGTCTGGACCATGAAATACAAACCTTAACCAAAGATATTTTGTTGAAATTCTCCGTTCGACTGAAATTATTTAGCGGCATTTACGAGCAAATCACGCAACGCTCTTTGCATTGCGAAATCCACTTTAAAGAAATACCGGCGATTAGTTGGCGGTTGGCGCACGGCGTCCGCGTATACTCTTTGCAACAACAATTTGTGCGCGTAAAAAACGCATTTCTAACAGCCACCAACTAATGGCTCACAGCCTGGGTAATCATTACAAAGGATTCATCTAAGACTACGCACATCGAGAAGAAATACTCAAAAAGGAATGGATTTTCTGGCATATCCAAAAATATAAAGATCATGTTTCATGTCTTTTACGGAATAAGTCTACTTTAGAACATTTTAGGCTAAGGCTTTAGGGCGGCACACTTACTTGGTCTAGAATAAGTCTACTTTGGAATATTTCAGGCTAATGACTTTGGGAGGGCTCACTCGCTACGGTCGTTCGCCCCGCCTCATAGTCTAGTATAAGTCCACTCTAGAATATTTTAGGCTAATGACTTTAGGAGAGCTCACTCGCGGTTGTTCTAGTATAAGTCTACTTTAGAATATTTTAGGCTAATGACTTTAGGGAGGCTCAATCGCTCCACTCATTCGCCCCGCCTCTTGGTCTAGGATAAGTCCACTTCTTAGTCTCCGTCCTAGTACAATGATGGCTTAGCCTTGAGCTTTGTTAGTATAGACATAGTCACCCCATTCCTAGTAAGTCTGACATATGTATATTAGGACGATATAGTAACCTACCTGATTCAGGCCTAGTATAAGGCTTCAGATGAAGTCGTCTGGCCGGCCTAGTATAGGCCTAGTTTAACATCTACTGGAGGAAGGGGAACACAAATTAAAAGAGGGACCAAGGAGGCCATGGCCCCGGGCCCACGCATAAAAAAGAGAAAGGAGAGAGAGAGAGAGAGAGAGAGAGAGAGAGGGCGCAAAATTTTGGGACCACCGCCACTACTGCCCTCCTCCTCCAGGTGAAACATCTTAATCCGACCCTGGGTGAGTGAATCTTTCATCACATATTTTGTTTGTAAAAAATTTCATTTCAAACCTTCCTATTCATCAATTTGTTCAACCCTTTCAAAAATTTCACGCTCAAAAAAGATAACTAATCTTTCAATCTCTTTGATTTCATGTTCGCCAAAAAAATAATATTATAAATTCATCATTTTTTGGGAACCTAATTGCAACTCACGTATGTATAACATAGATGGTAGATCATTTCACCCACTCATACCCTAGTTTGCGGCTCTCCACTTGTTCAACCACCATCTGACTACTCCACCGCTCTTAGTTCTTGGCTTCCATCAGGAACCTGAAACAATCAAATTCATCCCTAGCGACCTTTGAAAGCTCTTCGACAGAAAATTTGTCCTTCATAGCCTCCTATATGGTGACAAAAAAGAAAACAAAGGGCATCGACTCGCCTTCCTTGGCGTGAAAACGATCCGAATCTCGAGCTTATTCTAGAAAATTTACGTTTGTTCTTTACCTATTTTATAGAGATGATAACAGCTTCGTATCTAATCTCGAGACCTCATACCAAGCGACAATAAAGCGAAGTGTACAGTTCTATTTTAAATTTACTAATAGAGAGAAATTTCCGACCTTTTGTGTCCAACATATCAAAAACATGTTGTTTTTTTAATGCGGTATTTAAAACACAGAGGATAATCTCTCAAATAGTATGTTCCTAGATACTTATAATGAATTTAATCTCATTTCGTAGTTTTGCGCAGTATTTTTAAATTCTTGAGTAAGCGATCAAGAGCCCCTCAACAAAGTCGCGGTATCTTCTTAATTACCTGCGAAAATACTCAGCGAATTGGATTAGGTATCTTTTTTGTCTTTTTTTTTCTTCCTCGTAGTCGGCGAACGACAAAGAAATATATTTTTTGCACCCAATCTAATAACCTTCAATGACGCTGTCTTTTTTGGGACTTTTTTCTGAAAAGCTTATCAAAACGAAGTCACTGTATCGGTAGCTAGCCTATAAAAACGAATTGCCATTCGGCTGAAAATGTATTACAGGTCTATGCTTCACGAGTAGATGTTAAAATTTCGGGACCATGTCGTTGATCAAATTTTTCGTTCCAACGGCTGTTTGGCTTGTTGCATCCTTAGATACTACATTTGCTACGTGCAAAGAAACGGATACTTGTAAGTTTTATTTTCATCCGCCTCTAGAATAATTTGAATTCCTCGATGATGAATTATGTTTTCAGGCACGATCTCCCAAGAAGGAAAGTCAACATGCATAACACGAGGCACTACCGAAGTGACTGAGTATGCGCGATTCTACTTAGGCTCCATCGAGAATTATGCTGTGGGGTGGCATCCTTGTGGGCTAATACTTCTTGCTAGTACGGATTCTAGCTACAAGATTACTTTATTCTGTAATCATGGTAGCTCGAGCTAAGAATGATTCTATTTTCAGAGGTTAATCTGCCGGGGACTACAGGCATCAATCGCAAAGTGCGGATCAACGGCATATACGCATACATCAATAAGGTAGACGGCGCCTTCTACTATTTCGCCACCACGGGCTGCAAAAGGGCTCACCTTTTGACCGATACTGACGATTATTTACCTAATCTGGATGATTTCACCAATCGAGAGCTATTGAAAAGTAGATTTTCAGAAATAGTGAAATCCACATTTTGGACAAATAAGAGTCCTCGTTTAATTTGCCTTTTTATGATGCAGTTGTGATCCACTTGACTGACGGTTATCCCTATGAAACTGCATGCAATACTCTTCCGTTCAAGAATATTATTGGTCCGGCCCCGAACGTTCCAGAAGATGCGCCTGGTGCAAATATGTACGTAGACATTTCTATCCTGCAATCGGCTCACATTGTCTCTTATAATGCAAGTGGTGATGAATTAGCTAAAAGTAAAGTATCATAACAATGATCTGACCTTGTTACATTCGCAGACGATATAATATTTTAATATATATCGTCTTTTTATTATAGATTTACGTTGTATTGCGAAAAGTCGTGGTGATAGCATCGGCATTACTAGCGACGGCAACAACGTCATTCTTTCCGGAATTATTCCTCCAGTAGTGCGAAAATGCAAACGAAAGGTATTCACTCTCGTTGATCCGACGAAAGGTAAATTAATCGATTCACGACTCGAATTTATTGAATAATGCATATCTACTAGTATTTTAGAAGCTCGCATGACTTCATTTCAAGAACCACTCTTTTTATTCCGAAAAATTTGTCTGATCACTTTCTCTTTCCCTGGCCAAAAGTTTACCAATATTCTTAAATCCCCATTCCACCCACGAAACCGATACAATAGTGAACTCTTTAAGTTTTGATTCGCTCGCAACTTAATGATGGATCTGTAATGTATAACCAAGCTAAGTCATCTACTTTGAACCCTCTTGACGTTATTCATTTTGCCTCTCTTCGGCTCGGAGCGACTTGTATCAGCCCCTGAGCAGAAAAAGCAGAGCCCCTCTTTCCGTACTGCAAACATTCTCGTAACTTTGGCTCAAATAACTCGGTACAATATTTTAATTTTCCCCGTTTTAAATTCTCCTCCTCTCCTGTTTCGCAAACGTTTGCTATTGACCCTTAAATGTCACATAAATTTCTAAGTAAGGGAAGATGATGGGGTTATGAAACAAGAAAAAACGCGCAAATTTCGGTTTCTTCCCAGCTTTTAACACGGCTGGAAAGAAACAAGAAACATGTTATTTATTTACTTTGTGTTTTCATGTAGTAGGAATTTGCAGTAGTAGATTGTATCATTTCAATTTTTTCATATCTTCTAGGGAAATATCCGGAAATCAGCAGCTTGAAACCTAATAGCGCTTGTTTTTGGTCCACGTTGGTGGTAGAAGAAATGACTAGGCTGATAGTCGACCGACAGATCTACATATTCTGGGGAATTAAGAAGGAAGACAATTCGGGAGTTTTCTATTTCGAAGGATATATGCAGCAACTTGGTTTTGATTACACTTTCGATCCATTATACTACAGCTATTGTTAGAACTTACATTACAGTTGTAGATTATCTGAAATTATATTTCGTGATCCACCAAGAAATAGAAGACATTAAGGATATTGAAAGACATAATTTTTACTCGCGGAGTGAAATACCATTGGTACGGAAGCTGAAGGGAAAATTAACTTATTCTTGCTATTGCTCAAAATTCATATCTTCAATCACTTCAAGGAATGCTTTTGCAAAACAATTAAACGGAGAGGCTCTAGTGAACATCTCAATAAATGAAATACTGAGTTCCAAGGTACTGAAGACAGGCTAACGAATCCCAGATTGAGGTCCAGGCCGACATGAAACATGAAAGGACCCCCCCCTCCTATAGACCCATTCCTTTGCGAGTTCTTCGTTTTATTTGACGTTGTTTCTTCTTCTTCTCAATATACGAGTCATTGTTTAACTTAACTGTTGCATTTATTCAGCTGTAAAAATCTATCCCACAAAATTTTCTCCTTTTCGACTCAACTTCACAATATTTTGAGATGAAGTGGGATTAACGAATTCATCTTACATATTGTCAGCAAGAATTCTTGCTAGGAATGAGCTCAGAAATTTTACCAACATTTGCAGAGAAGTACACGAGTCATCTGAAGAAGAAATTCCAGATTAGCCCAGTAGAATTACCGTTTCGAAAAAAAAAAAATGTCCATCAAAGCTTTTATTGCTGAAAAAAGTTGGCCTTGGTGTCCTCGTTATGTGGTAAAAACCCATCAACCCCACCCTTTGCGAAACCCCTCAAAAAGGGGGCTCATTTGGCACATTTTTTGGTTTTTCGAATTTTTCTCAAAAAGGATGAAATTTAGAGCAGAAATACTTCAGTACAAAAAGATTCCTCATAAAATTTACCATGAAATAAAGTCATTATTTCTTCGGTTACGATCATTTGACGCTGTATAATAATAGCTGCAAATTTACTGTTTTTATAAAATTTCAATTTTTGAGTCTTTTCCTAACGTCTTTCCGATTTTTTTCAAAAATTTTGAGATTTTGAGCAAAAATACCTCAGTACAAAAAGATTTTCCATTAAATTTACCATCGAATAAAGTCATTACTTCTTCAGTTACAATAATTTGACGCTGTGTAACAATATCTGCAAATTTACTGTTTTCAGAAATTTTCGATTTTTTAAGTCTTTTCCTAAGGTTTTTCTGATTTTTCTCAAAAAGTTTGAGATTTAGAGGAAAAATATCTCAGTACAAAAAGATTCTCCATAAAATTTACCATAAAGCAATGCCTCACTCACTCGATTACAATAATTTGAAGCTATATAACGATATCTGAAAATTTACTGTTTTTGGAAATTGTCAGGTTTTCAAGTTTTTTCTGTATGTTTTTCTGATTTTCCTGAAAAAGTTTGAGATTTAAAGGGAGAATACGTAATTGCAAAAATGTTCTCAGTATAATTCTCAACTGACTGATCTTATCATTTACTCAGTTACAATGATTTGAAGCTATACAACAATTTCTTGAAGTTTGAAATCAGAAAGACGTTAGGAAAAGACTCAAAAATTGAAAATTTATAAAAACAGTAAATTTGCAGCTATTGTTATACAGCGTCAAATGATCGTTACCGAAGAAGTAATGACTTTATTCGATGGGAAATTTTATGGGAAATTTTTTTGTACTGAGGTATTTCTGCTCAAAATCTCATACTTTTTGAGAAAAATTCGAAAAACCAAAAAATGTGCCAAATGAGCTCCCTTTTTAAGGGGTTCCGCAAAGGGTCGGGGTGATGGGTTTTTACCACATCTTTTCAGCAATAAAAGCTTTGATGGACCTTTTTTTTTTCCCAAAGCACTTATTTACTGTAATTCTACTGGGCTAGATATCGCACCGAATCAGTTGTGTGGAATCTAGTGTAGAAGAATATCAACAAGCAGATAGATCGCTCCTTCAAGATCGATGAAGACGGCAAATAAAAACATAAAATTGGTACACCGTCATCACTCGATAGCTGTGACTTTGTAAAGGCTGGAATGAAACTTGGAGTCATCATCGCGATTGCAGGGTTACAATCAGATAATACCAGGAGGTTGATATTTTCTACCTCGCCGGCAACGAGGTTCGATTAGAAGTTGGCAACTCAAGAGCGCTCAACTACCGGCACTAAGGAGAATCGTACTTCAATCAGAATAGAAACGTTTCAAATCGCGTCAAGGCACGCAATAAAGCCACAAGTCAATGTCAACATAGCCAGGAAAGTATGACTTGACAAAAAATTTTGGAGGGGACCTGTTCTCAAGGAGTACTAGCTTCAGTGTTATTGTGTCCATGTCTTTCGATTTTACATTGTCCGAACTTTAGGCTCAATTTTTCGTGAATATTAAGACCATCTTTTATACAGATTCAAAATCAATATCTCTCACGTGACTCGTCAATAATATCAATATTGAGTTGACTTTGAAAAAAAAAACTACCTAAACAGCAAGACTTTGTCTGCAGTTCTAGGCAGCCACAAGGATGCATTTTCAGTACGCCTGCATTCTTCGAGAACCGCAAATTCCAACAAAGTAAACGAAGAACTGTGGTGAAAACTTTTTCGAACACCCGAATATTACAATTAGAGTTGATCGCCCACACACGGATAATAAGGTAAGAAAAACAGTGCCTCTCTTTATGGAATGGGATCTTCTTTCTCCGTTCACCATTCTCTATTTATCGGGCTGAAGATCATGAATTCGTTACACGAGGAGATAGAAATGAAAACTTCCCACTTCGCAGTGCACTAACAAAAAATTACTTCTACACGCGAACGTACTTAATTCCTGAGAGCGGGTTTATAAGAATTACACTTGTTACACGTGATTTTGTACGATAGGGAATCGGCCTACTCTCGAGTATACAGAATCGGTATACACACACAGACTTTCTTAATGCCATGAATACCGCTGTAATAATACTCGTGTATGTAAACATTTTGTTCGCAAATTTTGTTTGCGGTATACCAGAACCACGCAGACGAACCAGGTCAACGAATCAATTACAATAAAGCCTCGCGCGCTCGCAAAATATTAAAATGATCGACCATTTAGGGGGAAGAGGTGTGTACGAACCTCGAGTGCAAAACGGAAATTTAAAAAACCAAAAATGAAAAGCACGAAACGAACGATTTAAAGATTCTTATCAAATGCATATGGTATTCGTAAAATAAAGGTCGTTACATGAAAATGGGTACAAATTGAACTTTTTCCGCTTTCTCGCTCACGACCGTACGTACGTATGTATTATAGTAGGTGCCAAAGGCGAGAGAGGGGATGAGGGTCGAAACCGGAAAATATACAAGAAGAAAAATCTTCTGTTCTGCGTCGACTTTATACTGTGCATAAATACGTGAAAAAATGTTTTCGTAACGTAAGGGTAATGATTTGTGAAAAAAAGAGATTTGCCTCTTCTTTTTCTTTCTTCCTTTTCTTCTCGCGCAGCTGACGAAACACATCTCGCGAATTACCGCGGGCACCCAAAAGCATCCGAGCGAATCATCTACATATTATCAGAAGCCGAACACACGTCAGCAGAAGACGTACTCGGGATATTTTCCGTCAAACCGAAGATAAATCTGTACGAGGTGTATATATACCGCCACCGCGGTATATTTTCCGATAACAAAAACTCTCTAACGATGACATCGATGACTTTAATAGATGGGAAGAAGGGAGAAGTATTTCCACACAGCCAGAGTGACAACAACAAGTGAAACCGAACCGCCAACATAAAAGCGTAATTCACGATGAAATATTTTCGGAAATTACTTTTTTCTTTTCCTTTGTCGCACTCTCTCTTTCTCGTTATACTCCTGACTTTTTATTGGGCACGAGTTGCTGCGGATAATCTCGCTTCGTGCTACAGTAACATTTACGTAATAAAAAACACTCTAATGTTCGTGTGAAATGGCTCGAACGAATTTTTTTTCCTTTTTCTTACGAATGCTTTCTCCTTTTGGGGTGGCTATTGAATTCGATTTTTTCGCTCTCTCACTCGCTCTTTCGCAGAACGCGTGTAAAAAATCGAACGCAACAATTGGTCGCTATACATTTCTACGGAAAGTTCAGCAATTTGAACAACTTATTTTCGAACAATGGTTTCAAAACATAAGTCCGTTTACCATTAAAAATATGATAAATAGTTTCAAAATTGATGTATTAGTAACATAACTTCAGTTAGGATGAGTAACCCCATTTTGTGATGTAGATCTTGATAACTAAAACTCAGAAAGACGTTTACGCCGAACGAATTAATCACAGTCCATCGGAAGATCAAGTCCTTGTTTACAAGAAAATTGACTCTTTGATTAATCGATTTTCATATTCCAATATCTCATCGACTTCCTTCCTCTGCAAAGGCTCGACCTTGACATTTTTTACGTCCCTTCTCATCTAATTGATATATCTTCAACAAATTAACGTTTCACGTTCCTCCTCTACAATGCAATGATTAAGAGCTCGGAATTTTTGGGTTAATTTGTGACCATTTCTGCCATGGTCAAGAATAGGATCCTCCATGGTCCTCGTTTCAGAACTTGAACTGCCAATTCTGTCTGCCAGCCACGCGAAGTGACCAGACAGACAGGCAAGTGTTCTTTGACTCCAGTTTGACGTCGATCCAAAGTCGACCGACATGTACATTCCCAAAACATTGAACATCAACTTTTAATAGACACAACAGCGAGTCGATTTTGAGACGATGAAAAAATTTGAAGAAACTGCCTCAACAATGACTGAACGGAGCAGTCGATTTTAGGTCGATAAAATAATTCGGAAAATCTGACTCAAAATCAATCTGGCATCAACGGATAAATCGACGTAATTTCGATCCAGATTCTAAAAGAATTTAATCCAAACGATTGGCTAGTTCTCTCTGAATAATACAGGAATTTCGTCGCTAACCTAGTTGTGAAAATTGGACCCGGGCTTGATATACTTTGTCCGCAAGACCCCTTCCTTCGGATACATAATGTTCAAGAGAGGTGATCATTGAAAGGGCTAAAGAGGGGAGTCAAGGAGGAGACTTGATCATCACTAAGGCTGATAAAGGGAATGCCATTATAGTGATGAAGAGGCTTTCTTTTACGTTTCCAAGCTCTACGACGTACTTAACCAGTGTGGTGCCGAGGAAAATGGCCTCTTCAGCTTGAAAGAGTCCTGCTTGAGCCTAACCTTGTACCCCTCTTTTATACGGGCTACCCTCCTTCTTCTTCTTCTTCCTAAAGGCGTATACTCTCCCGTGCGTTTGGCTACGATACAACTTTCAGTTGTCTCCTGCGAGATGTCTCGAATAGCGTCGCCACATCATCTATACCGCTCCATTGTCTTAGATTTCTGAGCCAAGAATGCTTCTTACGTCGACGGGCTCTCTTCCCATCAATTCGACTGCTGATCAATAAGGAGCTCGTATCTGCCCCTGCGAAAAAAGTGGCCCAGGTATTCGGCCTTCTTTTTCTTAACTGCATTGAGTAACTCTCCAAATAAAAAATATACTCTGTTTCATTTCTTTGTTTCATTAATGTTTTCTCCCACTTACTCCCTCGCAAAATTCTTGAACCGTTGGTTAAAATCCAGTGTTGACTATGAGCCATCTTACTTTGCAAAAAAATCGGCTTCCTTGGCTGATAGGCTCCAAGATGATATTCTTCCTCCGCGGTCGACCCTATGTTCTTTTAATGTGGTCGATTTATTCCTCAACACCCTAAAACCATCCAAAGTATGGGTGACCAGTTAGTTGAATTAAGTATTCGTCGAATTTTTTCAATTTGCTCAATATGTGTGAGTCCGCGAATTCCTGTCAATTTAATGGGAAATTTTTCCAGTTCCCCGAGGAGGTTGGTATTCCCATCGGTTCCCTCTACAGTTCTCTTATCGCGGAGGTCTTCATGTCCAAATTGGTGCTCGATCTTTTCTCTTCCAGCCAGGTATTTTTGAGTCATGTTCAATATTGGCACCCCTTGAGTTTGTTATAGGATTAATAAACGGTATTTTTGTACTGTTGCTTGCTTATTCCATCGCTTGACTCTCCTCTTGCTGAGTAATTCGCTTTCCCCAAGGAGTTGTCGACAATAAAACACTTGTCGAGAGTGGATGACGTTAATTTGGACCTCGACCTCACGCTTTGCAGAAAGATTATGAGGACATAACTCGATTCTATTACCCCCCCCCCCCCCAGCCGAGATAGCAGGATTCGCCGGATTGGGATCCAATTTTTAGGGGAGTTTTCCCACCATTGAGTCGTGACCCTCACCTCTTTGGCTTTTGTCGAGTGTTTTATAGTCTCAATACTGTAAGAGATTTATTCGTTAAGCTTGAAGATCCTATCTCATGAATCGGGAGAAGTGGTGTTTACAAGGTAGAATGTGACAATTCTTAGGGGATTTTGCATCGGTGAGACTTGTCACCAGCTCAAAATAGGAGTGGCCGAATACAAGAAGACGAGGCAAAAAAAGGATATGGGTGATCCAGCCTTCGGAGACCATCCAATTACCAGTGGTCAGGGTTTCGAGGTAGGGTTTGAAGTCCTCCTCCAAAGGGAAATTTCATATTTTGAACGCATTGCGCTCGAAAATATCAAAATAATCCGTCATCTGGATGGCGACAACATCACTAGTATGCTCAACGGGTATGGGTAAGATTCACATCGTAATGACTCGCTAGATCTCGTCGGATTTTCTTGTTCTCAATCGTCATTGAGTTCGTTACTTTCTTGTCTCGTTCGAAAATGGTTTCTTTACCGAGAGCACTCGCGGTGTGTTCATAATTTCTGTCGTTCATGCAGAAAAATTCATTGTCCGAGTATCACCTTGCTCTTCAAAAGAAGTGAATTCTCCAGGTTCATGACGTCGTCACTTGTCAAAAAGCGAGATCAGGGGATATAGACTTTCTGGTGACGTCAAGTTGTGAGGATGTTTTTTGGAGCCCAGTCTTTCTCAAAACGCCAGAAGATACATTCATGATTTAATATTCTTTCATGGAATAAGAATCCATTTTTTCTTACTATTTCATACCCATTCTTCCATGTTGACAACTAGTCCACCAGTTCCTCACCCTCCCTGCTCAAACACTTCACCTCTGATAGCAAAGATACCTCCCTGAAAATTGAACACAAGTCAATTATCCACATAAATCTTGAGAATGCAGCTCTAAACCAAGACAAGCCTGTTAGCCACAGAGACCAAACTGGGATAAGATCATATGTCGGAGTTCACGTAGATAGTTCATGGTTCAGCGTCAACAATCCTGTCCTAACTATAGTTCTTATTGAATGGTAAGGACGTCAGTCTGTTTAATTCTCTGGTGGTAAGAGGCAAAGAAGCCGTCGCGTCACTTACTTTGTACATTAGCTTATAATGTCAATCCGGATCACAGATACAAAAATTGCGATCAAATTTCCTGTGTTCTATTTAATTTAAACATGGACAAAATATAATACGTGACTGGAGTAAGAGCAACCCAAAAGAAATGAAATTGGGTAACCAGCAATCCATAGAAACAATACCGTTCGCTGACGATCAAGGGGTGATGGCAGAGAATCAGGATGAGCTGCAGAGGGGCATTTATGAACTCAAAAAAAAACAGCTAATGCGTACAAAATCCACAAATAAAACAAAAACAAACGCATTTGGAGGAAAAGACCCAGTTTAGAGCAAGATAGTAATAAGAAACAAGATGATAGAACAGAACAACACAATATTTAGATACCCCCACCGGCAAAGTGCTGCGCAATTTGATAAAGATTGCAGGCATAATTAAAGGTTAAGAAGACAAACCAGGATTCGCGTCTATAATACACTAGCAAAACCTGCGTTGACGTATGGGTATTTAACTTTATTTATAAATTAAATAATGATTTATTATTAAATTTGAATTAAATGATTTTAAATAAATTATTGATACAATAAAATTTATTGATCTAAGAACTGAAGATATTCCATTAATTAATAAATTAATTTTAAAATTTGAAATATTTAAATTATCAACTTAACTTAATAATTTTATTTAAAACTAAAGTTGAAGAATGAACTAAAGAAGAGATAATCTTTCACCAAATGAAACTTCATTAAAATTAATTAAGTTCACTGCGATTATTCCTTTAATTGGTAAATTTGAATTATTTTTTGAATTTAATTTTTAAATAATCATTTATTAATAAAAAATTAATTATTAAAATTTTTAAACAAAATTTTAAATTAAAAAATTGATTAATATTGAATCCAATAATGAATTAAAAATATTGCTATTTTTATTGAAATAATTAATAAAATTACATAAAATATAATATTATTTGTAAAATAAAAAATTAAATTCAATTAATTAATATTGTGATTAGTAAATTAATATTGCTGAAATAAAATGTATTATTGAATAAAATTAAATAAAATATGTTTAAAATTTTTATTAAAGAATTATAAATTTATTTACAATATTAAATAAAAAATTATAAAAAATAAAAAATATTTTCAAAATTATTTTATTAAATTAATTTTAAAATTTAAAATATTTAAATTATCAACTTGACTTATTAATTTTATTTAATAAATTATTATAATAAATAAATTTTTAATAATTATTAATATTTTTTATGATTTACAAAATTATATTTAACTAAGTCTTAATTTCATTTTAAAATTAATTTTTAATTTTAATAATATTTTTTTTTATTATAATTATTAATAAATTTATAAAAATAAATGCGAAGTCTGGGCAATAAAGAAAGACTAACAAACAGAAAAAGGTGACCGCGGAGATGAGAGGAACCATCGGAGTCACGTCGCTGGACAAAACAAGATTTGAAGATAATACAAAGTCTCATGGAGTTACACCTATAATTTGCAAGGTAAAGGCATACAGAGGGAAATCGACAGCACACGTTGGACGTATGGAGGAGTCAAGATCGCCTAAAATTGCATTCGAATAAACATCAACGTCCGCACGTAGAAGGAAGTTGACCGACTCATTCAAATCCAGCTCAGCTTTCTCGACGCCAACGGGCGAATGAGTGAGTGACATATTCGCTCTACTTTCTCATGAAAGACATCCATCCTATCAAGCACTGCACTCTAAACAGCTTCAAGTCAACGACGCCGATTTCAAGAAACTTACTCCCCAATCCGCTGGTCGACGATGAATTTTACTTTTAACCATAAAATTTACAACGCGTATGATTTTACTCGTGGTCGATGATTACTTTGATTCATCTGTTCTCCGGTCACTCATTTTGCCATTGGTTTGACTATCTGAAACATTATAATAAGCAGGCGCGGATCCAGACCGTTATTTTAGGGAGGGAAATTTTAGGGGGAAGGGGAATTTCAGTTGTACTTTAATTATGTGCTAGGTATCTCAAACTGAAAAATTGTTTCCACTATACCATCAATCATTTATTTTTCTAATTTTTAGGGGGAAAATGTCCCACCCCCCACTCCGTAGATCCGCGCCTCACTTCTTCACTATCCTCTCACACATCTTCTTATTTTTACGCCATGACGATCTCTCTTAGACAAGATATATGTTAAAAGTCTTCCTATTTTACAACACGAAGAAGTCTCCAAGACTCGAAATTAACGAAAAGTGTCTAGACAGACACCTGTTTGTTATAATTTTGAAAAGTAAGCGTACATCGCGAAAGTAATTTCATTCGAGATTATAAAAGCGAACATAATTATTATTCCAGGTAAGTGCGCATCATTTGAAACAGTCACGCATATGAAAAATAAAGTATACGTTCTCTACTTCACCGGCACCTCGCGACACATATCTGAATAAAAATAATTTCGAGAATTTACCGTAAATCAGCTTATTAAGCCATAAAAACGAAGACGGGGTAATAAAACAAAAGGATTCCATAAAAAATGTTTTTCCCGAGCTCCCAGCCGCTCGAAGCCCTTGATCGGGATTACGCATATATTTTGATATTCTGCAGAGGCGTAAGTAGTAGCAGCCTCGTCCCAATAATAATATCAAAAAAAAAAAAAAAAAAACATTTATACCGATATAGTATGATCGATAGCAGAAGTTTTTATTTCAATTTTTTTATGCGTGTGCATCGACGTCCCATCTGTCAAGGACGTTCATAACGTTGATCGTATAACGCGACGTGTGTCGTCTACTTTATTTATTTTACTACGTTCCCTGCTTTATTTAGGTAATGTTGACATATAGTATACCTACCTATTGTTCGAAATTTACTACCAGATAAAGAAAAGAACGATGTACGCGCACCGAATTGTTTCAAGACACGGAATGAAAAGCGACGGGATTTTTGAAAAATCGAGAATTTCGAACCGAGTGGGCGCAATACGCGGAAAAAGTTCGTATTGTTCCCTCGCGACAACCTCGCTAAGGAATTTGATGGTGAAAGTCGTCCAGGGGAGAGGTTCTTCACCCCTCTAGACCTGCGAGTTTGTCAGAAAGAATGAAGAGCGATCCAAATGACAAAATTTCAAGATATAGGATTCATGGACAGAGGGCTGCGAGAGGAGAAGAGCTATTGTCATGAAGAATAAAATTTAAGGGAGTGAACATGATTTCTCAGTCTTCGGGAAGTTTATCATGCGCTAAACAGTCAAGTCCCTGTAAAAATGATATACCAAAATGAGGATATTGAAAACTAGATACTGTAATCGATGAGATTCTTTTTATCGGCTCAGTATCGTTTTGGCAACTTGATTTAGCAATCAAAGACTCTATTGAAAAAGAAAATAATTGTCCTCGGTTTTCTGCTAATCACCGGGTCGATTTAAATTTTCTTAAATTTTTTCTCACACCTCCATAGACAGTGTTGTCTCTTCTCATTGGAGAATGCTCGTCGATCTTAACACTTTCAGCTTTCGGGCTACTTACAAAGCCAATTTTGCCGCAGTCCTGTCAATCTGCGGAGGCACAAATTTAATTTTAATGTTTATTCTCGAAAGTTGTGAAAAGTAAAGGTGGCAAATATCGCTATAATTTCCCATTCAATGCTTCCGAGCGCTACCTCCTTCTCAATTAGGTCTCGAGTCGCGGTAAGTATTCCGCGGCGTTGCTAGTACAATCTCATCGACCAAGTTATATTACTTATAATCAGAGGTCGTGAACCTGCGAAGAGAATAATATTATACGTTTATGCCTTCTACGTATGCCCACACTATAAATGAAGCTTCGAATCTGTTCTCGAATCTCTATACGAGTATTAAAACCGTGGTTCAGAAAATTTACGAGCAAATTTCGCATTCGCTTTCAACGACTTGACTGTGTATTCTCTGTTGCGTTCTGCTCGTATTTTGTCTCGGAAGGCGTAAACAAGAAAATTTTCCCATTAAGTTAAAGCATCCCAGCTCTTTTACGATAAAAATATTCCTCTCTTCTTCAGCGAACATTCGGGCCCGGCGACTCGAATACTTGTTCTCTAGAACTTGTAAAATACGAAAATGCTGAAATAAAGCGAGAACCTTCAACATTTTGACTGTGGCTATGATTTTAAAGGGTGGATTTTTGGGTACGCGCTCGGTTGTACGTATACGGCTTCACGATCTACCCTTATCTACCAGCGAATATTTGTCGGCCTTTCATCGTCGTCGTATCTACAATATGTTCTATCAAGTGCCCATCATACCCAGACGTGATGAATGAAAAACGGATTATAAAAGGAGTTTTAATAATAATTTGACTCGACTCGCGAGCTTCACGTTTACTTTTCCATGTCTTATACTTTTGTGCTCCTATGTTGACGTTCTCTCATCAGCCATTTTTAATGAATAAAGCGAGTAGACGAAACCCAAAGAACGGATGAGTCGCGCAGATTAGCGAAGACGTTTGTTCCGCTCCGTCTTCGATGTAAAAAGCTTTCGTTGTCGACGCAGAAATACTCGACGAAAATACGACGAATATTCGATAAATATCAATAGTTAATGTACTGGCGTGACATGGAGAGGGTGGCGAGCGAGGTCTAAGTACACAAGTTTATTTGACAGTCGTGCGACCGAATAATTTTTCTTCGCAACATAGGTCAAAATATCAAATCGCTCACGGTATCCATGCGAGCTCGAAAACCAAACTTTTCTGAGACACCATCGAAATACACAGATACGCGAAATAATCAAGCGAATGGTTTTCGATCAGGAGAAACGAGGCCAAAGGTGAAAAACATAATCGTAATTATTACCTAAACACCTACAAAGCTTCACAGGGGTTCCAAATCAGTTCCTGAAACAAAACACACGCGTGCTCTACCACAATCCATTAACCTGATTCAAGTTCAAAATTCGGAAAGAGTTAGCGTCTTCCTGTCCCTCCCTCTCTCTCACCTCAAGTCATTTCAAATTGTATCTTGGAAACGGGAGAAACACTAATTATTGCATGACTTGTGGTAGTTTAACATCAGGTCCTTTTTAAAATTATAAATTTTCTTGAGAGGTAAGAGCACAGAGCTGTGAAAGTTACAAGAGGGATACACATTTTTCTGACTGTTGGCCGTTTTCTATAATCCAACCTCCAGATGTGGATTGATTTGAAAAGAAGCAGTTCTATAGGATTCAAATCTACATCGAGAATGAAAAGCCCCGGATTATTTTGGATTTGCGATTAAATTTTTGTATTTTTGTCCATTCACAATGAATGCATTATCCCATGGCACGGGTGCGGAAGACCGTCCTTCACTTTCAAAAACTTTTCAAAGTTGTATCCTCGCGCTCAGTCGTTTGTATACCGACCAAGCAGGGGCGTATTTAGAAATTCTCCTCGGGGGGTCTAATAATTTTCGAAGACAAAGTACACTAAGAGAAAAGTCTACAGTAATTTATCAACTTCAGACTTGACAAACGTATGTCCTAGTATATCCCTCTGGAAGGGGGGGGGGGTTGTTAAGACCATATTCCCCCCCCCTCCTCCTCCTCCTCCCGTAAATACGCAATTTCGGCCAAATTTTGTTTAAAACTGCTATAGAGTTCGCGTAAGGTAGCCTTTTCCTTCATGAGCGATGGACACGCGAGTAATTCTTCAAAGTGAGATTGCAGTAGTGGGTTGTCGTAGCGCAAAGAATTTGCCAAGCTCGTTTGTAACTGACCGCCAATAATGGTAAATGCTCGATAAAATTTTCAGAATTTTCTGCGATTATATACGTTTTGGAGTAGCGAAGTTGAGGATTTCATATTTCGGTAATCAAACATTTGTTTCAGATTTTGCAAGAACTGATTCTTGTTCGGAAATTGTGACTAAGATTGAGTAATTTTTGAGGACTGGTATGTAGCTGCTGGTGGTTCAAATGAAAAATTCAGGCTAAATTCACTAAGATTGGTGAATTTAACCTACATTTTTCATTCGAACTACTAAATAATTCTCCGGGTTGTTGTTTCAAATTTGTTGCTGCAGTGGTGGAGAGCCACTAAGCCTCTGCCTGAATCCAATCGCACAGATTTTCAACATTCTTCAGAGCGGGCTGCAAAACTTCTAGTACTGCGATTTGGCTGAAGCCACGGTCATACAGGTGCCGATATTGAGACCCACCCTCCTCGACAACTTCCCAAAGGAAATTTTTGATAGACGTTACGGTGTTTGCTGTAGAACAGCTTGGAAAAGTGTCATTGCCGGCAAACCCGCGACTTGGAAGTTGTGGTGACTTTGTTCCTTGTTATCGTCATTACGTCCAAATTTTCAATGTTTCGCATGATTTCTTCCGGGCTAGGATCCAATTACCGGGTTTAGGTGGGCCAAAAAAATGACGAGTAATCAAAGTATTCTCGCAGTATTTTTACATGTTTCATATCTTTGCTCTGGTCTCATCCTTACGGAAATTTTCACTGTGGCAGTGATTCTCAAATCTGCGAGTTCGCGAGTCCGAGACCCCCCCCCCTCTGTATTTCTAGTTTATCCTAATATAATGAAAAGTCGTATGCTAGATTTATACTAGGCTTTCTCAGGAGTAATTCTGAAATCTGCGAGTCCAAGTCCAAGTCCACCCCCCCCCCTCCCTCTGTAGTTTCTAGCTTATCCTAGGATAATGAAAAGGCGTAGGCTAGATGCTGAGAGGCATTATGAAGCTATTAGTACGTGACGTCATAGGTTTGGTAGTCATAAATCGATGAAATCATAGGTCGGTGACGTCATAAGTCGGTGACGTCATAAGTCGGTGACGTCATAAGTTGGTGACGTCATAAGTCGGTGACTTCATAAGTCGGTGACGTCATAAGTCGTTAATCCTGGTCCGCTTACAATATCTGAAACATACTAAAGCGGGACAAACGAGCGGAGCGAGAGAGGTCCTTTAATCTCATCAGCCTGAAATATACTAAAGTAGACTTATACTAGACCAAGAAGCGGGACAGATCAAGCGAGTGTGCCACTCTAAAGCCTTAGTCTAGAATTCTAAAATATTTTTGTCTCGCATTATCCACAACATATCTGATTGGGCAAAATTTTGAAAAGACATGGAACATGATCTTTATCTTTTTGGCTGCCTGCGCCAAGAAATCCAATACCCCTTAATCATTCTCTCTCCCTCTCTTTGACACTTTTCTTAGTGTGGTGCTTGCATATTTTCTTTTACTAGAGACGTTATAAATTGATTTGAAATCGACCAGAGAGAGCAGTTGATTTCAGGTCAATAAAAACTTCGGTGGAGTCGACTCTTAATCGACCTGAAATCGGCTTGGTAAATAAATCGAAATCGAGTCGATATCTGTCGAACTCATGTCGACTTGGCATCGATTTTAACGATATGTGGGGTATATGGACTCAATTTTGATCAAGACTTTGAAAGAAAGGAAGTGTCACTCGATTCAACTTGGAATTTTGGTCAAACCGATGTACCAATTACAGGATCCTCGCGTGAAGCCCTCCTCCAGCTTTTAATTTGTAAGTCCTTGAACTAGGTCAAGGTCATCGAAGACGTCATACATTGATTATGTCACATTCTCTCGCTTATAATGAAGAATTAGAATTAAAACTCCTCCACGTAAGACGTCAAAATCTTCCTCAAATTTTCCCTTCCTAGCACCAATTCACAATTTCTTCAATATCGTTCCAACCTCTCTGAGAAATATGCCGTACCAACGTAGACAATGACGGCGCTTCTCCTCTAATTCCTCTGCCTTAGCTCATTTGTCGAAGTCTCCTGATGACGTCAAGACCCGAACTAATAATTTCCAAGTCCATGCTTTGAAGAAGTCAAGCTTAAAGTTTTTCCGTGTCTCCTCCGTGGAGTATCAGAGTGCGAAAGTTTTCTGAGTTCTTCTAGTCTCAGTTTTCAATGATTGCCCATGTTTTGAATTTAGCTCCAGAATGGAAATTTTTTCGAGTCTTTTTCATGTACACATCTCCGAAGTTGAGATTTTTCTATTCAAGAGATGAAAATTATTTTTGATTTGAAAGGAAGAGGTTTACGCTCAGAAAACTTTACAACAACAAGAAAAATTCGTACTTAGGATCGAGAGTTCAATACAATAATAAATAAAAGAGGCAATGCAATTAATTCCTACCATTATTTTCAATTACAAGGATGAAAGGGGGGAGGGAGTAGATTGAATTCGCAAATTCCAGAATCAGGCTTCGGGTCACGGTTGATGACGTCCTATCCAGAGGGAGCTTCGGGGTCACGGGCGATGACGTCATAGTTTATCATGAAGGGAAAGAGGGGAGGATTATTTGGGGTTGAGGAATTCAGAGGTGGGGGGGCGAAAACGATTGCAGGTGAATCGAAACGTCGCGTCGATCTTGTACTGTTTATAAAGTGCGGGCAGAAAATTAAATTTTATGGAACTTGGAGGACTTTCGATCTTTGAGCTTTGCCAGCCGACCGGACGTCAGACGCTTTTCCTGAAAAACCCTGCGATAAAATAGGTTCCTTGTTAAAACTTCCCTGAAAATTGCCTATGGGTATTTGTTGGTAGCACGTGGCATTCTCATGAATGGAGATGTAGAGGTTTTTTTGGAACGATTTTCAATTTCTTTCTCCTCATTTTATCGATAAGACAACCTCCTATTTCGTTCTCTTTCTTCTAGGAGAATGAAAATGTATCAACATTGTACAGGATAATATTTCAAATGAAAGCGGGGCGATAAACTAACGACCTTCGTTACATTTCAGCACAGACGGAAAACAATAAGAAGAAAGCACCTGAAGTACGAATTCCGGAATGAAGTTGTTTCATCAGCTGGTCTATGGCAGATTTGAGGAAGAAAAAAAAAAGTAGAATACTGTACGAAGATTACTGGCGCTGTGTAAAATATTTATAAATATTCCTACATATGCGAGTGCTTTAATGTCGAATCGAACAGTACGTATACGACCCGGTATAGAAAATGAACTCCGTACAATAATATGCTGAAATTCGTCGTATTCAGCGAGAGAAAACGCTTAAATAATGAATAAGTAACTATCGCTCTGCGTTTTTCTCACCGCCACACTGTTTTGTGTAATAAACAACGCGAAAGCTCAATAGCTGTTACATTTTCCTTATCTTCTCTTGCTATAGCATTTTCTTTTGCTGAAGCTAGCAGTCATTCATTCTTTACTTTCCCGCGCGCCACAAATATCTGTGTATCTTCTGCACCAATGCTCGCATATTGATAAGATTGAAATTTTTCTTCTAACCCGTCAAAGCATAATGATATGACGAACGGATTTTCAATATATCGCGCGGATATTCCTTTTTTCTGCTCTATTTTCTTTTTGATGAATGACTGCGACTGTCTAACCCGCAAATTGACGAAATACATCCTGCTTGTCGAGGTTCACGCGATATAGGCTCAGACTAATTAAAATAGACTTGCTTTCGAATGAATGATCACGGCGTGGAATGGCAGCGTTCCAAGAATTCCATGTAAAGGGACCGCCTGATGATAAGCAAACGACATTTATCGTGACCACCAACATGTATTGCATTGGAATTCGCTACCGCAAGCGCCAATACAAGTATTTCGATTGACGGAGATAGAGAGGAGGACTATTCTGCGCTTTGATGAATGTAAATTTATCGGTCTTGGTAATGAGCTGTACACATAGTTCGGAGTGTTTCTCTCTTTGTCGGAGAAATGTTCTCATATTTGAGTATTCTAACTGTTGTCATTTCCTCAAAGCAGGAGAATTATTAGGAAGAGTTTCAAGTTGTATCGACCCTTCAATTTTCCCCGATGCGTGTTTAAAAGAAGACTTTCTCTCGGCTTGTACATCTCAACTCTCCCAAGACTTTTCATTCGTGCAGATCTAATTTTAACTCCACATTTTCTATGAATCGAAAAATGAATTACGATAGAATATAACCATAATAGGGTGTTCGTGAGATTAAGCCTCGCGGAGAAGTAAAGATTATGTCATTTTCGTCGATTCCACAGAGTTGAAATGACTACTAAAACATTTTGGATGACTTTCATCCGTGGGGGGTGGGGGGGGGGGATATATAAGATTTTGACAATCGAAATACGAAGACTTCGAGGCGAGAGCTATTTGAGAAAACTTTTTCCCGGAAAATGAACTCGGAAAAATATGCAGAAACCGCTTTTACTTGCTTGAGTTTTACACCCAAGGTGAGGTCAGGGATTTGAAAAATTTTGATCATCGACCTATACATGTGAAACACGACACTTGACTTCCGAATTGTATGCATGACAAAGTGGAAGGAGACTGGAAAAAACTTCGACAGTTAAGTTATTTGTATCAGGGGTCTTTGGAAGGAATTCAGCTTCAAGCTGTGGATTCTAGTCCCGAACAAGGTGGATGTTATTCCAGAAAAGATGTTGGAAGAAATCGAGTGAAATCCTTTGACATACTCTCAAGACTTGCACCGGATTTGATGAATTTATGATGTTTGAAAGATCGATATCAGAAGACGAGAAAAGATTTTTACCTCCTAACCTCAAATATTAGACACTGTGGTTCAAGACCCCGATCCAGAAAGTTTATTTTGAGGGCCAAACCTGTGGTGAAGTTCTCGTATCCCTGAAAAGATCCCACGCACTTGAACGCTTTTTGAGACGAATTTAATGGTGTGCAGATCTTTTTTGGTACGGGCTCAGAATCTAAAGACCATTCCGCTATTATTATGGGCCTGTGACCTTTATGCAGCATGAGTGATGCTGGAGACCAAATAATCAATAAGAGATAGAAAAATCTCCTCATGAAACAGGTTATCAATCGATGAAAGAAGCCCAGCAAGCAGCTAACGATCTATGTTTTGATTTTTCCAGGAATTTTTGAAGTCAGAGTTGCTCTAAAACTAGTCCAAGTGCAGGAATTTTCCAGGAACTCCAATCGAAATGTGGAGGAGTTGAGTGGAAAACGTTTGGAGTAATGTAAAGATTGAATATCATACGAATCAAATTCATTAGCACACTCCTCCACGTAATTGCATCTACTTCTCCCCAGAGTTGTCAACAAATGCAAGCGGTGACTGATTACTCTGGAAAAAAAAGTTGTCTACCACTCACGCGATTTTATATATTTTCTACTTCAACGAGCGGAAAATAATTTTATTAAGAGTTTTTTCCCTCCCTTTTTCGAATAGTTTTCTCGCTCGTGCACCTCTTTTCATTCGTTCATAATCTCCTCGCTATTTCGCTCGCTTTGTGTCTTCCTAGGACGTCATTTTGAACAAATTAAAACACTGCTGCTACCGGAAAATTCTTATTCGCGTAGCTGTACTATTCTTCTCTTCGTATTATAGCTGTGGTCTGTACGTGAATTCCAATCCGTATTCGTGGATCATTATAATGAAAGCTCTTCGACGAGACTTACCTATTGTATACGTCGCTCCGTCCAAACGGAATGTAGTTGTCGACTTCGGCTGCGGTGTTTCTACTCCTTCGACTACCGGTTGAGATCCCTCCGGCTCTTCGGATACCTCCTTTTCCACACCTTTTTCTTCCATGACAAGCGCACTTATAGACAGAACCAAGAAAAAAACAAAGAGAAAAACCCAGAACCAAATTACACAAAACTATGTACACACTTTACACACTTAGATGAATTTATAACATTAATGATTATATACAACTCTAAGAATTACCCTTCTTACTGTACACACACTAAAATGAACTTAAAAGCCAATTTTATTTCTAAAATAACGAGGGGAAAAAATGAGAATTATTATTTAAAGGACCGCGAAAATAAACACAGACGTAAACTTGCGATCAGAAAACGAAAAGCTCGAAGCTTTTATCATACACGCAAAACCATGTGACTGTATCACGTACGAGTGAATGGCATCAGACCGGCTCGCGTAAAGCGCGGGAATGTTATTTCGGCGAAAACGAAATACCGTATAAGAGGGAAAAACCTTCCGTCTACGAAAGCGCCGCCAAAAAACTGTAATACGTGACGTGCCGCCAACACGCATGCGTCACGTACGTAACTCTACCATAGTCAACGTGCAATATCCTTTTAATCCGGATGCTTTCCGAATGGACAATTCGGTATGATATTATATTTATAGGAAGTTCTCTCTAATCTCTTACGTTACCTACCTATGTACGTATACCAAGAGGGACCCTCAGAAAAATTTTCACCCTCTTTACTTTGTGTCCGATTCTCTCGGGTGAAAATCGTCGACAAAGTTTTGCGAGACCGAGAAAGGTTTAAGGATTACGGGATGTCATAATTTCGAAAAAATTTACCAACAGGATGGGTCAAAGTAGTTCATTTAAGAACCTTTATTCCGTACGTTTTCTTGAGAGAGAATTACTGACCGCGACAGTTTTCAACAGCGTACGCAATTCGAGCTATGATGTCATTTGTCTCCGAGGTTATAATATCGTAATGTTGAATCAGAAGAGACCAACTCGCAGAAAATTCAAAATCATCCCTTGCTGACGTCATCAATTCTACGAAGGAAAATTTTTAATTATTCTACCTACTGCATTATCTTGAAAATTTCCATAAATTGCCTAGAACACTAAAAGTTGAAAATTTTTACAGTATACAAGGCTTACTCAGTGGAACGAAAAACCCAAAAGGGACCCGAATTCGAAACTAAGACATGTCTTCCACACACAAGGATGCAAACAGGTACACTGTGAGAACTACGAAAAATTGTAAATGAGTCGCTGACTATTTGAATTTAACACAGATCAGCTAGACTGCTGAATTTTTTTATATTATTCTTTGCAGATAACGTTGAGGGAGGGTTTTCTGACGGAAAGATCATTTAAAAGTTTGCTACCCATCAATTTTTGAGATGAAATAGTTTCCACTTTCTCCAAGAGGTTTAAAAGTTTTTCTTTTGGGCAGGATCGAATGAGCTTTGCAGAGACGTTGCTGAAGTTATGGTCTTCTTCCAAACAATGCTCAGCCGTGGCAGACTCGCTGACCTTCTGCTTGTTGAAGGCAGTGCGGTGATCAGAGATCCTGGCGCGTGGACAAGGAACGGCCGGTTTGCCCTATGTATACATACTGCACGTCAGACGGTAGATGTCCGAATTTTTTTCCGGAGGGGGGGGGGTGACATCTATGAGTTTTGTTAGTCTATTTAGGGTGAGGAGAGGATAGGATCCTACATTATAATTGTAGCTCTTCAGGATCCTCTCAAGCTTATAGGAATGGTATCCCAAGAATGGCAGTCTGACCCACCGCAGGAGGACTGCATTCAGGGTTCTGGGGCGACGATGCCAAGAGGAGGCGCAAGCTTTTCCGCCTGATCATTGAAGGGATGTCGAGATTGAGACCATTTTTTAAAGCAATCTGCTCAATGAGACGTGTTTTGTTGCTTCTGGCCGCATCTGAGAGAGGTGTGATTGACAATGGCAACTTTCTGGTTCCTCGGATGCAAAGAATGATTATGGATTGAGACGTCTGTGTAGGTTGAATTCCGCTTTGTATAGTACCCTCCCTCAACGTTGTATAATGGCTCGTACTTTCGAGAAAAACGTATACTCTAATATTCTTTGCAGATAGCGTTCCTCTTCGGTATTTCTCTACTGCTATAGATGAAAGATTATAGCGACTTTCGTCAAGGGTACACTTGAGTGTAGATATTTCAGATCATAAATACGAAGGAACTTGTCTATCTGGATTTATGTGAATTTAACCTGTGCTTCAACTGTGTAACGACAATTAGGAATAAGAATAGGTAATCTTGAATAATATTACTGATCTTGTGCATTCCAAGAATGTGACTGATAGATCCATCGATGAATTTGATAATTAAAATCGAGTCGGTTATTGCCACTCATTAAACTTGAATTGAATGTTATCGAAACTCATATTGAGTGTAATTGAGTGTAAGTAGTGCACTAGATACTGAAAAATTTTCAAGTGTACAATTCTAGCCCTCAAGCGTACTTCCGGGTCTTACCCCATCATCGGTCGTGTCGCGGCTGAAGGACAAGGCCTAACTAGATATGAGTTTTAAATAAAACGGATTTTTTCCGTGGAAGGATTACGAGTAGAAAACACAAAAATAGAGAAAGTTCCATGTCCTTTTCTTCTATCCGGTCATTGCCTTCTCTTCACCATGGGTTATTATGGATACCCGCATTCACAGCATAGCTGTTGAGCGCCTTTATCACCTTTTTTGTGTACTTCCCCAAGTATACGGTATCGATGCAAGAGTTTCCTTCTCAGTTTCCATTCTCTCAAAGACTCTGTCCTCCTCACCTCTATGGTAGACGTTGGCTTCTGCGATCTGCTTCAATATCTCGATTTATTTCCCCTTCCCTTCTTTGTAGAAAAACAATCTCACGGGTTCTTTAACGGAGTTAAATGAGAAAACCTGGTATCTTAGAAGGGCCTTTTGAGTCTTATGGTACCTAAAAGTCCACTTGTAAATAGAAATACACTTTGGAATTTTCTCTGAATCAAGTGGTCGCTTTTGGCCTGTTGATGGAAAACTCTTTGAATCAATGTCGGTCTTTGTATTGACAGTCTTGATCATTTCCCCAAGCAATTGATTAAATGAATGATCCTATAGCTCGTGGATTCGAAGAGCATTCCAACGGCCAAAAACAGGAAAAATTTGAGCTACGACCCGTCTTGACTAGTTTGACGTCGATCAATTGACCCCAAATCGATCCGGAGGAAAGTATACTCGAGGAATGATTTTTGCTCGATTCCAACAACAAATTGATCGGAATTCGACTTGCTAATTCTTGAAAACGAGTTGGTTGTTGTAATTGAGGCCATTGTTCATGCTCAAGCTCCAAAAATTGTGTTCATAAACATTGCGTTCCGACCATTGCCACATTGGTCGTGATTTTTAATGAACGTCATTGCATACATATAACTAAGCATTAGCAAAGTTACCTTCTATAGACAGAATGAACGGAATAAAAGTCCATCAAGGTGCGAAGGTGCGGGGAAGAGAGTTGGGTTGACAGCACGACGACTACATTCAAAGTTACTCGACGCATAAGACACTTGATTTCAAGTTGATAAGAAAATTGGAGAGGTTTACTAAAGATTTCATGTTGTGAAGAGAATATTTTCAAGGAGGAGGAGGGTGGAGAGGGTCTTCCCTCTTCTGATTGAATATGCTAAAGGAGCAGCGGTGGATCAAGGCACAATAATCACATGCAACTGCTAGTGTCCGCGCGCGAAAAATTTTTTGAATAAATAAAAATAAAAGGAAAGAAAAAAGAAGAAAAAAAGAAAAAAATTGGAGGCCATTGCAGGTTTGCAATGGCAGCGGGGAGCCCGCGACCTCCCGCGCTCGCGATCACGTTGGCGCGAAAATGCCCCCTCAGAAAATGAGTTGGCTGGGCTCTTCTCAGTATACTCTATGCTAGACCTGGTATAATGAAGGCTGGAAGTTGAAATTCTGCTCAACTCCCTAAAGTAGGTCAAGGTCAATGACATCGATGACATCATAAAGCATCCCGGTTGGAAATTGAAAATTTTCCGAGTCCCTAAAGTAGGTCAAGGTCAATGACATCGATGACGTCATAAAGCATCCCGGCTGGAAGGTGAAATTTTTCCGAGTCCCTGAAATAGGTCAAGGTCATTGATGACAACATAGAGCATTCCGGCTGGAAATTGAAATTTTCCCAAGTCCCTAGAGTAGGTTAAGGTCATTGATGATGTCATAAAGCATCCCGACTGAAAGTTGAAAATTTTTCAAGTCCCTAAAGTAGGTCGAGGTCAAGGTCATTGATGACATCATAAAGCATCCCGGCTGGAAGGTGAAATTTTTCCTTATCACTAAAGTAGGTCAAGGTCATTGATGACGTCATAAAGCATCCCGACTGGAAGTTGAAAATTTTCCGAGCCCCTAAAGTAGGTCAAGGTCAATGACATTGATGACCTCATAAAGCATCCCTACTGGAAATTGAAATTTTTCCAGCCTCCAAAGTAGGTCAAGGTCAAAGTCATTGATGACGTCATAAGGCGCCACACGTCACGTCACACAGTTCACATAAACTCCCAGACGCGGACGTTTTCTGAGGATGTAATCCTCCTAACAAGAAAAGCATCCCGGCTGGAAGTTGAAATTTTTTCAAATCCCTAAAGTAGGTCAAGGTCATTGATGACGTCATCAAGCGCCTCTTGTCACGTCACGTCAGGTTCAGCAGTTCACAGAAACTCCTGGACGTTTTCTGAGGATGTAATCCCCCTAACAATACTAGGCCTGATATAATGAAGACTGGAAGTTGAAATTTTTCCAAGTCGCTAACATATGTCAAGGTCATTGCTGACATCATAAAGCGCCACACGTCACGTCACGTCACGTAGTTCACAGAAACTCCCAGATGCGGACGTTTCCTAAGGATGTTATCCCCCTAATAAAATGGATAGCGGGTTCCCGCTAAAAAAGGTCAGCGCGTGAGTGTTCTTGTGTCCGCGCGGAAGCTAAAGCCGTCGCTGTAAGTGAGGATTTGCGAACTCTGGTATGGAGAGAGGGGGGGGGGGAGAAGCTTCTTTCTCTCTCTGACTACGACGGCTCTATATCGGAGAATCATTATCAAATCTGTACTCAACAATCAAGAGAGAGCTATTTGCATATATTATCATGACTTCAAAATCTTTACACACGTGGGCTTGTAAGAAAATGTTCACGAACACCGATTTTCGTGCACAAACAAGCATGCAGAAAACCCCATACTATGGAAAACAGGAAATAGTAAATAAAAGAAACCGACGAATTTTTAGAATCGCTCATATAATACTGTAGGAGGAAAACACACAAAAGTTGAATCTATGGGCCGAAATGTGCGCAAATTATGCATCATGATGACAGATGGAGGAGATTCCTCAATTTTTAGAAAATTACTCGCCAGAGTGCGGTACTTTGAAAATCGTTCGCCGAATAAAGATGAAATCCCAACCACGAAAAGTAAAGCTTACGCTCCGGGACCATACCCGATCATCTTTTCCACATAAATAATTCATCCTCTCAATAACGATCGTAATTTTTTCTTCGCTCAGCCATTCGTCTCCTCTCTATAGGTTGAATTACCTGTGTTTCAAAACGTTTCCGCGATCTCTCTTCGTCATTTCCCTGGAGTACGTATACATGAATTGTCGTTTAAGACAAATATAATTTGCCGCGACAGACTGTCGCTACGAAAAGTGAAGAATTTCCATTAGCACGTGTACTCCGTACACAACACCGTTGAGGATACACGTATACTCTCTAGTTTCATCGAGCAAGCGGCGCCGTTAATGACGTGCTTATCAACGTGCAGAATATTTAATTCTTCCCTTGCTTACGAAAAGAAAAAGTTTTTTTTGTACATCTCATTTTTGAAATAAAGGAATCGGAAACCTAGATTTTTGAACAGAGGATTTGACAACTTCTCAAATTTCTGGAATTCATAGGGACAAGAGGAGTTTGTACCCATAGAACAGACCGACTGATAAGCACTCGAATTGTCGACAAATTTTCATCTGATGCAGGACGAGCATACTTAATTCGATGGGCTAACGGTACCCACCCATAGCCGTGCCCACGTTCTGTAATGAAATATCACAGGCTGTTGTACCTAAAATATATATTAAAAGAATCTGGGACGAGCTGACGAGATCTCTTTTCAACATTTTTACGCGTATCCGGCATAATACACCCTCTGTACCCTGCAAACGGACACAGCTTGCCTCCTAATGAGCTCATTATGCTATACAGCCGCGCGATGAAATAATAACAAATTTATACATCTGATGAATACAATAAAGCGTTGTATAGAAAGGCACTAGGGTAGCTGTAGCTAACTGATACACTAGAGCTTCGTTTATTCGCACATACAAAAGATATAATATTAGGTAAACATTCACTTCGGAAATATTGACAAATTGCTCGAAGAAAATTCACCATCCTAACACACGTCGTTTCACCATTTCATCGTCTCGTTGACCGCGCCAAACGCGATTACTTCCGATGCATTTGCGCTGAAAACTTCTTTTCCTTATTTTTTGGTGTAGATTTATACTTTTCTGATTCAATTATGCGAGTACCGCTATTCCGGTAAAATTCAGCGAAAGTTCTAGCTTCTAGTTTTCATCGATTAAGAGTATTAAGCTCAGTCGGAAGCGCGAAAAGGTGCCAACTAAATCTAATTGACGTGAGTTAGAGTGAACGTTAGAAGAAAGGAGAAAGATTTTATGAGCACAGTAGCAAAGAGATAAGAAACCAAATGCATTATACGATTTTTCTACCAGTAAATTCTGCTCTACTTTTTTTTCCTACGACGTGAATAATTCACCTTATTAAAGTATTCTCGTTCTATGAGAGAAATCTGCAGCTCAAGGACGGACAGTCAATCGAGATTTAGAATTTTAAACAAGAGAAATAAAAATTGTCTTCCGCGAGTAAAATATTTACCCTCTTATTCATTCTGCATCTTTGGTGAGCTACTGACGCTTTGAATAGCATAAATTGCTATTCAATAAGGAAACAACAACACTGTTCTACTTCCCATAAGCCAAATCCCTACCCCCTCCCCCCCCCCCCTTCAGAAGAAGGAGAATGTCTAGGTGGCGGTAAAGAGAAAAGAGATTCTCACCATTAGGCTAGTTTGGTCAAGAGTCTCATCATTCAGGGAGAAGGGTAGGCTTCGAGGAAGTATAGCAACTGGGCTTTCAATACTTGAGTACACAAAGAAGGCAAGTTCTACGAAGAGAAAGAAGGAGAGAGAGAGACATGAATTCTTGACTACCTACAAGTTAAGTACGAGGGGGTGTCTTTTCGGTAGATACCAATAGAGTGGCTGCCCGGGGGAAAGAAATTGTGAGGTCGAAGAAATTAATCTTCTACCCTCTAGTTTTAGAGGTAAAATAAAGCGTACAAGCAGTTTAGATACTGGAGGAACTAAGAAAATTGTTTTTAGCGCGGAACTCGCTATCCAGTCCGGGAGATTCTGTGAACTGCGTGACGTCACCAATGATGTGTGACGCTTTATCACCTCATGGATGACCTTGACCTACTTTAGGGATTCTTAAAATCTTCAATTTCCAACCGAGATGCTTTATGACGTCATCAATGACTTTCACCTTGGCCTACTTTAGGGATAAACTGACCTCGACCTACTTTAGGGGCTAGGAAAAATTTCAATTTCCAGTCGGGATGCTTTATGCCGTCATTGATGTCATTGAACTTGACCTACACTAGGGACTTGGAAAATTTTCAACTTCCAGTTGGGATGCTTTATGACATCATCTAAGACTTTGACCTACTTTACTGATAAGGAAAAATTTCACCTTCCAGCCGGGATGCTTTATGATGTCATCAATGACCTTGACCTCAACCTAGTTTAGGGACTGGAAAAATTTTCAACTTCCAGTCGGGATGCTTTATGACATCATCAATGACCTTGACCTACTTTAGGGGCTCGGAAAAATTTCAATTTCCAGTCGGGATGCTTTATGACGTCATTGATGTCATTGACCTTGACCTACTTTAGCAACTTGGAAAATTATCAACTTCCAGTCGGGATGCTTTATGACGTCATCAATGACCTTGACTTTGACCTACTTTAGTGATAAGGAAAAATTTCACCTTCCAGCCGGGATGCTTTATGATGTCATCAATGACCTTGACCTCGATCTAGTTTAGGGACTGGAAAAATTTTCAACTTCCAGTCGGGATGCTTTATGACATCATCAATGACCTTGACCTACTTTAGGGGCTCGGAAAAATTTCAATTTCCAGTCGGGATGCTTTATGACGTCATTGATGTCATTGACCTTGACCTACTTTAGCAACTTGGAAAATTATCAACTTCCAGTCGGGATGCTTTATGACGTCATCAATGACCTTGACTTTGACCTACTTTAGTGATAAGGAAAAATTTCACCTTCCAGCCGGGATGCTTTATGATGTCATCAATGACCTTGACCTCGACCTAGTTTAGGGACTGAAAAAATTTTCAACTTCCAGTCGGGATGCTTTATGACATCATCAATGACCTTGACCTACTTTAGGGGCTCGGAAAAATTTCAATTTCCAGTCGGGATGCTTTATGACGTCATTGATGTCATTGACCTTGACCTACTTTAGCAACTTGGAAAATTATCAACTTCCAGCCGGGATGCTTTATGATGTCATCAATGACCTTGACCTCGACCTAGTTTAGGGACTGGAAAAATTTCAATTTCCAGTCGGAATGCTTTATGAGGTCATCGATGTCATTGACCTTGACCTACTTTAGGGACTCGGAAAATTTTCAACTTCCAGCCGGGATGCTTTATGACTTCATCAAAGATCTTGATCTTGACCTACTTCAGGGACTTGGAAAAATTTCAATTTCCAGCCTTCATTATACCAGGTCTAGCATAGAGTATACTGAGAAGAGGCCAGCCAACTCATTTTCTGAGGGGGCATTTTTGCACCAACGTCATCGCGAGCGCTGGAGGTTGCGGCTTTCCTGTTGCCATTGCAAACCTGCAATGGCCTCTAGTTTTTTTTTGTACCCGCCCAGGCACATATATTGTCGATATACCTTTGGCAGAGGGAGATATAAGGGAGTAATGGGTACCTCGCAAAACATGAGCTCTCCAGATGAAAGTGAACCCAAGGACGAACCGATAGTGATGTCAATGCCAGGAGGAAGTTCGTAGATAGAGTCCTAGGACTGGCATACATGGGGCTTGAGACAAACTTTGAGGAGGGTGATGAAATCATTGATAAGTGAAGGAGGAGCCGACACTACTTCCAATGAATTAGTGCAGTCTTCGAGTCGAGAATAATGCTTTTTTTGAATGATTGGTGAGATCAAAGCTCAAACAACCACTCAACCCACCTCTTGCCGCACCGTGGATTTAATCTCCGTTCTTCAGCACTAATCAATATTATACGAATAAACCAGTTCCAGTAAGCCTTCAAACGGGGAGAAAGGGGTAACCAATTCCGAATACTTTCAGAAATTTTGACTTTTTGGCTATAAATACCCAAAATTCAGAAATTTTGTCTATTGAATGGTATTAGAGAGGAGACATGGTTTCTCATCAGAATTCCTCGACCCTTCATGGACGAAACAGGCGCAAAGCTGTCTCCAGTGTCAAATTCTAGTGGAAAGGGAAAAGACATTTCGGCGTTTTTCGTTATCGCTCGATCTTCCTGCTTTCAAATTTGTTAATAAAATTTCGATCTAAAGTAATATGTTCAAGTTCTCTCCGTGGACCTTTTACTTTTACAAAGACAATTTTTCAGTTGGAAAGAGTTTAAAGGGAACGTAAGGTGCAGAAACCACTTCTTCCTTCATAAACTCGCATTTTCGAGTAAAATATTTCGTCGGAAACTTTTTTCCCGACGGAGTATTGTATCCATCTTCGACTTATAGCTATTCAATTTTTATATCCAATCGATACTCTATAGAGAGTTCAAAACGTTTTTTTTTCGAGAGTCAATTCGGTCATTTTAATATCGCGGTTTTTTTGTAATCCTTATTATGATTCCGCGCGGGTGAAAATATCGTTCCTTGTCGTCCGAGTAAGACACTATTTTCGAGCTTAGGCAGGTATAAGCGTGTCGTAAAAGGAACCGTGATAAAATTCTTCTGTCGTTCTTTTCACTTACGTCTTTGAGGAGAGGCTGTATTCTAGATTTTATTGGCGAAAATCTATATAACACTAAGGTGCGAAAGTCCGCTAAAAGATGAGTTGTAATAGCGGGGCGAGCACCGCGACTGAACCAAGAGCCAGCGACGGCAGAGAGCGAACGCTATCGGCACGCAGGTAAAAAGACTTCATGGCGTCGTCATGACTGCCGTCGAGTGACGTCGAAACGAGAATGACGGGCGTGTTAACTACCAGTAATGAAAACTTTTGTCGAGTTATAAAACTGCCTTTATCGTCTCTCCTAAAATGTTTAATTTCCGTCATATACAGTATATTCTCGGCATTATGACTATCTTATTACACGGAGAGAAGTAAAAATAGGAGGAAGAAAAAACTCGAATGCTGTTCGTAATGCGCTATCGGCAAAATTATCGATAGTATGGTGCCTTTTTGATGTACTCGTTTACCTATTCTCTGTTTGATAAGGACTTGCAACGTTTATATCGAAATTTTTTCGATGGATAATCGACTGCACTGAGAAAATGGATTCATCTGCGAAGTACCTCGAAAAAGAATCTCGAATGTATATTTCCGGTCAGAAAGCCCGAAATATTATATCATTATTTTTTATGATAATAAATTCCCAAAAAATGAGGGTTGAAAAATATACGAGAAGGGAATAAAAGCTGAGCGAATTGAAACGTTAAATTGCTAACGCGTAACTGCCCACTTTTTTGTTTCACGTCATAAAAAGAAAATAACTCGCAGCGAGAAGAGTGAAGAGTAATAAGGTACTTAATCTAAATACATTTCGGAAATTAACGTTTATCGATTTCCTAGCAGTAAATTTATCATCGTCTCGAGGGCTGTTTTCCTAAGAAGAGTTTTCGAAAATTTAATCCTTTGCGCGAACGAGAAAAACGTAGAACGTGATAAGTTGTCAATCAATTATAAGAAAATATTATGAAAAGTAAAAAAAATTGAAAAAGATGATGAGAAACGAAATAGTATTGGAACGAGCGAGAGGAACGAATGTTTTAATTTAGGACTTTTTTAATAATAAACGATTCTCTCCCTTTTTCCAGAGCATATTTTCGAGCCCGCGGTTTAACTTTGACGAATTTCAAATTTGGAACTTATAAATTCCATTATAGTGTTTCGCCAAAAGAGAAAGTGAAATTTGAAGCATCATGAAATACACGTAGTATGACGGCGAAGGCATTTAACTGAAAGATTGAGGCAACATTAGAAACCATGATTAAAGAAGGCGATAGAAAACTGAACTGAGCAAAACATGAGGCGCAGAACTTATTTTTTAGTAGTATAAAGAAAGTCCATACTTTCAATTATAGTATGACTGAGAAATTACTGATCCTTGCATCAAAGACAATGACAGTGGGGAATATTCAATATTTCTAATCGTATCAATGGCTCAGCTATATCCTCCCTCCTCATACTCGAGTTAAGATTTTTAAAAAAGAAACCAATCTTACGGGAGGTTATCCTCCTAAGAAATTGTGGTTCCAAAGGGCTGATTAACGTTAGGTACTTGGAAAGTTATATGAGAGAGGAAAGAGACTCAAAAATTTTTCGACCATTGAGTTTTACACACCCATCCGAGAAAAAAGAGGACCTAAACCATCAAGCTCTCCATAAGAATGTACATAACGGGGGAGGGGGATGGTTGGAAAAAAGGCTAGCAGCTTCAAAAAATTCCCATCTTTGAGCTGCAGAAAATTCACAAAACTTTGTGATTAACCTTCTGTCGAAATTATTCTGAGCCATGCTGATAGCATAAAGCTCCAGTGATAACAGGCTTTGATGACGTCTTGTACTCCTGCTTAGAAATCTCTTCCCCTACTTTTCGTGTTGAAAGTTTTCCACGCTTCTCCAACCAAAATAAAAATGGTTCAAGTCCAACATCACTGCCAAGAATGATCCAAGAAGTCCACCTCTCACTAGTGTGAACAATTTTTGACTGTCGAGGCATACTATATCAGTGGTTCCCAACCAGGGGTCCATAGAGCCGAGCTCGAGGGTCCGCAGAAGGTGTGAAAATAATTTTTATAATTTTTGTTTAAGAAAAAATTTGTTCTAGAAGGCGTTTTGAACAAGACTTTATGATATTTTAGGGTGATTTTTTCAGCTCTTGGGAGTTTGGTCCTCTCAAATCCCCCCTCCCCCGCAAATACATCAATGATTGGTGCTACTGTATCCCTATACCATTTTTTTGTAGGAGGTCCGCAAAAAAAGGCCGGAGCATTGGAGGAGTCCGACATCTCCGAAAGGTTGGGAGCCACTATACGATAGGAGAGGTCTTGAGAAAAATTTTGACCCTGAAGCCATAGAATATAGTATGATAGGGAAGGGACTTGAAAGAAACTTCCCACAGTTGGGGACTTGAAAACATTTCGACTCTCAAGTGGTGATATAATATGATAGAAAAAGGACTTGGAAGAAAATTTTGATTCCTGGGCCCATGATAAAAAAGGGACTAAATGATAGAAAAGGGACTTGGCTATAGGTATACACCATACAAAAAGTAAGGCGAGAAAAAGAAATCAAACAAGAGGAAGAAGAATCCCTCGCCTGAGAAGCCAGGGTCGCGATGCGCTGCTGGTAAGCCCTAGTGGGCTCCCAGTGGCGGCTGAAAGCTCTGGTGGAGGAGTAAATACGTGAATGTCCAAGGTACAGGACTGCCTGAATTCCAGATTGAGTGTTGAGCACTCTCTCGGTCAGCAGGGTAGAATCCTGTACTGGCCTCATTGACGGATCTTGCACAGCGCACAGAACGCAAGGAGAAAATGGAGCTAGGCCACTCTCAATACGAGCCCTCCGGATTGCTGCCCAAAAGGGTGGATACTGGTGCCGGAGGTGCGGTTTATTGGGGACCACTTTCGGCGTGCGTGCACGCTCATAAACCCCCGTTTTTTTCAAAGGCGATAGGTATACACCACGAGACAAGGGATTGAGTAAAGCTTTTTCAATCCGAAATCAATTCGCCTCAGAACAGGATCCCTATGTTCCTTGTTCAACTTCGTTAAGGAACCCGTCGTTCCACTGGCTCAGTTAGAAAAAAAAAACGTTCGTCGTAGAAACAGGTGAGTGCTCGGGTTAGAATAGCACAGCTGCTTCTTTTATGTCATCAATAAACAAAATTTTTCTATCACAGCAGAAAACATTACCCAGAAGCTAAAATATAACTCCGGTTCATAGAATACATTTTCTAATTCTATGTTCAACATGTAGAAATGGAAAAGAAAATTCAGATAATTTCCATAATTTTCATTGTCGATATAGTGGTAGTGATTACTCAACCAGAAAGTCAAACCGCCACTAGCGTTGCGAGTTCAGCATCAAAAAAACGTAAACACCCAGACTCGGAAGATTTCCACCTTCGAACCTCAACTAGCCAAAAAACTAACTCATTATGGCCCAAAAGATTACAGGATCTAGTAAAGCAGTATAAAAACCATTTTTTACGTGAGTATCTAACTTGAAAGAATGAAGACGAAATCATTGATAAGGTAAGGAAAGCTTTAGAAGGCTAATTTCAGATTCAAAAAAATGTATAAGCACCGGGTCACTATACCTTTTGGCATCACAATGAGATAACTCCTCGTCCTCATTGCGATCTACGATATTACTAAATGCGCCAGATTTCCCCAAACACAACGTCTGTTCGCCGTCGATTACAATATTTTCGTACAGTCTTCTGACCCTCACAGAGTTCACAGAAGAAACTCTCAACTCTATCACCTCATGGACTTCATTGGATGTTTTCGATGTTCATTTTTCAAAACCTACTACGTTGTATTCAAATCACGTAAACCCACCCCCTTTATACAACAATTACTCGGACTACAAAACTTCTAAATTAAAAAACGTCAGTCTGCTGATCAAAACTCTAAAAACCTCATGCATTCGAGTCCTTACCATATTGAAATACCTGCCTCAGCCCTCCCGAAAATGTAATGGTCTATGAAAGTCTCATTTGATTCCGCCTAGACTATGGCGCAACCATTAACAATTTGGCTTCCTAATCAATCCTCAAACTTCTAGACCCTATCAAAGTCACTCAATCCGACTGGTGGTGATAGCTTTCCGTACAAGTCCCAGACTCGGTTTATGTGCAAAAGCCGGGAAACCATTGTTGCGATACCACAGACTCAACCTCACCTCAAATTTTGACATGTTTCATGTCTTTGCTCTGGTCCCATCCATATGAGAATTTTCACTGTGGCAGTAATTCTCAAATCTGCGAATCCAAGTTCGTGAGTCCGAGCCTCCCCCCCCCCTCCATCTGTAGTTTCTAGCTTATCCTAATATAATGAAAAGGCGTAGGCTAGATTTATACTAAGCTAAGAAAACGTTGAGAGTCATTACGAAGCTATTAGCTTGTGACGTCATAAATCGTTAATCCTGGTCCGCTGACAACATCTGAAACATACTAAAGTAGACTTACACTAGGACAAGGAGCGGGGCGAACAAGCGGAGTGAGTGAGGCCCCCTAATCTCATAAACCTTAAATATATTAAAGTAGACTTGTACTGGACCAAGAAGCGGCCGACAGATCAAGCGAGTTTGCCTCTAAATCCTTAGCCTAGAACTCTATAAAATATTTTTGTCTCGCATTATCCACAACATATCAGATTGGGCAAAATTTTGAAAAGATATGAAACATGAACTTTATCTTTTTGGCTGCGCCAAGAAATCTAATACCCCTTAATCATTTTCTCTCCCTCTCTCTATTTTCATTTCAATTTCTCAATTACCACATTTACCGATTTGGAATACCATTTTCCTTCAAAAACTAATTCCTTTTTAACATCCACTTGTATTTGAAACAATCCCTTATCAAACGTTCTCCAATCTACCCTTTACAAGCTATACCCCCCCCCCCTTGGACTTACAAATGAATCATCATACCTCATCAGGACAAATTCCACTTACATCCATCACATCAAAAGTTTAATTCAAGAATATTCTAATCACATCATCCGCCCCAACTCAGACGGATCAAAGGGTGGAAATACAGCTACCTACGCTTACTCTGTGAACGATGGTGTATTCTCCCACCGAGTCAGTAGCATAGTTTCTGTGTATGCGACTGAACTCATGGCCATACTTGCATGTCCTCATCTTACTCAATTCCCATCGAATAGCACCTTCTTACTCCTTAGTGACTTACTATCCTCACTCCACTCACTGCTAAGCCCTTGCAGCTCTAACCCTCTCACTCAAAGAATTCATCCTCTACAAACTAGACTTAATTTAATTAATTGCAAGAACAAATTAGAGGCCATTTCAGGTTTGCAATGGCAGCGGGAAACCCGCAACCTCACGCGCTCGCGATGACGTTGGCGCGAAAATGCCACCTCAGAAAATGAGTTGGCTGGGCTCTTCTCAGTATACTGCATGCTAGACCTGATAAAATGAAGGCTGAAAATTGACATTTTCCCAAGTCCCTAAAATAGGTCAAAAGCAATGTCATTGATGACGTCATGAAGCATCGCTCCGGCGGCTGGAAATTGAACTTTCTGTTGTATGGTGTTTTGGTTACTGAGGCACGTAACAGATGGTTACGTGCCTCAGTAACCAAAACACCATACAATATTATGGCTCGTACGTACGAGGATTCAATTCACTTTAATTGAACTTTTTCCAGGTCCCTGAAGCAGGTCAAGGTCATTGATGACGTCTTAGAGTATCCCGGCTGGAAATTGAAATTTTTCCTTATCCCTAAAGTAGGTCAAGGTCATTGATGATGTCATAAAGCATCCCGGCTGGAAGTAGAAAATTTTATTAGTCCCTAAAGTAGGTCAAGGTCATTGATGACATCATAAAGCATCCCGGCTGGAAGGTGAAATTTTTCCGAATCCTTGAAGTAGGTCAAGGTCAAGGTCAAGGTCATTGATAACGTCATAAAGCATCCCGGCTGGAAGTAGAAAATTTTCTTAGTCCCTAAAGTAGGTCAAGGTCATTGATGACATCATAAAGCATCCCGGCTGGAAGGTGAAATTTTTCCGAGTCCTTAAAGTAGGTCAAGGTTATTAATGACGTCATAAAGCATCGCCCCGGCTGGAAATTGAAATTTTTCCAGGTCTCTGAAGCAGGTCAAGGTCATTGATGACGTCACGCAGTTCACAGAAACTCGCGGACGCGGACAAGGCCACTGCTCTCAGAAAAATATCAAACAAATCAGATTAGATTTCAGACTTTTGGGTAACAGTTATACACAAGGAAGGAAAAATTTCTCGAAGACACGGTAACGGAAGTACCTTTCAAAAATTTTTCCTCCCTCATCAAACAAATCTCTCCTTCCTGCTTCTGCCTATAAAAATCATTTACGGTTTCTCATCACTCAACAATGGTATATTTTTTAGCAATCTCAACCCAACTCCAAACTCCTTCTTACTGAAAAAACCCGTATATACCATGGTTAAACTCTAATCGAAGAACGAGAAGAGAGGAAGTCATCCTCTCCAGATTACCACACACGTATAACACATTCTTAGCTGACCTAAGTACGCTAACATATTATCTCTTCCACCTTGCCCACACTGCCAAGAAAATCTGACATCTGGTCACTTTCTTTTTGCATGTTCTCATCTTCATTTCTATCTCTCAAGCACTCGAAAATAATCACGACATCATCACACTGCCTCTCCATTAGTACCGACGTCTCACACAATTTTTGCAACTCCTGACTACTTTTCTTCAAAACTATGTACAATCCGTAAAATATACGATTATGCCAAGTCATTAATCGTATGGTCCTCAGTGCAACTCAATTGCTCGTAGATAAAAATCAAAAAATGAATTCTCAAATGCCAAGCACTAGTATCTGGACAAAATGCAGTTGAAAATTCGACTCAGATTGCCTTATTCAGTAAGTACGACGAACTAATTCCTGGAATATTCACTCCATGTTTTAGATCAAGTTATAAGAAAGGATGGAGGAAGACGGATAATATACTGGAACATGGCCCGGATACTAAAATTACTGAAAGAGGAAGTACTAGCTCGAATATGCCAAGAAGCTCATACGCTCATGTACCAACCTTCAACTTGCTTGGACGTTACCGTCAGTGCCCCTGATGTTCTGTCATACTTCTTATTTCCTTCCAAATTGCTCTTAGGAATAGTACCAAGAATAACACTGGAGATAGACGTTCTCGAATGTGAATTGTTCAGTTCAGAAAAATCATTTTATGTGACCCGAGGTCGAAGCAATAATTCTATCTATTTTTTAGAACCAATATTTTTCGCTATTCAACATCGCTCTGGTAAGGATCTGCCGACAGAATTTATCCTGCATGAAAGTTTTACGACAGATTTGAAGTTGATGACCGACTTCAAGAAACTATCTTTGACATTGTCTAATGGAAAGAAAAATAACGAGAAGAAGACATATTCGAATACCTAACGAAATTGATTTTTCTGTAATAATACAGAACCCTCTGCAACAGTCTCCTAAATTCATTTTATACTGATCTTCAATTTGTAGAACTTGATTTGTGGGAAATGAATGCTACTTACTCACATACTACGAAATAAAGTTATACAAGAAAGAAGTGAGATAGTTTGATAGTAGCTTGACGATGGCAGTCAGATATGAAGATTACTGAGAGTCGAGAAATTGAAATTCCATATGTGAAATAATGACTTCGAGTAGTGTTGGAATGGACCCTGATAAGGATATCCATCCTATAATATCTTTCTATACAAATAATCTGAAATAAAAAATTTGGCCGACTTCATACTACCTACGATTATTTGCTCGACGTTTAAAACAGAGATAAGATTACAGATGTAATGATACAGAGTGAATAGAAAATGTCGAGCCATAAATATACCTTCAGCATCAATTTCATCAATTCCTGTGGAACGTTCAGCACTTCAACTATTTCCCAAATTTGAGGATCAAATAAAAAGGCAACCATTCTGGTAGCATTGAGAAACCTACATAACATACTAACCTACGCAATATGAATTAAACAAAGCACGCTACATCTTGTATCTGAAATGACCACAAGTGATCATTCTAATACAAGATACTTCTGTATCGAGACTATCAAAGAATCTTCACAATCATGTTTTCATAGATAATAATAGTTTCAAAAACTTTGGTGATCACGTTCGGTCAGTTAAGCTTAAATGCTAAGAGGGTGCTCCAAGTAATGAAGCTTTTGGGTAGCCTATGTACTTTAAAATGAGAATCAAAGGACAGCCGACAGTCACTCAGATTGTCTTGATGAAGTACTAGTTAGGACGACCGAAACGTGCAGACCACAGAGCGGTTGCTCTATGACTAGTCATTGCAGAATATATGAGTTATAAAGAACTGACCTCGAACTTTATCTGCGAGTTCTGACGCTACATCGTCGATCACGTAGAAAGAATTACGTTTTGTTCAAACGAACAGAGTTACATTACTTCTGTTGTCAATTTGTGAGAAGTTGTTGAGCTGCTAGAATTTCAAGATAATTTTTCCTAGGTTACCGAGATGAAAATTAAATTTTTGACAATGTTCTTTAAAAAGTCTGATGTACTCGAATTCTTTTTAGAAATTTGCAATACCTGAAATAAAAGCATAATTACAAATTAGAGTTCTATTTCTTCTTCTTTTATTTTTTGTGAGGAGGGAAAGGGAGGTTAAAACATTGCGACTTTCTTCGGGTGATTGAAACAATTAATTATTATAATATCAGGAGTATAACTTTGAAAGATGTTGATTCATTGCCCAATATGAATGAGCCGTGGAGCAAATCTTCAAATCCTATCACAATAAATTTCCCTAGTGCTTAATGAAGGTGATTAATGGTTTATCCTGCTCCGCCTTCTCCCACAAAAGATGGAAAGGAGGCTGTTAGTATGTTTCTCCGCCCGACCCTAATTTCTCGAATAACTTGTCGTGATTTTGTCAAGTGCAATCTGTCATGACAAGAAAACCTTTTACTTACACATCCTCGGGAGTGATCGAGAGAAAAATCACATTTCAACAACTTTAATTATGTTTTCTCTCCTGATAAATTTGGAGGACGTCCAAGGAGTTTTTGTCGTGACGAGTCACAAGTATTGTTCCCTTCAGTTTTTGAATTTCCCCTCACAAAATTACAAAGTAGGTCAACGACACATGCGAGGACAGATCAGGTTAATTAATTTACAAAGATATTTATCACAACTGACCGGCCATAAAGTTCTTTGAAAATTAATTAATTGTGTGCGGTAATTTCATACAATACCCGATTGAATGATTCAAAACATGAGGTTTGCGGACAAAAGAGGCTACAGAAATATTTCTTGAAGATGCCCTCCTCCCCCCCCCCCCCCGAAAAAAAATATATATACGGTGAGTTCTTTGCTACGAGGAAAAAGAATTTCAGGGACCCCAGCGCTTAATCAAAAATTATTTTGACCACTCGAGTGTATAAGAGGTCTGACTCATTTTGAGGAGGAAAAATTCTGACCAATGAGCAACTAGGAAGGGGTCGTGTTGGAACTTTCATGCCATCCAGAAAGGGACTGGTCGCAAATGACTAATATTTGTACAAATCGGTGATTGCTCTCGTTTTGTGCTAGGAATATATCGAGAGGGAGTGGTAGAATTTCTTTCTTCGCTGAGGTTAGGAGAATAAGCTGATGTGGAGTTCTTGGCCGCACGATCAACGTGATCATGTTGGGGGTGACCGATGTGACCTGGAATCCAGATGAAGGTGACTGATCATTTGATAAATGACTTGAATGCGTTGAGTGATAGGGTTATTTGAATGAGGATCTTGTAGAGATATGAAAGAGGAAAGTGAGTCAGACAGTAGGATATACTTGAGTCCGGAAGGACATTGAGTAAAGGTTGAAAGACAAGAGCGAATAGCACTGAACTCAGCTGCAAAAACAGAGGCAATAGGCCGTAATTTTATTCTGGATGGAGTATGCGTAGCCTGTTTTATTTTTTGTTCTGGAGTCAACAGTGGTCGGGGAATTTCGCTATACCGGTAATTTCTGAGATAAGTTTACTTTAGACGGTGTTGTTTGATTTCGGAATATTCGTGAGATCGAATCTGACAGTCGGAGGAGTGAATAGCCACGGAGGAATGGATGATTCAAAAGGGAGGGGGGGTGAGTTTGGGAAAAGAGCCTATTTAGTAATTAAGATATTAGTTTTTCCGTGCAAAGAAAACAATTACGGTTTGATTAGTAGAGGCTCTGCTCGCACAAATTTTTGTGCGAGCAGAGCCTCTACTAATCCATCCAACTTCTCTTACTCTCGTTCCGGCTCTCTGTCTGTCTGTCTGTCTCTCTCTTCTTGTTCCTTTCCTTCTATCTCCCCCAAGCGACTGCTCCTAAAAAGCTAGAACTTATTCATTCACGTACTGTTGATTTTCTAACGTTCAATAAACCTACACTCCGTCTCAACATCTCGTGTCGTGAGCTTTCATTACCATGTTTTCCGCCTCCGAAGCGTTCCGGAGTCTATGAGGCCGTCAAGTTCCAATCAATGTTGCGTCGGTCCCCAGAAGAAATGACCCACGACAACACTGTTAGAGACCTGTAGTACAGGAAACTCTGTAGAAGTTTTGGGAGGTTGCCTCTGAGACCTATGAAGTGGAGTTTTTGACAATTGTAATGACGTCATACTTGGGGAAAAGCCATGTTGAGGGTCGAAGAAGATAGTGTAGAGTACATAATTTTCGTTTTTTGCGTTGGTAATTTGTTGTTGAAGATCTGCCAAAGGTTGAGGAGTATTTCGACTCTTTTGGAAACCGTATTGGAAGTGAGAAAGTATATTGTTGGATTCGAGGTGCCATGAAATCTTTTGTTTAATATCTTTTGAAATAATTTCCCGAGGACGCTCGTTAGTTAATGCAATAGGACGGACAGGAATAGAGAGGTTTTTGAGAGGAGGTTCAAGATGAGTAAAATAATCGCGAGTTTCCATTGTAACGGATGTATTTCTTGAAGTAGGATGGAATTGAATACTGAGAGAAGGTATGAAAGGGAATTTGGGTAGAGGTTTTTGCTGAATTTGAAGCAAAATTTTTACGCGTCTCCTTTTGTTCAGAAATGGGCAGGCGATAATTTCAACAATTTCGGCATTTCTCTTCCGGCAATTTTCGACAAAATAAAACTTTTGACATGATTTATGTCTTTTGTCACACCTTGTACCTCTCTTCCCCCCTGCGAGTACCACCCCCTTACCCTTAAGCTATGGACTTGGAAAATTTTTCGAGAAAAATTATCTTACCTGGTAGGTAGTTCAAAAAATTGCGAGTACCACTTCCCTTACTCTCAAATAATGGACCTTTTTTTTTTTGAAAAATTTTTGTACCTTTCAGGTGTTTTAGAAATCTGCGAGTGTCGCCCCGCCCCTCTACTCTTTTGGTGAGGTTAGATTAGGTTCTGATTTCTATTTCCAAGCAGTCAGCGAGTACCACCCCTCCTATACTATATGTAGTATATTTATATTGGACTTGAAAAATTAGCCTAAAATATTCTAAAGTAAACCTATACTAGACCAAGAAGCGGCGCGAACGAGCGGAGCGAGTGAGCCCCTCTTGAAGTCTTTGGCCTGTAATATTCTAAAGTAGACTTATACCAGACCATGAGGGGAGGGGGTGAGAGGAACGAGCGAAGCATGCCATAAAAGACATGAAACATGATCTTCATTTTTGGCTATGCCAGAAAATCCATTCCTTTTTTTTCCCTGGTCTCCGTCACTGTGATTTGAACTTCTATTTTGTAAAGAAAAAACTGTTCGCCTCTTCAGGACCGGTGAATCCGAGCTCTACTAATAACCATGACCTAGAGAACCCTGACGACACGCCCCTGACTCTGACTAACACATATTAGAGAATTCGGGCCGACCATTCGCTAGGAAGATTGCGAACTACGCGCGCGGTTCGTTCCCCAGAAATGGTTTTTTTGTCAAATTCGACGCCGAGAGCGTAACTATGGTGGTATAATGTGAAAGAAAACTGAAAAACTCGAAATAATTTTTGAATGAACCGGAACAGAAGTTTTTGTCTTCTTATCTAAATAGTAGAATTTTCATTTGTGAACATCTTTTATGGGATGTCTGGAAGCCAAATCTGCTTCATTCGAGTGTTACTTCGATTTTTTATTTTCCTCCCTCGTACCGTCATAGTTAATGAAGTTCCCGTTTTCAATCTATGCAGCGCGACGCTAGCGCTGTCCGGTCTGAATTCAAAACATTACCGCCATGTTTGGATAGTGTGAATCCAGCATAACCACCTGACTTCGATGAGTTCACGAAGAATAACGTTTTTGAACCAAAATAATTTCGGGTGGGTCTTTGGTATTTTTTCTCTTTTTATTTTCTAGGGTTTTGGACCAACTCCTCCCTATAATTATTGACGCGTAATTTATATTTTTTACTTACTAACAGAACATTTTGTAAGTTTTGAAAAGTATCACGCCTGTATGAACAGAATATCATAAAGAAGAACATATTTTTGAAAAAGGCAAGGAAGTTGTGGCAAAGCCGTTTTTCATCATTCAGAAACAGGATAAATTATCCCGGATTACCCATGAATAAAGAAGGCACTCATCGGTTTTCAAGTTGGAAAAGACAATACTGAGGAAAAACGATGAAAAATAATCTTACGAATAGAAATATAGTTCATTTTATACAAATTTCTTCCTCTATGGAAAAAACCACGGGTAATGTTGGAATTATTTCAATTGCTTACCGTTCGAGATAGGTGTCCCAGCGTTACGACCGTTCGTCTGCACTCGCTAGCTTTCGCACTTTATACGAATCTCCACTTGATTTGAAAAGAAGTAGTTTACAAGTACTCTTAAGTCGTAATGCAATATGAATGGCTCATAACCAGACTTTTGTGGAAACGCATGTGAGTAATCAAGTAGAGCAATAAATAATTAATTCATTCGTCAAATAAATCTTTAAAATTGACACGTACAGACGAGAAGAAGAAAACCGAGTCATAGTAAATCGAGTCTAACCCTGAGGAATATAGCCTTCTCAAATCACTTATCCATTTCTATATTCGAGCGACGAGACTCCATCAATCTACTTACACGATATAATTTCAAAAATATTCAAAAAAATACAATTCTCGTGTTTTCGTTATTTTTCTCACTAAGAATTAACAAATGACGGTTTATACATTTCCTATAAAATAAAAACCAGTTTTGCTTTCAACAACAACATTTGGATGAGCTCCAAATAATCAAATTGTAGTCCAGTCTTCAATCAACCATTGATTTTTTTACTCGAGTCAAACGTATCGGATGTGCTTTTGTATAGCACTCGTGGAAATACTAACGAAAAAAGTATCAACATGAATTTCTCAACTTTTGCTAGTTTACTTTGTTATTTAATATTTCTCATCGTATGGAATACGCCCGCAGGTGTTGAAAGTTCTGATATACGGAATGAACCAACACATCCCTGCAGTAAAGTAAGTCTACTTCTACTTTGTATTTCTGTAAGTTTCATATTGTAAGTGAGTGACTTATGTATAAAAAATTCAATTTCAGAGATTTTATAGTGTTCTCTGGTCGTATACCGTTGACCTACTTAAAAATTTGAAGAAAGATCAGTCCGAAGAAAATGTATTAGTATCACCGATCAGCACGTACATCGCTCTGTCGATGCTTCACTTGGGAGCTGGAGAACGAACTCAAAAGGAATTATCTAAAATTTTAAAACTGAGTGAGGACGAAAAAAGTAACGAGTAAGTCAACTATTGAAAAAATATTTATTTTTATTTTCCCTTCGAGGTGAAATTAGAAGTTCACTGAAGACTCGACATGGTCATGTATAATTTCTGAACTTTAAATTGATGAATATCAGACCCATTTTAATCTGTTTCTATTCAAGTAACAGAAGGTGACAGCACAAAGCATGGTCGTTCAGAGTTTTCAAAATTTGAGACAAAAGCGAGGGATATTACGTAACTGTTTTAAATGAAATATGTATTAGCAAACAAACATTGTTACCTTGCGCAGATTAAAGTCCTCCAATCTACACACAACTTTAACACACATAAAAGACGGATTCAAAAACCAGAAGACCACCTTTTCGTGGGAATCGATTTCAAAAGCGGAATTAGCCAACGGTATATTTGTGCAAAAAGATTTTCCAATTGAAAATTCTTATATAAAACAACTGGAAAATTACTATAACGGCAGCGCTACCAATGTTGACTACCAGAAGGGAAGTGAGGCCACCGACTTGATAAACAAGTAAGGAGAATTTCCGCAGCTTAATAACTTTTTTCCATTGTAGAATTCAAACATAGTTCAATCAGAGGCGATCCGAGAGGAAATTATTGAGGGAGGGGAATAAACATGCCTACTGACGCAAAAGCCTGTAGGGGTGTCACCCCCCCCCCCGCTCATCGGTACGCCACTGAGTTCTATGTCAGTAAGTTTCTTGCGGGAACAACGTGAATAGATGGAGAGTAGGATAACAAGAGGAAAGACGGCTGACTTGAAAGAAAGCGTATCAGGGCGTAGAGGGTCAGCTCTTGAAAATGTAAGGAAAGACCATAATATCGTCAGAAGGCCTTGAAAAAATATCGCTCAAAGAGGAGAAGGATGAGACGTGAAAAATTTTCAAGCCACATGTCATATGAAGAGAAGAGATCTTACAGGCGGAGTTCGTCAAGAAGTCGGCTCAATAAGAGAGGGTGTGCTGATGATGCAATAGACCGGGAAAGCATCTATTGCTCAGCGAGAGTGGAGGAAAAAATTAAATGATCAGTCCCTTGCAAAGAACTAATACTTCATTTTCCATATTGTTTAGGTGGATATCGGAGAAGACACTGAATCGTATTCCGAAATTTTTCGACGAACCAATCGATCTTGACACACTCGCATCGCTGATTAGCACCCTGTACTTCGAAGGAGACGGGAAAAACACGTTCGATAATTCTTCGACCCGAATGTGAGTGAAATCTTTGCGAGACTTTGATATTTAAGTCTAGATTGATTAACTTATTAGTTGAAAGATTTATAATTGCTCTTTTCGGTCCATGGGCTTCATTTTCCTCTCGAGTTATATTTGATATTTTCATCAAGGAATCCGGTTTGGGAAAATGGACCTCCATCCCCCCGAGGGAGGGTCGAACGTGGTGCTTCCGAGCTTCTTCACGGACTAATGCAAATATCGACCTTTAACTTATGCATATAAGAATGAGGAATAGGAAAAATATCGACAAGCTATGGACATGAGGAGGAGAGGGAGGGGGGTGAGAAAAGGTACTTCAACAAGTTGTAACCTCGAATCTATTTATGGAAGAGAACTTGAAAAAATTTAAATTTTCAACCTACAGTATGCAGCCTCGTGAGGAGGGGGGACGCAAAAATACAACTGAAGTGCGGACAATTTCTACCACGTTGAGTGGCCCAAATTACACGGTCCTGTAGACGTGGGATTCAGAAGTCAATAACAGAACGGGAGTTGAAAAGGAATAAGAGTCAAATAACAAGTAAACTAGAAAAATTAAGCTGAGAAGCTCCAGGAGACCCCTAAGAGGAAGCGAGGAAGCGAGGAGGGAAGGAGGGAGGAAGCTGAAAAATAGAGAAAGGAACGTGCGGAACGCTGACAAGAAGGAAGCAGAAACCAAGAAGACTCACCCCAGAAGGATTCCCACGGACCTAAAAAGGAATATCCGTGCTCCAAATCCTCCCTCCCCCGCTTATATGGACTACCTAAGTTACATAAAGCTGCGGTTCAAATGCGGCCTGTCGTCTACTTCATCTCTTCCCCCACATACAGCCGCCCAAGAGGAAGCGAGGTGAAGAGGAAGAAAGGAGGGAGGAAGCAGAAACCGCAAGAAGACTCCGCCTAGTCTACGATCGACCCGAAGGTTACCAGCCGGCAGAGAGCCAAGGAATGCATGAGGAAGGAAGGAGGAAAAGGAGAAACACAGGAGGGCAAAGAAGGAAACGTAGTTTAGGAGGCATAATCCAGGAACTTTTTGCAAATGGTAACGCTGAATCTTTTGGAACCTTTTTCTTATCGTGATCACAGAAATGCTCGTCCAGCCTGCAGGTATTTAATGGACGCCCGGTTTTGCCAATGTAAACTGCTTGGCAATCGTTACAGAGTAGCCGATAGAAGCCACTTTTTTCTTTCCTCGGAATAGGGTCTTTTTGCCTACAGAACAATAATTTGATTGTGTTTCTGTTATAAAATGCCGGACGTAGGTTGTAGGGCTTCAGTATTGCTGTAATCTGCGACGAAAGTTTACCGAGATAAGGTAGGCTTACTCATCAAGCTTTCCTCTTGCCACTGTCCAGTCTTTGAAGGGTGGTGGTGGAGTTCAACGCCTTCGTGATCAGCTTTCTCTTTTCAGCTTATCAACATCCAATCTGCATCCATTTACGTGAGCGAGATGACGGATTATGGACATTTTTTTGCCAAATTCTTCAGAAAGGAACGGTCACTTAGCGATGTATCATACTGTGAAACGCCGCGTTTTTGTGGGACACTGGACAATGAGATGAGTTGTGTATTGCTATGTCTATGCATGTTAATTTTTGATTTATTCCAAAAGTGTGCGCACTATTTGCGATTGAGATTTTCAGATCGAGGAAATTAATTTCCTTCCCTCCTACCTGCAAGGTGAATTTGATTGATGGGTACATATTGTTCAGACCACTCAGGAATTCTTGTAGTTCGTATATTGAGCCTGTCCAGAGGCAGAGAATGTCGTCCATGTTCCTATATCAATGAACTATGCGATGTAGACATGTGCCTCCATCATTGAATAGCTCGCTTTCTAATCTTTTCATAAAGATTTCCCCTAAAGTTGAACGCAGCGGTGATCCTATGGGTACTCTTATACCCTTTGGGAAGGAATATATATCTCAAAAATAGAAAAATTTATACGTGCAAGGATTGCAAAGATCAAAAGGAAAATTTTCTGGCTCTTCCCGCACATTTGCCGTTCTTCTTGGAGACTCCACCACCTACAAAATCATGGACAAAGATCCTACTAAAACACTCCAGAATCAAAGCAATGAGAAAATCAAAGGTTTGTTGGATAGAAAGTACATAGACGTCCATTTGAAGAAATTTCTTACGCATCACAACTCCATCTCTCCAAAATTTTATGGTATGGTCAAAATTCACAAGATCGATCTGCCTCTCCGTCCGGTAATCTCCTTCTGCAAATCACCATTATACGCTCTTTCAGACTTCATAGCTACTATTTTGGGTAATCTAAAATGCGATCTCATGAATTGCCGTTCCTCGATGACCCTTGTACAAAATTTGAGGCACATTGTTTTAGAACCAAACGACATCTTCGCCTCCTTCGATGCGGTCTCAATGTACACCAAAATATCTGTGGACTTAGCTTTAAAAACAATTGAAAACCGTTGGAATGATATCAAACCTCACTCTGCCTTGGATCATGACACGTTCTTTGATATTTTATGTTTCTGTCTCGAGAATAGTTATTTTATGTATAACAATACTGTGTACAAGCAGGTAATTGGTTTGGCTATGGGCAGCCCCCTTTCTCCTATCATTGCGGAACTAGTCATGGATGATCTCTTTTGTAAAGTTTATGACAAATTTAAGGACAATATCACTTTTATATGTAAATATGTAGATGACAGCCTATTCATCATCAAGGATTTTATTTTTGAAGACATCTATCAAGAAATGAACAATTTTAATAGTCTTTTAAAATTCACTTTTGAGAAATCCGCTGATCGAATTGATTTTTTAGATGTATCTTGCATCAGAGCTCAGGATAACTCCATACTATTCTGTCATTTTAAGAAGCCCACCTACACGGGCAGGATAATTCATAATTTATCTTTTCAACCTTTCAATTATAAATTCAATACGGCCATATCTTTACGTGATACCTGGCTAAATTTATCCAGCCCCATTTTTCATCATAAGATTAAAAAAGAATTATACGAACTTCTTTTAAATAATGGCTATTCCCAAAAATTCATTTTCTCAATTTTTAATTTTCAACGTAATTCTGGTTGTAATACCAACAAAAAGATTAAATCATTTTTTTCTATTCCTTTCACTGGCCAGAGCAGTCTCATCATAAAGAAAATTTTGATTGGTCTCAAAGATGACATTGGCATCAGTTTCAATAAAGTTAATGCTTTCGATAAAATTTTCTTCTCCCATATCAAGGACCCTACTACATTAGATGATAGTTCGGAACTGGTTTACAGTATCCCTTGCTCTGGCTGTCCTCTCAGCTATATTGGCGAGACGTAACAATATTTTTCCAAAAGAAAAAAACAGCATCAGAAGGATGAAGAAAATCTCAATGATGAGACTGCTCTAGCGGTTCATTCCAGAGTCTCCTCGCATAAATTTGATTTCAGTAAAGCTCGTATTCTTTTGCATGAATATAATACTAAAAAACGTAAAATAAGAGAAACCATTGAAATTATAAAATCTAATACTGTTAATTTTAAGCGGGATAGCAGTAACATGAAGATGTTGTATGGTAGTCTCATTGTCGAGAGTTGATCTTTATATATTTTTCCTGTACTTTCGTGTACTCTTATACGAGTCATCTATTTTACGATTTTTCATTTCATTTCTCTCTTGTCTTCTCTTGTTTAGTTTAGTTTTGTATTCACCGTCACCTGATGAAGATGTCTAGTACATCGAAACGTCGTGCAATAAAATAAAAACTCTTGTCCATAATTTATTTTTATATGGCAAATGTGCGGGAAGAGCCAGAAAATTTTCCTTTTGAATATATATCTCCGTTGAACTTGCAGACATTCGACGTAAGGCAAACTTTTAATAGTTTCATGAACTCACCTGCAATGAACTGCGGAACAAGAGCTGCCTCTAGCATGCTAGCAATGTGTTCAGTAGTAGGCGTATGAGGCACCCTTGGAATAGCCCGATCACATCAAAGGAAACTGGGATTGCGTCTTTTGGTGGTACAATATTTACTATCTTTTCTACCAGGAGCTACTCGACCTATGTTCCACTACTGACTTCAACCACGCTCTAGATACTTTGCCAAGATGTATGTGAGGGAGGAGATGAAGATGACGACAAGCCGCATTGGAACCGCAGCTTTATGTAACTTAGGTAGTCCATATAAGCGGGGGAGGGGGGATTTGGAGCACGGATATTCCTTTTTAGGTCCGTGGGAGTCCTTCTGGGGTGAGTCCTCTTGGTTTCTGCTTCCTTCTTGTCAGCGTTCCGCACGTTCCTTTCTCTATTTTTCAGCTTCCTCCCTCCTTCCCTCCTCGCCTCCTCGCTTCCTCTTAGGGGTCTCCTGGAGCTTCTCAGCCTAATTCTTCTAGTTTACTTGTTATTTGACTCTTTATTTCTTTTTGACTCCCGTTCTTTTATTGACTTCTGTTCCTCTCTTGGTGGTTCAACTTACCTCCTCCTAACTTCCTCAATTTTCTGACTCCTTCTCGTTTTCACTCCTCCATAACAACTTTGACGATTACTGACTATCAACGTTTGTATTTTAGTTTTTATCGTTTTATCCTTTATTTATTTCACTTAGTTCCATTCCTCCAGCTTTTTGTTAAGCTTTGATAGGCTTATTATCGTTTTTCCTTGTTTCCCGCGCTATTTTATGTTCTTTACGTTTCTAAGTCTACTTCTAGTCCGTGTTGTTTCTGGCTTGTCTAGTTCCTTTTCACGCTCGTCAATGGTAGGTTTACCGAAAGCGCTCGCGTATCCTTAAATAAACTGCGGTGAATTAGTAAATAGTGTAATATTCCTTTTTGACTTGTTGAAATGTTTTTTCTGTGATTTAAAACTGACGAGAAGTGTTGTAGTGAACGTTGGCGACGAAGTAATCGCAGGGACTCAGAAAGCCGCAGCTCAGCAAATATTTCCAGCAAAATTTTATCGAACTGAGTGCTGCACAGACGCACAATAAAACTTTTTTTGTTGTTAAAAGATTATACACAATCATTCGTGATTTCTCACGTTGTCATTTTTTAAAATTAATAAACACCAAACAGTCAAAACCTGACTATGCTGTGGACATGGCGGACACAAAAACATTCTGGGATGTCAGTTTCAAGGGTAAAGTTCGATGTTCATCAGGGGATGGGAGTTTTTAGGGGTTCTTTAGAACAAAGTAACTGGAAATCATGCCACAATCATCTACGACTGATTCATTGTTAGCAAGAATGCCAATTTTCCTAGACTATAATATAAATCAGGATAGAGCCAAGGAACTCCACTCATTTATCCTCCTTTTCAATCTCTTTATAAATTTTCAGAGAAAAATTCAGCACAGGATCGACTGACATTGAAGTACCGATGATGAGAAACGAAGATGAAGTTCTGTACGAATCGATTTCTTCATTACAATCCGAAGTAATCACTCTACCTTACGCGGGAGGAGACTTCTTGATGAATATTTTCCTGCCCTATCGCACTCAAAATCTGAAAAATCTGACCGATCATTTGCATCTTTTGAACATGGACGATTTTGGCAAAAAATTTGACACGAAAAGGGTCGATTATAAGATACCGAAGATGAAGTTCAACTGGAAAAAATCGCTGGTGGAGGTGTTGAACGTAGGTAGTATCTTCAATAAACCCGATCTCAGTAAATTGACGCCGATATCTGTGCGAATTTCTGATATGCTTCACGCGACCGAAATCGAGGTTGACGAGCGAGGTACTAAAGCAAGCGCTGTAACTAGCATCCAAATTCTGCCTGAATCCGCTTTTATTCCGGTCGTAGAACCGATCAAGTTTTACGTAGATCGACCGTTCTTCTTTAATATTTTGCATGTACCATCTTGTTCAATTTTGTTCAGCGGATTGGTTCACAAACCTATTCAGTAATCCGCAATTTTAGCGTGTAAATTTTTAATCAGATTAATATTCTCAAATATAATTTTAGTCCGATTAACGAATTTATTCTCATCAAGTGTTTGCCATAAACTAAGTTTAAGTCAATAATGATTGGCGTCGCACCCCAAAACTCAACACCTCTCTCTTTTTCGATTTTCCTCTTCGAAGTAGGATGTTTATAGCGTAAGAAATTCACTATGAAGGAAACCGTAAGTAAATTCGATGATAATGAAGCAGAAAATAAAGAGAACGTAAGTTTACAAACAGAAAAAAAGTGTACAAAAATGTTGACTCATTTCCGTCAAGAAAATCTGGAGACCTAAAAACAAGGAAAATTTTCAGGAAACAATTTGAAGAAAAAAGTGTGAAGTGAAAGTTACGGTTCTTAAAATACAATCTAAAAGTTTTACGAAGTTTATTAGGTAAAAAAATTTACGTAAGTACGGCGACGAATTTTCTTAACACCGGAATGCAATAAAACTCGGGGAAAGTCGCGTGGTACATTTGTCGTCCATGTTGATAAACACCTGTCCAAAATGAAAAAGTAGTCTTCGGTTATGCTCTTTTTTGAATTTCGGCCGAGTAGAAATATAGTGAACTAAGAGACCTGCAGTAATAAAACGCCCATCGATTCAATTTTACCAACAGACCTTGCAGTTTTATTGTTGCAGCTATTTTTGCCTTTCATCGCCCAAAAGAGACTGACGGAGGCTCTTCATTTTTTATTACATAAATTTTTTGAGCAACAATTTTTTCTCGAGCTTTTAGATCTTCGAACAGTTGGAGACGATAACTATTTTTCGATTAGAAATTCATGCTTCACTTAGTCCGGAATTTAAATGGCTTGGTCATTATTTTCTCTTAAAAAATATGAAATGCATTCTACAAAAACTACGAATTCCAGAATTCGATAACCGAGCAAATAGATGAAGAGTGATAAAATCTCATATTACAATTTCTAATGAATCATACTAATTGAATCCATGAGTAGAGAAATTCATCAAGAGACAAAAAGAAGCAGTCTCTGATTAGTGATGATAGTTTTACGTTGATCTATTCGCCTGTAATTTCCACATTAGGCTTTTCTTCTGCCGTTTTGTTGTTCAGAACGTCGTATGAATATAGAATGCAGAATGAAACACGCATTGCATTGTTATGATTCAACAGTAGGATTCAGGCTGTGAATCATTTTCGTTCATTCTGATTTTGAAAGCCATAGAAGCTAGAAGGTTCATGTCTGCGAAGTAAAAATTCGCATCAATTATCTTCTGCTACTAATCGTTGATATTTTTTTAAAAATCATCTTTCTTCCTTTTCAGGTTAAAATCAAGAACAAATTTAAAATCATTTTCACACATTTTCCTATAAGCCAACGCATACGGGCACGGCTTACCATCACCAGAGACAGAAGTTGACGGCGATTCAACTACTCCTACAGCAAGTCATTTCTGACTGATGAATATGAGGGAAAACGAGAAAGAAAGGCAGCTAAAGACTACTCTAGAAACGTGATTGAGGAAGTCCTTGGGAAATCAGAATTTAAAAAAAAAAAAACATGGCAGCACAGTGAAAAAGACTTCAGATCAGTGCCATGTATAGGAGAGCCCACGACCAAGGCGATCAAAGCGTTTGGTGTGTAAATGTGGGAACCTACATAATTTATGGTCAAGAGAAGAGCAATAACCACTCAGATAGAAGAAATGGACGAGGTGAACTTCAGCGGAGGGTACAAGCACACTTTGATAACAGGAGGGAGAACATGAAACATTGAGGGAGAAAGAAGATGGCAAGTCAATGTTCATCAAACATTACAATTAAGAACAGCATAATAATAAGGAATATTGGAAGTCATACACGTAGAAAAAAATCTTTAGGAACAGATGAAGGAGTCTGCAAAGGCAAAGAGGAGAACGATGTAATCACGATTGGTAGCGAAAGATCATATGGTATAGTAATTGAAGGAGTGAAGGAGCACAGAACGGACCAACATGACAACAGATCTGATAGCCAACGCAAATCTTGTTTTTCAGTAGCAATACAATTGATGATGAAGTAGAATCCGAAGGTACTGTTGTAACTCTTGTGAGCTAACTATTTCACCAAAGTAGAATAATAAAAACCGAAGATCGTTCTTTTTCTCTAAATACGAGACTAGATCTTGAGTTTATACCGGCAGCTCATTGAAAGAGAGAGAGAGAGAGGAGGGGGGGAGGGGTCAAAAACTCAATCGAGCGGATAAAAATCCCAGATTCATAAGAGGAAAGGCTTATACTTCTAGGCAGGAGTACACACATTTCCAGCGAATGAAAAGCTTCTATAATGCAATAACGATTTTCAGAATTGTACCCAAGGGTTTGAAAAGCCATTGGTCACAGTTCTTAAAAATGTACGGCGGTGTATTCAAAGAAAGTAAGGGAGGAAGAGGTCGAGGCAAATTAATTTTCTAGCTAGTAAACTTTTTTTCATTGAGAGGTTGTTTTATCTTCAAACATTTTTGGACGCCCCTCCTCACGTTCTAATTACGCCACTCCGTCCCAAAAATTCCATTTCATCGTTATAATACCCTCAATTAAGTATAATTTGAACAGTTTTGCTGCGGAACTGATGGTTCTAAAGACTCGTAAAATACGTTGGAACTGCTAGGTAGTCGACATTCTCAAATCTGGAACTTCTTCTGGTTCCAAGTGTTGACAAAATTTAAACTTTCACTGGTATCAAAATTTAGATCACTTGCCTCTTGTGACCAACTTTTCATGTTCCCTGAGGATATCGAACTTCCTGTTCCCCCCCCCCCATAGGTGATCTCTTCATGGATCTATTTGAGAGACAGGTTTTGACAAGTTTCATGTCTTTGCTCTGGTCTCATCCTTATGAGAATTTTCACCGTGGCAGAAATTTTCAAATCTGCCAGACCGAGTTCGCGAGTCCAAGCCCCCCCCCCTCGCTAGTTTAGCTTAACCTAATATAATAAAAAAAAAATAATAAGATAATATGCAACTCGTACGCTAGATTTATCCTAGGCTTTCTCAGGAGTGATTCTGAAACCTGCGAGTCCGAGCCCGAATCCGAGCCCCCCTCCCCTCTGTAGTTTCTAGCTTATCCTAATATAATGAATATGCGTAGGCTAGATTTATACTAGGCTAAGAAAACGTTGAGAGCCATTATGAAGCTATTAGCTTGTGACGTCATGAGTCGTTGGCTCTGAAACATACTAAAGTAGACTTACACCAGGCCAAGGAGCGGGGCAAACTAGCGGAGTGAGTGAGGCCCCCTAATCTCATCAACCTCAAACATACTAAAGTAGACTTATTCTAGACCAAGAAGCGGGACGAACGAGCGGAGCAAGTGAGGCCCAGTAATCTCGTCAGCCTGAAATACACTAAAATAGACTTATATTAGACCAAAAAGTGAGACAGATCAAGCAAGTGTGCCGCTCTAAAGACTTCGCCTAGAATTCTAAAATACTTTTGTCTCGCATTATCCACTGCATATAGATTTTGAAAAGACATGAAACATGATCTTTATCTTTTTGGCTGCGCCAAGAAATCCAATACCCCTTAATCATTCTCTCTCCATCTTCTCCTCACCGGCGCGAGGCCTACAGTAGCTCGAGACCTGAAGCGGTAATACCTACTCGCTACCTCCTGGCGACGGCCCTGGAGAGATCCAAGAAGAGGTACGAATGAAAGAATATGTAATGGTTTCACACTAGGATTTTACTAGTCTTGAACTATAAACTCATAATCGACGAAGAAGACTACCCTCACCCCTTCTTCTCCTAATTCTGTGGGTGATTCAAGAATCTGGTCATCCCGCGCAGTTCATAAACTAAGTTTATCTATACTGCTTTATGTCAGGCATAGTAGGCTTAGTATAGTTTGATACACTGTATAGCCCAGTTTAATGGAAACTGAGGGGGAGGGGGTACCTCAATTCTAAATCTGCGGGTATGACGTCATCAGCCGCGACCTACTGGCTAGCATAATGGACCTTTTTTCAATGTTGGTTTCCCCTCACAAGGCACGTCTCTTGTCAGTATCGATATGTCGATGATATATCATGCTTTGGGGACGGTCTTGTAGACGCTTTGCATGAGTTCATCTCACCCAATACCCTTCATCCCAAGAAATAAGAGAGGCAACTATCAATTTTCAGGACCTCGGTATCTCTCTTTCTCTTAACGTACACGAGTACAGCATTTACTGAAAATCCACTCCCACTGATCTTTATATCAATTCTAGCTCCTATCGACACCTGAGACATGAGAAGCCCTTGATTCATCGCCTCGTGTCTAATAAAGACCACGGCCCGATGAAATAACATCTTCTTAGATCTCGACCTTATATTCAGAAAAAAACTTGTTGCCAAGAGCCATAGCCAGTTAACGTCTCTCTCGAGGCAGACCCCTTTCCCTCCAAAAACTTCAAATGGCTTTGCCTGCCTTATTTGAGCAATTTTTTGAAATTGCGTAGTCGAGACTCTCAAGTCTGATCTGGGCCTGGTTATTTGAGACATTGCACTTCAGGTGTTCATCTGGGTTCGCCTAAAGACCTCCCCCCCCTCCCTCATGCTTAGGGAAGGGTAGAATTTACAAATAATCTTGCCTTCATTGACCGGTGCACTAAATATGGTACACTGAACTGAACCAAACTTCTCAGTCCGCTTCAATGGGCATAAGAAGGCGTTTGACACGAATCGGAAGACCAGAAAGTTTACCTTCACGGAGCATTGAATTGAGGCTGGTCATCAGTTTGACCTTAACAAATGCTACCCAATTTAGAAGCAATCGAGGACTTCGAGATTAACCACCATCAGGCTAAATACGAAGATTACGTCTTCAATGGGCTTATCTCTACTTCTTTTGAGCTGCATCCTACTCGGTCGCGGGGGCACAGGGTCGGATTTCAAGACGAGCAAGTCCAGGTGTGATCACCTCCTCCCTCCTCCTTCTCCAAGTATTGATACCGATGGCCAGGCTGATGAAAAAGAAGACCACGCTCACCTTGGTTGGAAAGCGTCAATCATTAATGACTCAGCGGCGTCTCCTGTCCATCGGTATTTCATCAGCGTCTTTTCTTGTTTGTAACAGCTTTAATAATTTGCTGTCTGTTGCATTCGTTCGCTCATTGATAACACTACACAACAACAAAAAAAAAAATTGAAAAATGCAAGAACGAGATAACACGATTCTAGAAGTATTTTCGACGCTGATCACGATGCCGTTGTCCGTTTCTCGAAATTGGCTCCGGTTTTCGAGAAATGATCAAATCAAATTCCCGCGATTCGTTGCGACGCGTAGTGTTTACCTAGCTATCAAATTTTGCGAGCACGGGAACATACACTGCGCGTCGCAACATATCGCGGGAATTTGATTTGATCATTTCTCGAAAACCGGAGCCAATTTTGAGAAACGGACAACGGCATCGTGATCAGCGTCAAAAATACTTCTAGAATCGTACTATCTTGTTCTTGCATTTTTCAGTTTCTTTTTTTTTTGTTGTGTAGTGTAATGGCCACTACGCCGAAAGTTCTTTGATTTCGTCTCATTTGTTTGATTTTGCGGTTCAGTAACTGTGTTCATCTGTTCTTTATTAATAAGTGCGGCAGTAATTTCACATTATTGCTAAATGTGATAGGATTTTTGAGGCAAAGAGATCACACTATCCTGATGTGACGTTACCCGATTTGCATGAGATTATCAATGCAAACAAAAGTTTTTGGATGGATAATTCTCCTAATTTCACCAATCATCCGTACGAGAAAACAGAATAATGTAACTTACTCAACATCGAGCGAGTGACCTTAAGTGCATCGGTCCACCTCAGTCGAATTATTGTAATCGTCAGCCACCTTGTATCCATTTTCTCCAGTTTCTGCAACCCGTGCATCCTGTCGGAAACTCGAGTTTCAAGCTGATCAGCATGGGCAGCCGACGAAATCGAAATATCTGAACAGAAAACCAGAGAGAAGTAATTACCATCGCGGATTTCGATTTTTTCCCCTTTGAACTACGTACTACTACAATGTTTAATTAAAGAAAATTATTTCCACAACGATTACGTTGAATCTGTATAAATTGTAGTCTGTCGTTATTTACGTTACGAGAACCCCTGTATTTAAAATACGAAAAATTATCGCGAGCTGCTTGGGCAGCTTATGCGTAATAATGGTCGTTGACTACGGACGATCTTCGTAAACGGAAATGGGTATGTTCGTCGAGCGCAAATGTGTGGACGCGTATATGGTAATTATTTAGTTTTTTCACGGGCAGTCATCTGGCTCGCGAGCATCTACGAAATATTGTTTCATCTTCGACATTGACTTTATACATAGTATACTCATAGAAAGGCGAGCGAACTCTAAAACTCTTTGACGGGCGACAAAATTTCAACATTGTAATCTGGCAATTTTTGTAATTCGCTCGCATTACGATACGCAAAAAAAAATCCAATTAAAGTCTACTTTCGACACGATGATGGGCGCAAACTGCGCCGTTAACGCTGAAAATTAATCGTACTCAATTGTTTTTTGTAGACGATATGGTACATACGACGGACTCTTTTTATATTCCCTGTAAAGCACTTCCATTATAGACTACATTTTCATTTAATTAAAGACGTATGACAAGGCGGACGGCCGTTGCATAATGCATGACGAACGCAGTTATATACGTGATGTATCGCATTTTATTTATAAGACGTTCAGTCTAATGGTGTTGAATAATGCATCGAAAGTGTTGAAGAGAAAGCGTTGAAGCCAGTGAGGAGAACGATAAAAAAAAGCAGCATCAGAGTGCGACGAGTACGTGTAAAGAAGGGTATACAGGGCTTTAAAATCGAGTTGATTTTTTCAAAAGATAGAAAACGTCGAGCTTGGAAGTACATAGATCAACCTTCTTACGCGGAAGGTGCTCGAAGCGTATGACGACAGAGCGAAAGCCAACTTGAAACAGGAGGGTAGGTAGGAGGAATAAAGAGGTTAAAACACTATCATTAACTTATAATGGGAAAATGTGTCACGAGATCGCATCCATAAAAAGTAGATATAGAACGGGATAAATTGAGACGTGTAACCAACACCGAAATGCATTATCGTTGCTAAGTGAAAAGCATTGTATATAATTGCCGAATGATGAATTGGACGTTGAAACACCTATTTTTTATCCTCCCTTCCAAGACAGTGAATTACGAAAAGTTGGCGTATGACACACTAAATCGGCCCACTGGCTGTTCTACTGCCCCAGAGCCGAGTTCATCTACCCTAAAAAGACGAGCCTTTATCCGTAGGTTGGTAACTTAGTTTGGAAATGTGTACTTTACGAAGTCCCACTTACCCTTAAAATGAAGGTGAGTAGACGTCCCTGTTTGAAATTAATTACTACAAAACTCCGGTCTTCTTTTTTTTTTTTTTTTTTTGTTGCGTATTCTTCGGATGGTGGATTTTTAAATTTTCCCCTCTGCTCTCCTAGCGTAAGAACGAATTAATTATGGTTGCGGAGACGGTTCCGGAAATCGGGAAAAGTGCTGTACCTTACACGATAAACGAAAACGCACATCATTCGTAAAGGTGTCGTAACTGTGCACGGATCGTATTTATCAAATTTGTTAAATACTGTTTTCGTCGCCGTTCGCTTTTCGCCCTCTCTTTGGATTATGGTATAATTAATTATGCGGTGCGCTATTCAAAAGTTGACGAAAATTATTCGCCGTTCTTACCTCTTCCCCGTGCGCAATAGCGCGTGAAAACTGTAAACTACTAGTGTACAGTTACACGCTTATTCATTTGTTCGTGGTTTTGTTGGAAGTTGTTACGAAATAGCGTCAATTCTCTTCAAAATTATCGAGTCGCGACGTAGAGTAATTCCTTTCCAGAATTATGCACCCGTCTTTCTGATTTTTAGGGTAAGAGTGGCTAATTTTTGTAAGTCTACAGCCGTTCTTGATGGAGAATCAACAAATCGAAAATTTAAGTCAAAATCTGGGGATTCTTAAAATTGTTTAGAGCTTTCTCTAGTCGGTCTTATTGATCCACGAGATTCTTCGATTTCTAACCTTCACTCTTCAGCATTCTCTGAGTCTCCCACCCCTTTTCCTTCAACCTTTGGTGAATCAGTGGAATATCATCCATGATATATGCAATCATCTGGTGCACGCCGGGCGTAAAGGAAAACATTAACTAAGAAAATGGATTTTTGGAGACCCGCTTTTGTCGTACATGCAGCGCCACGCTTATTCCTCTTCATTTTGTTTCGTTCAAAATCGGAATCGACCCTTTGGGGTGTACCTTCAATGTTGAAAGAATCTCCACTTGACAACCGCCAAGCTGCACGGCCCCTCGGCACACAACATCTCAGAACACAAAACAACCGACCACCTCGGGTACAGTAAACCGCTGTGGGAGTCTCTTGCTCTTCTTCTTCCTGTATGCAAATGGCACACAGGTGTTGAATAGTTCGTAGCGTAATTCGCATTTCCAGATCCGTCTTCTTCTTCATGACTATGGTTGCAAATGCAGACACCTGGTTTAGCATTGCACTGACCCCTGTGTAGCGTTTTGTCTGTTTGGTGACTTTGCTACTCGCAGACAGAATGAGCAGTCATAGTCATACAAAAAGTCCCTTGGGAGTCCGAATTATGCTTTACCGCACTGCAGCAGTGGTCAAATGATTGCAATTTTGATGTTGATTTTCCATTCCAAGAGCCGATTCATCTTTGATCTCGGTTCTGAAACCTGATCAAATTGTGCTGTTCTTTTGGAATCTGCAAAATTTCAACGTCGATTTGAAGTCTTTAGCCGATAAATGACGGATAATGGAGGTCGATTTTTCGTTGAGGTCAATCTATAATACCGTGAGTCGACCCAATTTCAATGTCAACGATGAGTCGAAGCGGTCGATTTTCAGTTGACATCTGTTCATTTGGGTTGATTTACGGTTGACATAGACTGGACCCAGCTAGAATATAGAGGTGAATAGTAGTGGCTACTACCATACTAAGTGATATTACAATAAATTTTTGAGTAAATCATGATTATCTTTATACATGTGTTGGTAAACAGAAGATAAAGGTAAAATAGCAGTATTCACTACTAGTAGTACTCTTGGTTGTGTTTGGTAGCGCTCACTGATAGATGTTGGTGCTCCCTTTTACTACAAGCTGCACATCTAGATGCAAGAAGGTAAATCATACTGCTAGGCAGGGCCGTAGCTACCGGGGGGGGGGGGGGGGCTAATGGGTCAATGACCCCCCTGACATTTTATTTTGACCCCCTACAAAAAATTATGAAAATGTGCTAAACTTTCAAAAATCGATTTCCTCTCTCGCAAAAATTATACACGTGCTCGTGCACATTGAAAAATTTGTCATTATTTCTCTATTGTTATCAAGTCACTTCCTTATCCCCATATTTGTATTTCATTTTGGCCCCATATTGACCCCCCCCCCCCCTAGAAAAATTTCTAGCTACGGCCCTGCTGCTAGGTGTAGAAATAGGTATGTTTGGTGGTGCTCACTGATAGGAGATGGTACTCTAATATTGCTACTAGTTGCACACCTAGACGCAAGATGGTAAATTGTAAGTGCATTCAAAAATGAAAACTAACTAATAAAATTATTATTAAACAAAATAAATAAAAATAGGGATTATAGTTCGAATAATTTCTAATATTTGACTTTTTAAACATTAATTTGTCATCAAAATAATTTTTTAAGATGAATTTAATTATTAAAATCAAAATAAAATTAGGTAATATTAATCAAAATAATTGATATAAAATTATGAAATGAATTAATTTTGATAATAATTATTGAATTAGAATTTTGGAAATTTAAATTTATTCCTATATCATCTGTAATTTATATGAATTCTTCCTTATTAATATTGATGGTAAATTGAATTTCGAGAAAATTTATACTTATATTTGTATATTTTTTTATAGTTTTAGATCTTTATTAATATTTTGAATTTATAATTAGAGGTTTATTATATTTATTGAGAAATTTATTTAATTATTATTCATTTAAAATTGAAAATAAGTAAAAATGGAATTGAAATAGTATCGAATATTATAATATTAAATTGAAATTTTAAAATTTTTATTTAGTAAATCTATATTATTTAAATCATTAATTTTATAATATATAATCAAGTTAATTAATATAATATTCATCATAATAATTATAATTGGTAAGAAAAAATTAAAGAAAATATATTAAAAATAAAATTTATCATTATTAAAATTCAAATAAATAAAAAAAAATTTATCAATAGAAATTGATAATATTTAATTACCAATTAAAAAATTTAATGAAATATTCTTCTTCAATTTTTAAATTTTTTAAATTTAAATCGTACCAATTTATTTGAGAGATTGTTAAATTAATAATTATGTAAGTAATAATAGAGAAAAACTAATAAAATTGACTGATACATCATTTTGATTAATTAAAGGTGGGTACAAAGTTCATCTAGTCTTAATGTTGTTGGAAATTAGTGAATTGATAATTATTAGTCATTAAAAAAAATTACAATTGTAAGGAAATTCACTTCATAATCAATTTAAAAAATTAATAACATCCAAGTTACTTGAAAAAAAAATTTAAAACTCTATAAAATATCTTGAAAATAAATTTTTAAAAATAATTATAAAATAAAATTTTTTATATTTGAATTTAATTAATAAATTAATAAAAATTGTTATTTCTAAAAAATAAATTCAATTCATTTTATTTCAGCAATACTTTATAATGATTTCTTTTATTCATTTAATCATTTTACATATTAATAATAATCTTCTAATAGAATTAGGTAATGGGGTAATTATAGCTTTAGTTAATCATAAATTTAAAGGAAATTGGGATCTTTTTATAAAAAAAAAAAAAAATATTATACCTATATAATTAATATTATTATTAAAATTAAAAAGTAAATTATTTTTAGAAATAAGATTAAAATATCACCTATTCAATTTCATATTTTAATTTTGAATTTATTTTTACATTCATTATTATCTATTTTATTAATTTTATTAATTTATATGATATTTTTTTTTTATTAATTTAGTATTTATGAATTGTTTTTTTTTGGTTCCACAAAGTATAGAAATCTCAAATTAAGTCACTTTGCCTACAAAAAGTATCCAGACCAAAAAATACAAGCCCGCCCTGTTTGAAAAGAATCGGAATCGTGTTCCTCACCCTCCCCTCCATTGTTTACCGAAATTCTCATAAAAAAGGGTTTTTTGCAAGAAGGGCGTATGTCTTATGGGAATTACCATGGACATAGGAACCAAATTTTCAAGAAGGGCGAGTCTCTGCAAGGAGAGCGTAGATTGGACTTGTACGCGAATCGATGTAGCGCTCTTCTATTAGACACGGGAGACTGCGACATTAGGGAAGGTGGAAGAAGAGGTATGTCGCTACGGAATGGTGAAAGCCCCATCCCGATCCTACTTTTTTTGGCGAGTTATGGCGTTTCTAAACATTCAAACGCGTTTTTCTCGAAACACGTTTTTGCGAGTTACGCCCTTCTTGAAAAGAAGGGCTCTAAATTTTCCATTATTCAGTACAGTTTCTCAATTCATGAAAACAGACGGATGTTTGAATGTGGCACAGTGGCTTAGAGGTTAGGGACACAAGTTAAGCGTAAGGCTAGATTAGGTAGGTCGAGATTCGATACCTCATGAATCCTTGACTAAATAAAGTCCCGTGAACGAGCTTTTTACCGACTTTTCCTAGTGGAAAAGTGAGGTATTACACCCGCCCGTTCAGGTTTCCTTATATATTTATTTATTATTTATTTATTTATTTATTATTTATAAGATTTTCATTTCCGTCGAACTCCTCCGAAACTACCGACGGATTTTCTTGAAACTTGGCCATATTGTAGTAGTATATCTGAAGATGTGCACCCGCAATTTTTTTGAGAATCGGACGAGTACTTCTTGAGAAATTTGCAATTTTTTAATTAACTTCTCACTCATTAGGAGTATAGTCGCTCACATCACCTGAAGCAAACCCCTATCCTTTTGTTATCAGTGCGGCTATTGTTATGAAGAACCTTTTATTCGACAGGTTCATTCTTGACAAAGGTTTCATTAAATTAGTTTAGGAGAATGATTTTACATAGTTAGGGCTTCTTTAGGCTTAGGTTAGGTTACGTTCAGTTATTTCCTCGACTTTTCTCAAAATATCAATTTTTTCCGGATTGTCTTTGTAGCTGGATTTTTAGATGAAGAATATTGGGATGGAATTTGTGGAAGATGGTGGTGATGAGAGACAAATTATGAACGAATGAAAAGATGAGCGGCTGGAGCCCTAATATACCGTATACTAGACCAATACTAGGCTAAGAATATCGTGTAGGAAAAAGTAATTGTAAAGCTCTTTTTTGTACCAAATTTTCTAGCTAAAAAAAAGAGATATTAGATCCATGGCAAGGTTCCTCAAAAACGAGAGTGAACAAGGGCCTGCCAAAGCACGGTCTCTACCGTTAGGTCAAAATGGAAAACGGCGGGCGTCCAAAAAACGCCGTACGTGCCTTACTGACTCGATGAATATTCCTGCGTGTAGTTTTTTTTTTTTTTCTTTCTTTTACAAATTTTAGGTAATTAGAACTGGAGTTTTCTTACATTTTAATATTTCTCATCCCACAACTGGGACTTCTAATTTTTTTATTCTTTTCATTCCGCAATTTTTTTTTCTCGTTACGATTTAGATGTTGCTGATGTTGCTCTTATTTCTTTTCTTTGATTATATCATTTGCTTTTTAGTGTTTTCTTGTGTGCCTACAATTTGTTCGAGAATCAAATGAGCTTAATTGATAGTAATTCATCTATGGTTTTCTGATTGAAATGATGGACAATTTGTTCAGTGATTAGATTTTAGAATTTCTGAACATTTGCCGACTTTTTTTTGAAAAAAAAGGTGACGCGAAAATAATTAGAGTTTATGAGTCCTTAGCAGTGATCCTCTCAGTGAATTTTCATTAGTCAAAGGAAAAGTCGTATACTACTCACGCGACTGCGTGAGTGTTTTTTGTTCCATTTTTGGCGGGAGACTCGCCATCCCTCTAGTTACCGAGTGCCCTCAGAGAAATTCTGTCCGCGTACGTGTAACGCTGAGGGGCATAACGCTGGGACTTGGCAAAATTCCGGGCTCTTCCACACCCCTCTATTAGCTAATATAGGGATTTAGAAAAATTTGCTAGTATAGGGACTTAGAAAATTTCGAGCGTGCAAGATTCTTTAAATTATATCATTACGCAATCGCAATCATTACAATTTGTCCAAAAATTGTATGGCAGTACACTATGGTATGCACTACTATTGATACTACTAATTTTGAAAAGTGGTAGTAGTGAGTTGGCAATACTACTAGCCGTACAATTATAAGTACTACTATAATATGTATAAGAGAGTAGTACGAGTAGTACTACTACTTGTCCCAGTCCCAGCCCTACCATTTCTACCACTAGTAGTGAAAATGGTAGCAAATTTTAAAAAATAGTAGTGTTTTTTCCAGCTGGGGAAAAGCGAGTCAATACCAGTTTATTGGATAGTCCACTTCCGACTACGCTGAAGTGTTCCAATGCAGTATTCTGACAGACCATAAGTCCTTCCTACGTCTGTTCTGTTTTGAAACCTCTTCGCACCAATCTCTTCAGCCTAAATATCAGTCTATATAAGTACTAAGAAATGTACAATATTGTTTATTCTGAAAAGTCTTCGAGAAGAATCTACGTTCAAGGTGAATTAATGCCCTGAACACTCGTGTTAAATTTGCTCAGTCTGTGCAATATTTTATTATCGATATTCGGTACGGTAAGAAATTTCTGAATCAACACACATCAACTCATAGGATTCGTATCTTGCGAGTAGGAGTGCTTCTTTTACAATGCTGTACATCGTGTTGAACAAATATCTGAGAAAAAGTCTCTCGGAAGGAGTTTAAATGGTCCGAAAGAAAGCGTTGTCAACGTCCTTCATTAAGTTGACAATAATTTCAAAGTCTAATTGATCAAACAAGTAAATTAATATCGAGGATCTCAAACAGGAATGTATTGAAGATCTATTCGATGGTCATAAAAAATTGTCTCAAGCTGATTCAAAGCTTCTTGATTACTACGAGTAGTCAACGCTCTTCTTGAACCTGAGAAATTTTTTGTCAATTAATGATGTCTGTAAAAGTCCTTGTCTATTACTTTTTAATGTTCCTCACAGCAATCACCTTTTTAAGCTGGTATTTCTCGGACTTGATTCTTCGAAGAGTACTCCAACATGAGTATGAAAGAGATTATTGGAATCGTCATGAAGATTTGATAAATCAAATTTATCATAGTTTGCCTATGAGTAAGTTATTGAAATTTCACATTTTGTAATCGATCTCACCGATAATTCTGGCTTCTAATACCTACCACGTCACCAATACCGGTATTGGTTCAAAAATTTCATAACACGATATCCTTTCTGAGTTAAATTAGAATGTGGACTTTCTCAGCGGCCTACTCTAGGATTTAAAAACTATAACAATACCTAATGCTTTCCATGATGCGAAAACTTCATTCATGATTTTCTATTACAGCGAACGGGGTTATCCAATTAACACTTCCTCGGCAACAAACTGAACATTTGATAAACTTTTGTAAACAACCTTATAGCAAATGGAATCCATGGTATTATTGGAATGTACGACGCTTACGAACGTACGAACCGAGCATAAAAATAAGTCCTTTCCGTTTTAGAAGGATAAATATACAACAACCTAGGCACTTACGTATGGAAATGGTTCAATGCAGCCCTCGTGTGGCCCTCATAGAAGCTGGTGATGGTATCTCGGGTTACATTTTGGAGAGATATAGGCCTATATTATCGGACGATGAATTACGAGCTGATCACGAGCCTTTTTATATTCACTCGAAGTTCTATTACAAACGAATAATGGAGATAACCTTGAGAGAAAATCCTCAAACGGGTACACTACCACCGCCCGAAAATGAACCAAATCGGGCCATTCCACAACATGCTCCAAATCTTTGAGTCTCTCGAGCTAATGTTTACTGAATATTAAATCTAGTCTAATAAAAACTTATTCAAAAATTTCACGGAGAGACTTTGCAGGAGGGTTCCCAACAATCATCAAAAGAAAAATTAGAAACCATTGCAAACCTGCACTGGCAGCGGGAAACCCGCAACCTCCCGCGCTCGCGATCACGTTAGCGCGAAAATGCCCCCTTAGAAAATGAAATGGCTGGGCTCTTCTCAGTAAACTGCACGCTAGGCCTGATTGAAAGCTGGAAATTTAAATTTTTCCAAGCCCCTAAAGTAGGTCAAGGTCGATGTCATTGATGACGTCATAAAGCATCCCGGCTGGAAATTTAAATTTTTCCAAGCCCCTAAAGTAGGTCAAGGTCAATGTCATAGATGACGTCATAAAGCATCCCGGCTGGAAGTTGAAATTTCTTCAAGTCCCTAAAGTAGGTCAAGGTCATTGATGACGTCATAAAGCACCACACGTCACGTCACGCAGTTCACAGAAACTCCCGACACGGATGCAAACGCGGACGTTTTCTGAGGTTGCAATCCCTTCAACAAAATGAATAGCGGCTTCTCCGCTAAAAAATTCGAACGCTTTGAATTTGTCCTAGTATCTTGGGAAAAAAGATTCCAAAGACTATCATTTAAGAAAGTAGGAACTCTAGAAGTCGTTCTGAAATTTGTGTAACCAGATAACAAGACAAACATGATGTCATTGTCACGCTCTGATGACGTCATGAGTGATCTCAACCCACAAAAGAACTGAGAAAAATTTTACATTTTCCAGCTATATCGATAGGAGAGAGACCTAAAACTATTTCCTACATATACCATCGTATAAGGTGGGGCACTAGACTACACGCGTACTCTAGGCTAAAAAGAAAGGGGAACTTCTCCCCAGACTTCTTCATCGATGGCACACTACACAGTATACGAGGCTGTAGGGGCGACACAAGGTCAGAAAAGCGTATTGTGGGCTAGGAATGAAAGGCGCTTCGATTTTATGAGAAATCTCCCGCACCGAGGGAGATAAAATATTTCAAACACATATTCCGCCCGCTTTATTGAAACAGTCTATTATTTTACAAAAATTCTTTCACGTGAACGACAGCTGATTCCACTATTCTCCCAACAACGAAATTGAAAGAAACGTTTTATAAAAATTGTCACATATCTTTACAAAGTTTTTTTTTTCTACAATTTGATTGAGAATACTAAGATACGAGAGTATTCAAAAGGATCTCAGCACTTTCACGTTCCTCATTGTAAAGGGACTTTCACTCAAATTAGAACTATGGTAAATGAAGGTTTAGTTTTCAATGTTATTCTAGCTTTCTTAGCGGCAGGCACTATTACTGTATACGTTGTAAACAGGATGCTGCTACCGAAGTATCAGACAAAATATGAAAGAGAATTCTGGAATCGTCACGAAAATGCAATAAATCGAATGTATAATGAAAGGCGAAATACAAATAAGTCATCAAACGCTCTATCTAATATTTATCATACTTAGTAGTAACTTGTCGTACTGAGAAGATATGATGAAAAATTCTAAAATTGAAGTCGGATCGTCCGAAATTTCCACCTTAGATGTATAGTAATAATGTTATACGTTATGAAGTGATACGAGAAAACAATCGACAGTCATCATCACAATCATAATGATAAGGACCTCTGAACCAGTCCCAGAGAAGCCCAAAAATTGCATAATTATGCGTCAGATCTGCGGTACTAGGTTGAATTGACGTGTCTACAAAACAACGATCAAGGGAATAAGATTACTTCTAGCCTATAATAAACAAGGCCATGAGCCTTTTTATCCTACTCGTTGTTGTATAAATTTGTCGATTCAACTTTGCACAGGAGAGATGACGCGGGGACATTTCACTTTGTCCAATTTTCATGACGCAGGACAGTATTAATATACTTGGAAATAATTTTGAGAAACTTACATTAATCAGAATGATTATAATTCCTCGCAGTTCACGAATTTATCCCGCTAACTTTTCCTCGGCGACAAATTGAACATTTGATAAACATTTGTAAGCAACCATACAACAAATGGACTCCGTCGTATTACTGGAATGTGCGACATCTACGAACGTACCAGCCGAGCGTCAAAATAGTTCGTTTTGGTTTCAGATGGCTAGATACAGGACATCGTAGACCAATACGCGTGGAAGCAATTTTTTGTAGCGATGGTGTAGCCCTTATAGAATCTGGCGATGACATTTCGGGTTATATTTTGGAAAAACCCATGAATGATGAGTGACATAATTTTTATATTTATTCAAAATTCGGTTACAAACGAGAAATGGAAATAACCTTAAGACAACCCGTTCAAATGGGCGTTTTACCTCCTCTCCAAAATGAACCTATTCGCGCCAACCCTCCTACTCAATGACACTCTTGTGAGAATATGTGCAGTGGATTAGAGTAGCCTTCGATGACTAAAATGTATGACACAATTTGCTAAGAACAAGAATACAAGACTCTTGTGTTATTCATCAATCAATGCAGCTGGAAATCCTGGGGAACAATATTACCATCACCATAGACTTGGATATGAACTCGATTCGTTTTCTTGCTAGGGACCGGTAACGAGTTTCCTTTCTAAAAAGCTAAAACTATTCCAATATCTGTAAAACATGTTTATCTACAGTCATGTTATGTACAATCCGAATAAAAGTCTCATCTGTGTCAATAATTTGATGATTTGTTTCGAAAGATATGAACGCCGAGTGTGAAATTCCGAACGTCTGCAAATCCTTCAGTGTAGAGTGTAACTTCTTCAAGGTTTCTTAAGGTTACATAAAATTTTCTCGGATAATGGTGAGGGGCGATTTGATTTTAGGAGGCTGTTTTGCTCTGCTGTTTACAGGAAGTTATGTCCTCTACATTTTTCATGGATGGGTACATAAAAGAGTTGAAAGAAAATTTGAAGAAGAGTTCATAAATCGTCATCGCTCTATCATATGGAAGCACCGTAGTAAGTCGGTAGAACATGAAATTTTGTTTCAATTGATGACTTCGAACGTCCACGCGTATTGTGAATAATTCGAGTAAAATCAGTAAGATTTGAGAACGGTTATGGTCTGTCTCACGGGAGTTTACAACGGACCGTTTTCAGTGGCGCGGGCTTCGAGGAAGGGAAAAGGCGAGAAAATTTGCTCTGAACGAGCACGCAAATGTTCTCTCAATGGTCGCCTGTTCACGCGCGGACGCTGACATGCCTTAGTGTGAGCCGTCGGAAACTCTCCTGAGACAGACTATAATTGATTCTGATTGGCCTCGATCGTCCTTTTAGAAGATTTTGGAAGCAAACGAGCACAATGGTTATTTTTCGACGTACCTGGCTGATTACGTATATAAATTATGTTTCTAGACAATGACTACATCCGGTTAACACTCCGACGTCGAGAGGTCATACATCTAATGGTCCTTTGCACACAACCATTCAGCAGGTGGACACCAAATTACTATTGGATTATCAGGCATCTTAGAACGTACCAACCGAGTGTACAAATCCAGTATCTTGGTTTTAGAAGAACAGCTCAAAAACGTGAACCAATGCGCGTCGAAATTATTCGTTGCAGCGAAGATTACGCAATTCTAGAGAGTGGAGACCATCTTTCAGGCTATCTTTTAGTTAGAAATGATCCTCGAGAAAAGGACGAAGTAGCCGACATCCCAACAAACAGTGAACTTTTCTACTTATATACAAAGTTCAAGTACCTGTACGACGAAGAAAAACTGCCCACAAGTGATATATTTGTACTTGGTGATCGTCCATTCCGTGCGAACCCTAATGATGATCCGGTTTTCACAGATTATCAAGTTCTATGAAAAGATTTTACATTTTTCCATCATTCAAGTCTTCTACCTTCTACTGTGAATTTGATTCTCATATGTTCAGCCAACAAGGGCTGATTAGAAGCTTCCTGAAACTTTCCTTTTCGTCTCCCAAAACATGATGTTCAATCACACTCTGTGTTCATTCCAATTATTATAGAATATGAGCAAAATTATTATCCTGATTCGATATTACAGATTTAAAATTCAAAGAAGAAAGTTGTAAAATTTGAAGAAGAGAGAACTCTTTTTATAACTTATATTTTTCCCAAGAGTTTGAAACTTTAAAAATTCATTCCTCATTTTTCCCGAAAATTTTCCACGAAAATAATCACCATTCTTTCTAATTTTGGAACTCAGAAGCCGATGCTGCAGACTGCATCGCGCGTACATCATTCAAAAGCTGTTACTTTTTGTATGCAGTAGGAGAAAAAGGAAGTAAATTGATCATTGATCAAAAAGACAAAATTTGGGACAAGTTTTAGTCGAAGATTCAATGGACTGATTATAAAGATACTCGTATTGTTGAAAGTAGCAAGGCCAAATTTTTTGACGGTTCAATTATTGTGTGGTGTTGACATGTTACAGCTGAAAAAATTTCAAATACCTCTTTTAACTTTTCTAACTACATCCAAAAAGTTGAAAGTGTTGCGAATAGGAGTGAGTCAAGAGAGTCCTGCTGGAACCTAACCCCGTGAGCCCCTCCTTTACGGATCCTGTCGTGTCCTATTTTCTAGTCAAGTTTTTGGATCGTTAGCATAAGTCCCCTTACTCCGTTGAAAATTCGGTTTCTCTGGCCGAGAGGCCCAAAAATGGTATCCTTCCTCCGGGTATAATTCTCTGCTCATTTGATGTAGTTGGCCTTTTTCCCAATATAGCAAAGGCCCCTACTCCTCATAATGAGATATAGGAATCCTTCAATCTTCTTAATGTCAGTTGGGCTTCTAACTTCTGTAAGTTCAATGGGAAATGTTACAAATTACCTGAGGAGGTAGGCATCTCTATCGGCTCTCCTTCGGCCTCTTACTTCGGCCTCTTACTTCGGAGATCTTCACGTCCAAATTTCAGGTCAACTTGTTTTCCTTTGACCAAGTGCTATGCATTACTGGCACCGATATGTCGATGATAATAATAATTATTATGTGCGTGGACCAGTCCTCATGATCTCCTTGGTGTTGACATGTTTCATTTCTTTGCTTAGGTCTCATCCTTATGGGACTTTTCACTGTGGCAATGACTCTCAAATCTGCTAGTTCGCCCCCCCCGCTCCTTCCCTCTGTAGTTTCTAGCTTATCCTAATATAATGAAAAGGCGTAGGCTAGATTTATTGTAGGCTAAGAAAACGCTGAGAGCCATTATGAAACTATTGACTTGTGACGTCATAGGTTCGGTGACGTCGTAAGTCGATGACGTCATAAGTCGGTGACGTCATAAGTTGTTGATCCTGGTCCGCTTACAACATATGAAACGAGCGGAGCGAGTGAGGCCCAGTAATCTCATCAGCCTGAAATATACTTAAGTAGACTCACACTAGACCAAGAAGGCTCATTAGCCTGAAATATTCCAAAGTAGACTTATACTAGATCAAGCGAGTGTGCCGCTCTATAGCCTTAGCCTCGAACTCTCAAATATTTTTGTCTCGCATTATCCACAACATATCTGATTGGGCAAAATTTCGAAAAGAAATGAAACATGATCTTCATCTTTTTGGCTGCGCCATGAAATTCAGTGCCCACGTGAACTTTGACTTTTTCCCAAGTATCTGAATAGAATATTGTCCCTCCATAAAGTTTATGTACTCTAGAAATTGAAGGTTCCTCCATAAACTTTTTGGAGCTCACTACCTCTGAAAGAGATGGGGATCATGAATATGTAATATTCAGAAAGGATATTTCGACCGATACAGTCGTTAACGGATCGTCATTCTGCCGATTTCCTCATAAGATCGCTGCCTTTAATAGTTATATTCATCAGTTGACCAGCATCCCGTTGAGTCAGCCCGCTTTCCAAAAGGATCTCGCGACCATTAAGCACTTGGCCGCAAAGAATGAGGTCAACTTGGTCATTGATCGTATGGTCCGTAAATAGCTTACGAGGAAGGGTCTTGACTCTACCACCCCCTCCCCCGCGAACTGAGTTGCAGTAGTAGAAAATTGAACTGGATCAGGCTCCCGTTTATGGGGGAATTATGGTCCCAATTGACTCGTGTCCTCCGCCTCATTGGCTTCAGGCCTGCTTTTTATAACCTCACTGCTGTGAAGGGTTTGTTCGGCAGGCTAAAGGACCCCATCCCGCGGGTGTAGAGGAGCGGTGCGTACAGATTGGGGGTTAAGGATTGTAACGGCGTTTACATAGGAGAGACATGTCGTCAGCTTGAAATTCGAGTAGATGAACACCGTAAGGCCTGGAGGAAAGGAAATTTGGCTGATTCAGCCTTTGCAGACCACCTTATCGTTAGTGGTCATGGTTTCAAGGCGACAGGTATTTTTCCGACTAAGGGTCGGTTGAATCGGTCTACGAGCCTGAGTCACATCTGGGTCAGTGGCGTTCGAACTTTGCCCGATGATGGTTTATTAACCAAAAGATCTTGGATCTTCTTCTTTTTCATCTGTGGTTACTGTAATCCTTTCGCTTACTCTTCAAGTATTCTGTAATAATGCAAACATTTGACGCGGTGGAGAATATAAACATTTCTGTACACGAGTTCAAATATTTGTAATGTAGAATACAATAATAAAATCTTGTTTCAAAATTTTGCATTCAATGAACTGAGGAAAGGCGTGAACACTCATTTCTGTATCCCGTAATATTTTCAAAGGGTGGAAGGAATGGCGAGCAATAACACTATTGTGAATCTTACATTACTTTCTCTATTAATTGGTGGCTACACTATTTTCACCCTGAACCAGGTGAATCAAATGTGGGCTCAGAAAGAATATGAAGAGGAATTTTTGGCACTGTATCGAAGTTCTATAAACCGGCACAACTTCGCTAAACCTTCACGTGCGTATTAAATCTTATTTTCGATGATGAGGAAAGGCCTTCATCGCGTTTTTATTAAGCGTGAAATAATCACACGCGGGAAGGCTCGGTATGTAATTCTACTTTTCGGTTCTTTTCAATTTCTTCCACCATGATATTTGAGGATTTCAGAAAAAGTTTGATCGAATCTTGAAACCTTCGTTTTTTAATGACTAGGTCTGTCGTTGTGGGATACTAATGTAGAGATGAGAGACAGGGCACCAAATTCAAATTCGAGACGCTCGTCATCTTGGGGCAACAACACTCAACGAGAACGATTACAAAATAAATCTTCATTTGGGAGCAGGGTTGTCCAATCACAGTAAAGAGGAAAAATTAAACCCCGAGGAAAATATAGTTGGTTTTGATAAGGTTGGAAGCTATGTTTCTAGATTTTATCTTTGCTGGTGAGGAATGTGATAGGTAATGTTGGATTGGAAGGCTTAGAGCTCGAGGGTTGGCAAAATCAAGAACAATAGGACTCGTATGTTCTTGAATACCTCGAAGTAATATTCAAAATTTTATAGAGGAGACGAAATCACGGAGAGGAGATTATGACTGGCCTCGTGGTAATATCAGGTACCCATCCAGAATATCACTAATGCTGAAGAGACATGGGACTCTATAGAATTACGATGAACAACCCTCAAGGGAGGCTGGGAAGGAAAGAAAACTATAATGCATTGGAAGTCCGTTGAAATACTTTTGACGGAATGTAGCTCAGCTTACAATATGCTTGACTATTGCAGGCAACGATTTCATACGAACGAAATTTTCTTCTCGAGAGAAGGAACTATTGTTAGACCTTTAAAAGCAGCCCTGGAGCCGATGGAAACCATGGTATTATATTTACGGATGGAATTTCCAAATCTACCAACCGAACGTTCAAATTCATCACGTCGGATTCCGAAGACTCTCTTTACAACGCAGACCCATTCGAGTTGAAATTATACGGTGCAATGAAAAGTACGCTTTAATGAAAACTGCAGACGGAAGTTCTGCTTATGTCCTTGAAAAGCATGAAACCGAGCAAGATGCCTTCTTGAACTTTACCTTATTCTACATTTATACAAAATTTGACCATTCGGAGCCATCTGACCTGACGTAGTGCTCGGACTGGTTTCAAAAAGATTGGGGCATCTTTTATGAAAGGACTAAATCAAGATTCGTTATTCATTGCATGAACAAAATACAATTGGTTTTTAGGACCCCGCGAGGCTTGGTACGTATAAGGGAAGAGAGTGTTGCAGTTCAGTTCTCCCGAGCTACCACTCATCTCGTCGAAAAGTTCATTTTTGCATCGGATGATTTTGTTTGTTTTCACATTATCGCTTTTATTTTGAATCCCCTCTCCCGTGCGCCACTGACTGTTTAGTATGTCGTGAAGGCGAACCTTGATTCACTCATCGTCACGAATACTCGTACCTCAATCTACAAGCTCTGTATAAAATACGACTGATGATAGTTAATCCCTCCTCACACCATTCTTGTATCAAAAAACAACCCTTCCGCGATTTTCTATGGAAATTTCTCCTTCCTCCAGATGTGATGAATTGTATTTATATACTGTAATGAATTTTAGTTGCCACCGCGTTGATAATGACCTTCGGTATATTTATACTTAGATTAATCGATTAGACGATACCTAAAAATATTGCGTGCCTCAATTTTAATTATTTTTTTATTACGAAGGGCAATGTGTGCCGCGCCGTTTGCTCAACTCTTATCACGATTGTCTATCACTTCTTTCCATTCATAAAAGATTTACCGTTACCCGACGAGACTTACGTATCACATTTCAAATTTCACGTTCGTATGTTTGGTTTTGACGTAAGGTAACTGAGCTTTCTCATCGATTCTTTCAGAACATGAGAATATGAGTACGCGTCAGTTATACGTAAGCATGACGCATTTTATCTGCGTTCGAATTAAACTAAACTTGAGAGTGTTCTTGGTAATCTTGAATTTTCCCTTCGTATATGCTTTGAAGTATTTTCCGGGCGGCATGTAAAATGCACACAATCTCTAGAACAACGAATTTTGAAATAGGTTTTCTGCTTGTCTTATTGAAAGAGCCTCCGCGAGTAGCGAAAGAAGTGACTCAGGAGTTACTTTCATATGCCTTACAGTTCCTTCCTTCGGGCTGAATGACGAAATTATTTTACACCTAGAAACAAAAGAACAAACTTCCCGCCCTCCGAGTGAGCTGCTCAGGGTTGCTTTTATAAACTTTGTTAATTGAGGCAAACAGGGAACTTGTTTGAAGGAACTCCATTTAGGTATATCAGTCCTTTTTCTATCGTATGTGACTTGAAGGTGGGAATTTTTCCAAGTTTCCCTCTTACCACCTACTTTTTTAGCGGGAAACCCGCTATCCATTTCTTTAGGGGGATTACAACTCTCATGAAAAGGTCCACGTTCGGGAGTTTCTGTGAACTGCGTGACGTTACATAACGTGACGTGACGTGTGACACTTTATGACGTCATCAATGACCTTGACCTACTTTAAGGACTCGAAAAAATTTCAACTTCCAGCCGGGATGCTTTCTGTTGTCATTAATAACCTTGACCTTGACCTACTTCAGGGACTTGGAAAATTTTCAATTTCCAGCTGGGATACTTAATGACGTCATCAATGTCATTGACCTTGACCTACTTTAGGGACTTGGGCAAAATTTCAACTTCCAGCCGCGATGCTTTATGATGTCTTTAATGACCTTGACCTACTGTAGGCCGGGATGCTTTATGACGTCATCAATATCATTGACCTTGACCTACTTCAGAGACTTGAACAAAATTTCAATTTCCAGACAGGATGCTTTATGACATCATTGATGTCATTGAACTTGACTTACTTTAGGTCGAAATGCTTTATGACGTCATCAATGTCATTGATCTTGACCTACTTTAGGGAGTTGGGCAGAATTTCAACTTCCAGCTGGGATACTTTATGACGTCATCAATGTCATTGACCTTGACCTACTTCAGAGACTTGAACAAAATTTCAATTTCCAGACGGCATGCTTTATGACGTCATTGATGTCATTGAACTTGACCTACTTTAGGTGGAGATGCTTTATGACGTCATCAATGTCATTGATCTTGACCTACTTTAGGGACTTGAGGAAATTTCAATTTCCAACCTTCATTATATTATCAGGTCTAACATGCAGTATACTGAGAAGAGCCAGCCAACTGATTTTCTGAGGGGGCATTTTCGCGCTGTCATCGCAAGCGCGGGAGGTTGCGGGTTCTCTGCTGCCATTGCAAATCTGCAATGGCCTCTAATTTTCTTCATGTCCCCCTTCCCATCATATATTTAGCTTGGAAGTTCAAAATTTCCAAGTCCCTCTACTATTACCTATAACTTGGGAATCAAAATTTCTTCAGCTCTCCCTTCCCATCAGGTGCAGCTTTGTTCACATGATTGCTTTCATTTGGAATCCTTAATTCTACACGCCACTACCTGTTGGTTTGTCATGAAGGTAAGCCTTAATTCACTCATGAATCAATGCCCTCACAAAAATAAACTTTATTTCTGCGCGGTATGAAATAGAGCACATATCCACAATAACGAAATTATGATTCGAAACAGCAGCCCCCTATATCTACGGAGCATCGAATATTGGATCTTCACGCGGCAAATGATCGATTGCGTTAGGAACATCGTGTCGACTGGACACGACCTCTTGTTTTAGAAAAATTTTGTCGAAAATGTAGAATAATGTGTAGTCTCTTCTTTCACCCGCTCGAGGATTAATTTTTATCAATATATAAGCTGAAATTGCATTTTCAGCATCCATTAGAGCATATCCATCACTACACCGGATCATTTCTACAAGAATCCGTTGAGGTCTTCGCTCCACCCTTCTAAAACCAAGATAATGGGTCTCTGTTCTTTGTTGAGAACGTCTTGACCGACGGTCCAACCCTCGGTGCTTGCATAAGTCGCTATAGTTTCCATCTTCCCGACGTAGGAATGTCAATGGTATGAGAGCGGTTGCTGCAAAATATGATTAAAAAAAAATTTGTAGGTAATCGTTTTCAATAGAATAATGTTGATATGATGAACGGGAAAATTTGTAATTTTATAATCCATGTCTTAAGAGAGGTCATCTTTGGAAACTCTTTTGTAGATTCAAATTGAACTCAGTATTGAAAAATGCTGAGAGATTCACTATCACACGGGTGGAACCTCCCTTACAGAAACTTTCTTTTTTTAAGGATAAAGTCACTGTCTTAAAGCGGCGCGTTCTCCTTCCACTAAGACCTTTAATCGGTTTTGTATACATTTCAGAGACCACGTCTCTTCACTTAGACAATCATATTAAATACACCAAAAATACGACAAGCTGTTTTTCACGGGACTGCAAAGCTTTCGAGTTTCTCGCTGCCATTACGATTTTTGTAGTTATACTTGTACAGCTCATTCTAGTTTGATTCTACCATTCCCAAGATCCATTCCTCATTGGATCCTGTTACTACTTGATGTTTATCTTATCAAGTACCACAATAATTCATGAATACCAGATTAGGACGCTGATCAAAAGCATAAACCTACTCAGATTTCAGACATTCTCTACGTCTAAGAGATGTGACTCATTACCCCCCCCCCCCCCTACACCGAAAAATGAGGAGAATAGCAGGGCGAACGAAAATGTTTGACCCTTTGTAGGTGAAGTAATGCTTGCGACCGTTTTCAAACACAGAATAGAAAAATTAATTTACTAAAGGAGTTAGGCAGGAACTTGATCAAGAGATGTGTCTCCCCTGACATACATAGCAAAGAAAAAAGGAGAAGATGACTTCAAGGACTCACTCTGAGGTGCATTTTGTAGATGGTTTATGATTTCTCGATGTTGACTTATAAATTCTTCCTCGCACTTCATTTGATGCCTTCGTATGATTATTTCACCCAAGAAAATTAAAAAGACAAGTACACTCGATATAGCCATAGAGGTATAAAAAACTGTTGGGCTGCCTCCCACCATTTTTCGTCTTATTCAAGAGATGGTTGCGCAATGAATAGTTCTTAACGTTTATTTCGACGTGCAATATAGAAGGATAAATTCTGGGAGAATCTAGAAAAAGTATGGAGACTCCAATTGTACAAATATGAGCGCCGCGCCGATTCTTCAGACTTACAATTTTTTATACAGCGTATCAACTAAAAGATTTCCACCATATGTAACAGAGGAAATAAAAAATACCACTTTTATAACATTAGTTCTCAGTATCTTGCTATAGTCGTGTCAACTTCTCATCGTTCGTACTTCTTTATTCGTGTTTGTTACTAAGCGTGAGGTACTTTCACAAGCTTGAGCATTTTGTTGAGATTTCGTACCTCCAAAAGGTACGTCACGCGTCGCTGCAAATCGCAAGAAGTTGACACGTATTACAACATCATGTCTTGAAAATAACGTAGGAATAATGTGAATAATTCCGAAAAGCCACAGTTTCAAACGTCCTCAGTCTCCATACACAAATACAAATATGTAGGGTGAAATCAGTGTTAAAATTCTTGTATTGGTGGAACATCTACACACAAGTTTGATAAGGAACATCAATATAATGGTACAAATTAAGGGGCAAACAGTGGCTCTTCGCGAGTCAGATTATTGATTCTGTTCGGGAGGCTGAGTTGAGGGAACTCGATCGCTTGATGTAGACGATATTTGTCAAAAATGTAAAATAATGTATAGTTCCTTCTTTCACCCCTTAGAGGCTCAACTTTCATCAATACATAAGCTGAAATTGCATCTTCAGCTTCTACGAGAGCGAATCCCTCACTATAACGAACTATTTCTGCAAGAATCCGTTGAGGTCTCCGCTTCACTCTTCTAAAACGAACATAATGAGTTTCTATCCTTCGTTGAGGACTTGTTCGTCGATCCATCCAGTAATGTTTGCATACGTCGTCATAGTTTCCATCTTCTCGGCGTAGGAATGTTAACGGTATGAGAGTGGTTGCTGCAAAATATGACAAAAACGGATTTATAGGGAGGGCTTCTGATGCGTTTTCTCTCCCTGAAAATTTTGATACTTCGCTCTTTGTTTTTGTCTATTTCAGCCAAGTGGTGACACCTTTGAAAGCACTTTTTTAGATTTAAATCGAAGTTTTAAGAGATGTTTAATTTTTTGGCTCAAAATTGTAAATACATTGGGTAGAGGTCTAGCTGCTAGAGGAAGGTATGCCCAGAAAATAGAGCAAAGTTGTACGAGTAAAAAACGAACTCACGCTCAGGTGTGTTTTGATGATGGTTTATAATTTCCCGATGTATGCTTATGAACTCTTCTTTGTATTTCAGTTGACGGACATATGAAATTATTTGACTCGTGAAAATTATGATCATAAACGCGCCTATCAAAGACATACAAGTATAAAGAAATATTATACCGCCTTCCGCCATTGAGAAGTCTCATTCATCTAGATGATTGCAAAATGAATTATAGATACTTGACGTTCATTGCGATGATACAAAGAGGTAACTTTTGGGGAATTTAACAACAATATTATGAGATGCCATTTGTACAAATAATAGCACGGATTGCTGTTTTTTTGTAAAGCGTGTATCAATCAAGAAATTTCCACCTCATGTAAGGGATATGATAAAATAAAAAGAAAGGAAACCACAAGAGGTCATTATGAGATGGACGAAAATACACGATTCTACAATTGAGCACACTGATTTCATCCCACATATTTGTATTTGTATTTGGGGACTATAATTCAGTGAACAGGAAACTGTAACCTAGGTAGTTTACTATTCAAAATTATTCACATTCCTACGTTATTTTCAAGACATGATTTTATAATATGTGTCAACTTCCCGCGATTTGAGCGACGCGTGACGTAGGCTACCTTTTGGAGGTACAGAATCTCAACAAAATGCTCAAGCTCGTGAAAGTACTCACGTTCTGTAACGAACACAAATAAAGAAGTATGAACAATGAGAAGTTGACACGACTATTACAAAATATTGAGAACTAATGCTATAAAAGTGATATTTTTTATTCTCTCTGTTACATATGGTGGAAATCTTCTAGTTGATATGCTGTACAAAAAATTGTAAGTCTAAAGAATGCTCATATTTGTACAATTGGAGTCTCCATACTGTTTCTAGATTCTCCCAGACTTTATCCTTCTATATTGCACATCGAAATAAACGTTAAGAACTATTTATTGTGCAATCATCTTCAGGATAAGACCAAACAATGACGGGAGGCAGCCCAATAATTGCTTATATCTTTATGACTATATCATGTATACTAGTCTTTTTAATTTTCTTGGGTGAAATAATGATACGAAGGCATCAAATGAAGTACGAGGAGGAATTTATAAGTCAACATCGAGAAATCATAAACCTCCAACAAAATGCACCTCAGAGTGAGTCCTTGAAGTCATCTTCTCCTTATTTCTTTGCTATGTATGTCAGCGTAAGGCACATCTCTTAATCAAGTTTCCGCCTAACTCATTACTCTACCTACAAAGGGTCGAAAATTTTCTTTTCTCCTCTTATTTCGAGGAATGAGTTACATTTCTTGGGCTGAATAGGTCTATGCTTTTGATCAGCGTCCTAATCTGATACTCAGGAATTATCGTGGTGTTTGATATTCGCTTGTTCCATCAGAATTATAAGAATGAACACCAAGTAGTAACAGAATATGATCAGGAATAGATTTTGAGAATGGTAGAAACAAATTAGAATGGGATGTACAAGTATAACGGCAAAATTCGCAATTTCAGCGAAAAACTCGAAAGCTTTGCAATTCCGTAAAAACAGATTGTGTTATTTTTGGTTTGTTTATGCCTAAGTGAGCAGACGTATTAGGTTTCTGAAATGTATACAAAACGATTCAGAGTCTTGGTGGAAAAAGAACGCTCTTCGGATAGTAGTTCTTTTAGTAGTAAGCTTGTCGACTTGAACGGTACGTGTCCCAAGTTTTTGAAAGAACATCAGGATAAATATTTTCCTAGAATCGTTCCTCTTGTACCGGAAACTAGACCTATTCCTGACTCCGTGCCGAAAAATGAAACCAATGTAAAAATTTTTCAATATTGTGTTCAATTTGAATCTACAGAACGGCTTCCTAGGGCGACACTACTTTAAACACGGGTTATAAAATTACAAATTTTTCTGTTCATCATGTCGGCATTTTTGGAAAGAGACATTCTATTAAGAACGCTGACCTACAAATTTGTTCTTAATCCTATTTTGCAGCAACCGCTCTCATACCATTAACATTCCTACGTCGGGAAGATGGAAACTATAGCGACTTATGCAAGCACCAGCGGTTGGACCGTCGATCAAGACGTTCTCAACAAAGAACAGAGACCCATTATCTTGGTTTTAGAAGAGTGAAGCGAAGACCTCAACGGATTCTTGTAGAAATGATCCGGTGTAGTGATGGATATGCTCTAATGGATGCTGGAAATGAAATTTCAGCTTATATTTTGATGAAAACTAATCCTCGAGTGGGTGAACAAAGAGACTACACATTATTCTACATTTTCGACAAAACTTTTCTGAACAAAAGGTCGTGTCCCCTCAACACGATGTACCTAATGAAATCGATCATTTGCCGCGTGAAGATCCAATATTCATTGCTCCGTAGATATAGGAGGCTGCTGTTTCGAATCATAATGTCATTATTGTGGACATACTGCACAGAAATAAAGTTCATTTTCGTATGGACATTGATTCATCAGTGAATTGAGGTTTGCTTTCATGAGAAACTAACAGGCGGTGGCGTGTAGAATTGAGGATTTAAGATAAAAGCGATCATGTAAGCAAAAAAAGAAAGAAGGAATGTTCTGGCTTAGCCAAATAAATAAAGATCATGTTTCATGTCTTAGTATAATTTTGAGCATAGTTGCGGGCTTTTTTCTTCGAACGTTTTATTCAATGATATTTTTCTACCAAAATATTGCAAAACGTTGTGAAAGAGAAAAAAATTGTTATATGTACCTAAGTGAAAATAAGTTGAAGTAGGTACCTTATTTTCTAAATATTGAACTTTCTTGCGGTGGCTAGAGTTCATCTCGTTCATCCACTTCTTGGTCCAGTATAAGTCCACTTTAGTATATTTCAAGCTGATAGGTTGGTCCAGTGCAAGTCCACTTTAGTATATTTCAAGCTGATGGGATTACTGGTACTCACTCGCTCCGCTCGTTCGTCCCGCTTCTTGGTCCAGTACAAGTCCACTTTAGTATATTTCAAGCTGATGAGTTTACTGGGACGAACGAGCGGACTCGCAAATTTCTGAATCAGTCGACGGTATAAAATTGCACGCGCACGATAATTTGAGGGGAGGGGGGATGGTACTCGCAAATTTCTGAATCAGTCTAGGGTATAAAATTGCACACGCACGCGCACGCTAGGAGGTGAGACGAGGTGGTACTCGCAAATTTTTGAATCAGTCTAGGGTATAAAATTGCACGCGCACGGCATTTTTAATTTAATTTAATTTAATTTAATTTTTATTTTATTGTTTTTTTTTTTTATTTTTACTCAAAAAAGTGGTACTCGCAGATTTCGGAATCAGTCGAGGGTATAAATTTGCACGCGCACGCACACGGCATTTTTAATTTAATTTAATTTAATTTAATTTTAATTCCATTCAATTTTTATTTTATTTAATTTTTTTTTATTTTTATTCAAAAAAGTGGTACTCGCAGATTTCTGAATCAGTCTAGGGTATAAAATTGCACGCGCACGGCATTTTTAATTTAATTTAATTTAATTTAATTATTTTAATTTAATTTAATTTTTATTTTTTTAAAATTTTTTTTCATTTTTACTCAAAAAAGTGGTACTCGCAGATTTCTGAATCAGTCGAGGATATAAATTTGCACGCGCACGCGCACGGCATTTTTAATTTAATTTAATTTAATTTAATTTTAATTTAATTTTAATTTAATTTTAATTTAATTTTAATTTAATTTTAACTTAATTTTAATTTAATTTTAATTTAATTTTAATTTAATTTTAATTTAATTTTAATTTAATTTTAATTTAATTTAAATTTAATTTTAATTTAATTTAAATTTTATTTTATTATTTTTTATTTTTACTCAAAAAAGTGGTACTCGCAGATTTCTGAATCAGTCTAGGGTATAAAATTGCACGCGCACTCGCACGCTAAATTCGGGGGGTGAGGGGGGGGGGTACTCGCAAATTTTTCAATTGGGGTAGGGTGAGACTAAAGACATGAAACATGTCAAAAATATCATCGGGTGCAGGAAAAATTTTCACCTCCAAGCTGCACCTGTTGAGGGGGGGGGGGGAGCTGAAGAAATTTAGAAATTTCTATTCCCAAGTTATAGGTAATAGGAGAGGGACTCGGAAAATTTTGAACTTCCAAGCTTCATATATGATGGGAAGGGGGACATGAAAAAAAGTAGAGGCCATTGCAGGTTTGCAATGGCAGCGGGTAACCCGCAACCTCCCGCGCTCGCGATGACGTTTGCGCGAAAATTCCCCCTCAGGAAAGGAGTTGGCTGGGCTGTCCAAGTTCCCAAAGTAGGTCAAGGTCAAGGTCGTTATTGACAGTTGCTAAAGTAGGTCGAGGTCATGGTCTTTAATGACGTCATAAAGTTTCCCGGCTGAAGACTGAAATTTTTCCAAGTCCCTAAAGTAGGTCAAGGTCAAGGTCATTAATGACATCATAGAGCATCCCAGCTGGAAATTAAAATTTTTTCGAGTCCTTAAAGTAGGTCAAGGTCATTGATAACGTCATAAATCATTGCGGTTGAAAATTGAAATTGTTCCAAGTCCCTAAAGTAGGTCAAGGTCAATGTCAATGATGCCGTCATAAAGCATTGCGGTTGGAAATTGAAATTTTTTCGAGTCCCTAAAGTAGGTCAAGGTCATCAATGACATCATAAAGCATCCCAGTTGGAAATTGAAATTTCCACAAGTCCCTAAAGTAGGTCAAGGTCAAGTAAAGTATCCCGGTTAGAAGTTGAAATTTTTTCGAGTGCTTAAAGTAGTTGTTTTAATACACATTTTCTACGTTGCGGCACATGGCTAAAGATAAGGAATTTTATTTAAATAAATTACGTTTTAACCGCACAAATTTTATTCACTCCGAACGTTTTCGGTTGAACGACCATCTACGGGGACACACAAGTTACAACGAAAGAAGGACTCCATATCGAAGGGGAATCTGAGTGGTGTTAGGATTGGATGTCGAGAATATTCAGCAGTATACGTGGGAGAAACAGGGCGCGCATTGAGCATAAGGATCGATGAACATGTGAAAGCGTAATAGGAAAACCTACCTAGAAAGTCAGCTCTTACAACCCACCTCATCAAAACTGGACATACGGGGGGTGATGGAATCCTTCTCCAGAATGAGAGCGTTAAAAGAAAAAAGATTGAATTAGAGACTATAGAAATTGTCCGCCATAAACATCTGCATAATTACCAGCAATTGTGAACAGATATGTTCCCGAAGATTCGTTGATTGAAAAAATGTACTCATCGTCACCGTATTACAGCGCAACATCGATTTGATATTGTTACTCATCCTTCTTAATTTGTCTTGTTCAATTTTTATTGTTCTCCTCTCACGTTTTTATTAGTATCAAGTCAGTTGTAACTTGTGTTTCCCCGTAGATGGTTGTTCAATCAAAATCGTTTGGAATGAATGAAGTTTGTGCGGTTGAAAAGTAATTTATTTAAATCCTCATTTCAGTAGGTCAAGGTCAATGACGTCATAAAGCCACGTCACGTTTTGTAACGTCACGCAATTCACAGAAACTCCCGGATGCGGACATTTTCTGAGGATGTAATGCCCCTAACAAAATGGATAGCGGGTTCCCCGCTAAAAAAGACCCCCTCCCCCCTAAAATTGATACGAGAACTCTGTTACCGCACCCCTGGTGAAAGAACGAGTCCTTCCTAGATGGGCGGGTATATAGACTCTTTGAAGGACCGGTTTCATGGGATGCGGATATACCAGTGGTGTTAGTTTTTAGTGGCGTGAGTTGAAGTCTATAGATGTACCTCTCTACTGAATAAGTTACATCCTCGGACCATAACGCGTGCACTCCGCATGGACGTCCTAAGCTTTAGGGCTCAATTATAATACTGTCGGTGTCTTTCAATATTAGTTCATGTTATCGTGAAAAGGTCATAATTATAAACTTTCAAAGGGTTGTCGCGACGCGTAGTGTTCACCGAAAAGGTATGTCACGCGTCGCAACAAACCGCAAAAAGTTGACGCAACGATTACACGATAACCAGAGCTATCTTTGAAGCTGAAAACTTATAGAATCGTAAGCTTAAATTCGCCGGGTTAAACATTCATGTTTCCTTTTTAATTCTAAATACTACGTAGTGCCATAGAAGAACCTATAAAATGAACACTATAGTACCCAAGGTGAGGGGACTGTCAAACTCTTCAACGGGGAAAATTCTACTGCTTGACTGAATTTAATTACTAAGGAAATCTGGAAGTTGGGAATGAGAACCAGAAACTGTACCATGCTGCTTTGTCAAACGTCCATTCACTGTTCACTTAAACAGTCCTCATACACAAGAATATAGGCTGGATTCTGCATGGAAATTCTTGTACTTCAGGACTCACTTATGGGACATCTACGCACAAGTTTAATAAGGAATATCAATAGAATAGTACAAGTCAAGGGTCCAACATTGGCTCTTCTCGAGTCAGATGATCGATGCTGTTGGGTAGTTCACGTCGAGGAAATTCCATCTCTCGTTTTGAATACAATTTTGCTTGAATGTAGAATAGTGTGTAGTCTCTCCTCCCTTGTGGAGATTCACTCCTCTCCAATATATAAATTCCATTATCGGCCTCAACAATAGCATGTTCATCACTGCACCGGATCATCTCCGTCAGAATCCGTCGAGTTTGTCGCTCTACCCTCCTAAAACCAACATGATGCGTCTGTATTGTTGGCTGAAAAGGTGTCCGATTCCTGATGAAGACATGTTCGCATAAGTTGCCGTAATTCTCATCCTCTCGACGAAGAAATATCAATGGTATGAAAATGGTTGCTGCAAAATATAAAAATAATAGATTTAGATGCTGAAGTCTTGAAAAGTATCAAAGATCTCTCCCTGAAATGGTCTAAGTCGAAGAAGTCTAGGTAGTACCTATCGTGCAATTTTGAAATATCGTTCTATTTTTCAATAGTCAAAATTCCCAGGCTGACCCGAGATTCCCTCCATCCGCAAAGTCTTGCAATCCGTCAAATCTATTGGTATCCTCAATTAAAATAATCCCACAGTCAATTGTACTCTAAACTCCTGATCTTATTGTTTCTTTCAAATATTTCGTAACGCCAGATTTTTAATTCTCATCGCAATTTTTCCTCGGTTGTATACCCTTTCTCTTGTATTATACAAATCAGTTCAATTTCTTTCATGCATAGTTTCTTGTAGTCCACTCGCACACACTGTGAATGTAAATATAGTGTGATATTCACACACGACTACCAGTACAAATTATAGAACATATAGCCTAAATTTGTCGAACAATTTTGTGCAGAATTTTAGCTGGAAAATTGAAGAGCTGAACGAAAGAAAAAAGAAAGATAAATCAGTCACCAGCTTACGAGTAGGTGTGTTTTGATGTTGGTTTATGATATCGCGATGTCGAGTAATGAATTCTTCTTCGTACTTCATTTGACGGTTACGTAGAATTATTTCATAAATAACAACGAACACTAATGTAAAAGTGATGAAACTAAGGAAACTAAAGAAAATGATCAAATTGGCATTCACTATCATTTTGCCTTAGTTTATTCTGCAAAATTTTCTTTTCAGAAGGCTGCACACTTTACATTCCGTTACAAAGAGACAAAATTCTTCACTGAAAATAAGTAGAAAAATTCAACTATACAATATTGATACTCCAATTGAACAAATATATTGAAGTCGATTTCTCTGCACGTACACTCTTCTGCATAGTGATTGAGGAAAGTGCGTGTTCGTTGAGATCGATAAATGAGAGAACTTGTAATAAGATTAAACCTACTGTAAAAAGTTCGGTTAAACAATGTGTGTTCCTCCTGAAGCCCTGGCAAAAACTACCCATATTTTCCCCATGTAAAGCCCAATTTCACTCCCTTGAATCCCATTTGAATACCTCGCTCTTTCCTCCTGGAAGCCTCTGTCATAGAAGGAATCAACAGGGCTTCAACCGAAGCTCTGTTGATTCCCTAGGACTGAATAATGAAGCCCCGGATAAAGTCCTGTTGATTCTTTCTTCTGATGATGGGCTTCAAATCGGCCGTCAAATGAGGAAAATAAGGGTAGTTTTCCCACGGCTCGAACTAGGGCTTCAACTGGAAACAATGTCTACTGGGACGTTTGATCAAACCTTTTGAAAGAAGGTTTGGCCACTGATGGACCGCATGTTTAACGTATACAGCAATAGAATCAGGCCTGAGATTATCTTTGAGCTTGTGAGTGGGCCCTCAATACATTCCGACTTCCGCCGCCCCTCTGACTAGTAAGGTGACAGATTTTTGAAGAGATAGGCTCGCCTACGCCGAGGTAGGCTGCACCTACCTCGAAATCAGACCTGAATATGAGCCACTGTCTACGAAAAACCTGCTTGGATCTCGATCGAGAAAAACAAAAGACCTCGTCCTGTGATACCATAGGCAAAACCCTGTGAATACAGAGCTTTTTAATAGGTAATAATATTGATGGATTGGTACAAATCAAGGAGCAAACGTTGGATCTTCGCGAGTCAGATGATCCAATCGATTGGGTAGCTCACGTCGGCGGACATTTATTTCTTGCTTGAATTGAATTTTTGCGCGAATGTAGAATAATGTGTCCTCTCTTCGATCACCTTGTTTGGGTTTATTTTTCTCTAGCAAGTATCCCGAGACTCTATCGAAAGCTTCTATAATAGCATATCTATCACTGCATCGGATCATCTCTGCCTGAATCCGTCGAGGTCGTCGCTCTACTCTTCTGAAACCGACGTAATGTGTCTCTATCTTTTGACGAAAGAATGTCCGATTATCCACCCTGGAATATTTGCATATGTTGCTATAGTTTTCATCTTCTCGACGAAGAAATATCAACGGTATGAAAATAGTTGCTGAAAGGTATGAAAACAATACTCTACATTTAGAAGATAGTAATAAGGGCTAGAATACTGCAGAGTAAGTATTAGCCTATAGGTGAGACCAATTTTTTTTTTTTTTGAATACGAATGGTAAAAATTGTAGACTGCATAATAATAACTCATCGAGGACCTTCAGATGCAAGCTCCATTGAAAAATTGACAGACTGAAAGCTTATGAGATATGGCTGAGAGAGAAAAAAAGGACGATGATTATATAGACTCACCCGTGGGTGTGTTTTCATGTTGGTTTATGATGTCGCGGTGTTGAGTAATGAATTCTTCCTCGTACTTAATTTGACGCTTTCGTAGAATAATTTCATGAATAATAGCAAAGAACAGTCCCAGAGTAATAAAGGTGATAAAAGTGTAATATGTGAAAGAATCGAGGTTCACCATACTTTTGCCTAATCTTGCAGACTTGCTTTAATATATTCTAGTAAACTCACCAGCCAACTCACTCTGTACATTTCTGAAAAAAACAATAACTTACAGAACAAAATGCATGCATTCTCCTACAAAGGAGAAGCGACAGAAGAGGACGAGAGCGAGGTAAATTTTCAGGGAAAAATATGTGAAATAAACAATTCCGTTATCGAGACTCCAAATGAACCAATATTAGCGTCGATTTTTTAATACCCAAACTTTTTTGTCAGGTGTTTGTTGGAAGTATGTATCAAGCATTCTTTCATTAGTGTATTATGGAGGAACATGTAACAAGAACTCTATAGTAGGGTGGTTTGGTGAAACCTTGCATTGGAAAAAACAGGTAATACACTAACTGGTCGACTCTCCATGAGGAAAGTAGTTGACTTTTTCTGAGTCAGGCATGTTAAAGGTGAGAATTTCTCGAAATCCCAAAGCCAAGTTTGCGACTAAATAACACAAATACTGCATTGAAACATCCATGAAACAAGTAAGAACACTTCATGTATCTTCACTAACTTATCATTTGTCCAAGATATAATTCTCTTTTTCTCAGTCCTTCAGATGCGTAGTAAATAATGAAGTTCAAAATGTGCCCAGCTGAAAGACTAAGTTATCGTGACGTCATTCTTTTGCGAGAATACTAACTTTGCAGGAAATCTGCACAACAAGAAATTTGGCTCCCATGTGAAATACATGCGGAGCAATAGTATATTACGCTACAAGGGAACAAAGTGAGCAATTTCCAAACAAGCACTTCGGCGACCCAAGCCGTGTTGAGGGTTGCCCCGTAAAGCGAATTTGTCGCGTTTTTTGTTGTCGTGTAACGTACGTTATTTTTTGGTTCCCACAAACAATGTTTGTCTAGAGACACAAAGCGCATGCGCTATAAGCGTCCAATTCCCTAGAGAACATCATGCGCATCTTTATTCCCTGTGAACAGAAAACGCGACTTTGCTCCGCATAACGAAGCGCGTAAAGTAGGTGTTTTTGTTAGTGGGAACCAAAAAGATCATCAAGTTGTCAATTTATTATGAGAAGTGATTCAGGGAATATCATCATTCTATATATTCCAAATCTATCAGGTTTTTGGCGTCAAACTTGAGAAAAACTTCTTCACCGTATATTTTTCATATGGTTGCTTAGTAATCTTTACGCCGCTTATTGTATTCCTTATTGGAGCCGGGACAGATTTCCTGCAGAAAAAATAGGTACTATTGCCAAAAATTCAGTCTTATGTCGATCACAATTGATATCTTTATCACAAATAACTCAGTCTATTCACTCATTAAACATGGGCCAACACTAACATAGGCTGTGGAAGGTCTCAGTCTTGGGGGGGGGGGGGGGGGGGTTCAGTATTAAAAAAAAATCATCAAATAATTTCCTCTGTTTTTGAGCCATGTGTTCCAGAATCGCCTCAGTTGAAAGTGAAATATCTCGATATTTTTCAAGTGTCTGGGGGGGGGGTTCAACCTCCAACCCCCCTCTTCCTACGCCTATGGACACCAACATTTGTTGTCAATTACAACAAATGGAACCCTATAATACAAAAGAAGAAGAGTAGGGTGAAACCAAATTTTTTAAATACGACTGGTAAAAATTGTAGACTGCATAATAATAACTCATCGAGGACCTTCATGAAGGGCAAGCTTAAATTGAAGAATTGACAGATTGAAAGCTGACAAGATATGGCCAAGAGAGAAGAAAAGGAGGATGATTAAATGGACTCACCCGTGGGTAAGTTTTCATGTTGGTTTATGATGTCGCGGTGTTGAGTTATGAATTCTTCCTCGTACTTAATTTGACGCCTTCGTAGAATGATTTCATAAACAAAAGCATAGAATATTCCCAGAATCATTAAGGTAAGAAAAGTGAAAAATGTTATAAAATCGAGGTTCACCATACTTTTACCTAATCTTGCAGAATTGCTTTAGAAGATGGCTTTCATATTGGCCAATTCACTCTGTACATTTCTGAAGGAAACAATAATTCATGAACAGAACAAAATGCACGCATTCTCCTACGTACAAAGGAGAAGCGACTAAGAAGAAGGCGAGAGTGAGGTAAATTCGCAGGGGAAAGTAAAATAAACAATGGCGTTATCGAGACTCCAAGTGAACAAATATTAGCGTCGATTTCCCAATACCTAAACTTTTTTGTCAAGTGATTGTCGGAAGTATGTATCGAGCATTCCACCATTAGTGTATATGGAAGAACATGTAACATGAACCCCATTGTAGGGTGGTGTACCTACCTTCTCTTGAGTCAGGCTTGTCAAATGTGAGAATTTCTTGAAGTCTCGTAGCCAAATTTGCAAACGAATGACGCAAATACTGCATCGGAACATCAATTATGTAAACAAGTAAGGACACATATATCTTCATTAACTTATTGGTTGTCCAAGATATACGTCTCTTTTTTCGAGACCTTCAAAGACGTGGTAAATAATGAAGTTCAAAATGTGTCCAGCTAAAAACCAAGCCATTATGACTACAAAAACTAATGTAAAAGTGATGAAAGTAAGGAGACTAAAGAAAATGATCAAATTTGCATTCACTATCATTTTGCCTTTGTTAATTCTGCAAAATGAAAGGTTGCCCTCCTTACATTTTGTCACAAAGAGATGAAATTCTTCACTGAAAATAAGTAGAAATTAGATACGCCAAGACAACTTATGGGAAAATGTAGAATTTCCGGAATGACTAGTGTTGGGCAGCTCCGGTTCATTCCCGGTTTAAATGGTTATTTGCTCGCTGAAAAACCTGGATAACCGGTTAATTTTCTAGAGTGAATAACCGAGTATTTAACCAAGTACATATTCGGATAAAAAAGAAAGTATACAAGACAATGACTTTAGAGGGATTTCTTGGCGCAGCCAAAAAGATAAAGATCATTTTTCATGTCTTTTCAAAATTTTGCCCAGTCACATAATTATGTTGTGGATAATGCTATGACATCACCGACTTGGGACGTCACCAACCTATGACGTCACCGACTTTTGAAGTCACTGACTTATGACGTCACAAGCTAGTAGCTTCATAATGGCTCTCGTGAGTTTTCCTAGCCTAGTATAAATCTAGCCTACGCTTTTTCATTATATTAGGATAAGCTAGAAACTAGAGAGCTCGGAATTTTACAAGTCCCTGTACTAGCTAATAGAGAGGTATAGAAGAGTCCGGAATTTCTCCAAGTCCCATACCCTAGTAGAAGTTTAGCATACGCCTTGTATAATATTTTATTATTATATTACGTTAAGCTAAACCACCGAGCCTCGGACTCGCAGATTTTATAATCACTACTGAGAAAATTTTCTCGAAATTTTTCCAAGTTTCTTTCGAGGGGGGAGGAGGCTCGGACTCGGACGTGCAGATTTGAGAATCATTGCCACAGTGAAAATTCCCATAAGGATGAGACCAGAGCAAAAACATGAAACATGTCAAAATTCAACTGTGACAAACTCCAATTGAACAAATATATTAGCGTCGATTCCTTTAGACGTACACTCTTCCGCACTGTGATTCAAGAAAGTGTGTATTTATTGAGAATTTTCCCCATAATGACGAATTGATAGATGAGAGATCTTGTAGTAAGATTGAACCTACTATAAAGAGTTCGGTCAACAATTGTGTCCCTTCTAAAACCCTGAGCCCTTGAATCTCATCTGAATATCTCGTTCTTCCTCCTAGAAACCTCTGTCAGAGATGGAATCAACAGGGCTTCAGTTGGGGTTTGGTGGATTTCCTAGGACTGATATGGGAAGTCCTGGATAAAGTCCTGCTGATTCTTTCCTCTGATGATGGACTACATAGTGAAATCCCAAATAAAGCCCTGCTGGTTCCCTCTTCTTGAAAGGGCTTCAGAATGAGGCCCCAGATGAAGCCCTACTGGTTTTGTTCTTATAATGCGCTTCAAATGAGGAAAATATGGGTAGTTTTTCCCGGGTTTCAACTGGGGCTTCCATTGGAAACAATTTTTACCGGAGGATTTGATTATAAACTTATTGTAAGAAGATTAAAGAAAAACTTTACAGAAACGCATAAAAGTTTATTATTTATATGTGACCGCGGTTTCGCGATTAGAGGTGCAATCGCATCATCAGACAGAACAGGAATAGTTCGAAATTCGTAACGAAACGGAGAAGAATAAAACGACTCGTACTGACTATGAGTCAGACGAGTTCGTGTACATTCGTGTAAGAAGATTAGAAGTGGTGTACTGTACATTATTGTAAGAAGGTTTGGTCACTGATGGACCGCGTCTTATCGTATACAGCAATAGAATCAGGCCTGAGATTATCTTTGAGCTTGTGAGTCGGCCCTCAATACTTTTCGATTTCCGCCGCCCCTCTGACTAGTAAGGTGGAAAATTTTTGGAGAAATTGGCTCGCCTACGTTAGAGCCTACTCTCGAAATCAGGTCTCGCAAAATAGCAATAAAGTTATCGAACCACTGTCCACGATTAAAATTTACTCAGATCTAATTAAACGGTCGGTCCATCGGCGATCAAAAAAACAAGAATAGGCGAGACTCCATAACTACAGAACTTCTTAATGGGTGTTCATATTAATGGAATGGTACGAATCAAGGAGCAAACGTTGGATCTTCGCGAGTCAGATGATCCATTTGAATGCGTAGGTCACGTTGGTGGACATTCATTTCTCGCTTGAATCGAAATTTTGCGGAAATGTAGAATGTGTACCCTCCTCGATCACCTTGTTTAGGATCATTTCTCACTAGTAAGTATCCTGAGACTCCATCGAAAGCTTCTATAATAGCATATCTATCACTGCATCGGATCATCTCTGCCTGAATCCGCCGAGGCTTTAGCTCTACTCTTCTGAAACCGACATAATGTGTCTCTATGTTTTGACGAAAGAATGTCCGATTATCCATCCTGGAATATTTGCATATGCTGCCATAATTTTCATCTTCTCGTCGAAGAAATATCAGTGGTATGAAAATAGTTGCTGAAAGGGATAAGAACAATACTAACATTTAGAAAGTAGTGATAAAGAGCTAGAATACCGCAGAGTATTATTTCGTGAGCGTCAATTTATGACGCTGATTAAAAAACGAACGTAACCTCAAGATTTTCATCATAGACAAAATTCAACAAATGGAACCTTACAATACAAGAAAAAGAAAAGTAAGGTGATACAACATTTTTTGAATACGACTGGTAAAAATTGTAGACTCGTCTGCATAAGATAACTCATCGAGGACCTTCAAATGCAAGCTTCGTTGAAAAATTGACAGACTGAAAGATGATGAGATATGGCAGCATACTTTTCGGTGTTGAGTTATGAATTCTTCCTCGTCTTTAATTTAAAGTCCGCGTTGAATGATTTCAAGAACAATAACAGAGAATGCTGTCAGAACGTGAAAACTATTATACTTTTACCTAATCTTGCAGAATTGCTTTAGTAGATGGCTTTCAAATGAGAAGGTATTTTGCGTTTATTTGAACATATGGTGAACTCAGAGCCGACGAACTAAATTTCTCCGATGTGTCGCAAGTCAAAAATTTTCCGCCGCTTCAAAATATGGGAAAACACCGGCTGTGGGTGAACTCATCAGCCAACTCACTCTGTACATTTTTGAAGGAAACAATAAATCATGAACAGAACAAAAGGCACGCATTCTCCTACAGAGGAGAAACGACTAAGAAGGTGACGAGAGTGAGGTAAATTCTCGGGGGAAAATAAGTAAAATAAACAATGACCTTATCGAGACTCCAAGTGAACAAATATTAGCGTCAATTTCCCAATACCTAAATTTTTTTGTCAAGTGATTGTCGGAAGTATGTATGGGGCATTCCACCATTAGTGTACATGGAAGAACATGTAATATGAAACCCATTGTAGGGTGGTTTGTTGAAACCCTGCATTAGGAAAAACGTTCAATACATCAACTGGTCGACTCTTCATGAGGAATGTAACTAGCTTTTCCTGAGTCAGGCTTGTCAAAGGTGAGAATTTCGAAGTCCCATAGCCAAATTTGCTAACGAATGACGCAAATACTGCATCGGAATATCAATTAAACAAGTAAGGACACTTCATACATCTCCAGTAGGTAACTTATTGTTTGTCCAAGATATATAAGTCTCTTTTCCCGAGTCCTTCAAAGATGTGTTAGATAATAAAGTTCAAAATGTGCTCAGCTAAAAGACCAAGTCATCGTGACGTCATTCGTTTGACAAGAGGACTTATTTTGCAGATAAATGCCTCATGATATACTTGACAGAGATTTTCTGAAAGAAGAGACCGAAGAGGTCAACTTTTGTGAATGCGTAGCCCGTGCTGAAGGGGGGATGCTCGTTGCTCAACAAGTTGTCGTAATGATCTTCTTACCTTTTGTACAAGATTCAGAATTCTTACCTCCTAGCCTCTCTCTTCACAGTCGTATGCCTATCATATTTACATCCGCAAATAATCAGCTACTAATATTTTGCCTGCAGTATCGAGAAAATGTAATACATCCAATGCCATTAAATTCTATCGTAGTACAACTGAATCAACAGATTTTGTTAATTGGTAAACTTTAGGATAGATTGCATATTAACGATACGAGTGTTTAATTAGGCACTTACTCGTATAAACTCTGTAAGTCACGTCGAAAAGGTCAGTAGTGTACTACAATTCTTGCTTCGTAAGTATTATACATAGTCCAGTCCTTTTCTTCTCGATATTTGATAAATTTATCATTTATACTCGATAAATTATTCGCCGCACGTTAATTTAATAAACAATTTTCTAACTCACTAATTATTAAACGTAATTGTGTGGTAGTTATAGAGGTAATCAATAAACGTGACAACTGATCCTTTAAATCGCTGTTGAAGAATATCAGTATGAGGATTTTGGTTTTATCTGGCGTAATATGCGTCGTTATGAACGCTGTGTCCTTGGAACCTCTGAGTCAAGTCGTAAGAGAATGGGGACAATACAAGGTAATTCTTTCTAATTTCTTAATTTTGAATAGGCCCATTTGAATATATTTAGCGTAATGTTGAATCGGCGTCATCTAATTAGAAATACTGTAGATTGAAGAAGCAGGGATTTTCTGGCATTTATTTTCGGATAGTTTGAGGAGGTCTAGCTCAAAAGATGAATGGAAGACCTCAAAAATTTTATATACAATAAATGAGAACTGAATTAGAGTGAAACAATCTCCAGCATCCATTTTGTCCAAGAACTTAGTGCCTCTCTCCCAAAAAATGGATTTTCTTGGAACGTGTGCCCTGAATCCAATTTATAAAAAATATTGGTTACTCGAGTTTCTAGGCATCACCTATCATACTAATTTGGATGAATTATCGTTGTTTCCTTTAAACCTTTTGCACCTTATTTCTGCAAATCTAGGACCAATTCAGCAAGCAATATCAAAACAAAGATGAAGAATTAGTGAGACTGGAAACTTTTGCTTCGAGTAGAGACTTAGTTACCATGCAAAACGAGCTGTACTCAGCTGGTAAAGCGACCTACACCTTGGAGCTGAATGAATACGCAGATATGGTGAGTTTTCTATCCCACTTAATTTTCCACGTCTTCTTCTCTTTTCGCATGCGTAAATCAATAAAAATCTATGATTAATAAGAAGTGACATATTACGTTGCGTACCATCATCAATAAACTGGAGACAACATTTATCTAACTTGAATCAGTATCTAGGCCTCGAGAGGAACATCGAAGGGGAACATTTTGCCAAGAAACCTATTTTATGGAGGGGGGAGGGAGCGGCAATTTGAAGAAAAATTACGGGTGCCGGGTGCCGCCCAGTGGACTTGGGACTCAGAAAAAGGCACTATCTGGCAGAAAATGGGACTTGGAAAAATTTTGATTTCCGATCTAGATGGTAGGAGGAAAACTTGGAAAAATTTCGACTTTAAAACTATTATGATGGGAAAGGAACTAAGAAAATTATCGACCTCCGAACTATAGGTGACGAGAACAAAAAAGAAATCACCAGGGTTATGACTTCCACAAAACAGATTCCCTATTTGCCTCAATTAACAGCGTTAAGAAGGCAATCCCAAGCACGTTTAGTATTAAAATTTTGTAACCAATGTTTTGTATTTCAATTTCAGCCACTCGACGAATTCATGTCAACAATGACTGGTTTCAAAGCAGATGCTGCTTTTGTTCAACTGAGTGACCCTTCCAAAGCCATCGCGTACCTGAAAGCAAATAATCCAGTCACTAATCTCGACTCTGTCGATTGGAGAACCGTGGGTGCTGTTACCGACGTAAAGAATCAGCGCAAATGTGGATCATGTTGGGCATTCTGCGCTGTATGTTTAAGTATTACAAAAAAGTTGAACTTGAGCATAGTGAACGGGAAATGTAAGAGACTGCTTTAGAGGCACGATCATGACAAGTCCTCTTGCCTGAAAATTTGCGACTTTAGCTTCTGGATCAAATACAAGATCTAGTCGGCTATGCAGGAGGACTCGCAGAAAGTGGGTTTGGTCAGTGGTTCACACGGAGATAGGATTTGAAAGGCAGAAGGTGGGGGGGTGCGAAAAAAGGGAATTAGAAGTCACATGACTCTTTATTTGAAACATCTTAGTCGTGAGTGTAGAGTCATTGAGCAAGAAAAGACAGTGCATTAGGTGATTCTTCACTTTGGAATAAAGAGGTAGGTAGAGCACATCTTTTCACTAGAACTGACTCTATCATCTACCCCAGCAACAGTTCCATTGCTTTGAATTCCAGACCCTACAAATCCCTCAGAACGCCACATGTTCAACATAATCAAAAAAAAAACAGTCAGAATTCTACCTACGGAAAGATCATCTTCCACCCACGAATCGGTCTCACTTGCCTAGCAAATATTTTGGGTCTGAGGTAAAATTGGTAGCAAATGCTTCTGTTGCACATTTGGTATCATAATATGCGGCACTTTCAATCTAAGGTTCGCCATTATGAAATTGAGCAAAGTAAATCTAGTTGAAACCAACCAGTATAGCCATCTTGCGTTCAAATACATGAATATGAACGTGGTTAAAATATAGTTCTCTATTTCAGACCGGAAATATAGAAAGCCTGTTGTTTCTTAAAACCGGTAAATTAATTTCGCTAAGTGAACAAAGCTTGATGGATTGTTCCGCTGGATATAACACATTTGGCTGTATGGGCGGACTCATGGATAACGCTTACCAGTACGTAAGAGATAACAACGGCATTGCTACCGAAGAATCTTATCAGTACGAAGCAAGAGTAAGCTCTATCAAGTTTTGAAAACGTCTTTATTGGTCTTTTTAAATATTGTAGGACGGCGTCATTCTTTAATGCGCTAATTGACATTTATATGTCTTTGGGCTGCGGGTCAATTGGAAATCCGTAACGGAACGCTTCATTTTATGACGTCATCGATGACCTTGACCTACTTTAGAGACTATAATAGACTGAGAAGGGGGGTGAAAGAGCGGATAAGCCCTCGAAAGCTACTTTGCACAACACATTGTATGTACTAGACTTATACTAAACCAAGAAGGGCTTGAACGAGCGGAGTGGTAAACTTACTATCGCTGCAATCAATTTCGATATATCGATACAATCGAGATTGATTCATGTATCTATATAATCAAGATTGATACATCGATATATTTGAGATTGGTATATCTATAGAAGTGAGATATCTTTACTTTGTATTTCCTTGCAAACGCGCAAAGACATATAATATACACAAATTGATGTTATTCCATAAAATGGGTTTACCTAATTTTTCTTTTGTGGTGGCAGAATATGTCGTGCCGTTACAATCCTTCCAAAAGAGGAGCCAGAGTCAAAGGTTTTATCGATCTACCGGAGGGAGATGAAGAAATTCTTAAGGTGGCAATTGCTACTGTTGGACCAATAGGTCTCGGTATTAATGCAGCAGTCAAATCATTCAAGTTGTACAAAGAAGGTATGGATATATTATTCTTCAAATAAGCAGGTGCGAGATATAGCACTTCTTTAACACTATGTTCAAAATTTCCCAGGTGTTTACAATGATCCAGCTTGTACATCTGACGAACTAAATCACGCGGTTCTAGCTGTTGGTTATGGCACTACTGACCAAGGTCAAGATTATTGGCTGATTAAAAATTCATGGGGAACAAAATGGGGAATGAACGGGTACATGATGATGGCACGAAACCAAAATAATCTTTGTGCGGTTGCTTCAAAACCAAGTTTCCCTATTGTAGGGCTTTGAAGCAGTTTTGTCAATTTAAATACTAGTATCTTTGTGGGATATTTTCAAAGCTTGTAATTCTCTGTAATGTGTAAGATTTTTTTGTTAGTCTGCTCAAGAATCCCTAATAGTAATCTTAGGGACCGAGAGGTTATAAATAAATACCTAGATAATAATTTTAGGGTAATTTTGTTTATGTTTTTCATTTATTTTGTAAAATATTTCATGGTTGCATATTTTCAACTTGCGATTGTGCGGCAGAGCCTTTTTCTTTTTCCTTTTAACTGATACCGTATTATAGACATCTAACAAGTAAAAATCGAATTTTTCTGGTTCAATATTCACAAAATTGAATTTAGATTTACGATAAATGCTGTTTCTGTGACATCATCCACGTCTAAACCACGACGTACAAACAATTTCGCATGATAAACGTCTGGCTCTTACATACATTGAGATCGAGACTCAAAATTTTTTTCTAAGCACCTCCCTTGTAAATAAGTAGACATTTTTTTCAAAGTCTTCTCAAGTCTTATTCATTTTATTATACAGTTCACCAAAGGTAAAAATTTCTCAAAGTCAAGGGTACATTTTTAAAAATCATTTCAACTGTCGTGATAACTTTCTTCAGTAATTTTGTCCAAGATTATCACTCTTCCCTCTCTATCTCCATCATCTGATTTGTATTATACCTATCGCTTGGAATAATTGGCAAATATTTTACATACAACAGCGTGAAAATATAAACGGATATAATAACGCTTCATTACCTAATTCAATTACCTTCTATCATAATACAACTGAGTCAACAAATCTCGTAATGGATGTAGAAAATCAAAGTGTAAACTTTCGGATAGATTGCGAGTATTTACTTAATTACCTATAAAGCTGTAAGTAACGTTGTCGAAAAGGTCAGTAATGTACTAGTGGTATGTGAATAATTCCTGCATCATACGTATACGGCCTTTTTTATTCTCAATATTTGATTAACTAATTAATTATTGATATTCGATAACCATTCGACTTGTAATTCACTAATTTTTTGAGCGCAATTTGAGTGCAGTAGCAGGAGATATTCAACAGACGTCACTCGTGAATCAGTGAAAAATTTTTAATTCGCTCTGAAAGAATCTTACGATGAGGATTTTTGTACTATCTTGTATCTTGTGCGTCGTTATAAACGCTGTGTCCTTGGAACCTTTGAGTCGAGTGGCCAGAGAATGGGGACAATACAAGGTAATTGTTTCTAATTTAGAGATTCTCGAATATTTTTTGTGTCGTATGGAATCAATCGTTTCTATTGTTTTGGTGCCTGAAGAGGCCTTGCCATTAAATGGCAACAGAAATCTTCAAAAATAGACAATATAAGTACAAGAATGAGTTTCAGCGCTCTTGTCGTTGAAGAACTCAGCCCATTCCTCTGAAAAAGTTTGGAATATCTGCCCATGAATCAAATTTTTTAGAACTTTTCGACCATTGCTTGAAACAGAAGTGCCGCGACCTTCCCTAAGTCATTGAGGAATATACCATCCTCGAAACAATTCATCGACTATCTCTTTTTTAAAATCAAAATATGAACCTTTTTTTTTTTCGTAATTTTTTGAACAATGGAACATGTTTCAATTGATTTGTATGATGCGGGATATGGTGACAGAAGGAATTTGTATTTTTCAATGATTGCTGATGGGATTCAACGATGCATTTGTAACCCAATGTTTAGCGAGGGGTTCGGGGACTCTTTCTCTGCCTCCGCTTTGTCCACCCTTGTCGAACGATTAGTTGACATTTTTACAACGGCAGAAACTTCGGAAAAAGTGCTATATTGCAGTACCATGGTTTTACTCAAGAATCATAATTTAGATTTTGATAATGATAAACAGTTTAGTACAGAAGAAATGCCCTCGAAGTATACGAGATTTGGTAGCAGGAGCATAGATTTGATTTATTCACAAAGAGCTCCATAAGCTAATAGCTTTGGGCAGCTTTATCCAGAATGAATCTAGTTTACAATATTTCCAGCTAGTGGCTTTTATAAAGCTCACTCGCTCCTCTCATTCGCCTCTTCTCTCGGTATAGTACACATATAAGTCCAGTTTCAAGCTACTAGCTTTTAGGGATTTACTTGCGGCCTTCATGGTCTAGTTGTTGTTGCCAGATATTTTCGAAAATCCGTATCCGCCATTCTTTCTGAGACCTGAAAATAACGGAGTTAGATGAGGGGTGGCAGGGAACCTTTTTTATGAGGTATTTCAAGAGCCTTCTGAGTCTTCAGGTGTCTGATTTGCATATTTGACTCATTGCAGGGGCTACTCCCCTCCCCCTCAACAGTGCGCCCCTGGTGCAAGTGCATATTCACTCCATGCCCATGGATATCACCTAATGAGCCTTTCCAGTTGGCATATAGCAGCCAGAAATTTCAATTTTTGGTTTTTGGCTGTTGTAAAAATTTGGCTGATTTTCGGCTGATCAATATTATGAAGAAATGCTAGTCACAACAAAACGATCAGGAGAATTAAAGCTTTGTCACACTTGTAGAAGACACCTATTCTTCAATTTGAGTTATCTCCATTGGATGACTGCACTACAGACCTCCATGCTAAATGGCTGAACAGTTGGACTCTGAACTGAAGTGGAATCAATCTTTCTCATCCAATTGTTAATTCATAGGCAGAGCCTGTCCGGCCCACGTACTGGAGTAGTTACAGGTTAAACAATTAACACAAATAATTTTACAACACAGACACGTAACGAAAATATAATCCTAGTTCAAATTCACAAGTCTGAATAAAAGAAAAAAAAAATTAAAATAAGGCTGTGTCCTACCGAAACCGGTCGCGGTATAATATTATTCCTAAGTTCACCTTTTTTGACTCAAAATTTCTTTTATTTTAATTTTTTTTTTTCTTTTATTCAGACTTGTGAATTTGAACTAGGCCTAGGATTATATTTTCGTTACGTGTCTGGGTTGTAAAATTATTTGTGTTAATTGTTTAACCTGAAACCATCACTCGTACCATCAAAGAGATGATAACATTCACTGGAGTGGTTAAACTTGAAATTTCAACACTTTTAAGCAATGCATTTTCTAACATCATATAGGAAAAACGTGTCTATGCTGTTTTTTCTCCTGATTGTTATTTTCTTCCAAAAAAACTAATGAAGGAATGTATTTCAGACTTTTAGTGTTACCACTGCCCAAGTGTAAACGGAAAATGGTCGACTACTCGACATTCCAGTTAGTAGGTAAAAAACATGGCAGTTTCTTTCTCTTTCCTTTAAATGTGCTATCAGTAAATTCTCACCAATTTTGTGATTTTGATTAAAGAAAAACAAAATTTTTCAAGTATCAATAATTTCTCAAACTATTGTCGTCGTCATTTTCCTACAAAACTATTGTTTTTCCCAATACCTAGTATTGATAGTCTATCAATAGTAATTCCTTCTACTAACCCTAGACCATTTTCCAAGACTTTGGGCGGTGCTGGGTTAAGTATGCGGTCTACATGAGGAGGAATAAGTATGAACGGTTTAGTATGCGGTCTACATTGATAAAGAAGCAGCATGCGGTCTACAAGTACAAGATTCATGTCAAACTGAATGAATTTTACGACTATAACTTCATCTCAAAGGGAGGGTTAGTTCGAAATTGAAACTCTGCAAAATTCTTGAAATAGTTATGGAGATACCAATTATGACTGCAGAAACTTTAACAGGTATTAGTAAACCCGCACTCGGAGACTGGTTCAATATGTGCCGCGAGGTTTGCAACACCGTCATTCAACAACGACCTCCAATGGTAGGAACCCATCTCGAACCTATCTAGATAGATGAGGCCCAATTTGCGGGGAAACGAAAGTATGATCGCGGAAGATTGCTCGATGGAGACGAGGGACCATAGTCCGAGGATAGTGACGCGGAAGTATACAGAACCTGAGAAACCACGGAAGGAAGATTGATGGCCTGTGGGCCTGAAGAAAGGGGATGATTGACGGTATCTTTGGGTTCAACGTAGGGATAAGAACACACTGATCCCCATCATACAGAAGGGAGTGTGCGCCAGGGTCGGTAATTCATTCTGACGAGTGGGCAGCTTATAGGTGTCTAACATTCAATGTAGACCGCATACTTATATGCATACTGTATGTTTGTAGACCGCATTCATTTTTCTCCCAATATAGACCGCATAGTTAACCAGCAACTGCGCCATCTATAAAATAACTTCAAAATATTGACAGTTCAGCAGCGCTGCTACAAAGCCGTTGATAAGTGTTAGAAAATTCTCATTTTTAGAGAATCCTGATTGTTCAAATTCAATGTTCTTTTTTTATATCATAATGCACACTACTAGTTTCTTCAATTCTTCATGTGATTGTATTGATACTCCCTGTACATTATTTTTATGACAGAGGTACAGATAAGCTGTCATAGAATATTGAATTCCCCTCTCATGAGTCCAATCAAAATGAATGCACTGCTGTACAAAGTTAAATCAATGTAAATCCAAATCAACAATTAGGCAAATTGTATCTTTTGAACAACTAAGAAAATATATGTATCTTTTCTGATTATTGATTTGGATATACATCAATTCAACCTTCTGGGGTAGAACCTTTACAATAAGAATGAGACAAACAAGTAAGCAATATGATGAAGCAAAAAAGCCACAAGGATATGGATCATTTGCAAAGCATAAAAATACTATACAATTAGGAAGATAATGAAAAATATTTATTAAAGAAATGTCTCTGACATTACTTGAATTAACTTACATTGATTGGATTCATTTTCAAAACAATCATGTTAATAAGTATAGTTATCGTAGAAATACAAATCTACAGGTATACACATAAAAAATGAAACATAATAGAATAGACACAAAAATTTCATTAGGTACATTGAAAAGTTCCAATATGAATTGTACACTTTTGTTTGTGAAAAAATTTCACATATGTAGCATGAATGAAATGTAAAAATACCGGAATATGATATTATTATACATAATCACATTAGCGTTTTGAGCAAGTTCTTATTTTTACTCTATAATTAGTTATTTAGACTTAGATTACCTCATAAGTAAACCCAATATGTCTCTTCAAATTGCCTTTCAGCGAACATAAGTATTTTTCTAAAATGCAAGTTTTAATTTGGACTGATTTTGAAGATCTGGATTGGACTATTGTGAGTGGAACATATTGTTCTGTAGATTATTTTTTTGAGAACATTTAAATATTTGCAAGTGTCATACAGGTGGCTCAGTGGCGGAGCGGTACAAACGCGGCCTCGTAACCCGAAGGTCCGCGGTTCGATACCAGCTTCGAGCAAGCGTTAACAGTAACAGGTTATCTCTCAAACAATCACTTCTAACATCATGTTATCTGTTAACGTCACTGAGCCGATCAAACTGTATCAGCAACGAGTCGGATAATCTAGAAGTGGGGATTACCGGCGGTATCTAAACGCTCACACAGGCATGTGCAGTAGACGGGAAGCTGTGGATCTGGTTCAGCGTCGTAAAGACGCGGTTAATCGGCTAAACCAGCAACCATTATCTCGCACACATGCAAAGAAAAAATTGATAAGAGAAAAGAACGTGCTCATAATAATAACGCGTCATTTCGTCACCTTCCCAAGCCGGACTAGGATACCGTGGGAAGCAAAGTCCTCATACCGCACCACAGAAATTCACAAATTGTGAGTGGTTGCCAGGCCCTTGGCCAAAATTGGCGTAAGTGAGGCTGTTATTATTATATTATTAAATGTCATACATCATTTTTGAGAACTGGATCAGACTTATGAATCAACATAATTATGTAGCTTCAATACTCCTTTTTGTTTTCCTTGGAACAGATCTTTGAGATCTGAATTAGATTTTTAAGACAACATATGTCTTTTCAAGGGAGATATTACATTTGAATTGTTATTAAAGATCAGGATTAGACTTGTGAGTTAACATATGTTGCTTCAAACCATCTTTCTATGTGGACTGTTTTTAGGAAATGTCACATCTGAATTGATATTTGAGATCTGGATTAGGCTCATGAGTCAACAAATTTTTCTTCAGATTCTTTTTCCATGTAGGTAAGTTGTTTTTTGCACATGTTGTATTGGTATTGATATTCAAGATTTGAGTTAGGCTTATGAGTCAACATACACTAGGTACTTTAGAACCCCTGTCTGTGTGAATTGTCTCTTGCAATTTTCCTTTTGGAATTGACATTTGATATCTTGATTAGATTTGTGACTGTGAGTGTTCATAATATATGTCTCTTTGAGGGCCATTTTTGTAGGAATTGTTTTCTGGAAATAACACATTGGAATTGGTACCTATTTAATATTGGGATCGAACTTGTGAGTCAACATATGTTGCTTCAGATTGTTTTTCCATGTGAATTGTTTTCTGCAAATGTCACATTGGAATGGATATTTCAGATCTGGATTAGACTCATGTGTCAACATATGTCGCTTTAAATCACCCTTCTGTGTGAAATGTTTTCTGCATATGTCACATTGGAATTTATATTTAAGATCTGGATTAGACTCATGTGTCAGCATATGTTTCGTCAGATCTCCTTTCTGTATACATTTATACCGGCAAATGTCACATTGGAATTTATATTTAAGATCTGGATTAGACTCATGAGTCAACATATGTTCTGTTAGATGTCCTTCTGTGTACATTTATACCTGCAAATATCACATTGGAATTTATATTTAAGATCTGGATTAGACTCATGAGTCAACATATGTTTTGTTAGATATCCTTTCTGTGTACATTTATACCTGCAAATGTCACATTGGAATTTATATTTGAGATCTGGATTAGACTCATGTGTCAACATATGTCGCTTTAAATCACCCTTCTGTGTGAAATGTTTTCTGCATATGTCACATTGGAATTTATATTTAAGATCTGGATTAGACTCATGTGTCAGCATATGTTTTGTCAGATCTCCTTTCTGTATACATTTATACCTGCAAATGTCACATTGGAATTTATATTTAAGATCTGGATTAGACTCATGTGTCAATAAATGTTTTGTCAGATCTCCTTTCTGTATACATTTATATCTGCAAATGTCGCATTTGAATTGATATTTTTGATCTGGATTAGACTCATGAGTCAACATATGTCGCTTCAGATTCGTTCTCCATGTGAATTGTTTTCTGCAAATATCACATTTAAATGGATTTTTGAGACCTAGAGCGGATTTGTGAGCCAACACATGTTGCTGCAGTTCATTTTTCTGTGAGAATTGCTTCCTGCAAATGTCACATTGGAATTGATTTCTAAGATCTGGATCAGCCGTGGGAGTCATTATACGTGTCTTCAGATTCTCTGTGTCTTTAGATTCTCTTTACACATAAATTTTTTTAAAAATACTATAATTAGATGAATTGAGATTTGGATTAAATTTCTGAGTCAAAGGATGAAACTACAGGCTCTGTTCATGCGTACATTGTTTCCTGCAAAAATCCCTTCTGAATAAATTTTTGAGATCTTGATTAGACTTGTAAACCGTGGTCTGAAATCAGCACAAGAATGCGACAAAATTTAAGAATACTTGACCGCCACTAATAAGCATACTCTTTTCATAAGAATTATCCTGTATTCATCATTTTTTTTTAAATGAAAAAACAATAAGAAAGTTGACGATTTTATACCGTGTATAAAGCCAATTTTCCTCTCAATGCCACTTCTGTAAAGCTCAAAATACTTCATGAGCCATCTCCGGGAAAGAGCATTTCTCTTTCCATCAAATTCATCAATCTACAGGTTGCACTCCTTCATATTTGGCCATTGGCCATACTCTGAAGATGAAGTTGAAAGTACTGACATGTAAATTTTGTTACAAATAAAATTTTCCTCATTCTATGATGACCAAGCCAATCAATTTACCAATTTATCCTCCCTTCTTCAGTTCTCTCTTCATAGCAGATCCACATGAGTCTGAATTTATTACCACTACTCCTTCCTCCTCTTCATCCAAAATATTGCGTCCTCCAGAAAGAGATTTGAAGTGTTCTTTTCTTTTTAATCACCATAAACGAGTTGATGAACAGCGTCCCTTTTACCCTAAACGGCTTTTTGTGGATGATTTCAACATCTTCTCCGCTTCTACAAATCCTGAACAAGCCGCAAGTCTGTTCAAACTAATCCTTGATGAGGCCTCTTTGAGGGCCTCAGATCATGGATTTTATCTCTCTAACAAAAGAAAACCCCGTTCTACTTACATTCTATAAAAGATATTTTTCCTCTCCCCCTCCCAACTCTTCTTCCAGCATTTCCACATCGGCTTCCTATCCTCTACTTGAGATAGAGAAGGGTATACACAGAAATGTAACGATAAGGAATACAAAGTCTTAAATTCAGATATTAATAAAGCGAAAAAACAATTTGACAACGTTTCATCGGCTTCGAGAAAAACTCACCCCATCACCAGATCGGATTACAAAGGGAAGATGAGTTGACCAATCAAGAATTAGCGGGTGGTTCATAATCTATGGCGAATCGGGTCATCGGATTTTGGAAAGTTGCCGATAATCCTCTACTGAATTCTTTGGCCATTACTTCGATTCCTCTTGGACTCTCTATATCAAACCCAAATGACAAGACTCACTCAGAGTCCTTAAATATTTATTTCACGCTTGCACTGATTGCATTCGCCCGCTCCTCCTCTACGGGATCCCAATCCACAAATAGACTAACAAATACTCCCTAAAATCACTGGATGCGCAATACGTAGTCTGATTCCTTATGTTCAGCATTTGGTACCTTACGCTTGAGCTGAAACTGAAATTCCTCCTCCGCAATTCCACTCATTATCACTTACCATCAACTTTTTTGCGTCTACGGCCCAGTTTCTCTAACTCCCAATCTCTCTTTTCTTCCTCCCTCCAATTAAGTTCACTGCTTCTTTCATGAGAATCCTATCTAGACTACCTTCTCAAATTTGAGCCCTTCCTCCCTAAACGACGTCTCATTTACTTAAAACACATCAAAACCATCGTTGATAAAAATTTTCCCTCTCAGAACCTGTGCTTTACAGATGGATCCAATTCGAGTTCTAAAGTTAGCTACGACTTCTCCATTAGTGGCGAAGCCTCGCACAAAAAACTCGGCCAGATTATAATCTGCTCTACTATCAGCCATCTATTTTTGCCTTACGCAGCGTAAGGCAAGCGTAAGTTACGCTCATCTCCCTTCTTCCCTTCGGTGTATTCCTTCCCTCTTGCACATCCTAACATCTTCTCTACCTTAAATTACCTTTCTCTGTATTCCTGGTCACATCGGTCTCGATGCAGTGGACTTGGTAGCCTTGCAAACCCTGCTCTGCTCCTCAATCGTTGATCCCTCCTCTTCCTCGGCAGCTGACTTGAAATCTTACTATCTTTCTCCAATCATTTTATCATAGTTACATACTTTGATCCTCTCAGCTTCATAAAAAATTTCGTTCAATTGAAGAGTTTCCGATCCCTTGGACCTCTTCAATTTGTCCCTCACACCATAAAGAAATAGTCATATACAGTCCGTTTCAAGTAAGATTGTCGTTAAATTGAAAGGCGGCCACAACCTGTGAGTTCTGGTGCGTTAATGTCACGATCAATGAGAGACGAGAAGCGTTGTGCTGCTTGACGCTCTCAGTGTGAATTTCACGCTTCCCTTCATGCCACTGATACCGCACTGCCTTCGACTGAACGACAATCTTACTTGAAACGGACTATAGCACGACTAAGAATTGGGTACAACTCTCTCACTCCACCCTTCTTCTTGAGCTCTTCGCTCCATCCTTGAACAAATACTGTTATGTTGAGGCCCATTTTGTCTCCTTCATACACCCAAACCTCTTATCAAGCCTCCTCTGTGGATTAATCAAATGAGAATGAGTAATTCGCATGTGACCAATTTTTAGTCGCGTCAGGATAGTTATTACGCGTTTCGATTTCCTTTCGAAAGATGACCAAAGTATGGGAGTCGATTTGATCGATTTTCCCACGAGTCTTCATGTCTGAAGAGTAAATGATTGGAAGTATTGTCAGTTATCATACAAGAATTATAGGAGAGAAAACTTCTCTTGGACTTTAGGATTATCAACTAAATAGATTCACACACATCTCAAGGTTTGATATTAGAAATTTCGTGAATAGACTTTAAGCTGGAAATATAACAAAGTTTTTTCTTACCTAATGAGGCGATTATCTCCAGCCGTTATCAACTGTATCGCGACTCAGGATTCACAAATTATTCCGGCACCAACATTTCGCGTTGATTACACAAATAACTACTCGTCGTAATAGGAATTGAAAAATAGATCACTAACAAAGCTTTGAAGCGTCCGAAATTTCCGTTTCGAGAATTACGAGAGTTTCTTTTGCTTTTTCTCTTTTTGTTATTTCAAGCGTTAAAACCACAAATGAAGTCGACCCTTCCAACTGGTTTCTTACGGCGTATATGACGCGTTGGCAGAGGAAACAGGCAAAAAATTTACACGTGTATCATTTTCCATCGTAATGTACTACAAATTCGTTACAAAAGACGTTCTAAAAATAGCCTCTCTCCGATGTCGTGCGAAATAGTCCGATGCTTCATACATTTCCGTATAGTGTTCCCCTCGATTTGTACAACGTGTTTCCTCTCGCATGTGTGTGTGTTATGATTATTATTTCTTCCTCCCAGAGCGAATCCAGATGTCTCTAAATGATGATTTTTACTCGACTTATTACTGTTCGATGTTTATAGATCTGTCGAGTTCGCTCTTCAAATTCTACTTGGAAGAAAAAGATTCTCTGCTCTCCTTAAAGCGTATTATGTTAATTTTTGTTCGTTGTTGGAAAGCACTAGGCTTTAATTGAAAAAAACCCAAACTGCTCGCGTGGCAAGGGCAAACAAACAACGAAACACGGCGAATGGTGAAGACAGACCGGAGGGATGTTGGTACCCTCAAGCACCTTCAGAAGACTGCAATTCAGAGGTAAAAGCCTGTATTTGAAACGGTAGAGAACAAATAGAGGAAAGCAGATCTAACTAATAACACCAACGCCTTGTCTGAGAAGTAAGACTTTGAAAGATACATTATCCTCGTATGTACGAGCCATTTGATAATAAGAGGAGAAAAACACACAGGACACGTAACACAATTTTTTTGCATTCGTCATCCGTTAACTTTACTTCAGTATACCGCCTGAAGATGAAACGCCAAGTCGTTTCGAAACATGTCGCGGGTTCTTTCGGACCAAAATTAATTTCTTTTGTTTTGATTTATTTTATTTTATTTTTCATTTATTAACCTTGTGATTCTCTTCGTCCGATATAAAAATTGTGTTACGTGTCCTGTGTGTTTTTCTCCTCTTATTAAGTAAGACTTTGTGAACCAGCAGCCTGGATTCTTGGACCATCGCTTGCAGCTGTTTGCATGTACAGGAAGCAAGGCAGAGAAAAGGGAAACCAAGAAGCGAACTTAGAATACGGAGAGAATGAAAAAAAAAAAAAATTGAAGACAGTGGAAAGAGGATAAATTACAGGAACTACACGGGTACAATCTTCTGAATATTTACGTTCCCACCAAAAATAGAACCGCGAAGACCTCTACGGTTTGCTACTATTTCCAACACTACTTGCGTTGCCACTGCAAATGACGCCGCAAACACCTCTGCTTTAATTGGAACTATTTGCGGTGCTATTTGCGCTTCCACCGCAAATGATGCACCAAACGAAAGGGACTTGGAATAATATTGAGAAAATTTTCTCAGGAGTGATTCTAAAATCTGCAAGTGCGAGTCCAAGCCCCCCCCCCACTCCCCCATATGTAGTTTCTAGCTTATCCTAATATAATGAAAAGGCGTAGGCTAGATTTATACTAGGCTAAGAAAACTCCAAGAGCTATTAGCTAGTGACGTCATAAGTAGGTGACGTCATAGGTCGGTGACGTCATAAGTAGGTGACGTCATAAGTCGCTACTTCATAAGTAGCTATATCATAGGTCGGTGACGTCATAAGTTGGTGACGTCATAAGTCGTCAATTCTGGTCCGCTTACAACATCTGAAGTATACCAAAGTAGACTTACACTAGACCAAGAAGCGGGACTGACCGAGCGGAGCGAGTGAGGCCCCCTAATCTCATCAGCCCAAAACTAAAGTAGACTTACACAGTGTGCCACTCTAAAACCTTAGCTTAAATATTTTGAAAGAAAATTTAGCTTAAATATTCTAAAGTAGGCTTATGTCATAAAAGACACTTTATGGATCTCTTAAACGGGAACTCTCAAATATTTTTGTCTCGCATTATCCACAACATATCTGATTGGGATACCCCTTAAAGTCTTTGTCTTTTTGTATAAATTGGCATGTTTCAATTCATATCTTGTACCGTATTTCTGTGAATCTAGGACCAATTCAGCAAGCAGTATCAAGACAAGGATGAAGAATTAGTGAGACTAGAAACTTTTGCTTCAAATAGAGATTTGGTCACCATGCAAAACGAGCTACACTCAGCTGGGAAAGCGACTTACACCTTGGCGCTGAATGAATTCGCTGATATGGTAAGTTTTTACTTACAGTTCTTCCTCTCTTCTCGCGAGTGCATAATTTAGCAGAAATCAGCTAAAATCTACTTACAATTAATGAAAAGAGACGCGTTATTAAAGTAAAAACAGAATTCCTAAATTCAAAACATTTTCTCTTAACGGGAAACCTGTTTTATGAGGAGTAAATCGAAGAAAAATGACGGTTTCCGTGGCGCCGGAGGCCGTTCAGCAGGTTTCAGACTCAGAAAAAGGCACTGTCCGGCAGACAGTTTACTTAATCAGAGAAAAAGACGCTTCTAAGTAGAGTCATAATATTTCTTCCTAAAGAGGAACGTGTAGAATAAAATATGCTTTCAATGTGTAAGAAAACATGAAAAGATATATCTGAATATTCTCTCTTTGGGTTGCGTAATTCCTTGAAAAATTTTAGGCAAGATAGTGTTGGAAGTATAATTTAAAAGAAAAGCCTTAGCCGAAAAATTGTAGAAGCAAGTTTAACATTGAAATCTGATAACTATGATTGAGAAATAAATTTGTGTGTTCACTTTTAGCCACTCCATGAATTCATTTCGACAATGACTGGTTTGAAGCCAAATGCAGCTCTTGTGCGACTCAGCGACCCTTACGAAGCCGTCAAATATCTCAAAGCGAATAATCCAGTCACCAACCTCGACTCTGTCGATTGGAGAGCTGTAGGTGCTGTTACAGACATAAAAAACCAACACAAATGTGGATCATGTTGGGCATTCTGCGCTGTACGTTAAAGTATTACAAAAAAATTGAACTTCATATTAGAAGAAACTGGGACAAATGGCATAATAATTTCAAGTCCTCCTTCCTGAATATTACTGATGAGACGCCAGTGTAAACAGACGCATTGGTACTTAAAACATCGACAAGATCTAGCCGGTCATGAAAAAAGACTTAAATAGGAAGTGGACTTTGTGAAAGGCGAATAGAAGGACGAAGAAGTGCGACAATGTAGATTAGAAGCTGCGAGGATGACAAGGAAGAAAGCAACTTGTGTTAGTGAGTCAGATACTAAGCAGAGAATAGACGGTTGTAAGACAAGTCCAAGCAAGGTACAGTCCAATCAATTTAATTAGAGAAACATTTCACGTTTATATCCGATGCGAGATAGAATAGGTATTCAAGACGTTGAGTATTTGACTGTTATTAATGTGAAGAAGATTCCCGGGCAATTCGCCGAAGCCGTTCGTCCGACACCCATTTTGCCAACATGCTATTCTTCCGACAACCACCAGACCAACAAACTATTTGACCGAAAAGTTACTCTTCTGACATCTACACTTCCGATACTCACTTGTCCGGGCACGTAAAGTGTCCATCAGGAGGGTTTTTATAGTCAAATATTGATTGAAAAAATTTTCAAATGGTCTATGACTCAGTAATATTTGTGGTTCAGTTCACGAGTCTGGAATATACATTTTGTTTGAGAACAATTAGGAGCCATACGTAGAGGTCAAGGTATAGTCGTTGAGGAAGAGAACACGGACAGTTGGTGAGCACTTGGTGCTGTCATGGATAGCTTAGAAATACACATCCTGGACCCACCATCATACATGGAAGTATACTTAGTACTAGGCAAAGTGCCATATGAACAAGATAGTAGAATGGAAATGTCCGCCACGATAAAAATCTACATTGAAATTTCGTTCTCATTTTCAGACGGGAAATATAGAAAGCCTATTGTTTCTTAAAACCGGTAAATTAATTTCGCTAAGCGAACAAAGCTTGATGGATTGTTCTGCTGGATATGACACCTATGGTTGTGAGGGCGGACTGATGGACAACGCTTACCTTTATATAAGAGATAACAACGGCATCGCTACAGAAGAATCTTATCAGTACGAAGCTAAAGTAAGCATTGTTAACTACTACCTTCTTGGTATTAGTAATCATTCTTGAACGGTGTCATTCTTTAGTGCGCTAAAATATCTAACACTTTGTATCTCTTTATGGCAGCAGAATATGTCGTGCCGTTACAATCCTTCCAAAAGAGGAGCTAGAGTCAAGGGTTTCATCGATCTACCGGAAGGAGATGAAGAAATTCTCAAAGTAGCGGTAGCTACTATCGGACCAATAGGGGTCGGTATTAATGCAGATGTGGAATCTTTCCAGTTGTACAAAGGAGGTAGATTATCGTATCCTGAATAATATTAACTTTCTCGTGCTAATTGTAACACTTTTCAAAACAATGATCAAAATTTTACAGGTGTTTACAACGATCCAGCTTGTACATCTGACAAATTGAATCACGCTGTTCTAGCTGTTGGTTATGGTACTACTGACCAAGGTCAAGATTATTGGTTACTCAAGAATTCATGGGGGACAAATTGGGGAATAAACGGGTATATGATGATGGCACGAAACCTAAATAATCTTTGTGCTGTCTCTTCTTTGGCAAGTTTCCCCATCGTATGATTTCGAGGCAGTTTTGCGCGTAAAAAAATATGCTATGAAATATACGTCATATCGTGAAGACGTGATTTAAGTCTAGGCAACATATATTACGTATAATTTGAACCGAGGTTTGCTCAAGTATTCTTAAAAGTAACATTATTATATTATTATTTGAATATTCTGATAGTAAAGGGAATTTTTTGATTGGAACGTATACTTCTTTTCACTTGTCTATCTTTTAAAAGAATTTCATTGTAGTACATTTTCTGCATGGTGCGGGCATAAAGGATGGGTCATTGTAACTACGATGTGTATCTTATTCTCGCTGTTGTCTTAGAATTGGTATCTAAATTAATTTTTGTACCATAAATTTCATTTGGTGAGTATATAAATCACTTTTTTAGTTTGAGAGATTGTATGAAGGACGCGATGTCCCTGTACCCCGAAGACTTCGAAAAATTTTGATCATGGTTATACTTCGGATTCCTCCAAGAAGATAGTATTATAATAAGACTTATACTTGCCGAGCCCTAACTCATAACAAAGATTCGAGGAAACCTAAAAATGAAACACTTACAGAAGTACTTGAGGTTTTATTTCAAAGAAGACGTCGAATGAAATTCAGATTCCCGTCATTTGTTTACATTGGAAATTCCCTGAGACCTTCTTATAGAGATTCAACACACACGAAAAATGAATTTGAAATCCAACTCTTTTTTCTTCTCTTCATCAAACAGACAGGCGCAACTACACAATAATAATATATACGAATTACTAGCCACCGGGCTTATAGATCGTGTTACACCGACACCAGGTCTTTGCTGCAAAGCTGTAATGCTGCTCTGGTTTCTGTTCCAGAAAACGCGAATCTTTCTGGACCTATGTTTTTTTTTTCGATAAAACTCTTTTTTGCAGGGCCAAACAGACTGGCGAATCATGTTTCCCGTTGAAAATACATCCTACTCATACTAACCACTGATTTTTTTATCGAAATGCGACTTACAGTAAAACTCCTCACAAACAGCTTGATGATCAAAAATATTCCAACTTACCAATTTCCTCAGCTTCGTTGCAAGCTTATCAATTCATTGTGAGCGTGTAATTCTTGTCTTTCCATCAATATTCTATCAGGCTGCAAATAAAAGAGCACCCAATTAGAAAGCTCTCGATGGTTACAGTTGAACTACCTCTCCTTCTCCTCTCGTTTTTAGGTCTCTACAACGCAAAGTTCGATCAAAATTTTTCATTGAAATGAAATCCATCAATTAGTTTATAGCAAGTCACTTGGTTCAAACTCTGGGAGATAAAACGAGACAGGAAAAGGGAGGAGATTTAAAATCAATGAATGATTTATTTGTGGTATAAAAATAACGATGGAGAAGAAGTGGTGTAGAGAAAGTAATCTATCATCCTATGTACAATCTCAAATAACAATTTCATAGTGTTTGAAAGAGCAAACTTACAACACCTGCGCAGAAAGAAAAAAATAACTCCCTTCTAAATGTAATGAGAGGGTCTGATAACGCAGGTAAAAATGAGCAGATGATGAAATAAAAAAATTTTCAACGATTTTGCAGCTTACGATAAAATCGAAAAGAATGGCTAATATTCTGCGCGACAATGTCATGAATATTATATTGATAGGTTTATTTTTCACCATTATTGGTCTTTATCTTTCGAGCGATTTGTTTCTGAGAAAGAACCAGAGAAAATACGAGGAAAAACTGCTCGCAAGATATCGAGAACTCATAAATCGGCGCGTATACCAGTTTCCACTACGTAAGTATACTAACTCATACACACACGTACAAGACAAAAGAACAAATTGGTCTCTCGATGTGAGATATCAGATCACAAATATATTGGTATAAAATCAGAAAATTAGTAACAAAAATGTTCAGAGATCGCACAAGCTACACAATATTTATTTTACCAATATTTACAATTGCATTTATTCCATAGCGACTGATAGCATACCGTTAACAATCCAAAATCAAGGAACAGAATTCCTACGAAACCTCTGCATTCGGTCTTTCAGTAAATGGGTCAGACTATACTATGTTAATGCTAATCTGTCGAGACGGTACCAACCGGAAATACAAATGCACTATGTCGGATTTAGACGATTAGAAGTTCACCGTGGAGCCGTAAAAGCGCAAATGATACGTTGTAACAACATTTTTGCTTTGATGGATGCCGGTGACGGTGTTTCAGGCTATGTACTGGAAAAGGATATGCCCGGAGAAGCAATGGATCGCGAATCTACAACATTTTACATACTTACAAGATTTATTCACGGATTTGATTCCGAAGACCTGCCTCCATTAGGCGATCCACAACTCGATGGGAATCAGCCTACTGAACCTAATCCACGAGCTACTATACTACATGAAGAAGTCGGTTGGTGATGGCATGCAGTTTTTTCTCGCGTTACAACAAAAAAGAAAAATTTCCTGGCAGGGCTAAATGAAGGTCATGTTTAATATTTTTCATACCTTGAGGACAATAAAATTATGGCCTAGCTCGTGAATTTTTCTCACTTTCTTGGACTAATATAGGCGTGGTGTACAATGGAAAGAAAAGCTATCTAACTCAGAGGGGCTCACTCATTCATCCGCCCTGTTCTTGATGTACTGCACTTTGAGCTGTCTTGCCTACAAGGAGCGAACGAGCCACCCCCATTCTCTCTGTTCTGTAAGCTAAACAATGTAATAAACGGAGATGGGCTTTCTTGTAGTGATTTCATTAGCTTGTGACGTCACAAGCATCTAGAATGGCTGTCCGTGACGTCTTCATCAGAACCCGTGATGGCTATATGTCTCTCTTCCTTACTCTCTCTTATTCTCGAGATCACTCACTCTGCTTGTAAGCTCTCTGACAGTCCTCATTGAACTAAGTCTAATAGATAATACAACTGCTCAGGTCTTCCTTATGCTAAACGGTCACGGCTGGTGCAGATTGCAGGATTGGAATACTACTCTTTAACCTCCATTATACTGAGCTATACAGTCAACTAAACTAAACTAGGCCCATTATTAGCCTTCAAGAAACCAGGCCTCACATAAGCCTAACACAGGCAACTGTATGAAAGCCTATACATATACTAAACTACTCATAGATCACAAGAATGAGAGGGGGTGGATTGAACTGGCAGATTTCAAAATCAGACTTGGGATCACGGTTGATGGCATCATCAGCTGATGGCTTCATAATTGCAAAGGACCTCGAGGTCACGGCTGATGACGTCACTAGTCGATGACGTCATAGTTCAAAAAGCTAAGTGTTTATGACTGATGACGTCACCAGTTGATGACGTCATAGTTTAAAAATCATGGTGGTTATGGCTGATGAGGTCACCAGTTGATGACGTCATAGTTCAAAAAGCTAAGTGGTTACAGCTGATGAGGTCACCAGTTGATGACGTCATAGTTTAAAAAGTTTGGTGGTTACAGCTGATGGCGTCACTAGTCGATGATGTCATAGTTTGAAAAGCTATGTGTTTACGGCTGATGGCATCACTAGCTGATGACGTCACAGTTTAAAAAGTTTGGTGGTTAGGGCTGATGGCGTCACCAGTTGATGACCTCATAGTTTATTTTGGAGGAAGTGAAGGGGTAAAGCACGCCGTGAGTAAAGTATTCAGGATTTTTAGGAGTGGGAGGGAAACTCGCGGGGTGGTGTGAACTCATAAATTTTGGAATTAGAGGTTGGGTTTCAGGATTTTTGTTTCAGGGTCATAGCTAGAGTTCCTTCCTGGAAAGTGGAAGGGAAGGCGACTTGTAGAAGTGGTGCGAGCTCGCAAATTTCAATTGAGAACCCATGTTTGAGGGGGGGGGGAGAGTCGGAAAAAACTTTCGTCGTTCGACCGGCTATCCTAGAATAATAGTCTGGAGGCCAAATGTTTCCAAGTCCCTCTCCTATCATACATAGATAAAATCGACGGTGGTATGGATGTCGTTGCGAGACATTAAACAACAGCGTTTACGTAAAACTGTACTCTCCTTTATTTTGTATCACAATTATATATATGTAACTCCGTCAAGTCGTTTCTGTGCTACTCGCAGGGAAAGTTAGCAACCGTTATCATAAAAGGTATAGTAGACTGGTTGATGTTATCATCATCCGAGCTACGACATGTCGATAGCACACAATCGGAACTGTGAACTTTTTGTTGATTCAGTGTTCTCACTGCAATCTCAGAAGTATTGTTGTATTTCGTGAGCTGTACGACGTACGTATGACGCTACAGTCTTACATATATAGCTTGAATTTCGAAATTTCAATAGAAAACCTGTTTAATCGGAAAGTTTTTGGGACGAAATTAACTAAAATTACTATCGCGCTATAGTAATTTTAGTTAATTCTTTATTTATTTACAAAAATATAGCTAGAAGTTTTTGAAGGAAACCAGTTTTATTGGGCGTATTTTGGAGGAAACGTTCGCTGTGCCGGCATAGCTCGGAGTTCGAAAATTTTCCAAGTACCCCTCCTATCATACAGAGCTCGGTTGGTGTACACCCTTTTGTTAACAAGATATGCAATACCCAATTGGCTCAGCCCCTTTAATGAACCAGATATGCAACCCTTCAAACACCATTAGATTGAGTTCGCTATTTTCAGGTAAGGTTCCCTGCCTACTCTTGTTTAACTCCGTTAATGAGACCATGAGTTTTCGAAATTAGGGGCTAAGATTCAGGAAACTTTAGGAAAGACATGTTTTTGGAAGGCCAACTTGCGGGGGTGGTGTGAGCTCGCAAATTTTGGAATTAGGAGCGAGAAAACTTCAGTAAAGACATGAAACAAGTGAAGATACATTTGCAGTTGTTCCTTCTATTTGGATATTTCTACATATTTTACACATCCAAACAGTTTTTGATTTCTCGAAAACTTCCGCTTGAATTTCGGGAAGAAATGAAGAATGAAAAAAATTGTGCCTGCAAGAACCTTATCAGTCGTTTGACAGTTGTAGAAAATATCCAATAACTTCTCATTCTCGATTAAGAGGCCTGAAGACGTACTCATGATAAAAGTTTGAAAGAAACGCAGTTATTATTTCGATTTAAAGTGGAAGGAAGCAAGAAAAAAGATTTTCAATTACTCTAGAAATAACGGGGCAAAATTTCGTAGACGTGGTGACCATGCTGTATTGCGGGAATAGAATACGTGTGACCAGTTTTTAATCCCTTAATATAGAATGGGATGATTAGGATGGTCGTTGATGAGAATGAGTGGTTTTCTCAAGGGCAGCGAAAAGTATAAATGGGTATATTGATGAAGAACCAATTTGAGGTATTTGCTGAGTGCAATCGTGCAGGATTGAAGTTGAAATTTGGAAGTCCCTATAACAGTCGAAGTTTAGTCAGGTCCATATAAGAATTATCCATCTCACTCTGACGTCTATTCGAAAAGCATTGGTCATATTTTATGGATTTATCTCCCGAGCAACTTTCCACAAAAACTACACAAGCTATAAGGCTGATGAACCCATCCACTCAAACTCGATGAAGCAGGGTGCAAGAAGACTCGAAAATTAATTTTTCCCTCAAAATTGCTTTCATCCCGAATTGTACGTGAGCTAATTAATATAGGTTTTCCATTAATACGAATGAATCGTAGAATCGTGATGTTATAGAAAACAAAAAATTTATTGTTTTTTTCTTCCTTATCATTTTACTTATAAACTTGCAAGCTTGAACTATGAGGATGTGTCACCTGTCATATAATCTCGCCAACATCCATCATTGCGACAATCAGCAATTTTATTATTCTTCGATAGCAAAATTCACTTATAAAACTTTTATTAGAGTCGTAAAGGTACCTATTTCATAAGTTTGTGAATTTCTTGATCGTAACCATGAAACAAAAAATAAAAAATAATCTTGGACCATTCCGCCATCATTGGATGAATGCGCGATTGATGAATCACTTCGAAAACGTTATAATATAGAGGATTGTAGACGAAAAACGCTCTCGTTATGAATATTTTCGTATTTTTTTGTGCCATCTCGTTTTCAATCGCCAGTGCGTCACTCGAACCTGATGAAGAACTTGTCAAAGAATGGGAAAAGTTTAAGGTGAGTTTTTTGCTTTTCCTTCGTCATTGATCATTAAAACCAAATACAAATTTGGTCAGGCAGACGATATGGACCAATCGAAATACACTCTTTGAGAGGAAGGTCCGTCAATAAGTATGAAAAAACAAAAATTACAAAATAGGTAAAGAAAATTGGGAGTTCGAATAGAACCAAGACAAGTTAGACCACAAAATAATATTGTTCGTTAGTCCACTTTCAAATCATAAGAAAAAATGTACATTCAAGATGAATTTTGTAGTTTTAGATACGATAGGAGCCTCAAGAGTAATCTTATCACATAGGTACTCTAAAAAGTGGATGAATTTGTATTATATACTTTTGTTTTCATGTATATATCCAGACTGAACGTGCTAGGAGATACCAAACAAAGTTTGAAGAAAAATTGAGAATGCTAATTTACAAGGAAACCAAAGCTCTAGTCAATGCCCACAATGAAAAATTTGAAGGCGGTCAGGTGAAGTACAGAATGGGGATCAACAAATTTGGGGATTTGGTAAATCCTTGTTTCTATCACTATACTTACTCCATTATTCTATTAAAAATGGTTAATTCGAAAATAAAATACAAATATTGCAGTCAATTCAAGAATTTCAATTAAAAAGAAATGGCTTCAAACGACATTTAGCGATAAGCCCACCTCGTTCTAATAACTCCAAAGTAGCCTTGGCACATATTCAGAAGAATTATAAAATGGTAACCGAACAGAACTCTGTCGACTGGAGAGACAAAGCTGCCGTCACCAATGTTAAAGATCAAGGTGATTGTGGATCTTGTTGGGCATTCAGTGCTGTGAGTAATGTGTAGTGCTAACGGATATATAGAAAAGAATGAAGATGAAAGCAATTGAACATTTTATCCTCATTTCAGGCCGGAGCATTGGAAGGACAAAATTTTCTCAAGACAGGTGAATTAATTTCCTTGAGCGAACAGAGCCTAATAGATTGTTCTGCTGGGTATGAAACTTACGGTTGCGACGGAGGTTTTATGGACAACGCATTTGACTACATAAAAGACAACAACGGCATTGCTACGGAATCATCATACCCTTATTTGGCAGTAGTGAGTTCCTTATCATTTTTCATGAGCTAGTGATGCTCTTGAATACTCGTTCCACGTACAGAACAAACATCTCAACGAGGTGATTTTAAAAGCAAAACTGAAATGTTCTACATAATGTCGCAGGATGACAACTCTTGCCATTACCACCCATCCAAAAGAGGTGCTACAGTTGAAGGTCACATTGACTTGGCGGAAGGTGATGAGGATTTACTAAAAATAGCAGTTGCTTCGGTAGGCCCTATCAGCATAGCCATTGACGCGAATCACAATTCATTCAAACTCTATGAATCAGGTGAGAGATTGCACTTTATTACTTATAGACAAGTGATCAAATTATGACTTATATTTAAATTAATATTACAGGAATATATTACGAGCCAGAATGTGACTCTCAGGATTTGAGTCACGCTGTCTTACTCGTAGGTTACGGTACAACTCAAAACGGCGAAGAGTATTGGTTGATCAAAAATTCATGGGGAAAAGATTGGGGGATGGATGGCTACATGATGATGGCACGAAATAAGGATAATCATTGCGGCGTTGCTACAGCGGCTAGTTATCCTATAGTGTAAAAACTGTCTTGTCTTGTTGAAGTTTTATATTATTTAATTGCGAAATATGTATGACAAATGAAAATATTTTAACCGCATTAAAATGGTTCAAGATTTTCTCCCAAGGTTGAAAATTTCAATTTCCTCTTCAGTTCAGTATTATCTGTGTAAGTCGAGGGACAGAATTACTTACTTCGAGTGCTACAGTAGAGGAGAGCCTGCGAAAACTCATAAACAGTGATCTAACTTTAGGATAGGTTCTTAGCGGGGAACCCGCTATCCATTTTGTTAGGGGGATTACATCCTCAGAAAACGTCCGCGTCCGGGAGTTTCTGTGAACTCCGTGACGTGATGTGACGTGACGTGACGTGACGTGTGACGTTTTATGACGTTATCAATGACCTTGACCTACTTTAAGGACTTGGAAAAATTTCAACTTCCGGCCAAGGTGCTTTATGACCTCATCAATGACCTTGACCTTGACCTACTTTAGAGACTTGGAAAAACTTCAATTTCCAGCCGGGATGCTTTGTGACGTCATCAATGACCTTGACCTTGACCTACTTTAGAGACTTGGAAAAACTTAGCCAGGATGCTTTGTGACGTCATCAATGACCTTGACCTACTTTAGAGACTTGGAAAAACTTCATCTACCAGCCAGGATGCTTTATGATGTCATCAATGACCTTGAACTTGACCTACTTTGGAGACTTGGAAAAAATTCAACTTCCAGCCTTCATTATATCAGGCCAAGCATGCAGTATACTGAGAAGAGCCCAGGCCAACTCATTTTCTGAGGGGGCATTTTCGCGCCAACTTGATCGCGAGCACGGTAGGTTGCGGGCTCCCCACTACCATTGCAAAACCGCAATAGCCTCTAGTTTTTTCATTTCAATCAATTTTGATAATCGACTTAGATTGGTTTTTCAAGAAAGTTCAAATCTCCCATTCTTACAGCGCTTGGAGGTTATAATTTTTTTTTTTTTGAGTTATTCGACTACTCTCTGGGTCATCAGCTCGCGAAAAAGTATTGTAGGTTGTTAGAGGAGTAGAAAGTAGTAGGGGTAACTGTCTCTGAGTTGCTGCATAAGGCGGAGGATAAAGAGGAAGAGACGTTGAAAGTTAGTCGTAGGTTTTGTAGGGCTGGACATGAGAATAGGTATTGTACTCTTAGGTTATCCGTTTGACAGTAGTTCCAAGAGGGAGGGTAAGAGATTTAGTAGGACGTGAGAATGAGTAAGTCGGATATGGCCAATTCTGAGACGGGAGAGAATGGTTTCTTCGAGACGGGAATTTTTGTTTGAAGAAGATCAAGAGGTAGGCGAGGTTTTTATAGATCGGAGTTTGCCGGGCGGTGGGAGAGTCTAAAAATGATGCCGGGCACTCAAAATTAGGGAACGAGATCGTATGATGGAAAAGAATATGGATCTGTAATCTTTCGTTGACGAGTGGCTTCCTTGGCTGCACGGTCAACCTCATCATGTCCAGGGAGACAGATTTGACCAGGGATCGAGATGAAAGTTACCGTTGTTTTGATGGAAGCAAGAGACTCACGAATAACGTGGATGGATTGAGTTATAGGGTTTGTTGTATGGATGTCTTGGATTCTTGAAAGAGAAGAAAGAGAATCAGTTGGTAAGATTTAATTGTGTCGTGAAAGGCAGAAGTGTGTAGCACTAAGTTCAGCTGTAAATATTGAAGCTGAGTTGCGGAGTCGTCTAGCGGTAATGGAGTCATGGATAGAGAATGCATAAGCTGTTCTAGATTGAGACTTAGAGCCATCGATGTAGCAGATTTCACGATTTGGGTATTCTGCGATAATTTCTGAGATTAGTCTCTGATAGAAATAATTGTCCAATTTTGGAGTATTTGCGAGGACAAGTCTGATAGATAGGGAGGGGGCGGGGTAATAGCCATGAAGGCGTCGATGGTTTGATAGGAAGGAAAGGCGAAAGATTAGGGAGGTATTAAAGATTGGATTTTGAAAGAGGTCAAAAGACCAGACCTTTTCGAGATTTTTTTAATTCAGAGTTCGGCAATTTTGCTGAGGCTCTTCCTTCGTTGAAATTTTTCTAGTTCCTAAATAGATGATAGTAGAAAGCTTCCAAATCTTCCCCTCTCAAACTATCTAGTAAGATGTTCAAAAGTACCTATTTCAAATTCCCCACCTAATGATCCAGATATAGCTTGGAAGTTGAACCTTCCTCAAGTCTTCTTCCTCTTTGCTCATACACTTATGTATTGGATGGTTGAAATTCTTTTCTGAATGCACATGCGCGGTTTCTTGTCGATCCATCCATTCGAATTTCAGCAAAATACAAATAATTTTTGACAAATTACCCGCTTTTAATATCATAGTCACCTTCAAAGTGGGGCAGAAATGAATAAAATACAATCAAAAAAAAGTTTTTACGCAGGTATGGGCGCTTCGGGATCATTATCATTACGCTGACCATGGGTTCGCTGATCGTCTACTGTAGGTAGACCTTCGGGAGGTGATTCAAATCCGTGATCAAATTTTGCTACGATGTAAAAGGTGTTGAAGTTGTCATTCTCTAACACATAGCCCGATTCACCATCTCCAGCATCCATTAAAGCGAATCTTCTATTACAACGTATTGTTTGCGCTTCTACAGTTCTAGGAATAATGTACATTGGTAATTGTATTCTTCTAAAACCAACTTTAAGTATCTCTACACGCGGTTGATACTCTCTCGAAAGATTAGCATTCAAGTAATGAACTCTCAGCCATTTACTAAATGAGTTGATACAAAGATTTAGCAAAACTTCGGTTTCTCGAGTGGGAAATGTTAATGGTATGACTGCATTTGTTGCTGCAAAAAATGCATGAAGGTATCAATTCTGAATACATACCTATACTACCTTGATTTTATAATCTAGTATAGGGAACAGTATTCATGACTTGTGTTTTGTGCGTACATCTACAAATTCAGTCAGTGATGAAACTTACGATTCGCAAAGTAAATGAGACGATTTATAAGATCTCGATATCGCGCCAGCAAAGCTTGTTCGTATTCTTTCTCATTCCTCATTTGAATCCATCCCTTCGAAATATAAATGGTAATTCCTGCGAATAATAATGTGATGAATACAAGATGTACGCCAGGTCTGTCTAAAAATCCTGCCATGTCCTTCTCTAAGCTTTTGAACCACATTTGTATGTTCGATTTCTCATTATATCAGGTAGCTTAACGAGTTTTAATTCATAGGTATACGTATGTTATATTTTTGACAGAGGAGTTCATTTCTCGCCTTGTGTACAAGTGTTCAAAGTTTACACGTACACTGATTCATACTCTGCTGCTGTCGAGGGAAGTATAATACAACATAGGATCCATTCTTTAGATAGGTAATAGATACAATACCCTTCTGCACCAATTGTTAAATTTTCTTGCCGCAGAACCTCTTTCTACCATATATAAAAATGAATGAATGCTTTTAAAGCTGACTATGTTGATTGGTGCTTGGAAAAATCTCGACCTTAGCTACTTTAAGGTTACATACTAGAGCCTCATACAGTATACTCTAGACTTGACGTTGAATTTTCTCATACTCATAAATTTTGCCCAGGCGTAACATTACAAGTACCAGTAATGACGTCATCAGTGACCTTGATATACTTCTGATACATGCATAAGTATACGCATAATGCTAGTCTTCAGAGTATATTGGAGCCTGTATCTATCAATAGGATGCGTTATAATGGCACGCTTGAGTATGTGACAGTCATTGTCGAGAATATACTGAAGCATTTGGAAATGTAATCCACGCACACGGAAATCATGCAAACTAGAATAAAGTAGAGCAAAAGAGAATTCCGCTCACTCTCCTATGTTATGAATGTGGAATCGAACCTTCCTCAAGTACTCAGCCCCCTCTCCGGCATATAACAGTCATAATTTCCCAGTTCTTCGGGAGTCTCATATTCTTCAAAGTCAACCATAGGCATGAGAGGTTTGTTAGTTGATCCATTAAGTCATCCTTTCATGAGTTTCAAAAAGATTAGATCATTTGCCTTTAAATTAATGAATGTAATGCAGAAATAAATCAAATACAGTCATCGGAACAGTTTTCAAGCTGGTGTGGGAGCTTCGGTATCATTATCAGTAGACTGACCACGGGTTGACTGGTCAACTAAAGTAGGTAGGACTTCGGGAGGTGATTCAAATCCGTGATCAAATTTCGCTATGATATAAAAGGTGAAGAAGTTGTCTTTTTCTAACACATAGCCTGATTTACAATCTCCAGCATCCATCAAAGCGAATATTTCATTACAACGTATCATTTGTACCTCTAAAGTTCTAGACCTATTTTCTACTCTTCTAAAACCAACATTTTGTACTTCTAGATGCGGCTGATACTCTCTCGAAAGATTAGCATTAACGTAATGTGCTCTCAGCCATTTACTCAATGAGTTGACGCAAAGGTTTAGCAAAAATTCGGTTTCTCTATTGGAAAATGATAATGGTACGACTGCATTCGTTCCTGCAATGAATGCAAGGAATATATTAGTTCGAAAGGTGCATTCCTAATATTTTATAACAGTCCGCTTTTAACTCATATACCTAATTACAAAAACTTACGAAACGCGACGAACTGGCGGAGATTTATGAGATCTCGATATCTTGCAAGCAACGCTTCTTCGTATTTCCTTTCGTTCCTCCTCTGAATCCACCCCCTTGAAAAATAGATGGCCATTCCACCGAACACTAAAGTGGTGACTATGAGATCAAAGCCATTTCTGTGTAAAAATCCAGGCATTACCCTACTAAGGTACGGTATTAAGTATAGAAAATTAAACGAATCAATATCAAAATTTTCGATCTTTTATTCATGCAAATTCTTACGCACTCACTTCATTCCATTGAAAGGATAAATATTTTTCGAATTGTGCACAGGTGTTCAAAGTTTACACTAAAGTAAACTCATACTGTGTCGTCGTCGTGGAAAGTACGATACAACCAGGGATCCAAAATTATAAAAACAACGAAGGATTTGGAACTCATACTAAGTGAGAGAGGTGTAAGTAAAGCACTAATTGCAAGTGTACAATTCTACTTTATTAGTTACTTTTACAAAAGTACTTTCGGGTGTTTGGGAACCCAAGGCAAACAGATCAAGAAGAAGTATGCTGAACTGATCCGAAAGAAAGGAGAAAGAAAAGAAGAGATAGCGACAGCTAAGCACAAGTTTGCTCCCAGAACTGAGAACCTATCAAGGGTCACCCTTACAAAAGAAAAAAGCCTGTCGGACAAAGGCACTAAGTACGTACAGCAAGAGCGACTGAACCAGTATAAGCTCGAAAGTATGGCCATCAACTGCGGACAAGTAATCCAAACCATGGAATACAACGTGAACCATAATTGGGAAAGAACTGATGGACATCAAAGAGAATCTGTGCCGAACCAATGACAGAACGCAAGTAATGCAGAGGAAGGTCACAGATCTCCAAAAAAAGGCCCGACAGAGCAACCTGATTTTGAAAAAAGCGGACAAAGGCAACACGGTAATGTTAATGGATGAGGAGGACTAGACCTAAAAAGTGGAGTAGTACATCGCAGTTAATGAATACCAAGAGCTGATGAAAGACTAAAACACAGAAATACCAAGAAGACCTGAAAGCTGTGTTGAAACGGAAAAATGTACCTGGCAATGGAAGGACGCTTGAGATGAACCCGATAGCATCAAATGAAGCTTGTAAAACTCTACCAAGCAAACCGTCCAATGAGACTCCTGGTTAACTGCATCCAATTACCTTACTGCAAGATAGCAAAGATCGTAGCCACATTCTTGAAAAGAAAATTACTAGTTTGGACCGAGAAAAGGTATCAGAAACAACGGCGAGCTGATATAGAGCAACTGGAGAAGTTATGGAAATCAAGACTGACGACAAGCTGATATTCTTTGATGTGATAAACATGTGAGGAAGCAACTTCTCACCCTGCTCGAAAAGAATAGACATCATGGGAACTCTGATGGGCCAAAGTACGCCAACATAATGGAAGAGATCTTCAGCCAGAACTACTCCTGCTTCAATAACAAGTTCTATAGCCAGGAAAAGGGACTTGCAATGGCATCACCACTGTCACCAATACTGTTGGAGATATTAATGAGTGATTTGGAAAACAAGATATTGAAGCGCAGCCAGTTCAGAAACTCAATCAAACACTGGGCCAGATATGCAGATGATATCCTGATCGTGGGGACAGGCGCTAATAGACAGGCGGACCTATTGCTTTTGGAAATGAATGCAATGAATGAGAGCATCAAATTCACAGCAGAAAAAACAATGCGACCATCAACTCTTTGACTTTACACCCACACTGGATAACAACACGATAGAATACAAAATCTACAGGAAGCCCACGCACATGGACACCATCATCCCAAATAACTCCTACCACCCCGGGCACAAGTTAGCGACTCTTCAGACCAATGGCCTTGACCTGCTTTAAGGACTTTAATAGCCTTGTTCTCCAGTTGCAACACAACTGATGATGGAATAACACCCAAAAGTACTTTTGTAAAAGTAACTAATGAAGTAGAATCGTACACTTGAAAGCTTTTTCAAAAAAGGATTGACTTTCTGCACGCAGGTGGTACTATTTTTTGACATGGATACATGTCTTTAGGCTAGGACTGGTATGAAATTCGCGTTATACAATATTAAGGGAAACTGAAAGTTGCCAGGGGAATAAGACATCACAAGCTGATAACGTCAGAAAGGACCTGGACCAACCGTAGGAGGCTGAAGAAATTTTGACTTTCACTACTCCTTAAAGCCTGTATCTATCTTTAAGATGTGATTCAATTGCACAAATCACAGTCGTGAAAATGCTGATGCATCTGGAAATAAACCAATCCAAGCCATTCCCGATTTTGATGTAGGGATAGCTTGGGAATCGAAAGTCCCTATCCTTCTATGATTCGTAGCCTGGAAAGTGAACCTTCCCCGAGCACCCCCCACCCCTCGCTCAAACGCAATCATATTGGATGGTTAAAATTCCCAAATTCCTCGGAAGCATCATACATTCTTCAAAATCTACAATAAGATTTCTGGCATTTATTTATATCGCAGAAATAAATCAATACAGTTATCAACTAATAAAGTTTTCAGGCAGGCGTGGGAGCTTCAGGATCGTGACCATGGGTTGGCCGATCGTCTAAAGCAGGTAAGTCTTCGGGAGGTGATTCAAATCCGTGATCGAATTTCGCAGCGATGTAAAAAGTGCTGACTTCAGGATCCGTTGCTGTTCTACAATAGTGTTTTTCCAACACATAGCCTGATTTCCCGTCCCCAGCATCCATCAAAGCGAATATTTCGTTACAACGGATCATTTGGGCGTTTACAGCTCTGGGAATAACATCTATTCTTCTAAAACGGACTTTGTGTACTTCTACGCGCGGTTGATACTTCCTCGAAAGATTAGCATTCAAGTAATGTACCCTCAACCACTTACTAAATGAGTTGATACAAAGATTCAGCAAAATTTCGGTCTCTTGATCGGGAAATGTTAATGGTATGACTTCATTTGTGGCTGCAATGATTGTATGAATTATCAATTCTGATAGTTAGCCAGCTAATATTATTATTTCTAATCCAGCGTTTCTCAACCACATGTGTATGCTCCTCCTTTCCGGACAAAATTTCATGAGGCTTCTTTATTTTACCCAATTTGATTTGGTGCTGAATTTCTGATCCTTTTCACTTAGGCATCCCTCCAATAAAGATGGACACAGCACATGTTGAGAGGACTTAGTTGTAGCATTAAATAACTTACGAGTGTAATAGCCGCGATTTATAAGGTCTCGATATCTCATTACCAGTGCTTGTTCGTATTTCTTCTCTTTCCAAGTCTGAATCCATGCGCTCGAAATATAGATGGTAGCTCCCAAGAACAATAAAAAGGTGCATATAAGACCTAAGATATTTCTTACGAGAAATCCTGGCATTACTCCGCCCAAACTCTCGAAGTATTCAAATTTTCGATTTCTTATTCGTATCTGTTTTGTGGCCAATATAAATTCACTCTTACATTATTCCTTGATAGAATATTTATTTTTCGTATCGAGTACACCTGTTCAAATTTTACATGTATGTAGATTTATACTCCGCTGTTGTTGTGGGGTGGAGGATCCTTTCTCTGCACATGGTTATGATACCTATCTCTACCAACTCTTTCACAGGGATTTCAACTTCCTTTTGCAGAACCTCTTCAATAAATACCAAATGGAAAAGATGCTCGGAAAACTGTTCTCGTTGATCCGGAAAATTTTTTAAAACGAAGAATTTGATTCTACAGAACCCTTTTCCACATTTCATTCGTTTTAAGAGCTACCGTCTTCACGTGTAAGTCTCCGGTTCTAACGCTCAATTGATTTGTTGTTCCTTTGACGTCAAGTACGGAAACTAAAATACAGAAAAGGTTATGCAATCTAGTGACGTAGATGAAGAGGGCCATGTTTTTTTTCTCACTACCATCCGTTATCGCCCTTCCCATCGCAAAATTGTATGCACATCATGAAGGATTGACCTTGTTAATATTCTTTACATCCCATAGTATAAGTCGCACCAGTAATTTCTGTCTCTTACGAATATTTATTTCTTCCTCACCTGTTTGCTATTCAGTTTCTTACAGTTCCTAATCACTCTCTCTCACTCTCTAGCTCGCGTGTGTGCTAAAATTTAGTAAGTTCCAGCTGACCGAAGGTCCCATCTTGGAAATTGCTTCTGATTCGTCTGAAACTTCCCGTCTCAGAAAGTCGAGGCAGGACGTAAGTCACCTGAGGACGCGATTTTGATGTACATTATCTCATCAAAGTATAAATCTATCGATTCGAACATCCCTTTGGGATTTTGGGAACTAAGGCGTTTCCGTGGCTCATGGCGGATTCATGAGTATAAAAGTGGTAATCAACTTTTGTCAGGTTTTACCCTGTACGGTTTTAACCCATGGTGACCTTACACTCGATCAAGGATATTCTTAAGTGAGAGAAGTGGAGGTAATCGAGAACACGGAAAAAATCTATTGTGCATCAAAATTAGGGTATTCTCAAACTTATCTATCTAAGTTATTTTTCACCTTGTGTTACAGTACATCTAGGATGTCCAATAATATTTAGTTGAGGAATTTAGATTTCTAAAACAAATTCCATTTGCCTTTGTACTTTCATAGGGTTCCTAACGTTCGATATCATAGGGGGAAATTTGGAGGACGGAAAGGTCAAATTGTATTTCGTGGCTCGATAAATCAACATTTCTTGTACTGCTTGATCGAGGAATTTTTCCGGCAGAGGTTTTATTGTTCTGATTATTCAAAGGAAATTCATCAAGATTTCAACTGTTCATCATAAAAACAATATAATAGCGAGCGCGCTTTCGACAAACATGTTATTATCAAGCATACGAATGAAAGTTGTTGGGCATTGCTATATTTGAATCGAATACCATAAAGGGCGAGGTAAAATCCTCCCACGCGAATTGAGCTGGTAAAATTTATGTATGGAGACAGTGAAAGGTTTTATTAAATGTATTTGAGGCAGAAGAATATCAAACGAAATCATTGACGTCGTTCTTCAACCGCTGGTAAACCAGCTTCTAGATCACGATCAGGACGCTGGCTTTCATGCGATTGCTTCACGGCTAATGGAAGTAAATTTTCGGTGGGCAATTCGATCCCATGATCGAATTTCGAATGTATGTAAAATTTTGTAAATTCGCGATCTGGTGTATCTTTGTGCTCGTTTCTCACCAACACATAACCTGAGATACCGTCGCCAGCATCCATCAGAGCGAAAATTTCATTACAACGAATGATCTGCGTTTTTATCGGAACAGGACCAAGCTCCAATCTTCTAAAACCAACATTGCACACCTGTACGTTCGGTTGGTATTGTCTCGAGAGATCAGCATTAAGATAATATAATCTCTTCCATTTACTCAAAGATCGAATACAGAGGTTTCGTAAAAATTCGGTCTCTTGATTTGGAAATGATAATGGTACGACATCATTTGCTGAAAAATGTATGTACATCTATGATAAATTCATTTTTGCTGACTTTTTCATCATTCACAATATCTAAGACTAAGTAGTGCTTATCACTCAAAAACGACTCCTAAGAAGGAAAGCAGTATGCTTTATTCGACTCGTAGAAATGCCAGCGATAAAACTTACGTAAATGAGTGTATAGGCGGCGATTTATGATTTCTCGATATCTTGCTAGCATGGCCTCTTCGTAATTTTTCTGATTATCCCTTAGATTGTAATTGCTCCAATAATAATAACCGAGGATAGCGAACAAAATACCCCAAAAAATTATATTCAAAGTATTCTTTTCCAGGAAGTTTGGCATTATCCTTCTTGAACTGACAGACTATAATAAAGTGGTATAAAAAAGGAAACAAGATATCAATATTTTATCATAGGTACCTGCTTCCATGCGCGTTGTAATTCGCAGTATAGGCCTAATACTCAGAAATGCTGTTTCTAGAAAGATCTGCCACCTCGTTTGGACACACTCGGTGAGTAGATCATTTTTACAACTCAATATCCTTCAACGTTCGACGAATCGAGAGGAGAAGCCTTATTCTCCTCCCAATGACCGAATCCTTGGATTTTTCTGCAGCAATGCTTGAATTTTTCGAGTTTTTTACAGTAGATTCAGGTCATCAGGCCCAATTTACTACATCGACGTCCTCGTGTACTTTTGACCTGAGTAACCTTGAGCGATCCGAAGAAAAGGTACATAGGTCTCTTTGACATGAGTGAAAGAAGCCCGTTTCTTCAAATCACCAAAATTTCACCTAGGTCAAGTGTGCACGAGGCTATCGATTTAGGGAATCAGGTCTAGGCTCGCTACCAGGGAGACGGCTCACGGTTCGCAGAAATCATGCGTGGAAAATAGTGTGATTATAGACCTCGAAAATTTGCGACCCGAACTCAAGAGTCGCTCGGATGTTGTTTGAATCGAAGAGAGCAGAGTTCAGATGAATACCACACATAAGTGCAACACCACGAGACAAGATCAGAAGATTTCGAAAGCCTCTTTTCACACCTAAGTGCTGAATATTTGTCCAATCGGCATACACTGTTACACTGCCTCATTCCTATATCGCATGATCTATCTTCATTCGTTATCTTCTTTTATAGAAGAATTGCCTCTTCTCTCGTCAGAGTCGCAATATAATTGATTTACCCTCTCTAAAAATGTTTCGCAAATCATTCATCCCACCAACAATGTGATGAGTCTGAGCCTCTCATGCCAAGTTGGATCAAAGAAAAGCAATTTCTTGTTCTTACCAGATGAAAAGTACAGCGATTTTTGAAGGCAAATTATTCATCATCGCAACCTTTTTCATCTTTCCTCGAGAAAAGTTGCTATCATGGAGATTTAACACCCTTATAAATTGAGTTGGTGCTTACTTTATCCCACGAAAGAATCTTTTATAATCCTGATTTAGGAATTTCAAGCATGGAAGGGGATATTTACCAACCTGTACACCTCAAAGTTCTTGCGCCATACGCTTTTAAACTTCAAAATGAAAAACCTCGCGACAAAAAATTCGAACGTCAACGAGCAACCAAGTTCATAAAATAAAGAAATCTGAATACCAGTTGTTGAGAAAGCTCCCAAGCAGCTGAATGTACGTTCAGAGGGAATGGAAACACGTGCGACGTGAGCGCCACTTGCTTAGAAAACCTCAATATGTCAATTCGAAATTTCAACGTTACTTTACTTGATTTCAAAACAATTCACACGTTCATCTCGTCTGTGCACAATATCGTACAAAGCGTAGGCAATTTGCACGCCTCTATGATTTCCAATGTGCGTCGCGATGTCCTCCGTCGCGTGCTTACGTAAATATATTAATTATTAACCAGCCGAGTGATGACAGGCCGCTGACCTAATGAGTCCGTACCGCATGATGATACACCTTTCATCGCGGAAGGATCATACGCAAATAGTTCTGACCGCAGGGTCGGTCAGCCTCTCTACCATATCAGCATCGTTTACATGGTGTCGCGCACACATGCCCAGGCTAATTGAACAACCAGCGTCTATTATTTATCGCCTTTGGACGCGATATTTTTGTCAGAGTAGTCGCTGGAAAAGTGAAGAAAATCTCGACAACCGAAGCCAGTATATTTTCGTGCACGTTGACAGCTAGAGACCGCGAGACACATCTGCGACGTGAGTTCGGCTGAACGCAGTACAAAGAACTTCTTTCAGCTTCGCGAAATCGTTTTCTCCATTTTCAAAGCTTTCTTTTCGATCGGTAAGTACTAGAAAATTTTTAATCATCGCATAGTCGGCGATCCAAAAAAAGAAAAGAAAAGCCAGGCTCTGTATCGAAGTCGTCGAAGAAGTCGCTCGAAGTTTTAGAAGAGTTTTCCGTTCGCAATTTTCTTTTATTACGCGGCCCGACGTTTCCGCGTCACTGTTAATTAAGTTTTCATTCGCCACCGCCATCGCAGCCGTCGAGATGGAAATTGTTTTTCGCTTCATTTCTTCGCTACTACGTAAAATTGACGCTATTTTCTCGAGGTTTTTATTGATATCGATTTGCGTTGTTTCCTCAGCCTATATACGGGTGTATTCAGCGGCGAAGGCAGATTCCTCCCCCCGAGATGAACGTGTTGCATTTACTGATAATTATGGCGTTAGCACTCGCCTGCTATATCTACGTGTGCTTTCGGAAGACGAGACGGATACGAGAAATGCTGAGAGTTTTTCCGTCACCGCCCACCTTGCCTCTGCTCGGCAATATTCACCTGATAATCGGCAGCGGACGAGGTAATTTCTCCCTCGATGACGTATATATTCTAATTTTATGTAGGCTTATTTTGTGGCACGTTCGATCAAGCGTGAAAGAGAACTGTTTTTGAGACGGGAGAAAATTTTTGCATCGATAAGCTAATGCGAAGTGGAATGATACTGGTTCGAAACTAGCAGCGTCAGAGGATCTTTTTTTCTCGACCTTAGAATGTGATGAAGAATAAATTATTTTGAATACGCAACCCCTAAAACGTGAAATTGGAATTACGGAAAATTTGGGCACATTTTTTTCCTCAAGTTTCATAGAAATTTTGTTGTAATTTTCTTCAAAACACTTGTACCTGATGGGGATTTCATTTCTCAAATGTGATAAGTGTTTCCAAAAGGAGAGAAGAGATCGAGAGAATGATCCCTGAGAAGGAGGACTTATTTTCGAGGGGAGTTCTTATAATCGTGGAGAGTGTCGTTCATGATTTGAGGTTCGCACCGTCAATGCGGCTGCTCCCTCTCTTCATTTTGCAGTTCGTTTGTAGTCCTTTGTATGAGAATCGGAAGGAAATGTAAGCTCCCTCCCACCAAAAAAAACTACTGCAGAATAACAAAATCACAAAAAACTTGGGGAGAGTTGGAACCTCGAATTTCCATAAAGCTCTGCAACAAGTTGACTCTGGCTAACGACTTGATTTGATGAAGAAAACTCACTTTCTCGTTCCTAATCACTCTGTATCATTGATAACTTCAAGGAGTTTAGCCCTATACTGATTTTGGACTGAGAAAGTAGGAGAGATAATTGAGGGAAAAAGGAAGGATCGGAGAATTTAGCAACTTCAGCATCGGGCGAAAACAAGCAGAAGTAGTCAAGGGGACCTCGATTTCATTATTTTATAATGACTTCCAAGTTGTCTCATGATTCAGTACTCTGCTTACAGATCGTGTGAAAAGATTTCTACATATATTTGAGAATTATGAGTCTCCTTTTGTGGTATGGATATCGTTCATGCCAGTGGTCATTCTCACAAAACCTGAAGATATACAGGTAAGAATGTATTTATAAAACTTTTGTCACTTCATTCTCGACACTCTTATTATCAAGTTTTGAAAACTATACGTCAAACTTTTTAAGAAGTGAAGTCTATCATTATTGTGTGGAATTTTCATAGACCCCATGGCAGTAATAAAGCCATCAGTCAATATCGATACCAATGATCGATATCTGAGAATCAGATATTGATCGTTGGTACCGATAATGAATATTGCTAGTTAGTATTGATATTGGGTTGACGTTCGATATTGTGATTGAATTTCACTTCTCCTTCCAAATGAAGAATAGGGTGGTAGTCTTACGTGCATGTGTGCGCTGGAGGAATATATTGGGACGTTAACCAATGTTAGATAGAAGCAGTGTGTGATTGGTGAACGTAAGGGGGATCATTTCAACTGACCGATATATCGCTGATATCTATAGGGCTTTTTCAGTATTTCATATTGCATACTTTATTCTCCTACGTGTTATCAAGTTGGTAGTGTTTTTAACATTGATCTTATGGATGTTGCTGGATTGCATATTCATTTTCGTTCAGGAGCGGTCTGCCATAAGAGCAATGTTGAAAACACTACCAACTTGATAACACATAGGAGAATAAGTATGCAATTTGGAATACTGGAAAAGCCCCATGGGACATGTTTTTGATTAACCAATGCATTGTTGTGATGACACGCAGTGCTACCAACTTCTGCAACTCGGGTTAACATCCCAATGTAGTGAGCGACCAGTGAACGCGACTCTCTAAGGCTAGTCAGGTACGTGGCGACAAAGAAGGTTGAATAGCAGAGTTCAAAAAGTTTGAAAACAATTTATATACATTGATGATATCATGTGCCCATGATTCAGCACACTGATTTGATTTTAAGCCCTTAAAACTGTTTCTGTTCGAGTAATAAAGTAAAGAGGTAACATGAGTCCTTCACAGAGCTTGCCCATTACTCACGGGCCGTAGTTTCTGCAACCAAATCACCTTTGTTTGAGGAGGTTGAACTGTCACTGGCAGACTCATCTTCGAGGATCGATTTTGTTTCCAGTCGATAGTAGAATTTCGCGTCAATATAGAATAATTTATAGTTGGAAAACAAATTTACATTCGGCGCGAAGCTTTTCAACAAATAGCCCGAGACGCCATCTTCAGCTTCTACTAGAGCATAATTTCTGGTGCATCGAATAACCTCGATTCGAATCGGTTTGAACTCTGACGATCTCGATTTGAAACCCAAAAAGTGGATTTGAATGCTCGGCTGATACGTTATCAGTTGTAGTGCGTCTTGATAATACTGTGCCGTCCACTTACTCCAAGATTGTTTGCAAAGGTTTAGTAAATGTATTCCTTCACAGTGAGTGTTTTGTGGTAAATGAATAGTCTCATTTCTGTACATAATTTACATTTTAATTGGACATAAATAACACACACAAAGGGTAAAAATACGAAACAAAAACACGGAACTCGAACGAGAATCGAGTAGGAACTAAAAAACTATATTACACGGAACGCGCACGCGAGTACGAGCTAGGGGGTTAACTCGATCTCGCGGCGGGTGTCGTAACTGGTTCGCGAAGGGAGGCTCGCCAGTTACGGGCAGCGTAAGAACGCTGTTAACAGTGAGCAAACGCTAAGGGTACATACACGGTCTCTGCAATATTACCAAAAAATATTTAGTAACATAGTGCTAAAAGAAGTAAGTTTTAGGCACGTATATATTCACACCGGCGATACATCATCAGGCAAAGAATTGACGAAATCAACTGAAACTAAAACGTACAGAACTAGAGTATGAAGAAGAAACCGAGTTGTACCCATTACATGTCAGGCGTAAGAATAAAAACAGTAAAGCCATCGAAAAGAGTATGACTCATGTCATGTAATGAGTGAGCGCCGGCATCCGTTCGATGAGCAGATACAGTCTCGAATTCCTCCAGACGATCGAGTAATCTCCCTTTAGTGGGTTTCGTAGGAGGGAACCTCTACCTCATCGAAAGCGGGAGTCGAATCTAACCGATTTTTGGGGACGATTGAGTGGATAAGCAGAATAGTACAGCTCCGGAATAAAAATACAAGTCTGGAGCGCAAGAATCGGCTCCAGTGTGAAATCAATAAGTTTTTGCTCAATGAATGGCTTTAAGCTTAATGAGAATTGGCAAATCTTAGGCTTGAGTAACTTATAGCTGTTCTAAAAGCATGAGCGATCGACGGCTCAAACTTATCATCCCTGTTTCTAAAAATTAATAAGGCTCAAACACTTTCACTCTCACCTTTACTTATTCTTTCTTCGATTGCGGCGAGCCTGGTTCATTTCCTATACACACTGGGTTATTTTACGTGTTCAATGTACGGGGAAACACAGAAAAATGAGAACATTCTGAATTTTCCATTGAAGGGCTTTCTTCAATAAAATTACGGCGCAGCTACCGAAAATCAAGGTTATAAGAAGAGTTTTTGCAAAGTTAGAGTCCATAATAGCCCATCCAAAGCTCTCAAATCTCGCAAAGATCAAATTAAAATATTTTTCTGACATTTATCGAGGAAAAAAAAATACAATGAACTGAATAATATGTTGTTGGAAAGAATATTTTGTACCACTCGGAGTCATGTATGTTTATTGGAACATCCTAAACTTGTTCAAACAGCTGAGCAATCGTCCTCCATTTCATTTTTTCACACACAATATACACCTGCACACTTTCAAGTAGGTATATCCTCATTTGAGGTTAATCTTGAATTCTCACAAACGGATACCGGTTTTAATTAATACTCCATTATCTCTGACATTTGAAGTGAATAATTCTTCTCCCTCCCAAATTCATGAATCATAAAATTAATTCTGTTATGCAAGCACAGGGTAAACAGAGTTCGTCCAATAGAGCTCGAGACACGGACATCGTACGAATTTGTGAATTAGGGTTCGCCTAACGTAGTTAATCGAGCGGTGAATCTGCAACACTCAACAATTTGTGGAGTGTACAGCTATTTGCAGAGCTTGACGCGCACTCAACGCGTTAGGCGAACCTAAATTACAAATTTGGAAGATGCCCGTATTTGTTGACGTTATAAGTATATAAGTATAGCAAAGACAACCTCTATTGGTGCTACAACTATTTTCCATAATGATAAGAAAACAAATTTCAATAAAATGCACGTCAAAAACAAAAATCATCTCTCACAGAGTATTTCTTGGTCATTGACCATCGACAAATCTACAACAAACAGACTGAAGCAAATCTGAGTTTTACAGTATTTGAAGCGTTACATATCTGGCTCATTGAAGGAGGAAAACCAATTGGTGTATGAAACGTTGCATATCTAGTTAACTGAAGGGACTACACCGAACTCCGAGCTATCTATGATAGGAGGGGAGATAATTAACTGTTTTATTGTTTCTTGGAGGGGGGGGGGGGGGACGTCCGCTGGTCGTTAAAGCGCAGATGAGGAGAGAGCAGGGCACAAGGCACGCAACAAATGAAAAAATAATAGTCTTCAAGATAAAAATTGTCAAAAAGTATCACAGGCCGAAATAAAATTATTTATAAAAGCGTGAACTAAATTAAATGAAATGAAAATGAAAAAAGATTTTCTAGCGTAGCCAAATTAATAAAGATCATGTTTCATGTCTTCTATAAAGGTAGCATGCTCCGCTCGTTCGCCCCCTTCGTGGTCTAGTTTAAGCCTATTTTAGAATATCCTAGCGTCTCGCATATGTATAGCTATCATAAAGCTAGTATAAAACTAGTACTGGGCCAGGTGAACTCGCGAGATGAACTTGTAAATTTGTGGAAGGGGGGGGGGGGGAGGGACTCGGAAAATTTCAAATTAGGGTCGGGTCAGAGTAAAAACATGAAACATGTCAATAAATAAAATATATGGGCGAGAGGAATGAAAATAGGAACTGAGATTTTGCGGTAACAAGCAAGAGACTAAAATTTTTACAACACTACCGGTTTTGGCTACAACCACCATCAGGTGTGGTAAAGCCTAGAGGTCAAAAATTTTCAAAATCCTCTTTGAGGTTGGGGCAGCCCCTTCAGTTAACTAGATATGCAATACATCATACACCAATTGACCTTGCCCCTTCATTGAGTCAGATATGCAACGCTTCAAATAACATTTTTATGACAACGCTTCTCCAAGGACCCCATAAAACAAGTTTTCTTTCAAGTCCTAGATATAGCCTGAAAGTTGAAATAGTCCCTTCAAATGGCTAGATATGGAACACTTCATACACCAATTGAACTTGCCCCTTCAATGAGTCAGATATGCAACGCTTTGAACACAATGAGGTTCGGAAGGCCCTTTAGAGCTTGGGACGATTTTGAAGTCCCCCTCCTCTTATGTACCTATGACTTGGAGGTACTCCATGAAAGAGGTTCCATACCTCCCCTTGTTCAACTGTGTTAAGGAACCCGTGTTTTCTACTTGAAGAAACTCTTTAGATCTTCCTGCGCGCGTAAGGCTAATTTCAATGTAGTGGTTGGCATAGAGGCCCGAAGTCTCGGAAACTCGAGCGTTGACCCACTCTGTAGGACCCTTGAGGTCAATTTCCTGCATGTCTCGTCAATGTAGATACAGCGGCTAACCTCGCCCTTTAAAAACAATGAACATCTGTTCTCTCACATTCCGAGATACCGTTCATGAGGTGAATTAGGAGCCTGGTTTATCGTTCTTCAAGCATGCAAGAATACTATTTTTCAGTAGGAATCAGATTACTGTACACAGAGTATCGGTGAGAACTTCGAACCAAAAACTTCAAACCTTAGTTATCTGTTTCGTCGGCTGTATTTCACCCGCAGTGGGTCTATTGACCCGTCGGCGTCGAGGAAGTTTGTGTCGGTCAAGTTCGTGCTAGGTCTTCCTCTATTTCGTTTGGATGTTTCTGCATATTTCAATTCGATTTTAGACGATCTTGACTACTCCATCAGGCCAACGTGTGCTCTTCATTTCCTTCTGGATGCCTTGACTCTCGAGACTTAGTAATATCTTTAGACTCCGGCGTTTTCTCATGAATCTCATCCCCGCGGTTGATATTCCTTTCAGTGTCCACTTTTCGCACCCATACGTGAACATCGGTACCGCTAGTGCAGTATAGACATGTGTTCGTATTCTGTCTAACAATTCTAAATCTTTTTCCATTTTACAGCATGTATCAAACAAATGTATCGACCGCGATGTCATGGGTATCATGAAGGAATCCGTTGGTGATGGACTTATCGTCGCCCGAGGTATGTATTTGTTTTAAAAGAAAATTGAGACGGTATAGGGTAACAGATTTACATTTTCTCATGTTTGAAAAGCTCGCTGTCTCGCAATATAGTCGCATTTTTATTTCTACGGATTTCAGCCGACAAATGGAAACGAACGAGACGTTTCATAAATCCAGCTTTCGGCTCGTTTATGCTCAAGCAGTACTTGCACGTATTTAACGAACAATCTCGAATTTTAGTTCAAAAAATGGAGAAAGAAGCAAACAGAGGAAAACTCTTTGATTTGTGGCCATACTTAGCAAATGCAAATATCGACATAATTACGGGTAAAGATCACGAAAATTTAAGACTCGCGTCGTTAAATATTGGGTATTTGTTCAATTTTTTTTTTTTCGCCCTTTCAGAAAATATTACCGGTAGTAAACTGGAAACGCAAGAGAATTTGGGAAACGAATTTTCCAAAGCGCTAATAACGTAAGTAATTTAAATTTTTTGGTAGGTTCCTCGTTCTCGTGCACCAGCTTCTTATTTCTCATCGTAAAATAGAAATTGTCAGGTGTAATAGAAGTTCTATAGTAGCTCTTTTGTCGCGATGGCGGAAAAATTCTCTTCATTTCAGAAGCGGTGCGTGTTTAACTCGACGTAATTCCGAGAAGGAAAAGAAAGGTTTCATTATTCCGGCGTAAAATGTTAATCAATAATATTGTCGTCCAATTTATTCGTCGCCTCTATTAACCTTAATTTTTTTTTTCTTTTCACGTGAAAACTGGTGACACTAATTTTTCGTTCTATCGACGTGCAGCGTGCGTAATCACGATCTTAACGCGCCCTTAATGGTTATTTCGTTTAAAATCGTTTCAAGACTCTGTTAGCGAGAGTTGAAGCTATTGAAAGACCGAGAAAAATAAATTTGAGAGCCATCTGACAGACAGTACTCGTATTTTGAACATATTTATGGAAAAAAGTAAAATTGTAAAGCTCGTAGCTAGTGGTGGTTTTTGTTCTTACTTCTTTTAAAAACCTAGTCGACAACACGGTCTCTCCTTTGAAGCATGCTACAGAAAGCTTCATCTACCCTGTAGTTCTAACTACCTACACGACTAGTGAGAATCATCCGCCCTAATGTAAAGTTCTTCATCCAAGAGAAGTGACTGTTCATATTTTTGCAGCACCTTGAAAATGGAAAGCCTACGTTTTGTACTGCCCGTGCTCCTCTCTCCTACTTTATTTTACCTGTATAGACTGATCACTGGGAACAAAAATCTGTTCGAAAGACTACATAGACTACCGAAGAAGGTAAGCATCTTTGCACAGCACCCTAAATCTCCTTTCGAGAACTCCATCCTTATGATCTTTCCGCTTACTTCCCAGGTACTGGAGCAGAAAAAAATCGAACACAATCGATTCAAACTGAAGGCAACATCCGATTGCGAATCCGACGACGGTAAATCAAAAACTCGTAACCGTTCTCAAGAACGAACAATTTCAATCTTCGCTATTTTCACATCGGCTGCCCGCACACCCCGCTTATATCATTTCCGCAATCTGTTAAAACTTCGAAAGCTGTAATATTTATTCGCGACGTCATTCATCTTCACAAACGGAATAAACTAACCAACTTTCTCGCAACATTCTGCTTCTCGTGTGACCTCTTTTTCGATTGTTATCAAAACTGAGTCAAGAAATTACTAATACGAGAGTTTAGTACTCTTATTATTGAGGCATACACACGTTGGAACAAACTTGCGACCTTTAAAAGTCGATACCAATACTCATCGCATAATTTACCTCTTAGCCCTATAATAAGGAAATGAATTGACCTCGTTTGCGAGTAATTAAGTATTAACGAGAGGGCTTCGTCTGAGCTTTAATTTCCGGTTATTCAATTATTCAATATTAGTTACTGGAGATGTGATATCGAGTGCGTGTATGGGAAAGTTTTTTATTTTCGTCTTGGGCGTGTGTGCTAATGTAATAAGTTCACCAGATCGATTCCTTTTGGAAGACAGGTCGGACAGCGACCATCCACAACAGTTATAAATGTTTCATTGACGTGTACGAAGTGTATGAAGAGAACCACTTAGAACAGGGGTCTCACCGGTCTACCGTGTTCTATTTCCGCACGCCTTTATCGGGACATATTTTTCTACACACGTTATTGAACTGAGGCGTTTTCCTCGGCATTCACAAACATTACGTTTCCCTTTTCTAAGAAAACTCTTTGACTGAATCAGAACTGAGATCGAAAATTTTCATTTTACAGAAAACAGACCCAAGACGGTAATTGATATACTGTTTCGATTACACGATACGAATTCGGAATTCACGGAGAAGCAAATGCACGATGAGATGTTAAATTTCATAGCGACAGTAAGTGATACCTAATCGATTAATTTTGACTCGTGGGAAATATTGGCAACACTTGACATTTTGGACAAGTCCAACTATTCTTTTTCCAGTTGAATAGTTGGTGGGGCACAAACTAACAAGCAGTATCTATACACATTGATAAAGAATGATGCTCTTTGCTGGACCTTCTTTTTCTCTGACACAATCTCCTTTCACTCTGTTCAAACGAGGGAATCGGTATCGTCAATCTTTTGTAGAGTCTTTTTCGTCTCATTGTATTCGACATAGAAGGTCCAAGATCCGCCTCCTATACTGCAGTTTCTTCGAAAAATTTCCTGCTTTGCTCCCGATATCTAATAGTCTTATTTCTTACATTCACCTCGTCACCGTCTTTGTTGCACCAGCTCACAGGCACGAGGAGGGGGGGTCTCCTCAGACCGCTAATGTTGAAGGGAACGTGGTGCTGCCTCTGATGAATCAGGAGCTCAATCTCGGACCCACATTTACGCCCACAAATACAACAGTGGTGTGTAGCTGCCCCGTCGTTATTCCTCCTCTTCTCCTCCATAGCAAGCGTTCGTTGCTCTTCAAAATGTGACGCTCCTCTCTGGACGGCCATTATCCTCTCTGCTCGGTCCTCCTCTAATCGTTCCCAGGTCTTGGGGTCGATGTTACGTAGCGTCATGGGGTTTTTCGAGACGTCCTTGTACCTGAGCTTCTGCCCTCCACTTGGCCTCAGTCCCGATGCCATTACTCCATACAGTAACTGCTTGGGCAATCTGTAATCTTCCATGCGGTGCGTGTGTCTCAACCACCTCAGCCGCGCATTGAGGATGAGCGCTTCAACACTCTGGAAGCCTGCCCTCGACCGGATCTCAAAGTTCGTAACGTGCTCCTGCCAGCATTTTCCACCGGGTTCTGTGCTGAAAGCTTTCAAGCGCCTTAATGTGCTTGCAGTATAGAGTCCAGCATTCTGAGCCGTATAAGAGGGTGGGAAGGACTACCGCTCTGCATACAATCAGTCTAGTAGATGTTAGGATATCGCCGTTGCAAAATACGCGCCTTCCTATTCTTTGCATAGCTGCAGCCACGTAGGACAATCTGTGCTGGATTTTGTCATCTAAGCTTTCTCTCTTTTCTCAATGATGCTTCCGAGATGTTTAAAGCAAGCTACATTCCTTAGGGTGCCACCTTGTAAGGACATATTGGAGTCTTCCTCGCCCTCCTCTGGTTGACAATGCTCTACCTCCTTTTTCTGGGTATTGATCATCATGCCAAAGTCCGAAGATATGCTGTTCAGTACTTCGAGTGCCCGCTGAAGGTTTTCACATGTGTCTGCCTCGTTTGTCGCATCATCCGTGTGCTCGAAGTCGAACATATTCCTCTTCGTGATCTTAGTAGTAGCGTTTAGCCTTCTTAGCGTGAAAAAGCCACCTCCATCATATCTGTAGTTAATCTCAAGGCTGGGCTTCTAAGCTCTATGAAATACATATGTCAGGTTGACTGCAAACAGCTTCGGTGCCACGACGCATCCCGTTCTCGTTCCTGTTCCCACAGGTAACTCTTCTTTTCTGGTTCCTTTGAAGACAACACTGCCCACGGTCACAAGTTACGAAGAGAATTTTCTACTGCCCACGGTGTTGAAATAAATAATTAAAAGAGGTGAATTGACATGGCTTCTATATTTTCTGGTCGATTCGATATTGCAACCTTCATGCTACATTGAACTCAGACGAACAGAACCCTGCAAATACCACGAGAAACAGGTCTTCACTTGGCAGCTTAGCAGTCAAACTTTCCCCAAGAATTTCATGTCAACCGGAAGTTTACTTCTTCCGAAGTGCTCAACGGAAGCGCGTCGATAGGTTATTACAACCGACCTCACGTCATTCTCACTTCACATCCTGCCTCTCTGACGGGCAAAACATCCAATAAAAAAGCTCACGCATTTTCGGTGAATAATTTCACAACACATCTGCAACTTAGCTTTCATATTTACAGCCGAACTTATGGACATATCCTCTTACCTCTCCCATTTTTCACAATTACCCCAAACTGCAAATCCTTTCTTCTCACCGACTCTCTATCATCGCTACACTCCCTTGAAGACCCGTAAAGCTCTAACCCAATCCTCACACTTCACACTCTAGACTAAATTAACACTCAAATCATTTTCATATGGATCCCCGAGCAAATCGACTTCTCCGATCATGACGCTGTTGATCAAGCCGCCAAACAAGCCACCTCCTTGACCAGAATAACTGATAATTTCTCTGTTCCATCTCTACATCACCCAATCATGGAATACACTTCGGAAAATTCAATCCAACAACAAACGCCTTTGTATAGAAAAATTCCACGTTCCTTGGTCATCCTCCATTAGGAACACTAGACGACATGAGGTCATTCTTCTTCGTCCAAGGATAGGCGGCACATAACTAACCTCCACATCCTAACCCCTCCATCTTGCCTCTACTTCCAACGAAACAATTTAGCAGTTGACTATTTTACTCTCGCCTCCAACTCTCACTTCCTCGTTCTTCCACAAACACACCCTCCTCTCTCACTCAAACACTCAAAACAACCACGAAACCATTATTTTGTGGAACCCTACGATACTTACAACTAAATTTCTTTTACTCTAACATGTTCTTTATCGCAGTTTGTGTCTTATTTTCCAGGGAAGCGAATCAACAGCAGTTATTGGTAGCTTTGTGCTCCTTATATTAGCTATATATCCAGAAGAACAGGTACGGTACCTAGAGACTAAAAAATAGATTTTATTTACTTCGGGTATTTAGTTTCAGAAAAGAAAAAAGTGAGAACGATTTCTTGACGTTGCCAAAAATATAAAGATCATGTTTCATGTCTTTTCGCCAGTCTTCTTAAGCTCTTCATCGTTCAAAGATTTCCAAAATTTCCAGCTTCTTGTTCTAGTATGAGTCAACTTTGGAGTATTTTAGGCTGACTGCTTCCTGGGACTCACTCGCTCTGCTCGTTTGTCCCGCTTCTTGGTCCAGTACAAGTCCACTTTAGTATATTTCAAGCTGATGAGATTACTGGGACTCACTTGCTCCGCTTGTTTGTCCCGCTTCTTGGTCCAGTACAAGTCCACTTTAATATTGTAAGATACTCAAAAGAGTAACGACTTCCTTTGTTTATCTGCGGTATCTGTAAATTTTTATTTCGTTACTCTTTTGAGTATCTTACAATATGTGTAACCGTAATGTTTCGGACCGTATTAATTCCACTTTAATATATTTCAAGCTGATGAGGTACACTCCTCATTGGGGAGGACTCTAGGTAGCTAATATAAAGGCAATGAAGAGTCATCTTAAGTCAGTTGTTAGAAGTACAGACATCCTAAATTTTGATGAAGCACGCACTCTCATCACGCAAATTGAAGCTTTTCTTAATTCGAGACCTTTCACTCCGGAATCAAGCGATCCCAGCGGAGCACCGCTATGCCGATCCTCCTATGTGGTTCTCCAGTATGGACTGACTCATCAAAAAAGAGAAATGGTTTCTCAATATAGGAATAAATTACTTTTGACCGATAGACAATTCTCGACCCCCAACTTACGTCTCTCAAATAAAATCAAATAAAATTAAATTCGTTTTATTTTTATTTCATTTTTACTCAAAAGGTGGTACTCGCAGATTTCTAGATGACCTTGTAGGTAATTCTCAGAAGGGAGGGGGGAAGGTATTGTTAATTCAATTTTAATTTAATTTCAAATTTATTTTATTTTATTTTATTTTTACTCGAAAGGTGGTACTCACAGATTTCCAGATGACCTCCCAGGTAATTCTCAAGGGGGAGGGGGAGGGGGAAGGTATTTTAAATTTAATTTTAATTCAATTTCAATTTTAATTTAATTTAATTTCAATTCAGTTTAAATTTAATTTAATTTAATTTAAGTTAATTTAATTCAATTTTATTTTATTTTAGTTTTATTTTTACTCAAAAGGTGGTACTCGTAGATTTCTAGATGACCTTGCAGGTAATTCGAAGGGGGGAGGGGGAAGGTATTTTTAATTGAATTTTAATTTACTTTTAATTGAATTTTAATTTGATTTAATTTAATTTTTATTTTATTTTATTTTAATTCAATTTTTATTTTATTTTTACTCGAAAGGTGGTACTCGCAGATTTCTAAATGACCTCCCAGGTAATTCTCAGGGGGGAGGGGGAGGGGGAAGGTATTTTAAATTTAATTTTAATTCAATTTTAATTTAATTTAATTTCAATTCAATTTAAATTCAATTTCATTTAATTTATTTTATTTTAATTTATTTTAATTTAATTTAATTTAATTTAATTTAATTCTATTTTATTTTATTTTTATTTTATTTTTACTCAAAAGGTGGTACTCGCAGATTTCTAGATGACCTCCCAGGTAATTCAAAGGGGGGAGGGGGGAAGGTATTCTTAATTTAATTTTAATTTAATTTTAATTTAGTTTAATTTTAATTCAATTTTAATTTAATTTAATTTAATTTTTATTTTATTTTATTTTATTTTATTTTATTTTATTTTTACTCAGGGGGTGGTACTCGCAGATTTCTAAATGACCTCCCGGGTAATTCGAAGGGGGCATGGGGGAAGGTTTATTCTATTTTATTTTAATTTAATTTAATTTTTATTTTATTTTTACTCAGGGGGTGGTACTCGCAGATTTCTAGATGACCTCCCTGGTAATTCACGAAAAATTTTCTAAACCCGAAAAAATTTCCGAAAATGAGATGATTTTTAAAATTCCAAATGTTGAGAACCGTATGGAATTTGAAATTTATAAAAAAAATCAGAGACCATTGCAGATTTGCAATGGCAGCGGGAAACCCGCAACCTCCCGTACTCGCGATCACGTTGGCGCGAAAATGGCCCCTCAGAAAATGAGTTGGCTGGGTTCTTCTGAGTATACTGCATGTTGGCCTGATATAATGAAGGCTGGAAATTGAAATTTTTCCAAGCCCTCAAAGTAGGTCAGGGTCAAGGTCATTGATGACGTCATAAAGCATCTCGGCTGGAAGTTGAAATTTTTTCAAGTCTCTAAAGTAGGTCAAGGTCATTGATGACGTCATAAAGCGCCACACTTCACGTCACGCAGTTCACAGAAACATTCGGACGCGGACGTTTTCTGAGGATGTAATCCCCCTTACAAAATGGATAGCGGGCTCCCCGCTAAAAAAACGAAAGAAATTCAGAGAATGTTGTGGATACTAATTTAATCACTGATGTCGGGTTCAAAAATTTGTTGTAGCCAGTCAAAGGCGTCGACTTCGTTTTTGATGAAAGAAGGTAAACGATCTTTTGCAAACTTGTTCAGGTTAATTAAGTCCAGCCGCAATTTTTTGGGAACGCCATGGTTTATAGAAGATTTGCAACAATGTACAATGAATCGGTACAATTTCTTCATCTCTCGAATCACGGTTCGAATTTAGTCTGCAAGTGCTTCAATTTGAGACTAGAAAATGGATCAATTGAATCACTACGCACTATAGACAGAAAATGATTCGTAAACTTGGAAAATTAGGTACCTTAATATTTTCTGGCCCGCGAAACTTTTCCGAGTGTTCATGCGGCCTGTTAACGAAAAAAGGTCACCCAGGCTTTGTTTTGAAATAATTGATTGATTCTGAGCCTACTTTATGAGCTCGTTTACTCATCGTTACTAAATTACTGCTATTTTGGACATCATTCTAAAACCTATTTTTTAATCGACAACGAAATTGTATTAAAGACAATTTTTTACGGCGAAAAACATCCTCGCGCTTAGAGGGGCGACTTCTTTTTCCGCGTTCACGACTTCCTCCGCCGGCTTCTCCTCACGCGTATATCCTGCACTTCGACGAGGCGTCTTCCGGAAGAAAATTTGAAAGCTTTTTAGAAGTCACGAACTCGTCAAATAATAATATTTCCGGAGGAGAAAGAGCGAAAAAAACTTTTGCCATACATCGCGTCGAGTATAAAGCATACGTTCTGTTTACAACAGTCAGTCTATACGTACTTTTCATCGAGTCACCTTCATTTTTTTCCTCCACCGCTACACTAACTCAATTTCGCTTCATTTTTCAAATCGGACTTTTTTTTTCTGGCGATGAAGTCGAATCGTACTGTCGCCAAGCGCTGGCGATGTTTATCGTCGCACACGTGTACAAGTTTGCTCGGCTCTCACGAGCATACGTACGCATGATTTAAGGCCCGGATGAGCGAACTTGCTCTAACTTACGTTACAGCTTTCATTTATTATTGCTGTACCGTGCCTTCATTGTTGGCATTCTCATGCAGGCCTAACAAGCCTTAGGTACCTTCAAAGTTTTTGAATAATTCTACAGAATTTCTCGATCCTCGTATTTATACAATTAGATGTGAAATAAACATTTTTTCGAATTTCAGGAGAAAGTCTACAACGAAATTCTAGAAGTACTCGGGTCAACGAGGGAGGACGTTGAAATGGGTGATTTGGCGAACTTGAAATACATGGAGCAGTGCATTAAGGAGACTCTACGTATATTCACTCTGTTTCCCATCGCCTTGCGAAAGACTAACGAAGATATAACTCTAAGTGGTGAGTTGAAAATTATTCTCTCTTACTCCCCATCGCAGGTTGATTAATAATGGAGTCTAGAGGAGATCAGGGTCCAGTTTGCTAAGTGACATCGAAATCAGTAATCCAACCAATCTGAAAGTCGTTTTATAGTCACCGAATTTACTTTAGTTTGAGGAGTGAAAGCTTAACCCTATTGACCTATTCTCTTCGTACTTTTATGAACATTACTCTATGCAATATACGTATATTCCCAGACAACCGAGTAATACCAGCTGATTGTCAAGTTGGTATGGCCCTGGAAGGAATTCACCTGAACAGCGAACTTTATCCTGAGCCGCGGAAATGGAATCCAGAAAACTTTTCAGATGACGCGGTCAACAAACGACCAAAGAATTCATTCTTAGCTTTTGGCTTCGGACCTCGGGCATGCATAGGTAGGCGGCTAACGTACATCACGTTTTCTCATTTTTATTAATCTTTTAATGTCTCTCTTTTTCTTTACCTCTTTTAGGATCAAGGTACGCGATGATGTCGCTGAAAACGCAAATAGCACACGTCGTTCGTCACTACCGCCTGACCACTAACATAAAGTTCACCGACCTCAGACCAGTAATGGACGCCATTATCCGTAACAAGTTCGGTTACCCGGTAAAACTAAAAATACGCGAGGATCAGAAGTCAACCGATCTCTAAACTTTGTATCAGCTTCATAAAATAAATAAGAATTTGTAATACTCCTACACTTTTTGTACCTTAATTTCACTCGCTTTCCGCACAAAACCGATACCACGAGACGTGACCGAGGCGAGCCAAACTACACACATTTTCTATAAACGTAAACCACGCCAGCAATCGTCCGTGACAAATTGGGGGTAGAATACTCGTATTTCACAAAGTATCACCTGTGTGCCCGCCGATAATTCATTTCAAATTGGTTATAATTCCGAGCGACAAGGAGAATTTGCGACTGCGAGATTTTCAGAGACACTCGAGTCGGCCACAATTTTATTAAATGCTGACTGTATAATATTTACTATCGGTATTCGTTCCGGAGAAATCGTTCTCTCGCGTATAATTGATTGTTATTCCTCGGCCTGGCGACGGAGGTAGGAATGAGGGAGTAGATGTTTATTAATAAGGGTACTTCACGGAGCCGCCCAGTTTCTTTTTTTACTCTTTCTGAACGCCAGTTCACGACGCGACGAACAGATCAATGTCAATCGCAGTCGTCAACCAGCGTGCCACGCCAAGGTAACCGACGTAAATAAATAACGTATCGTCAATCACTTTCCGCTTCACTATACTCGACGAAAAATAATCACGATTCTATTAAAGATATCATAATAAATCAGTAAGTACATGAGGAGAATATTACGTTTGGTTTAACGTTCGGAAATTTTATGGCGTCACCATTAGTCGCTAAGAAGGGAGATTTTGATTTGCTGAAGAGTTACCAGGGAGCTTTCCATCATCAACTTAATCGTTACTCTTTACCACGAAGACAAGAGGCTCTACCATTTCCAATATCTTGGAGATATTTTTTATCGTGAAATTACCGCTCCTTAAATAGGCGCTACAAGCATCAGCTGCTTGCTTTGCTGGACCCAAGCGCTGAAGATGGATGTTTAAGATAAACGCTCAACTCACTAACAGATGACTATTGCAGCTGCAGGCTTGTTCAAAACCCGGGAATGGCCAATGAAAAAAAAAGAACATCATTTGGCCGCACATCGGACAATATTTCCCAAGTGTTGATATTATTATCTATAGAAGTGTTGACCCACAAAATGGTAAGATTCAGCTTGATTTTCCCCTAAGCACCTGAAAAAAATTATCTAGTTTACAATTGGTTAAATCGTAGTATAAAGCCACCATAAAGCTAGTATATAAACCGGGCAAGGTGAACTCGCGGATCGAATTCGCAAATTTTTGAATCACCCACGGAGTAACCAGAGGGAAGGGTGAAGGGGGGGGGGCACTCGCGAACTCGCAAAATTTCAAATTAGGGGTCAGGAGGGATCAGGTCAGCGTAAAGACATGAAACATGTCAAAAATCAGTGCCTTATGACCACCTGCATGACCCATTATATAAAGGATTAGTAAAATTTGGAGCCGCAAGTTCATACATCTCCAATTGAGGCGAACAGCGCAGTCGACATGGGAAGGTTGATTTTTCGATTTCAACAGGGAACCTGCTTTCTCTTTCCGGAAAAGAGGTCCACGACCCGACCGGCAAACCTCGGAGATCGAAAATTTTACGTCTCTCTCCTATTATAATATGGCCTGATTAAAGTAGCTCCTTCAATTAACTGGATATGCAATACTTCGGCGTAGCTCCTTCAATGAGCCGGATATGCACGTTTTAACCCCCAAGAGACTCAAAGAAGACCCTTCCAAAATACCTAATGAAACAGGTTCCCTGCCTCCCCTCATTCAATTCCGTTAAAAAAAAAACTGTGAATTTTCATTATTTGGTCAACATTTTCAAAAGTTGATTTTTTCCAGTACATATTGTGAGGATCAGAATTCTCTCAAATCCCTCCCACTCCTTCTTCCGTACACAAACAGGTCGAAAGCTGTTACCCTGAATTTCCCAGAATGGCACTTTCTCAACTACCCTTTGCCACTCGGAACCATAAGCTTTCATGTACATAGTTCAAAGATCAAAATTTTAACAGGCAACCTGTTTTATCGGCGGGTCTCACGGAAAAATGTCCGCCATTCGGAGGCAACATGACCTTGCCTTACTCAAATAGAGAAAAATTTTCAAAAAATTAGAGCAGCGGGGAACCCGCAACCTCCCATACTTGCGTTCAGGTTGGCGCGTAAATGCCCACTCAGAAAATGAGTTGGCTGGGCTCTTCTCAGTATACTGCATGCTAAACCTCGTATGATGAAGGCTGGAAATTGAAATTTTCTCAAGTCCCTAAAGTAGGTTAAGGTCAAGTCATTGATGACGTCATAGAGCATCGCGGTTGGAAATTGAAATTTTCTTGCCCCTTAAGTAGGTCAAGGTCAATGTCTTTCATCATAAAGCATCCCGGTTGGAAGTTGAAATTTTTTCTAGGCCCCAAAGTAGGTCAAGGTCAAGGTCATTGATGACGTGATGAAGCATCCCGGCTGGATGTTGACATTTTCCAAGGCCCTAAAGTCGATCAAGGTCAAGGTCACTGATTACGTCATAAAGCGCTGGAAATTGAAATTTTTTAAGTCCCTAAAGCAGGTCAAGGTCAATGTCATTGATGACGTCATGAAGCATCGCGGTTGGAAATTGAAATTTTAACAAGTCTCTGAAGCATGTCAAGGTCATTAATGACTTTATAAAGCATCCCGGTTGAAAGTTGAAATTTTTTCTAGGCATCAAAGTAGGTCAAGGTCAAGGTCATCAATGACGTCATAAAGCATCCCGGCTGGAAGTTGAAAATTTTCCAAGTCCCTAAAGTAGGTCAAGGTGAATGTCATTGATGACGTAAAGCGTCACACGTGACGTTACGCAGTTCACAGAAACTCCCGGACGCGGACGTTTTTTGAGGATGTAATCCCCCTAACATAATGGATAGCGGGTTCCGGGTTCCCCGCTAAAACAATTCCATATTGGTTGGTGAATGCGCTCAAAAAAGTTATGGAATTTTATTCGGTTATACAAACACACATCACTGTATAGGTATAGAGATCCATATACTGTGCATACGTACACAGATAGAAAAATATTCTACTTATAGAAGATGTTGAGAGAAGGAGCTCCTTTAATGTGTTACAATTGAACAGGTAGCGGTCCCATCCGGTTCTCGTGGACACAGGATGAAGACAGGATGTCAGCCTAGGAGAGGAATACAGTAGACAGTTTTGATGAATGGAATCGCATCGCGTCAGCATGGTGAGAGAATGGCAATCACCCCAGCCCGTCTTTGATCGAAGCGGAAGAATACGCGAGCATTCTTCATGGGTCTTGTGGATAGAATTGAGGGAGTGATGGCGAAAGAATTTTTTCCTCAAACTGTGGGTAAAATTGTATTTCTCCAACTAGTAATAAAAATTGTCGTTCTACACTCGCGTGTCAAGCGGCATTTCAACGAGTTGCGAACGTTCCCTGTCACGAGCGGAACGCAAATGTCGGAAACGCGACGAGTTGTAACGCCACTTGACCCGCAATAGAAATATGCTATTTCCATTGTGAGCTCGCGGTGAAGAAACGGCTATCGCCCTGCGTTTGATGGAAGCGATGAAAGCGGGAAAAGACGCGAAAGATCTGGTGTTCTGTCAATGGAAGAAATTAGACAGCGATATTTTTCTCAGTTGAAAGATTGCGGTAACCTCGCACTTAGAGACTATGCGAGCAGCGTATGAAAATTTGCCGGAAAAAATATCCAGTATCCAGTCGTTCTCTCTGCTCAGCGCGCATGATCATGAAAATACTGAAATTCTCTCAAGTTTATGGGAAGGGGGTGGTGGAGTTACGAAACAACACAAGTTTATTCCTCGATATTTCCAAAAGCAAACTTTTCTCTCACAATGCTTACATTAGCTACAAGTATTTCTGCATAAAACTTCTTCTTAGAACGATCTTGAACGTATACAAAAACTTCATTAGGGTTATAGGCTCTAGAAATGTAGAATGTTTTAAGAACACCTGATGATGGCTTGATGGCTTGGCACGTTATCATGAATTCGTGAAACTTCATTCCGCGAGCTTCTCGCATACCTTCCTCTGATTTGAATGAAACTTCATTTACCATACACGCGTGAGAAAAATCTCGATGGGGTTGAGGGAGTTTATCTCTGAAGTACGACGAAGTCAGAACAACTGTACAAAGACGATGCGATTTATCATCTTCAACTCTCGTCTTCTTTAGGCTGCAGACTGGATCCAATGTTGAGAGCCATGCTGCGATAGAAAATATGATTAATTTTGGAAGAAATTAAGCCATGTCTGCAACTAATGTAAGCTACGCACCTCGTTGATGTAATTTCCTCATACGAAGATAATGAAGTTCGACATTGAAATCCGATCTTTCATAAGAGTCAGCAGGTCTTTCGGCAAGCATCACCACTTTATTTTCGTCCATAAATACAAACCGATGGGTGTTGTAGAGTCCCCGGTTTTCATTATACAATTTAGAAACGTAAAACGGTATCATATCATCGTAATAACGGTGTTTTAGTAAACACGCGAAAACAAATTCTTTCTCCGTTTGAAGAATTACAGATCGCTCATTTTGCTGATTCTGCGTGACGTACTTTGCCAATTGAAATTGCTCCTGCGAGTAGGGATTATAATTGTGAGACATTGAGTCTTCCAACTCCATTGTGCTGTCGTAACGTGGAAGAAAACTTTCCTCGGTTTTCGAGCTATCTTCTTCCTCAAATGGATACAAGTTGTACCTTATAAAAACTCCACTCGTCCTTATTTCTCTGCAAATTCTTTCTCTTTCTGAATCATCCGTCGTTACCGAATCCCATTTCGAAGGCTCATCTATGAAATTGTTGCTGATATTAACCACTTTCTTCAAAAAGGAGAAGAACGATCTTTAAAATGGAATTTACTTTCGTTCCTTTCTTCAAAATAATGATCGTTAAGATAGTAGTGGGGTACATCAGTGACTGCAGAGTATTTTGTACGGCTTACTTGAGCAAAACAGTTTTGTATGAGTAAAATAACGAGTAAGTTCATTTCATACAGAAATCATTGAGAATTAGAATAAATTTTGAAATGAAACGAAATTTGAAGTTTCTGTATTTTACCTCTATCACAAAATCTACCATACGTAACTTTCATTCGCAGAGACAAATGCAAAAAAAATATGTAAGTATTTGTTCAAATGAGAGAACTTACGTACACCTATATATCATACTTATTTCTCGAAAATTTTTATGCTCATTCAGACGGAAACCTCTTGCAACGCTTGACAAAAAAATTCTTTACAAGCTTGCTCTACACTAGATTCGCAAATGGAAATTCATTCAAACTATTAGGAGGTTAGAAAGCTTTCTTCCTTTCCGAGAATAGTTTTTTGTTCACATACTCTTTACACATGAAAAAACATACAAATATTGCAAGTATAATAGACTAATTTATTTCAATTTTCAGGCGAAGACAGTAGAAAAGGATAAAAGTTATTTAAACAATCGAATAATGTAGTTAGACATCATTTCAATACAATATTTTTTCACATTAACCACCGATGTTGAGTGACTCTGATTCAATCATCATAATCACTTGCATTGGGAATCTAATCATCCATTGAATTTGGTTGGGCGTTTTCGCCAGCGAATAAAACCAAAAAAGTTCCATCAACTCGTAAATTCTTGTAGAGCACATGTACGATGGGAGATGTTGGACATCGTATAGTAACACGTTCTTCCGTTCTATCTTTGTAGTCAATTTTAAATACCTCTGCTTTTTCAACTCTATCTGTTTGCAATATAGGCAAAAACTTCGCAAATGAGTCTTCCTTGGAAAAACATTTCTTTGCGGCGAAGCAAAGATCAAAACGGTTATATTCGTCCAAACGAGCAAGAGGGCTTGCACCAAGTTTCTTTCCATCCAACTGAAAAACCAACTGGTCGAATGCGACATCATCAACGTCAAAATTATCTGAGTTGAGTGCAAGGACTGATGAAAGATGAACAAAACCGTACATCAGTGACATTATGACAAAATATTCTAGATGTAATCATCGCTTCTAGAGTCTTTCAGTCCACTCCTCTCATACTCAATAAATGTAAAATTGATCACAGCATTCAGATTCGGCTACCTTTCAGAGAATGTACCGTGGATTGACTATATGAAAACTCGTTTGTTTTGACTGCACAAACTTCCCTCAAGAGCTTCAGAAACAATCTTTTAGCAGACACTCATCTTTTCTCATGACAAAATGAGCTCGAAACATTCTATACACCATGGCACTAATTTACAGTTCACTTTAATCCTTAACCCAAAATAAACCTGCCAATTGAATATGGGTATCACCTTTCCTTCATGATTCACAATTTAAGGGACGGATTATCTGACGCTGTTTCAATTTCTGATGAATTGGAGGGCTCTGTCTCAATTTATACTGACCCATTCAAACTGCGCCGCTGTCTTCCTCTCAGATTCGCCTTGGTACAACAATTGAAGAATGATTGTAATACGAACTTCTCTCCCAGGGCCTCACCTTATAGATCTCGAACAATATTGATGAGATCCTTGAAAGCCTCCGCTGCGACCAGGCTGCAAGCTACATCCTCTATTTGCGTCTCACGCACTTCTTACGTTCTACGCACTGACCAAGTTAGCTTATTCGAAAGTACGTCACTGCACAGCGATAATTCAAATTTCCGAATTACACAGGTGATAACTGCACAAAATAAGTGAATAGAAACATGGGGGCCAAAAGCGAATTATGACGAAAAATGTCGGGCAAAGTGTCCGAAACAACATATTAGAAATCACCCCCCACCCCCTTAGAAGCTGGGCTAACCGTTCTGTGGCACGTTTTAGCCCCCCGATGGTGTATTTGATGTTGGGTATAGGCCAAACCGTTGGTCTAAAATACGTAGTCCTTGAAAGTAACCAAATAACGAAAATCTGATAAAATACCAACAGAATTTTGCAAATATCATAAAATGTTGAACTAGATCTCTTGTGCAATGTTCCACGGGGTGAAATAGTTTCAACACTCAAAGTAGGAGTGACCCGAAAGAGGTGTGCCCCCTCCTCCCAAACAATTACAATTCAAAAGAGAGAAATTTTTGAAAAAATTGAAGCCGGGCTTCATTGAAAAGAAATATGAATTCCTCTCCCAAAATTTTTCCTCAAATTGACTCTTTTAAAGAAGCATGATGGACACCCTGTATGAATAACGTGAACTGTTTGGTGAGTGTACAACAAACAGGAAGACCTTGGAATAATACCAGGTTCGAGTCTCCATGGCAACTACTATTCTGGCGGTCTAGCAGACTGAGTAGACGATCAGAGGATGGCAGGCCAGGTGGTTTATCCTTCTTATCAATCAGCGCTAGCCTGGCACTTTTCAATCGCACAGGGAACAGTCCCTCAACAACTGCCGCATTGGATGTATCAACAAGCAGTGCTGAGTGTATGGCGCTCCAGACTGGATTTGGAATCTCATCCGGGCCCGGAGCCTTCCAATACATACCCCGCAGTCTATTGACTGCTGCATCAGGGATATACCATCCTCTTCTACTATTGGTAGCAAGACCATTGGTAGTGGGTCTCGTGGGAACAAGCCGTCAATGATTTGACCCACAACATCCGGCTCCATTCGGCTCATTTCTGAAAGGCTCTTTAGCTTCTTCAGCACTATTTTATAAGGCTTTCCAAACGGCTCGTCTCCGCCATCTCACACAGTTCTTGCCAAGCAGCACTCTTGCTATCTTTGATGGCCTTCTTCAGCCTTTTGCGAGCCAGCTGGTATTCAGGTGCCACCGCCCGCGCCTCTTCGCGGCCTCTACTACGCTCGTGTATATCCGCCGCTGACGGTTGCACTCTTTTCTTAGCTCGGCAATCTGGTTGGTCCACTAGTAAACAGCTCTCCTCTTCTTTGGTGGACCTTGCTTGGACATGGATGCATCACATGCTTTAGTGACAGTCTTAATCATTCTCTCTGCTGCCACCTCCGCGTTACCTCCTTGCTCTTCTCCTTGGTCGCCTGTGAGGGCAAGGTAAGTAGCTTTCAGGCGGTCGCTTTTCAGCTTCTTAACCATCCATTTTCTTACCAGCTTTTGTGGAGCAGTGACCTCAACTTCTCGGCGGATTGGGAAATTGATATACCGATGATCGCTCCCAGAAAGCACCTTACTCAGTACCGCCCAGCCTTCTATTCTTCGGGCTAGGCTCTCTGAAGCAAAGGTGACGTCAATAATGGACCTGTATCCTTGGTGAACTCGGGTATGAGTGTTGCCCACGTTGACCGTTTCTAGTCGATTGTAGACAATCCACTCCTCCAAGGCATACCCACGAATGTCAGTTCGGCCAGAACGCAATTCCTGTGACCAAGCATTGAAATCGTCTTCCACAATGAACTTATCACCTCGCCTTCTGGACAAGCTTTCTTCCAGCTTGCTTAAGAAGTCCTCAAACTCAAAGAATGACGATTTGGAGAGAAATAGCAACAGTAGACAACCATGTCGACCATCTTCAAAGCAAACTACCCCTCCCCGCTTCCAACCTCTCCCGGAGCAATTGAGCACTCTGGGCAAACACCAATGGCCGCTAAGCCAGTACGGTCTGTGTACCATCCTTAAACTCCTGCAATGTTGTAATTCTTGCTGGCAATGACAAAGTGCGTCTCCTTCTTAGCTACAAAGTGTCAGAGAATGTTCTGCGCAAGTTTGCTGTGCTCGAGGTTCACCTGGAGAAACTTGAGCATCCCGGTTATTAGGATGCTGGTGGTCCTCTTCAATGTCCTCGGGCAAGGAAGTTCAGAATGGGGAACCCACTATAAACAAAAAGGTTCACTCAAAACGCCTGTCATGCTTCTTCAAAAAAGTGAATCTGAAGAAAAGTTTTGGGAGAGGAATTTATATATTTCTTTTCAATGAAGCTCAGCTTTGATTTTTTCAGAAATTTTCCTCTTTTGAATTGTAATTTTTAGGGAGGAGGGGGCACACTCCTTGTGGGTCACCCCTAATTTGAGAGTTGAAACTATTTTACCCCGTGGAACATTGCGCAAGAAATCTAGTTCAAAATTTTATAGTTGCAAAATTCTGTAAGTATTTTATTAGATTTTCGTTACTTGGTTACGTTCAAGGACGATTTTAGGCCAACGGCTTGGCCTATACCCAACATCAAATACACCATTTGAAAGGAAATTTCACGCGAAACATTTTCTTCTAGGATTCGAACTTGTTGAGATATTTGCAAAAAATCAATTTCGGGGGGCTAAAACGTGCCGTAGAACGGTTAGCACAGCTTCTAGAGAGGGGGGGGGGGATTTTTCGGACACTTAGCCCGAAATTTTTCATCATAATTTGCTTTTGGCCCCCAAAATGTTTCTATTCGTCATTTATCGCCTGTACTATATGTCAATCTTGTACTTTTCCAAACTTTCTGAAAATTTATATTCTATAAGGAATAAGGGAAATACATTTACTTTCTCTACGAGACATGGGATTGGATTTGATTTTTTGGACATCGAAATTTTGGCAATCTTTCGTCAAAAATATATTTTCCCTGAAGTAGATTATCACATCTTCATCCGGTTTACCCAAATACAAGTACGAAACTGGGATGGTGTAACACTGCACCAGGGTCTTAAACTCTGGCAAGTAAGAACGATAAATATTTTGTGAATTGGACTTCACATGAGCTCCATCGACTTTAGCAAAATCTTTTGCGGCTTTGCATACGTCATCGCGATCTTCTTCCTTCAATCGCAAAAGATGGTTTTCCGTAGTATAGGCAACATTCAAATCGTATTGATGGACTGAAACGATAAATGAGACAACTGAGCGAAATGGGTTGTGATTTCAAAATTGTATTGCACTCTACGCTCGTATTGCTCTTAATTAAGAGTAAAGTTGATGAACGCACTCGTCGCTTCCTGTGAGGAATTTTTAATATAGAAGATTCTGATAGGAGATACCTAAGTAATGAAGTCATCATGATAAGAAGTTCATGATGATTTAATTATACATAGTGACTTAACATGTTAGTTGACAAGAGACACAGAGATAGGCACTCAGCTGGATGAGTGGATAGCATTTCCGATAATCCATAACTAGGGAGGAATGGAGATAATGCCGACAGACCGATTCCTCATGACGACGTAATTGCGAATAAACGATTGGCCTAAAACCAGACCTGCTAGATGTAGCTCCCTTCAAAATGTAGATAAAATTTTAACGATTAATTCCCATAAAGATCAGGCAGCGTTTGCAAAAACGCGGATTTATAAAAAAAAAAACAGTATGTTAATGATAAGTCGCCCTATCAACTCAGAGAAGTCCGCACCGTATACATACCTACAAAATACTATAACTTACGTTGATTTTGCTTAGGGATTGTCTCAGTTTTGAAAGTCCACTTACTCCCATATTCACCAGTACTACTTGCATGATCAAACAACAAACTAAACAAGAAAAGAGAATGTATAACAAATAGATAGCCCGTCATAATGGTTTCAAATATTGAAAAAATTGTCAGGATTTTACGAGGTTTGACTCAAAAATACAGTAGTATGAGAAATATCCGAATAGGCTCTCAATGTTTCAGTTCTTGTTGATTTTCATTCTTGGTTTTCTTCTTTGATTAAGCTGTAGGAGTATATTGAAACAGTTTGTGTAAGGATCTGTTCAAAATTCTTGTGAACACTCCAATGGGTAACACAAGCGCGTAGAATACTGCGTGACTCGATAGAGTTAATCCGATTCGCTAAGTTATGGCCAAAATCAAGGGAAGACGACATACTCGAATGAGTAAAACAAACGTGAAACGAACGGGGTAATTTAAAAATAAAGCCATAGAAAAACAAACTACACCAACGCGCTTTCGATTAAAGAACCATTATAACGAAGACATGAAAGCAACTGAAGCCAAATCCGGCTGTAAACAAGAACATCCGAGGAAATCATGACTGAACTAGCGAGTCATCACAATGTAACTGGACCCCTTTTTATAACTATGGCCACTGATAATAAGATGGTCCGCAAACATCAATTCCCTCTTCCCACGCTTTTCTATGCTCCTCTATTGTAATTTTAAGCTGGCAGCCGGTCTCGTCTATGTAGACTCCTATACAGTCGGGCCGCTTCTTTCAGCCAAGTGGATAGGGTCCTTCAGCCTGACAAAAAGACTTTTTACAGTATCAAAATTATAATATACAGGCAGAAACCCAAAGGGGCGGAGAACACGACCCAACTGGGAAGAGGATTTTCCCAAAAACGAGAGCCCAATCCAATGTTTTCTACTATTTGAGGACTGAGGTTGGATTACGGGGAAGGGAAGTAGTAGAGTCTAGGCATTTTCGACTCAACTTCCTCCGCACCATGAGGTCAATATCCAAGTTGACCTCATTCACTCTGGCCAAATGCTTTATAGTCAATAGCTCTCTTTGGAAGGCAAGCTGACCCAAGGATAAAGCTACCAAAACCCGCAAATCTATGAGAAACCCCCGGTTGACTGTTGACATCTTTTTGGCGCACCCTATATAAGCAGCTTCCTCAGAACATTTGTGAGAAAAACGCTTGGATGCAAATGAAGCATGGGTAATGGTAAGCAGCCTCGTACGTATCCTTCATTATCACTTCTTTTCGTCCCTCATTTCTTACCAATTTCTCCTATTCTGGGTACACGTATTTCACGGATAAAAGCTGCGCGATTCCTTAATTTCGCGTGCAGAACGCCATAAGTTACTCAGCAAATCTAACCATGAAAATTAGATGCCCAGCGGGGAATACCCTTCTCCTGATCGTTATTGAAAAATTGGTAAAAGAGCGTAGAATTCTGTTTTCGGGTGTAAGAAAAATGGAGGATACGGATTTTTGAAAACACCATCCGGCAGCACTGGCTGATACTGCAGCCGTCTTTCAAGTAACATCAATGGAAAAGTATCTTAGTGACATGACGTGTATGAGAGGTACTTTTCTCCTGGCCGTTATAGGCCGATGCTGCAGCGTCACCTTGTAACAAATTGATTTGATCAAGAGAAAAGTTACCTTACTCATATATGTGAGAGATACTTTTCTCCTGATCGTTATTGATAAATTTGTGAACATCCGTTTTCAGATCTTGGAAAATGGCGGACACGGATTTTTGAAAAAATTATGTGCCAGCGCTGCTCTATAGTCTTCTAACTATGCTAAGGGATAATCTGAAAACACCTCTACTTTCCCCTTGAATTCAGAGTTTTAGCAGTGCCAAGTCCCAATTCTGCTACCTTCTTTACAAAACATTTTAATAAAAAAACATTGAGAATTTTTAATTATGCTTTTGTAGTCTGGACGTGCAATGTAATTATTGAAAATTTACTAATAGTTCTTATGAAATAGAAGATATAGAAGACCAATAGCAGAATTGTAAGCCGTTGTAATTTTATACGATACATTACAACTGAAAAATAAGAAACTCTCATAAAATTCAATCAACATTATCAAAAAGAATATCAAGAAGTGTAAGAAGAAAAAAATTAAGCAAACCATGCTCCATTTACTTGCGGAGTACCCGAGCCAATGGCCACTGGTATTACAAAGTGAGAGGAAAGTCGTATGTATTCAATACAATTTCTCCTTCCCTTGTCCAACAAACATCCATCAGATGAAGCCATTTTTAATATGAATAGAACAGAGTCATTATCTATTTCAACCAAAAACACAATCTTTGAAGCATCAAATTGTATCACCATTAGGTAGAGTTATGAACCGGAGGCTGCGCACTGTTCTGGGCTTTGCGTTTTTTTCCAGCCTGCGCTCCACTGGACGTGGCGTTTTCCCCAACGGGTTCTGTCCTCTTTTTCGCGTTTTTCCCCACATACAAAACCAAAAAATTTTTATCAACTCGTAAATTCTTGTACAGCACATGTACAAGAGGAGAAGTTGGACATCTTATAGCAACACGGTCTTCTACTCTATTTTGGTAGTCAATTTTAAATACTTCCGCTTCTTCAACTTTATCTGTTTGAAATATAGGCGTAATCTTCGCAGCTGAGTGTTTTTTGGAAATACATCTTTTAGCAGCCAAACAAAGATGAAGACGTGTTTCGTCGAAAAAACGAGCTAGAGGACTCAAGTTAATCTTCTTTCCATCCAATTGAGAGACTAATGCGTTGAATGCACCATCCCCCATGTCAAAAGTATCCAAATTGAGGGCAAGTACTGATGAAAGAATAACAAAACCGTATCAATAAACCACAAGTATCGGAAAATATTTCTGAAGGACGGGATATGTCTCTGAGCGGTTTTGGGATCTGATTTTGATTTGTAGAAATTTGAGTTAGAATCGATCAAAATTCCTAGATCTATTTAAGATATCACGGGCGGCTATGCGAAAAAGATGAAGTTCATGTGTCTTCATTCTCTCGATATCAGACCCTTCAGACTGACTCAGCACGTTTACCACACCCATTAAACTTCTCTATCCTGAACTTTTCGATTGAAAACTTTTTGCTCGAGTAGTACAATCATTTCATAAGGAAAAATACACATTATGGACTAATAATCACCGTAATCCAACAGCTCTTCTTCATCCTCTACAAAACTAGTATACGCCTCAATATAACAAAGAATGAACGTGCTGGCATTTTCTATATCATAGTTGATCTATTACATTAGACTATTATCCCTTCAAAATGGCGATTCAAATTATGGTAATAAATAACGGATTTTTCATGCAACTTGAGTTAGTCACGTCCTCCAGAAATCTTATACCTTCCAAAGAATGGGAAATGTACTCAACGAATTACAAGTAAGTATTTACTTTCTCTATGAGACGTTGGAATTGATCCGATTTTCTGAACAATAAAGTCCTCGCAGTCTTTGCGTAAAAATTGATTCTCTTCTAAGTAGATTCTAACATGGTCCTCCAAATCGACAGAGTACAAGAACGAAACTGGTATGGTGTAACATTGCAGAAGTATCTTAGCGTCTGGCAGATATATACGATAAAAGGATTTTGAATTCGACTCCACTGGAGCTCCATCGAGTTTAGCAAATTCTTTAGCAGCTCTGCATAAACCGTCGCGAGCCTCTTTTTCCAATCGCATGACGTGATTATTTGTATTGGACCGTTCGTCTCGATCAGCAGAAACCTCAAAGACTAGAGGAATAATGAAACAATTACCAATCAAGTCGCGAGAGCTTTCCAGCAAGAGATGGAAGCACATTTTCTTGTACGCTGTTTCAATTTTTCACTCGTAACGTGCACTCAATTAAAAAATAGTCCTTGATTTCCCATAAAATTATCCCGTCTAGTAGGGCTTCATGGTCTAGTATGAGTGTGGTATGAGTCTACTTTGGGATATTTTAGGCTAATTGCTTTTGGGGGGCTCACTCGCTGGTCTAGTGTGAGTCTAGTTCAAGACTAGTATATTCCTAGTATTGAAGCGTTGCATATCTAGTTCATTGAAAGGGCGGAGCCAACATGCAGTATATTGGACTTGAACTAGACTAGGACTCCTAGCTTTATACTAAAAAATATAAGATAGCTTCCTAGACCTACTATAAAGCTAGTATTAGCCTAGTTTACCAGTATTTGATCAAGGTAGGGTCAGAACGTACTTGCACGCGCATGCAAAGTCTCAAATAAAGGTAGGGCTCAGAGAGTAACCAATAGAAAAAATCATAAGGCCCAAGGTCATCTGCACGCACGCGTTACGCGCACGCAAATTTTCAAATGAGGGTAGGGTCAGAGCAAAGACATGAAACAGGTCAAAAATTACTTTCTCTATGAGATATTGGAATTAATTCAACTTTTTCGACGTCAAATTCTTCGCAGTCTTTAAATAAAAATTGATTCCCTGCCAAGAAGATTGTGACATGGTCGTTCGATTCGGCGGAATATAAAAACGAAAGTGGTATGGTGTAACATTCCAGAAAGGTCGTGGCGTTTGGCAGATATGATTGATGAAAATATTTCGAATTGGAATCTACTTGTGCTCCATCAAGTTCAGCAAATTTTTTTGCCTCTCTGCATAAATCATCGCGAACCTCTTTTTCTAATCGCCAGAGGAAGTTGAGTTTTCGCTCCTTTCCATTGACAGGATCCTTGAAAAATACAAAAGAAAAAAATGCTTACGCAGCCGCGTAAGCAACACACGACTTTTCACCCCCGCCTGGAACTAAGCATTGTGCTTGAATCCTAAGTTTAGAACTCCAACTTATTTTACAAATCATTCCCTTTATGAGACTCATATATTCTCACTATCCCTCGCCCCCTTACTCATTCTTAATCATCACCGATTCTCTAGCATCATTTGATGTTATCATCAGCCACCCTTCTCTTCATCCATGATAAGCTGTTGAATTCGCGCTCTAATTGCTTTCTTTTATTTCAACTTCTTTTTAATATTCTTCAACTGCATACCTGGCCACAAGAGCACCCCAAAGTACAAAAAGATTGGAAAAGCAGCAAAACAGGCAACCAACCAGTCATCAGCCAGCTCTCCAAACAACATTCACGAGTACATCATCAATGCCTGGTTCAATCATTGGTCTAACCTCAAATCACCTTCAAACTAGCTATTCAAAATTAACAATATTCCAATCCTTTGAGACTCCTTGAATCAACTCTCTCGCAGAGGAGAAATAATCATTACTAGCCTCAGAATCAGTCACTCTAGACTCACACTCACCCCTCTCGTCACGTATCCTTTCCTGCAACCCTCATCGGACTTTGTTTAAGAAATCGTGAGTTTTTCAAGTACAGACCAGTAAGTGGGGCGCTACTTTGATCTCGCCCTTCCTCCAGCAAATTTCATATGATGCGGGAAATTATGATAAAAAGATTAGAAATTCCATCTGATGACTAGAGCAAGGATTCCTCGGCATTTATAACTTTGTTCTGAGATGAGGTAGAGGAGTGCGGATAAGAAATGAGCACGAATTAGGCTACTAGAAGTCAATGAATGTTACCGAAAAGCTCGTCTTCTGTTGAATGCTCGATTCTTGTGCCCAATCAAAGCGGACAATTGTTTGGATATCCTCGTTATTTCAGGTGATGGGAAGAATGGTTCGTCTTCTTTTAAGCTCACGGAAAGAAACTGACCATCTCTATTCAAAACAAACAAATCTACGAAAATTTTTTGTTGTGCGAGAGGAGACAATGCGAATTCATACAAGTACTGCTTCCGTTGTGAACTTGAGTGAAGAAATCAGGGTTATCTCCGATTCAGATCACTTTGGCACAATGTACAAAAACTCTTATCGTTTCAGGCGAAAGAAATTACTTTTGACCTTACACAGCAGAAGAAGAAAGCTGGAAATTTACCCTTGAGACGAAACCAAGGCTTGCCGTAAATATATTATACAGGAATAAGTAGGTATTGCACAATATATTTCATAAATTTAATGATGTAAGGTTTGTACATTGTGATTGGTTTCTTCTTGGTCATTGAATAATCATTAGTTCAAAGAAAACCAAAAAATTTTAATTTCCTGGACATCCACACCACTCCGGAGAGTTTACACGCACATAGATTCCTATCACACTTTCCTCCAATTAACAGAAGGAAAACTTATTTTAAAACTTACCTATTTTGTTCTCAGGGATTGTTTCGATTTTGAATCTATAATTATTCTCATATCCACCAATACAGAGATCGAACATAAAACTGAAAACCAAAAAATAATAAATTAGGTAAGCCATTATGATCGATTTTAGATATAACGATTTCCAATTAAAAATAATTATATCGAAGCAATTTTCACTTTTTCAAGTTGTAAGACTTCTTGAAGTCTTTATATTCTTTAACATTAAGTAAACAATGTATGTGTTGACAGTATTTGTGGAAGATTGTATGTGAATTTCAACATGTGATACAAAGACGGAGACACTCACTGAAAACCAGAGAAGTGTGTGAGTTCTCCTTCGTCTCAGAATTTCTCTTTTTCCGTTACCTAATCCGTCTTTCAATCTAGAGACTTAGCATTGAAAATTATTTAAAATCCCAATCTACTCTGGACATGTTGGATAGGAACCCCAAAATCTATACTACTATGAAGAAGAAGGGCTTCCACACCTTTTCTTTTCATAGTAAGACTTCCATTAATGAATCTGCGTTGGGAACACACTGAAACCTTGTAATATCATTTGTTTTACTTTTCTATTGCAAAAAAAAAAAAAATAAATAAAGATCAGGTTTCATGTCTCTCTCTTCCTCGGTACTAAGTATTTTGCAGTTGAGTGTCAGTATGATTGTGTGAAAGGAATATACGGAATGATTACTGATACACTTAGCAATCTGTATCATCTGTATTATACCTCAGTACATACCAGGGTGGGTGCACGTCTCTCTTGATTTGGTGTAATTCCAGTATAGGATGTTTCAAGCTGATGATGGCTTTTGAAGAGCTCATTCGCTCCGGCCGTTCGTCCTCTTTCTCAATCTAATATGAGTCTACTTCAAATAATTCAAGCTAATAGCTTTTTGAGGAGCTCACTCCTTGGGTCAGTATACGCTTGCTTTAGAAGATTTCAAGCTTACTTGCTCCGCTCGTTTTCCCTCCGACTTGGTTTACGAGTCGTAAGTCCAGTTTAGAATATTTCAAGCTGATAGTTTTTTTTTTTTTCTTTCTTTCTTTTTTTTGGGGAGGGGGTTGGGGGGGAGTATGGTGTAGTGTAAACAAACCCCGGAACCATACAAGGTGTACTCGCAGATTCCTGAATCACCTACGGGATATATTGTCCAGTAAATTCCGGGAGGTTTGTTCATCGGTATTCTCCAGGAAATGTTGTCCAAATTGTGGGAGGTTTGTCCAGTAATTTCTACGAAATAAGATGAATCACCCACGGTCGATTAATTTAAGGGAAGAAGAATGATATAGAGGTGTAATTGTAGTTTTTTTTTTTTTCTTTCTTTCTTTTTTTTGGGGAGGGGGTTGGGGGGGAGTATGGTGTAGTGTAAACAAACCCCGGAACCATACAAGGTGTACTCGCAGATTCCTGAATCACCTACGGGATATATTGTCCAGTAAATTCCGGGAGGTTTGTTCATCGGTATTCTCCAGGAAATGTTGTCCAAATTGTGGGAGGTTTGTCCAGTAATTTCTACGAAATAAGATGAATCACCCACGGTCGATTAATTTAAGGGAAGAAGAATGATATAGAGGTGTAATTGTAGATTTCTGAATCAACCATAGGGTATTTTGCCCAGTAAATTCCAGGAGAGTTTGTCCAGTATATTTCAGAAAGTTTTTCCAGTAATTTCCGGGAAATTTTGTCCAGTTTCCAGGAGGTTTTGAGGTGTACTCGCAAATTCCTGAATCACCTACAGAAAATACAATTTCCTGGAAGAAGGAAGAAAGCTTTTTTGTTTTAGGTATACTCGCAGATTCTTCAATCACCTACAACGAAAATATCCTAAGCCTGTTATTTCGGGGGAGGGAGGGAGGGTGTTCCTGCGGATTCTCAAATTGAGGGTGAGGTAAGACTTAAGATATATATCAGCCAGATAATGAAAGAAGAAAGTATCTTTTATTTGTACTACAAAATATGAAAATCAATTGAAGAATCAAAATATTCCAGGTTGACAGTTCGCCTATGAAATTGTGTCATCGTCGTCGGAGCTGATAATCTGGCCACGCATTAGCTGTACTTTGTTTTGCGTTCTTTCCAACATATAAAACCAAGAAATTTCGATTAACTCGTAAATTCATATAGAGTATATGTACGAGAGGAGAAGTTGGACATCTTATTGCAACACGGTATTCTGTTCTATCTTTGTAATCGATTTTGAATACTTCTGGTTTTTCAACTTTATCTGTTAGCAATGGAGGTGCGCTCTTTGCTGCTGCCTCTTTCTTAGGAATACACGTTTTAGCAGCAAAACAAAGATGAAGACGTCTCTCTTCAGACAAACGAGCTAAAGGGTTCAACTCAATCTTCTTTCCGTCCAACCTTTGGATGACGTCGTTGAAGGCCTTATCATCCATATCAAAACTGTCCATATTCTGTGCAAGCACTGACAAAAGAAAATTACAAAACTGTGGAAATTAGTAAAGTACGACAAGAACATGTTGAGTATGTGACTACTATAATTAGTGCGTCCAATGTATGTTACAGTCAACCATCTTCAATTTGAACACACTATGGAGTCTCTCTCCCCTAGTTAATCTGTCGAGTCGTTTTAATACAATATTAGTACAACCACAACCCTATCCTTCAAAGTTTTATTCAATCCTTACCATTCATACGAACAGGAGGATTTACAACGAAAACAGTAAAAGCAATGTATGAGCAGAAGTCACTTTATAGTTTCTTGCTATCAACCTTAAAGACCTACAAGGCAATAATCGTTGTTTTCTGCACATCCAAACCAGTCCCTGTAATAACTCATTTTTGAACAAAACAACTCTTGCGTTTATTCTCCACAAACCCGTTGTGCAAGATATTTAGGTGTGATAAGCATTCACGTTAATATAACTTTTAAGGAACATAAGCAGAGCAGCCGTTGACCACGCCCACTTTGTTTGAGGTGTTGTTGTAAAAGTTTTGTTCCTCTATTCTGCCGGTTTGCAAGAGAGTCACATCAGCGGAACAATGAGCACGAGAACAGGGTTCATCTCTGATGTGCCAGTCATGAAGAAATCACACTACTGGCGGACAGTTTTTGGGTAGTCATTTATATAGGGTTTTATGAAATCATCGGCGGAATATATACCTCACATCTCTTCCGTAAGACAGTTCTAATAAGGAACCTGTTTTATGGGGGTCAATCGAAGGAGAACGACAGGTGCCGTCCGTCAGACTTGGGACGAAGAAAAAGACACTGTCTGGCAGAAAGTGACACTTGGAAAAATTTCGACCTTGATTCCAGCTGTAGGTGCTAGGAGATGAGGGTGGGAGGAACAAAGTTCAAGCTTTACAAAATAAAATTAACAAGGTTAACCCTCATGGGCGTAGGTATGGCGAGATTTGAGGGGGTTTGAAAATTCTTCTTCATATTCCTGTTCTTCTTTTCTTTAGCGGGGAACCCGCTATCTACCTTGTTAGGGGGATTACATCCTCAGACAACGCTGGCGTCCGCGAGTTTTTATGAACTGCGTGACGTGACGTGACGTGTGACGCTTTACGACGTCATCAATGACCTTGACCTACTTTGGGGACTTGGAAAAATCTCAACTTCCAGCCTCCATTATATCAGGCCTAGTATACAGTATTCTGAGAAGAGCCTAGCCAACTCATTTTCTGAGGAGGTATTTTCGCGTCAACATGATCGCGAGCACGGGAGGTTGCGGGTTCCCCGCTGCCATTGCAAACCTGCAATGGCCTCTAAATTTTTTCTTTTTTCTTTTCTTCTTTCTTTCTTTTTATATGTCTACCCCACCCCCTCCCCGTACCTACTCTCATGTATAACCCATGAAACAGGTCCCCTGTTTGCTTCAAATAATAACGTTAATGAAGGCAGCCCCGAGCAACTCAGTCGGTGGGCTTTGAGTTTTTTTCTTTGATGGACCCCCATTCAAATCACTCAGCTTATGAGGCGTCACTCTATCGTCACCACTTCGTCACTGCCTTAGAATCCGACAGTCACAACTGCTACTCTTATATCCCTAGATGTGCCGCTTTTGTGCTGCAGTTGAGCCATGCGGCAAGGACACTCATTATTTCCGCTTGTGTTCCGCCAATGTTCTTCACTTGTGAAGGCAACACATTTGCTTGGCTATGATTGGCTAATCAGCGGCACACCTGCGTCACAAGTCTCCTGGCAAAGTGTTCCGCAACCGTACCGGCATTTCGTACAACGGAAACGTTCTACTTTACGCTTCAACGCAATACATCACGAACCTGTCGACCCTCTATACAAACTTGTACTTGCCAATTGCTAAGAATAATGATTCAAGTGATGCCACATTTTGTTTGGAACTTCTGTCAATCGCGTCTTCCAGAAATATTCCCAAATATAACCTAGGTACTTAATAAACACGACGGAAAACATGTTTACTTTCTCTGTGAGATATTGGAATTGATTCAATTTTCTGGACATCAAATTCTTCGCAATCTTTGAGCAAAAATTGATTCTCTTTCAGGAAGATTGTAACAGAATCATTTGATTCGTCGGAATACAAGAACGAAACTGGTATGGTGTAACATTGCAGGAAGACCAAAACGTTTGGTAGGTATGAACGATAATAGGATTTTGAATTGGACTCGACTTCAACTCCGTCGAGTTTAGCGAACTCTTTTGCAGCTTTGCATAATTCATCGCGGTCCCCTTTTTCCATTCGCCAAAGGTTGCTATACCTTTGCTCATTTCCATCAACAGGAACCATAAAGACTGAAAAAATAAGTGGGTGAAATTGAGTCCATTCTAAAGTACAAAAATGTACATTGTCTTATGGGATTTTTTAAATTTTGAGTTCGTTTTTCTCAATTTCTAATGGCTGGTAAAAGTAACTGTCAATTTAGGTAATTTACCACGTTGATCAGTTGGGAGATGAAAGATCACTCGAAAGAAAAGCTGTGAAACTGTCGTGAGAGCTTAGCAAGGCTAGACCAAGGTGTTGAACAGAGAAAAAAATTACTACGGTATCTTGAATTTCCTCCCAAGGACCCGGTCCCTTGCAGCCCTTGAGAAGGCTCTAGAACAAGGAGAACACGGTTTTATCTACTTTTCTAGGAATTCTATGCTAGAAGGTCTGCAAAGCTTCAGCGAATCATTATTTACAAGCTCAACTTGAAATTTCAACACCATCAAAATATTTTTTTGTACGCAACATTTATAGTGCTCTTCAAACCTCAAGAAAAAAAATACACAAGAATGGGTATTGTTCTAAGAAATAAATTCTACTCTAATAATCCATAATCAAGAGGGGGGAATTTTTAATACCCTTGAATTCTTCTTGACTGAATAATTTATAAGCGCGCCTAAACTTTCGATTTCCTCAACATTCACCGCACACTGGCAAGTTTGTAGTTCAGTTTTCAATTAATTTTTTTACATACATTCTTACCTTTTCCAATTGACAAAATGAAAACTTATTCTGATGCTTACCTTGTTTGACATCAGGAATAGTTTCAATATTGAATTTATAACTACTCTCACATTCCTTGGGGTTACCCCCACCAAAACTATGATCGAACATACAACTGGATAACAAAAAAGAATAGATTAGGAAGTTCATCGTCGTTGGTTTTGATTACGTAATCGCGTTTTGACTTCAAAAATCAAGAGTAATTATCAAAACAATTACACATTCTTTCAGGTTGTGAGACATCGGAGAAAACGGTGTACGTGCAGACGGTATTTGTTGACAATCTTTTCTGACGCTTGACGTACATGATGCGATAGAGAGACAAACACGTAAACCAGAGAGGGTTCTGTGTAAGATTTGTACAATTGCACTGACACAATCTGAACAAATTGATTTAGAAGAATAACGCGAAAAACCTGCAAAAATACCTCAACTATCGAGAACAGTTTCTCAAGCAACTTCCTAAAACCCTCATCCCTGGTGCAAATGTTTCTCCTCTAAAGCTTTATTAAACGCTCAGTTCAAGTTTCAGTGGTATACTAATACATAATACTTGTAAATAAGGTCAGACGGGTCATTGGAGCAAGTGCAATAGAACCCCTGGTCCTACTGAGTCTAACAACTCAGCTAACTTCTCTGTTTTCTCAAATATCCTTGCTCTCGTGTGGTTTATCACGTACTCAGTTCCAATTTCTTCCATAGGTTACTAGCTTTATTCTTTTCTTTTGAGTTTCCCTCTGCACTGTATACCTTGAAACGAATTTTTTAGGTCTCTCAAATCAATCAGCCATCTCTCTTCTGCTCTTCATTCGAGATTAATTTTTTCAAACATCATTTCATAAAATCGCGCTATCTTTTAGTTCATCCATTCCTCCATTCCTTCCAGTCGTCGATCGGAATTCCTCCAAGTTGCTCCTCTTTCAAGTCACCGTTCCTTCCTTGTGTTCTCTAGCCAAGAATTTTTGAAATCCCAACAATGTCATTTTGTATTGCACAGCTGGCAAATATTTTTCTCTTTTCTTTAATTTGAATTTTTTCAACATTCATATCGTCATGCAAATTGTACAGTAGTGGTATAAGAATAAAAAAAACAAAGATGGGAATTCGGGATAGTAATGAAAATGGGAGCAATGATGAGTGTAAAGAGAGCAGACAGACTTTTTTTCAAGCAATTTTCAACATAAATAATACTCTTCAAAACCTTCCTATACTTTGAACTGGCAAAAAAGATATAGGCTACTATCAAAAGTCATCATTTTGAGACATAGTATTCTTTTCAACTCCTCCAGCGAGAACAAAAATTCTCTATGAATACGATATTTTATTCTGATTTTCAATATAGGTACTTAAGCTACGATCGCGGAATGAATAATTCAAATAGATATTGGAGAACAAAGAAATTATTTTCAAAGAGTATGCTACGTATTGAGCTAAATTATAATAATCACCTCCGATAAAGAAAAAATTTTCGGATTCCCATTCTTAACGTTTTGCATTCTCTCCACGGACGAGTAAAACCAAGAAGTTTGAGTCAACTCGTAAGTTCTTGTAGAGCACATGCACGACGGGAGATGTTGGACACCTCAAGGCAACCCGGTATTCTGTTCTATCTTTGAACTCAATTTTGTATACTTCTGGTTTTTCAACCTTCTTTGTCAGCTTTGATATAGGCTTATTCTTCGCTGCTGGATATTTCTTGAGAGCACATTTCTTAGCCCCCACGCAAAGCTGAAAACGTTGCGAGTCGTTCAAAAGATTTAAAGCACTTGTTTTAACTTTTCCTTCGTCCAAATCACGAGCAGCTTTCACTAACTTTTCAAATTCATAATTTGTCATATCGAAGTTATCCGGCTGTAGAGCGAGGACTGATGAAGTACGAGTAATAAAACTTCATTAGTACATTGAAACGAAGTATTTCTAAGAGACATACAATATAAAAAATGACTGGTCTCAGCGATTCAAATCGAAAAGAAAGGTAAAAAGAAACTGTACAGAGACGCATAAATGGAGAACGCTCATTCCAAACTCTAGTTAAGTCATGAGTAAGACGGTAAAACATCAACAATACAAAATTGTCACGCTGTATTCCTTCAAGTAGTTCACTTGCACGTACTGAGAGTTCGAAATGAATTCTTCTCCAAGTATGTCCTCGAGGTGGAGATCAAGAACACTTTGTTCAATTGTTTCTATCATGGCCATAAATTTGAATTTTCTACTTACTATCAGAACGAGACTGTGGATATGAGTCAAGCGTTTGAACATCACATTCTTTGCAATCATCACCAATAATTTCATTCTCAAAAATAGTGATTGTCAAGTCCTCATCCGATTCGCCAGATAAATACGAAACCGGTATGGTGGAGCATTCCACAAAATAAATATTTCTCCGTTCATCAAACAGGAAGAGCGAACTTGGGCCTGAAGCGGCCTTCACATTAGATCCATCAAGTTCAGCAAAATCTTTTGCAGCTTTGCATAAATTGTCACGATCCTCTTTCTTCAATTTCCAAAGATAGGAATCTTGCAGTACGTCAGGAATACTTGGCCAAGGGCTAGAGACTGAAAAATGAAATAACCACGCCCTGAGCCATACATACAAATACCACATGGAAGACTAATTATGAATCTTACATTGCTTGTTCTTTGATACGGTTTCGATTTTGAATTTGTAGCTTTTCTCATATCCGCCTATGGCATAATCAAACATGTAAGTCAACACCAAAGAGAGATTAATTACACGCGAACAGCTCTTCATGATTGCTTCAAGAGATGAGGAAATCTTAAAAGGTCGTCAGATCTCAACTTTGAAAGCGCTCAAAATTCAACGAAACAATTTCATGTTCTAACAAATCTTTAGAATTGACAATTGAGTGAGCCAGCCCATGCTGTGCAAATACGAGTATTATTTGAAAAGTTGTTTGAGAACTCCACTGTGTTGATCATTTGTGAACACATGAAATGATCGCCATGAAATTCTATTGCTGGAATGAAGAAATCAGAGCCGTGCCGAGGCGTGGGCGAACTGGGCAACTGCCCGGAGCGCCAAGAACAAGGGGCGCTAAACGAAAAGTGTACAACTTTAGTTCCATTTTTAATTTTCTAGCAGATTGATACCTCTCCCGAATTTTTTTCTCAAATTTGGAAATCATATTCATGTAATAGGAAGTTACAAAGGGAACAGGCAGAATAGCGAGTGAAGTGAGTTGTCATATAGATAAGAAGGACTATGTACATCATTCTAAACTTGTCAATAAAAAGCGATAATATAAATAAAAGAATTCTCATTCTAATTTTACTCTATAATATTGAAGTTTTCCCTAAAAATGGGGCGCGAAAAAGTCTCGGCACGGCCCTGGAAGAAATAACAATCTAAATGCAGACTTTAAAGATAGAAAAATAGTAGATTTTGAAAGACTTGCATTAGGACACTAACTTGATAAATGAATATATCAAACCAACGCTAGAAGATGAACCATCAGCACCATTTTAAAACTGGTATTGGATAATAAAATTCATATGCAAGTTTTGTAAACGTTGTTCCACTAATTAAACAAAGGCTTGCAACGTGGGAGCCGCACTTGTGTAGGTAGCGTTACACCAAACTCGCACATAAAATTCTGAGTTGGAAGTAACATACATACAAGTGCGCAGCTGAGCGTACTAGTGCTTCTTGATTTAGGCTTTCTGTTGCCAAATACAGTACAAAAGTGCCTAAAGAGCATTATTGCAAGGTATTTGCATATAAAGTGCTCTGTAGGTGCGCTGTAGCTGATGTTGAGAAGGTGATCATGGCGTTTTCCAACGTAATACAGCGTACTCCAAAAATCAGTTTTCCCTTCCAAAATATTGGTTTTTTGTGAAAATGGCTAAGAACAAAAATTGTAGCCCTTTTTATTTCCTTTCAATTGAGCTCAATTTTAGATTTTTTGGACAACTTTTTTCATCATCATCACCTCTTCAGCAGTTTCCGCAAATATCCGTCACAGTAAATATAGAGCGCGCCTCTTTTGACTTCTTTCGCGAATTATACAAGCGGAGTAGCGTAAAAACAAGTTTGCATGACAACCGTTACATGCCAGTAACAATTTTTTCCTAGGACCTAACGATCTGAGTAGTAAGCTTCCTTCCCAGAATTGATCTTGACCTCCTCCAGGGGTGAGAAAAAATCGCAAATTCCACTACTAGTATAAGTCTACTTTAGTATATTTCGGCCTCATTCGCTCCGCTGTATGTTTTAGATGTTGTAAGCGGACCAGGATTAACGACCTATGTCGTCATCGACTTATGACGGCACCAAACTTATGACGTCACCGAACTTATGACGTCACCAAACTTATGACGTCATAAGTTAATAGCTTCATAATGGCTCTCAGCATTTTCTTAGCCTAGTATTTAATCTAGCCTACGCCTTTTCATTACATTAGGATAAGCTAGAAACTACAGAGGGAGGAGGGGGGAGGGGGGCATGGACTCGCGAACTCACAGATTTCAGAATCACTCCTGAGAAAATCTCGAAATTTTTCCGAGTCCCTTTCGGGGAGGGGGGGGGGGCTCAGACTCGCCGATTTGAGAATCACTGCCAAATTCTCATAAGGATGAGACCAGAGCAAACATGTCAAAAACGTCCGAAAAAATTTTCAGAAAGGCCCTCTGAGCAGTGCTACCAGATGATATTATCAAAAATTTGTATCCCAATTTTCTAAGGCCAAAGAACAAATTTCTACGGACGCTCACCAATCTATCAATAGCGATCAGGAGAAAGGTATCTTTTATTGAAGTTACTGAACTTCAACTGAAGTATTTTTCCCTCGATCGGCTCAATGATAAAATGGACTGCAATATGAGCCTTCGAAGATCAGGAGAAAAGTATCTCATATGTCAGTGACTAGGGTACTTTTCCCTTGAGCATAAGAAATCCGTATTTTACGCAACATGCGTATCTTTTTCAAGAAACAAAAATCCGTAGATCTGTCAGCACTGCCCCTGAGTCTTCTAGCGTTTGGAGCGTTGCATATCTGGCTCATCGAAGGGGTGGTGTTTTGAGCATTGCATATCTGGTTCATTGAAGGGGCTAAGCCAATTGGTGTATGAAACATTGAATAGCGAGTTACTTGAAGGAACTATTTCAATGAGGCTATGTACAGCGACCTCTAAGCTATATAATACTCAGAGGGCTCTTCTAAAATACCCCATGAAACAGGTTCCCTGCCTCCCTTCATTCAACTCCGTTACAGAACTCGTGAATTTTTGCCGTGCGCCGTGTGGTGTCCGGCGGACTTGAGACTTGCGAAGGGTACCATCTGACAAAGCAAGTTCCCTGCGTTCCTCGTTTACCTTCACTAAGGAAGCCTTCGTTTTTGACATGTTTCATGTCTTTGCTCTGGTCTCATCCTTATGGGAATTTTCACTGTGGCAGTGATTCTCAAACCTGCGAGTTTGTGAGTCCGATCCCCCCCCCCCCTCCTCCTCGAAAGAATTTTCGAGATTTTCTCAGGAGTGATTTTGAAATCTGCGAGTCCGAGGCCTCTTCCCTCTGTAGTTTCTAGCTTATTCTAATATGATGAAAAGGCGTAGGCTAGATTTATACTAGGGTAAGAAAACGCTGAGAGCCATTATGAATCTATTAGCTTGTGACGTCATAAGTTCGGTGACGTCATAAGTCGATGACGCCATAGGTCGATGACGTCATAAGTCGTTAATCCTGGTCCGCTTACAACATCTAAAACGTACTAAAGCGAGAAGAACGAGCGAAGCGAGTCTGGCCCAATAATCTCATCAGCCTGAAATATACTGAAGTAGACTTGTACTGGACCAAGAAGCGAGACAGATCAAGCGAGTGTGCCATCATTCTCTCTCTCTCTCCCTCTCTCTTTCTTGTTGTTTTGGTTAGACATCATCATTCGCCATGTTTGTCTAAATAACCCACATGGAGCAAGTTCCCTGTTGAAATTTCGACTGTAAAGCAATGATAGGAAGCTAAAAATTCTTACCTTTAGGCTATACACACCGTGATACAAGAAACTGAGGAAAACTTGAGAGTCTCCAAGTATTAATTTAAACTCTTATACCAAAACCAATTCCACCGATAGAAGAGGTTCCCTGCCTTCTTTGTTCAATATCGTTAAAGAGGTCGTTTTTTCATTTTGTACCCTGCATTTCCAAGTCCTCAAAAATGGCAGATGAGAGATTGGAGTAATGGTCTCTAGATTGAGATAAGAGAATGAAGGGGAGGTCACCGAACTTGTGTTCTTTGCTTCGACTGATTGGGAGGATTAAGGTTGATAAGATTAATCGACTTTTGTGTAGAATGTTCGTGAAGGCAATCCATTTCTAAATAACTTATTCACACATTCACTTTCGAATAGACTTACGATCATGAATAATCTACACTCATCATATTGGAGCACTGAGTTGTGAAAAAAAAGAGGAAAATATAATGAACGCCATACATGAAAGGTTAGAATACAATAATGACTTCATCGAATTCGGCTATTTTTGCTCAACATCGGATTTTCGAAGGAACGGATTAATTGTAGTACCTGGTGGAAGAGAACTATAATTTGCTCCTTCGCGGCCACATTTAATTTGCGGTTCCGTGTAGCCAGGTTCACTCATCTACACACGAATAATAATACTTAATGATGATCATAAGCCACTCTAATGAAAACCAGTATTCGTTAGCCGAAACGAGAAAACAGGAACATTGTACACAGCAAATATATACTTAAAGATATTTATTGTAGTTCATACTGGCAAAAATGAAAATTCTCGAAGGCTTTTCTTACGATTAGCAAAACTAACATAGCTAGTGCAGCTTTGACGTCATAAAATTATTTCACGCATCGTTGGCGAGGAGCATTTTTACACAGTCAGTTGTTGCTTTTATTTCTCGTAAAAGATTCGGTTTTCTGCGCGTAAAAGTCAAAATACCATAAAACGATTTTCGGTCGCGATGCTCGTAAAATTTTCCCGAAGGTGAGAATACAAAATGTTTTATACGTCTACTCCGTGCGTGGAAATTCGTTAAAAAGCTTTCTGTCAGTGACTCGGCCGCGATATTGAAATAGGTTACGGTAATATTCAAGATCAATCTGCAGAACGTGAATGTCACCGGTTATTACCACAGATTTTACTCAACAAATCTCTTCGAATGTAACCTTGTATATTGAAACGGAGAACACTTTTTTCCAGCAGCAGTGAAATGATGATATTATGAGAGAGCTTGTTGGAAACAGTTCGCGGTAATCTAGACTTACGTTCTCAACATCCGGTCGGTCAAACTCATACGATGAATGTGATCGCAACATTGTTCGGTCTCGCGATATTAACCTGCGTCTATTGGTTTATCCGAGATAGAATTCGCCACGCTGGACGTAACAGGCGGCTGAACAAATTAAGGAAAATACCCGTCAGAAGTTTTCCTCTCGTCGGACAATCGTGGTATTTGCAGGGCTCGTGTGAAAGTGAGCTTATTACATGTAGAATCTGGATGTGTGCACTCAAATCCTAAGAATGTATTTTTGATTTTGCAGAAGCTTTCAATTTTCTTAATGAAATGCTGACTAAAATAGAAACGCCTTTTGTAGCGTGGATCGGTACAATAGCCACGGTTAATCTAGCGAAATTGGAGGATGTCGAAGTAAGAAATGAACCGTTTTGAGACACGTTTAAAATTTCAACTTGAGAATATTCTTTTGTTGATTTTCGCAGGATGTATCGAGAATCTGTATAAATAGAAATACGTACGGACTGATAGAGGGTACTTTGGAGGATGGTATCATGGCACAGAATCGTAAGTACTGATGAGATTTTGTCGTGTGATTTGGAAGACTTCGTCCAATTCCCGGGGTGTTCCCTGTCACTATGTGATAAATTCGAATATGTATAGTCTTTGCGATATTGTCGATTGCGAAGTTTCTTCCACAAGATCACCTTGGAAAATACGCTCTAAAGCACAGCTTTCTAATTACTTGAGCTGGTGGAGCCCCTGAAACTGAAGAGTGTCTATTTAGTTCATAATGCGTCCAGCAGTAACCGAGCAATTTCTCGCTTTCCGGGGACCCCTTGGCAGATGTACGCGAACCCTGAGGCTCCGTGGACCATTTTTCGGGAAACGCTGCATTAAACCCTCCGCCATGTGTTTCATACCTCCCTGTTTAAGAAGTCTAAGCTTGGCAGAAGGAGAGTCCAAGTCTGGACCTCAAATGAAGTAGGTCAAGATCATTAGGCTGTCTTATCATGTATCGATAATTGCCTAATCAAAAGTTTTGTGTTCGGCCATGGCGTCAAGTCCCATTTCTCATACACACATTTGTCTGGAAAGCTGTGCGTGGGCACAGAAAATGTTAAAATATATGGACAGGAGGTCAACATTTATCGAAGTCCCGAGATTGAAGATGGGCAGACAAGCTCGAAACCAATTCCTTTGATACGTTGATAGGGGACCTCAAATTGGATCCGGCTCACTGAAAAGCTCAGGCTGCTTCAAATTTAATGAGAGGGATGGCTATCTATTGGTGATGGCGCAACTTTTGAACAGGGTAAAAAAGTAGGAAAAGATAAGACATACGTCAGCAAAACTTACTTCAAGTTTGAGCCTAATCACCCATCATCTTTACAGATCAACTGCCAAAAACGTTGACTTCAAACCTGCAAAAATTCATACTCCGATTTGAGCGCGGTCTTGCCATATTTCAATCGCTCATTCTTGAGTTGCTACTTCTGTAATCTTTCCAAAAATTCTTCCAAAATACTCTTCCTGGTTTTCATTTTCTATGGTTACTTTTCTCTGAAGCCCTATTTTCGGGTTTCACTATGCACGAATTGCAAGACTCCAATACAAGATAATACATAGCGCACATGCTGATTCTTCACATGTTTATCTAGATGAAAAATGGAAGCGGACAAGACGCCTAATGACGCCTGCATTTGGTATTGTTATGCTAACTCAATACCTAGAAGTATTCAATGAACGAGGTAAAATACTGGTGGATTCACTCGCATCGATGGCCAGGAGTGGAAAAGCCTTTGACCTGTTTCCTTTCCTCATAAATGCGAATATCGATATAATCACAGGTAAAAATGTTATAATTCTACGAAAAGGAAAATCCTTATTTTTAACAAATTTGACCTCGAATCTCTCACTACTGGATGAACTTTCCTAGAAATGAAACAAAGTATATCTTAGCATGGACCATTGCCGGAAAATCCTCAAATGCAACTGTGCGTTTGCACATAATTGCCTTTTCCACAAATAAAGAGACAATATTCTTGATGATGAGATTTTTTGGCCAATGGACAAGTTGCTTACTCTTAGGTAATTTCAGTGATATTTTATTTTTTTTTATTCTTCTTCCACAGAAAATATGATGGGTGTTCAGCCAGATAGTCAGAGAAATAAAAATGATGGATATTCGGAAGCTTTTGCAAGGTAATAAATCAAAAAATGACGATACTCTAAATCTATTTTTGACAGGCCAGGCTGAAGTATGTGAACTTTCTTGACATTGTACACATCCTTACTGACTCATTAGGGGTTGTTTGAATATTGACGAAAAATAGACCCGTCAAGCTAATTATGAAAACATTGAAGATTTGTAAGGAGCTTAAAAAAAGACATCAAACAAGCCTTCTCGTGAGCAAACTACATAGAAGAAATATTACTGGCAGAGCCAAAAGAATAAAGATCATGTTTCATGCCTTTTTCAGTAGCTAGCGACTTTCGGGGGGCTTCCGCTTCGCTCGTTCGCCCCGCATATTAGGCTAAGCTAGAAACTACGGCGGAGGGGGGGGGGGGAGCTCAGACTTTGAAGAAGTTGGCTCTCAATGTTGTAAGCGGACCAGGATTCCCGACTTACGACGTCACCAACTTACGAGGTCACCGACCCACGATGCCACCGACCAGGGGTGTACGCCTGGACTATGAGCTTCCACTTCCAGCTTTGGCTTCCAAGTCAAAATTCATCGGCTTTAAGGCTTGCAGCTTCCGGCTTCTCGTGCACAAGCCGGTTCCACAGGATTCCGCTTCCAGCTTCGGCTTCCAGGTCAAAATTCATCGGCTTTAAGGCTTCCAGCTTCCGGCTTCCGGCTTCTTGTGCATCCCTGCCACCGACTTATACTCAGGGGTGTGAACCGTTACTATTTTTCCCTAGGATTCCGCTTCCATTTGTTCTTCAACTGAATTGCCGGATCCGCTTCCAAGCAGCAACCGCCGGATCCGCTTCCTATTGGTTCCGCTTCCACACAGCAATCGCCGGACCCGCTTCCTTTCGGTTCCGCTTCCCCACAGCAATTGCAATTGCCAGATCCGCTTCCTTTCGGTTCCACTTCCAGGGAGCAATTGCTGGATCCACTTCCTTTTGGTTTTGTTTCTTGATGAAAGAATCTTTCAGGAATTGCACAAAAAATTACGGTCATTCTTTAAAAAAAGGTAAAGAATATCAGTTATCCTCCATTTTCTAGGGGATATCCGCTATTTTTCACCGATGAAATATTGGTTACAGTTCTTTGGCCAGGTTTCAAGATCCGCTTCCTTTCGGTTCCACTTCCACTCAGCAATCGCCGGATCCGTTCCCTTTTAATTCCGCTTCCAAGCAGCAATAGCCGGATCCGCTTCCACTCAGCAATTGCGAGATCCGCTTCCACACAGCTATCGCCGAATCCGCTTCCTTTCGGTTCCTCTTCCAAAATCCGAAAATTCAGGTCCGGATAGCGGATACCATTTCGGATAGCGATTCCGGTTCACACACCTGCTTATACTTACGACGCCACCGACTTATGACGTCACCGACTTACAACGCTACCAACTTATGACGTCACCAAACTTCTTCACAAGCTCTTTTTCTAGTATAAATCTAGCCCATGCCTTTACATTATATTGGGATAAGTGAGAAACTACAGAAGGGAGGGGGGGGCTCGGACTTGAACTCGCAGATTTGAGAATCACTGCCATAGGGTAAAATTCCCATAAGGATGAGCCCAGAACAAAGACATGAAACATGTCAAAATTTAAGTCCCAAGGGCATCTGCACGCACGCACGACTAGATACAGTATACAGGATTCCTAGACCTAGTATAAAGCTAGTATAAGCCTAGTATACCAGTAGTTTACTGCACTGATCAAAGAAAGATCGACCATGCACGCACGCACATTTCCAACAAAATGAAGGTAGGGCTCGAAGAGAAAAAATTATAACTCTCAAGGTCATCTGCATTCCAGCACAAAAATTTTCAAATGAGTGTAGGGTCAGAGCAAAGTCATGAAACATGTCAAAATCGCCGTAGCAAATGAAGGAGTTTACTCGCTGAAAAGAGTGGTGTAGAGGTCAATCCCTTACCTTGATATAATCCATTCGGCATCTTTTCATGTAACCTATCAACATAGATAAAGAGGCTGAATGTCTGTTCCATAGGAGAATAGTAAGACAAGATGCCAGAAAACTTAAGGGTGCGGGTGTCGGAGGAAGCAACATGCATTCTCTGATCTTCATGTCTAAAAAATGACGTCAAGTTTTGGCACTTTTTCGAGGAACGGACTTCCCTTAGCATGACGTCAAGTTTTGGCACTTTTTCGAGGAACGGACTTCACTTAGCATTGGAGAACTTTAATAGCAAATCCAAGCTACTTAATTCTCCGTACCGAATCTCATAGTGTTACCTTTCTGTAGCAAATACCATGCAATCTGCTTGATTACTTGTTATACAAAGATGGGTTGACACGGGACACAGAACCATCAATAGACGCTCATTATGACAAACAGAAGCTAATTCAAGATCACAAACTCTCTCATATCATCCAATATCATGCACAGGGTCATGTCCTTGACTTTCATGCGAATTGTGAATCCGCTATTACACCCCGATTTCATATTCAAGATCTACGTTCGTCTGACTGGATTTCACAAGCACATAAAAATACTACAAGAGTATCCGAGGAAAGTGAGTAACATTTTCTTACAACTTTTGGACTCCAAAGGCCCAAACTAACAAATAATATGATTTTCTTAGGCTATTGACGAGGCTCTCAAAAATAAAGAAGAGTACAATATCATCGAATACAGAGAAAGGACCTCGCTTTCTAGTGTACGTAAGTACGAGTAGGATTCTAAGAACTACCCATCATGCCAGTTTTACGGCACTAAAAGCTGTTTATAGCATTAATGATTACGTATTGCAGAGAACATACCCAAAAATATGATCGACATACTTTTGGCCGCTCACATCGATGATCCAACGAGCATGACTGCAGATCAAATCAGAAACGAGATGATCCATTTAATCGCAGCGGTAAGATCCGAATTGAGGGGTTTCGCAACGTTTCCAACTTCTCACATACTAGGAGTTACTTTTCCAAAATTAGGCCAACGGCTCAGAACAAATAGAGGAGTGAGAACTAACTAAAAGGCTAGGAAAATTATATCAACTCCAAAAATCTCTGCAGGTTTTGAATCGAGATACACGTGACAATGATTGTCTAGGCTAATCTCTTCTCGAGTAAAACTATTATAAATCATCATTTTATTTCAGGGGAGCGAAACAACCGCTGTTGGTACATCCTTCCTATTGTTGATGCTAGGAATGCACCAAGATGCTCAAGTAGGTCAAATTTTTCCTTTCAATATCTTCATAATAGGTTTGAGTATGGAACTCAATTATGAATAAATTTCCAGAATACTGCTTACCGGGAGATTACGAACATCATTCACGACGATCGTGAATTCACGATAGATGATCTCAACGAACTTCAATATCTGGAGCAATGTATAAAAGAAACATTAAGACTCTTCAGCCTTGTGCCATTCACCTATCGAAGCACTTTGGAACCGTTAACCGTTTCATGTACCTACAAAAATAGTTATACACATTATCACAAATTTCCTTTTCAATATTATAAGTACTACCACTTTTATTATACTTTCAGCTGGTGATACAATTCCGGAGAATGTAGCTGTTCTGCTGCACTTACGAAGGATACACGAGAACCCTGCTTACTACCCCAACCCACAAAAATGGAATCCACTCAATTTTAGCGAGGAATCGATGAAGGATCGTCCGAAAAATAGTTTTGCCGCTTTTGGGCTTGGACCACGAAACTGCTTAGGTATTTCCTTTCATCCCGGTAAACATTGTTCCCACTTGAGGCCCTTCAGGGATTCAAAAGAGGAAACAGGGCTTCAAACGGGAAATAAATGGACAGTTTTACTCAAATGAAGGCCGGACTTCGATCGACAGAAAAGTGAAAACATGAGAATCAACGGGGTTACAAAAGGGTTCCTGATTTTCCAGGGCTTTAAAGAGGAGAAAAGTTGTTTACCGGGATGAGCTTTGTAATTTTTCAACGCGTTCCAAAAACAAATTCTGTTAACAAATTTATTGGACGACCATTAGGTATGAAATACGCGATGCTTTCGATGAAAACTCAAGCAGGCTTGATTTTACGCAATTATAGCATTCATACGGATATTAAATTTGACGATATAATACTGGATCAAGACATCTTACGCCGGAGTCGATACGGATACCCTGTTCGACTGAAACGAAGAGTTTTGTGAGTATGAATTATGTTTTAGAAACAAAAAATCTATAAAACGGTACTGTATTTTTTCATCTATTCTAAATAAAATTGTTCTGAAAACCCTGATATGTCTCGTGTTCTCACTTCAATACAAGTTTAAAAGCTTCTCCCCATAAAATAGATCATAACATAGTTTTTTTTTCGATATGGATTTTCAAGAGAGATGAAGGGATAAATTCAAGGACTTAGACAAACTTTCAAAGGTGATCATGTTTATCTGAGGACGGGAGCGAACGAGCTTCAATCTCTGATCGCAGGTATTCATTCGACAAAAGCACGCTGATAATTTTCTGGAGGCGTCCGTAAATATCTCGACAAAAGGAAAGAGACTTTGACCAGTTGATACCGTAAATTGTATCTAAAAATTTGGACTCATTGTCTGAACTCCCGACGAAATGAGTTTGAGTTCTTGTATGTAAGTGAAAGACCAATCCTACACAGACGTTAGAATCGACATCTGGTTTCACAACGTTGAATAAATTTTCGAACTCTTTGTACAGCTGATGTGACAGGAATTTCAAATGTGTACGCAAAAAGCATCACCGACAATTCCTATGGAATCAATAAACACCAAAAACGTCTCACCATAAGCCAGTAAACCTGCAAAACAATAACAGTCGCGATGATCTCTGGCAATTGGTTTGTAGTCATGTTCATAGGATTACCGTCCGGAGATTATATAGGCAGTATTACTTGCAAATATATTGCGATTACTGATCATCACGAATCATTCGTAAATAGTCTTTACCTCAGAGAATGGAACGCAGGTAGAATTCTCTCAACATTGATACGTTAGTCTTATCATTATATTCTTCTTATATCCGTATGTTATTCAGATCCTCCTGATGAGTTTGACCCTGCAACTACGAATGCTTTCATGAGGCTTCAACTTTGCGAAGAAATAAGCCATAGTGGTGTCTTCATACGGTACAAGCTTTATCCAGTCGTCACGGATGGAACGCTGAAGTCTCATACAAGTGAATGCATTTACGAACAAAGGCCTTTAGATCTTGAAAACAAGAGTACCAAACCCTATCAGGTTTACACGTTCAAAGCTAAAAAATTTAATCCTAGATATCAACACACAAGGCGTAACATGTACGACCGACTCATTGTCGTAAATAAGGAAGAATTTGCTTTCGAATGCGCAAACTTACAGCTGCAAAATTCCGAGGAACTGGTTTCTTTTTATATTTCTAAAGAATACAACAAGTCTTACACGAGAGGATATCGTTTCATATTTTTGACTACATGGAGAGTTCTAATGGTGGCAGAGGAATCTGCTCAAGTCTACGGGATACCGGGTTTTAATGTTGAACTTCATTACCTAGAACTGAAAAAACATCCACCAGGTAAACTAGATTACATTTTGGATCACTCATTTAGTATAGAGTAGGAATGAATTGTATAAAAAAGGATAGTATGTACACACTTTTTTCTCGTGAGCAAACTACATAGAAGAAAATTTTCTGGTAGAGCCAAATGAATAAAGATCATGTAGTTAGCTTTTGGGGGGTTTACTCGCTCCGCCCCCTCCTCAGTCAAGTATAAGTCTAGTTGAAGACTAGTATAAACCTAGCATAAAGCTAGAATAAATAAGTCTACTTTAGAATATTTTAGGCTATAAGGCTTCAAGGCGGCACACTTGCTTGGTCTAGTGTAAGTCTACTTTGAAATATTTTAGGCTAGTGACTTCGGGGGTGGGGGGCTCACTCGCTTCGCTCGTTTGCCCCGCAAAATTAGCCTGAGCTAGAAACTACTGCGGAGGGGAGGGGGGAGGAGCTCGGACTTTGGAGAAGTTGGCTGTTAATGTTGTAAGCGGACCAGGATTGACGACTTATGACGTCACCGACCTATGACGTTGCCAACTTAGGTACAACGCAACCGACTCATGATGTCACCGACCTATGACATCTGCACCGACCTATGACGTTGCCAACTTACGACGCAACCAACTTATGACGTCACCGACTTATTAGGTCACCGACCTATGACGTCACCTACTAACAAGGTCACCGATTTATGATGTCACCGACTTACAACGTCACTGACTTATGAGGTCACCGACCTTTGACGTTCATAGATGGAAATCCGAAGCCAATAAAAGCTGCAGCCGAAGCTTAAGCCATTACTTTAGTTTTCAAGATTTTTGTGAACCCGAAGCGCAGCTATACAATTTTCTTGGATTAGCTTTCAGCCAAAGCCAAAGTTTAAGCCAAAAAAGGTTGACTCCAGCTCCGGAGCCGGTATGTTCTGTTCCGAAACTGGAGTTTGAAAAACTTCAAAGCCAACGGAGATGATTGGCTGCAACTGAAGCCAAAAACTGTGATAAGCTTCCAGCTAAAGCCAAAGTTTAAGCTCTTCATGATTGGTTTTCCATCTCTGATGACGTTGCCAACTTACAACGCAACCGACTTATGACGTCACTGACTTACAACGTCACCGACTTATAACGTCAATGACCTATGACGTCACCAACCAGTGACCTCACCAACTTACAACGCCACCAACTTACAACGTCACTGACTTACAACGTCACCGAATGATCAGGTCACCAACATAAAACGCCATCAACTTATGAGATCACCAACCTATGATGTCACCAACTCACAACGCAACCGACTTATGACGACACCAACTTATTAGGTCACCGACCTATGACGTCACCAACCTATGACGCCATCGACTTATGACGTCACAAGCTAATAGCTCTATAATCGCTCTCAGCGTTTCTTAGCCTATTATAAATCTAGCCTATGCCTTTTCATTATATTGGGATGAGTAAGAAACTACAGAGGGGGGAGGGAACTCGGACTTAGACTCGCAGATTTGAGAATCACTGCCACAGGGTAAGATTCCCATAAGGATGAGCCCAGAACAAAGACATGAAACAAGTCAAAATTATAAGTCCCAAGGTCATCTGCACGCACGCACGACTAGATACAGTATACAGGATTCCTAGACCTACTACAAAGCTAGTTTAAGCTTGGTATACCAGTAGTCAAGTCTCAAGATAAAGGATCTCTGGATCAGCCGAAATGCTGAGGAGCTAAATTATGACCACCTTCGTGGTTCTCACGTGGACTAAAGAATCAAGGCTACGAGTCATTCTGAAATTCGTTTGATGAAGTCAAGATCTAGTGAGTGAACTTGACCTACTTCAGGGATTTAAGAAAATTTAAAGCTCTTTCTTGAGTACATATTAGGGTATTCTATTGTAAGTAAACTTTACTAGGCTAGAACCGAACATCCGACGCTAGGCTAATCAAATTTTCCTCAGGAAACCTATTTTAGGAAGGGGGGAAGGGGGGAGAGGGTGTAAATTGAAGAAAAATTACGGATGTCCTCCGGCAGACTTGGGACTTGGAAAACGGGGTTGTCTGGCAAAACGAGGGACGCGGAAAAATTTCGACCTCCGAGCTACATGGATGGGAAAAGAACTTAGAAAACTTTTGACCTCCGGACTATAGGTAGAGAGGGCTTGTGAAAAATTTCAACTTTTGGGCTATATATTTTTCCTAATTGCCCGCCTCCATCACCAAACGTTCATCCTTGGGACGCACCAATCCAATCATCATCTGCGGAAGAGTGGTCATCAGGCTGTTCAGTAGAAGACGCACATCTGAGTATCCACCGGTGTAGCCGATAATCCAGCAACAGGAAGTGCTGTGCGTCATACTAAATGAGGCTCGGCGGTGTGCTTTTGTGCTGATTGATTATCCACGGATGCTGCAGGGCTTCAGAAACACAACCCGTCAATGCGGCTGCTGCGTATATTAGTCCGTTTCGAGCGCTCTCCCGAAGACCTCCATTCGGAGCAAACAAGGAGAGATGGGTCACCCCACGAGTTTTTGACCATCTGCTTATGTTTTCTTGACCGATACTTGTGGGAGTGATAAGCCCTACGAAGAGTAGATAGGAGGTTGACGAGTCTTGATTGTGATTATGGACACTTGGGGAATTTCATTGTCACGGTAGGCGCAGTACTTCGTAGTATCTGATATCTGTGAACAGTGCAGACTCATCTAGTTTTGGGTAAAAGATGCCCTTTCACCAGTGTAAACTCACAATTGTTTCTTTGCAGTGCGCTTCGACGGCTATAGACTTATCTTGCTCTGTATAGAGGGTCCGTGACCTACACCAATACCGCTCAACAACGTCAAGTACGGGATGGTATCACCATTATAGTAATATCAGTGTGAGTGGGGTTCGATAATCACTCGTACAAGGAGGTCTGGGTGGTGTCCAGGCCTCCGAGATCGATTTCGACTGTACCCACGTCATGGGTGGAGCTATCTATTGACCTGAAACTGCCGCAGATGGAACATCCCGTGGTCAATAACAGCAGGAGTGCTGACAGATCCACGGTTGGTCTACTTCAACCTAGTTGATGAAAATCTTACTAGAACCACCCACAACGAACGCCTTACGGAAACAAGGGGATCTCAGAGCCCAAGATATCACATCATTAGTAAGACCTGCTTTCAACAACTCTTTTCAACACTAGTCTCCTTGCCCGTTTCTCTTCTAGGCCCTGAATTGGACAACAGAGTTAAGTCTGGCAAAGAGCAGTGGGCACAGCCAGGCACTCAGTCAATCCAGAAGTGAGTTCCAGGGAGGATACGACCTTGTGTTTTCGCTGTTAACTGATCTTGTAACGTGTGTTTTAGTTGACCCTTTATGGGGAATAGCGAGTTAAGAATGAAGGGTAGGATTATGTAGGGTATGCAGGTGGGGGCTCTCTCCCCTCCTAGTAAATTGAACCACGCGATTTCCTGAAATGGAGGGGTTAGTTCTTTCAACTTACTTGATTAACAGGTTCTAATGGTACGGCTGTTTTTATATTCCCTTGAAATTCTGAACGAGGAGGCGCTTCTCATTTTCTTGAAATGAAAAATCCCTAATGTTTTTGTGGTACTATTCAGATGCATAGAAAATGCATTCTTCTCCTAAATGTAGCTCCTCCGATAATTCTCTCTTTTCAATAACCTGAGGAGACAGTTGAAGATCAGATAAGGAGTCATCGAGTTGAGAGCGGTGTATTTTGGAATGTGAAGGAGAACGAAGCCCCATTAAACATTTCATCAGGGTGAGTCGTCTTTAAAAATTAGAGGCCATTGTAGGTTTGCAATGGCAGCGGGAAACCCGCAACCTCCCGCGCTCACGATGACGTTGGCGCGAAAATGCCCTCTCAGAAAATGAGTTGGCTGGGCTCTTCTCAGTATACTGCATGCTAGACCTGATATAAAGAAGGCTGGAAATTGAAATTTTCCCAAGCCCCTACAGTAGGTCAAGGTCAATGTCATTGATGACGTCATAAAGCATCGCGGCTAGAAATTAAAATTTTTTCAAGCCCCCAAAGCAGGTCAAGGTCATTGATGACGTCACGCACTTCACAGAAACTCCCGGACGCGGACGTTTTTTGAGGATGTAATCCCCCCAAAAAAATGAATAGCGGGTTCCCCGCTAAAAAATTCACACGAGCCGCATACTGCACATTTTCCGGACAAAAGTCATTCACTTCCTAGAGTAGTCTAGGGGAACGCATAACGGTAATCTTCTCTTTACTACGTTGAATCACCCCCCCCCTCTTTCAGACGTGCCAATACTGTAGATATTCTATCCTCTATATTTAATCCAAACTTGTTTTCTGAATCTACTCAGCATCAGGACCTGGAGCTAACCCATTGCGCAATCTTCGTCTTGATAATTTCAGTCAAGATCAATCATTCCGTCTATGCGTAACTGTTCTAACTTCGTCGCACTTCGAAAATAAAATTATATACCCCCACCGATTGCATTGGAATTTCGTGGAAAAAAGAGTTTCCTTTAGAACACCACAAGCCCAAGAAATGGCTTCCGAAAAATGGTACGAAGAACTTATGCTTCCGTGTTACGTCAGTACCACCGAAGAAAGCGAAGATAAAATGTTCTATATTTCAAGAGCTTACAATCCAAATCAAGTATTTGTCTTCACTCGCGATCTCTTCACTAATGAATTATACATAGAGAATTTGACCATTAATGTGAATATTGTACACGATAATTATAATTTCAATCATGTTGAGATATAAACGAAGAGTGAAAAAGGGTCCCATAATTACCTTGTTTAATTATCGTCCAAGTATTTTTGTTAAAGAAAAAAGGAAGTTTTCAAAACATATTCGATAACATCAAGAGACGCGTGCCTTCGCAAACTTTGATGACCGATGGAGGTCTGAAGAAAATACGGACGTTTGGCCTTCAGAGACAGACGAAGAAATGTACGAGTGAATTCTTGACCTAGCTTCCGGTATCTAGCGTTTGTACTTGTCACTATCAGCATTTTGTAAGCGACATGTGTCATAAAGCTCACTTTTCTAATAAAAGAGATAATAGTGATAGACGTCACTCAATGACAATTGACCATTCGCTACGTATTCTATGTTTACTTTCCCTTTTACTATAATGTCGCAGTTACAAAATCTGTTCGAGCCTCCCGGGCAATTTGCGGTGGAAAAAATGTACGCGTTTTCTGAATATGTACAGAAAGTATTTAGTTTTTTCGCTATTCTCGTTTGTTACAATTTTTTCAAACAGCTATAGTATCATCAATCGTTTCAAGTTTACAAGGTCCAGGTCTAATCCTGACAATTATCTAACTACGGTAAGTAAAATTGTACATTTGTTGATTAACGATGGAGTCGATATGAGCTTTTATCAATCGTAAGAATTTTTCTAACTCGAAAATAGTCGGAGACGTAAAAATGTAAGGTACAAACACCTCATACAACCACATAACACGTTTCTTGTAAGTGCACTACTCTTTGGTGGATTGATGACAAACCTGCTATCATCTACCGTATCGGACATACATTCCCACCTGGCAACATTAGTTCAATATATTCATTATTTACATAGTAGATATGCTCATCCAACGGTTTGCATGGTAATTTGTAGGTCTTAGTCAAGAGTTCGATTTTTTTAGCAGCTTTATTTCATAAGCGGGCTCCTCACTGGATTAAATCGCCGAGGTCGAGATATCACCTTTTATACCCCTATTATACCCATAGGCAGTTTTACCCTTTGGTCTGTAGCTAGGCACCATACGTAAGGTGGTAGTCATTGCCGCAGCATTATTTACTATCAGGTGCGTATGCCTTTTCCTAGGATTCAATGAAATTTAGGAATATAAATAACGACACCAACGCTCCTCGTAACTAAGTGACAGCCGTTTGAATCTTTCCAGCCAGAAATTATCCAAAGTCACGGGTACGTGGCCGAGACCCATATTATTCAAACAGCAGATGGTTACCTATTGCAGTTTCATAGAATACCCTGCTCTAGAAATAGAAGGCCAGCATGGCGAAGATATCCTGTCATCTTTTGGCACGGCTTCCCTTCCTGCTCCACCGATTCAATAATTAGCGGACCAGAAAAGGGCTTAGCTTATCTATTGGCAGAACAAGGTTACGATGTATGGCTAGCCAACTCCAGAGGTAACATGTACTCACGAAGACACATCACTCTGAATCCCTCTGAAGAACAATTTTGGGATTTCAGGTACGTACATTCTTTCTTAACGTAGTGATAGCATCAGCTTCAGGAAGTTGGAATCCACTTGATGGTTTTAATTTCAGTTTTCATGAAATGGGCATTTACGATGTACCTGCTGCCGTCGATTATATATTAATTACTGCTCGCGCGGAGAAAATAATCTACATCGGTCATTCTTTAGGTACAACCATATTCTACGTTTTTGCAAGCTGTCGTCCGGAATACAATGGAAAGATTCTATTTCAGATCAGCGTAGCTCCAGTGAGTGCTATTCCTCGCACTCGTTCGATACTCAAATATATAGCTCCATTTGTTCCATTAATTACGGTACATAGATTATCTTTATTTCTATGACGAGAGTGGATTTCCAATTGGCACAGGCGATTATTTTGATACGTTTTCTAGTCGGCGAATGATATTTACTACAGGGGAGAGTTTTTGCAACACAGCGATGCGACAGTTTTCTTGGCGAATTACATATGTGGTTATGGAATACTCTCTCTGCCCATTTGTGAGAGGATATCGTTTTCTACATTGTATGGGAGAGATATAAAACAATTCAATAAGGTAGGACTTTGTCCATAACGCCCTTCTGGATGAGTGAATCCGACTTCGGTACAAGACTTTCACGTTTGTTTCAGACACTGATTGACAGTATGCGCCATCATAGCCCAGCTGGTACTTCTTCAAAAACTGCCAACCACGCAGCACAACTGATCATGAGAGGTGAGTTTTTAAACTTCGGTGGATTTCCAACGGGCAAAATATTCTTTGTGACCCGACACATTAAGGTAACTCAGACACAACGCGCCCTATAAGTGCAGATGGCAGGACACAGTTGAGTCTCAATATGACGGCCATAATCACCACGCCCTTTTTCGACATGTTTCATGTCTTCAATCTCACCGCCTACACCATTAGAAAATCGCGAGTACATCACCCCCCTCCTCCAAAATAATAGACTTCGAATATTTATTCGAGCAAAATTTTCTCTATAGGCTTCATTTCAACAACGAACCTGTTTTATTGGGAGGGGGGGGGGGGCTTTCCAAAAAAGAGCGTTTGCAGTGCAAACCTCGGAGGTCAAAGATTTTTCAAGTCCCCTTCTATCATATATAGCTTGAAGATCGAAAATTTTTTCAAGGTCCCTCTCTCATCATGTATACTAGAATAAAGCTGGTATAATACAGGGAGGGGTACCAAACGAAGGCATATTCAAATAAATTAAATTTTAAAAAATATTTAAGGGTATTTGATTATTATTATTATTTTTTTAAAAATTCAATTTATTCAATTTTGTTTTAAACTTACAACTTTATTTAATAATTAATTTTATCTGAAATAATAAAATTTAATTTTTTTATGCTAATTATTAAATTGAATTTTACTTAATTTTAATAATTTAAAACTAATAATATTCAATTTGTCTATTAATAATAATTAGATAGAACTTTTTTAATAATGAATTTTAATTTTACAAAAATTTAATGAAAATACAGTATTAAAATCAAAAAATAATATTATCAATACAATTCAATACATATAAATTATTTATAGATAAATTAAATATTATTATTCTTGAGTTATTTAAATTGAATAAAATTAATATAAATGAATAAATTTTTAATGAAAATATTTTTTTAAAAATAATTATAAAGAGAATTTTATTAATCAAACTTGAATAAATGAATATTTTTCGAGAAATATTCTGGCATATTCAAATAATTTAAATTTTAAAAAATATTTAAGCGTATCTGATCCTTTTTATTTATTTATTTATTTATTTATTTATTTATTCAATTTTTATAAACTTATAATTTTATTCGATAATTTCATCTGAAATAATAAAATTCAATTTTTTAATGTTAATCAATAGGTTAATTTTATTTAATTTATATAATTCAAAACTAATAATATTTAATCTATCTATTAATAATAGATATCGAACTTTTTTAATAATAAATTTTAATTTTACAAAAAATTGGTGAATATAGTAAAATTAAAATATATTATCAATAAAATTCAATACATATAAATTATTTATAAATAAATTAAATAATTATTTTTGAGTTATTTAAATTAAATAAAATTAATATAAGTAAATATAAATAAATTTTTAATAAAAATAATATTTTTTTCTAAATAATTATAAAAGGAATTTTATAAAATTAAATTTGAATAAATAAATATTTTTCGAGGAATATTCTGTTCTTAATAATTGATAATCCATTATTTTGTATTAAATGTAAATTTTAGATGTTTTTACTAAAAATATTTTCATGAATTCAAATCATATCAATTTTTCAAATTCAATTTTAGAATTAAAATCTATATTCAATATAAAAATAAGACTTAATGAGCGTTATTCTCATGCATATGTCTCCGTTCGGTATGTCTAGCTTATAATACCCCAAAATAGAATTATACTATACCGAGGAGAGCATCTCAAAATTAGCTTGAAATATTCTTCTTTCCGCGGGCATACTGACACTACAACAAAATACTTTGTATGTATCTGTTTATTCCGTTCGTTCACGACTACGTCATCAACTGATAACAGTAGCAATATATCGCAAAAATTTCATGCGATGGTTCTTAGCTCACTATCGACTCTCATAAGAATATACAGGGAACAATTCGATCATTTGTTAAAATACAGAAATAAGAAATAAATAAGAAATCAAACGTTGATAATGACGATGAGGAAGACTTCTACAACCTCATTATCAACGTTTGATTCCTTATTAAGAATGAATGAATGATAAGAATACTTTATTCCCCACACCACTGAGCGAGGCTCGTAACTATTTCTTATTTCCGCATTTTAACAAATGTGACGATTTTTGAGAAAACCGGGCTTAGGGTGAAAAAAAATCGACCTCCATATTTTGACGGATTTCGATTCTGCGTTAAGAATTCGATCCAGATCCGTCAAAATATGGAGGTCAATTTTTCTTCACCCTAAACCCGGTTTTCTCAGAAATCGTCACAAATGATCGAATTGTTCCCTGTGTATTCTTATGGGTGTCGATAGTGAACTAAGCACCATCGCATGAAACTATCGCAAAATTTTTGCGATATATTGCCACTGTTATCAGTGAATGACGTCACGTGAACGAACCGAATTGAGGAAGTGAAAGACGCGCAACATGATCTTCATTTATTTGGCTCCACCGAAACATTTTTCTAATGAAGCTCAACTATGACTAGTTGGAGTGAATGACCAATATGGTCACACCTTAAGAACCCGACTACTAGACACAGTATTTTTCAGATGTTTTATGTGTGTGATTCCAAAAAGCTATATAAGGTCACTGTATTATGGTCGCAAGGGAGGAATCATTTTGCATCTTACATACACTTCTATAGTTGGTTTATTCTAAGATTAAAAATTTGACGTCACCGTTTATTCAGTAGTGCTCTAGTGTTAGTGCGTCCATTCATGTTCAAAACGCACTAACACTAGAATACTACTGAATAATTGGTGACGTCAAATTTGTAATCTTCGAATGAACCAACTATACTCGCAGGAAGCCTCAGCGCACATATACCCGCAAGTTAAAAGTAACAAATCAAGAGTCCATCTTCTTTGCTGCCTTCACCCCATTCAGCGGGCTATGGACTATGGAGGAGGATGAAGATGAGGTGAATGACCTCCAGAGAAAGGTTCATTACAATAATTCTACAAGAGAGGAAACAGTTGTTTCAAGAATGTCACAAACATGTGGATCCAAGGTCACAAACCAAAATGTTTATGTCACAAAACAGTTACAAAAAGTACCTATAATCTTTTGATTCGACTGCAATACTTCTCATAAGTAACTCATAAATGTCTCAAGTCACACCTTTCCCCTCTGTTGCTTAGAAGTAACTACCTAGTTCGACGTTAAACTGTATTCTCAATTTCTAACATTCGGATTGGATAATCACCCGACACAATCTGGTCACTTTTTACGATCACATGGATAAGACGGCTTCGGTGACACGCTTTCCTTGTTGCCACTTCATTTTGCACGTCGGGTTACGTAAATTTATAATTCCATACTTATGATTTATAATACACCATAATGCGTTTTCGATGTTATAAATAGATGAATTTTGTGAGTACGATTACGGACCACTTGGAAACATGGAAGTGTACAAATCACCAAGACCGCCAGAATATAATATCAGTAATATTAATGTACCAATAAAATTCTACTACAGTAAGAATGATATATTGGCCGATACCCTGGTGAGTAAATGAGGAGAGAAGTGAATGGCTATCAAGCTTACTTCGAAGACGAAGACCTCAGGAATTTCCAGCCTCAACAACCTCTATAAACTCTCGATTAGAATTTTTAAGCAGGGTGTTCTTACAACGTTCTGTACAGAGAGTTACTTTCCAAAACTTTTTGAATACACCATTGTAATGGAATGATTTTTGCAACCGCATCCTGGTTCAAACCATAGAATAAGATTTTCGTCGTTTTACAATCCTCCTTTTCTTGGGATCCAATTGTCAGATCAAATTTAATCCATAATCTTCGCATTTTTAAAAAAATAGAGATGCTTCTCTTTTCCTACAATCTCATCAATTATCATCATTTGAAATGGCTGTCAATGAATTGGTCATAAGCCCGGAGAAGCGCAAATAATTTCAAACTGTCAACCCAAATTTCAATTAAATTTCCTAAATCTTCACGAACTGTCTTTCAAAAATTCGAACTTTGCAGCAAAGTGACTGACATCTAGCAGACCTTATTAATTTTCTGTACTGCTATTGATTGTTCTTATCAATGTTAGGATACATGTATCTGTAAAGTGGCGAAGCTTGCGTGCCCTTGTTCGCAGTCCCAGAGTATCAAAATTCATTCAAGCCAGAGGATAGAAAACCTTTTTCTAACTGGCCGCAGAAATTCCTGCGGATTTTCTCCCAGCCAAATTGATAGCCGTGTTCACCACTAAAACTTGAAATTAGAATATTTTTACCATATCTCATTCTCATAATTATTGTTTCCAACAATTCTCGTCTAGGATGCAGAAATCCTGTATCAACAAATACCTTATCCGATGGGTATGAGTTACATCAATTACAGTAAATGGAACCACGTTGACTTTTTGTTCGCCATTAATGTGAAGGAGTATTTTTACAATTCGTTGCTCCGGTTTTTGAACCACGTTACCGCACAATTGGGTTCCATACAGATGTTGGTAGGAAGAGAATTGGCCAAACGTAGCCGGAAATTAGTTTCACGCAGAAAAGCGGTTTCAGTTCCTCGTACCGTACGAGTATCGAAAACATATTTTACAAATAAGATTTCACAACCGATTAGAAATTAGAAACATAATAATTCTTTATACTGTCGTAATATGCGCTTGTTAGAAGGAGAAAATAAATTACTCGAAGACTTTCTTAACGTTTCTTGTGATGCTAAAGGAGAGATTAAGTAGGAAAAACAACTGACAGGCTCAGGGTTGCCTTCATCAACATAATTAATTGAGACAAACAGAGGATCTGTTTTATGGAAGTTATGAGTGTGCAGGGTTCACCTATTTAATACAGCTTGAACTTTGTTCCTCATAATTTTTCGAAAATTATTCAAGTCCCCCTCCTAATACAAAGAGGGTCTTCGCCTAGTTCGAGTTCAGTGTGAAAATACTCCAGTTCTTGATTGTAGAAATGCAACGCTTCTATGCCAATTGGCTTAGCCCCTTCAATGGACCATATATGCAACGTTTCGAACGCCATGAGAATCAATACGAGGCCCTTCCAAAACACCCCATAGAACAGATTCCCTGCCTCCCCTCATTTATCTACGTCAAAGGACCCGTGAATTTTTCTGTCTCACTTAGATAGTGCTCTTTTTTGAGTCCCAAGTCTGCCGGACGGCACCCCGCGCCTGTTTTTCCCTCGTTCACCCCCTCCCATTCCCATAAAACAGGTTCCCTATCATATGTGAGTCTCCTCCTTCCAAACAATTAAAGATACTGGAGCTGACAAACTATTTAAAAATTTTACTAGTCGAGGAATCATTAGAAAAGAAAATCATTTAATAGTAGAGTCTTCATAACACACCTCAGAAGAATCCAATGAATCCTCCAGGTGGTGACTTTTCTTCTTATTTTGGAATGATTGTTGATAAATGAGGTCGTTAGGGAGTAAAATAGTTCACGTATGAGACGTATGTTTACAAAACTAAAAGAACCTCCTCGGTGACCTTAAAGGAACATAATCATTTTTTTCAGAATTTTTCGAGTGATGAGTGATACGCCATGGGTGAGACGAGGGTTTAGCGTTTAGTTTTTTACCGAGCATTGCTACGGAATAACGCAAACATGAATGGTTTAGACAAAGTTACAATCGAGGTTTTTCGTGACAGCGCTCAGGAAAAAAGTAGACGGGAAACCTTCTTCATCCTGCCCAAGGAGCATTTTCTTTAAATCGGTTCAACACTTTCCTCGTTGGTAGGAGCCATAACTAATTGGAGATTGTGAGATACACTGTCACGACCTCTAATTCATTTTCTTTAAAATTTTTGAAAAGAATATGCTTATACATAGAGAGAGATGCTCTCCTCATGTGCATACAAGTTTCTTCCATATGAAGAAAGAATAGTAACTCACACACTATCTTTTCAATAATGTCAGTAACGGAAAAGATTCACAGACAAACACAAATTTACAACGATCAGAAAAATTAAATGAAACATGTTTTTGTCAGAGTGAAAATTAAAAAATAAATAAATAAACAGATACAAAATTGTTCAAAAATAAGTAATTCAAACCATTAAATAAATAAAATTTGGAACGAATTTTGCATATAAAAACTGAGATAAAAAACATCATCTGGCAAATGATTAGCTGCATACAGCTTCAAAACCAGCCTTTCTAGTGTCACTCATGGAATAAACTTTTTATTCCATTTTTTATATGCAAAATTCCTTCCAAATTTCATTCAATTAATGCTTTGATTTACTTATTTTTGAAAAAAATTTTATTAATCCATTTTTAAATTTTCATTTTGACGAAAAAAATTTTATTCAACTTTTCTGATCATTAAAAATGACTGCTGTACCCTCGGAAATAATTGTAGGACTTCGTAGAGACTTTTTTAAATATTTTTAGGAATTGATCTGGCACAAAATAATAGCGTATAGCTACTCATATCTACAAGACATATTTTTTCAACTGTTTTTTAAATTAAATCAGAACGAACGAATTCTTATTCATACGACATAGTGAAATTCCGTTCTTTCTGGTTTAATATTAGTAACTATGCGTCATGAAGTTAAAAATCAAATTGATATGGTTTAGATTTTCAATGATGATATATTCCGTACCTAGTTTGTTGAGGTATTCCATCGAGTCGCTCAACAACAACAAGTTTTACGTCTTCATCAGGTTTTTCAATTTTCTCGAGGACGAATAGGCCATACGGGTCTTTACCATCAGCGTGAATGTAGAAGGCAAGATCATCTCCTTTCTTACGATTAATGGCGCAACCTACGGTGTTTAAGGCCTCTTTGTATGTGCCAGTCCCGAGTATCTCGATAGGTAAATGAATCTTCGTGATAGGATCAGCGTTTGCAAAATTCACCAGGAACGATTTATTTTCACGGTCTCTTAATTCTCTAACTGCATGCACGAGACAGCATGTACGAACTAAAGCTGAGCGAACGGGTTCATAATATCTGCTCCAACGAACGAGTACATTGAATCTGAAACTGAACAAAGGGTTGCAGGATGGTGGTAAGTACATACGTGATAGTCCGAAAGTTTACAGGGAATCATAATTATGCCAACAAGGGAGGAAAAGGTGGAAGATTTTTTCATCATACTCCCTCAACAGTTCCTCTCTTTCGCAAATACCGCAGTTAATCACCGATATGTCTTTTTTGAGTTAGATCAAAACTTCATACAAGCTAGTATTTACAAAGGATTCCATAATACATTGAAAACTCTAATTTTGACCACATTAATTCCTCTCTGGCTGGAATGGAGAGGTTTTCGATTTTCGATTCGACAAACAAAATATCAAAAAAAAAAAAAAATCACGGAAGATCAAAAGTTTCAATGGAATTGAGCTGCAACATGAAGAAGTTTACATAAAGTAAAGCTGGCAAACATTTCTTATTTGAAAATATGGTTAAATCTGAATTTTCGTGACAACTGTATAAAGAAACGCAAACTTACTCGCTTTGTAGTTAAGCACCTCCATGAAATACGTTTCTAGAAGAGTTCCTCTAGGCATTTTTTCATCTACTTCCGGAAGTCGTTCACTCCTACCGACGAAAGATACAGCCTTACCACCGTCAACTTCTTGTAGAAGGTATATAGAGCTTTTTGAGAAGCCATAAGTCAACCAATAGATTCTGTGTCTATGAGTTTCACAAGGGAAGACTGGAATTTCCACTGATAATCCTTTGATTCGAGATTTCAGGGGTCGCAGTCCATAGACAGTGTGTCCATAGACAGTGTCTTCTACGTTTTTTTTATCTTCAATACTAGAAACTAGGTCAACATTTAAAGGCTCTGGAAATGGTATTCCAAGAGGTACTCGTTGATATATTTTTGTATTCCTCAACTTGGAGCATATTGCATCCAGCTCGTCTGAAGTCATCTTGTAAAATAGGTCCACACCACGAATATCCTTTTCTATTATAGAGATTGGAAAAAATTAAAAGATTATGAGAAATTGAAACGATGACAGAACCAAATTTTTATATACGTGTCGACCTAAATTTCTTCACTTCCTTCTAAATTAACAAGCATCTCAAACTCCGTAATAGTGGGTGATCAGAGTTGGGCTTCATTGGTCCTCATACCACTCCACGTTTACGTGGGTTGGGAGTTAGGAGTAACAGCAACTATTCATCGATAAATGTAGTATCTCAGAATTTTTCTTGATTTGGTCATGGATAATATTGAAAAAAAAAATCAAAGATTGAGGTGATGAGTGCCGTGATGTCTTCTAAACCTTTCTACCTCGTATCTTCATTCCTTTGCGACTATGCAGTTCGTAAAAAAAAATTTTACCTTCATAATGCTGACCAATCATTTTAAGGGATCGGAATTCAAAATATTGATTCTCGATGTCCGCGTCTTCGATGATAATCCATTGCGAATCGCTATCACAAAATACCTCACAAACGTTAAATGGAATGCGGGAAAACCAGAAAACGATTACTGGAAGAATAGAATATGAAAACATTTTGTATTCAGCTTTCATTTCTATCTCGGAAATAATATTTCTTCTTCTGAAAGGTACACCACAAGTTAAGAAATACTTACTGAAAAAATTTTCTCGAGTTTTACACTTCAAGAAGTAAAACAAACGAAATATAGGCTGAGTAAAGAAACTTTATGTTAAGCTCCGTATTTGCGACCGTAAGTTTTCTCAAAAAACTGAATAAATAGAACGGTATGACGTGGAAGCGTAGTATAAAAAAAACTTTATGGAAGTCTTCAAAAAGAACGAAGAGAATCTTGTTTCAAGGAAGGAGGATATGATTGTGCAAGAATTAATACTTGTTATCTGTATGAGTGACCAATGGGAGGAGGGAATGACTTGACTCCTAAGACTCACGAGTTCTAAGGAGCATAAGGGAATGACTTTACTATCTAACTGACTGAGTCAAGGAGGAGGAAAACTCTCACCTTGACAAGCCCGTCATTCGTGATGTATTATCGACATGCGAGCTGAACTACGGAATGTCAGCCAGATGTCTCCTGTCATTTAACCTCCTCGCAATCTATTATATTTCAAGAAAGAATCTGTCTTGAGGGGACATTTAGTGAAAAAAACCTCCTCCACCCCTCTGTCAAAACGTGGTTTGAAGAGAGGTAACCAGAGTTAAAGTTTTGTTCGCAAGTGTCTGATAATAACCCGATTTCAAATCTAGACTTATAAAGCATTTATTGTCACTCAAAAAATCCATTAGATCATCAATCTTGGGTTTAGGATAACTACCACGTATAGTTGAAGCGTCGATAATCAATACAAAGTTGTTTGCTTCCTTCTTTGCAAACTAATTACTTCAAGTTTCTTAAATTATTGAACCCTGAAGTAATTGCTCTAAAAATTCATTCACTCTGGTTTGCTCAATCGGCGCAATTTGGTAAGGTCTTGAGGTAAGAAGAGCCTCCTTTATTAGCTGAATATAAAATTCGACTTCTTTAACATTTCCAAGTTCCTCTATGGAACAGGCAAAACAATCTGTGTGCTGCTCAAACAATTGCAGCAATTCAACTCGATAATTTTTTGTTAAAAAAACCTAGCTCTATGTTGGTCAGCCTATCTGAACCTGAAGATAGTAAGTATAAGAGGTCCCTGAATAAGGCGCCTTTCGAATCTTTGAAGATATTATCACCTTTCAAAACAAACGTCTACCCAATCAATAAGGGCTCATTTTGCGCATGGTATTTCACCACCACTACTGATATAAAAAGCTCAACTTCATCTACCTTGAAATTGAACAGTAACGTTCCTAGAGTAGGCACTCTCCCTCTGCCATCAACACGGACTACAGTAATATCTTTCTGATTGTAGGAGAGCCCGAGACGGAATTAATCCGGTTCACAAGGTTACGGTCAGACATACTGAGAAAAAGCTTCACAACACTCAATAAGTAAACTGGAGGGCGATTTGTAAGAACCGCAGAAAAACACAAAAGTCGCGAGCGCGCTTTTGTTTGAACAACCATTTGATAAAAAGCTCTTAATCTTTGCTTGAAAATGGTTGTTTAACCGAAAGCGCGATCGCAGCTCTTGTGTTTTTCTGCGGTTCTTGTGAATTACCCTCCAGTTTACTCATTGAGCATTATGAAGACTTTTCTCAGAGCCTGAGACGTTCGAATCAATTTATCTTTATTGTAGCAGGTATACTTCCCAATTCAATGTAGCCAAAGCCAACAGTGGGTCGTCCATCAATATGCACATTATTCTGGAATGTGGTATTAGAGTCAGTGGCACAGAATTGTTTAATAGTTTTGATACTGTCGGGGGGGGGGGAGGTTCGCTTTTGTAGAACCCTTCCTGGCATAGTACTCCATCTCTCCACACTTGAAAAATTCCTGGGTTCTTCAACATCAGAGTTAAATGAGAGGAGGCAAGGAAACTGTTTTATGAGGTACTCACCGTTCCGTCACTTTTACCGTGACATATACAAGTTCACACAAGTCATCTTACGGAATGTACGTCGTGAGGACAGTAATTCCATGGGTATGTTAAGATGACGAATTATTTCTATTCATGTTCGAGGGCTTTTCGCTAACGTTTGAAATTCTTCTTAGGGGAGGAGCTTTTCGGATCCCTTATAGTAACGATGACCACTGTTAATTAAATGATCGGCAAAAGCTAATTCCCCCAAGTTTTGCTCCTCCCAATGCTTCGAATGCTCATCTACTCTCAGCTTCATCTAACGGCTAGTCTCACCAATATAAAAACACCTACAATCCCTACACTCTATCTTATAGACGCCTCTCCTCTCATCAACTGGTATGGGTTCCTTCAGCCTTACAAACAACCCTTTCACAGTGGTAGGGTTGTAATAAACTGGTCAAAAACCGAACGGGCGGAGAGCCCGACTCAATTGGAGGGAGAACTTCTCCAGGAAAGGGAGATTAATCCAGCGCATACGACGATCACAGATCGTGTCACGAGGGAGGGAGGTGGTGGAATCAAGAGTTTTCCGAAGAGTTTTCCTCCGAACCATCACGTCCACGTCGACATTAACCCTATTCACTCTGGCCAGGTGTTTTATAGTTGATAATTCTTTTTCCAAAGCAGATTGACTCAAAGGAATACGAGTCAATCTGTGAACCAAGCTATTAAAAACTGCTAACTTATGAGCAACAGGACAGAAAGACGCTCCGTGCACTAAGACCTCCGTCGTAGTATCTTTCCTACAAATTCCAAACCCATGGACACACGAACTTATAGAGATCGATAAGTCCAAAAAGTTAACGGAAGATCGCCCCACTTCCAAAGTAAATTTTATGGAAAGGTAGCAGGAATTAAGATACCTCAGAAACTCAACGAGGAGATCTGGAGGACCAGTCCAAGCGCACAGGACATCATCCACGTACCTGTGCCAATAGTGAATGTGACTCAGTAACACCTGGTTTAAGGAAAAGAGATCAAGTTCAAACTCGGACATGGAAATTTTAGAAATGAGGGAGCCTAGAGGAGATCCAATAGGGATCCCTACTTCATTGGGAAACTCAAAAAACTTCCCTTCAAATTTACAATAGTTAGGGCACCAACAGATGTTGGAGAGATTGAAGAATTCCTGGAGTTTATTATGAGGAATATTGGCTTTGACAAGTGGCTCCGCCCATACGCTGCATGGTAATGGCTTTGGGAATATTCGGGAACAAGCCAACCACATCGAAAGAACAGATGGTTGTTTCCGGGGGAAGTCTTATATCCTTCAGAACATCCGCCAAAGAGGCCGAATTCAAGACTGCGTGAGGAGATTCGAAATGGACGCACGACTTCAACCAACGGTCCAAAAACTTAGCAAGGAAGTAAGTAAGAGAAGAAACAAATGAAACTACAGGTCGCATTGGGGTATTAGTCTTATGCACTTTAGGCAACAGGGGGGTTGGGTTAGGAATAAGGAAGGCTTTTTTCATCGCTGGAGTTTTGATAATAGCCTCACACTTGTTGATGACACTCCTAACTTCTTCAACATGCTTAAGGAGACTGAAATCCTTACTCTCAGTAGCACCACATTGCTAAAGCACTTCACGGACCTTAGACACGTAAACAAATTTCTCCATCACGACAACTACATTCCCCTTGTCAGCCTTAGTGACTATTAAATCTTCCTCCTTGATCTTTCTCTGTAGACCTTGGATCACTTCTCCTACTTTATTACTCATGCGAGGGAGGGGGTTATTGCGGACAATTTCAGCACAAACTTTTTGGGTATTCACACCAGGACCAATTTGCACAACGAGATCCGCAACAACATTAGCCGAGGTTCCTCATTTAAGAGAGGAGGTAAACTAAACTTCAAACTTTTCTCAAGGAGGGCTGTTTCATCTCTATTAAACACTACCTGACTGTTATTTATGAGGGGAGGATGGAATTCCTGAATTACAACACCGTCACTATTCCCTTCTTTAGCCATATCATTCTGTTCATTCATTAAGGAAGTTAACTTCTTATTTTTCTTCTCCCTCAAGATCCTCTCAAACTTGTGACACTTTTCGTTTACTTCCCTCATAAACTGATCTAACTCGTCAGGAGGAAGCACACCGGTGAGTCTCGAGTGGAATAAAAGGTTTAATCTAGTCGTGATATTATATTTACCATATTTGTGTTATACTAGCTATGTAGATCACAAGATCAGAAGACAGGCTTTAAGAGATGTTTACTGGTTCATATCATACAACGTAATGACAATATCGTACCGTACGTACTGAGGTATCTTAGATATAATACAGATTGCTAAGCATATCAATATTCACGTTACATATATAATAGTAGGAGGAGGACTTGAAAAAATGTTGACCTCCAAGCTAAAGGGGATCGAGGGGAGCTTGGAAAATTTTCTACCTCTGAAGTTTGCCGACCGGGCCGGTCGGCGAACGTTTCTTCCGGAAAGACCCCCCGATAAAACAGGATCCATGTTAACATTTGACTTTGGTGGTGTCAGCTTGAGAAGTACTGCAGGTTTCATATCTTAACTTCCTTGAACTTTCGTTCAATTTTCCTTATACTCGTTTCCTTTTGATCCTAGCTCTTCCAATTCAGGCTCAATTTCGCGTTCATATCTTTACTTCCCTGAACTTTCGTTTCATTTTTCGTATAATCCTGCCCTTTTGATTCCCACTGTTCAACCTCAGGTTCAAGAACAAGTACGTTTTGGGGTGTTGTTTTTCGGTAATCAAAGAAATTCACCTCGATAAACTATTGCGTAGATCACTTCGTTTTCCTCAAATGGCGAACCTCAATCGTCCTCCATTTACGGAATTTACACGGCTCCAATTTATTTGATAATATCATAATCCCAGAAAAATTTGACACTTTTAGCATTTATTCTAATGACGAAATACGTAAACAGGTAATTTAACGCATGAACTACATATGCAAATAATTTTGAAAATTTTCCAGCAACTGATCATTATAATCGTCTCGCAGTAGCGACAATAATTATTATTTTCTGGCTACTAACTACGTATACAAATCCAATGTTGATTAGACGGCACGGTAGAAAGAAGGTCGCCAAATAGAAGCACGATATGGTTCGGAATTGGTTCGTTTTGCTTCCTTACATTCACGTTTCGCGAATGACGTTATATTATGTCTTTTTTGTTTAGGTAGTGACAATGAATTTTTGCTCTGATAAAGAGCTAAAAGTGAGATTTTCATGGCTGAATTAGAAATTTCTCGCTATGTACTTCACCGTTGCACTTGTGATCACTGGGATTCTCGTATTTGTATACCGCAAAATACGCGGTGGTGGAAAGGACGAGAGATTCTATAAATTGCTCGGAAAGTTCAACTCGTTACCCAGCTACTATCCCATAATTGGAAATGCTCACCTGCTCTACGGAACACTTGAAAGTAAGAGAGTTGAAAAGTTCTTCTAATTTCCTCCATCAGGTACTGTAGTATGAATCCATATTTTTGATTTTGTATTGGTCATATTAGATCTCCTCGGAAGATTTCTCGAGTTGAGCAGCAGTGCGCCGACGCCATTTGTTTTCTGGGCTGGTCATATCCCCGCGTTAGTTGTAACGAGTTTGGAAGATATTCAGGTACGTAAGAAGTTGCAAAAAAAACCAATCACAGTGATTACAAAATAACAAGGACGATACAAGAAGCTTTTCCGCACGTTCTTTCAACACCCAAGATTAAAAATCCTCCATCTATGAATCACCAAACGCTCCTTTCTTCTCCTTACCAGACCAGGAAGTCGATAACTAGATATTATTTTAGAATTCACTAACAGCAGCTTGAGATTAGGGTCCGAGACAACTGTTCTGAATTTCTAGAACGAAGATTGAACTGAGCGCCATTCAATTCAACTTATCGCAACTCACCCAACAAACTTTTACCCTTTCAAGTCATGTGGAATCTATTTTCAATCAACTCTTGGGGCTCCCTTTTTTGAAGTCGGAAGGTCTGATCCCCTTGAATTACTAGCAATATAAATCTGGCAAATTACGCTGACTCTTCACCAACTCTCCTCGTGAACATGACCACAGAAATTGATCTCTATCTTCTGGCTTGATTTCTGCATCACAGACTTCTTTTGGTTTTGGTTAGAAGAATCTTTATCGTCAACTCCCGACTCAGAATCAGTTTCAATACCAGTCGTCTCTTCTCATTCCTCCTTTTCTTCAAACCATTACTTTCCCGCCATTCGTGTTATGGCCGTCATTCCCACTTTGGTGCCCATCACTTCTCCTCTCTGAAATAATACTGATTCCCCCACTTTATATTTCTTCTCCACTTGTACTTCTAGGCCAACGTTTCTATCCGGAAGTTGCTGAAACACTCTTTGAAAAAGGATAATTCTGAAACAAAATTTTGTATATTTATAGGAGATCACGAGTAAATGTTCTCACAGAGAGACACTCGGATTTGTCGAGGATACATTCTTAGATGGAATTGTAACACAAAAATGTATTGTATAATATCCTTTCTTTTCATTTTCTTCATTAATGATATTTTTCACGGACTCTAATTGAAATTTGGCAGACGAAAAATGGCGTAAGACGAGAAGACTTTTAAATCCCGCCTTCGGCCCCTTCATGATGAAACATTATTTGAATGTTTTCAACGAACAGGCGGACATCACCACTAAAATTTTGCGGAAACGAGCCGATACTGGAGAGACGATCGACCTTTGGCCGTACCTAGTGAACGCGAGCATTGATATGACCACAGGTACGTACGCATTCAGGAATCAATGAAGACTGACAAAATACAATGAACATAACTTTTGGATTTCCTCCTGTGTAGAAAATATTACGGGGGTGAAGATGAACATTCAAGTAAACTACGGAAATGAATACTCAGAAGCAATAGTCAAGTAAGCACGAAGCAAACAAACATAACAACAGGCTATAATGTTATTCATAATAAGAATTTTTAGACTTTTAAAATTATTCCCGCCTAATGGTCTGATTTTCCACGGACTTCATGGAGTCATTTATGCACAGATCTATCGCAAAATGCTGAGCTTAAAGCAGGTCGCTTGCATCAAACTGTCTCTTAGCAATAGTTTTCCCGGTGTGAATGACCATAAGGAAACGATGAATTTCATCAAAACACATCCTTGGGCACTGGGAGTTCAGAATTAGATATCACTCGAAACTCCCAAAGCTGAGTATAGAAATATCCCGGTTCAACACTACACAACAAAGACGTTTCATTTAAAACTTAGGGCCCAGCTACATACGCGGCGACGAGTGATTTCCCAAGCAACTAAACCAAAATCCATTGGTTTAGTTGCTCAGTTGCTGGAACCGTCACTATTTGATTGGTGGTTGCCGATTGCCGCTTATGTATCTGACCTCCAAGTTTACATTTCTCAGAAAGACAGCTCGCAGCATACAACTCTGCATTCAACAAAATTATCGCCGTTCATTTACAAAGATAACATCACATGGACTCAGGACATAATTATGAATTCATGATTGAGAGAAGTGCAGAGTAATTCTTACTGATTTTTCATTAACTTTTCCTTGTAACTCCAATTTACGGTAAAGTAAATGTATCTCTCTCTTTTGAAAAAGTATGTGTGTACCGTAACATAAACAAACAAATTCATTTTATAAGAGGTAAAAGATTCTAGTAGAGCAAAGCTCAGACGGAAATATGAAGAGCCACATTTTAAATCTAGACTTTGAGCACTCACTCTTCTCCAAGTTTGCTATAAGAGAATTTTACTATACTAATGTCATCAAGAAAATACCATAAGAGAAATTTATCATTTTAGAATCTTCGACTTCACGATAAGACGAGTGCTTAACCCGTTCTTGCATCCGAAAATCATCTTCGACCTGTACATGGCTATCACAGGTCAGCAGAAAATAGTCAGGGTGGTGCATGACTTTGCTCGTGATGTAAGTCATCTACTACATATACAAATAAAAAAAACTCTTCAACCCGGAGGTATTATTGATACTTCATATTTTTAAAAATAGGCAGTCGTTCAAGCAAAACGCAAATACAAATTACAGCAACTGGAATTCAAGAACGCCAAACTTGGTGACGAAATAACACGTAAGAATTTTTCACCATGTCAATTTTCTTTACAACGCGGTGGTTTATGAAAATCTCTTTTTTTCTTACAGATAAGGAACCAAAGACAACGATTGAAATTCTTCTAGCTAGTCATGAAACTGATCCAGACATCAGCGAAAAACAAATGCAGGCAGAATTCATTCATATTATAGCTGCTGTAAGTATGATAAAAAATTGAGGGATCGGATTGTTTAAGCATGAATCACCTGAACAATTTTAATGGAGGTGGAGAGCAAATGCTAGATAGGAATGTCTTCATCAATTTTGGAAGATCCGAGGCTAAATCAAATCAGAAGGAACTGTCCACGGCTTCATCATAGTACATTCTACTGTTTGCTCTTGATAGCGCAAATAAGAGAGGACGATAATTTTTCTCTCCAATATCAACAATCCTATTGAATACTATTTACCAAGGAATCCCTAAACTTCTCCATATTGGACAATGGCACATTTGAGGGAAATTGAGAAATTATTGTCCACTATTTATCAGAGAGGGGGAGGGATGGTGGTCAAAGTGCTCTCAGATCTTCAGCGTTGTTCAGGGTTGATAAAACGCATGAACAGCCTTCAATGAACACAAACCGGCAAAAGTGTTTTTAGAAGTACTTTTTACGCTGAACACAATACCGTCGGTCGTTTTCCAGGATCTTCTCGGAATTTTGTTCCAAAGTTTGAAAAAGGCTTGTACCAGACCAAGGACGCCGGCGAGAGAGCGGTGCGAGTGAGCCACCCAACATAAACTAGACACGTAGTAAAGCAAGGAATAGAGCGAACGAGCGGAGCAAGTGAGCTACCCAAAAGCTGTTGGCTTGAAATACCCTAACTGGAACTATACACCAAACGCTGGTAAAACTGGCCCTTAGACCTAACACGCGAGCGTGAGCCGCTCAGCCAATTACAAAGCATGCCAGGTTAACAATGAAAACGAACGAGTGAAAATCTCACAAAAGGACAGCAGACATGAAACATGATCTTTTTTTATTTGGCTCCATCAGAAGATTTCTTTTTTTTCCTCATAAAACTATAGATTAGATTAGAAACGTCGATCAGGAGAAAAGTACCTATACTACTTGTAGGATAAATACCTTTCTCCTGAACGCTATTTTCCAAAAAAATCTGTCAAGGAATGTATTTTAATGTTACCAGATGGTGGACGTGACCAGGAAATACCATAAAAACGTGGTGCCACATCCATTCCGATCTTAATTCATTGAACTGACGCACATTTTCAATTTTCACTTCCGATTTTCAAAAGCCAAAACGGCGCTATTCGACATTCTAGTTTCTTTTCCTTTCTTTCAAATATTTCATCAGAACCCCCAATTTCGTAATTTTGAAAAGAAAAAGAAAGATATTCAAACTATCGACGATAACATCGCCGTCGTTTTTTATTTTTACAAAACTATTGTTTTTCCTGACAGTTTTTGGAAAAAAACTGTCAAGTTCCAAACACTATTGACTGGGCGCACAATTATTTCTCCGTAGGTAACTCACATAAATGAAGGCGCGCCACCGTTTAAATCAGCGTGACCCTCACAAATATTTCCCCTTCCAAACATCTGGATTTGATTATGAAATAGCTGTCAGAAAAATGAATAGACGCTGTAACCATGAGAGCTAATTGAATGGAAATATTTATGTTTCAAAGGAAAGTACGAGCAACATATCTGTACACTTTTTTCTATATTTAGGGGTTTGTAATAATACAATACAGTATTCCAAAAGGGTCAGTCTCAAGCAATTTTCAAACATTGTGAAACCTGGAGGAGACAGCGAAAAACGGCAAACGGCGTCGTGTTCAGCGTGAAAAATACTTCTTAACACACTTTTACCAATTCATGTTCATTCCAAAAATTGAAATTTGTTCATCGTCATTAAAAAGTGGTGATTAGTTTTGAGATTGGAATTTCAAACAAGATTTTTGCTTTTGAAATTTAGGGAAGTGAGTCGACGGCGATTATGCTCGGTTTTCTTATGGTGATGTTCGGTATCTACCAAGATATACAGGTCAGTCTCGATATTCATTTTATAAATGGAAGAAATGAGAGGGAACAGGAATTATTTCTTTGCTCTCTATAGGAGAAGGCGTATCAAGAGGTGATGTCCACAATGAGTGACAGAGAGACAGTCACGTTGGATGACCTAAATCAATTGACCTACGTTGAACAATGTATTAAAGAAACTATTCGAGTTTTCACAGTACTTCCAGCGACCATCAGATGTACCAATGAAGATTTGACCATAAGCGGTAGAGTACCAAGTTCATATATGTAATTTATTCAATTTAAACAAATAATTCTGGTGGGAGCAATGAGACTGTAGAGGAAAATTTCTGTTGGGCCAGGTCTTCAAAGCCCTATCAATTGAGTGGAAAGAATTTTATTGTAACAATCTTATTTTTTGTTCGAATACCACCCTCGTCGATAAGTTCCAATTGCTAGGACTTGAACAACCAGAAATTTTTCTGATCGTGATTCATACCAACCAGCAACTCAATTTTCATCCGGTTCCCAACAAAGAGAAAGACCTGTACCTATATCAACAAAATAATTTCATCGACGATATTAATTAAAGAATACTTGAAAAATTGATCTCAAGAGTTCAAAGCTTCACTTTGATTTTGTCGCTTTGCTCGTTTCTAAACCTCACCCAATCGACTTCTTTTACGGAACTTGAAAATTCCTCATCAACATTTCTATTTTTTTTCTAATGTAAAGTCGTAATTTTCTGGTGTTCTTATATTACCCAGGTAATAAAGTTATACCAGCAAACTGTATAATCGTGCTTGTATTACGATCAGTACACGAGAACTGCGAATTCTTTCCCAACGCGCGACAATGGAATCCGGAGAACTTTTCACCCGAGGCTATTGAACGAAGACCTAAAAACAGCTTCGTCGGATTCAGTTTAGGCGCTCGAGCATGTCTAGGTATCCTTATTTTTTCTCCAACTGCACTCTCAAACCTGGCACTGACGTTTGTCCTCTTTCAGGTGCCAAATACGCCATGACGTCGATGAAAACTCAAGTCATTTATTTGCTGCGCAATTTTCATATACGCACCAAACGTAAATACGAAGAAGTATTCACCATAATGGATGTTATGCAAAGGAGTAAGGACGGATATCCAGTAATATTAAATACTCGTAAACGATGAAAAAAATTACAAATTATTATTTCAAACCGTGTATCAATCATTCATTTCCTGAAAGCTGTCATTAAGCAGTCCAGATTTCGGCTTGAGGTGAAAAGGGACTCTACTGAGGGGCGAATCACCGCACACGTGCTTACATTCGCACGCGCGTGCATCTTAAAATTCGATTTCAGTTTGAATTTTAATACAGTAATAATATTTGAGAACATAGAATAAACTTATGGTCGAAAAAAATGTTTGTGATGGAGGGATTTGGGCCACCAAAGAGCCGCATCTCGTAATCTCTTATGGAAAATTCTCTTTGTAAACAAATTGTCCCGGAATCGAAAATCGAAAAACTTCCACAAAACTTCCACAAAAAGTTCTCTGATCAAGCTAAAAACTTTGAAAATCTCATCTTGGAGCTTAAGAGCTTTTTGTCTCTAATTAATGCGAACTTTATCACAGGAGTTTTTTAATAATCATTTATGACACAAAGTTGTAGATGAAAAATTAATTTTAAGGACTAATTTTATGAAATGATTAATTTTCAATACCTATGAAAGTTAAGCAATTTGAATACTTATTATATCCGAGACTCAACTTGATAAGAAATTAATAAAAGACAATCTCATCAAAATTCATCCTTGGATTTTCTCTATTTTGTTCAATTCGTCACGCAATTTTCTCTTCTTCTCGATATAAAGCGATGACGCATTGTCAGGTAGATTCAACTCTATTTTTTTGAAAACTACAGATACCGCAGTAAACAATCAGACCATCAATTAAGGTTGTTGCAAAAAATTTTTATAAAATAATTTTTTCGATGCTTACTTTCTCTCGCTTTAGAATATCTCTTAGCCTCCAACAACAATTCACAAAATTCGAATAGTGTATCATAATTCAAACTTTGCTCCAGCGATTTTTCATAATTAAAAATGGCTTCGGTAAATTTCTCCAATTTCCAATAACAATAACCAAGCTTCTTGTAAATCTCATTTACTTGATCCGATAGCCATTTCTGAAATTCAAACGAGAGGAGTTTTATGAAAAAAAGTAATGATACTCTTCGAAGAACCAACTCATGACAAAATACTGCAGAATAAAAACTAAACTTCGAAGCGCTATCGACTAAAAAGTCATCCTCAGCGAAAGACAAGAGACTTTTTAGTCGATAGCGCTTCGAAGTTTAGTTTTTATTCTGCGGTTTTTTGTAATTAGTTAGGTACTCCTTTTAAGAGTATCATCATTACTTTTTTTCATAATGAATAGCCGTAACCTAGAATCTAGGATCAATTCCACAGAAGTTTTGTTGTAGGTATCCAGAGAATATATGAGATGCTACACGTGAACATCTATTTAGGTACTTCATTAGGTATTCTAATTCATATCGCCATAATAATATTACTACACTCGAATTACGTAGCTGTACCGATACAAGATAGATATTACAGCTTTCGTAGCTTTTTTTCTTTCGGATAAAAAAATTAAAAATGTATTTCCGGAATAAGAGTTCTTAATGTTTCGAGTCGAGTTCGTTGGAGAATAATCTAAAATTCAGTCGACCATGAGTAAGTATGAGAAGGACGTTAAGAGCATCACGGCTTATTTTCCTTTTTGGTTTTAATGAAAAATTAAGCAAGACACTCTCGAAAACATTCTCACTAGGAATATACAGAAATTGTCGCAGAATTTTCGTATCTTTCTGATGTCTGCTTTATGTCAACAATTTCCGTCAATTTCATGTACCTATGACTTATATTTTCATGAGCCATTTTCGTCTAATAATATTGTACGTTCATAAATAATTAGGGAAAATTGACCCTTTCTTTTCAAGAAGGGGAAAGCTCAAGAAAACGCGGTTTGAGAAAAATAAGACGATTTAATTTTCCTCGGCGTACACGAGCGGTGAGATGAAGAAGATATCTACATCAGAGTCAAAGTTCACGTGGGTATTGGATGTCTTGGCGCAGCCAAAAAGATGAAGATCATGTTTCATGTCTTTTCAAAATTTTGCCCAATCAGATATGTTGGGGATAATGCGAGACAAAAATATTTGAGAGCTCTAGGCTAAGGCTTTAGAGCGGCACACTCGCTTGATCTAGTATAAGTCTACTTTGGAATATTTCAGGCTAATGAGCCATCTTGGTCTAGTGTAAATCTACTTTCGTATATTTCAGGCTGATGACATTACTGGGCCTCACTCGCTCCGCTCGTTCGTCCCGCTTCTTGGCTAGTGTAAGTCTACTTGGTATATTTCATGTTGTAAGCGGACCAGGATTGAAACTTATGACGTCACCGACCTATGACGTCACCGACCTATGACGTCACCGACTTATGACGTAACCGAACTTATGAAGTCACCGAACCTATGACGTCACAAGCTAATAAGCGTCATAATGGCTCTCAGCGTTTTCTTAGCCTAGTATAAATCTAGGCCTACGCTTTTTCATTATATTAGGATAATCTAGAAAATACAGAGGGGGGGGGGAGGCTCGGACTCGCGAGCTCGCAGATTTGAAAATCATTGCCATAGTTAAAATTCCCATAAGGATGAGACCAGAGCAAAGACATGAAACATGTCAAAAAACGTTTGAAAGTTGCGGAGTGCACACGTAGTGGTCTGGGGATATAACTTTTTCAGGGTAAAAATACATCATACTTCAACTCACGCCACTAAGATCACCATCACTGGTACACCCACCCCATTAGACCGCTTCTACGCAGAGTCCATACTCCCCCCCAGATAGATTTGCCCTTTCTTGAAAAGCCTATTTGAGGAAATACAGATATGTCCTTAGAACTCGCCCTTCTTGAAAATCCACTGATAAGGAGTAGCGAAGGGGACTTCACACTATACTCACTTGTAACGATGGGAGACCCCAAAAATCGTCCTTAAGAAAAATTCATCTTTCGATCTGTAGATATTCGTACATACGTACATTGTAACTTCACTCGCCGGAAATTCACTCATATTCCTATTCACAATAATCTACCACACTTCCGCTTCTTTCTCTCTCTCTTTGTCGCATGTGTTTACTTCATTCGACTCTTTTTCCCATCGCCGATGTACGAATATTAAAATCTAAATTGAACTGTTCGAATGCGCACGCAGTGTCCCCATGACCATATTTGGTCATAACACAATTAATTACCAATTTGCATCGATACTCTGTAATAACTAATCAGTCCACTTTTTACACGAATAAAGCACATCGTTAACCACGTGAAGACCATTTCTGTCCGAATCGAAAGTGCGACTCTGAATTCGAACCCGATCTATCTCTTCGTGTCTTCACATCACTATATTAATCCAACATTCAATATGGAAATCCAACAATCCTTCCTTTAAACATTAAACACAAATGATCAGGTACTCCTTCCCTCCCTTCCTCGGAAAATACTACCGCTCCTCCAATCTCCATATCTCTAATTTGTGATATTTCAAGAAGCGACAATAATCGAACCCATTGCGAAGTTTTCGATAAAATGAAATGCGAACTTCAAGAGTGGACCTCCTGCTTCTATGACGGTTCTAAAACATTAGAAAGAACTGATGACGCTTACTTCATCGACGACCAATCACAAAACTTGAACCTACCATCAACGGCCAACCTCGTGACTGCAGAACAAATGGCAATACACCAATACTTTTTAGACCTATTCAACGAAAATACAAGGAAGTTTTTCATCTGCACGGACTCAAAACTAGCTCTATAAGTAAAATCCAAAAATCTTTGTTTGCCAATAGATTTCAGAATATTCTATCCCAAATCCTGAAATTGAGTGAATTTTGTTCAAGAAAATCTTCTGGCGAAGCCCAATAGAAGAAAATCGTGTTTCATGTCCGCTGTCCTTTCCTGAGGTTTTCACTCGTTTGTATTCATTGTTAACCTGGTTTGCTTTATAATTGGTTGAGCGGCTCACGTGTTAGATCTGAGGGCCAGTTTTACCAGCTCGTTTGAAAAGAACGTGGAAGACTAGACACTACCTATTGACGCAGACTACTAAAGATAGCAGCAATTAGAACGCTGCTGGGACATCCTAAAAATTATCCACCTACTTGAAAAAAAGGGCTAAATTACTGTAAATCATTATTATAAAATACTCATATAAAAGTAGGTCTATTCATTATCTTGTCATTACTTTTCTTATTTTCAATAAGGTCCATGAGTAACAGAGAATGGCGTCTTCAAATCTTGACTGATCCATGCATTGATCTCCTAAATGCATCAGGAAAAGATAACGCAGACGAGGTACTTCTAGAACAAGATACAAACCGAATTGAAATCATTAACGGGTATCTCAAGGTAAGTTTTCATTTTATGAAAATTGGTTCAACTCGCTTGTAGTAACCGTGGGACTCAAAAAAAGTTACGAATGAGTTACATCTCTTCACTATCTTGAAAACAATTGAAAATGTTTGTTTTCAACATGGGTCGTGAATCATCAATTGCCACTTTTTTCTGCCAATGGCCTCCTTTTATTCATAGTTATATTTATTCGTTCATTCATTCATTCGTATATAGATCATTCCTTTTTTGTATGAACTACAGCCAAAATTTAAAAATCATTCCATATAAGTACTAAACGGCTAGAATTAGACAAGAGTTCCTCTTCAAACAAGATACTGTGATTCGTATTCGCTATCGAAAAAAATATTCTTTCAAACATCATGAGACCATAATTTCTACCTTGATTCTATTTGTCCAACATTTTCATGATACACAGGCTCATAGTGCATAAGCGTTTTTTATGCCAAGTGACGTCGGTTTTGAAGTTGATTTTCTAACAATTTTTCAATGAACAATAATATTCTTGCTGTTCGGCTATGTTGGTGTCTTATGAGGTGGAGAACGATGGGCCTCACACCAGTTTTTCATAAATTTGCGGCCGAAGTTATGGACGAGTTTGGGTACCAACTACAGTGAATATTTTTACCTGCTTCAGCTTCGTCATATTTTTTAGATCTGAGCAGAACGTCAACTAGAAGTATTCGATAATCTTCGTCATTTGGGTCCAGTTTTAGGCATTCTTTGAAATCAGAAGCTGCCATCTCTAAATTATTTAGTCTCGCGTTTAATTTACCTCGTGTCCCGTAGTATGATGTCTCAAACGGATTCCTTCTCTGTGCGAGATAGGTACAATATATTCAGAGTAGAATGAAACCTTCGAATGAGGCACAGATAAATCAATACTCTCAACTTCTTACAACGGCTTCATTCCATACGAGCAGAGCCAGTTCACCATCATAGTGTTTTTCCTTGTTTCCTAGCCTGATAAGTTCGGATTCTGGTATAAAACGTAATTCTGAAATCAGATGGATGATGATAAGTCTTCCAAACCAACAATAATATCGAATTAATTTCACATAATACGATTTGCTCTTCATCGTAGGACTCAAGAATCGAGGATTATTCTCATACATTTCTGAGAACATTAGACGCTTTAGAACGAAATGGTAAAGAGTAAAAGGCGGGGGAGGAAAACGCAAACGTTTAAAATATTTTTAACGTTTCCTCATCAACTTAACGAAAGAAGAAAACTTAGTTATGAATTCATGGGCAGAGTTTAAAGAGTGCGGGGAATACGTTGGTTATATGGGATTTATGACTTTTACCGACTTTTCATTTTTGAAAAGTGAGGTATTACACCCGACACAAAGTCAACAGGGGGAGCGGTTTTTGAACTTTCTCGACGTTATGAAGGTTTTGGATCATTATTAGCCTAATTTTAAAATTTCATGTTTCCTTATATATATATATATATATATAAGATGTGGATCAACGCGAGAAAACCCACCTGGCTGCCTCGCGCAACAATCAAGAAAACGCGTATGTTGCGCGAGGCGGCCAGGTGGGTTTTCTCGCGTTGATCTACCGATTTTCTTGTTCGCGGGTCTCCTCCAAAACTACCGGTCGGATTTTCTTAATTTTTGGGGAAGTTGTTGGATATAACCCGAAGTTCTGCAAACGCGTATTTTTTTTTAGATTGAATGAGTAGTTGAGTAATTCTCAATTTTCTTCTAATTTCTTACTGTTATTTCTCGGAAGATATTCATCTTATCATCTTCATAATTATTGCATTACGTCAAAGTGTATCCAAAGTCATTGTTTTGTAATTATTATATTTAATGGATGAGTAATTGTTGAGTAATTCTCGAAATATGAGTACTTATAAGAGTCCTCAATTAGAGTTATTTCGTCCGCAAAGCTAATGCATCACTATTGGCTGTGAGAAGTTTCCATTACAAACTGTATGATCGACAAAGTCAACTTTTATTAGATACGTGTTGCGCGTAAGCCATGGTATTGAATAGATAGCCGCGTATATTCTATAATTCTCGCCTGACTCATATTCCCGTTTATTATTATTTTTGTTCCGCTGAATTATTTGAGAGAGATTCATATGAATGAAATTTCAAAACTTCAAGAAAAGTCGGTTATGCTTACGCCACTGCGTGAGCTTTTTTTTGATGCTTTCTCCTCGTAAAAATGGCGAAAAGATTGAAATTCGTTCGAGCCCAGATATCATTTCAAGGACAAGACGCAACGGGCATCTGTCTAATGTTGAAAGGAATATAATCTCCGGTCGCAAATATTATTTCCGATTTCATCGACTTTACATCATTCCAAAACTTGTTTACCTTCTTCAATTTCTTTTTTCTTCTTCAAACTGGAAAGTATATCGATAAAGAAGTAACGGAGTGAAAGATTGTCCGGATCTATGGCTAATCCTTCCGTACAATCTGCGATTGCCTCATCAACCATTTCCAATTCAATATGACACAGTCCACGAAAATGAAAAAGCTTAGAATTATGGGGATCTTTCTCCTAAACCACTCAGAACAGAATTAGTCGCGTCAGAGAATTCACTAAATTTAGTATATAGTTTTATATTCTCGATACAGTTATACTCACAATTGCTTTGCCTAAACAACGAAGAGCTTCCTTCAAATTGTTCGGTGATACGAAAAGCAATTTGGCACAAAGTTCTCCAATTTCTTTACCATCATTCGAGACTATCGTTGCTTCAAATAGACACGTGAATGAATGAGCACATAATCGGTACTTTTACACATAATAAAAATGCAAATCGTTTGAATAAAGTTGTAAGTTGTTGAAGACATTTGAGCATGGAAGGGAAGGGGGTAATAATACACACACATATCACTCTAATTTAGAATGGCGTGCTACGGAGAAGTTACGGATGTGACACCATCAAATACATTTTACTTAGAGACTTTCATCAGACGACTAGTGTTTGTACCTGCGGTGGGCTGCTAACTGATGACCTTTCCATAAAAGTTTCTTTACTCTACATAAGCACCCTGAACTTAACTTCTGCTCATCTCCAAACCACAGTGACGCGACAAACATCCAGATATTTTATTCAGTAGAACTCCTCATAGTTTATTCGCCTCATGTTCAACCACAAATCTTCTTGTTTGTCGTATTTACAGCCAAGAATACCAATATCAAATTCGCATTAGATTCAACCAACCTGAGACCGCCGCAGAAGTTTTGTTTCATGGGCGGTTTCTCTATGTCATTGAATCTACGAGTATAAGTTAATCTCTAGAATTCACAGGTTTCTTGTCAAGTTTGGTGACGTCATCAGCGACCTTGACCTACTTTAGGGTCTTGAAAAAATTTCGACTTTGATACTTCAGTATACTAGCCCTATGCTAAGCTATAGTTTCGACCTTGAACACGCCACCAGTGACCTTGACCTACTCTAAAGACTTTTTTCGCCGGAGACCCCCTCCTATGAATATTTTTATAAATTTAATAAATTCACAATTGTGGACAGTTATGAACGGCGTCCATCGTCTGATGACCGTCTGTGGATGCTCCATCTCAGAAAATTACGCATATAGGATTTAATTAAGATAATTTTGGATCAGTCTATAAAATGATCTCGTCGATGTACACCTTTTTTCGAGTAAAAAAACTGTCTATATTTCCAAAAACGGATCTTACCGTCCACGGCCTCTTTGTGTCTCCCTAATTCGTACAATGCGAATCCCAAAGAAACGTGGTATTTTTTCTCATTCGGATTCATATTCACCAAAATCTCAAGGTCAGCTATCGCCTCATCCCAACGTTTCATTCGCGAGAAACATTCCGCTCGAAATTTAAGGGGGGATTCTGCGGTAGGATTCGCTTTCTGAAATAAACACCATTTCAAAATCCGATGACTAGCAGTGTGAAACGCATTACCATACGAGCGAAATCAAGTGCCTAGGTATACAAGTCGAAGACTTCTAATATTTAGGTTGGTAAACTTACTACGGCCACATCGAAACACCACATAGCGTCCAAGAAATCTTTTGTGCTGCACAATTGTTTCCCTAATAGCGCAAGGTCGTCAAAATTGAAGGAACTCATTTCTTGAACAAATAATTTTTGATTAATAAACGAGAACGTGTACCAAAAGGACATAATTATAGCTACTTAAAGTACCTACGTTTTCGCTCAATTAATTAATTATTAAATTCCTACTGATTCTAAGAGCAAGGTACAAAATTTTGGCTACGCATTGCAGGCCTAAAACTGAATTATTTTCAGACAAAATTTTGATGATAAGGAAAATCTGAGAACCAATCATGAAGAATAAACAATGGAATGGAACAAAAATTGTATTTAATTCCAAGTACAGCACATTTGAACTCATGGTGAAGTTAGACTGCGTATGTTCAAAGTTGACATTTTTCATTTCTCTCCTTGCACAGTACTGGCCTCGCTTTGAACATATCCTCAAAATTGACAAGCAGAAGAAATCCCTCTTCCTATGACCAAAATCTTCTCACCTGTCTTCTTCAATTTAGAAATTGCTATTTTGAAATCAGATAAAGCGTCCCGGAACTTTTCAGCGTCGATAAAGCAACTACCTCGTTTTCCGTAAAAGAAAGCTTCGGACGGATATTCATCCTAAATCATTTTCAATAAAAATAGAAGAATATTCATGAAAACAGCAGAAGAAAATAGAAGAAAAATTTATTGTCGTTTTCATTTGGCATCTCTCTCTAAGAAAAGAAGTGCAGCAGCGAAGCCGAGAGAGTCTGGACACCCTCCTTCTTATGAAATACTATATTATATAATCGGGATCGCAGTCGAGAACAAAATGTTTTATAAAATTTTTTTCAAATCTTTCCTTCAAAAATTTTCTGGCTAGGCCACTGGGAGTATTTCAATAATGTTGGTGATTAAGATACTATAAGAAAGTTGAAATAAGAATTTATAAATTGAGGCATTCGTCAACACTGCAAAATTATTAAATATTTCTACCTATATTTGTAAAAATACTGCCGTGAGAGTACTCACTATTGCTTCAGTATAGCAAGAAGTGGCGTCTTCGAAATTGTCTTCATCAACGAGTTGACTACATTCTTCAAGAAAGTCATTCATTTTCTTTTCATCGGTCAAACCTGTGCGACGGGTAGGTACAAATAAATAAATTTTCTGGCGTAGCCAAATGAATAAAGATCATGTTTCATATCTTTCTCAGTAGCTAGTGGCTTTTAGGAGCTCACTCTTCGGTCTACTTTAGAATTGGACCTAGTACTGTGTATACTGTACATTAAACTTTGTTAGTACAGGCCTCGGTCGGGGGGCTCAATCTAGTACTGTATAAGTCTGGTATAGGTATGTACAGGCCTATATAATGAAGGTTTCAGCCTAGTATGGGTCCAGTAGATAAGGTCATTTAGAGGACGGATGCACGTACGCAAATTCCGGAATCAGAGTGGGGGTCGGAGCGAGGGCATAAAACATGTCAAAAATTAATCGAGAGAACAAAAAATCAATTTAGCCTTCGTTAGTTCGCTCTTCGATGGAATTTTTTTGGCAAAGGCTGAAGTATTCTCAAGTCATATGCTATTCAACTTACAAAATACCATCACTCAATCTATCTCGCAAACTCAGCCATCACACATTTTAAATTGGTACAATATTTGATTACATGAATTTTCATCTTTTATCGGTACATTGAATGCTATACTCTCAACAAATTGTTCTGATTTTGAGAAATTAATCTTAATGGTAGTAATCGGAAGAGGTATCGGCTGACTCGAATTCTTACAATTCATCACACCGATTAAAACTAATCCATTTAAGGATTCGATTAAAAAAAAGTAACCCAAATTATGTTGTGCTGGAGTTCTTCAGGTCGTTTCCAATTCGATATTTACACAACATTGCTCAAGCATATTCGCTTCTTCTAGTCATGCGTTCTAAATTTCTTCAACTCTCTCAATCTATCGGAAAATCTACGTTCAACCACAAGATTGGTAAAATTAATATTTGAGCATTAAAACGATGCAGAATAATTGTGTAAACTGACTAAAAAAGAACACTTCGACTCCTTTCATTCGAAAAGAGAGAGGACATTTTTTCTTGTCGCTTTACACTTGGTCTTAATATTATATCCAATTTAAAGATGAATTTGATTCTCTCAGATTTTATGCAATCTACGATGAGGTGAAACGGGTGCATACACAACTTGTTTACAAACTAGAAATATTATCATATTGAATAACAAGCCACAGGTTTCTGTGCCTCTGTATTGAAAAGCATCAGATTATAAATTTATGCATTCTTACCAAAATTTGTGGTAGAATTTTCAGATTTCTCAACATCATTTGGGTATAAATTGACCTCGAGCAAATGATCAAGAAAAAGAATAACAAAAAAAAACTTGTACATCATCTCACAAAAGTTTTAGCAAAAATCAAAATAATAAAGAAGAATTGTAATCTAGAAGCAAAAGTTACTTACATCATATAACTAAGTTATACTGTATACTACCAAAACGTTTCACTTGACCTAAAAAAAATCATCATCTGAAAACTACTTGTAAGGCAAAGTTTACATTGATTTACAGGATGTTTTCTCACAAATATTGATGAATGATTTTGAATGATCAAATGTAGGCCATATTGTTGCTTGAAGTTACAGTAATGTGTTGACGCTACCCCTCTTAAGGTTAGTAGGAGTTATTAATCAGATCGCGAATTATATAATGGATTTACAAGGGTACAACTAAAACTGGTAGGTACTGTAATGTGCGGCTAATTGAGTAAATCTATTTTAAAACAAATTTTAAAAAAACTCAGTCTCCGCTTTGCAATGGACTCTTCATTCACAGTCCTATGTTGGAGTTCTTTTCTACAATACCGTCAACTTTCTTGCGCAAGCAGTCTAATTCTCCCAATTTCCAACCCACATCTCACAACCCTTCAGTTCCCCCTAGTCCCTTATGAACCCTTCAGCGTTTTCTCTTGAATTAAATCTTCGTGAGTCTCAGTAAAAACCGTCCAAACTTCATCAAATCTTCCTCTCCTCCCTGGATACCCAGACATTTCATCTCAGTTACATTTGGCACCCTTTTTTGGCTTTAACTATGGTTCTTATTTCCAGTCCAAGATGTCACTATTACTAATGCATATATCCTATACAAAATTAATATCAGGTAGAGACGATGTCATTGGGAGATGTTTTTCGGCTCCAACCACCACAGAAGAAAAACTGATGCAAATCGGAGCGTGACTTTGAGGAAAGTTACAATATTGAGTAGGATCGGGTTCTGATTCTTATGGTATTCAAGCGTTGCAAATCTGGCTCATTGAAGGGGCTAAGCCAATTGCTGTATGAGCCATTGCATATCTAGTTACTTCAAGGAGCTATTTTATTCAGGCCATATACACCAACCTTCAAGCTCAAGGAGGTAGATAAGAGGGGGACTTAAGACTGGGAGAATTTTCTATCTCCAAGCTGTATATGATAGGAGGAGACATTCAAAGAAGTATTAGAAAGAGAAAATGACAAATTCATAGCACACAATTGAAAACAACAGAGATTGCAGATTCTTGCTACATGCGATAATTGTCCATGTTTTTTTTTTTTTTTTTTTTCATCTACCTCATTTGATTTAGCTTCTTTCATCGGGGTACAACTGTAAGATGATGGAGATATCAAAATTGAACTTTTTGAAAACTGAAGACTAGTTTGTGGATAATATAGTATTTTCTAATTAAAAAGCTTTCTATTGTTTTACTTTTGTCATTCCTCTTGTAAAAAGTCTGCTCTTGTACAATGAGAAATGTATTGCACACAATGCAAGCGTACTCATCTTAATATAAGAAATGAACTCGAATCAGCGTGACATTTACATTTATAGAGAAGAAAATGTCCAAGCTTTCATATTTTTGACCTAACATGGTTATCAAATTCCTACTTATTAATTGATAAATAAATACAAGTACATAATTTCTTCTATTTTAAGATTAGAATCTGTAGTCATTCATGCTTGAGTGTTTTAAGCCAGACATTCCATTGCTATTCTCTTATGAATGGCCATACTTATTTTCTCGTAGAAAACTAGACTACTCTCTGGTATCTCTCCTTCAAAATGATTGAAAGCTGCAAATAAGAACCAAAATATTAATTTTCATCACGAGAATTCGATTTTTTGAAAAATTATAAACATAGCGCTACAATTGTGGCGCACCTCGCGACGTGTTTGCGATGTTCGAGACAATCTCAACTTAGGGCCTAGGATGCCAGATCTCTTGGATTTTTGGTCTTTAAAAAGATACAAGGTTTTCTTTTCTCTATAGATTTTACGTACAATGCGGATTTTCTGCAATCAAGGGAAAGGTACCTTAGACACCTGTACGAGAGATACTTTTCTCCTGATCGTTATTAGCTGATACTGTGGTTTCCCGTGATATTGAGTCGATCAAGGGAAAAGTACCTACCTCAGTTACTCTTGAGAGAGATACCTTTCTCCTGATTGTTTTTAATGGATCAATCAAAGTCCGTAGAAATCTACGGATTTTTGGGCAGCACTGCTTAGGCAGGGCCTAGAAGAAGCTCCGAAAATTCTCTATATCAGGCTATATCGGGCGACCCACAAAGATGTTACCAGTTAAATGAGTGTTGGCGCTAAATCTACTCCATCTTCAATTTGCGCCCCTACTCAATTTACTACAACTTTTTTGAGCCGAATTATGGACTAAAATGAGCTGAAAAATGACCAATTTGCCAAATTTTCAAGAATAAAACTTGTTAAAACTTCCAATTTTTACTTGATTTGAAAGTGAAATTTAATGCGGATGTCGGAAAATATACCTGAATAACCTCATAAAGCTCAAAATAAAAGTGAGAATTTTCAATTTCTTATTTTGGAAATCTTGGCAAATTGGTCAATTTTTGGCGCATTTTGGTTCAAACTCGGCTCAAAAAAGTCGTCAGAAGTTGAGTAGAGGCGCAAATTGAAGATGACATTGAGATACAAATTTCATAAAAATGTGCAGCATGTATCAACATTAGAACAGATTTGGTGCACACTTCTATTTAACTGGTAACATCTTTCCGGTCCATCCGGTATGTATGACTTTGCGCGGCCCTGGCCGGATAAGCAAATCGCTTGCAACGCGCTGCGGCGTGCTTATAAAACCGTTACAGTACTGCAGTCATTCGCTTTTACAATATGTCCTCGCTTACGCGGAATCTTATGACTTGTTATGATGATGAAGACTGAATGTCTAATCTGAGTCTGGTGATTACTCATATACCTTTTAGGGGAGAGCCCGTCTCAGCCACAGCGAGGAAAATATAAACGTAACAATAGGCCTACGCTATTGAGAATAATAAGCTATCAATAAAGAACAACAAAAGTAATAAAAATAATCTCTTCGCGCCAGAGCAGTACAAAGTATAATTAAGGGAAAAGTCTTGAAGAAAGTTTTTTGGAATCAAATAACCGCTTTTCCATAAAAAGTAAATCTCGTGTTTTTCATTGTTCCTCCAAGACTACCTTCTATGGAGAAACCAATCAATACATACGAACATACCTTCTTGCGCTTCTTTGCACTTCCCAGCATCTAATAATACTCCACACAGGGCTATTTGGACTTCAAGATTTGAGTAAACACTCAGTGACTTTTTATAATTTAGAATGGCATCGTCAAAATTTCCCAGTTCACGATGACATTCACCAATGTTGCGGTAAGCCATGCTCAGTAGAGCATTTGCCTGGAATTCATAATAATTGCAATTCTGCTATTTTTGGTGAACAAGTGATGAATACAAGATAGCTGTTTGAAGTTGCACTCTAATTCCATCAAAACCATATTCGGAGAATAAAATGAGTGGTTATTGAAAAAAATAGTACTAGAATAGGAATGTAAGAACAAAATTTTGAAGAATATTTGGCCTGTGATTGAAAAACTGCTAGCTATTTTTCAGAACTGGAACTATCACAAAAAAAAAAAAAAGAAACAATCTTGATTTTATTTTGGAATTATTACCTCATCCAAAGTATAACAAAGGTCCGAACGAGAAGCATTTGAGAAAATTGGATGTAAGTCAATTCCAGCACAATTTTATGTTGTATTGTCCCATGAAATAATAATCATTATTAAGAGAGCCTTCCACAAATAAACTAAAAACCATAAAGGCTAATCTGACTATATCAATATTCCGATTCCAACGCAAACTTGATATCATTGATATCAATAAAGATCGATCTAAGGATAATCAAAGAATCACACAAAATAAAATATTTGAAAAAAGGTGCTCCTACCGCATGGAGAGTTTTCTTCTCATAAATTTTGGATACGACCTCTGAGTAGCAGTGAATGGCATCCTTGTATCTTTTTTCTCGCATACATTTATGTCCCAAGTAAGACATTGAATGATAATCCGAAGTTGCCATTTCTTTTTTAAAAAAATAAAGAAGCAGTCCTTTGCATCAGATAAATGTTTGACGGTTATGCTGCTGATAAATTTGCACCAAGGCGTTTTTGGAGTATCTCATATCAATCCGATGTCCAAAATTTCTCAGGTCCTCCTTTCATTTTTAACCCTGCTACAATACTCCGTATATATGAACGACCCACTCACCCTTGGCGCAAGCAAACTCACACATATTTAATTGGCTACCTAAAAACTTTTACCTCTTCTAGCTTCGTCATTCTTTTCACAGGCGAGTAGAGCATCAACCAGAAGATATTGACATTTTATGTCCGTTGGGTCCGACTCCTTACACTTTCGAAAATCTTCAGCTGCCATTTGATAATTTCCAATTGTGAAGTTATTATCTGCTCTTAATTTGTAGTATGATATTTCGGAAGGATTTCTCCTCTAAAATTAGAATGTTTCATAGTGCATTAGCAAGAGAGAACAAATTGCCGACCAATTACTCAGTTAAATTGATAAAATTAAATGACTTTCACGTACAATGAGTTCATTCCACAGAAGTAGAGTAATTTTGGGATAGCTCACGTGTATATTGGTTTTCAACCAAATAATTTCGGGATCGCTTAGAAATTGTATTTCTGGGAAAAAAAATAAATGTAATATCTATTAAACTGCTTTTCTGCGCATTGATACGGATTCTTATAATTTTTGTTGAAGTAATATAGACCTCACCCTCCAAAATTTCATTTGACCGCCCCAAATCAATCAGTAGTTCAATTAATTTGAACCAACTACTTAAATCAAACCGATTCAGGGACAATCCCCTTTTGAAGTCAATAATTGCCTCGTTTCTCATCTGCAATTCTGTGAAGCATATTCCGCGTGATTGGTAATGCCTAAAGTTGTCGGAGTTTTTCTCCTACATCACGTATGAAAACAATACAGACTCATCAGCTGGAAATGCACGCAACTCTCGAAAAAGTTAGGTCAACCAAAGTCCAATGTTACGTACAATTGCTTTAGAATAACAACGAAGAGCTTCTTGTAAATTTTTTCGCTTTGAAAACAGCAACTGCTCACACAATTTTGCGATTTTTTTATCATCCAAAACTATTACAGCTTGAGAAACAAAAAAACAAAGAAGAAAGTAGGTAAGAACCAATTTTAAGTATCTACTTCAGTTGAAAAAGCTGATTCAACATTGGGAACCAAAATTTCATGAAATTTGAATTTTTAACAAAATGAAGAAATTAACGTCAAGCACTGACACTTCCCATTGTACTTGGAGATACTAAATTGGAAATGAATTTTCTTTCATAATTTTTATAGCAAATGAATTTTCTCAATCAATTGATTTTGTTACTTTGATTTCAATTATTGTTGTAATAAATATAAATACGGTGGGTATAAAAAATTAAAATGAATAATATTACCTATAATATTTGTATCATCAATTTTAAATATAAATTATTATTGGAATAATGAATATTAGTCAAATATCAAATAAAATGAAAATAATTGTATGTACTATAAAGTAAAGTTCATGGGAAAACTAAATTTCAACATTATTTATAATTAAATCCAGGTTTTTGTATATTTTGGTTGTATCAAATTTATTAACTATCATTTCAATTATAACAAAAATTGAAAAATTATAAGTAATAAATTATAGTTTCTTTCAGTTTATATTGATGAAACCAATAAAATTAAAAAGTATGTACGGTAATTCGACTCATTTTTTGTATACTAATTTTATAATTATTTTCAGCACTAATAAATATTTTTTATTGGTCAATAATTATACTCATAATTACAATTAAAATTATTAAATAATAATAATACTAATATTTTTAAACAAACTAAATGATGTTATATTTATTTAATTTCAATAAATTTGATTCTATTATAATGATGGTTCTGTTAATTAATTGTAATTGGAAAGAAATAATAAAATGATATCAATCATAATTCAAAAAGATATTTTTATTCAATTTTATAATTTTTAATTTTTTAAATTCATTTTTTCTATTCTTTTCCTCTCTTTTTAGAAGATATTTTATTTATTTATTCATTTACTATTATTTTTATTTTTATTTATTTTTTTATTCATTTTTTTCATCTGTTTATTTATCTTCATTTATTTCATTTTATTTATTTATCATCTGTTTTCTTTTATTCTTTCATTTATTTATTCTTTTATACTTTCGTTTTGTTTTATTATTATCATTATCATTATCATTATTATTCTTTTCTTTTTCTATCATATTGTTTCATTTTCCAACCTCCCTCCCTTCTTCAAGAGTGTAGCGGGTCGGAGCCTGCAGCGGAAAACTAGTACGCCATGGTCTCACACTGTGCCCCTTGGAGATAGGGAAGGCCTATCATATTATCTTGTTTTGATTATTATTATTCGTTATTTTTGGTTATATCCCCAGAAGTGCCTATTTATCTACTTATTTATTATTTATTTTATTTTTTGTATTATTACTTTATTTTATCTTCATTTGTTTCTGTTTTTTTTTTTTTTTTAAATTGAAATTTTTATTATATTTTATTTTATTTATTTTTATTATTTTACAATAATAGTAATCCCACCCCTCTCGCTCAAATTTCAATTATGTGAGCGTAAGGTGATGTATCATTTTGTACTATTGGTAACTTTGAAATTAATAATAAAGAGATTTGAGTCCTGCCATTCCAAAAAGACTTAAGTCCATTTTTAACGTTTTGAGTAATTGAAGAAAAATAGTTTTGTTTCATTTCTTATGAATTAATATATGTTTATTATGTTTAAATAGCATCCTCGAGATGAAACAAAAATAATACAATGATACTTGAATGGAAAAAACTGCCATGCTCACGCTGGCAAGGGGAAAGAGGTGCCAAAAATGGGACTAAAGTCTTTTTGGAATGGTAAAACCTGTTTTCCTCAAGAGTAAAGGTCTTCTTCCAATAATTATTTTTCGGCCCTCTTTCAATAATTTTCTAAAGTAGTTAGAGTATCTGGAGAAAAATTCATCGCAATCGGAGCAGATTTGCCAAAACCCTATATGAAAGCATTAGGTAATACTGGACTGAAGTCTTTTTGGAAATGTATATTTTGCAAGGTTGATATTCATCCTCTTAGAATTTTCGTTTGGTGCACTTTATCGGGGAAGATTTTTACTAATAGATGACGCTAATAACTCAATACCGCCAAAAATGGACTGAAGTCTGTTTGGAATGGCAGGACTCATTTGGTATAATCAAGATGAATTAATTACATCCTAATGAAGGCAGTGTCTTTGAGACCTTGTTAGTATAATTTGTTTGTTATTAAGACGTCAAAGCCATTAAATTCTTTATTTTGTAAAATTCAAGTTTCAGCCCATGCAGATTTGATGGAAAAAAAGCCTGATGAAACGTTCGCTTGGCAAAAAATTTAGATGAAAACTTGGAATCTTCAATTATAGCAATCAAAAAAAAATTCACAACATTGCAACAAATTTCTCCACATTATGCAAAAAAATTTGATTTTTTCATGTAATTCAATTATAGTCAGTAGTATTTCAAATAACTTTCATACCACTTCTGCTACCAGATTTTTTTTTTTCTTTTATCAGTTTAATTCAATCTTAACACATACATTTAATGAGAATTCTTCTCTTAACTAGGTATCAACCCAGTGGTTGAGTTCCTAATTCCTACCAGTGAGTCGTAAAAGTATCAGAATTTTGCCCAAGTCATATGAGTGATTATGAACTCCTTTGTAGCAGCAACGACAGTAGGCCAAATTTTATACTCACTCTGGGCTGTGAGTTAGAAAATGACTCCTACGCTTAGATTATTCTATAAACATTTTGTAGTTGCAGGAAATGACACGAAAATAAAGGGTTAATCTTGACTGATTTGATTCCAAGAAAAAGAAATTTCAAATCCAACTCATTTTAATAAAGTTTTCTATTTTGAAATTTATCCTCACCATCTACAGCTTCTTTGTCTTCACCCAATTCATGCAATGCAAGACTATAGCGAAGGCGACACTCTTCTTCATTTGGATTAGTTCTTAAGACAATTTTGAGATCATCTATAACTTCCTGCCAACGTTCCATTCCAAAGTTGCAACTTGCTCGTAATTTGAAAGGCAATTTCTGATCAGTATTACCTCTCTGAAATCATACAAGCTTTGAAGGAAGGAAGAGCTTGTGATGAAAACGAAAGATCGTAGGCTTGGTTCTGTCCGAGCTAGAAGACTTTTTTTTTTTTTTTTTTCATCAAATGCAAACACTTGCAGTAGGCCCTAACTACCATTTTTGCATATTTCTCTCGTGGGCACGATCGCTCAATGAATTTGAGTCACTGGTGACCGCCCAAGATGTAATAGCATCAAGTACTCACTATAGCCAAGTCAAAACACCACATGGCACTTTCTATTTCCTTTTTGTTACATAGTTGTTTCCCTAGAAGCGCGACGTCATCAAAATTCCAATAACGCAATTCTGAAACAGACAACCTCTCAATATGGATAGAATTGCCCAAGTTTTCAAAAGAGGAGGTACTAATAAAAAAGAAAAATATGATGAATTTTTTGAGGCTCACAGATTTCAATACTCAAGCTTTATAACAATTTTTTGGTACCCATAATTGAAGAACTTTGAAGCATTCTAGAAGTTCCTTGAATAGGGTGTCCAAAAAATTAAAGAAATAGTGTCTTCTTGTGAAGAAGATTCTTGCCTGCTAATTAATTAACGATAAATAATTGATGAGAGGACTCCGTAAGAGGCGGCAAGTGTTCCTCAGGCGCGCTAGTAAATTTCCACTTCAGCTGTCGAGGAAATGGAGATTGTAAACTCTTTTCACAATTTTCAACGACAAAGATAGGCTCCATCATTTGCATTGAATAGGACTGTACTTTCGTTTTTTTTTTTCAAGTTATTTTGCTTCAAGTGACCTCCTACTTAGGCGAATCAAATTTTCTCTCACCTTTTCAAAAAATAATTATTATAGGAACATTTCTAAAAGTTTGAAGCGAATACAGAGTAGGAAGCATTAGTCGTTAATATGACTGATTTCAGAGAGTGAAATGAGCCTTCGTACTCCTCAAAAACAAAGTTCTTTCACCTGCTTCTTCCGAATCCGGTATCTTCGACATCCCTATTTTGAAATCAGACAAAGCCTTTTCAAGTTTGTTCATGTAAAAGAAGCAGCTTCCTCGAAGTGCGTAGAAGGAAACCACAGAAGGATACTGGTCCTATAATAAATGTCAGAGAATAATTTTAGAATTAAGAAAAATACCGAGGAAAATATCAGAATACACAGCCCGGAACGTAGCGACCACACAAAGGGTTGGCTTCTGATAAGACATTGGCGACGTCGGCAAGTTATATAAAGTTTACAAAAATTAGCAAATTCTTCGATCAAGCTCTTGTGACTTCGCTCCATCGGATATTGGCAGCAGATCAATGGTTGAATAGCTTTCAAATATTATTTACCGCACTTACTAAGGCCTCAGTATAGCAGAAAATCGCTTCTTCATAAATTTCATCTTCAACTAATTGACCACACTCCGCAAGAAAATCATCGATTCCTCTATCTTTTGACAAATTGTCATCTGTGAATTTATCATAGACGTGAGAATTATTTTCAATATTCAAGTGTTGAGTGCAGAGGATATTCCTAGGAATTTTGAAATTTCGTACTCTTGAATAAAAATATAACATTACAGGTATTTTGTCTTTTACCGTTTCGTCTAATCGCTGTCTTCGAGACAAAGAAATAAGTCTACCTTACTCATAGGTACTCCTCTTTCAATAATAAATATTTTTCTAAATGAGCTTTACCCTTCAAGCTGTCCCTCTGTAGGTTTCGTTAAAAACCTCGCAAGATATTCGTCTATTTAGGTCAATACCAACACAAGAGTATCATTCTTTTTCGTTCACAACTAAGTACGGTAGGTATTATTTTTGGCGTATTGGCCCACTTTTTCTTCCAAGTTGTTAGTTTTGCTATCATCATTCATCGCAAGGTTTAAAATATTTCAGATTAAAAATTTCACTATTTCTTACCAGTAACAGTAGTAGAATTATTTGGATGTGCACTGATTACAAGAAAATCAAATGAAAGAAGAACAGCAAAACAAGATAGAAGCTGCATTCCAAAATTAGGGTGACAAAAAAGATGAATAAAACAGAGAATTTCAGATGTACATAAGACTTATGAGGAAATTGGAGGGAAAAAAAGAAGAAGCTCAACTACTAGCATGATTTCTGATACGTAGGTACCATAATATGAAAATGGATTTGTTTGAACGTTAAATTGGAACGACAAGAGAGTGTTAGTATTTCGATTCGAGAAAACGAAGTTTGCATCTTGATTGTGTACAGTGAACTCTCTCTCTCTGAAAATATTGATCTTTATTTCGGATGTAAACCGTTTCTTCATGGATCGGTAAAATCCTAACGGCTAAATAACACCATCTAAGTTTTTAGAGGCTTATTTGGGATTTTATGAAAATTCTGGTTTGAGATTATTTTTGGGTAAAAGCTTTCTTCGACACCACTAACTAGATTGGCACCAGTTATGTGATACGATACGAACCTTTCCAATATAAAATAAGGTATTAGAAAAAACAGTTCGGGTATGGATATGCTGACTGGGCTGATACACTGGGATGTGCTGCTAAACCTACAAACTAGGGTAGCGTCTTGTGCCGGGTAGGTGCACATTTAATTTACAATATTCCTTGCTCAAATTGTGATAATCATTACATAGGAGAAACTAAGCAACGTCTTAAAAGTAGATCAAGTCCGCATAAGTCAGATGTTAAACATAGAAAGGACTGCCCTTTTGCGAGCATGCATCTACCAAGGGGCATATTTTTGATACGTTATCAGAAAAATACGACCAAGAGAAAAATAGGAGAGGCCATCAAAGTTTCCAAAAATCGTAAATGTGTCAATTTTAAGACTGATTCTAACAAAATTAATAGTACTTACTCTGTTATCTTATGAATGTGTAATTTTCAGGTTTTGTCGAGCTTCTATGTATCATCAAGTTTTGGCTACTGTATTTTGAGTTTTCTTTTTTCTTAATTATTAGTTTTATTCTGATGATGTAGGTCGTCACCTACGAAACGTCAGGTACTTTCGCGCTATTTGTTTTTTGTGGACGGTAGTGCTGTGAAACTCCTTATATAATAAAGGTTGCACATTGGGTTTTATTAGGTTTGCTCCTCGTGGGCGCCCTACATGGTGATAGACTCAGCTTGGTTGTCTAGTGCACATGTGGATGCTGGGGTACAGGACTTGAGGGCAGAGTGTGAGGATAGTGTGGAGCTGGCTGCGACTGTTCCACTTTCTGTCTGCATCTGATCGGCGTTCGGTGGTGGGTGGCTGCTGGGTTACAGGTGGGGCGCTGCAACAAAGAGTACTAGGAGAAGGTAACTCCGAAGCTAATTAAACCTAGGGAAGGACATTCTATACATTTGTAAGAAATTAACTACCTCCTTGCAGCCTGCAGGGCAGGAGCATGGGCTCATAGGATGAGGGAAAAACAACCCCGATAGAAAACAGTCAACTGGTGTAGGCAGTCACACCTGCATCAGGATCATCTTCATGTATGAGGTTATGTATTGCCTGGTGGCCCTCACGTCCTGTATGAATGAGGTTACGTACTGCTCCATAGCTTTAACGTCCTGTTCGTATGGGGTTACGTATGATCTACCACGCTTTCACGCCCCATACCACTCTGTCCTGGTGGAATTTCCGCCAATGACTGGGCAGGAGAAAGAAAACTCTGATAATGAAAACCCGGTCATAGCCGTGAAGTGTGTGCCTCTCCCTAAGAGGAACGAACAGCTAGTATGGCTCTGCAAAATGATCTGGGAATGCGGAAGCAGCTTCCCATATGACGACTCACACTGCAACTTATTTTTAGATGAAAATGATCAAAGAGGATATAGTATTGGTGCCGATTCAGTTACGGCAAACCGGCTCCCCACGCTGATGCGCTCAGGTGGCGAGGGGTCGGGGATTGTTGTCCTGGCGATGGTAGATACCTTCCTCTCTGCAAAAGACCAGCAGACTGGTGCGCAGCTCTTTCAGGAAATAGTGTTTTCGAAGGAGGCAAATGTGAAACTGGAGGATCAAGTGAATGAGCTTCTCGTGCATCATAAAATATGGCCGGCATGCGCACAAAGTTGCAAAGGCTTGCAAGGCTTGCAAGGCTGTAGCAACACGGGTCAGCATTATCGCCACCACCATCTACATTACAGAGGGGTGAGAAATCGAGAATGACCAAGCAGTTAAGGCCTTGAAAACACTTTCTAAACCATCGCTGAGTACATTCCAGCAGAAGAGCCAGTTGACCAAGAACCAGAAGCAGCAACCGCAATTGCAACAACGGCAACCAGCAACCGTGACTGCAACCGCAACGACAGCAGTAGCAACCCCTGTAGAGTGAATTGCCGCAACAACAGGAGCAACAACCGCAAGCCCCCCAGTATCCAAGGCCCTCCGTCAGTATGGGAGGTGAAAAGCGGGACACGGAAGAGGCTACATGGAGTCAGGTAGTGCGACGCCGACGTTAACAGAGCCAACAAGCTTTGGCCGGATTTTCAGGAGCTCAGACAGGGCTATCCATCGAGCCCACCTCCACACTTAGTAGTGGAGCAGGCCAGCAACGAGGCAAGAGGACCCAAGAGCAACTGCAATTGTCAAAGAAGAGGAAGCCGCGTAGTAATGCGGTGGTGCTAAATAAAAAGAGCGAGCAGGTGGACTATATGTATACTGTTACTATCCAAGAGGCCAAAGCAAAGCTTCTAGTAAGCACGATTGGTGTCAAGGTCGCGGCTATCAAGTTTACAAAGGCTAGAGAGGCGGTGTTGGAGTGCCGACCCACCTTGGAAGGACTTATTGATAACTTCCCGGACCATCTCAAGGCCATCATTGGTGAGAGAGCGGAGGTTAGGACGCCAATAAGAAGACCAACATACTGATCCTTAATATAGACTTGTCAGTCACTAAGGAGGAAATAGAGACAGCATTTGGAGAAGAGAATCAGCTGAAAGTCCTCAACCTTCAGGTGGTACAGATCCAAGTCCCATTCCCAACTGCCCTGAGATTTCAACAGGATGGTAGTATACAGATTGGATGGAGCATCTGCCAGGTCCACTCACTGAAGAAGAAAAATTCAGCACTTCCACGCTGCTTCAAGTGTCTTTGCTGAGGCCATATTGCAGCAGCTTGCCAAAGGGGAAGCTGTTGGTAGTGGCTGTCGCAGATGCAGCAAGGAAGGCCACCGGATACGGGACTGCCACAAGAATCCGAAGTGCCCACTATGCAGCTGGGAAGATAGCCGCGACTCATGGTCGGTAGCAATAGCTGCATGAACGCTACTGAGCCCACTGTCCGAGGGCATAGATGCGGCCTCTACCAATTCAAGGAAAGGGCGAATGAGAGGTTTTTAGATGGAATTTAAGGAATTAAATTGGGCTTCACGTGGGGAAATATGGGTAGTTTTTCCCAGGGCTTCAGAAAAGACACAAATTGTTTACCGGGAGATTGTACAGTGACAATTGGCTACTATTTTGGACTCAAGGTTTTTTTTTGTTCAATATTAAGAAATCATAAAAATTGGACTTACATTGTCTGTAAACCACCATGGATAACTGGTTGATACTGTCAAAAAAACACACTTAACCGAACTTCTTATGTAAATTTACTAAAAATAAGAAAGGTCGTACATAGCCTACTTATAAATGTAGAACTATAAAATAACTTATCGGAGAAATCATTGAAACTCAAATCCTATCTTTCCTAGGTACCTTCCTAGATACCAAGTTTTTTGAATTTTCCTTGTATTCCATACTAGACGCAGTGAACTTATTATTGTAAAACGTATTCTAAGATGAGTTCTCATCATTCGATCTTTTCTGAGCCTTTTTCATTTTATTAAACTCTTCGAGTAAATTTGCGATCCTTGATTCATTCCTCAAATTATTTAAAGCTACAGACATAATAAAAAATAATTTGCATGAGAAAAATATTCCAGTACGGAAATCATCAATGCTTGGAAGTACCTTCTTCTGCTTCTCCATATTTTCCAGCTTTTACCAACAATTTGAATAACTCTATCTGTGACTCGTCCGTATAAAACAAATCCAACGACGTCTTGTAATTCGTAATAGCTTTTTCGCAATCATTTAAGTGCCGATAACAAAAACCGATTTGTTCATGACTCTTGCTTAAGAGCATGGTGTCAGACCGCTGGAATCCAGAAGAAAAACCTATAATCCTTTGAAAATAAATGAGAGGCTGGGCGCTTAAATCGTGGTGAAGTTTCAATTCTCCGACCACGACAAAATGTAACGACTGCAAAGCTGAAATTGTACGTACGGTACTGACAGAGCTTACTTCAATAGTACTTCTCGAATAGAGACAGTTCCTGGGGATTCCCAGAAGTTGTCTGAATCCCAATTGAAGATTATCGCACTTTATACTTGAAAGAGAAGAAAGATCACGACAAGAAGAAGAATAGATGTGAAAAAGCACTCCTTACTGATGGCGAAGAAGTACTGAAGAAACAGAATTTAAATATACTGCTAATAGGCTATTATTCATAAAATTTTCAAGAACATAGGTATTTACTTTTAAAAAGAGGCTTTTCCGGCACATTTAATTAATCATACTTACAACGTTTCGACCAAGGGGGTGGCCTTTAGCAAGTACCGAAACAATGGACAGGAAAAGCCTTAAATTTTCCTAAACATTGTGTTCTCCTTGTACGCAAAAAACTCTTTGAATAGGTGGGTACTACTACTTGGAAGATTGATAGTTGAAAAAAATATACATTCAATTTCAGAGATTCAAATAATTTCCCAAAATTCAATATGATTTCATGCAAAGAGAGAAATTTGATGGTCTGTTGATAAAATGTTGATGAGTATTATATAACAAATACAATAAGGACTAGTGTGAACAGGCACAAGCTCACATTTACAATTAATTCAATAAGTTAGTATTGGTAATAACATGCACACTATACATCTGGGAAAGAGTATTAATACAAAATTATACAAAATGAATGAGTAGGTACAAAGTTGTTAATTTAGTTCTACCTTTTTGTCGGTGATTTTTTGTAGCCTCAGAATGAGCTCGGTGTAAACGAAAATAGCATCTTCATATCGTTGACCGACAATACTCTCGTACCCCAACGCTAGGAGATTTGTATAGCTCAGTGCTGCCATTTCTTCAAAATATAGTTAAAATGTATTTCAAAAGCGTTTAAAGGTTTTGGAGCAAAGAAATGCAAGTAAATTTAGCTTATCATCACAAAGGAGCCCTCATCTACTCCTAAGCTTCAGATCAAAATTGAAAAAGAGTCTGCAAGCGGCGAATGAATTGCGCCGTGGGTTTTCTTACATTTGCTCTTTTGTAATTTACGGTCATCCATGATTAAATTTAATTATTCATGCCCTCCTAGCCAAGGCATGTGGGGTCATATAGGGCCAGTAGTGTGAGATACGCGGATCTAAATGATTCCCAGACAGTGGGAATCTACCACCATTTGCTGTTACCCAAGCCCAATCCGCAACCTTCATGTGGTGACCCTGATCTTAAGCCAAGCAACATAGCTGGGCGGCAACTGATGTGGATGGATGTAGGAAAAGGAAACCCCGAACAGATAAATCACTATGAAGAAGGAAAACTCCAAACGTCAAACCACAAGGGACAAGAAAACCCCAACTGAAAAATCTCGGCCATAGCCGTTTTGCCATAAACAAAAATCCGTCAAACAGGGCAGACAGCCACCTCTGCCCTGGGATCACCTTCACAGGATACCTCACCCAATGCAAGTAGAGCGGCTTGCGAGCGAACAAAAACTCACAGATATAGACTCAATGAAAAGAAAGAAGGAAACAACTAGCTGGTTTTGGATCCAGCGAACCGGCAGCAGGCGTCGACGCAGTCTGGCGCTCTGCAATCGTCAAAAAAATTTTGTATTTTCGTGACTAGAAAATACATTCGCACTCTAGACTTCACGTTGTGAATTTTGTTACGTGTCAGTGTTGTTCTTAATCTATAATTACAATGACTCGTACTTTTGAAGAAAGCATTCATCAGCATACAAAAAGGCGAAGGATCTCAGACCGGAGATGAGTACAGACCTGGTAGCTGGGGACCAAATGGCTTCCTACCAGATGAACCCACCGCAAGAAAGAGATAAAGCATCTGAGAAGTCAGAGATGAGACACCTTTCGAAATCGGGCTCTACCGACCTCTTCAGGAAATAAAAGAGAAGATGGAGACTCCCAGATAGATACTCGCCAACGTCCGAAGAAGAGAAAGAAAAATTCGTCACCAGAGTTGAGCCTCAGTCCAACTGCGTCACACCTGCCTGGTGGGAAGCTACGGAAAGAAAACGGTTTCTTAAAGAAAAAGCTACAGACGGCGCGTCTGGAGAATCTGCAAACGACAACAGCAGCAATGAGCGCGGCAGATGTAGAATGACATTATGAGTTCTCACATCTACGTGTACCATTCCCCATGCTGCTGCTGCGGCTACTAAGACCATCAAATCCAGGTACAAGGCGCTCAGGAGGAACACAAAAGAAGAGCAAAAAAAAAGAGAAAAAACAAACGTCAGATTAAAGAGGAAGAAATCCCGCCTGAGAAGCCAGAGCTGCGACGCATTACTGATGAGCTCCTAAGTAAGCCTTCAGTGGTGACTGAAAGCCCTGTTGAAGAAGCGTTCATGGTACAGAACTAACTGAATCCCAAGTCGAGTGCTGAGCGCTTCCTCGGCCAGTAGAATAGATCTCTGTAGTGGCCTCATTGGATATGGCACAAAGCGCGGAGCTCCAGGAGAAAATGAAGCTAGGCCACTCTCAATTCGAGCCCTCTGGTCTACCGACGCAATGCCCTAAAAGATGGATACCGGTGCAGGGGGTGCGGTTTTATGGGAGGCAACTTTGGGCGGGCGTGAACGCCCACACACCTCTGTTTCCAAAGGCGATAGCCCAGGCATATTGTATCTGGGACATGATCTGTACTTGTGCACCTTTGATAGGGTTTTTCTTATCCTACAAAAAGTTTTTTGTCTCAGTTTTTTTGTCGACTTCTTTCAGAAGTATCACATTTGAAAATTTTCTCAAATTTTGTACAAGAAGGAACCACAAAAAATTATTTTGAAGGCATCTACCTACCTATGTGTATTAGAAAAATATTGAAGAAAAGAAATATGTAAGTATTGTTATCGAAAAAATTGGACGGATCTCTACATTTTTTCGAAATAAATGTTTGTTAATATCATCCATTGAAATTTTTACCTTTTTTAGCTTCGTCGTACTTTTTAAGTTTTAATAAAATGTTAGCTAGTTGAATCCGAAAATTTTCATTGGTTGGCTCGGAATCCACACAAAATTGAAAATCTGAAGCTGCCATCTCCAAGTTATCCTTTGTTAGCGCGTTAAATTCACCTCGCATTTTGTAATACGATATATCAGATGGATTTCTCTCCTAAATGAGATATTCGGCCTTTACATTATTTTATTATCATACATCCATACGTTTGAAAGATAGGTACAGAAGTTATCGATCTCACAATGATTTCATTCCACAAAATCGTGGCGAGTCTTGGATGCTGGTTCTTCACACGGTTTGCAAGTTCCATTAGTTCAGAGTCTTTCAAGAAATGCAATTCTAAAAAAATGTAATCATTTAAAATACTACTTATTTGCGTAATTTTGCTTCCTAAATCGATGATATAGGTAAGTACCGGACTCAAAACGGAACGAAGAGGCTGGGGCGTAGCCAGGAATTTCTCTATGGATGATCGGAGGGCAGGAGCAAAAAATTTTGTGTTCATCATCGAGAGAAAATTTCGATTTTCAAGGAAGGAGAAAATCCATCTCCCACATCCTCCCTGGCTACAAACCACTGCGAAGGGCTTATGATGTCATCGAGAGAAGTAATTGATGAATAGATAAGGAACCGAGGCATAGAGTGCCAAGTTTTTTTTTCTACTTTCAAATCTTCCACAAAACCATGAAAAACAAATTTTCAATTGCAATATTTCACCTTCTGTTATTTCATCCATCCTCTTCCAACGGAAAAGTAACTGAATAAAAGAGTAACGATGAACGGTTACTTCATTCTGTGGATCCAAAGACAATGCTTTCTTCAAATCAGCAATTGCCTCGTCGATCATGTTTAACTCTTGATGACATTCTCCTCGTAGTTGGTGATACTTGGAAATTCTTGGGTTTCTGTCCTATATCACAGAGGGTGGAGTATATTGATTTTCACTTTCTCGATCTCTCGACAAAAATTCTGGGAATAGTTTTTTTCTTCCACGACATAAATGTACTTACAATCAGTGCAGAGAAGCAACGAATAGCTTCCTTCAAGTTTTTCGGATTTAGAGTGACGTATAGACTCGAACACAAATGCTCAATTTTTTCATCGCTATCCGAAATCATTATCGCTTGGAACATCATAATTCACGGTAAATTCAATTAAAAATAGGTAATAAGTAGCTTCTACATCGCAAACTTAGTTTCTACATCAAGCTCAGTGACGATACGAGTAATTGCAGATTTTCTTTTCCAAAGAGAATCAATGAATAGTGGAGAAAATTATAAAAGAAAGATAGTTCATCATAAATTATGGCTCAAAGATGAAGTGATGAATTTATATAGTGGTGAATTGATTATTCTTTGTGTTTACTATTTTTTTCGTTTGTTTCTTAATTTTCTTTGAACGACGAAATAATGTAGGTACGTACTGTATATTGAAAAAAAGTAACTTCTTCCAAAAATTGAGAAAAATTAATTTTGTTTTTATTTCACTCATGCTGAAGAAAAAAGTTGTATTAAAGGGTATAGCAGAGTAAGATGAGGAAAATTTTCTAGTTTTCGCTCTCTCCAGAGCTTTTCGTATCCTGAAGAATATTTAAATTGTACTCAACGAACGATTTTACCTAAGGATCCATCAAAATTAAATTCTGCTCCAAAATTTAAGAAAAAAAAAAAGTCAACTTTCTCGACAAATACAGACAGTGCGTGATTGCGTTCAACAACTCAGGTGTAAAACAATGATGCAACCTGCTCGAGTGTGTGTGTGTGAGAGAGAGAGAGTTCCTTTTCAACATTTTTAGTCTCACCATCTACAGCTTCTTCGGGTCTTCCTGACTTGTACAGTGCAAAACCCAAGTCAACATGATATCCTTTTTCATTCGGATTCATGCGCAACAAGGTTTCCAGGTCTGTTACCGCCTCATTCCAAAGTTTCGTTTGCATGTAGCAATCTGCTCGCAGCTTTAGAAGCGATTCCTCATTGGGGTTTTCTTTCTGAAATGAAATAGAATGGAAGAGCTCCGCAAAAAAGTTACTGTTTGAAGACTGATCATAAACGAGTCCCTACATAATAGCTCGAATCCTACAATTCATTGAATCATTTTGCGATAAGTTCCCTAACCTGAATAAATTCATATTTTTGAATGTCCATTTAACCAGAGCGACCTTAGCGAACTTGGTGCTGGACAAAGCCACGTTTGCGGACAAACTTCAGGTGTTCCTCCGATAGCAAAATTCATCATCAAGAGACCAAATTCTAGACGCTAAGATCGCTTGATAACTTATTTTCAAATTGTCACCCACCAATGCCTCGTCAAAACAAGAAATGGCGCCTTTGAAATCCTTGTTGGCGTATAATTGTTTTCCCAAGCGTGCGAGATCATTAACGTTCTGCTCAGTGTCATCTAAACATATACAATTATCTATGTAGGTATAAGGAATTATACATATTTTTTAGTTTGTAAAGAGATTCAAGAAGGAATTCTTGAGTCAATCGACAACTGCCTTTCAATTTATGATATTCATTTATACGAATGAAAATTCCTAATACCGCATCATATTTTCAACCGAGACTCTACGTGTTCTAATTTCGCAGGTACATATGTATGTAAAAAGCACCTAGCCTAGTATCTAGGTAGACTTTGAGAAAAAGGAATAATTTTGGTACAACGGTTCATCTATTGCATGAATATGTGTCAAGTACATAAAGAGAATATCACCTGTGTTTACTAATCCACAAACATTTTCTTCTTTACAAAACCATAGGCGTCAACAAGACTACTCGATCACGTTTCGAGTAGTTTATAAATGGGACAAACTCTTGTCAAACAGAAAAGGTAATGAGTATTCTGTTTTGTCCCATACAATGAAGAATAAAACAATGCATTACGTACCGTGCGTAAGAATAAAACTGAGAGAAAAAATATTAATGGAGAACAAACATCAAAAAGTCTTATACGTCTATGTAAAAATACTAGGGTGAAGAGAAATTTGCAAAATCAAATACTCGACGTGAAATTCCATGAAAAAAGAGATTCTGATTCCACACAATTATCCTTCAAGAAATTTTTAAAAGATAAACGACTGACGAGGAAAACGAAGAGGATGAAAGTTTGCAAGAAGTCTCTCTCAAGTTGTGTTTAAATCGTCTCTTCAAGTGCAATATAGAACCTATAGGTGCCTAGTTGAACTTTTTATTTTTAGGTAACAGAAAAATAGGTGATAAATCTGAAAACAAGTAGGTCCATCTGCACTTATTTTTCATCATCAGCATCCACATGTAAACTCTATCAAAACTCAGGATCTCAAACCTGACCCTATATCCGCAAGAATCTTTATAAAATCATGCTTCAAAAAATATTAAGTAGTAAATTTCAATACTCTTACCGGTAGGGGACTTTGTTAATTCTTCCAAATTATTTGGGTAGGCGTCGATTTTGAGCAAATATAATGATAGAACAACGCAATAAAATTTGAATACCATTTTGGAACTTAATAATGGAGAAATAAATGGCTGAACTATAAACGAATAGGTACCTATTTTCTGTGAGGTACCACTAATACTCGTACCAAAGACATTGAATCAAAAACCTGAGAATAATTCACTGTAATACTTGAGAGGAAGGGCTAAAATATGAGAATTTACTGAAATGAAAACCTGAATTTATTGATGATGCTGTTTGCTATCAAAACTAAGAAGACTCGTTACCTCAACGGTGTAAAACAATCGGGTAACCTAGATCAAATCTTTCCGAAAGGGAACGTATTTTTGAGGACAGTGGAAATTTTGAATGGTTAAATCGTCGTATTCCTTCTGAGTAAATAAAAAATTGAAATGAACTAGGTCGAACCTAGTATGTATCATCTTTTTCATCTATTTCACCATCGGTGTTATACATTTCTGACAAAACGCTCATTCGAATAAAGAAGAAAAATATTATGACGAAAATTGTGACGAAACCAAGAAATTTTTTGGACGCGATTCGATACCTTTATAAAAAGGATGAAGTTTCTGATCAGAAAATCTTCTTGATTCTGCTCTTTCAAGATTGTCAGCTGCTGGCTGATCATATTTCTGACTCAGCGGGAAAACACTTGAACTGAGGATACAATGGAGCGATTCAGAAGCATTTTGTTAAAATCCTTATACAGGAATTAGGAGATTTGAAGCAAACTCCGACCTTTGCAGAGACGATAAGAATTACCCAGCTTCAAGGCCGCTATCACTTCTTTTCACCGGTGACCTTATGTCTGTTTTACTTGGGGGAGGGGGTCATCAGCGTGTCTGACGTCATAGTTTTCGGAAAATTGTCCCTAGCTATGATGATAACAGGCGACTTGGAAATAATTCCGTGACTTCTCTTTGACCCAAACTATTTGTACCGCTGGAATTTGGGGTGGAGTCAACACTTTTGCCGAACACTAGACGGCGCACGGCAAATTCTGCGAAATACCCCCTCCCTTCGCGGAATAGATTCCCTACTAAAATTTCGACGTCTGAGCTAGGGATTGTTCTATGACGTCATAAGATCGCAACGTCACATGGATTGATCCATGACGTAATCAGATCGCAACTTGAAAAAAGGGGAGGCGGGGAACGGTGATGAGACATTGTATATCTGGTTCATTGAAGGGGTTAGGCCAATTGGTGTATGGAGTATTGCATATCTAATTTCCTTGAAGGAATAAGCAAATTGGTGTAGCCATGGGTGATAAGAGGGAGACTTGGAAAATTTTCGACCTCTGTCGGATACATATGGTAGGAGGGGATTTGGAAAATTTTCCGAGTCCCAAGGTTGTGTTACCTCCGGAACGACGGGTTTTAGGAAGGGACTTGGGAGAATTTTCGACGTCTTCCAGTTTTTGAGCTAGGGAACACAAATTCTGAACAGCGTAGGGAGACTCGAACTCCTCACAAGATTCAGACCATCGATTTAAAAATTTAGTGAGGGAACAACCGAGACGACCAGCAAAATCGGGATATTTCCTTTAAGCACTTTAGGCAACCCATAAAGACAAGGAAGAATGGGATAGGGTTCTAAAATAGCCTCCTCTGTTAAAAGGCTCTTGATGATGACTTCACTACCTTCAACAAGTCTCCTAGGCTCTTCGACGAAATTTGGACAATTAAAAAGTTCTAAACTTTAGGGGGTATTGGATTTCTTAGCGCAGCCAAAAAGATAAAGATCATGTTTCATATCTTTTCAAAGTTTTGCCCAATCAGATAATTATGTTGTGGATAATGCGAGACAAAAATATTTGAGAGTTCTAGGCTGAGGCTTTAGAGCGGCACGGGCACACTCGCTTGATCTAGTATAAGTCTACTTTACTATATTTCAGGCTGATGAGATTAGGAGGCCTCACTCGCTCCGCTCGTTTGTCCCGCGTCTTAGTCCAGTACAAGTCTACTTTAGTATATTCAAGGCTGATGAGATTAGGGGACCTAGTGTAAGTCTACTCTAGTATGTTTCAGATGTTGTAAGCGGACCAGGATTAACGACTTATGACGTCACCGACCGATGACGTCACAAGCTAATAGCTTCATAATGGCTCTCAGCATTTTCTTAGCCTAGTATAAATCTAGCCTACGCCTTTTCATTATATTATTAGGATAAGCTAGAAACTACAGAGGGGGAGGCGGGCTCGGACTCGGCCTCGCAGATTTCAAAATTACTCCTAAGAAAATCTTCTCGAAATTTTTCTATGTCCCTTTCGAGGGGAGGGGGGGGCTCAGACTCGCGGACTCGGACTCGCAGATTTGAGAATCACTGCCACAGTGACTCCCATAAGAATGAGACCAGAGCAAAGACCTTAACATGTCATAAGGGGGTTATTGTAGGCGTAGAAAGACTTTTCCATGACTACGACGGTATTAATTTTGTCGGCTTTTGTGATTCTAACCTTTCCTCCCTGATCTTCTTCCTCAAATCTATCATATCATTCCCAGTATTACTAATAAGGAAGAGGGGGTGGGGGTGCCACGGACCATTTCAGCACATTTTTTCTGAATATCAACTACAGGGCCGATCTTCACGGTTAAATCAGCCACAACGTAAGCTAAAGTCTCTTGATTTCTAAGAAGGGAAGACCAAATTTCAGTGTTTTCTCCAGGAGGGTTAATTTATTACGATTGAACTCTGTTTTACTATAGTATTATGATGTGCGGTCGGAATCGCTGAATGAGACAACACCATCTATCTTATTGTCCCTAACCTTAGAGCTCTGGAGAGAAGGAAGTTTCTGATTTTTTCTTTCCTGTAATTTGAATAAAAAAAGCGCCAATCATCATTTACAGAGTGAATAAATGGATCAAACTCAGGTGAGAATATACCAAGAGGTTAAGCCTAGTGGTGACGTTAAGCAACCCGTACCACTTTTTTTACTCCATTTCTTCGTCATGAACTATCCAACTATTTTCTAGTCGAATCAATGTCCGAATAAAACCGAAATTTGACGAAATCAGGACTCAGGTTAGAGGCTTTTTAGCAAGAACCAAATGTGCGAGAAATGAAAAATGCGGCGTTTTTAATGGAGGGATGGGAGTGGAGGAAGGAAAACAAGGAAACCTACCTACCTACCTATATCTGGAAGAGGACTTGAAAAAATGTACACCAAAACCGCAAAGACAAAATGAACATTTTCAAAACAAACCACTGGAATAGCCAGGATTCGGAAGAGGGGAAAAGGGTATTAATGAATTTTATTACATTATGAAGCTATCCGTACAGCCGTACAAAAATGGAGTCAATGGAGCTCACCACCTTCTTTATTTGATTACGTCATTAAAATAAACTAGAATGGAGAGGTGGCTGTGGACATGGATCTTGTAATTGATTCTCACAAAGATTTCTCAAAGATAGGCAGCCTCGTCTCAAATTTCTTCTACAGAAACACAGGCGCGCAATATAAGAATCCCTATGAAAATTTGCTGAAAAAATCATTTTCGAAATCGGAAATTATCCTCACTTCAATATCGAAGGAAGCACAATCATTACATCCAATGACGACTGGTTTATATTTCGAAAATAGTGAAGGAAGAGGAGGGGAGGGGGCTAAATAAACCGCAAGGAAATATGTATGACATCAAAACATATCAAAAATATGTTGTTTTTCTGTTGACATGCTGGGACTGAGCTCATATCGTCAGTACTATTCTTATCGAATTGGTGCACTACTTACGCATGAAATCCATTTGGACCTATACTTCTAGGTGTCAGTTATTCTAATACATACATTTAAAACGAATAAAAATAACGTGCTATTAAATGATCAACTCGACGGCCAGTTCCGCTTATTGTCGTCAATCGAAGGTGATTTAGTAATCAGAAGATATAGGTGAAGTGCAACGAATATAAAGTTATACTCGAAGCATGTTAGGTCATTCGTCACAAGTGCATAGATCAGTGCGAATAGTGCGAAAATCCGGTGCGTCAATTTTGTTCAATTTATTTCTTTTGTGCTCCAATACCGGAATGTTTCCAAAATTGTTTCTTCATCCTGTGACTTTATTGTTCCTATCACTGCTGCTCGTCATTAGCTACATTTGCCTGCTCATATGGCGGAATCTTGCTTTCTATCGAAAAATAAGTAGATTCCCAACTCGATCTACTGTACCGCTATTCGGTAACATGTTCCCAGTCCTATTTAGCAGCAAAGGTAAGTGCTCGTATTTTTTGACAGCAGTAAAAAAGTGATCTGTACGTCTCTTCGTATCCTAGAACTACCGCAAAAACGTGGTCAGGGATGAATACTGAAAAGATTCTTGGACAGTCCACAGCATATCTTCTGATATAGTTCACCAGTGAAGATATTCCCTTCTCCAGCCTACACAAAATTAAAGATTTTCGAGAGTGATTCGAGACCGGGTGCACACTTTCACTCATTTCCGCAATCGCCTTTCCTCTTCCACTCTGGTCTACCCTAGAGTTTAATAATATTGAACCGTGCTCATCTGTCGATAGGTCGCGTCGAAACAATGTTAGAACTTGTAGCGGAATACGATCTTCCAAAACCGTTTGTTTTTTGGCTGTTTTATTTGCCTTTAGTGGTTGTGAGCAGCTATGAAGATATCCAAGTAAGTTTGCCAATTTTTTTCTCGAAAATGAGGACAAGGGTGGGAATGTAATGATTGACATTTGAATACTTTTTCTAGATTGTATCAAATCGAAGTTTCTGGAGAAACGCTCGTGGTAAATTCAAAATGATAGTTGGAGATGGCATAGCTTTGTCGCATCGTAAGTCAGTTCCTCTCTTTCAAATAAGATTACAGATTGATGCGACTAATCACCGGCGAAAAAGATGATCAGTAAAATGGTTGTAAAAATTTTAGCCGACAAATGGCGTAACGTGAGGCGAATGATAAATCCAGCTTTTGGCCCGGCCATGCTTCAACAATACTTTATTGTGTTCAACGAACAAGCCGAAATATTATGTCGTAGACTCGACCAAGCAGCCGATACCGGAAAGATGGTCGATATTTTCCTTTATATGGGTGACCTGAACTTGGATATCATCACGAGTAAGTATCAAAGGTAATCCAGATGGAGAAATAGTATACCGTAATGATTAATCTTCCAAGGTAATCTCTCGTGTGCGTGTTGTTGCAGAGAATATGGCCGGTTTCAATTTACAAGTTCAAGAAAAAGGTGACAATAATGAATTCGCCGAGAGCCTCGCAACGTAAGTAGGTCTGTAGTGATGTATGAATTTGAAATTAAAATAATGTGCGGAAATTTCTATAACTTGTAGTGGGTGAGCCAATGTTATAGGAAAGAAAAACGCATCGTGATTGATTAACGCGGTCGGAATTTTTTTATTTTGCGTACTCATTACTCCTATTACAGTTGATAAAACAAGGTGATCTCGAGTATTTAGCGGTCATGGACTCGTCGTAACGAAAATATTTATAAGAAAAGAGTAAATTATGTGGGTATGAGGTATGGTTTCCATAGTGGCGGTCATATAAGTAATGAGGAGATTTTCAGCACATAAATGAGTCAGTTTCGCATTATAGTGTTTTCTATCTTCTACATTTCAAAAAGTACGAGTATATTTCGACAGTGACGGACCTTAGGGGTCGAACCTTAGGGATCAAAAATTTTCCAAGTCCCCACCTCAGATGTCAAAAATTTACAAGTCCCCTATTGCTCAGAGGTCCAAGTTCCCCTCCTAACGCGAAAATTTTCTAAGCAGAGTATTGCAGCCAAAAATTTCGACTTAAGCTTTTGGCTTAAACTTACCTCTTTGAAAAATTAAGCTTCTCACTTTTCGCTTTTGGAAAAATTCAGCAGCCGTTTGGCTTAACTTGGCTGGCTTAATTCAGCTCTTCTCGGCTGAAGAAGCAATCAGGAGAATTGGGGCTTTGACATACTTTTGGAAGACACCTATTCTCCAGTTTGCGTTCATCTTATTGGATGACTGCACCGTAGGCTCCTATGCTGAACGGCTGAATAGCTGAACTGAATTAGAGCGAATCTTTGGTATCATTGTCAATTCTTTGACAAAGCCAATCTAGTCTAGCGAAAGGAGCAATTGAACTCGAAATTTGAAAACTTGTCAGCAGGGTATCGACCCATTTTGCGGGAATCGGGAAAGTTATTAGAAGAAAACTGAAAAAATTTGGTTTATTTTGGCTTTTTGCTGAAAAGGGTTCAAACAAAGGTGCTTTTCAGCTTCGCTCTCATCAGTATAAGTTCGGCGAAATTCGGCTTCAGCTGGTTGCAATAATAATCTGCTTCCAAGTCCCCCTCATATCATATTCTTATATAGTTTGGAGGTCGAAAATTGGCCGAGTCCGCTTCCTATCCTAACGCAAAAATTATCTCCGCCTCCTATCATAACGCAAGAATTTCCGAGTCCCTCCCTATTGTAAGTAGCTTAAAGGTCAAAAATTTGCTTAGTCCTCTCCCATCATGTATAGCTTGGATCTTTCCACCTCTGCTCGGAATTTGAAAATGTTCCACTCCTATCACATATAGCTCGTAGGTCAAAAATTGTTGAAGTTCCCCTTCAATAGGCCAGATATGCAATGCTTCAAACGCCACCCCATCAATGAGCCACGTATGCAATGCTTCAAACACCATGAGACTCAATGAAAGGCTTTTCCAAAATACTCCATGGAACAGGTCCCCTGCCTCCCCTCATTCAACTCCGTTAAAGAACCCGTGAATTGTTCTCAAAACGCGTTTCTTGAGCTTCGCCCTTCTAACGTTTTTTCCAGAAAAATTCCCACCCTGTTAATTTCTTAGTCCCCTTCCTACCATAGCCCGAAAGTTAGAGTGGCCCCTTCAAGTAACTAGATATGCAATGCTAAAGACACCACCCCTTCAAGGAACCAGATATGCAACGCTTCAAACGCCATAAGACTCGAAAGACCATTCTAAAATATTTTTTAATACAGGTGCTGTGCCTCCCCTCATTCAACTCCGTTAAAGAGAATTTTTTTCTAATTTACAGATCCTTAAGACTAGAGAGTTCTCGTTTCTTTGAGCCGTGGCTGTATCCCGACACCTTCTATTATCTATATTTATTATTCACTGGGCGGAAGGATCTTTACAAGAAGTTACACAAGATGCCATCCGAGGTAGGTGTTATTACATTTGCGCTCTTTAAAATACTGAAAATTTAATACATTCACATAAACTCTTATTCAAAGGTGATCAAGAGAAAACTGGTCGATTATAAAATTCAGAAGGAAAAACTGAAAATTTGTAACGGTCCAGTCGTAGGTAAGAGATATGACCTATATTCTGAAAATACACGTAGAAAGAATTTAACCAACAAGTTGTACTTCACAGATAAACCAGTCAAAACTTTCATCGACATCCTGTGTCGTTTGCAGGATGCTCTTCTAGAATTCACGGAGCAACAAATGCACGATGAAATTCTAACCATGATTGCAGCCGTTAGTATTTTAGACAGCGTTTTATGTTTTAAAAACTCTCTCTAGCGTTGAAAAAGAGAGAAAAACAAACTCTTCTTTCTTTTCATGCTTAATCAAGGCAGTGGCGGATCTAAGAAACCAAAATCGTGGGAGGGCGGACAGAATTTCCCGCGATTTTTCGTTTCCTCCCCTCCTAATTTCTAGTACATTATGGGTGCTGTGTTTTTCCTACATTTCTTTCCTCTTCTTTTTCTGTTTTCCTCTCTTTCTTCAAGTGTCCAGGAGGGGGAAAAACCATCTGCCTCTCCTTGAATCCGCCATGCCACTAAATCAAGAGGATACATTTGTAATCGCCACCACTAGAAACTATCTTGAATCAGTTCCTAACAATATGATAACGATAATAAAGCTCTATTAAACTTCTTTTCAGGGAAGCGAATCAACGGCCATAGTGAGCTCGTTTACTCTTCTAATGTTGGCAATACATCAAGATGCACAGGTACTATGCAATAGAACTAAAATTTGAAGAGCTCTAAAAATTTTCCCAAGTTAGATATCTCATGGTGGTGAATATTGTCTGGCCTATTCATTGACAAACCCAAAAATAAGGGAGGCTAGGGATGGCTTTTATGAATCGTGGTGCAGTCAGCAATTAATCAAAACATTTGCATTCTTCTGAACGACTCCCATATCTCTCTCCCCCCCCCCCCTCTGGGTGAAAACCCCATATTTTTGCTATGACGCTTGGAATTTAAAATATTAAACATGCGATATGTCTCCAAATGGCGGTGTTTGTTTTCTTCAGGAAAAAGTTTATCAAGAGCTTGTGATGGCATTTGGAAATGACTTGACGAAAAAGGAGATTCAAGTGGACGATCTGAACAAGTTGAAGTATCTCGAGCAATGTATAAAAGAAACGCTACGTAAATTCACGCTGGCGCCGATCATGTTTAGGGAAGCCACTGAAGATATCACGCTCACTAGTGAGTGAGAACTCTAAAGTGATTAGAACTTGGAAAGCTTAAACTAAAATCCCAATTCTTCCGTTTCAGATGGTGAGGTTGTACCTACAGGAGCAATTGTTGTTATGGCATATCATCTGATTCACCGAGATACTGACATATACCCCGATCCAGACACTTGGGATCCTGAACGTTTCGCCTCTGAGAATTTTAAACCTACATTCATCCCTTTTGGCACTGGTGCTAGAGCTTGTATAGGTGAGTGTGATTTTTGTGGGAAATATTCTACGGAGGGCCAAACTCTAAAAAATAAGAGAAAAAAAAGAGAAAAATTGGACTCAATGAAGAAAAAGTGACGTTATTATCCTCTAAAATAATCCCGCGCTTTCTAATTTGTACTAATGTTTTTTTTTTTTTTCTCGTTTTCAATCTTACAGGTTCTAAATACGCTATGATCTCACTAAAAACGCAACTTTTCCATGTGTTGCGTCGATTCCATTTATCGACAAATATCAAAACAGAAGATATTGAAATTGAGTACGACTTATTGATCAGAAAGAAAGGTGGATACCCAATAAAATTGACTTCTCGTAACGATAGTGCGAAAACTTTGTCATCATGATCTCTTTAATACCGCGAGCTCCACATCGTATTGGTCTTTGTAATTACCATTAATAAGTTTAGGCAAAAATTGTGCATAAGATTTTTCTTTTAAACTTGACCAAATAATTGAATCCTTTAAATTTTATGTATTTAAAAATAAAGATGTACCTCTTCCAGAGAGCCTTTAAAATACAGGACTTCAATGCAATTTCGTGAATCAACGATGTTATTTTCTTCAGCCATACCTATATAGAAAGATTGAGACCTTCACTTTTTCTTCTAATTGTATTTTCAATACCTTTTTCCTCTGTAGCTCTATTGTAAACTAAGTTTTCATCGTAGACTTGAAAAATTCGTAAATATATTCAGAAAATTTAAAAAAAAAAAATAAATATACCGGTATGTTCAAAAATCCAGGACTCGCTGATATACCTATTTTAGCATTAATGAATAACTACACCCTTATTCTGCCAAAAATTCAGAAATAAATCACGATGTTCATACATGGGCTCTCTATATTATTATGAAGTCAATTTAATCAATTTGGTTACCTAGTTTTATAAATCAGTTCAGCCTACTAAGCAAAAAAGTTCTTATTTGATGGAAAATATTTGAATTCTACACCAATGCAGATTATTGATCTGAAATATAATAAATCAGTCGATTTTGAAAAGAAAAAAAACTTGAGCGTGAGTTTTTCTGACTTGTGATTATATCTATCGAGATCATCAGAAAGATAATGATGAACATCCAAAATTGGATTATTATTTCTACAATTCCGCAAGCAATCCTAACTAAGACTAGGCATTGACGTTTAAAGTTTATGACATTATAGTTTTCATCATCTGGGCGGATTTTCATCGATGTTTTCAAAAAAATTATCACTATTTACAGCTATTTTTGATAAATTTCTCGAATTAAAACCCTTACTGTACGGATCAACATCATTAATCTGTAAGTTTTCACCAACAATGTAAAAATTTCAAGCACAGTCAATTCACTAGGCCTATACGATTTCAAATCGAATCGACTGCCGTCATAAGATCATGATGAGTTATGCCGTCCAAAAAAGGGATGGATTTAACCACAACAATAAATTAGCATGGATCTCGTTCGACAGCCTTACGCAGTGGGATGAATATCAGACACCGATTTGATACACAAGTGAACGAGAAGTATTTCCATTACTCTACATGATTGATAATAATGAACAATCGAAATACAGTTTTTTTGGTCTCGGCCGTCTGCGTCTTTTTATTTGTAAAATCACTTACCGCGACATTCTCATTCATTCCTTAACAGAAAATCTACTTAGGAAATTTTTCTTGACCAATACGATGTCCCGATTTCTACTTAAGGTACCTCGCGAGGTACCTTAAGTGAATTTTAGTCCGGTTATAACGTTAAGGTTTGTTCTAGAATGTCGCGGTTAGAACCTGAGGATACGAAGATGTCCATTAATACCGCAGTTAGAATATATTATAACCGCCATAAGAAGCTGTCAGATAAAGACCGAGAGTGAAGTTCGACAGATACCATTTTGACCAATCGAGTACCGAATGGAAAAGCATCATTATCATCCAAGATCGTTATATTCAATCAAGAATTCCGCCACCGTCGTGCATTGAAAAATAATAATTTACTAACCTCCGTATCTTTGTTGTTTTCCATGACCACAGGACAATTCGATAAGAGTTGAAAGTCAATACACCGGAAGTTGAAGTTGACGAAAATCTGTACCACGCAAATAGTTTCAAAACGTATTCAAGTACAACACCTACGCGCATCATTATCTGTGATCATTGTACTGATTATTTTGCGCATTATTCGCCAAATTCGATTATTACTCAGTGCTCTTCTCTAATATATGAGACGCGACAGCGACTCGAGTCCACTGGAGCAACATGCACGTACACACACAATTTTCTACGTAGGAACACAGCGACAACATAAAATACACAATAGCTATTTTCCTATAACAAGGGAGAAAAAGTGAGCAATTTTGATTTTCACGCAGTGTCCGTTTGCAAATTGCAACACAAGCCGATCAGTTCACATCACCACACAAACAAAAACGAAAACAAAATAATACTCTAGGGTACGCGCTTTGTTCTTTGACTATATGTTATGGCTTTGATAAAACACAGGTTATAGGGAGCAAAGTTGCAATTTCATCTGTGGTTTTCACTGTTCTGTTCAGTGTTCACAGGCCAGGGACCCAGGGACACAGAGATAGAGACGCGCAAAATTTTCTCCTGATTGCTAATGCGAGTAACGCAACAAAAACAACGTTGTCGGCTCTCACACGCCCTTTGAGTATGAATGGTAATTTGCAACTTGCAAGGCGAGGCAAAGAGTGCGCCCTCTACATTTACTGTGCGGCTGTTTCCAGAAACTGGACAAAGAGGGACATTTTAAAAAATTGTTAAAATCTGTATTTCTGTTTGTTTCATTTTATTCTTCTGATGAAAAGAAGTAAAAAAAGAAATGACTAGTACTTAATTTTCAATACTAACAAAGATAGAGCTTGTGCAAATAGCATTGTAACTGTAAGTTTATATAAATATTTCAATTTTTATCCCCTTTTGGTCATCAACACTAACATAGCCTATAGTCGGCTCGCCTCACAAATGAAGAGGCGGAAATTGTCATTTTTCTTAGTAGGTACCATAATTACCTATATCCATCATACTACAAAAATTATGACGCCTAGATGTGGTAACGTTTAACATTGTATTTTTATCCCACTATGCCAATTTTCATAGTTGTGGTGTCATATTATAGTACTGGTGTGTGTACGTGTATATTTTCATCCCAATATCCCAATTTTCTTAAATTCTTATCACATTTCTGCGTCAAATCGACATGGTTGTTCTTAAGGCTGATGGTTGGTCTACATCCTATTCCTATATGGTACTAAGTTGTTTTTGAAGGTTCCTTGGCAGGCTTGAGGGGAAGTGAAACAATGCCATTTGCATTGCGTGTTAAATCTTCTATTATGATTGAAACGGCGCGCTCTGTACCTCTGTTACGCCTGCTAGAGCACTAGCTACTATTTCTGCCTCTCTACTATTCATACTCAAAGCACTCATGCCATACTATAGGGCTCTAGCCATACAAAGTTGAATTGACGTACTTATATGCAAAACAATGATCACCAAGACAAAAGAGTCTTCCAGGCAATTAATTGTAGTGAGTTTGTTAGTAATAGTAACAATAACAAAGCTACATAATAATCACGCGCCACTATACTATTGCAATCAAAATGCATAATATAATATTTGTCAAAAGTCAATATAGGGCCTATTTGATGTATTACCTATCACATCGCCTTTGTGTATCCCTAGTATGCATTGTGAAGCCGTTTCTGGAATTGAGAACTTGTTGAAGATAGTGAATAATGATTATTATTATTGGATTCTAAATTGGAAACTGACATTCACAAAACAAACAACTATGAAGTTCTGATTTTCTTCCAAACTTATTTTTCAACTTGTTTTGATACTTTCCATGATTGTTGTGTTTGCATACTTATGTCAAGTGCTGCGGTCAACACTAATTGGTCAGCACTAATCGTTACGTGCTAGCTCATCACGCATACACAAGTTCATGTACGCAGTACGCACCAAGCACGCAGAGCAGAAGGTGAACATAATTACCTCAACATAATTTGTATAGGAATGATTTTTCAAAAATTCAGAAATTCTTCTAAAATTAAGGAAGACTTATCAAGGTTTGGTGGTTTTGGTCTCATATTTCAGAGGATTTGATTGTTATACACCGGTAGAACAAAGAGAAATCATTTTCAACAAGCCACTTTTGAAAAAGTCCAATATGAAGTTTTTTTCTCATGTTCAAAAATCCATGGTTCACCTTCTGTCCTTCAATAACTTCAACTGAATGGTTGCGCTCTCTGATGGATGCACAACCTTGTGCTGCAACATACACGCGTACATTGCGGCCGGCCACGGCCGTGGGCCGGCGTGGGAAGGGTGCAAAACGCGTCACGCGCACATAAGGACTACAAATTTTTTGCCTTTCAGTCAACTTGAGCAGTTCCAAGTGATATAAAAGCAAGTAGAATAGTTATCAAGTTCAAATCTCAGACTAATAAATTCAACTGTCGTTTTTTTCACGCTCAATTTTTTTTATTTTAATTTTCTTAGAGACCTACGAATATACGTTCCGCAAAAAAAAAAATTCAATTTAGATCCGGCGCTTATGTTTTGTAGTTGTGCCTGGCAACCAGTGTATTGCAGCTGAAAGATTCATCTAACTTTGAGAAATATAGCGTTGACTTAGGCTTTTGACTGTGCCAAAAAGATAGGGCTAGCTTTTGTTTTTTTTTCAGCTCGCTTTTGGATTTTCAATTTACCTATTGGGAAAATTGAACACAATCTGGAGAAAAGTATTTCTGTTGAGGGTACAAATTTAAACCTAGTTCTTTACAATAATTATAATTTACAAGAGAAAAAACTTCCGCTTTCTTTTTGAGAAAATGAAAAACCATATTTTGGACAGCGTTCATTATTTTTTGTTAAATTTTTTTTGCATCATTATTCTTTCTTCTATTGTTTCCGATTGTTTTCTTCAATTATTCTTTCTTATAATAAAATTTTCAACAATTTTTTCTCATTGATTTGTTCTATGGTAGGCTTTTTGATTTCTGTTCAATTAAATTCTCTTCCATCTGAGATCATCATTGATCAACAGCAAATTCAATAGCTGTGTCAAACTTCAAATCTCCTTGATGCAATAATGGAGAGTTCAATCCAGTGGTCAAGAAAAATTTAAACAATTTATTAATGTACTTATATAGGTTAATCACAATATCATTGTTGCATTATATGACTTTTTCTTTTTTTTTTTTTTTCAATTCTTAATATTTTACCAAGATCAAAATTTTTTCCTCATAACAGTTATAACCATTTGATCAACTATTAGAACCAACAACCGTTTGATAAGAAACTTTCCGAGAATTATCTGAGGTTTCCCCCCCCCCCCTAAACGGTCAAAAGCCTCAAAAATTTTGTAGCCCAAATTTACAAAAAATTATGGAAAAACTAGCTACATTCCTTCTAAAAGTGAGGAAAATTGGGTTTAAAGTTCAGAAATTGTTAACTGTTCCAGAAATGGTCATTTCAAACAACTTAATATTCCATAACTTCTGTTTCATCATCTAAACATCTGCAGAGAAACACAAATATTTTCAATATTACAAATAATAAAGAAATAACAATAGGTCCAGAAACAAAGAATTTCAAGCAAGCAAAAGTATAACAAAATATAAACCATCAATTTTGGAGATCAATCAAAAATAGCGCCACTCGTAGTCAGGCATTTGGCTGGAAATCTTGTTTGTAAATCGATTGAAAAAGAATAATTTCTCAGGAGAGGTTATACTGTTCAAATGTGGAAGCGTTTGGAACAGATACTCCATTGTTTTTATATCCAATACGTTCTGGAATCAAAAGGCACTCAGTTACAAGCACAAATGAAGTGATTCATTTTGTCTGAAATGGAAAATATATTTTCATACTTACTTTGTCATCAATAGTTAAATTGGTGAGACACTTGAACTGCTCAAAAAATTTAACGGGGTTCTGAAGATGTACAGCACAAATTACGTTCAATGTTTCTAATCCAGAAAGATTGGTAGCTAAACGGCTCAAAGTTTCCTCTGATAACTAACAAATTTGATTTATTTGTTTTTCCATAAAAAAAAAAGGAAAAAAGAAAAAATTATAACATATGCAATAGAAAGAAATTGTTCTCATAGTCTAATATGAAGTAAAAAATTGAATGTGATCTAGATTAAACTAACGTGATCAGATTTGAAAAAATCTAACCATAAAGAAGCCTACAGTTCAAATTTTAATTATTTGCTTAAAAAATAGAATTATTATCAAAATGGAAGAAATTTCTGCCCATTTTGAGGACCTAGCTGTCCGGTGGCTTGAAGCCTATTTGTGTTTTTGTGTTCTCTGAGTGTGATATGAAGAAATTGCCAAGTGATGTACCGCAAAGCTTTTGTCATAATAGTATACAATAATCAAATCACCTCTTCAGAGAATAATAGCAAGTCCAGAATGAATGTTTTCAAATTTGGCAATTGTAGTTCGTGAAGAACATTTATCCTCAGCGGTTCAAAATCACTATTATCGCCATTCATGAATCCTAAAGTTTTCAATTCTGAAACATTAATAACATAGCTTTAGATTAACTGAAATAAGAAACTCCCAATAAAGCATCGCCTATGGAAACTCGTGCTATTGAACCCATCCAATTTTTTCCTACAAAGCGATTTTAAAGAAACAATAGTATTACGCAGCATTTGGATTAAATCAATTCAACCAAGAAAGAGACGCACTGATTAAAATGAAGGTTAAACAACTATGTATTCTGAACAACTTTGATTGCGAAGATAAAATTTTTATTTGGAATGTGGAAAGCAGAAGTTAGATGATACCTGATTTTTTGAGGAATAAGAAAGATTAAAAGATTCAAATTTCAAGAGAAAATCGTTTTGGAAAGAAGTACATGCATAGAAGTCAACCAAAAATGCATAAGGAAAAGTTCTTCATGCATCATTCTCTCATTTTCCATTTCAAAATAATCATCTGGATTGTACAAAATGTACGTACTTGAAAGACGTTTCATTAAAAGTTCTGTGATCTGAGCCGTAAATCTGTCAGTAATAATAAAACCTAAAATATTCCCTAATGTGGATCTATGGGCAGCAAAACTGGCGTCGAAAACTAAAATTAAGGACTCCACTTCAACCTGAGAAAAAAAAATGAAGATTTGATTATTTTACAGAGCTGGGCAAAAATATAACTTGTGTAATTATATTTATCACGTTTTGAAATAGCTCCGTCAACATAGAGACGGAATGAACGAACAATTCCAAATGTTTCAAGCGTAAGCTGTGCTTCAAAATCGTTGAGCAGAAGTTTTCGTCCATTTTGCTTCGATCGTGTTTCAATACCAATTCGTCCAAGGCAAAATTTGGGAGCTTTGAAGACGCCATTAGTGTGGATGGAAAATTGAACCGAATACAGAGATCATTCGTGCGTAGAGATTTTAAATTTGAAATCAAGAAGAAAAATTTTTCAGCTTCCTCGAAGGCCAGGTCCAACGTAGTTTCTTTTTTAACGCTGATATCTAGAACTTTTAGATGAGGACACCATTCAAGTACGCTGAATAATAAATTGTGAACGTACGCTGAAATATCGTCGTAGGGGTAGATCGTCAATATAATCTCTTCAAGATAATTCTGAGCTTTGAAAAATTCGAAGAGTACGGCTATATCTGAATCACGGGTCTTTGATGGAGAGGGAAATTCGTAACTTCCTTCAAATTTTTTCAATCTACAAAAGAAATTAAAACACAAAATAGAATAATATATAAACGTGATAGTTGATGATACAACTGCCGCACAAAGTTAGATTGATGTACATCCAAATCGACGATCAGGCAAACTGTATCTGTCGGACGAATGGTGCGAGTATGTGAATCGTGATAATACACTACGACTGTATTTCAGTGATGGAATAACAGGAGAAAGGAATGCTTGTATCGAAAAACTAGTGTGATAATTGGATTTCTCATTGAAAAATCATCTGCATAACGCATATTTACATATCTCAATAAGCCGTATTAAGCTTATTTCAGGAGAATGGTACTTCTTCCCTATACGTCAATTCAACTTTGTACGGCAGACAATTGATAAAGTGGTAAACCTGGAAGCCCATTCCCGTTTTGAAATCGAATTTCGGATCCAGTTACCGTTCATCGGTACTTTGAAAGCGATATTTTCGAGTTTTAGGGCAGGGTTCAAACATTTGTCCAATTCCAATGGATATGGATAATTCTCACCATTCATATAATAACAGGAATCATAAATCTCACCAGTAGCTCCTAGGCTAAAATTTTTTATCTGTGGGAAGACTAGAAATAATTTTCTGAGAAAATCTTCCGTCAGTTGATAATCATCATCTTCAAAAAACCAGATAAATGTGCGTAAATTAGGTCGTTTCACACCTTTTCTGATGAAATCGTCTAAAAATTTTGAAAACTCGTTCATACATTCTTCATTTTCAGTTTTCAATCGTTTATAAATCAAATCAGACTCCTCCGAACTCTCATAATCTGGGTCTGTAATTTTCATGTTCACTTGAAGAGTTTCAAGATTAATACACCACTCGATCATGCTCTCCATGGTTTTCAAATTCCAATTCTGACTGTTGATGAAGAGAGTGACTACTTTGTGTCCACAACTTCTCCAAAAATGAGGAGGCAAGTAATCCACGAGTAAATCGTTGAATTCCAGATTCAACGGTGCAAAATCTCTCCGGATTAGAAATTCAGCAACTTCAATAAGGTTCTCGTCATTCCTAAAAACCAATTTTTCGTTTCTTCTTATTGAAGGATGTGTTGCGCCATTATACCATAATTTACATATTAGCTTGACTTTTTTGCGATCCATCAAGGGTAGGTACGAGAAAACACGCGAGAGAATCTGCAAACAGACAGCAAGTTTTGAATGAAAATTATCACGAAGAGTGAAAAAAAAATGATGTCTTTCTTACCTCGCATGGTAAAAACGGGAGCTCGGTAACCATATCGAGATTATTCGTAACACTTGACATTGTTTCCACGAACAACAGATACCTATTGATTTCTTGGTCAATATTTTTCATCCACTTCCTAATTTAGGTTCTTCCCACATGAGACGTCGTACCACTTTGAATTTCGCTTTGCCTCGATTTTTATTCTTCGTGAATGATAGAGATACGATGTATGGTAGATAAGTACGTGAGAGGTTTTTATTGGTGTTCATTGAAGTTTTCGTCGAGCGGTCTCGACGTAGCTGTGAAAAATAATGATATCCGAACAAAATTCCTTTGTGAATTTGTCTAGCAATAGCCTTGCAATTATCGGTTGGTCGCAAGGCTCCAGCACAAAATATTTGAGAATTCTTTCCCAAATTCAGAACTAACTATCAGTAGACTGTAGAGTGTAGAGTACTGAGAAGAATTACCGTGTACTGTTTACCTTCGAGTTCGACCATGCTGCAAATTCACTGACAAGTCTTATCAGTCGATTTCGTAGATTTCAATCTTGGCCCACGATTCCAATGGGAGATGGAAGTATCGATTATCGGAACTTCATTCGTCATTATCAGTAGACTACAGAGAGCGCTAGAGAGCCACGCGCGAGTAAAACACGAGTACGACTAGTACGACCAGAGTAGTCTGTGATTTCTGACATAATAATTATTATTAGGAAATTTTTGAGGAAATTAAATCGTGCCGTACTTCCATAATAGCGATGGCAATCCTCGATTCTGAAGATATGTCAATTCTACATGATTAGGCGACAAGGTTCTTCCGTTCTTGGCGAATAAAATTTAATGTACGATCTAATGTATAATCGTGTCGCATTTCTTTTTGCGGTAATGCGGTATGATTACTCACTTTAAGGTGTTCTATCAGCTGATTCAAAAAATATGATCGGCTCCGTCACACAAACGGAGGTGCCCCGATCGCATTTGTGTATTCCATCCTTGTCTAGGGGAGTGCTAACCGTCTCTCCTTTCATACAACACGCTTGTAATCGTGTTCTCGTTCGTATATATACCTGGGATAGCGACTCCGAACATTGTCTGCGAGTAGTGCCGTACACTATTCGTGTTGTACGTAAGGAATCTTGTTGCGTAAATTAAGTCTTCGTTCTCATTAAATACAACGTACGTAATAGACAATTCGAGCTTTTCTTAGTTTAATCATCAATTTTGAAACAACGAGAAATGAAAGTATCGTACTTGTACTCGAATACAAGTGACAGAGGATGATCTTGAACACATTAATACCCGTAAACAGTACGAAAATTTGAAGAAAAACGAGTCTTAATTGTACCAGATATTTTAATCCAGATTTAGAAAAATTATTTGTGCATCATATAACTTTACTAGCGTAGCTCAACACAGCGTACCTGCAACGCATGACTTTGAATTCTGCTCATTTTCTGGTCCAGATAACTAAGGTTCTTATTGTACTTAGATATCTGTAAGATACTCGCGCAAATACGTAGAAAAAAAAAAAAGAAAAATGAGAGAGAAGTAAGGTAAATCACCGCGAATTGTAAGAAATATCACATATTTCACGTAAATATGAGTGAAGTAGGAATTTGGATTTAATTTGTTTTCGATTACAACTTTAATTTAACTCGAGGAAGATAAGTTCCGATCAGTCAAATCTTTCGACGTTGAACTTCACATCTCAAGACTCGCAATGCTTACCCCAAATATAATGCAAACGGGTGAGCTACCTGGAGTACGACCGACTGTTCATAGAAGATTATCAACTAGTATTCACTGCGGTGTCCTGAGTATAGTTAAATCATCTTAATTAATCGTACATCTCAAACTCCACTACAAACATGGAGGATAAACGTACTCCGAATTGAAATTCAATTCATTTCAATGAGTCGATCTGACATTGTAGAAAAGAAGATGAGACTATCTTAGGTGGATTTCATATCATAAGTTTCTCAAGATTTCAACAATACGAATTATCTTCGATCATTTGCGTTCAGTTACATCAAATGATTCACGAAGACGAAGTTACGTTCGAAATAGTCGATTATTACGCTAAAGGCGTGAAATTCACTTCATTCATTAAATCAGCAGAATAAAAACGATCAATTTTTATTTACGTAAAAAATCGCGCATTTGGATCTTAAAATGAAACATAATTAGTTTAAAAAATAGAAAAAAGGAAAACATATTAAAATAATAACAAATTCATATTGTACAAACAAAAAGGCACGTACATCATAAAAGAATCAAGTCGAGTAATAATAATAACGAATAACTACATAAGAACTTCGTATTCGTCAGTCATTACGAAAGTTAATGTAAAAGAGATCAACGTACTTGATAGAAAAATTAAAAAGAAATAATTATCATGAATGCAAGGTAGACAAAAGAAGTATTACAAAATGAAATACAAAGAGTGAGAAAAAAAAATCCATGTATAAATCCCATGAACAGGGGAAACAAATTCGATATCCTAGCATCTAAAATTAAAAAAATTTATACATTGAAGGAATTTTCGATCGTCGTACAGGAAGAAAAAAACGGAAAAAAATTATGAAGAGAATAAAGAGCAACAAGATGAAGTACAAAAAATATAAATATCGTTCGTTAAAAAATCGATTAATAAACTCGTTACATTTACCTTAATAATACGATTACCACAATACGACAGTCTTTTAGTCTTCAATTAAGTAAATTTTTTTCCATATTCCACACGAAGTACGAAAGCTCGAATTTGTTACGATAGTATTTAGCTTCTATTATTTCATTTTTCTAATTTATTTAAAAGAAAATTTTATTCAATGCCACGGAGTTCGTTTCATTTTTTTCGATTACAAACGATTATTGGAAAATTTGAAAGAATTCACAAAAACACATAAACACAAAAAATTCACGACAATTTTGAATACGAAAATGCAATAGCCTAAATAATAATGAAGAGAGTGAGACAATGAAAATTGAACGAATATTTTCATCATCTCTTTTTCATATCACAAGATTTCTTTAGCACGTTTACCACATCGAGGTACCATACAATGAAAACTTCATCATAACGACAGCCGAGAAGAAGAAACACAATAACGATGATATTTTACGTTAATTAAACACGCTAGTAAGTTCCACTATCCTCTGCTCAAATGCAAACTGGGGCACCGGGTAAACAAAAAAAAAACGGTCAAACTATTGTATCGTAATTTTCGAAATGACTTTATTGTTCCAAAGCGGCAGTTCGCAATCGTTATCAGTAATCTCTTCAAAGATGGGCGTATCTCCTCCCAATTCTTCACATTCGGTTTGAAAGAAATATCTGAAAACATCATCAAGAAAACGCGTCAGACGAGTTGATTACATCGGCAGGTATGCTGAGTGTCTTTATCGAATCCTTACCGGAAATTGCCCTTTTTAGGGGCGTGATCTTTGAACGTACGAAGAGTTACCGGGAGAGGCAATTTCAGCAAATATGGCACATTTTCATCGGCAAAATTGTAGACGACCGACGTAAACCCTAAGGACTCGCCTCCTAAAGATGGATGAGAACGACCGTGCGATAAAGAGCTAATCAAACAGACAAATAAACAAATTATCATTAGGCGAATTCAAAACAAACATCAGGAAATTGTTTTCCAGCGACACGGAGAGAAGTTTGAATATGATAAGCGGCAAACTACAATTTGTTTCACTCTCATGATGGATCTTTTTGAACGTATCATTCTACAAAAGTTCATCACCCTGACGTCACATCAACTGATAACAGTGTAAAAATGCAGCACAGCAGCTTTCAGCAGACATCGATTCCCATAAGAATAGCATTGGTAACATTCGATCATACATCAGTATTCCAGAATGAAAAATAAATAAGCAATAAAGAGTTTATATTCGTAATCCAGAAGCTATCCAGTACTTGAGAATCAACTTTTCATTCCTTATTTATTCTTTATTTTGAAATACTGATGTACGATCGAATGTTACCAATACTACTCTTATGAGAATCGATTATTCAGCGGAAGAAATTAGCGGGATATCGTTCTCAAACATCGTATTGCGAAGTCACCGGTGATGAACTTTATCACGGATGTTCTAAGAGTTGGATTTCAGAGAGAGAGAGAAAAAAAAAACAGTTCTGCTAAGTAGTCTTTGTACTGATCAAAAAGAAGGTATTAGCAACACTCGAAAATATTAAGCTAAACTGAAGTGGTTAAAATGATACGAGAGTGACCATTAAGTATTGCAGCTGAAAATTCCAGTTTTGACTTTCAACAAACTCTAGAGTCAAGACCTTGGAAAATTTACCTTTCGGCACAGAAATCGATCAGCAGAATCGTGGCTTTGCAGTTGAAGTCAAAGATACTGATTCTCCAGATCGTTTTTCGTTGTCAGGTCAGTTTCAACTATAATCAAGTTTTTCTCAGCGGACAATGGGGCAAGTTCTTCGTGATAACACCGGCCGATTTACTGCTGGCAAAAGCACGAAAATAAAATACTTCCATCGAGCATAACGGCTTTCATAAGAAATACATACGGAGCAAAGATCATCATAATTACGAATTAAAAGAGAAGAACAAGAAGTCCATGTTTAGATACTAATGACTCCACAGATTCAAGATAAAGTTATCGTGTTCCCTAATTATTTTTGTTACTTAAAATCAATTTCATGGTGATCTTTGCTTCACATGTATTGCTCATAGGAGCGGTTATGCTAGATGGAAGTATTTTGAATACTTTTGGCAACAGTAAATCGGGTCGTGTTTTGTTACCACAAAAAACTTGCCTCATTGGAGATTTGCTCATCAGCAAATTTTTAAAATTGAACTTGACTTTTGGCGTCTGGCTGCGTTGGAACTTCTTATGATGATAGTGATTGGTGACTCAGTGTAGTTGAATAAATAGGAGGAGTGGACGTGATAATAATATTGACTCAGTTATGAAGTTACGACTTCGCCTCCAGGCGAGTAATATTGATGAAAAATAAAATATTATACATCACTTACTCGGATTCATCTCGCGTTCCTTTCCACGCTTCTAAACGTCGCGTCACCTCTACTACCGTCGACAGAGGATCAATATTATAATAAGCGAAAGGCGGCATATTTAAATCTTGCACAAACGGTTGTGCCGGCTTCACCTTTTTTGAATACGCATAATCTACACAATACAATATTTTGCATTCAGTTAGAATCGTCAAGTTTCCAAAACTAACGACACCATGTCAGTGTTATTCACTCACCCGACTTAGTTCTTCTGGCCTCTCTTTCGTCATATAACTGTGAACCGGAACCGAAAGAGCTCGGACGCGATTTCTCGCCTGGTAACTTATTATGCCAAGAATACGGGTCTACTACCATCCTGCTGTCATTTAAAAATCATACACCATATCAATCATCCGTATTGAGTATTTTTTTACAAACTTGAACGGACGCGTTCCGCTGAACGCATAACCGCACGGCAAAAGTACTAACCTATCTCTACTACGCAGCGGCGGAACAAAACCCGCGCTGCCCGCAACGCTCACACCGCTGTCAGTCATTGTTCGACGACTTCCGGACCAGGTTCTATCACCACCATGCGGATAAAGATGACCTAAAACACATACGACGCATCTTAATTAATGAAGAGTCAAGTTGGCACGTTGAAGCGCTACTTCGGGCAACGTGAACATAATATATACCAGAATAGTTGAACGTGGAGTCGGTACCATTACCCGAATCGATCGAGAACAACGAAACACCATCCTGGAAAGAAAAGAAAACATCATAATCATCGATAATATTTCGATGGAGGTCAATGACAAGAAAAAGGACTAAGTTTACCTTATCTCTTCTTCTTAGACTACCACTAGAAGCCGACCATTTACCACTCGGAGCATAACTCGAACGATACTGATCCTAAGATTGAAACGTGATGCGTTAAGATCCCTTTTTCGGGAGTACGGCAAAATGGTACTTGAGGTAATACTCACCATAGAATAACTACTACCGTGTAAAGATCGCGTCCTCCTTCCATCCGGCGATTTCGGTCGTGTCGGAGTCCTGGTGGTAGGCGATTCTTTGGGAGTTTCACTAAATATTCTCGAAACGTGTTGATCTAAAAAAAAGAAATCGAATTTCGTGCACTTGATCGTCGATAAAAACCATTCATCGATGTTACAAGAAGAAAAAATCTTTACCTAAAATTGCTTGATCATTATCGTCATCCGACATCCGCGTTGTCGAGCTGCCAACAGTAACCGCTGGATTTTCAATCTGCAAAATTTAATAAAATTACAGAGCGATCGGTTCAGAAGATAAGATTAATATAATAAGTGTCTCAGTTTTTGGCTGTCTAGATGAGTTTAGAATGCTACAGACACCTATTGACAAGTAATTAAGTGTTTCTACCGCAGAACTGTCAATAAATAGAAGTTAATCGACAAGCGCCGCGCATATTTTAAGAGAATGAAGAAGCGGCTTACACGGTCGATGAATACAATGAAAGAATGTACGATGAATGACTGTGTAATTAAGCGGTGCAACTGCCAACAAATACTAAGCGAACGGATATTTTTCAAGTTCCTACTTCTGCCAATTCCAGATAACGCTGACTAGAGAAATATTCGTTTGAACGCAGCCGAGTTCGTTCAATAAGTGTTCCCGTCCCAAAGATAGGGGTAGGTTGATGAAATTGAAGATGGTGAAGTTGAAAGAATTGAGGAACGAAATTTTTCAAACGGCCGCGATCAACATAAATAACGGTGAAGTACGGAACTCGGTTAAGTTCGAGCGCAATATTAGAAATGCACTAAAATGAACACTGTTCTCGTACGTGATTGTCAAGAAACCAACACCAACAAGACACAAGGCCTGGTAATTGCATCGAGAGCACTGTCAGCGAGGAATTCGCAATACCTAAATATATCATCAAATCCAGTGGATCAGCTAGCTACCTTTTATGTTCCATTTTGTGTGAAGAAATTCTTTAGAATCTATGAATGAAATTGATCACGATTCACACAGGGTGTCTGCATAATTTGAAAAATTGAAATATTCAACTTGGAGGCTACTTCATCACAGCTTCAAAAAAGTGCGCCCTAAGCAGGCACAGGCAAGGAGTCCAACAAATTCGAGAAGAAAGACGGATTCGTTTTCAGTCACTCATATCAATTTAAGTTGCTTATAGAAGAATTTAGCGAAAATACTCTAATTTAAAATTGACTACTGGACTTTGTTTTCGAATGCTCAACGTTTATCATTTTCTAGATCGTACGGTTCAATAGGACTCCAACAACATGAAAATGTACACGTTCACCTTCAAGATATCACCCTCTTCTCTAGTTACCTCCTCTATAGCGTTAAATTCTCTTGAAGTCATTTGTCTCTCATTTAATGTACGTAGGCTCAAAATCCACACAATTTGGAGCCTTGCTACTCGTAGATCATACATGTTCTGGTATCGAACCTTTTTCTGATAACGTCACAAAACTCAGGACGTTATCAGTAGGATCATACATTGTATCTCACAATGTATGGTCCAAGTCTAAATAGCATTAGACTAGCTTCCGGCAGCTTCTAGAATCTTAGCCAAGTTCTCGTCTTTATAATTTACTCTATGTATCAGTATAGAACGTTGGGGTCATGCTTCGACTCAGGACTCAAGTTTCCGAAGTAGGTCAAAACCACACTTATCTTATAAGATTACTTTTTCTCCTCCTCCTGACTAATTTTCACGTAACTAACACATGCCACCGTCATCTTAGAACTTATTCCGCGGAGTTTTTCTCCTGCTGTCCTCTAGAATCCCCATCATTTCCACTGTACTCAAATTTCCACATTACCCTACTGTACAGTAAGTCAACTCAAATTTTCAACAAGGTTGGAAAACAAAATGAAAAATCCTCTTTGATCACAACTGAGTATCTTCAAACTTATCAATTGTTTTCTACGTTCAATGTAAGAGGGTGTACACTACTTAGAGACATAGAGAAAACCGAAGTTGAAGAACGCTCCAGAAATTAACTAAGCTTCAAGCCGCTCCAATGATATGATAAATTATTTGCAGAAAATGAGACAAGACATCAGATCAGTCGATATGCCGGTTACACAAAACCTACCGAATCTAGTTTGGACTTCACACACGTTAGCATATCACGATCCTTCTTGAGTTTCTCCAGTTTAGGTAGGAGCGAATTCATGAATTCTTCCGGTTCTGGTCCGTGCATCTGTAACAACAGAAAACGAATAAATTAATATCGTAGTACAAATGATACTGACGATCATGATTAATAACGGTATACTGAGGCCGCATAGAGGTCGCGAAAAGGCGGGGCTTGTTGCACCTGAGTAGTTGCTGGCTCGTAAGAGGCCGAAGAAAGCCACTAAAGACAGCAAGCGTGCTGCATGGAAAAGGCTGTGTGAGATGGCAGAAGAAGACCCATTTCACAAGCTAGGTATATAAGATTGTGCTGAAAAAGATTCGACCTGGGGAAATGTGAGGCTTTGAGCCTCGTTCTGGAATGGCTTAAAACCCCGACGAAAGGGCCAACAATGAAATAGTAAAACCGCTGAATTGTGCAATCATTAGAATTTATTTTGTAAATCTCATTATCATAGGAAACAAATCTTCCGGAGGAGCCAAATAGAAAAAGATCATGTTTCATGTCAAGCCCAGTACAGATCTATAGTACATATAATCAAGCAGCCTAGTTCAAGTCTAATACCTGCTCATTCGCAGTGGTCAAATTTCACGCAACTCATAGACTCAGAGTACAGACAGAAATTATATGTCTTCGGGCGTTTGCAAAGAAATTCAGTAAAGATCACACATCAATCTCAATAATATCGATATATCAATCTCGATAATATCGATAAATCAATCTCGATATCGATATATCAATTTCGATAATATCGATAAATCAATCTCGATATCAATACAACAATCTCGATTATATTAATTATTGATTTTGATTATATCGATATATCACTCTCGATTGTATCGATACAACAATTTCGAGGCTTCAACAACACTAGTATACTGTATATTAGGTCTAGTATAATGAAGGCTCAAAGCTAGAATATAGCGATCATAAAGCTACCATATAAACTGGGCAAAGTGAACTCGCGGGATGAACTCGCAAATTTTCGAATCACCCACGGAGGGACGAGGGTGAAGGGGGAGGGCACTCATGAGGTAAAGTGAGGGGGGGGGTCGGAAAATTTCAAATTAGGGTCACGTCAGAGTAAAGACATGAAACATGTCAAAAGTTGAAGAGCCTCTCAGCAATAGGCCGAACGGGGCCGGATGTTATGGGACAAATCATCGATGGCTTGTCCTCACAACAGCCACCACCAATGGTAACGCTACCAATAGTAGGAGAGGATGGTATAACCCTACTAGGTGCCAAGGAGGTGAATGCAGGGGTCAATAGACGGCGGGGAGATTCTAAACCCAGTCTGAAGCGCCATACATTCAGTTGACCAAGAACTGCTTGTTGATCCAATCAATGCGGCAATTACTGGGGGATTGTTCCCTGAGCGAGGCTTGATGGATAAGAAGGATAAACCACCTGACCTGGCCTGGCACCCACTTTCTCTGTTGGAAAACTCCTGGATGGAGTGATAGCCAATCGACTTGAGAGTTATCTGAAGGAAAGAAATATAATCTCTAGAATTCAGTACGGTTTTCAAACTGGTCGCTGTACATCAGAAGCTGAAGAGGATAGCCGAATCAGCGATAGCAACGTGTGAGTTTTGCGCAGCCGTCAGCCTCGACATAAGGAATGCGTTAAACTCAGAAGTGCCCGCATACCTGCTCAGGATGATCAGCAGCTATCTTAGCTGTCGAGAAATCCAAGCAGAAACGTGTGCTGGTACAGTCAAGCCCCAAGTTGATTGTGGAGTGCCACAGGGGTCGGTTCTTTGGCCGCTGTTGTCGTGCGGATTTGTAAGGAGAAGCTGTCACCAGGTGTTCAGCTTAATTGCTATGCGGATGATACCCTGGTGGTATGCACTGCCGAAACGATTATAGCGATGTAGAGCAGGGTAAACCGGGCTTTAGAGGCAGTGACGCGATGGATCGTTGGCCAGACGAGAACTTGCAGTCGGTAGACGGAGACCATGTTATTCGCGAGCCATCAGAAGTTGGATCAACCCACCTTCCGCCAGCAAGGTATAGAAATTGAGACTAAGAAGGTACTGAAGTATTTGGGCATATGGTTTGACTCAACGCTGAGCTTCAGACAAAATTTTTTGATGGCAGCTGAAAAGGTAGGCAGGGTAGTTGCATACCTAAGCCGCCTCATGAGGGACCTTGGAGTGAGCACCAGATGCCTCAGTATGGACCGACTCGATGAAAATACCTCACAGGAGAAGAGTGATGATGAAGTTCCAACGGAGAGCTGCGCTGAGGCATGTTAGTCCCTACCGCACTTTCTTCAAGAGGTAGGGATAGATGAAGCGCTTGTGTTCCAAATGTTCCAAAGAAGCACGGAACCAGGTGCCCGCATTTGCAGCCACTGTCATGAAGAAGAAGATGGACCAAGAATGAAACAGGCAAATGCACAACCACGCTATGGCTTACTAGACACCTGTGTGCCATCCACATCATGATGCGCAGGAAAACGATGAGGATCATCCCTGAAGAAGGAAGAGGCAAGGGGAGACTCTAACAGTAATCCGGTATACCTAAGATGGTGGTGTCGTTGTTGAAAGTTCTAACGTTTCAAGTGCCGCGGAGCGCTACAACTCGGCAGTTGCCGAGTAGAAGTAGAAGAGGGAATTTGCCGAGGAGATTCTTCTAGGTCGCTTCCAACGTTGGAGGGAACGATATCAAATGCATACGCAACCAAAAAGAGAAGATATACAAAGGAAACCTTGATTTTTTCCTTCATAATATAAGTTATAAGAGCAGAAATACGGTGAAAAATAAATTATCATCACGTTATTTTTGTTCAAGAAAGGATTCTGAGGTTTCTAGGCTCGGAGGCCAATGGACATCCAAGACTACGCCAATATCTAGCGAGGCTTGAACGGTTCCGGACTCACCTCAAGCTAAGCATGTTTCCATAGTTATCTCAAAATACTCACTTTTTCGCGCATTCCCGGCAAAGAGGATCGCGGTTTCGTGACAAACGACTCCACGTTCTTGTTTATGCGCAACTGTTTTCTTTTGTGAGCATACGATTTGCTTACGAAGGTATCGTCCCTGCAAGAAAATGAACACGATTAAGACTATATTAAACAAAATACGCATTACTACAGCAAACACTTACATCGTTGCTAGGTCGGACATCGATTCTGTCCGACCTCCAGAACTCAAACTTTGCAGTTCACTGTTCTGAACGTAGGATACATGAGGAAGATTGTTCCAACCAGTATTTAAATGCCGTCTGCGCAAAATATACAACGAACTAAAAATTAACTACCACTACTAATACGTAGCACGTACGCATGCGAATTAAAAAGAAGCTCGCTACTGCGCATACTCAAATCTACATCAGACACATATGAGCATAGAAAAAGTTCTTGGCACTTACGTGGAAACGCTCGAGTAGGTAACTGAACGCGGTCCAGGTCTGGAATCCCGACAAAACGACGACGACTCCACGTGCTCTTGTACAACAGGCAATGCACTAAAATCTTTCAGCGGCTGGTTCACATATTCCGCAATATTACTGCAAGCATACACATCAATTTTAGCAATAATTGAGAGAATCTACTCCATAATTATGATAACAGCTGATAAAAACAAGATCGACTCCAAAAGAATCGATAGTTCACAACAGACTCCGACTCAATCGCTGCACCTGTCACGCTCAATCTGCACCATACAATCTGCTCGCACCTCAAGAAAATAAGTCACTTCCACCTCACCACACAATCTTCGTGAAAGATCTCATCACAAGTTCACCGCTTAGAACATTCGAAGATGCATGAAACTGACACAAACCATGCATAGAACCATCAACAGTTTGACTGCGTTCAACCTAGGGCATGACATCTATCTGCTTACCATGGTCCGCGGACTAACAAACATATAGACTTATATTGAACTATCCGAGAGTAGTAGACATGCGCATATCGATGTGCGATTGGGTGCGATAACATCGCTGAAAGCGAACTTCCACAGGGCATTAGAGAAGCTACAAAGGAGAAGCTGCTACTACGATTAAAGTAGAATTACTTGGAATGGAGATCAAGTTCGGAAACTGCTTTGAAAAAGGGTACAGAGATTAAAGACAACAGAGCAGATTGGTTCCATCTTTCACTGCAGCAATCAAGCTCAAAAGTTGCTCAATTTTCCAAAACTTAATTAATAGCAACAAGACATGCAAATCTCAATGCTATAATCTTGCTCACCATTTCTTTTGCACTTTCTCATGAAACGCGGAGATACAGAATTCGCCACGCATACATTCTAACAGGGAATATGAAGTGATAAGTACTCGTACGTGTAGCGGAGAAGAGCATATGATTAGACTTACCTCGGAGTAACTCGGCACTCGTTGCCTTCCCGCATAGAATGGACATAATCAAGGTAGAATGATGAGTTAAGAAAGTTAGGATACATCCGGTCATTCATTACGCCTTCAACGAATCTGACCACTTCGCTGAAGACTCGCGCGTCCAAAAGCATATTTCTCGTTCTCGCGCGTCGAATACGTCGCTTCACGTCTTGTTTCAAATCCTCATTGATACCCTTCACCTCTTCACAGAGAAATTTATCAATTGCACGGATACACTTGTCCAGAAGCTTCGGATCGGTTTGTTCGTGCGAGCCGCGTACTGCCAACCAAAATTTAACCATCAAATAGCAATCCAAGTCCTCCTTCTCCAAGTAATCCATCAGGAGACTTCGACCAGCACTATCGTTGAGCAACATCTGTAGACTCTCCGCCCATTTGAGGCAGTTGGGCGACGCGGGTCCCGAATTTCTGCCCGATAATCGAGCTTCGACGACGCCGCCGCCACCACCTCCGTCACCACCACCGCCACCAGTTTCATTACAGTTGGGTCTTTCAACTGGGCCTGCCGCTGCACAACTGCCGCTAGGTCCTTCGCCTGCGTCAGCGGCTGTAACAAACAACGATGAGATTATATTAGTACAAGAGTTCACATGGTACAAAACCATCAACCACCGACCTGCTTCCACATTCTTTCGCATTCGACTGCAAAAATACACGATGAATTTCGACGATAAAATGAAAGATTTTTGCGATGAATGCGAACGATAAACCGAGAGATTTTCGCGATAAATTCTCAAGATACTCATAAACGAAAAAGAAGTAAGATTATTCGAGTGGAAAAATATTAAAATAATAATAAAAATAAGAAGTTACATCCGACAGATTCTTCGTGCCTACTGTAAAAAAAAAAAAAAAATGCCAACTCAATGTGCAATGGAACGCTATAATATTTTTTGTAAACTAGAAATTGATACGATTTACCGAGCGTCGTGATTTACATAATTCGTCATTTTGGAAATTAATCCGAAAAATTTTTCAACGAAGGTATCGTCGCTGCTGCAACCCTACGTGCAAACCGAAGGTAGAAGAACTGAATATTTATGATGAGAGAACAACAAATACGAATGTCATTTACGTGCACGTCTTCACTCCTTGAAACGATCCGTAGGCATAATTTTGTACGTTTACACACCCCGATGGTCGATAATCACAGAAATTCCTTCTATTCTTCCTTTCGGTACAGTACTTTTTTCGACCTCTTTTCCAACACGCATAACATTATTGTAATAAGAAAGATCATTTCATGAAGAGCTATTAAATAAAAAGTGAATTCCCAAACCGAACGCAATAAAAATCTTTCACCGCATTCGAAATCATCCCGATGCTTCTCTTTTTCTATCTCGTTCATTTTTCATAGCCCTATCATCAAACGGTTCTGTGATTTTGTCAGCCCACGCGCGGGAAAAGTTAAGATGTTAACAAGAAATTTTTTTTAATGATGAAATACATAATAAAGAAGGCACGGATCGCTAGATATTATACAACCGCCTCTACTGAAGCCTTTTCGTTCGTTACGATGAACGGAAAAATTTACGACTAATGTCGACGATGAGAAAGAAGAAAACATAATGTTATACGGTAGTTAAGAACACAAAGTATGGAAGATAACCGAATATTGTGAGAAGTCTCATTTGCCTACGTTACCACCTTTGGAAAAATTTTCTTTTGACAGCTAATTTCGAGAGCTTTGGAAGATGGAACGAGAATGGGAGCTCGGAATGATCGATTCAACGTAGCTTTCTTTTGTAAATAACGCAAAAAAGCAAAAAAAAAAAAAAAAAAACTGATGATAATAATTTACTTCGATATAAGAGAGTAGAAGACAATTGGTCAAACTAGCCTTTGAGGGATGAAGTGGCTCGCCCATAAGCTCGGGTAAAATGGTAAATGGTCTTGAAGTTGAGTCTAATCTGATACCAGAATTCTTCAACATGAAACATAATACCCGAAGTCAGAAAGTTATACGAGAGAAGAAAAAAAAGACGGGTTGATTCTAATTCTAGGTCTCCCGATGAATCAGGTCGACCAGTCGATTCCATATCATTCAGCGTCGACCAATGATCGAAGTCAGATAGACCAAGTTTTAGGTCAAATGGCGTCAATATTGATGAAATAGTTTCAGGCGACTTCTCCAAATCTTTTATCGACCTAAAATCGACTCTCTATTGCTTCAATTCGAAGTCGATTTGTATATCTCTGATGATAATGATTCAATAGATTCGTTCAACTATTTGGACCTTCCACTCACACAGGATAGCAACAGGATAGAATACAAAATCTACAGGAAGCCAACGCATACCGACACCATCATCTCAAATAACTCTTACCAGCACCCGAAGCACATTAGCAGCAATTCAGAACTATTGCTATCAAACAATCTCAAGTTTTCAAGAACAACAAAGAGCAGAGGCAAGAAATAGAGGTAGTAAAGTAATTCGCAGAAGCCAATGGCTACCATAGAGGTGTGATAGAGGGAGTCTTTGGGAAAATGGAAACTACGAAGGGAACCCATGATAGCACGGTGACAAGGTATTCAGAATCGATACTATACATAGAGAAGTGCGCAAACAAGGTGATGGAGGCGTTCAATGGGTATGATGTAAACGTGAGTATCTAGAATAACCCACCCGTGGTGAAGGGAATCTGCAAAAGGACAAGGAAAGCTTGAGCGGAGTGTGCAAGCTCGGTCGTGAGCAGTGCGAGGGTATCTACACTGGTGCGACTGGGAAAGAGTTTGCGATCAGGAAAAAGGAGCACGAAAAGTCAAGAAGAAAAGAAGATGGCAAGTCACTTACTGCACTATAACGGAGAACACCACAATGGAGAGGGAATGTTTGAAGTCATACATTTAGAAAATCGCACAAAAAGAAGTTACAAACGCAAAGAGGAAGGAAGATATCCTATTGAACAATGTAATCACATTTAACAACAAAAAATTATCCGGCTCGGTGATTGGACGAGAGAAGAAGAACAAAACTGACCAATAAGATGGCAGCAAACCAGAGAAACGCAGAATCTAGTCCTAAGAATGAACCAATCACTAGGCAGCATGTTATAGCCACTAAGAACACAATCTCATAGTATAATAGTGTAAGAATAAGTTTCGAAGAGTGAACCAATCACAGCACAGCGTTGTTACAGCCAATAAGATTACAATGTTATACCACAAAAACTCATGTTTACTGATGATGGGGTACACCCGAAAGTACTCTCGTAAATTAAACGAATGCGTTCTTCTAAATTACGGTCCATAATGATGAAAAGGAAATACTCAAAAGGGAGAGTGAATAAATACAAAAAACAGCAGAAAAAACTACGCGACGAGCGCTTAGGGACAAAATGAAAGATTTCATACTCTTATAAAATTGACCAATAAAGTAGAACTGTACTCTTAAAATAAGGATCAGGAGGAACGTAACCAGTGACTGAGGTACTTTCCCCTTGATCGACTCAATGTTACAGAGGTTCGCGATATTAGCCCATAACGAGCAAGAGAGAAGTATCTCTTTCAAGAATGACTAAGGTACTTTTCCCTCGAGTACAAAAAATCCGTATGAATTTGTATTTTTTCGAGAACCAAAAATCCGTAGATCTGGCATCACTGGTTCTGAGACTTAATTGCCACTCCAGATCCTATTCCTTTCAGTTCCAGAACCCAAATCCGGGTTCCAGTTCCGGTTTTAGAACTTAAATTGAAGATCCGGTTCCTTTTGGTTGCGGTTCCAGAAGCCAAATTCAGGATAAGGTTCTTTTGGGTTCCGGTTCCAGCAGTGCTACCAGACTTACGGCGGCTTTTTGTTCCTCAAAAATATACGGAATTTTCTACGGATTCTGCGTAAAATACGGATTCCTTGCGCTCAAAGTAACAGTACCTTAGTCACACATACGAGAAACACTTTTCTCCTGGTCGTTATGGGCTCATAGCGCGTTTTCCATAGCATTGAGTCGATCAAGGGAAAAGTACCCCAGTTACTCGCATGAGAGATACTTTTCTCCTGATCGTCATTGATAGATAGGTGAAATAGGTCTTAGAAAAAATGGTAGATACGGTTTTTTGATAATATTATCTGGCAGCACTGGGTTCCAGGGGCCTGAAAATACGGGAGGAGAGCCGCTTCCTTTAGCAGTATTCGGTTCCGATTCTTAGCCCCGACTTAAAGCATTTACGGAAAAATTTTGCTGATGGCCTAATAAAGAATATAAAAACAGTTCCTTCAGGTAACTCGATATGCAATGCTTCATACACTAATCGTCAAATCCCTTTCAATGAGCCAGATATGCATTGCTTCAAACAACACCCTTCCAATGAGCCCGAGCTGCAACCAGTGCTGCCAGATCTACGGATTTTTGTTCCTAGAGAAAGATACAGATTTTTCTATGAATTCTGCGCAAAATACGGATTTCTTGTGCTCAAGAAAAAAGTTCTTAGTCACCAATATGAGAGATACTTTTCTCCTGGTCTTCATAGGCGGATACCTTTCTCCCGTAACAATGAGTGGATCAAGCGAAAAATACCTTTAATTATTCGTTCGAAAGATACCTTTCTCCTGATTGTTATTGATAGATAGGTGAAGATGTGTAGAAATTTTGGTTGTAAGTTTTGGGAAAAAGTTCCAAACTTTACGGGGTAGTAGATTTCTCGGCGCAACCAAAAAGATTAAGATCATGTTTCATGTCTTTTCAAAATTCTGCCCAATCAGATATGTTGTGGATAATGCGAGACAGGAATATTTGAGAGTTCTAGGCTGAGGCTTTACAGCGGCACACTTGCTTGATCTAGTAGAAGTCTACTTTAGTATATTCAAGGCTGATGAGATTAGGGGGCCTCACTCACTCTGCTCGTTTGCCCCGCTCCTTGGCCTAGTAGGATTTATGACGTCACCAAACCTATGACGTCACAAGCTAATAGATTCATAATGGCTCTCAGCGTTTTCTTAGCCTAGTATTTAGCCTACGGATCAGCTAGAAACTACAGAGAGAGAGAGGGGGGGGGGTCCTCGGACTCGCAGATTTCAGAATCACTCCTGAGAAAGCCTAGAATAAATCTAGCATACGCTTTGCACATCATCTTATTATTTTTTTTTTTATTATATCAAGTTAGGCTAAACTACCGAGCCTCGGACTCGGACTCGCCAATTTCAGAATCACTCCTGAGAAAATTTTCTCGAAATTTTTTCAAGTCCCTTTTCGAGGGGGGGGGGGGCTCGGACTCGCAGATTTGAGAATCATTGCCACAAAGAAAATTCCCATAAGGATGATACCAAAGCAAAGACATGAAACAAGTCAAAACTTCATCAATATGAGAGTTCTACTCACACCTCCTCAGTCACTCAATATGAATTCCAATAAGAAGGAGAAGTCGACAAAACCAAAAAATTTCAATCAAACGCAATTTTCAAGAGTAATAAACTCATAATTTTCTCAAAGAAAAAATTCGAAGGAAGTTTTTATAATTCTTGGATTAAAGAAACGTGGTCCACGAAAAGAGGATTATTGAAGCTACAGAATCAGATATAGGTTACACTGGAATTCAATTAAAAATAAGCATTCACAATAGACAGGGGATGACGTCACAAGTCTCCAAAAAACGTTCATTTCAAGACTAAAGTCTGATTTCTAGGTCTTCTGCAATCACTCTACAAAATGATCGCAACACCCGTTCATAAAATTTATGAACCAAAGAAAAGATAGCACCATCTTGATCTGAAAGGGATTGTCTCGAATGTATGACCGATAAAGGTCGACACTGCACTGCAATAGAAATAGAAATATTCGTCGAAGGCAGCTGTCCTACACCAAAGTGAAACTAAACTTTCAGACTATGGAGGGGAAAATTCTGAAATTCCGATGATTATAGAAGAGTGAGGGAAGTCGAAAACGTTTTCTCTGTTTTTGCTCGAAAATTACTCCCTAAAACTTGCTAATGCTCCTCGAAAGCCATTCAATTTCACATTATCGATTACATTATCGCGAGAAAAAAAAAACAGGACATGAATTTCGACTAAACTTGACTGAGAAAAAAATTTTCGTTTTTGTTCTTTTTTGTACCTAACAACACCTTTGAGTACCATGTCCATTTGCGCTTATCTACTGCACCATACATTTTCGCGTATCGTAATACCTCGTGTCGAAGTAATGAAAGATAGCAAAATGGTATACTTTGAAAGTCGTAAATACGAAATGTAAAATTCTTTCGCACAATGTAACAAGGTTGTCTACATCTACCAATGAAATAGTGCAAACAAACAAAGAATTTCGGCAATGCAACAACAATGGAAGCACATCTACGAGGGATTTGAATTTGTATCCTGCGACGCATCCATTCTTCGTACCATGACTTGATCCTCATACTTGAAATACATTTCATCACCCCATATTGTAAAATGCTCGTTTTAGGATTTTGCTTCCCACAAATACAATATTTCCAAGATACTCGCAACACGTAAGATTTTCGTTTGGTTCATTCGACCAGCTGGAAAAGACTGAATAATCAGTATCGGAAGGTACAGGAAGTTCACAATAGTAAGACTTCTCACTAGGGAAGAGGTCTCCTGATGAGAATATCGATGTTTTCGGCTGTTTTCAAAGGATCGCTTTCTTATGAATTTAAGGAAGTCGTAGCGGATTAAGACAAGGATTAGAAGAAAAACTCCACACTTTCTAAATTTCAGATTTCTTCTCGCTTTCACAATATTTACTCGGTAGGTCGCTTCTTACATTGAAGTCTACCGACGTCAGATTCATCGCCACTCGGGATGGAGTCCTTCCGAGTTGAAAAAGTAATGCTCTATGCAATTTAAAATGATGGTCACAAGGTACAAAAGCAGATTTTTTTGGTGCTTTGAACATTTTAATCCTCTACCTAGATTTCAGACTTCGCATTCATTGAGCGAAACGCACGAACGTGGAGAAATCTAGTAGGTAGGTGAGCTATTCGTTTCCGGATTCCCTACCGAGTCGGAACACAGCGGGGAGTCTACCGAATTCAAAAATTTCAAATATTGGACCTCTACAAGTCTCTTGAAGGGTGTTTCACAAAACCATAATTCCTGTGGAGTAGCAGTGAGGATATTCGCCTTGAAATACCATCAAAATTATAGAAATAAAAAAATCCTAGTCATCCTAGAAATTAAAGTTTCAATGTTTTATCGGACCAGAAATGGAATTAATGAACTTGTATTGAACTACTTTTTTTAAACATTGAAATTTCATTGAGTTTATTGAGTTTACAGAGGTGGTAGACAACCTGCATTGGTTTAATATGAATTTGGGCGTCACATTCTACCGCACCACTCTTCAAGAACGTTGGTTCATACAACACAACTCAGGGTGGCCAGTTATTTCTCAAGACAAAATTCCCTAACTTTTCCAGGTTTTTCCAGACCATAATCTCAAAAGGCAAAAAAGGACAAAAAAAACTTCTAGTTCGAACCTTTTTTGACGCATCATGAAAAATTCCCTGACCTTCCTGACTTATCCCTCAACACTCAAATTTCCTGACTTTTCAGTTTTTTCAAAAACCGGCTGCTCTGGCCCTCAATGAAATCTGATTTTGTGCACAAGAATATCTGCGTTCAAGGTGGATTACTTCCGAGCCACCAATTCTAAAAGAGGAAGGGATACAAAGAACCATTTAAGCGTGGCTCGCTCAAATCCATTCGGCTCATGGCGATCCTGCCTGCGACAGAAATGCAAAAAACCTCACGAGTTCAGTTAGGAATTGAAGTCTAAAATGAAAAAAAAAACTCTCAATTCAGATGATCGATCATTATTCATTGAACGTCCCTCTCTCGAAAGTTGAGAGTTTACCGAGCTCCATTCAAAATTTCAAACTTTTTGGAAGATGAACATTCTTTCGGAACCGATTACTGCGAGAGGTCACAAACTTTTCTTGCACCCATAAAAAAACAGTAGGTGATTGTAATTGATCGATAAGAGCGACAAAGGGGCGTTGAATTCGGTACCTACTGCAATTATAGGTCTTACACTGCCATCACTGACTCAATTTTAAGAACTTCCTATAAACGGCAGACACTCGAAAAACGATTCCAATCTCTCTGACTACGCGTCTACTAAAAAGCGTTCGGATTTTTCTATTCTCGGCGTGATCGCGAAATAATAACGCACCCATCTGGCGATTTCGCCGACAAGTCATCAATCTAGAACCATTATAGTGACTAGGCAACAATATTATACGTCTCAATCGAGGGTACGGGAAGACAAACGCCTCCCTCGACGAATCAATTTCCAAATTAACGTCTGTTATTTCACGGCGCCAACATCATGTTACCTGTCGATTGTCGCCCTCCCTCAGACACTATACCCAGGTCCGATACACGCGGAAGATTTAAAATTATCAAAATATAGTTAAGAAATTTAAAACTTACCCGGGTTGACAGAAGTCATCTCGAGATCGAACGCAAAAGCTTCACATGCTTGTGATTCGCCAAAATCCTGAAAAACAAACCAAAAACGAAGACGAACGTTCATAAGTTGTTTCAGTACATTCACAGCACGACACACGAGCACGAAACGCCGGCTCGTAAATTCAACTGAGGCGAGAAACAAAAGAAGAGTGTAAAAATATTGTCTAACGCGAAAAAATAACACGAGATGAAGGGAATCGTCGGTCGCTATCTTTCTCACTCAACGCCACGCGGAGAGCACGCACAACTAGCCAGCGATCTCGTCACTCGGATTCTGCCACGGTAGGGCTCGGAGTAGGCAGGTATTCACCCGAATCGAAGGAAGTCGTAAAATATTATACGTTCTAACGCGAAGACGAAGAATATAAAAGTGAACAATCGATTCGGGTTGTCCTGCCTTCCTCTTGAGAAAATGCTGCAAAAATAAGAGAGAGAGAAAAAGGATCGCAGAGTAGGAGAAAGCAGACAAAAGAGGGAGATAGATTCCAACAATGCTCGACGTCTTTCTCCGATATACCATTATTATTTTTTTTTTCTTTCCAAATCAAATAAACGGAAAATAATATTTTTCTCGTATTAATGTAAGTTTCAATTCCTAAATTATAATTTCGGAAGGAAAAATCGTACTATTCAATTTCTCCGCGAAAGTAAACCCAAATATAATGTACACATTATAACAAAAGACGCAGAGAAGAGTGAATATTAAACGTTCTCTCACTGTAATATGTGATATACATAAGAAAAGAAATGAAGTGGTTTGGAGAAAAAAAACAAACATCCTCGAACAGACTTTTTTTTTCTCCCCTTTCGATCATTTCATATTATTATAATACATCTGTTTATACGCGTGGAAAAATGCGAAAATTATGAACCAACCCCGCCCCGCCATCACCAACAAACGTTCTTACGACTACCTGTCATAATCAATCAGACTATATTTCATCGAGCGGATAATATTGAATTTCAATCATCATCATACATATCACGCGGTAAAAACAGAGGAAAAAAAAACTGTTTGAGACAGGAGATCGAACCATGGCTACAGAGAACGCGCGCGCCTTTGTGAAAGAGGGCGAGAGAGATGGACGCGAAGGAGAAACAGAGAAAGAAAGCTTTAATAGCGTATTATAATAATTATGAATTTTGCATGCCGCGGCGTGTGGGAGTGAATTATAATTTTCCTCTCTTTCTGGTATTATTTTCGGTGCATTCGTTTCATTTCATTATTTGCCGCATTTAGATACACGAGTGCGGAAGAAATATACGGAGGAGGGCGTATTACACATTAAGGTACACAAAAAAAAAAAAAACGATCGACGTTAGTACTTTTCTTATTCTTTGCTGACTATGACCGCATCAGAATCAGCCTCTGCGTTTGATGGCGGCAATACGAGTAAAATCGTTTGTTCTTCTAACTTTTTTCTCCATTTCATTTAGGAGAATCCAGTCAGCCGCTTCTTTATTACAGACGACTATCATTTCATTAAAATATTGAAACCCCACGAAGTCACTCGTCCGCGTTTTTGCAACATCCTACGGATCGTCCACTTCTGGAATTTGATGTTGGACGATTGATGAGATTAGATCATGAAAGAAAGGAAAATCCATAGACCGATTCCCTGTAACCTCAACATCTTTCATTTTGGTTGAATACTAGTTCTCTGCTGCTGGCTTCGGGGCAGCCGTTTTAGAATCCCATCGAATCGTTTCCTGTGTACTCTCATGAAAATCGATACCATGATAGGCCCAATAATTGTAATATCGATGAAGAATGTGGGTACTTTAACTCACTATCGCTTATTACTGTCATCAACACTGTGACGTCACCGGGGAATCGGTCTATTAGAAGGAAATAGATCTCAAATTTAGCTGCGAACAGTCTCGCGTATGCATGGTAGTTCTTTGATGATGATAATACATTTCAATTCGAGAGATGAATGGCCTCATGACATGAAAACGAGACTTATTGTTCACGAACAACCGAGTTCTTAGGAGTCCCTTCTTACATAATTTGCATTCCAGATATACTGTCTAATGGGAGGCGATTTGCAGGAACGCAGATGAGGAGATAGAATAACATCAAAAAACTAAAACAAGATGAGACACCGCTAAAGGATGACTTTGAAAAATGGAATGGTTACAAAATAGTGAAGCATTGGGCAATTAGAGGCGTTTCAGCATAGATGATGGCGATCTGTCCAAGCTGGAGACACCATCTATACAGGATCCGATCCATTGGGGTGGATAAAATCCAAATAGGTACAATGATTTCTAAAAAATTTCCCAGTCGCGACCATTATCTGGAAACACTATAATACATCCCCTTTTCAGAAAAAAGTAACGATCAGAAGAAAAGTATCTATCCCACATATAGTACAGGTACTTTTCTCCTGATTAACGTTTTTCAGTATCGATAGTTTTCGGAAAAATTATTGGGGCTATCGATAGACCGGATAGTACCTTGGAAAGAATATCCGGAATATCGAATGAAACTAGCGACTATTGCTCATCACAAGACCCCATGACAAAAATGAAACCATTGATCGATATCAATATTCGATAGTTGCATGCTATCGATAGTCCCAATAGTTTTTTCCGAAACTATCGATACTATTAATACTTTCAATAAAAGCGTCGATCAGGAGAAAAGCACCCATACCACTTGTAGGATAGATACTTTTCTCCTGATCGTTGGTTTTTCTTGAACAGTTTGTCAAAGAATGTATTTCAGTGTTACCAGATGATGGGCGCGACTAAAAAATATCATGAAAATTAGAGACCATTGCAGGTTTGCAATGGCAGCGAGGAACCCGCAACCTCCCGCGCTCGTGATGACGTTGGCGCGAAAATGCCCCCTCAGAAAATGAGTTGGCTGGGCTCTTCTGAGTATACTACATGCTAGACTCGATATAATGAAGACTGAAAATTGAAATTTTTTCAAGTCCCTAAAGTAGGTCAAGGTCAATGTCATTGATGACGTCATAGAGCATTGCGGCTGGAAATTGAAATTTTTTCAAGTCCCTAAAGTAGGTCAAGGACATTGATAATGTCATAAAGCGTCACGCGTGACGTCACGCAGTTCTCAGAAACTCCTGGACGCGGACGTTTTCTGAGGATGTAATCCCCCTAACAAAATGGCAAAATGGAAAGCGGGTTCCCCGCTGAAACGTGGTGTCACACCATTGCACAATTGATACCACCTGACTGATCTTAATTCATTGAACCCTTCCCCCCCCCCCTTCCTCTTTCTTTCAAATGTGTTATCAGTAAATTCCCATCAATTTTGTGATTTAGACAAGAGGAAAAATTTTCAAACTATATCGAGACTATTGCTGTCGTTTTTTTGCAAACCATTGTTTTCCCCGATCTATCGATAGTTCTCAACACTAATATCAATGTTAATAATCAATAACCAAAACTCGATCATAATATCGATATTGAAGTCAAAACCAGGAGTTGATTTCAAAATCAACCCATAAGTATGACATTTAATATTGATAGTTGGCAACAATAGTCCATGTTGATATTAGGTCATGAGCCACATCAATTGCCATTCGACTTTGCTATCAACGTGAAATCGGCTGCTCTGTTGGGTCGTTTTCCAATCGAGCAGCAGTTCTCTGGCAATGCACGATCTAGCCCAGTAGAATTACAGTAAGTGCTTTGAAAAAAAATAATGTCCATCAAAGCTTTTATTGCTGAAAAGTGTTAGCCTTGGTGTCCTTGCTATGTGGTAAAACCCCATCACCCCCAACCTTTGCGGAACCCCTTAAAAAGGGGGCTCATTTGGCACATTTTTTGGTTTTTCGAATTTTTCTCAAAAAGTATGAGATTTGGAGCAGAAATACCTCAGGATGAAAAGATTCCCCATAAAATTTACCATCGAAAAGAGTCATTACTTCTTCGGTTACGATAATTTGACGCTTTGTAACAATATCTGCAAATTTACTGTTTTCAGAAATTTTCAATTTTCTGAGTCTTTTCCCAACATTTTCTTATTTTAAACTTCAAGAAATTGTTGTATAGCTTCAAATTATTGTAACTGAGTAAATGATGAGGTCAGTCAGCAGAGAATTATACTGAGAACATTTTTGCAATTACGTATTTTCCCTCTAAATCTCAAACTTTTTCAGGAAAATCAGAAAAACATACAGAAAAAACTTGAAAACCTGACAATTTCCAAATACAGTAAATTTTCAGATATTGTTATGTGGCTTCGAATTATCGTAACCGAGTGAGCGAGGCAATGCTTAATGGTAAATTTTAAGGAGAATCTTTTTGTACTGAGATATTTCTGCTTTAAATCTCCAACTTTTTGAAAAAAATCGGAAAAACGTTAGGAAAAGACTCGAAAAGTTGAAAATTTCTGAAAACAGTGAATTTGCAGATATTGTTACACAGCGTCAAATTATCGTAACCGAAGAAGTAATGACTCTATTCAATGGTAAATTTTATGGGGAATCTTTTTGTACTGAGGTATTTCTGCTCTAAATCTCATACTTTTTGAGAAAAATTCGAAAAACCAAAAAATGTGCCAAATGAGCCTCCTTTTTAAGGGGTTCCGCAAAGGTTGGGGTTGATGGGTTTTTACCACATAACAAGGACACCAGAGCCAACACTTTTCAGCAACAAAAGCTTTGATGGACTTTTTTTTCTTTTTCAAAACCGTAATTCTACAGGGCTAATCGTTGACCTCAACTCGACATTGACCCGAAGTCAATTTCTAACCATTTCCTCCAGATGATTTTGACCTGAAATTGCCTCCTCTGTTTCGTGGATGAGAGTCAAATTCTCGTTTTCCGGGAATGTACGCTGGTCAACTTAGAATCAACCTCAAATCAACATCCGAAGAGTCAATGTACAGTTCTGCGTGTTTGGTAACTTCGCTACTCTCAGATGGAATAAGCAGTCATAATTATATCGTCAGGGACATTGAGAAGCTCAATAATGCAGCAATAGTGGAATCTATATAATTTCAACGTGATTGAAATCTCATACCGAGTCGTCTCATTTTTTACCGCAATTCTGAACCCTATCAAATCGTGCACTTGAAATCTGTGTACAAAGTTTGATGATGACTACGATTCTTCTGTATAATCGATCCAAGAACACATTCGATTTTCAGACAAAATTAAAACATCATACCGGAAGTTGTAGGCCTGTAGCTAGCGCCAGGGCAGCCAAGGCTTTGTTCTGGCTGGCGACCGCGCCGCCCCGGCTAGGAATCTGAGCGAGCGACAATAGTTTGAATATCAAATGCCCTGGCGCGCACACACACGATTAGCTACGGGCCCGGGAAGTTGACTCGATTTCAATGTCCACGAAAGAGGAGCGGTCGATTTCGATCACAGATATTATCGAAATTCATAGATCGTAAGTCAAGTTCATATAGAGACAGTCTTGTCACTGCAAGTTCGATGATTCCCGAAATACCGCGATCGAATATCTCTGTCAAATCGCTTTCAACCAAGTTACCTCGTTACAACTCTATAAGAATCAATACAGTTGTAACCATAACAATTAGTTCGTCACGTTTTTTCCTCCTCATCATCCTCAGTTATGCCCAAATTCTAATTACCTATAGCTTGATCAAGCAGGTTACCATCTCTGAAACACGATAAATATAGTTTCATCTTCGAAGCCGAGTTCATTTACGTAAGTATTACGTTATTATTGCCCCGGAGGAAATTATAAACGTATCGATTATAAAGCACCCATGAAGGCGTTTAAAAATGCCGAAGGCTTTTCATTGTGCATGATTATTACATTCAGAATGGTAATTATTCTCGACTGCGTGTTCATACGTCAATGATTTGCCTACCAAACTAAATTTAGATAATTGCGATCACTCGTAGTTCAAAGTATCACCTTTTTTCTCTTGGCGGTCCATAGTGGATTTCCGCACGTAGAGTCGCAATGTTGCTTCAAATCTGTTCGGCTTACGTAAACTATCAAAAGGTCGTACATTTAGCTCATCAGTGAAAACGCCTGCTGAACCCTCGTCCTATTCGAATTAGTCAAGTCAACTCGCTCTCATAGAACAAGTCTATAATACAAACTCAACAAAATATTCTACTATAAGAAAAAGTATGAATGAGGCAGTTCAAGTTATCAGACTTCACATCAAATAGAATCGCCGAAGAACAAAATAAGAAATATGTACAATGCCTAGTGCTTTCACCATGGGTGACAAATGAAATTTTCGGCGGAGAGGAAGTCTCCAGCATGTAAATGTTCCACCTTTCTTCCATCATCATGACAGAAACTTCTCTCTCACGCTGGCACGATAAGAATACTCAGTTTGGCATCTTCCTCAGACAGTATCAAAATGATGACGTCTGATGAGAATGGCCAAGAGTATTCTTCAAAAGAAATGTCGAAAAAGTCATCATCGGCATCCTGTGAAAGCGCAAAACTCGCACGGAATTCTCTTTGGTCAGAAGATCGTACAAATTTCATTTGAAAACTAATATCAATGCCAGCAAATGACAGCAGAAAAGGGAGAATAATAGAACAACGAAAAACGAATAAATTTTTGTTTCTTTCTAGCCGGGTTTGTATCGTTTTTCGTTGGTTCATAATCTTTCTATCGCCTTGAATTAGAGTCAATGTGATGTCTGCTCATTTCATCTATAACCACTAGGATTGAATTCTCAATCAATCGATCGAGAAAGATTCTGTCCTTAATGCTTTTCATCGTCAAGATTTGATTTTGGCGCGCAATCTTCGGCATCTGCATCTCGCACTCGTACAATAGGCGAGAAACAAATTCGATATGTGTAGAACTGGCACGGCTTAAAAAACAACATCTGTGTTTCGAAAATTCTATTCTTCTCATCGATGTCCAATGAATACAAATCGCGGTAAAAAAAAACACTACAGGCGCGTGTATTTAGTTCTATTCTTTTTCGGTTAAGAAAAAAAAAAAAGTATAGAGATCTGCCCATTAGCGTACTGTACAGAAAATAATAATATAAACTGTATACGTGCACCGCCACGATATCGACCTCCCTATTGTTTCATATTCTTTTCATTGTATGACTATACACATGCACGATTAGCTCAATGCAATATGCGCGCGAACGTGGTGTAGGTACGTTTTCAATTATTCATTTTGAGCCCGCTAATAACTTCTCAGCTCAGCGCCAGCCTGTATGAAATATTCCAAAGAACAAAATACGGTAGGAAAAAAAAATGAATGAAAGGAAACAAACCAGCAGACAATACGAATACAAATTTAGTTCGACTGCTGCGGGAGAAAAGTTTGAGGGTGCCTCGACAGAACCAGCCCATTAGCTAATGAAGAAATAATAGGTTTTGAAATCAACCAAAATTCGTCTCTGACATACCCTGCTTCCTTTTCCGAAAACGCCTTAACCTTACTTCAAACTTAGCTTCTTTCGAGAGAGGAGTAGGGCCCATTCATTACTTATTGCACTTTCCTCTGTTCATATGAATGCACTTCCCACGATTTTCCACTTCATTTCAAAATCACTGGTAGGAGTACTCTCCTTGTTCATGGCGACTTGAACAGAGACAGGGCCACTTCTACTCTTTGATGAATTTTTACTCTTTCTGAACATTCAGTATTCCACAAACGAGTTCATCTTGAAGCGGACTTCTCATGGTCAATTTGTAGAGGATGTTCCGAGGAAGTTTGAGAAGGTCTAACGTTCTACATTTTCTTTCTTCATTCAGCGCTTGCTAGATCAGTAGGGAGGAGCTTCCCTCAGCTAAGGGGCTGTTATGAATATCGGCAGAAGTGAATAGGCCATCATGACTTGAGAGCTGCTTAGCTAGTTGTATTGGCTAAGAACTGGACTAAAAGCTAACCCTTCAAATTGGTTGGCTTTGGCTATCAGTCAAAGGCTAACACACTCTCATTGGTTGGTCAACAGTTAGTTAATTATGGGCCGAAACTGAATGGCTAAAAGTCTAAAGTGAGAGACGGAGGAGAGGGGGGGGGCGAGGAAAGGAAATATTGGCTGTTAGCAATTTCATTTTGAATGACTAAGAGCTAAGCTAATGGCTCACGTGATTTCATCAGCTAGCTAACGGCTACTTAAATTTGGATGGAAATTGCTCGACTGACGGCTAACAACTAATGGCTTTGGTTTAGCCGAACAGCCGGCATGTAGGAAAATTGAGTGTCGTCATCCATGTTTCTTTTTGGCTTCAGTCACCCTTGCATAAGAACGCTGCCTTCTTGAGCATTATTCATACACTTACTTTAATTTCCCAAGCAAAGAAGAAAGTACCCATCAAAGATTTGAAGGTCGACATCGACAGAATAATCAGGAAAAAACTCAAAAGGAAAGCAATGAATTCTGTAACTATGTTCAAAGGACTAAGAAATAGATCCGCCTTCCTTGTTCAAGCTGTCAATGTTTTTCCTGGCTATCAGTGCGGTAGTTGATTTTATTTCATAAATTAATTAAATAACGAAATTTAATTATTATGGGGTATCGATTCTTTTCTTTTTAGAAAATTAAATTCATCAATAAAATGTTATGTAGTCTATTAATAAATCACCCCGACAAAAATTCGATTCATAATTAATTTTATTTGAGTCATATAAAAAATTTTTCTCCATTTCAATTAAATTCAATGTTACTCCAAGGATAACAAGATAGTTGAATAAATGATTTTAGTTCATTACCTCGATGTTGAATTATGAAATTGAATTGAGATCTTTACTTTTACAAAATAATATCAATTATAACTATGTATTTAAATTATCATTAGAATTCAATTAATAAAAAGAAAATTGATATAAAATGGAGTTTCATAAAATTAGAGTAAATGAAGAAATAATTATATTCATTAATTAAAATTATAAAAAATTTGAATCATTTTTTAATAATATCTTGTTATATTAAATGAATTTTTCAATGATCAATAATTCTTATTTATAATAATAATTATCATGATTGATGAATAAAATATAATTCAAAAATTTTTATTCAATGGATCAATATCAAATGTTAAATTCAAAAATAAAATGTTGTGCATTAATAATTCACCCTGACAAAAATTCCATTCATTAATAAAATGAATTAAATTTTATTTGAGTTATAAAAAAAAATTTTTTCAATTTTATTTAAATCCAATGTTACTTCAAGGATAACAGGATAATTAGAAAAATGATTTTAGTTCATTACTATGGTGTTGAATTCTGAAATTGGATAAGATCTTTACTTTTACAAAATAATATCAATTATAACTAGGTAAATTATCATTAGAATTCAGTCAATAAAAATGAAATTAATCTAAGATGGAATTTCATAAAATTAAAATAAATAAAGAAATACCTATTAAAAATTTAGAAAATATTTAAATTATTTTTTAATAATAATTTGTTATATTGAATAAATTCTTTATTGATCAATAATTCTAATTCATAATAATAATTATTATGATTAATAAATAATCAATTCTAATATTTTTATTTAATGGATCAAATATATTGAATGAATTAAATGTTGAAGTCAACAATAAAATGTTATGTACTAATAAATCACCCTGACAAAAATTCTATTCATTTATAAAATTTATTAAATTCTATTTGAGTAATATAAAATAATTTTTTCCATTTTATTTAAATTCAATGTTACTCTAAGAATAACAGGATAATTAAATAAATGATTTTAGTTCATTACCTTGATGTTGAATTATGAAATTGAATCAAGATATTTACTTTTACAAAATAATATCAATTATAACTATTCAAGTTATCATTAGAATTTAGTCAATAAAAATGAAATTAATCCAAGATGGAATTTCATAAAATCCAAATAAATAAAGAAAATAATTATTAATTAAATTTTTATAAAGAAAATTGAATTATCTTTAATAATAAATTGTTTTAATACAATCTATTTTTTATTGATCAATAATTCTAATTTTGAAATAATAATTATTACGAATAATAAATATTTAATTCAAATATTTTTATTTAATGGATCAAATATATTGAATAGATTGAATGATAATTTATTAAGTTTCTTGAAATTTTTTCCTGTGCACGCTCATCTTGTAAGGAATGATATTGTTTAATGGGTATACATGTTCTAATGACGTGTGCCAACTAATTTCTTGTGGATTATAGTAATATATGTCGTCAAAAAATTTCTTTTTCTTGTCTGCAGTATTTTCTTTCTAGAAAAAATTCATTTTCATGGTCATCATTATAAAATTCTGTTATTTCTCTTTCATTATCTTGTGCTGTCTATTATTTTTCTCGGGCCAATAAATGGGTCTCACGAAAAACTAGGTCCAATTCCCCCTCCTCTCCTGAATCTCAGGAGTGATACTTGGAAAGGACAAATTCCATGTGATTTTCTTCAAAAATAGAATTATTTCTACAAACGTGAATACAACAAAAAGAAGAAAATGAAGAACAACATTGGCGACGATATACAGCACAATTACAAGAAGCCAGAATCATAAAAACTACCAAATTATATCTTCCCATCCATTTTCTCGGAGATACTTCTATCTTCCGATTTCAAGACGTCTTCCTCTGTATTGGAAATCACTAACATTTTATGTGAAAGCGATAATAGAGTCAAACTTCTGCCGTAAACTCATTTCCAAAGCGCGCACACACAACCAAAACAAAAAGTACCAAAGGCGTGTAAATTCTTGCTAAATACTATACTTTCTCCTACTATTACACATTAGAAAACACAGCCCCTCAAGTTCCTGCACAACATGAAAGAAAAAAGATGGGACAAAAAAAAAGTGTACATATATTATAATAAATATACACGCATCGCTACAAGGCGCGCGCGCACTATAATATATGTACAACAAGTTCACGCAGGCACGCAACCAATTAATATGTGGTTCCCAATTACACACACACAAACATTGTACACACTGTATGCGGCCGGTGATTAAGAACAAATTTCACGGATCGCATATGGTCCACATACACACAACCTTCTTCGTCATTACACAACAAAGTATAATATTGGACCGAGCTAAAAGCAAGCCGACTTTGGGTAAAATGTATTGCATTGTGGCTTCAAGCATCTCCTTACATTAGACTTCGCTCCGCATACCAGAAATTTCGCAATTAGCAACACGTGCTCATTCACAAAACTTTTTTTCATTTCCCTCTTCAGTCTCTGGGATGCTTATCGTGCCACGGCTGCACGTTCTACGTGCAACAACGTTTTTAATGATTTCCGAGTAAACCACCATGGCAGCAGTAGCGGCAACCAGTTGAGATTTAAAAACTCATTTTTAGTGACCGTTGCCAGGGAGAAAAAAAAATGCATTCGATAAAACATTTCCGTTGATACGAGATAACCTAAAATTAGAGAAGCAAGAAGAAAAAAAAATATTGAAAGGTCGAACGAGAATATTAGCGTTTTCTGTTTTAATTAAAAATCGGTTTCATTTCTCTCGGGTAAGATGATGGGTCGGTAATTCATCTTAATATTTTTCGCTTCCTCGTACACTGCATTCACTCTCGTACGGGTAGAGCCCACTCCTTCCTCGGTACTGATGTTGCATTTTGTAAGACGGTTTGAAGTTTTATTATAATAAAAACCTATCATTAGGAATTTAGTTGTACGCCGCCTTTTTCTGGCGCGGCTCTTTTCTAACTCTTTTTCTTTTTTTGAATTCTTTTACCGGTTGTCGAGAAAGACCACTGGTGATTCTACAATGCACTACAGCTTCACTCATTCTTCGTGTATTTCTCCCTCTCGTCTTCTCCGGTACATTATTCATACATGTATTTCTTTTCCTGGCTATATCTTCCATACACTCTTGTTTCCATAATTTTCTAGCACAGTATTCCTAATCTATCTTTGATGATTGTTGATCAACGAGACGACTTTACATCGTTAACTTACTTATTAGCTCTCAGTCCAGTCGTCCGATGGACAGTAATAAGACAGAACGTCAGTCAGTCGGTCACTCGACGACAATATGCACAAAAGTGACCTTAGTCACTGCATCGAAGTACGCGAAAACAATACAGTCCACTACATCACAAGATATTCCCGGAGTGTATGCTCATCACCATCATTAAGAACAGCAACATCGACAGCAGCAGCAGGCCAGCCAGCGAAACTGCGGCGGAGTTTTTCTATTTCCATCATCTGACATTCCTCTCTCTCTCTCTTCCCTTTTTTCCTTTCACAACCTAGCAATTATTATATGAGAGAGTCAGTATGCGTGCGTGCGCGTTGAACAAGGTGTAATTCTGCGGGTGCGAGCGTGCGCGCTACCTCGCGGCTCTTGAAAATGTTACGGTGTTTCTTTCTGTGTGTTGTAATTACCCCGTTCGATTCTCTTTGTAGTGTGCCGCCGCCGCTACATTAAGCCGTTCTCTCTTGCTCTCTCGCTCTGTCTCCCTCTATCCGACCATCAAGACGACGACGCGGACGCCACCACGACTTTTTTTTTTCCTCCTTTCCGTCCTAAATTTTCACTCCCGCCGCTTCTAACCATCATCTCTCTCTCGAAAAGAAGTTCTGTTTGTTTCGGCTCCGCACTGCGTAACTGTGCGCTGCTCTATACGCTTAACCGGTTTGATTCATGATCGCTAGGCCGAGAGCGAGTTTCACGACGACGACGTTATCGATGACATTTTTCGGTCGTTTATTGATTTTACATGTCTGCGGAAATTGTAGTACTTTCGTTGAAACCGCGATCCACATCGTAAAAGCATACCCACCGCATTTGTATACGTCAATTCTGTTTTCCAAACAGAGATAATGAAGATGTTGTGAAAGAAATTTTTTTATATCATGAGGTACCCTTTCAAATACGTTCCATTTCGTGCGTGCATCTATTGTCGTGCACCCTTTTCAATCGTTTTATTGATCCTTGGCACCAGTTACTCTTCGTCACGGCCTCAACGTAACAAAATTATAACATTAAAAATATTTATCTTTCGGAGGCATTGTATCAGCCTACACTAACCAATGGGAGATAATACCTAGATTCTTTTCACAGTCTCTTCTACTGTAATGAACACCAATTCCTAAAATACAGCATTCACGAGCTGGACACAGAAAATAGACACGTACGGAATGCGCCATAATTTAGAATACCTACGGCGAATGAGGCCCGCCCCATTCCAAAAGAATGACGAACTATTTCTGCGGATTCCAGGAAACAATCCGATAATACATTACCATTTTCACACTAATGGTTGCATACTGAAACATAGCATTGTATTTGAAGAAACGCAGGATCGAATGATTTCATTTTCTTAGTAAGATAACTCAATAAAGAGAACACAAAAGTACGATTTGAAAAGCATGTAATCTGAACCCAAACTTTCTACGAAAGAGCAATAGAGATTCTTTGAGAATTTGCGAGTAAATATTCCTCATTGAAGTTGCTCCAATTTCTTCGGGTACTCCTACCACAAAAGACGTGATACATTGCTAGTCCTCTCTTCATTGCACGCTGACAAAACATCCAGAATGCTAGTTCCCCATGCTTCAGCAGAGTGTTAGGTACTTAGATCATGCCATTAAATAGTCAGTAAGCATGTACACTGATGGAAAAAGCTTGACAGATAAATCTATGAAAACAAAGTTTGCAATCATAACAAGATTTTCATTTCATGAGATAAGAAATATCAAAAGTTTTTGGAACTCAATAGGCGTAGACAACTTTCTTCAAATGATCGTCTCCGACTCACAAGCTTGTTTATACAGCCTTCTTTACTTATTGAGAACGCGTTAGAAAGGAAACAAAGTAGATGAAGGTTGCAAAGATTATCGACGGACCACGCACTCGTAAAAAGCATCCAGCCACGACCAAGTTCCCCCTATTCTGTTCAAATAACTCTCAAGAAAAGGTGTCGTTTACCTAACATCACTTACTGATGCCTCTTTCCGAATGAAGTACATACCCAAAAGTTGGAAATCGTCATTCTGAAGCCAGGAAAACCTGCTGAGAAGCCATCATCGTATCGTCCAATTTCACTACGAACCATAATGTCAAGGATCTTTCAGGAAGTACTTCCCAGAGATTAAGAACCATAATAGACAACAAGAAGTTAGTACCCGGCACTCAATTTGGCTTTCGCGAGAAGCATTCTATAATAGGGCAATTTCACAGCGTAGTACTCACAGCTACTCAAGTTCTCGACCATAGGGAATTTTTACCGGAAGTCTTCTCAGACGTTAGCGCCGCCTTCGACAAAGTTTGGCATCTAGGACTACTCCTCAAGATTCGAAATTACTTCAAACTAGGATACCGTATGCTCCCACGAGCCTACCGAAACGAGAGGCAGTTCCACACTCAACACGGCTCCGCCAGTTCATAACTGAGTACTAATCGGGCCGGCGTTCCTTAAGGATCAGTCCTGAGACCGACATTATACCTCCTATACATCATGGACATACCACAACATCCAGGTACCGAAACCTCGCTCTTAGCAAATGATATGGCCCTTGTAACACATAATGGAACGTACCAACACTACATGACCATTTGGAGGGGGGGGGGGAGAGGTCGTCAGAATACCACACTGGGTCACTTTAGGGGGGTAGGGGGTAGGAGTATATTGTCTAGGAAATTAAGCATTTTTAGAGCTGTAAAATTGAATTTCTTTAAAATCTCGTATAAAGTACGCAATTTTTTTCCCTGAATGTAGACTCCAAAATCCTGTAGACATGTCTTCAAAATAATAATGATTTAAAATAATATATAGGGCAATATTGAGGAGACAAAAACACAACGTGAAAATTAGTGGGGGGGGGGTAAAAGTCGGTAAAAATAGGTCACTTAGTTGGGCACGTTCCCTAAGGCAAGTTATGAAACAGCAGTCTCAACTAGAGGCAGTCAACGGAATCTCTGACTGGGCCCAAACTTGGAAGATATAGAACTAAAAGAAAACAAATCCGTGCAAGTCGATTTCCCCCTTCGCTCCTGCACCTAAACTCCGACATATCTGGCCGATAGGCCTGTTCCAATATATAGCAGATGTCGCACACAATCTGGAATTGCACCCAGTCAAGTGCAAACTAAACAGGAAAGAACACATCAAAATGACGAACCTTAGGCTCATCAAGTTTCGATGGTATTATCCTCCGCTCAGCTTCAAGAACAAGAGACGAATTTACACGAACATATACCGCCCAGCACGGAGCTATGGTGCGAAATATGGGGAACATCCGTTCCATCCAACATCGCCATACTGGAAAGGTTTTAAGACAAAATAATACGTGTAATCACGGATGGCTCGCAGTACATGCCAACCTACCATTACTCTCGGACTCAGATCTGAAACGAATCAGCACTATAGTGCACGAGAAAGCAATCCAGAACGTCCATCGACTTCATCACCACCCGAACGCAGAGGCAACCACGCTCCTGAACAACTCACAAAAGACGAGACGACTCGAGAGACAACATTCGCTTAACCTCATAAATTGCTGTAATGCATCTTTACCCCGTTATCATTCGATGTGACGTCATAGAGATGGATTTTATAGCGAGAATCTTTCCTCCAATTGTCCTCATGGGATGTAACATTTTATGCACTATCCTTTTCTCAAACAAATTTGGCAACTCCCAAAGTTTCTCCAGGAAATTTATTGGATCAATGAGAGTTTAGAACGATCTCAAAAGCTTTCTGGACGCAATTTCACAAGTTCCTTTACTCGAGAACCAATTTAAAGATCAAACTGCAGTCCATACCATCCCTGCGTCTCTTTTACCGAGAAAGTCTTCTTCTCCTTAAATAAACAATCCTCATAACATATATATTTTACATTTTCGCCCACCTTCTGCTCTACCACGTTTTGGCCAGCAAGACCACACAACCGCAACAACATCACGAACAGAAGCAGCACACACACATACAACATATTTCCATACCACTAATGTACACGTACAAATACCGCGCGCGGCGTCGGCAATAATCTTGAAAACCTTTTTATTAACCTAATCGAGAAATGTTCCATCAAAGTGAGCAGGGAGAGAAGAAGAAAGAGATGAAGGTGAAAACATTACGGTTACGCCATCGCTAATGGATGCGCGCTATTTGGAAGAATAAATCTTCGCGTATATGGACACACGGCGAAAGCTGTTTCTTCCTCCTTCTTCTTCTTCTTCATCATCGCCCGCATCATCATTTGTCGTTAAAGCATTTAGCGGCAAACACCTAATTTATGAACGATGTCTTGCCTGAAAATATGCAACGTTTTTTTACTATCGCAAGTTTCATGGATAATCGAGCTTACAGAAAACCACTCGATTACTCGGAGATTGCTTTTTCTTATATCTAGATACATTTAGTCACGAGAACCCCATCCACCATACTCACTTAACTTTCTATGAAAGTAATATACAGTAAGTAATAATAGAGACTATATTTGATAAATGGTTGGGCAGTGGTATATGCCCAATCATCGTATAATAACTGAACTAAAACTTAATTGTCTATACGTATCTAGAAACTAGTGAGGTCTAAACGCAACATCAATGTATGAGTAGCCCACCAGGTCTCACTTTAAGAGCTATAAAAGAACCAAGGCTACGAGTATGATGATGGGGACAATATCTCTTTCTCCCTGCAACGCTCTCATGCATCCTACTCTACCCAGAGTCAAGACAGTTTCTTCCCTAGAGTTTCGATCTACTGGAATGAAGAAGTGAAAGAGTCGGTCAAGATTAGACGTAGACTAGTTTTCAAGGGATCAGACAGTTTACGTCGATGCCAGCATCATTGGCGGAGGCAAAATGCTCCATGGTGACAGCTCACATTCCTAGCATTTCTCTGTCAGCGAGTAGGATATTGACCTAGCGGTGGGTCGTGACAAAGGGAACTCCCAATCTATGAGATCTGGAAACAAGAGGATCAACTGCGGGGATAGTGGCCTTTCTGTAAATGTCAGACCCATGCGGCACCCATTCTCGAGAGAGAGGGCAAGGTGGACGCCGCCGATCTTCATCATGTAGGTGTAAAGAAATCCTGAAGAAGGTTGGAGGGGTGCATAAGCGATATACCTACACCATCAAGGAGGTCGCAAGGAGAAGAGAACGACTTCGTATCCACTGGCGAGTCTTCGAAGATAAGCGATCTACAGATGTTTCGAGGGGTCATGAGTAGAAGGATCTGACTCTCGACCCAATCCATCGAATTCATATCCACGAGCGTGATGTACCACAAATTTGACAACAAAAAATGAAACGGGTACACAAATGGTACTTCCATATAATGGAAACCCACTTCCTCAGCACAGTGAAGACTTCACACTTGCCCTCCTCATCACAAGAATTTTTGGCGAATGTATGTATTCTACGACAATAAAGTCCTTCACCAACGACCAAAGTGTATGAAAGCTGACCTCACAACACAGTAGCCAAATAGCCACGCAAATTACACCGGTATATAATTCTCGATCGCTAATTTGATATATGTATACACGCTACATAATGTACTGTATAATGAAATCCAACGATTCTCGCTTCGCTTTCAAAATAGCAGCGGCGACGAATGAAAAGAAGAAAAAAAAAGAAATACGCTGCTTCTATCATCACGAACCGGAAAATTAAAACCATCATAAGGATGGATACATGTTCCCGACGAGGAAAGAAAAACCTGACTAAAAAGTGTACATAATAATATAAGTTAGTGATTCGAAGAAAAGAAAGACAGAGAAAAATATACTCGAAACGCTTTGATGGAACCGGTTTTAGCCGATTTTTCAGAATTTTATTGAAAGATGAAACGGAGACGCTGACACCACCACCTATATCATGCGTATTATAGAGAAATATATACCGTGTATTATAAATCCTTATCGCGCGTTCAACGGAGGAGCTTTTAGAAAAGCCTAAAGAGATGATCATTCTAATAAAACTGTGGAAGGAGGAAAAAAAAAAAAAATACAACGGAGGATTTACTCACTCTCGAGCGACGAGGGACGGTGGAAGGGAGAGAAGAAATAATGTCATATTTAACTTCAATTTTATTTATTACGGCATATTATTTCTTTCTTCTTCTCATCTTCTCCATGCATATAAAGATCATATCGGGTACTGAACGAGCACGTATATTATTGCACGTGCACGCATTACTTCTTAACGCAGTTCTAAAAGCTCGTCGTAATAATTTTAGAACACGTTCGTTTTCCGAGGAATACGCACAGATTAATATTCCGAAGTTAATATCATAGAATACTGTATATTCTTAAGGATAATCAATCGATCCTGCAGATAGATTATAGGTTACTATCGTCGTGTACTTCATCTAAATTTCAGGAAAGACGAAAAAAAAACCTTCAAGGACGGTAAATGATAGAGAAAACACCTAACTATACTTTATTTGGTGTAAGCACGGATGTAACACCTTTACAACGAGTTTTCGACACGTTCGAAAAAACACAATAATAATATTTCTCCTATAAAACCTAAAAAATATAAATACACGTGTAACCTGTTCTCGGAAAAAAAAGTACAATATTAGGACCGAGAATGAAGACCAGTTGAACGTATTTCAAAGGAGGGACGGTTTAATATACGATATCTCATCTTTAAGATAGCCTCGGGCGTAAAAAAAAAACGAAGACTTAATGCAATTATTATCGTCGAATTAACACTTCTTCCTCCCCTATTTTGTATGCAGCCTGTAGATCGTTCTATTAAAAGACGACCGACACACACCTACAGGTTCCTTCATTCACGACTTCGATATACATATAGATACACGGTAAAAATCTGGCAATATCCTTCCGAGAATACAGGTTTCATTAATAATTGACGTGAACTTAGGTAGTTCTTGATCGCCATTTCACACGGAGACCTACCAAAAGAAAATTAGTTCTATTAGAGTTTTTTGAAGAGGATTTAGAAGCACACCTTGGTAGCATGGGAAGTACGTTGAATCCACCGGGCAGAAAGACGGTTCGTTAACCGGGGACCATTGCGAGCTCAAACGTGCCTTCTCGCGCATCGAATAAAATCGAACACATATGCGGGTATTTTTGCTTACTAGCGATCACTGTTATCAGTGTTGTCACGTCACCAGAGCCTGTGCAAACCGAAAATTGACAATAACTCAAAACGAGTTCTACAAAAGAAAGTCTTGGAAGACAGAATTACGTGCGAAGACTCACGACATTTCCCAAATTTTCAACTAGGAAAATGCGTTGCTTTATGAATTCTTAGAAATCATCACCCTCTTTCTAAATATACGTCGTAGAGATGAGGTCGCCGTCTAGACATTTCCCAAAATTTATCGTGCACGAATTAAACACATCTGGTGACAATTTTTGCGTAATTGAATATTCTCATCTACCCACTATCACGGAGGAAAAATTTTTCTCTCAAGTTTATAAAACTGGCCCACTTTTACATTGTTCATTTTAGCACCACAGACGGTACCGCGCAGTCGAAATTTGTAGACAGTTTTCGCGAAGTTTGTTTTTTTTTTTTTTTGGCAGCTGTCCTTGAAGCTTTGAACTCATCTCCCCCACATACGACACAGTAATTATATGCATGTACAGCATTTCAATGCACAACAATTTTGTTGGACAACATTTAATGCTCAAATTATGTGATATACGACCGTAATAATAATTACCCAGCACAATTTTTTCTCGCTCACATTCTCTTCTTCTTTCCTGTGATCTTAAATCGTTTCCAGTAGGAAGTGCTGAAGGACGGCTTGATGGTCATCAATATTATACCACGATGAAATACGAGCCGTAGAATTTTTGTGGAGGAAGGAGACAATTATTGTAATTTCTTGTACGACACATTAGACTGTTTCGTTTTAGATTTATATGCATCAACTCGCTTCTTCAATGCATTATTTTTGAAAGAAACTATCGAGAGCCGAAATGAAATTAACACGGACGCATACAGGGATCTGCAAATAAGAGAGAGGAAAACGAAAGCACAAAAGAGGGTAGGAAGGAGGTACACGTCCCCATGAGAGTTTTTACCTATTTTCACAGCCTCTTTCGTCCTTTATCTTGCAATGATAACTAAAAGAAAATGGGAGTAATCAATATTAGTCTCCCTAAGTTCTTTTCTCAAATTTAATTCGATTTCTTCCTCATTAAAAACAAGTTGCCCCATGAGGACTGAATTGAGGAGACCATTTTGTGAGTTGAGATTACCTAGTGGTAAAACGTTGACCGCTCCTACTCGCCTTTAGTTTTTCCGTGTAGTCGAATTCGCATTCGCTGAGGAATTTTTCACAGTGCGACTTCAACAAAGAGAATCTTTTTACTCTTCCGTCATTCCATTTTCAGAGCGACTGTTACACATTTTTGATTTCGTAACCACCACTACTAAAATTCATCTTTTTCAACCACTTTTTATGGTATTATGCCTATAATTTCACGTAATTTCTATCCACTTCGGCCAAGGCAACGGTGCCTAAAAGTAGCCCAACTCGATGGCCACCGTGAGAACAGAAACATTCCACCGTAGTCTTCTTTAATCCAACGTCTGATGCACTGATGCGGAAACATAACTCGAGCAAATTGCACAACCATTGCATATACGTCCTCGACGATGTCTACATAAATTGCTCGACCGCGTGTATTTCGCTTTTGATCCTATTCCACGATTCCGCCAGAACGTCAACCGTATGAAACACCTAACTAAAAGCCGACCAACAACAAGTACAGCTTGAGTCAATTAAACTTCATCACAGATCAACTGCATTATCGAAAGATAAAAGTACAATTCATATACAGAGGAAGACGATCAAATGAGAAGAAAGAAAGAAAAAAAAACTGCTGGTATTCGAAACTCAACTGCACACCCTCTTTGATCTTTTATTAACGTATATACATAGACACACACAAAGATTGAGAAAAGAGAGCTGGCATGTTTTCACCAACTTGGAAACACGTTACGCATTTATTCCTCTGTACTCGCTTTTAAAATAGAGAAAAGACTCATCGAACATTAAGAACAATTGCTACATTCTTCGAGTATCTCTTTCTCTCTCGCACTTCTGCCTTTTCGAGACAAAAATATCGCGCACACTACCAGTATGTATATATACACGTACATTACATCGAGGATAGTAAACATTTTTATTTTTAATATTGTCCGCATAGTATACAGAATGTCTGTGCACTCCTTCTCGTTCCTTTCGTCTTTTATGACTGCCGTTCAGAACACAAGCATAGTTTGATCTTCTGATAACTGCTGGAAAGTACCGTGGCGCCTCCATTACACACGAATCAGGTGTCCTACACAAGGCATGCGCACATCCTTGAGGAAATTTTTTCACTTTCTTCAAAAATTTCGAAATATCCAAGTCTCTCAAGTGTCGAACGTCCACTTCTAGAAGAGTCTGACAAGTTTGAAGTAATTCTCAAACCGAAGCCCTTTCAAAACTCTCGAATGAAGGCAGTAACGTCATCATCCAAGGAATTTCCAGGACGAGCGGACCGCTGTTGTCGTCTGGCAATTCTCTCTGAATACGCCACGTCAAGTATGGAACAAGGTAATTCAAGTTAACGGGATGACCCAGCAACCCAAATTGGTCACGCTACATTACAGCGTGAATGGACATGCTGTCCAAATGTAACAATATTTCCTTTCTTGTTGTTAGCTCGAACTTTTCAAGGATGTCAAATCATGGATGTCAGGATAATTGATGGAACGACTGCCGCCGTACAATACCTGTCGTTGTAAACCCACCACCCTACTAGCACACATTCCCGGAAAACAACGATCATTTTACCAGCGTGCAAGATGCAGCGTGAAACCACCACCCTCTGAGCATCTCCGTCGGCTCGCGCTAAAGCACGAGTTCGAGAGCGGACGAGATGCTGTAAGCGTGCACGACCCAATAATTTGCGAATGACTCACGAAAACAGGAAAACATTCCTTTCTCACGACCAGAAGTTGATTCAGGACACCCAATGCAGTGTACTTAGCCCAACAAATTCACATAACTCATTGCCGAACGGGACTACGTATATAAGAACACCTTTTTCGAAACCAATGTGGTTCTGAATATTCTGATACAGAATGAAAAACTGCCAAATACGTAATCAGGCACCATAACAGTATAAGCTTACGATCAATTACATACCTCAAAAGTTGAATTTGGAGACATATGAACTCGAAAAAACATTTTTACCATATCCGAGATTGACGACATAGTTCACTTACCTAAAACAAAATAATTAAAAAATACAATTACTTTTTGCGTATTGGCAACCATTTCTATTTTTATTGAAGTAAATAGATAAATGAATTGGCTTATTGTACAACAAAGAGAAAATTTAGTCAAAACTAATCATTTCAGTCCAACTTCTTGAAAAGTTAAGTAAGAAAAATTCATGCTTCCAATTTTCTTTTTCCAACGATAAAAATCAAAAATATTCCATTCAAAAGATGGAAATATTCCATGCGCATATTTAGGATAAGAGCAATTCTGTCTTGCAGGAAATATGAATTTGTAGAGAAAAATAGCGATTTACACCAGAGGACGAACAAAGAAGCTGTAATGTCCGCCTAGCTTTTGAACAGTGGCGTGCTGAGCCGCCGGGAAACCGGGAGAGTTCCCAGGGCTCTAGCATTTTGGGGGCACCAAGCTCGTGGGAGAAGAAGCAAATTCAAGAAATTAGAAAGATTGAAAAGCAATAAAATTACGGTACTTTGAAAAAAAAGCAGATCTTGGCTAATGACTTTAGGGGTATTGGATTTCTTGGCGCAGCCAAAAAAATTAAGATCATGTTTCATGTCTTTTCAAAGTTTTGCCCAGTCGGATATGTTGTGGATAATGCGCGACGAAAATATTTTAGAATTCTAGGCTAAGGCTTTAGAGAGGCACACTCTCTTGATCTGTCTCGCTTCTTGGTCTAGTCTAAGTGTACTTTGGAATATTTCAGGCTATTGAGCCTTGTTGGTCTAGTGTAAGTCTACTTAAGTATATTTCAGGCTGATGAGATTAGGGGGCCTCACTCGCTCCGCTCGTTCGCCCCGCTTCTTGGTCTAGTGTAAGTCTACTTTAGTATATTTCAGATGCTGTAAGCGGACCAGGATTGACAACTTATGATGTCACCAACTTATGCCAGTACAAAGCTAATGACGTCATTGACTTATGACATCACCAACCTATGAAGTTATCGGTCATTGACTTATAGTGTCTATGACATTGACTTATGTTGTCATTAACTTATGACATCACAAAACTTATAACGTCATTGACTTTTAATGTCATTGACCTATGGCGACACAAACTTATGACGTCATTGACTTATGACATCACAAAACTTATGATGTCACAAAACTTATAACGTCATTCACTTATGTCATTGACTTATAATGTCATTGACTTATGACATCACTAAACTTACGACGCCACAAAATTTATGACGTCACTGACTAATGACGTTACCGACTTATGTCGTCACCGACCTATGGCGTCAGAAGCTAATAGCTTCATAATGGCTCTCCGAGTTTTCTTAGCCTAGCATGAATTTAGCCTACGCCTTTGCATTATATCAGGATAAGCTAGAAACTACAAGAGGGATGGGCTCGGACTCGGACTCGCAGATTTGAGCATCACTGCCACAATGAAAAATTTCTTTAAGGATGAGCTCAGAGCAAAGACATGAAACATGTCAAAAATGGAGTTAAATTTTTCAAGGGCCCATGACGAGCAACATTGCGGCAGTAAATTTACTCTCAGAACGCCTCTGTTTTTGAATGGTACTATGTTCTTGAAAAAACGACCGATCATCCTCTAACCATATTTTGGCAAATCGTTTTTGATAGCTCCCTTGTCCGAGGCTCGCAGCACCGAAATGCGTCAGGATTCACAATTTGCCTTCCGTTGGCCTGAATAATAAACGAGGTCGCGATCATACATCGATAAACGCCTACGTGGCTGAATTCACGAGAGACTGAATCCAATTTCTATCTGTACAGCGAAAATGCAGTCTTACGTATCTCAGATGGAGCAACACTTAGGAACAATGCAAAACGAAATAGCACCCAGTAAATTTATTCATTGAAAAAATGTCGCTACAAACTTGGTGATGTTCATACAAAGAGAGGTTTTCAATCCACGAGGCAAAAGTTCCCCGAGTTCAATAGCCTGAGTGACTAGGTGAATATAGGATCTACCAACGGTGATAATTTCCAACAAAAACCTCGAGAACGCTTACACGCGGCTCGAAAATTTCGATCCAGATCCGACGTGACTCTAGTCTACAATTCAAGACTACAAATTAGAGTCACTCTCGATTTACAACTCCGCAAAACAAAGCATAGAATGTATTTACTATTCAAACTTTTGTTATCAAACCAGATGTTGATCGCGTTTCGTACATTCAAAATAAGACTACCGACAAAGCAGGAACAGATAAACCTAACCTGTATTGTAATCGGTCAAATTGCGAGCGTACAGCACCCGCCACACAAATATTCTAGACTGTAATTTTACCGAAAATCGAATCGCGATAAGACCGCTGGTACGATATGACCGATAATGCCATCGAACTCTTCCACAAAATCCGAAAATATAATAATAATATGTATAATCGTAATTAAGAATGAAAAACAGGCAAGAAGGTAAATGAACTGCCGGGGCATAAGAAACCAGAATAAACGCGAATGATTTGTAAAAAAAAAAATCGTTACACCGTTACTCGATTAGTTCATAAATACCGTCGACAGGATAAGAAACGAAAAAACTAACTCGACGTCCTCGAAAAATATATCAGATTCTCAGGGCCGGCGCAACTAATGCATCATGGTACATACAGTATACAACCCCGGAATCCTCTTTTTTGGAGAGGAAGAGGGTCCGGCTCATTTTTTGCTTGGTCCTTCTTCAATTCTCTACCTTGTACGGAAATACGCTCTTTTTCTTTTCTTTCTTTTGGAAGTTGGAGTGAAGTTAGAATGGGAGAACATCAAGGAGGTCCCTAAGGTTAGCTGAGTGTCGTGGTCCCCTTCTCGACCTCAGGTTGAGTAGAGTGTTGCTGCTTTTGCACTTCAGGTTTATCCCAGCGATACCCCTGGAGAGGTTTCTTTACCGGTGGCGATCGATACCCGCAGTTTGTTCTTCAATTATGTTGGTAGTTACCATTAAAGAACATCAGGACCTTCAATATATCTCAGTGCAGCATTGGTACGTATTTTGGTACTTTTGACGGGCTGTTTAAAGGTGCATTGGTTTTCAGCGTTGCCTATGCAATCCAACATGAGATTGGAAGTGGAGTACTCTACCTTCCACCGCCAAATACAGCTTCATGCACAGGTGTAGTGTTGCTGTCGGGACGTCCATGTCAGTCCTGCGGTTATTTGCCAAGATACTGGGCATTAATGTTCTCCTCTCCTCATACAGCAACTGCCAATGTTTTACCTCAATGATTCTGCAGCTCCACACGTATCAAGAAACATTACAGCATAATATCAAGGCGAACGATGAAAGATTGTGGACATGCTGATGTTCAAGTCGCATTTCCAAATCTGTGTGTGTTTGTGTTTGATACTGCACCATCGGAACGGAGGCTGGTTACCAAATTCTGCAGCATCATACATCGACTATTATGCGAATGATGTTGATCAAGTACAACTTCAGTCAACGCTGGGGAGGGGAAGGGGGGTTGTTGTCTTGAAACCACTACTAACCGATGTCGACTCACGCAAAAAATGTTCCAAGACTTTTGGAATAGATGGTCGAAAGACTGTTCATTGTCCCTACATCAACGGTAGTCGACCAAACCTAATCTTAAGGTGGACGACATTGTTGTCGTGAAAGACGATAATAGATCACCTGATGAGTGGCGCCTTGGTAGAATTATCGAGGTACACCCAGGCAGAGACAACTTAGTTCGCGTTTGTACGGTGCGAACTGCGAAGGGAATTCATAAACGCCCTTTTGTCAAACTAGTACACCAACCCGTGCATTTTTTGTAAACATTCTTCTTCCTTTATTCAACTATGAACCTAAACTAACTGTATATTTTCATTTCTTCTGCGGAGTAACGAATACAACAATCAAGTCACTATGTGTAACATAGGGACTGTTTTCTGGCCACGCTGGCCCGTTTAACAACCCCAAAAACATGTTCGTCGCAGCCACGCGCAACTTTTTGTTCAGTTGTAAAATCACACTCATACATTTTTCTTCGCTCTACGCCTCGCGTATAACAACGGGTTCATCTAATTCCCTCTGATTCAACGCTCGAAGTCTGTCCAGTGGCTCGGGAGCTCGATTGGGATAGTAGAAATTAATAAAGCATAAGTTTTCGAAGAATTGTCGTACAAACCATGGTTCCTAGCTCTGGTCAACTCATTTACAATTCCTTGGCAGTAGCCACATTACTAAGATCAACTTGAAACAGAAGTAGCACCATGTTCACTAATGAAAATTAAATTATTTTTCGACAAAATATCAACTATTTTTCAGCCCGAGTTACGTCATCCACACACTCGCAAATCGATTGGAAACGAGTAAATGTTTTTGGCTAACAAAATGAGAATTAATAGGCAAATCGGCGGCTCTACCTCGAAAATAGTGTCAATTAGGTAATTCAGTACTCCAGTAGAATGATTCGTAATCGTAAATTTTTTGGATCTGGACACAGCGAAACCAAGAGAGAGAAGATGATGACCTTGGCACTGAAACTTCTTCACTCGTGGATGAGTACGGGTTATAAATTCCGTATTTTACGATATGGCCTAATTTTTTCCGAGGTTCGCTTTTGATATGCAAAAGAGCAAATAAGAAATGGTTAAAAAGCGTTCCGCTATTATATATACAGTCGTCCTACGGGCGCCATTTCCATATACTTGCATACTTCCGTCGTCGTGGTATTAACAGCCATCGCGACATGGGACATCTTTGTTCTTGCCTTCAGTCATGCGCCACAATAACTCGTTCACAGGACAGGCGTCCAGCTTAGTATTGTATAGTCTTCTCTCATTCTTTCTTTCTTTTGCTAGCGGCGAGAATATACAATCACAAATGAGAAGATTCTTCGTCTGGACAGTCACTGTTGGAATTCTGTATTATTATAAGTGAAAAAAAAGAAGAGTAACTTTTCCTACCTTCCCGTTCTTTTGTCTGCACGCAAATTGATCTTGGCAAAAACAAAATGCTTTTAAGCAATGTCAATATTCTTTCAACCGGTATTATAATACCTAGGTCAGCCCTCTGGTATATAACATCGTCTTTAAAAAGAAACATATACGTATTTTTTTTCCTTTTTCTTTCCAACTCGTAGTGTAGTTAATATTTTTAGTTTGAAACACATTTCTACAAGGCGGTATAAGACAACCACAATCGAAAATTTGTACGAGATGAACAACGATAGTTTGCTTCTATCCAAGATTGATAGAGAAAGAAATTCAGGTGATGTAGTCTCGTCAATGCCTTTAATAAAACACACCCTAGTCGACTCTCTCACAATTGCAGCCGACAAGTAGCATTGCCTTTAAATATTTTCATACTAGAGGAAATTGTGGAATGTCTCGAAAGTTCATCATGTTCTCGTGTCTTTCGGAGGCAGCAGATTTCTTGAGAGCGGAGGGGGGGGGAAGGGTCAAATAGAGATATTTTTCTTCTTATAAAGAGGGGAAGAGGTGGCTGCAGTAACAGCTGTAAATTGCATTGAAATCAGACAGTTTTTTTGTACATTGCATCGATTGGGAAAGGCTACACAATTTTTTTGAGGGAATCAACTTCTTTGGAACTTCTGCAGATACCCGTTGTAGCAGACTCATATTACAAACATGCACAGATTGATCATGTCCTCTCTCCCTGTCAAAAATGAGATCCCTTACGAATCCACGAACTCTCGAGTTTGCATTTAAAGCTCCACTCAACAAAAACGAAACAACAAACTCAAAGATTTCGTCGATTTTGACGAAAAATCGCTAACGTCTACCGTATCTGTAACACGAAATCTCAAATGATAACACACTATTCGGCTTACGTTCATTTTAATGAGTATAACGATCTCAACTCGTCTTTCATGATACAGAAAACTGGTCACATATTCAAGGCCTTTTTTTTTTTTTCATTCATTTCTAATGCTTAAAAAATCATTGTGGGCTCGCGCTACGTGCATAAAATTTTGAACTCATTTTGACTCGCGGGGAAAAAAATCAATAAAAGAAGAAAAAATAAAATAAACAGAGAAGGAAAAGATTGTATTACGGATTCACTCTAAAAATTTACAAAGCACGATCAAGATAAGAAAAATATATTTGATGACCGAGCGAACACACAACCAGAACATAAACCTCCTGAAAGAGAAGAGAGAGAGAAAAAAAGAATTGTAAATAGATACCGCTCGTTTACACTCAGATCTTCTCCTCTTCTGACATTGTATAATCTTGATCGAATATATAATTTTTTTCCTTTTTCCTTCATCTTCTTGCCGTCATGCGCGACACATTTTATTTGAACACGATCCAACTCAGTCACAAAAAAAAAAAAAAAAGAATTTACCTATATCTAATCACCGGTTCTTGTTGATACAATGTTGCAATATCATTCACAGTAAACACTGTATATTATTTTTGCTTTTCTCTGCACACTCTTCATCACTGAATATAGGATTTCGATTTCGGTAAGAAAAAAATAAATAAAATGATTTGTGTGGAAGCTAGACAAGACGCGTCCGCTGGCAATGCGCCACAATTCTCCGCTCCTATACCGAGCCATTTTTCAATGAAATTTCTACCATTCCGACGACGTTTTTTTGCATTTTTTTTCCAAACCACGCGGCGAAATATCATACGAACTCATCTTACATCTGCCGTATATACGCCACAGAGGATCTTCGTATCTTTATTTCAATAGGTTATGAACTGAACAACAACAAGGCGGCGCACACAAGCACAAACTATAATAATCTTCACACACCTATTTCATAAATTTCAAAAATCTATACACCTATCAGTGCAATACCTACGCACTATTTTCTGACATTGTGAGGTATCATGAACTATTAAAAGAATTTCGCCGGAACCTACACAAACATACACAGGCTATACTGGAAAACTTCTGACCATATTTTTTCTATGACTTTTAAAAATGTGACATTGATAAACGTCTTTTTCGCGACAATTTATTACGCAGTCTACGCGCTTCAAACTATAAATGCTCACAATTCTCATTATTACACCTTTATTGCACTATAGGAATTCGATCGCGACTTGCAAAGGAGACGAACGAATGCTGGCTAAATTTTTGTAAATACAGCTTTCGAGGGACTGTACAAAAGTTTGTCGTTCGTGTCCATTGACCTTCACGCAATGATAGCTCGGCTAGTAAAAGATATATAAAAACTCGTACGCGTCTTATCTGAATACACGTAACAATTGTTCGGTAATTCACGAACACGATTTTACACTCATATATTTTGAACGCATGATATTGGAATTTGATTACTTTAAACTGTTTCGAAGGTCGCTCATATCGTCCTGTACTCGATAAATTTTCGGCAACATCAATCGTTTCGGCGGGTCAAGTATATAATCCGAATTAAGAAACCGGACGGGTGAAAATATAACGTCGCGGAAGGTCAAAGAACAAGGAAACTCGGGAACGATTCCACACATACTATAGAGAATTTTCTTACAGGTGGAAGGAATCTGAAAAAATCCAGCCTAGGAGAGGAGTTACATTACTTCGTTAAAACATATATGATGACGTGAGATCAACAAAAGTTCATACTAGAATCATCCGCCTTTCCACCACTGCATCCCGCTGAACCATGACGACTTCAGATCGATTCCCAACTTCGACCAGAAGTCGACTCAAAATCAACTGCTTCTCTTCACTATAGACTCAGCATCTACATCGAAATTGAGTCGACTCCCGTTATTATAGATTGATAATGACCTAAAATAGACTTCGATTTTCAATTGGTAAAAAGTCTCAGTGGTCGACATCGTCGACCCAAGTATCGACCTGATGTCGAAGTTGACATGTGGTCGATTTCAAGGAGACATCGACGCCACTTCGACAAAAACTGTCTAAAAAGTGCATTCTTGTTCAATTTGTTTCATCGAGATCAAAGATTGAAGATCCAAAGCCCTATAGAGAATCCTGCTCTCCAATCTCGGTTTTAGAAATTAAAAAGAAGCATGTAGTATTTGATGAAAATAGAAAATCAAAGTAAGCAAAGAGAAAGAAAAAATTCCGGGCTCCTCTATACCCTGTATTAGCTAGTATAGTGTCTTGAAATATTCTTGGACATCTGCAACTTGTGATTCAGCGAGGAATTTCAAATTCTGAACAACAGAGCATCTCATATTATGCTCATTCTAGTTGTACTTGGTCCACAAAGTCGGGACCTGACGAGAAGAGGGGTAACTGGGGATTTTATCCCGGGCCCAGTTTACAAAATGAAGGGGTGAAACATCACAGTTTGTTACTGTTACCTTTACTGTCACCATTATTGTTATCGTTACTGTTACCATTATTGTTTCATTGTTACTGTAACCTTTACTATCACTGTTACTGTAACTGAAACTGTTATTGTTACCGTCACTATTATTGTTACCGTTACTGTTACCATTACTGTTACTATGTCGTTTTACTGTTACTGTAACTGACACTGTTATTGTTACAGTAACTATTATCGTTACCATTACTGTTACTCTCACTGTCACCATTACTGTTGCTGTTGTTTTACTGTTACTGTAACTGACACTGTAATTGTTACCATTACTGTTACTATGTCGTTTTACTGTTACTGTAGCTGACACTGTTATAGGACTGTTTTCCTATGACATCACATATCGATACTCATTCGATAGTATCGCGATAGTATTGCGAAATATCGCAAACAGATTAGGTTTCTATCGAATAACTGTAGCAAAACTACCCAACGTTGCTCCAACTGACTTGTTGACTCCCATATGAATAACATTGGGAGCAAAGATCATTACTTAAATAATTCAAAATTAGAAATAAATAAGAAATCAGAGATATATATTTAAAATCTATTATGTTCTCAGCGTCTGTTCATCAACTTGTAGTATCTAAGAAATTCCTTATTTTTAATTAGGAACACGTTGATCTTAGCTCACTGTGTTATTCTAATGAGAGTCAACATGCCAGCTGGAGCAAAGCTCTTAAGCAACTCAAAGCCTGCTAGCGTTTATCCGCTGATTGACGTCACAGAAAACTGGGCTATTGTTATGGTAACTATTATCATTACCGTTACTGTTACTCTCACTGTCACCATTACTGTTGCTATGTTGTTTTACTGTTACTGTAACTGACACTGTTATTGTTACCGTCACTATTGTTGTTACCGTTACTCTCACTGTTACCATTACTGTTGTTATGTTGTTTTACTGTTACTGTAACTGACACTGTTATTGGTACCGTCACTATTATCCATACTGTTACTGTTACTGTCACTGTTATCATTACCGTTACTGTTACTGTTATTGTTTCAATGTTACTGTTACTGTCACATCTACTGTCACCATTATTGTTACTATTACTGTTACCATTTTACCCATTGTTACTGTCACTATCATCATTTTACCATTACTGTTACTCTTACTATTTCACTGTTACCATTTCTGTTACATTCACCTTTACTGTCACTGTTATTGTTACCATTTGATAGTGTTACTGATACCATTTCTGTTACTGTTATTGTTACTGTTACCAATGCTGTTTTAGTTACAGTTTCAGTGAGAAGGAATTTTCAGGCAGAGCAAAATGAATAAAGATTATGTTTCGTGTCTTTCTTAGTAGCTAGTGACTTTTGGGGGCAAGTTGGCTTTTGGGGGGCTCACTCGCTCTGCCTTCTTCCTTGGTCTAGTATGACGTCATCAGCTGATGACGCCATAATTAGGAGAGCTTCCGAGTCACGGCTGATAACGCCATAGTTTTTTTAGAAGGAAAGAGATAGAGGTACAGTATACAGAATAATCATGTAGTGGGGGAACTAGCAAATTCATGGAATTAGGGACCAGGATCCAGGATTTGTAAAACTTGCAGATTATCCCTCCAAACAGTGGGAGCGAGAGAAGCTCGCGGAGATGATGCGAACTGGCAAATCTTGGTATCAGGAGCCAGGATTCAGAAAATAGAGGAAAGACTCTGACTTGTCACGCTGAATGAGGAAGTGGTGGGGAGAGGGGCCGACGGAAATAACGAATGGTTCTACTCGATGAACTTCCCTAGAAGAAGCTATCCAATTTCGTCTGAGCCTTGAAAGAAGAGAACAGACTATAAGTTCCTCTTCCTCATACTTTTAAATTCTTTCGGTTTGAAATAAAAATATTGCTCCACTTTCCTGTATTTCGACATCACGTCGGTACATACTAAAACAAACGAAATTGAGTTGCTGTAAAAACCCACTCCTGCTTCAGCGATCAAATACCTACGATTCGTCGCTTCTTCTTCTTTTCTGTTTTAAATTTTCAAAGACTCTCTAAAATCGTATCATTTTTGGATGTCTACCAGATCCGATAAATCTATTGTATAATTCATGCGATAATTCACATTTCTTCATTCATAAATTCCTCTTACAATGTAGAGTTGATGAATGAAAATAAGACGCAACTATTTGAAAATCAATATTAATCTAAAGGCAGTCTGCCAGATTTGGGATCAAGATTTCAAGAATGTCCTTCACAAATTTCCCATTTACCGTTCTTTCTAATTTACGAATACGTCAATTGATTGAAAATTCGAAATTTCCAATGTAACTTCTCAATGAGTCCTTGATTCAACAATAGAGAGAGGTGCTAGCAAAAATCTGTAAAAGTTCTGATTAAGAGACGGGAGACCAGCCGGATGAGAGTTTGATGATCAGAAAATCTTTGTTATTTCTGTTCTGTACGTCTTTATGAATCGCAGTTTACGATCCTGTACTCGTCTTGATCGTGGTGTATCCAGGAAAGGAGTCCGGAAGTTTGGCTAGATAGCAACTTTAGATAACCCACAATAAGAAAGATGACTTTAGGTGACGAGTAGATAACCTAAAATATCTCTCCATCCATCAAAAAACGTCTGCACTCTTCCATCAATGTGCTTCCCTATCACTTGAAGTCACTTTTTTTACCCCCACTCGTTTATTCATCCATAAAAGTCTGCGCTTCAAGAGAAAGAGCGACCACACGGTTACATCGGACTTGATTTGTACAACACGAGTCGAATTTAACATAATGAAGCGTAAAAAACTGATATTTTTTTAGAAGTCGAGGGCAGATATCGTTGCACGGATTCGACATAATAGAACAGATATAGACACAAATCGGATTTGTCGAGCGATAAACAATTCGGTTCCGTCGGTTTCGATAGCGACTCGTAAAATGACGAATTACACATGCACGAATAACGTCTGAGTTTTTGCTTGTTTTACCATGCATTCTGTCTACGTACGCTTATACTCTATTACGAGTGTGTACTTTCCGAGAAAATTTAATTCTCCGCTTCGAGTAGCTCGGGAGGAGATTTTTTCACGGTCCCGTGCACGTAGATTGAAAGCTCTCAACTTTCGTATTACGCGTAGCGTGCACCGGCGGTGAGGGGTTAGAGGGTGAAGACAACGTCGACGCGACTAAAACACGCGCCAGACACGCGAGACGAATACCGCTATTAAACTCATCTCGAGAGCTTGTTTAGCAGATTGTTGTTAGGGTTGTTCACCCTGCACACTCACCCCCTTGCAGGATGAGAAGCCCCTTCTTTGTCTTTTCTAAATAGCTACAATACTCGCATCTTTGTCGCTCTCGAACTTATCGCGCGTTTTCCATCACAATTCTCCCGATATAAATTATCATTCAGCACTCGTCGAGGTGAAAATTTCAAGAGCTGTTGCGTAAGTCGAATTATACGATTTTCGTCGAGTGATGGCATTTACCTTAAAAAGCACGAATATAATTCATTGTTCTGGCTGAGCGCGGTTTTAACGTGTAGGCGCCCGATTCATACGGGGGAAGAGACCGAGCAAGAAAGTCGTGATGAAGCATAGCACATCTCGTGCGTGCCGAGTAAGAAGTATAAATTTATGACTTTGTTGACTGAAATCGGACGTGCACGGTAGCCAGCCACATCCACTGCCTCTCCCGAGGTAATATACTAGTGTTGTTTTATAGTACATGTGTAACCAGTACTCGTATAAACGGACGACAGAGCGAGAGAACACCGCCAACCTGAAACACACTCACCCATTTATGACTTTACGAAAGATTACAGCTGTGGTCGCGTACTATGTACAATACACCAGTGTACTTTTCTTTCGGTAAAATGCTGCTGGCTGCTGCATTGACAAGAGTTTTTTCGTCTCATCTTTTCTCTCTTCAACTGTATACGTTCGGCTCTCTCGTATTTTCAATAATATTATACAGTGACGTTCCGAGGTTCGGCGAGATCATAGAAGTAAGAAAGAAGGCGAATGTTATGTTGGTTCCATTTCTAGATTGCCGCGGTGCCGGTACGTTAATCCGGCGATTATCGACGGTTCGACCTCGCTTCGTGACACCTGCTGTCATCGCTACTACCACGGAGTCAGCCCAGCTGAAGAAGGAAGGAGAGGAATGGTGACGGCCAAGCGGGATCTCGGACAGTGCCGTTCGCGTTGTACGCAGATAATGATTGAACTTCTCCACCGGGGCGAGTGCTTTTCTTCTTCATTATTTTCTCGGATGTGTCTAGCGATGACGAAGAAGAAAAAATAAGAGTGCCAGCGCGCCTCAAGACGAGGCATATAACACACGCTAATTTCGTCAGCGCTGAATTTCAAGTGTACACACCGGCACATACTCGAAAAAGAAATGCTCTTTTTTTTTCGTTGGAAGGGGAAAAAATAATGAAGCTATGCGGTACCAGGGCACGAAGTTTTATAAATATCAAATATTCTACGAGAGTGAATGAAATTACTCGAGAAAACGAATGAAAAGAAAGTACTTAATCGAAAAATACTCGTCGCATTCCGGGAACTAACGAAGGTTTCCCTACTCCAGACTTTTTTTTTCAGAAAACAAAATAGAGAACAAATTGTTCGAGGGGGCTGAAACGTTTTTAAATTAAAAAGTCGTATCTACTAACTACCACACAGCTCCAAGGAAAATGTTTTCCTCCCTCGTCATTGTTAAGAGCAGTTTGCTGCGCGTTTTCTTCCCCCGATTCCCCATTCTTCGCGAATTCAATCTGTAACACGACGTCGACAATGAATGGATGTAAGAATCCTTCTCTCTCTCAATTTCGCTTCAATAATAAGAGCGGAGACAGCGAGAAAAGGATACCATAGGACGTGCGAAAGAAAAGGATAGCATCGAGAGTAGAGAATTTTTTGCGGTGTTATTTTCCGTTGATTTCATTCCTGTATTATATACATTTTCAGAATGGAACGGACCGATCCAAGTGGTACTTTTTATTTCCAGTTGTTCATTTATTTGTTTCTCTCCGCTACATCGGTACCGTAGTCCCTTCTAGATGGAATTATACGAGTGCGGCCGCTTTTCAGAAAGAAATAATATTTTCCCATCGAGACGATGTCTTTCATTTTTTTTTCTATTACTTTTGCAAGAGTGCTCGTATCAGAATCACGGGTATCGAAATGACAATGTTGGTCCATTAAAGAGAAACGGACATACGAAGACTTTTCTTCTGCACTTTTTCCTACAATTCAAGGTTAGAACTATTGTACCTTTTTTTTTTCACACTCTTCGCCGCCACTTTCTTCCTGTGTGTCCTTCTTCCGAGCTGTTCCATGTTTTCGAGTACTTCACGGGAGATTCATTCATCGTGTCTCGAAGTCGCTGCACCACCGGCTTCGAACATAGAGATACATGGAATGCGTGTATCAGGTTTCGGTTGACGTCAACATTGTGTTAAAGAAATACAAACACGCATTCTATATCTCTATGTTCGAAGACCACAGGAAGGAAGTAGGACCGGAGTATTTCTTCGGCATCGTTAGATCTATACATTGAAAGAAAGAAGATAATGGCATACGTGTGGAGTTCCTAAGCGCGAACTCTCTTCAGCGCAGCTCTTTTTATAAAGGAGAAATTACTAGGAAAGTGAAACTTTGATACAATATCGAAATTCTTTTTTCGGCAGACTTGAAAGATGCGTAAAAAGGAAATGACACGACTGAAATAAAGTACCTATAAAGTAACTATTGACTTTCACTTCACTTCGTACATTCTAGGATTAAGAAAAATTGTTCGAGAAATTTCCACGCATTGAAACTAGATAGAAGGATAGGATAACGTGCAACAAATTAGCTTCGAGAGCACTAACAACGACTTACACTCCGAGGGCTGCAAAATGAGTCTTTTGGTGATGTACAAAATTGTAGGAAACGAGTAAATATTTTAAATCATAATTTCACGATTTGTTTTACAACGGTCCTCAGAAGTTTGACAGGTGATAACTTGAAGTCCTATTTACAATCGATAAAAATCATTTCAAAGTAATTTAGATCTTCGTTTTCCACTCCTCGGGAGAGGCTCTCATAAGACCAAAAGGAACGAAATTTCTTCACTCTTCCATTGATGTAAAGATATCAATCGTTCGCGAACTCCCACTCACTACACAAATGCAGTCTCATTTCAATTCGCAAGTTTGAAGGGTGCTAAAGGCTTGCATCCAGGATGAGACGCGACATTTAAACATTATAAAAGTTGGAACTTTTCCAACTCCAAAGTCTTCAAAGAACAAATTGAAATCCACAAAATAGACAGGTACTAAAAAATTATGAAGCGTAGCAAAATAACTTACATAAGCTAAGTTCCTTTCTTTGCAGCCCTCCGCCTCTCTAGAATAAAAAATTCGAATGAATGAAGATTATGATTCATGTCTTTTCCAGTATACAAGAATTTTGCTGTCAAATATTAGTATGGCCGCGTAGCTTTCGGGTATTTCAAGCTACTAGCTGTGGGTATTTTAAGCTAATAGCTTTGGAGTATTTCAAGCTAATAGCTTGTATTTTGGGCTAATAGCTTTTGAGTATTTCAAGCTAATAGCTTTGGAGTATTTTGAGAGCTCTTTTGGATATTTTGAGCAAATAGCTTTTGTATTTCGAGCAACTAGCTTTGAAGTATTCCAAGCTAATAGTTTTTGGGTATTTTGAGCAGAAAGCTTTTGGTTATAGCTAATAGTTTTTGGGTATTTTCAACTAATAGCTTTAGAGTATTTCCAACCTAATAGCTTTTGGGAAGCTTCTGGGCAATTCAAGCCAATAGCTTGTATTTTGGGCTAATAGCTTTTGGGTATTTCAAACAGTTTCAGAGTATTTTGAGCTAATATCTTTTGGGTATCCAATAGCTTTTGGGTATTTCAAGCAAATAGCTTTCAAGTATTCCAAGCTAATTGTTTTTGAGTATTTTGAGCAGATAGCTTTTGGTTATAGCTAATAGCTTTTGGGTATAGCTTTTGGGTAGCTTCTGGGCAATTTAAGCCAATAGCTTGTACATTGGGCTAATAGCTTCTAAGTATTTCAAGCTAATAGCTTTAGAGTATTTCAAGAGCTCTTCTGGATATTTAGAGCAAATAGCTTTTGGTCATAGCTATAGCTTTCGGAGTATTTCAAACTAATTGCTTTCGGGTAGCTCACTTTCTCCGCTTGTTCACCCCCTTCCCTCCTCCTTTTTGTGGTGTAGGTCCAGCTTAAGATGATTCAAACTAGTAGCTTTTGGGGTCTAGTAAAACAAAACCTGTTTCATGGAGCATTTCAAAAAGACTACATAGGGTTTGGAGCGTTACATATCGAGCGCATTGAAGGGGTGGTGTATGAAGCATGGCATCTCTAGTCACTTGAAGGAGCTACAGTATTTTGAACCAACAAGTATAAACTGATAGACGGGGTGAACTCGCAGATTTTCGAATAGTAGCAAGGGTTGGGGGGGGGGGGGGGGGGTGAGCACACGCAAAATTTTAAACTAGGATCGGGGCTCAGTAAAGACATGAAACCTGTCAATTATTCAGCCCTACAAGGCCCAAAAATCTCATTCAAGTAAGTTATCCAACACACAGAGACGATGATTTAGAACTGTATCAGCGCGTTTCAAATGAGAATAATGAAGGGATTAGAGGAGGGAGTTCAACAAACTGGTCGCCATAAGACAGTAACTAAAAAATCTTGGACTCGTTCTTTTCTTTCAACATCACCTCAGCTGTATAATACCATCAAGCTTCGTCCAAGTGTTTGAAAGTCTCATTGAGCTATATAAACAGTGATACAAAAAATGCACACTAAAAATTGCACAATGCTCCAAAAACTTGAACCTTACATAGCACTCACACCATAATCAGCAGTTTTTAATCGCGCTTTCTGTCAAACTCGTGCCCCTATGAATACTGACAAATGCAAATCTGCTGCAGAACATACCTCAAAGTTGAAATGACAGACGATACAGATAAAGCGATTATAATTGCATCTCTCTGACTTCTCGAGTCACAGAAACTCTCCGGATTACTCATTTTCAATTACATTATTCAGCAATTTCTCCCTGGTCAGAAGAAGTTTTCATCTTTGGTTCTTTTCATACCTATTTCCCCCTTCCCCTCCGGTTCTGGATCTCAATTTGATCACTTTTCTTCTTGAATTAACACCATCATCAAAAGATAAGAAATCAAATTTTATGACTCAGTTGGGTATTAGTGCTAGAGATACAAAATTGCGAGGAAATAAAATCATGATTCACTCTAGATCCTTCATCTTCCCACGTTTTCAAGTACAGATGAAATGATATCCTAACATAAATTGATCGGACCTACATCAGCTTAATGATAGGTTAGAAAATTCATTGTATACCAAGATGTTTATAGTTTCTCTCGCTCAGCATCATTTAAAACCGTAAATGGATTACAATTCCCTGCAATCAAAAAAATTTCGTACTATGTATAATGTTAAGCGCTCGTAAAACTCATTCAACTTTCGTCGCCAATTTCCGCCGTTTATTGTACGATAGATCGCCGATGCTCGTCAACCTTCATTGCATAACGCGTTTCTGTAAAACAGCCCGTATCGAAGAAGAGGACAGAAAGCGTGGGAGTCGTCGATATAGGTTCCCGCGAAGAAACGTTCGAGCGTTTCCTTTCCATGCGTCGGTCTTTACGTTTGAATAAACATTCATTATGACTGGAAACGACCCGAAATGATCGGTAGTATTATTGTATTTTATGACTTCACGATCATCGGAACGCACAATTCAACCGCATTTGCTCAATTTAAAACCGAGCTCCCTCGCAGTGGTCAATAAATATAGTCTCTAAACTGTCAGCTTTTACTTCATGGGCTCCGCTCCGGCTCCCACGGCCATGGACTTTTGCTCATCAAGTAGTAATTTGTGCGTTCGTAGTACGGAATTTCTATGATCTTACGCACAAGAGTTTCTTAGGTCGTACAGCTTTCAAGACATGAAACACTCGAAACTCCCTCTGAATTATGTTTTCAAGAAGAAATCCTAGGCTCATCTTTTTCCTCTATAATTATTAGCCTCACCAACCTTGAGGGAAAGTGACGAAATGAAGCTGCGCCGATCGAAAACGGCACAGAACAGTTTGTTACAACCGAACCAGATTCATTCCTCACAAACATTACCAAAATACAAGTCGGCATAAGAATCAACTGGGTAAGTAACAGTCAAAATGAATTGCAGATGATTTTAGAATTAGATAAAAGAACGGCTTTGCCTGCACAAAATTGCAAAGAGTATATTTATACTTATAACGTTTCGACTGGACCAGCTTTGCAATTTTGTGCAGGCAAAGCCGTTCTTTTATCTAATTGTATGACCTCCTTGCACGAAAAAATCGTATGCTTTTTGATGATTTTAGACGAATGATTGATCCATCGTTTTGAGAACCATAGACACGCCAAACTTTGGAAACACGACCACAAACATGATTAAATTTAGTTTTCGAATTACTTTTTTGAAAATATATGAACAAGTGACAAAAGAATCGAAAAAGATCGCAGAAGACCGGGTCTTTCTTCTATCGTAAATATTGAAATTGGACAAATTTCGATTGCTCTGTGAAACGCTTCTACTATCTACTATCAGTGCCCCTAGTACCGCTCTACATCTACAAGTTTGATTAAGTGAACATTACTTGTGCTTTCAGGTTTCTGAACTTCAACTTGGAAAAAAGACGTTCTCACAAAAACATTCACGATGTCGTATGCTATAGCAAACAATGTCTCAAGCGATAACGTAGAAAAAAAAATGCGCGTTGTAAAATATTTTTAGTAATCGTTAATAACTTTTTCCCCTTCTTTTTTACTTCTGTCGTTTTTCATAATACTGAGACGGAATCACATCGGATATTGAAAAAAACATCGTCGCGATAAAATGTAATCGTGTTCAACTAATTTCTGCTTACGCAATAAAAAACATTCATTCATACATTTTTCAAATCGATAAAGGAATCGAGAATTGCGGGATTGGGAAAATTAAAAAATAAAATAAAACGCACCGAACCGGGTTTGGGAAGAGATCGACCGGTGTTGTTTTTGCAGGGACCAGTTTCAGTTGAATGTGCGACATCGAACGTAGCAGATAATGAGAATTCGGAACGACGATAAATCGTTGAACTCGATAAGAACACATGTACAAAGAGTACGGCGGAAACTTCGTCAATCGTGTCTATCGTATAATGCATGCGACACTCAATTTAAACGATTACGTAAGAATGCAACGTTTGTACGGAGTCAACATTACGTGAAACGTCACACGAGGTCAATTATAAGAGTTCGTTATCGAGACAGAAATTCCATTCTTTACAATATATAGTACGAGTGCTCTTCGAAAACATCGTCGAATATAGGAATGAGTAGAGCAATATATTCGAAAGGAGGAGAGGATTAGTCAAAGTGATCAGAAGAAAGTACAACATAACCTAACCTGAGTCAGATTATATTCACACCATGTACATGCCCTGTGCCTTGTTTACTCGCGAATTCGAGGAAGCAATCAGGGCGAGAGATTCAAATACTCTCTTCATTTCCGCGACATCTACCTATTATCAAATTTAAAACCCTCATCGCAAGTACAACCGTACACGTGCGACTTATTGCTTTATTTTCACCAACCTATATAACCAAACCAGTGAACCACCCCGACCCCATACTTTCAAACGTTCCCCATTCTGGAAGCAAGCTTCAGAAACTTCGGGCACTGCCTTGCTTGCAACTTTGTCCGAAAGATCTAAGCTGAGGGTGCTTCTGAAGCCTTTGCAGCGGGTTTGAATGCATCAAGCACCAAGACATCCTCTCTCAGTAGAATTCTTCGAAATGCATGGTGGACCCAAAAATTCTGTCCTGAGAAATGCTATTGCACAGAACTTTGCAACAAGACTACAACAAGGCCTTGAAGAAACGTTGACCTTTCAAGTTTTCCGTTTCCAGAAAAAGAATGTAGAAAGATAACTTTCGATGATATCCACAAATTTTAGTCTTGAAATTTACACGGAAAATGACATATATCCTTTCCGTTCAGTCTCAAAAAATTGCCTGGTTCACTGAGAACCTTCCCACAAGAGAATGGAGTCCATTCAAACTCTCCACTTCCTTCAGTCTTCATCGTAGGTCGCATCAATTCATTAATAGCAAAGCTTCATTGAATATAACTCGTATTACATCGCGAAAAAATCTCTCTCCAACTACACGTCGTTTCTTGTTCATACACAAATACAACACAATAACCACAATCTCGCAACCACCAGGTCAACTCACCCTCGCTTCACAGCGCCGAATTCCATTTATGAACCGGAGTATGAGAACGATCGCCACATCGGTATCATTCAATTGATGGTGCCGCGACCGAGATAAAGCGATCACGTGTTTCTATATTTCAATCGTTATACAACTTATACAACACGGTAAGAATGCGCGGCTACACACTGACATCGCTCATCAATTCTCGCTAGACTGATTTTTTATAATTTACTCGCCGAAACTCGTCACTCGACTACCTGATGGGGCCATTGCTACCCATAATTCTTCGTTCAACTCGATCTACCCGCACATACACATGTGCGACAATCTCCCTGCAAAAATTGTTATTCTTTCTTCAAAACCAAAACAGACTACTTCACTTCCTATCATCAATCATCATTATATTCCAATATTTATGCTTCGCGATAAAAAAAAATATGAAGAATTCGTCATCCTTATTTTTCGAGACAAAATAAATATTTCAAAAACGACCACACCAGTGACGTACACTACAATAGCGAAACTACGATCGTGTGGTAATGCACCACATGGACGATGAACCAAAAGGCGATACGATTCCAAGTTTTGTGATGTAATTATGACCATTCAACGAACACAATGGTCGATACCAGACATTCCACCCACTCTTGAGAAACGACAAGTATAATTTCAAAGAAATTTCGTAACTTTGCCGAGAGTTCATATTTTTGGCGTGATTTTCGTGATTACACACTCAAGGGCTCAGACACACTCATTTAACTGTAACGAGACGATCTGTCAGCTCCGATGGAAATCGAATCCACGACCTCAAAGTTTTCAAGATAACTTATAATGTGGGTCCTAATTCTTAAAATCTGTCTTTATAAATGAAGGGTACAGGGAAAAAAGGAGGGATGTCCAAACAAAACGTGTTGAAGAAACGGTTTGTTCCGAGAGTTGCGAACGATCTGATTATCCAGCTCGTTTTGTTTGGACATCCCTCATTTTTTCCCCGTACCCTTCATATGAGTGAAGTACGAGAAAGATGGAAATAAGTTCGAGTCTCTTGATATGGTCGTGCAATTATAAAAATAACATCGAAAAAACTCTCGCTCACTTCTTTCTAGAAATTCGCGGCAATGAAGGTGATGTGACTACGAAACGAAGTACAAACTGTACGGCGCCGAGCTAATTGTAACGTAAAATAAAATATAAAGTCATCAACTGCACAGAATTAATCGATAACTGAGAGAAAGAAAAACTTGGAGAGAATGTCCAGATTTCCAACAGGGGGTATGGTGAAGACGGGGTTTCTCGAGAATTTGCAGGGCTCAAATTCTTGTCTAATAATAAATTGTGTATCTAACCTTCCGCTAGGATAGTCTAGTACACGTATGCTATAGACCTAGATTAAGGTCGAGGGTGGGGGGTCCTGACTTTTCAGCGCGACGGGATATTTTTACAAATTTTCAGAGCGCAATGAAGGTCGGTACTTCAAAGTACTGAGATCCTCCACTCTTCTACCAACTATTTGTCATTCCTGGACATTCATTTGGATCTACTCATTCGCTGTTGTATGCCACCAAGTGGGAATCTTACTCCAGAACTATTCAATTGTAACTTCAAAATGGCCATCATTAAAGAAATTCAGCACGTTTTTCCGTCAATTTCCGTGGGAGGCTGCCTATTTTACCTGTCGCAAAACATACACAAGCGAGTGCGCGGATGAGGACTGCAAAAAGAATACGAAAGAAATCCCATCATCAATATACACGTCCGGATGATAATGGTGTCAGCCTTTCTGCCAAAATGTGACGTTGTTGTTGGTTTCAAGCAGCTCGAAGAATAAGTTGCCGAGTCCTTGCAACCAGTGTGGGATTACGTAGAGGACAACTACATTCGCCGCCGAAAACGAGAAGGGAGGAGACAACCAATGTTTCGAATAACAGACTTACAAAATTTCTGAACCTTCGCGCCGAAAATCACCCGCGCCGAAAAGTCCGTGACTCGAGGGTTGGTTGCTGATTTCCTTTAAGTACATCAAACTAATTCAACCCTCCTTGCGACGTCATCAACCTCAGTGACGTAATTAATTAGCGATATCATCGGCTTTGATCTGCCCATGACGTCATCCACTCTAGTTCGAGACATCATCAACATCCGTGGGGTCATTACATTGCGACAGCTCGAGCCTACTCGTGACGTTATCAACGTTCTCTTTTTCTCTTTCGGACTCGCAGATTTTTGGATTGGGTTGCATGCAACGCTCAGTTCAAACCTAATACAACCTAGTATACTATACAAGGACGTATCTGGGCCAGAACTCTATACTCAAAGGCTAGCATACAGCGGTGGATTAAAGCACAATCATCACATGCAACTGCTTGTGTCCGCGCGCGAAAAGTTTTTTGAATAAATAAGAAGAAAAGGAAGAAAAAAGAAAAAAGAAAAAATTAAGGTTTGCAATGGCAGCAAAGAACCTGCAACATCCCCCGCTCGCGATCACGTTGGCGCGAAAATTCCCCCTCAGAAAGTGAGTTGACTGGGCTCTTCTCAGTATACTGCATGCTAGGCCTGATAATATAATGAAAGATGGAATTTGAAAGGATCCCGTCCCTAAAGTAGGTCAAGGTCAATATCATTGATGACGTCATAGAGCGTCCCGGCTGGAAATTGAAATTTTATCGAGTCCCTAAAGTAGGTCAAGATCAAGGTCATTGATGACGTCATAAAGCACTCCTGGTGGAAATTGAAATTTTTCCGTCCCTAAAGTAGGTTAAGGTCAAAATCATTGATGACGTGATATAGCATCCCGACTGGAAGTTGAAATTTTCCCAAGCCCCTAAAGTAGGTTAAGGTCATTGATGACGTCATAAGGCGCCACACGTCACGTCACGCATTTCACAGAAACTCCCGGACGCCAATGTTTTCTGAGGATGTAATTCCCTTAACAAAGAAAAGCATCCCGGCTGAAATTTGAAATTTTTTCAAGTCCCTAAAGTAAGTCAAGGTCATTGATGACGTCATAAGGCGCAACACGTCACGTCACGCATTTCACAGAAACTTCCCGACGCTGGTGTTTTCTGAGGATGTAATCCCCTTAACAAAAAAAAGCATCCCGGCTGAAAGTTGAAGTTTCTTCAAGTCCCTAAAGTAAGTCAAGGTCATTGATGACGTCATAAGGCGCCACACGTCACGTCACGCATTTCACAGAAACTCCCGGACGCCAATGTTCTCTGAGGATGTAATCCCCTTAACAAAGAAAAGCATCCCGGCTGAAAGTTGAAATTTTTTCAAGTCCCTAAAGTAAGTCAAGGTCATTGATGACGTCATAAAGCGCCACACGTCACGTCACATCACGCAGTACACAGAAACTCCCGGACGCTGGTGTTTTTTGAGGATGTAACCCCTAACAATACCAGGCCTGATATAATGACGGCTGAAAGTTGAAATTCTCTCAAGTCCCTAAAGTAGGTCAAGGTCATTGATGACGTCATAAAGCGCCACACGTCACGTCACACAGTTCACAGAAACTATCCCGGACGTTTTCTGAGGATGTCATCCCCCTAACAAAATGGATACCGGGTTCCCCGCTAAAAAAAGGTCAGCTTATGAGTGGGCTTGTGTCCGCGCGGAAGCTAAGTCCGTCGCTGCTAGTATACTGCATACCAGGCCTACTTTAGGTCTAGAATAGAGCTTATGCAGTCTAATATACCGTATGCTAGGTTTCAAACTCGCGGATTTATGGATCAAGTCAAAGGGTCCAGGGGAGAGGAGGGGGAGAACTCGGACTCACAGATCTCAAATAATGGGCTGGGGTGGCGGTAAAGACATTAAGAGGGCCAAAAAATACGAGCCTGAAGATCAGAAAAAAAAAGAAGCGCGGCCTCAAGTTACAAGCTAGACCCAAAAAAGTATTCAAAACGATGACTCTTCAAGTTAAGATTCTGTTTCATACATTAAACTAGGTTCAAACTTGGTTAATTCACCATTAAAAAGATATTTTCTGGCATAGCCAAATGGATAAAGATCATGTTTCATAGCTTTCTCAGTAAACTAGAATTTTGCTGCTGAATCTCAGTATAGCCGTGTAAAGGATTATACAAAATGAATTCTGGTACGCTCAGCAATCTGTATCAACTAGATGTACTATACCTCAATACAAACCAGGGTGGTTGCACTTCTCTTTTGGGCTAGTGCAAGGCCAATTTGTAATATTTTAGGTGATGACCTTTGTGGGCTTAGTCTCTAGTTTACAATATTTCAAACTGCTGCATTTGAGGGCTCACTCGCTACGCTTGTTTGCCCTCTTTCTTGGTCTAGTATAAGACTATTTTAGAATATTTCGAGCTAATAGCTTTTGGGGGCCCTTAATATACGTAAGCCAAGCATACTAGATTTAATATACTAGCCTGGAATCCCCTATTTTCAGCTTTTGCGTCCGTTTGTTCGTTCCACACCTTGGTGTAGTATAAGTCTAGATTAGGACTAGGATAATCTTAGTATAAAATACAAGAGGAAGTTCCAGCATAAATCAAGTGCAGTATACGGTATTTTAGATGATTAGCCCAAGTCCGGACACTCGGATGAGGACGTTAGTTTGTCTCGCTTCCAGATCAAGACTAGTAAAGTCTGGAAGGTCCTTGCGTAGTTCAACTAGCAACTCCAGTGTACTGTACGTTGATTCTGCTATACAGGAGGTCTGCCTCCCTTCTTATTCTAGTATATTGCACATTAAGCCTATATATAATGAAAGTTAAACCTATTTAACGTATATGAAGGAAACTTACGACTCAGTAAAATCCTAATATATTATACTGTTTGAAGAGAAAAGCGCTTAGTATAAAAGAAGCCTAGACTTGGTTTGTTTAAGCCTAGGATAGAAGACAAGCCCTAAATATAAGCCTAGTATAACATCGGTATTTTAGTATACAGTTAGTATAAACTGACTATAGTTGCTTCAAACTGAGGGGGGAGAGGGGCTCGCGAAATTTTCAATCAGGAGTCGGGGCTTAGTGAAGACATGCAACATGTCAGTCACGGAGTGTTGCAGGTTTTTGAATCACCAACGGAGTAACAAGGGAGAAGAAAGGGCATTCACTAACTTCTGGATCACTCACGGGATGAGGGGGAGGGGGGACTATTGCAAACTTTCTACGTAGACTCAAATTATTTCACCACCACTGGAGCATAAAAATTCAATAACAAGAAAGCAACAAAATACAGCGAAACCTTTATTTGCCGCATGGACGACGAACGTTTTTCACAAGGTGACTCCAAATAAAATCGGTGTCCTCGTTGACTTTTGCGTCTTCAGACAATACGTCATACCAAAGAACTATCAGAAGTTTCTTCTCACGCGCTGAAATACGTCAGAAATCATTTCTCGAGTTACATCACATCACGTTGTTGCAGAATTTCTCGAAATTTACATAGATAAACGCATTTGCACAATATCGTGTCAAGTTTTCTAAAAATCCGCCATTCTCACGTATCTAAAATACGTCAAACAGTGCTATCTGATTCATTCCGCTCTTTGTAACATTTCTGCTCTCTGAATTATCGCGGTATCTTCACGCGCCAAAATTTCAATTTTTGCAACCTCTGACAGTCATCACTCTTATTCTATCCGCTCATCGGAAAACCATCACACTCCGGTAAATAATTGAACATCCGCTCCAATTTCCTACCTACAATTAACGACGCGTATCAACCCGACCGCGATGCACCGCGCCGCCAACGCCGGTACCATCGCCAATCGTTAATCGATCGACTCGCGTAAATTACGAAATAACCGTAATGAATAATCGAAAAAATAATTAATTACCAGCTGTTCGCGCGCTCATACAGAGGGAACCGGTTCGTGTGAACTAACGCGAAAACGACGAGCCCGCACCCCGTACAATGACACCTTAATTGCGAAAATTAGCGAGTTTTCAATATTATTATTATACAGATTACGATACGCGACACTTCACCAACACCACAGCACACCGTACGCAAATGGAGACACGAGGAGCTCTTCTGCCTGGAAGTATCACAGCCACCGAGATCGACGAAGAATGATACGCCACCGATCGATTTTCACATAGGTAGAGTGTGTATATTAATAACGTGTAAAAGAGAGACACCGACAACGAGTGCGAGAAGGAAAGAAGTTCCTACAATTAGCCCACAACCAGAAGATCGTACGATGCCGACGACGGAGGCACAAAAGCCGCGAGATGAACACACACTACATGTGAAAATGTATAACTAGTATTAAGATCGACGCTACACCAACATCAAGAGAGCAACAAACAACACACCAACATGTCGACTTCGTAGTCCGGAGTGTGTTCGACGATTTTTCATACGCACATCGAGCCAAATCCCAGCTCTCCTTTCAGCTGCTACGAAGCCGAGCTCTTTCGCTCTCCACTTCTCAGTATGCGCGTACGTACCGAGAGTGAATACGCGTTTCAAGCGTAGCGAACCGCATGGAAAAAGAGAACCAAACACACGCATTAGGACGACTTTTTTTTCATCTTTTTTCGTGAACAAGGCAAGAGTAGAAGAAGAAGAAAAAAGAGATAAATACCGAACTCCGGTAAAGCAATAATGCGACGACCGGTCTCTCTTCTTTCAATCTTCGCTCGTTCTCTCTTTTTCTTTTTCTCTCTCTCTTCGTAACAACGTATCTTTACTAGCTTTGATGCGTGCCGCCAAAAACCCCCGCATTATTCACCTCATCGAGCCTATACACGTACACGTACACACACACACACACACATGCGCACTCCATAGTCCCATCGGGTAATCTCGTCGATATAGAATACTTATGTATCGGTACCATACAGATAGCAACAACTTGTGACCGGCGATCCGATCCACCGTCTATCGTCTACCGTCATTCTACGAATCCTCCGTTCGGCTTCTCTAATCTCCCAAAAGAGAAAATGGCGCACATACCCGGGGAATATTCGCATCACAGTGTTGCGCAAATATCCGCGAAATTTTTCCAAAATATCAATGAAAAATTCTGGACGATGGTAAGAGCTGAGAAGAATAATTATGTTCGTGAACGGGTGGGGGAAGCGCGGCAATATGCGCAAAAGAGCCGGTTTCGCGCGATGGCGCCGTTTGCGAACCACTGAAAATCGCCGATTCGCGCTTGCAGCATCGCGACTCGTACTCGATATTTTAATCTCTACACCGACCGAGCCAAGGTTTTTCAGATTTCAAATTTAACGGTTCTATCGGGTGTATATATATTTTATTTCATTTTTTTTTTCTAAAGCGCGCATCTACGCGCACACATACCTACATTATCGACTCATTCTTCTGGTATGTGATAAAAAAGAGAGACAATAGAGGAAGAAGAACGAGAGAAAAGAAAAATAACTGCAACAATAAACAATAACCGACGTGATGATGGTGCCGAGAGAGAAACAGAGAAGAAATAAAAATGGTTACGCGAATTTCAAAATTCAAACGCCCGCATCCGCTGAGACGCGCTTTACGACGTACAAAATTCTATCACGCCGCCGATCGTCAATAATACCTAATAATCGTAATGATAATAATAAATTATTTCTCTTACAGGTCCCTTTTATAATACTGTACATCGGTTACATTTAAAAACGTCACAATGATCGTCAACAATGCAACGCGCGGGAAATGATTAAGAAATAATAATGACGACGATAACAACAACGACGACAAGAAATACATACGGTAACTTTTTTTTCATGACTGCCAGTCGTCATCAAAGATCAAGGATAAAAGCGAGCACCACAGACCGTTAATCTCCTACAGCATCTTGTCAACAGTACGGCGCGGCGTTACAGCTAATAAGATGTAGGTCGTCACTGTCGCCTGCCAAACCATTTTCATTTCCATGTTATACGAATTATCTTCATCGCTCGAGCACGCATGTAAAACGCCACTCATTACCCGATTCCTTCTTTCTATATCATCTAGAAGCAATCTTTCACCAAATGACCGACTCAACCCTTTTAAATTCGTCCTCGGATCACTACACGAGGAATCGTCTCCTGAAATGGAGCCGAGTGGATGGCAATGTATGCGACTGCGGGTCTGTGACCAGACACACGACTGGGGCCATCTTTTCGACGGCCCATTAAATCGAAGGTTCGACACAGAAGCTATAGCAAATGTCACTCTTAGACGACCACATTGCCTGTTTACAAAGTTCCGACTCCGGCAATCCAGCGTTTTTGGCTCACATTCCTTGGGTGACTGAAGAACCTATTCAGTGACTCTTGGGAATTCTTCCGACGGTATTTTGCACTTCAGTTGCCCATTAACCTCTTGAATTTTGTCTCCAGAAACAGTATTTTATTCTCTTTTTCAACGGCCACATCCCAAAGCTACACGTGAACTCCGCATGAGCTATGACTCCCATTTCCATACTTCTTTCCTTTTTACTATGATACATGAAGTTTCTCGTTTTCGATGTCGATTTGGACAAGAAACCTACCAAGTCTTTGCGAAACGGAAGCTTGATCCACTTTGAAAAAATGAAGAAACTTCGAGTTTTGTAATTACCCCCCCCCCCCCTCCGTTCCTTCACCTTCAGACTAGAAGAAATATTGACTTTAAAATTCTCATACACAGATGAGCGTAGAGAAAGAATCCCATTCAGTTAACTGTAGATGTATGTAAATACTGAAAAATTGGAAAAATTTTGACTTTCGAGCAATTTATTGTGCGTTCAAGCCACACAAATATGACAAGGGAGTTTTAAGAGATCACGAGCTTCGAGCTGAATGTATGAGCAGGAAACTTGAATTCAAGGATGTTGGAGGCATCTTTTCTTGGGAGGCCTTCATGATGAATACAGTAGAAGACCTCTCAACTCCGGTTGCCTCCAGTGGACTTGTTTGGAGGCACTTCCAGAGTCGCCCCGGTAGCATATTGGCCTATCAATGTTGCCAGATGAGAGATGATACTCAAGAGGTGTATCAAAAACCTTAAGCAGCGCTAGCCAGGCACGAACTGGGAGCTAAATTCCTATCGGGAGAGTAAATCATACCGCCCCACAAGTATCTGGGTGAGGTGGTGGTGGAATAAGGTTAGTTTAGGTTCTACATTGGAATGAAATAGGAGCATTATTAAATTTCTTTGCACTCTTATTTTGCCGCCCCAAAAATTTTACCGCCTCGGGAACTTCCCCATTTCCCATACGGCCAGTCCGTGCCTGGCGCTAGCATCAAAGTGGCTGAATGTACAGAGCTCAACATTAAATTTACATAGAAACCTGGCAACGCTCATAGGCTCTATATATTTTCCCTTGAAACCTGTTTATTATCTTTTCGGTCCATCGGTTGTCATTCGTTCTAGCAAGATGTCCCACCCAGTCCCACTTTCTTCTTCTTATTTCATGAATGAATTCCGAACTACTTCAACCTTTTTTGACGTGGAACACGTCTTTACTTTCTAGATAGGGTACCTATTTTTGAAGTCGATTCACACCGATCGACCGACACCTCCATGCATGAGTCACGCAGACTAGATATATTCTGCAAAACAGAACAATAGATGGAGAGGTATGCTTTACCTTAGCTATACCCTTTTCTTTTCTTCTCAGAACAATAGATCGATAGGTATGCATTACCTTAGATTTCTTTCTTTCCAGAACAATAGATCAATAGATAGGCATTACCTTAGATATTATTTTACTTTTCCTTTATTTCTCTAAACAAATATGAAGAGTACACGGGAAGAAGGGGCTTTGTCCAAATGTAAGGAGATGAAGAAATGGTTTCTACGATCCAATGGTCCTGCTCGATCCAATTGTCCTGCTCGGTACGTTTGGACAGAGCTCCTTCTTCCCGTGTACCCTTCATATCGAAGAAAAAAAAAAAAAAAAGAAAGGAGAAGGGGAAATAGGCTAGAGAAGCAATTCAGTAAACAATCAGTGGTAATATGATTTAATAATAAAAATTATATGAAAAAAAATATTTTTCTTTTCTATTTCCATATTTATTATTTACTTATATTTTATTAATTTTTATTTAATAATTTTATTAATTATCATTTTTTGAAAATATTAACTAAATAAAATATTGAAAAATAAATAATTTAATGATTCTAATTTCATTATTAAAATAATAAATTTGAATTTTAAAAATTTATAAAAATCAACCAATGAAAAAATTATTAAAAAATAATTATAAAAAATTTTAAAATCTTTTAAAATTCTATTTAAAATAATTTTTAAAATTTTAAATATTAAAATTATTAAGTTGACCTAATAATTCTTTTTAATAAATTATTATAATTATAATTTAATTATTATAAATCAAAAAATGATTATTTTGAAAATAATTGAAATTAATTTGAATAATTTTTATTATTTAAAAATGATTCATCATATTAAATTTTAAATTTAAATATTAAATAATTATAAATCATATTTAATCTTTTCGTACAATGATATAAAAATTTAATCAAGATTAGATCCAATCTGATTTTATTTGAATTATTATTTTTTTTATAATTTAATAAATTGAAATAAAATAATTATAACTTGTAAATTTATTTTTATTTTCAATATAAAAGTTTAAATTTTAAAATATTAATTTTGGAGATTAAAATAATTCTTATTAAAAAGTTTCATTCAAAAATATTTTTTAGAAAATTCATTTCAATATCAATTTTAATTCAAAAATTAAATTTAAAAAAATATTTTAATTAAAATTAAAATTTTGAAAGTTAACCTAAATAAAATAATTTTAAAAATATTTAAAAATTTTTATTCAAAATATTGATTAATTTAAATATTTCATTTAATTTAATAAAAATTTTGATAAAAAAATTTTCAATCAATTTCAAAATTAATGTATGTATATAAAATTTAATTTAATGAGAAGAAAAAAGGAAAGCAATAGGTTGCCGCGAAAAGTTTTTCTGCAAAATGATTTTTCAGAGAAATATTAATACTACTATAATCCAATTCTTCCACTATTCCCTTCAGAATCAATTATCAACAAATTACTTCTTCTTTTTTTGGCATATTCACAAAAAATACTGGCACAAAATTCTCTGACAATCTCAGCTTGGGGCATTCCGTTTTAAATATCAAGTGTAGAGCTACTTTCCATCATATCTCTTTTTTTGTTATAGAGAAGATAAAGTTGTTAGTTGAATCAACCAAAGTTTATTAGAGGGCAAGGATGGCGAAAAAATATTATCTTTAAGAAAATTTTCAAATTATTATTAATATTTCCCTCCTATAATATTATACATCCTTTACTAGAAAAGACTAAAGAAAACACCTTCAGAAGAAGGAAGTGTTTGACGCTCCATCCTATTCAGTTTTACTGAAAGTGAGATAATTGGGGGGTTGAGGGGGGCGCGAAGCGTCGAACTTTTTTTTATATCTTTTATCCTGACCCTATCTTTCCTTCTAACGCTCGTCATTGACCACAACATCGAGTCATATGTTACCCTTATTTTTTCTTCCATCTTCTTTGTTGCTGTCCAGGTTTGGGCGCCGTATGCCAGTGCGGGTAATACACAACTAACTGCCTCTGGATAGACCTTTGAATATCCCTTTTAAAGACAAGTATTTTTTCCAAGCCAGGGCGATCCTTCGGTCTACCTCTTTACCTGTTCTGTTATTAGCTGCCCTAGGTATATTATCATATTCCGTCCCTCAATTTCTATTCTTCTGTTTTCTTTTCCATTTGATAAAATCTTCGTTTTTTCAGTATTAATCCCCAGACCTGCCCTTTCTCATCTAATTCCTTTACCATACTTTCTAATTCTTCCATGCTATTTGCTACAATAACTTATATCGTCCGCGAATCTCAGATGATTCAGATTTTGCCCATTTATGCTTATTTCTTTACTATCCTAGTTTAGCTGCTTAAAAACTTCCTCCAGGGCGGCTACAAGTATAAGAGAGGATAGAGGATCCCTTTGTTTTAAGCTTTTTTGTACATTGTAGCACAGAATAGGTAACTACCAATAGACCAATTATTATAACAGCTACAATAGCAAGTCTTCTCTAAAAATTGAGTGCTCGTGAGAACGTTAGAAATGAACTAAACAGAGAAAGAAAGGTTGGGAGGTCTCCACTTACTCTCCCAATGTCAAACTTTGCCTCTGGTACGGTCGTACACCATTCGAAATTACCTCGATCTAGACGGGGAAAGGGTCTAGAGGAAGTTGTGACATTCAAAGTCACCTTATAAGGAATTGGGGGAAGAGGAGGGGCTGAAGGCAGCACGTGCATGCGTCGCCAACCTGTTCGCCTGTAGTCGTCCTTTTCTCGTTCACCCCTTCGTCATCTCACGTCGTCTTCTCCGCATCGCCTTGCGTCACACGACTCACCCCAATCAGTTTCAGTTAGTTGGTTATATGTTCGATACAACTCTAAATATTCACCCCGTTTCGTAATAAACTCCTGCAGTAGCCTTCAGGGCCACTTTCTTGCTAATTGATAATGTGTAAGACAGAAGTACGATGCATTAATAAACAGAACCTGAACACCTGGGAGAGATCATTCTCAGATATGCAGATCGAAGCATCCCGATACGTGGGTCAAAAATCCCTTCTCATCGCGGGGTTTAAACTTTGATGAATGTTTGGAACGTAAGATCCGCCAAAAATAGTACATCCAAGAGTTCTCAACGCCAAACATTTCCTTCTTCACCCCCGTCCCTCCCACCATTCAAAGAGAGAATATCATTTTCTGAAACACACCCGATGCAGATCAACGGTAGACAGCCAGAGTAGATAAATCTTGGAGAATGGATATGACAAGGAAAGTATCCAACGACGCTGATTATATTTTGAAAACCATGAGTTTGATCAGAAATGGGGGTCTTGTCGCATGAAAAGACGTTTCACTAGACAGAAAATTTCATGTCTGAACAGGGCGAAGCATGACGAAAAATAGAGATGGATAACGATCATGAAGATGCTTAGAGGTGAAAATTGAGTAAATTTTACGATTGGATCAATTTATTCAATCGTCACTTTCCTCGAGTCCGCAATCAATTTCATTTCCGATAGCTCCGACGACCTCGAAGCAGATGACAATGTAATCGAATTAATTCTAATCACTCTCATATAGGTCAAGTTCCTACAAACAGGATTCTCTAAAATTTTTGATTGAAATTTATATGCTGCAAAATAGATGATTGCAGAAGCTTACAACATTCAATGCCAACCAAGAACTCCGAACAGACGTAATATATATCACGCCACCTTCATTAGATAACGGGTACCGATCGTCTTCAATAACGATAAATTTTCCACGAACGATTAAGAAATTACAACTCGTGCAGCAACTCGAGAATATGTAATTCTGTGAATTAATAGTCTTAGAAAATCGACTGAGTGAACATGTGTCCGATAAGACGTCGGCGCTATACCGCTAAACTCGGAACAACAGTTACTGTCACGTGCAGGCTGAAGTTGAAATGAAGTAAAAAATCTTCACTGCTGTTCAGTTCGTAAAGAAAAAAAAAAATTGAACATGACGTTATGAACGGACAAGAGCCAAGGTCCACGGTCAGTCATTTATATGTTTTCCTTCCTGAATATTATATATATATGATACCTTCTGGAATCCGTCTCTCTCCCTCGTAAAAATCTACGAAAATATCAATAAAATTTTCGCATTCTTAATTTTACTATCTCGGCGAGGGTCTTCTGTTTCAAGTTCGTAAATGATACCGACGCGGTATAATGACATAGGCAAGGCAACACACGAATACTTCTTCTATCGACGGAGAGAAGTAGATAAAAAATGTTTTTTTTTTTCTGCTTATAAAAAATTTTCCAGATAACACCGACCGATAAGAGGGTATATTTCGCGAACAAAGGTTATACGACATTTTTTGATAAAAATTAAGACCCGTACACAGTGGTTGCGATTTTTCAGTTCACAGAAAATGGAAAAATAAAAAGTTAACGCTGACCAGTAACTTTTTATTTTATTTTTCTTCTCAGCAAATGATAAGGATTTATCGGGCCATTTTCAACTCTTTTTATATCCCTGTCCTATTTTTCTGTCAAATTAGTCGACCATTAAAAGGTAAAAACACACGCGTTTACTTCTTCTATCGCTTGGTCAAATCGACATTCTTGATTTTGTTTGACTATGTTGCGAGTATAAAAAAACAAACAAGAATTCGAAAAAAAAAGAGAAAAGAATATCTTAATTTGCGAATCTACATGAGTAACATACATACATCAAAAAGTAATAATTGAAATTGCGAATTACAGAAATCAGCGCGGTGATCCCAATGACACTTGTCGAATAAATTCAGATTGACATTGTGATATACAGTTCAAGTTTCAGAGACGATTCCACTGCCACAGAGGAAAGAGGTTCCTCATTCATAATGACACGTTACATGAAATGTGCTGATATTCCCTGACAACCACTTCTCAATCTTTTGGACAAACTAGACCTGCAAAAAAAAAGGGAGTCCTGTCATGAAGAAGTCACGCGGCCTCACGCACTTTCAACAACTTCATCATTTTCTTCCCTCTCGTCCTCAATGGTTCGAAAGACTGCTGGACAATCAACTTGGTTTGAAAACTTTGAACATCTCGCTCCAGCCATAAAATAGACACTTCAAGAAGAAATTTGATTTTTCTCAAACAGTCAATTCTGATCAATCATCGAAACGAAAATTGTCATGAAACAGGTTTCCTACTCGCCTCAGATTTACATGAACTCTCAATTCTTTATCTTAGCATCTTCCCATATCTCATATAGTCTGTGCCTTTGTCTTGATCATCTCAAGGAATGGTAATAGTACAGCCGATAACTGCATAAAAGTGAAAAGAAGCATTTTGGGGGCCAAAAGCGAATTACGACGGAAAATGTTGGGCTAGGTGTCCGAAATACCATGTGAAAAATCACCCCCCAAAATCGATTCTTTGCGAATATCTCGAAAAGTTTGAGTTCTAGGAGAAGATGTTTCAAACAAAAAATGTTTCTCGTGAAATTTCCTTTCAAATTGTATACTTGAAATTGGGTATAAGCCAAACCGTTGGCCTACAATCGTCCTTGAAAGTAACCAAATAACGAAAACCTAATAAAATACTAACAGAAAATTTTGAACTAGATCTCTTGTGCAATGTTGCACGGGGTGAAATATTTTCAACCCTCAGAGTAGCGGTGACCCACAAGGGATGTGCCCCTCCCCCCCAAAAAAAAAATTACGATTCAAAAGAGAAAAATTGCTGAAAAAATCGAAGCTAAGCTTCATTGAAAAGAAATATGAATCCTCCCAAAATTTTTCCTCAGATTCACTCTTCTAAAGAAGCATGGCAGGCATCCTGTATGAATAACGTAGACGGTTTGGTGCGTGTACAACGAACAGGAAGACCTTGGAATGATACCAGGTTCGTGTCTCTATGGTCACTACTATTTTGGCGGTCTAGCAGACAGAGTGGACGATAAGAGGATGGCAAGCCAGGTGGTTTATCCTTCTTATCAATCAGAGCTAGCCTGGCTTTTTCCATCAAACAGGGAGCAGTCCCCTAACAACTGCCGCATTGAATGTATCAACAAGCAGTGTCAGGTCAACTGAAAGTATGGCCATCCAGACTGTATTTGAAATCTTATCCGGGCCCGGAGCCTTCCAATACATACCCCGCAGTCTATTGACTGCTGCATCTCCCTCCTCGGTACCTAGGAGGGATATACCATCCTCTTCTCTACTATTGGTAGCATCATCATCGGTGGTGGGTGCTGTGGGGACATGCCGTCAATGATTTTACTCACAACATCCGGTATTCGGCTCATTGCTAAGAGGCTCTTTAGCTTCTTCAGCACTATCTTATAAGGCTTTCCAAACGGGTCGTCCTCTGCCATCTCAAACAGCTCTTGCCATGCACCACTCTTTCTATCTTTAATGGCCTTCTTCAGCCTTTTGCGAGCCAGCTGGTATTCAGGTGCCACCGCCCGCACTCCTTCGCGGCCTCTGCTACGCTCATATATCCGGCGCTGAAGGTTGCAATCTTTTCCTAGCTAGGCAATCTAGTTGGTCTACCAGTAAACGGCTCTCCTCTTCTTTGGTGGACCTTGCCTGGGTAAGGATGCATCACATGCTTTGGTGACAGTCCTAATCATTCTTTCTGCTGCCACCTCTGCGTTCTCTTCCTGCTCTTCTCCTTGGTACCATATGAGAGCAAGGTAGTTAGACTTTAGATAGTCGCTATTCAGCTTCCTAACTGCCCATTTTCTTACCAGCTTTTGTGGAGCAGCGACCTCAACTTCCCGGTGGATGGAGAAGTTGATACACCGATGATCGCTCCCAGAAAGCTCCTTGTCCAGTACTGCCCAGCTCTCTATTCTGTAGGCCAGGCTCTCTGAAACAAAGGTGACATCAACGATGGACCCGTACCCTCGGTGAGCTCAGGTAGGAGTGTTGCCTACGTTGACCGTTTCCAGTCGATTGTAGACAACCCTCCCCCCCCCCTCCTCAAGGCATACCAACGGATGTCAGTTCGGCCTGAACGCCATTCTTCTGACCACGCATTGAAATCGCCAGCCGCAATGAACTCATCATCTCACCTTTGGGACAAGCTTTCTTCCAGCTTGCTTAAGAAGTCCTCAAACTCCGGGAATGGGCGATTTGGAGAGAAGTATCAACTGTAAACAATCATGTCGGCCATCTTCATAGCACCATACCCCTCCCCACTCTCAACCTCTCCCAGAGCAATTGGGCACTCTGGGCAAACACTAATGGCCGCTAAGCCAGTATGGTCTGAGTACTGTACCATCTTTGAACTCCTGCAACGTTGTAATTTTCGCTGGCAAGGACAACGTGCGTCCCCTTCTCAGCTACAAACTGCCAGAGAAGGCTCTGCGCAAATTTGCAAAACTCGAGGTTCACCTGAAGAGACTCGAGCATCCCGGTCATTAGGATGCTGGTGGTCCTCTTGTACGCCCTCGGGCAAGGAAGTTTAGAATGGAGAACCCACTAAACACAAGGGTTCACTCAAAACGCCTGTCATTCTTCTTTAAAAGAGTGAATCTGAGAAAGAATTTTAGGAGAGGAATTCATTATTTCTATTCAATGAAGCTTAGCTTCGATTTTTTCAGCAATTTTTCTCTTTTGAATTGTAATTTTTTTAGGAGGAGGGGGCACATCCCTTGTGGGTCACCTCTCGTTTGAGGATTGAAAATATTTCACCCCGTGGAACTTTGAACAAGAGATCTAGTTCAAATTTTTATGATATTTGCAAAATTCGGTTCGTATTTTAGTCGATTTTCGTTATTTGGTTACTTTCAAGGACGATTGTAGGCCAACGGTTTCGCCTATACCCAACTTCAAATACATAATTGGAAAGGAAATTTTAGGAGGAACATTTTTTGTTTGAAACATTTTCTTTTAGGACTCAAACTTTTCAAGATATTCGCAAAAAATCGATTTTAAGGGGCTAAACGTGCCACAGAATGTTTAGCACAGCTTGTAGGGGGGGGGGGGGGATTTTTAATATGTTATTTCGGACACCTAGCCCAACATTTTCCGTCATAATTCACTTTTGGCTCCCAAAATGTTCCCATTCGTCATTTATCGCCTGTACCATAATCCGAGACAGTCTCAAATTTCTTTAATTATTTCAGCTCGACTAGCTCTTTTGGCTTCTCTATTTGTAGTCTTTAATGCAGCGGAAAACTAATTCAATGATCCTTGATCAAATGATCGTCGTAGAATCAAAAAAAAAACAAACAAAGAAACAAACAAACAAAACGAGAGAAAAAAAGAAGACATGAAATAATCCCAGAGAGTAAGAAGACCTCAGAAAAATCTCGAGCTCGGACATTTTTCGACTTTTCATTTGGTTTCAATGACTAAAATATATTCAAGACAAAGGTGGCTATTTGATTCACAGTCCTCTCGAACTCGAGTCGATTCAACATCTCAACCCTGATCCAAAGTTACATACACAAGTATCTGCACTCCAAAATGGATGTTATTGACATTTCATATGCTCCAATTCGGTTCCAGCAAAATAGTGAGAATATCATGACAAAAACACATGATTCTTATCATATATGTGATTAGATAAATACTATTCTTTCTCGACAAAGATGAACATTTCCAAGTATTACAATCCCCAAAATAATATCAAAGCTCGAATACTCAGCTAGGAATTGACAGATGCAACTGACCAAGGATAATAAAATGATCGAAAATAAAGAGGTCACAATATGTCACCAAGAACCAGGATCCACGTTTTTACTGAGTAATTTTGGAATGCCAGTTTTCATGGGATCGACAGCATCCCTGAAAAGAACACTGGATTGTGGACAGCTCCCGCTCTGAAGATACTAGTTCTACTCGTAACTCAATATGTAAGAAGAGCATCACCATTCCTGCTAGAAATTCCTCTTCTCAAACCATGTCTGAAGCACTGATAAGAAAGACAAACATCATTGTCCAAAAAATTAATCCATAGAACAGATTCTCTCCTTCTTAAGCGCAATGATTTCTCGTTTGTTTCTTTTGATCCTCTTATTAATACGAAATTCAGTCTCTCGTTACTCTTTTTCATGGCAGTCTTTCTCCGCTTTCGTTTGTTTCATCCGACGACAGAGTCAGGCCTGAGATTTAGGCCTGGCCTGGCCTGGCCGGACCAGGGTAAAAGAGTTTGAAGCCTTGCTCAGGTCAGGCTGGGCCAGGCCAAATATTCGGGACGTCCAAGTGCGGGCCAGGGCAAAAAATTATTCCTGATCTCAGGCCTGGACAGAGTCCATACATAGACGATGAGATACCTGATCTGAAAAGAGTACTCTTCACGAAAAAAATGTTTATAAATATACGAACTCCACAAGGGAGAAAATTGACGACTAATCGCTCAATACAAAAATGAGAAATCGTGATTCGCGAAGACATTCAACATTCGAAGGTAACGAAGATACGACTCCTACAGGTGGCGGCAACACGTTCATGTCTCGTGGGAGTTGAAATATGTATGAGGATTCTTTCTCGAAGAACGCATTCCACAGATTTTTTCGATTCATAATAAACGAACTTCTGCAACTGCACTTCGAGTACTGCTTTCTTCGTATTCAAAGATCACCGGTTGATGTTCTAAATTTTGAAAAAAGAAACAAGGATAAAGATTGCGCACGATCACACTATGCAGCGCAGCCACATAACGAACTATCGATATTTTTCCGCAAGAATGTACGGGAACGTCTTCTACGTCTGCCGATATGAGACAACGATAAAACGAATGGTACGCCCAAGGTGGTCAATAATATATTATATCCTGCAGCTATTATAAAATGAAAAATCACCTCGAAAACAACCCTTAATCCGACAGTATTCGATGTAAGATGATCAAAAATGCAGACAACGGTGACTCACTTACACCGGTACCGGCAATAAATGCACGTTGATAAGAGTAATAAGAGTCCGTTTGGTCTATATATTCCCCAAAAGGAGCGGAAAAAAAAAAGAAAAAGAAATATAATCCACGAGCCAATAGATAACGACAATATGATTGTTTCGACTATCGTGCGGTATGGTAAAGCGGTGAAACATAAAACGATTTTTTTGTAAAGATAATCCGCGCCCATATTTATCATCCATTAATAATGTAGAGCACTATCGTTGTACGAGGCGTCTGATAATCAATTATCGTAGTTTCTGTGGCCGTAAAACTATTTTCCCGGTAAATCATCGAATTGATCACACGATTGATAGGGATGAACTAATTTTTAGCTAATTGTCATCATGGTCAGGGTGACTGGATTCGAGCGTGTATCAAACTATGAAATACTTATTAGTGAGGTTCAATAATCTCTCGTTCTCTTAGCTGCAGCAACGTCGCCGTCGCTGAACGACGCTTGCATATAAGAAGAACGTAAACTTCCTGCCATTGATGCACTAAGTACTTTGCGTGATCGATCATCCACCTTTAAGAAAAAATAAACAAACCGAAACCGAGGGCAGGAAAAAATTACGATCAATACCATTGACTGAACTCCAGCTGATGATGATACAAGATCATCATAGTATCGACGATCTGATTGAAAACCATTCGTAGATAACTTCGAGGAATTAGACCACGGAAGGATATTTCCAGCAACAACGCTTATAATTCTTACCCTCGAGGATCGACGCAAATAGTTCATCGTCATATTTGAATAATGAAGTTGACTAGAGTGAATTCAAAACTACTTACTTAGATTCGGCGGTATGTTTCCGTTTGTCAAAGCGGCCACGATATCCGGACAATGGTGATCGTAAGCATAGACACCAAACTATCGAGTAAGTCGCACAACGAAACAGCATCAATTGAACATAATATCAAACATAATTACGGGCACAACAATCAAACACGCACGTGAAATAAAACCGGACAATAATTATATTTCATAAAAGAATAACAAATGATAGGAAAAAACGAACGATAGAAATTACGGAAGGAGAGTAACGTATGTGGTATAGCAATAACGGAAACTAATAAGAAGGATTATCGTTTAAAATTTCGAGTTAAAAAAATCACGCGTAAAAATAAAACCGTACACAAATTTGCCAAATTAACTAAAGAGTTATTTAAAAGGAGGTAAAAATAATACGAGAAAAAAAAAAAAATTAAAAAATAATAATACCGAATGCGAGACGGCAACACAGAATGAAACGTGTACAAAGAATAAACACAAACAGAGCAGAGTACAGACTACACAGAATTCAAACTCGAAGCTTACTCGAAGCATTCGAAAATGTTGTGTTGATGACGTTGTGTCTGTGTTAATGTGACGTAATTATTCTATTCGTGTAATCGTAACCGTATGTCGCTCTGCTTCGTGCTGCATTACTCACCTCTCAATGCGGACTATATCGACGCGACGATCAGGTAAACAGAATCTTTCCAACGGGTAAACAATACGTATCTCTATCTCTATTCCCCGGATTGCATATACTCTAAATACTTCCGTCCGTCATTTTTTGATTTCAGCGTAAGAGGTTACACGATCACGATCATGATTCATGGTTGCACTGCACTCCAATCTGAATTTTTGTGTTTCTACCAGATTAAAAATTACTCAAAATTGGTTCAATAAATTTCTCTAAAATCATAAATTTGGTTTCGAATTATCGTTTCTTCATTGAAAAACGTTCTTGATTAAATTAATCAAGAGTAATGATGAAATGTATTTTTCCGAGAAAATAAAAATACTTAAATATCAATAAGGGTTTTCGTACGTAAATCTTTCCAAAAACTAAAAATATACAAGAACTTTCCGCATCCAGATCTGAGATTCTGTTTTGGAAACGGATTCCAGATCTTAGGTCGGCTCTGTTGTAATCCTCATCAAAAACGCACAAAAATTGAAAGAAGAAATGCTTAAGCTAGCATTCAAAACTTAACATGATAATTGAATTACTTATAGAACTTTGACTGTGATCACATCAGAATTCGGCGTTATCAAAAGAAAATGGAATTCCCTTCACATTATAGATACCGGCATTGACTATACAAAGTAATATTATGGTCAATAATACCGGTGAGTAACTTCTTATTCGTAAAATTATATCGATACTAATTTTTATGGTAAATTTCGTGAAGAAGTTTTGTACTCACGTCGGTTGAGGATCGCAAACGTTTAATCTATTTTAAACAGAACATAACATATTATCCAGGAGAAGCGTATAAAGAAAATAAAAAATATAAGAAAAACGATGACGAGGTATTAACAAGTTCATTTTGAAAGAAGTGCGCGATAGTTTGAAAAAAAAAATGTAGGTACCTATCTACTATATTTAATCCAAAATCGTCATAAGTAGTACAACTTGAAAATAAAGATCCCAAAAATGAAATTATTCAAAAAACTGTAACATACCTATACGCAAATCATAAAATACACAGGTAAAAATAACCCTGAGAACTAATCTATGGAAATATGTACTTATGCCTTGATATTATACGAATATTCAATGAATTTTCTTGGTGAAAGTTTGCAAAGTAGGTACTTACCGCTGATTTATTAAACTTTTACAGTGAAAAAAGGGTAAATAAAATTGTTCGTGTAGGTATTATTTAAGTAATAGAATCACACGAAGGTACACGATTAAAGAATAAAATAATTTTGAGAATTTCAATGATAATAATCGTAAAAGAGAACTTGAGGATTGGTGTGAACAGTCTTCACTAAATTTATATCGCGTGGCAAAATTAATTTTGAAGATATAAAAGCTACAATTACAATTCATGCAGAAACACATGTTTCTAGACCACCGTAATAGGTAATGACGTTTATTTTTTTATGAGTTTAGGAACATCGTCTGGAACCGAATTTTTAACTTTATTGGTGATTTTGAAATTTCTTACATCTTGTTACTTCGAAGTTATTATTGCTTACAGGTATTCTAACGTAAACAAAAAAAGCCACGATTTATCATTGATGTAAAAAAATCCATCGATAAAAGAGCCAAATATAATCTATCTGTACACCGTCAACGTAAGTCTTAAAACTTATTATGGATACCCAGAATGGAAAGGCTAGGTACCCATCGTTGCTAATCCGCAAGTGATGGTGAAATTTGCAACATGAAATTCGAGATTTTAACTAATGAGCTTCGGTTTTTGAGTGATTCCAATTACACATTATTTTGTTTCGATTGTAAGTACGCCCATCAGTTTTATTTCACTTGTCTACAACTCGGAAGTATTGTAAACTACATAGGTACCGGTCCAATCATTCAATAAAAATCAATCAGCAATCATGCAAATAGCAGCATCGTTCATATTCTAAAGTAAAACAACGGAGAAATCGAAAATATTGTCTCTTATTCGAATGAATGGCGTCATCGCCAATACTACTAGTAAGTATATACGTAGGAATCGTTCAATAAGTACCTACTTAATTGTTTGAAAAAAAAAACAAAAAAACACTAAACAATTTATTATAATAAGTATTTCAATGAACCTATCTATAAAAATATTATAATATTAATTATTTTTTAGCGAAAAGACTTCAATTTCCATATTCAATTTATGATTAATTAACAGAAGCTAGAATTGTGCAGGAGTGTTGTGACTTGTGAAGCCATTTTCATGAAGACGATTCTCTGTACTGGTTGCTTTAGAAGGTACCTTTTGGCTTTTTTTTTTTTTTTTAGTTACAAGAAATTAAAATTTGATGGTAGGTTGTAGTTTCTCCCACCGAACCAAGGGGATCACAACACCCATGTTCAACCATAAAAATAATCACCCTTATTGAGAAAGCTTTATCTCTGTTGTGGTTTGAGATGATATCACATCAAGTGAGCACTGAGAAGCTGCACAATTAAATTCTACCAATCACAACAAAGTCAAACCAAAACAATTTTTGTATTCTACTGGTTTGTATACAAGTAGATATCATCATTCTGACATTATCCAGTCCTCATATTAGAAAATAATCATCAGCTGATGTTTCTGTCTGTCGAGCTCAATTACTGTAGGTACCATTAATGCTTGTTCTTTGTACTTGCTACCTATTTACAAAAAGAATTATAGTATCTAAAGGCATCTTATTCAGATGGTAGCTTACATATCCTTATCATGAATCCGTATCCGTATTTGCCTGCAGACGTGAGTATTACACAACCATACCTAAAGTAAAATTTTATTAGATGACAGAAATATTCATCTAGACCATTCTGTTATTTATCGTGCCATGTCTTCTTGCAGATACTTCCTGATATCTTTAGCAATTTACCACTCGAAGATCGCAAAAACGTTCGACTTTCATGTCGACTCTGGAATGACGCTTGCAACCGTCAAAGTATACTTAAAAAGGAAAAATTCACTTTTCATCTCGGACTATTTGGATGGCACGACATGTTACACATGGGTAGCTTCATCTTAAAGTGCAAAAATTTACGCCCAAACTGGGAATTCCAAGGAATTTATTTGTTTCTTTTACCATTGAATGTGTTGGAAAAGTGTGGCCCACAAATTAGAACTCTTTCCATTCGCGACTGTGATATGACCGACAAAACGATTGAACATATAATTCGACATTGTACCAATTTACGCAGCTTCCGCCTTGAAACGACTACACATTCGACCGCAAAGTTAACGGGATTTGGTAATGGAAAAATTTTTGATAAATTGATTAGACAGAACATTGTTCGGGAGAGTCTTCTTTCGTTCAGAGTTCATCTCAAATTTCTTCCATCCGACGATGTATGCATGAAAATATACCAAATTTTTCCAAATATTCGTACTTTTGGCATATATGGTTGGGGGGAAGGTGAAAAGCACGACAGAGAATTGACTTTTCCTCCGATGATGAAGAATTTCTATTGTTTATTGTGCACAAGCTGTTCGTCGTTGAATCGATTCTGTGAATCTTCCAGACCGATGTAAGTTAACAGGTTTGAACGTAACGGTTTCTCCACAATAGATTTTCAGGTAGTGATATAAAAATAATCACTCTTCTGCTTTACTGTATTAATTTTAAGAGGACCAAAAACTTACTAACTTACTAACAATCAGGCCTAAGTACTTACCTACTAAAATTAGGTGCTAAGTTTACCTACTTAATTTTAGCTAGACAGTGAAAATAAGTTATTTTGAAATAATTTAGCTTAGGTTGGATGTTACTTCTGATTTTGAAAATTAATGCAGATTATTAGCAAAACGAACTTTTTTTAAACGAGAATTTTAGTTGGGTACAGTGGCAATTTGCTCGGCGGTATTTTTGGTTAAATTCTAGTCTTTGCCTGTTTTTTTTTTTTTTTTTTGGATCTCACAAGTTTAAATACCTAGGTACCTAATTAAGGAAAGGATATAAAATTGGGCTGATGGCAAAAAGAGTGCTCCAATTAAGTGACAGCTTTGCCGGATTGACTAGATACGGACACCTGGAGCCAAAGAGCAAAGATTTTCAAAACTTTGATCAGTGAGACTATGTATGAACCAATTTTTTCAAATTGTCACATCCTTGTAGAGGAATTTATTTCTCTATTAAAATTTTAAAAACGTAACTAGAGGTAAACAGCGATTTTTAATATTATTTTCCACTTTTGTTTCAGGCTTCAAGAACTTAATATTAAATTGAGAATCTCCAATATGCATAACATAAAAAAAATTCTTTCTTATCAAAACGAACTGAAAACCGTGAAAGTAAACTTATGTGACTTCGGAACAGTACATTTGCCAATTGCGGCAAAAGAACTTTTGTTCCACGCATTGGAGGATTTGTCCCAGTTGAAAGTGTTCCACTTCAAAGCAATGTGCAGAATTGGATTCACAATTTCTGAGTTCGCAACGTTCCTAAGGCTGTTGGTTCATTTAGAGGGGTTTAGCCTCACGGTCCGACATTGCTACGTACAAAATTTAGATCAAAATTTGTTTACTCTTCCGAAGATAAAATACGAGAAGCTGAACGCGTTATACGTAGATTTTCGTAATGAAGAAGCCGAGAAGATTCAATACGAGATACTTAGTCGATGTTGCTTTTTAGAATGTTTAGGTTTGAATTATGTCGATGGCAAAGTGTTGAAAGAAATATTTCAAAATCAAGTACGTTCAAACGGAATTTGGTATAGTGAATACCAAAACCCAGACTGTAGAGTTTTTTTTCTTCATTCTCTTACCCGTATCTCTTTGTCATGTTTTATGTCATCCCTCCACCCCTTTCCCTACCCAGAATTCCAGTCCATTCTTATTAGTACTTTGGAGAGTGAGAAAAATATGGACCTCGGAACTACATGAGAGAGTTGAGATTTGAAGAAATTTCTTCATTTTTAGTTCAAGTATTCGACATTCTTTGAGAGTGCGTTTTTGATCTGTGAAGAAAACGACTGGACATCCAATATGTATCTCAATTCCCTCCTTACAGTTTAAGTACTTGGATCCTATTCATTTTTTTTTTTTTGACATGTTTCATGTCTTTGCTCTGGTCTCATCCTTATGTGAATTTTCACTGTGGCAGCGATTCTCAAATCTGCGAGTTCACGAGTCCGAGCTCCCCCCCCCCCGCTTATTCTAATATAATAAAAAGACGTAGACTAGATTTATACTAGGCTAAGAAAACGCTGAAAGCCATTATGAAGCTGTTAGCTTGTGACGTCATAAGTTCGGTGACGTCATAAGTCGGTGACGTCATAAGTCGGTGACGTCATAAGTCGATGACGTCATAGGTCGGTGCCGTCATAAGTCGTTAATCCTGGTCCGCTTACAACATCTTAAACATACTAAAGCGGGACAAACGAGCGGAGCGAGGGAGGCTCAGTACCTAATCTCATCAGCCTAAAATATATACTAAAGTAGACTTATACTAGACCAAGAAGCGAGACAGATCAAGCGAGTGTGCCGCTTTAAAGCCTTTGCCTAGAATTCTAAAATATTTTTTCTCGAATTATCCTCAACATATCTGATTGGGCAAAATTTTGAAAAGACATGAAACGTGCATGAAACATGATCTTTATCTTTTTGGCTGCGCCAAGAAATCCAATACCCCTTAATCATTCTCTCTCCAGATTGTATTTTAAAATTATATTCGCAATCAGCTACTCCAGGGTTTTAGCCATAGTAACCAACAGGGTGACTGGGCGATAAGACCCTAGTAGTTTGGATTTTTGCCAACTTTGCCAACCCAAACATCTTTACCTATTTTTCTTCAAAACTAGTCTGTAAAGGTTATAAAATGGGGTATACTTGCGGTTTTTATTCTATTCATGTAATTATTCTTGATCTTGCCCGGTAAACGTTGTCCCCAGTTGAAGCCACAGCTGAGTCCCTGAGAAAAACTACCCATATCTTCCTCATTTGAAGCCCGATTTGAAGCCCATCATCAGAAGGGGGATCAACAGAGCTTCATCCGGGGCCTCACTCTGAAGTCCTTATATAAAAAAAGAGAATCAACTGGGCTTCTCCTTGAAGTCCTTATAAAAGGAGGAAGCCTGCAGGGCTTCATCCGGGGTTTCACTCTGGAGCCCATCATCAAAAGAACGAATGCTAAGCTCCATTTAGGGTTTCATCCTTCAATCCCAGAGAGTCAACAAACAAGGCCGCGATTGAAGCCCCGCTGATTCCCTTTCTGACAAGGGCTTCAAGAAGGAAGAACGAGGTATTCAGATAGGATCCGAAAAAATTGAATGGGGCTTCACATGGGAAAAATATGGGTAATTTTTCCCAGGGCTTTAGAAGGGACACAAATTGTTTACCGGGTGAGGTTTCCTTCCAAAAGTTTTACAAGCTTCTGTTAACTCATGAGGTATATTGTCCACGTACATCATCTTCTCAGGATTAATATTCTTGTGAGATAGGATTAGTGTCTCCTGGGGTTATGATCAACTTCTGTTCCTGTTTGTGGTCATACTTTGTTACGTGACTTCATTGATGGCAGATAAAAGTGGACTTTACCCAACATTACATCAGTCTTCAAATACTAACTGATTTGAAATAGGCTTAGGTTTTATTTCGTTTCATTAATTTGATTATTGAAATTTGAACTTATAGACCAGATTGAAAAGATTGAGTATTCGAGGGTTCAAGAATGAAACAAGAACTTCTTGTGGGAAAGCAGAGCAGCAGTCCAATAACCAATTTGTTCTGGAAAATGGAGCAAAATTTTGTCGAAGTAAATTGAATGACTTTTTTGACTGACAAATGGTAATGCCCTGTCCATCTCTCAGGCCTATATTTGTTTCGTTTTTGTTTCAGGTTTGGAATTTTTCGAAATTTTCTCAAGAAGTGAACTGCTGGTAATAGACTCCGTCGGTTACTATTCTGAATCTATTTTTTTCGCTCCATCTTCTCAATTTTATTTCCCCAAATTGAAGGAATTATTGTACTCGTATAATGGAACTAAATTCTTAGTAAGAGACAAAATACCATATTTATATTGAGGATTAATTTATTGCTGAAATTCCATCTGATCTATTTACTTCAGTCGCAGAACGCACTCGTGAAAAACTTGTCAGAGAGAGCTCCATCTTTGAGACACTTAATAATCCTTAATCAGGGGCAGAATGTATCATCGTTCAAGACCAGCGAGAATTGTGCAGACGGGTTAAGCTCAGATTATTGGAGTAATTTTAAAAAGTTGAAGCTTCTTGATACATTCATTGCACACCGGGTAAGAACTTGTGAATTTGATTTTTTTCATTATTTATTATTATTAGCCCACCGTCATAGAAAACAAAACAAGAAACTTCTCGAGTAAAGTTTTATGTGATGGTGCAATACTTATTTTAAAAGTCCTTTAGAATGATTTTCACCCGAGTTAATAGGCGCAGATATAGATAAGTACCCAGCATTCAAGTTTGATTTCTTTAATAATTTTGTCATGTTTTTAGGCAGAAGATGTTGCAAAAATTTTCAAAGACTGCCCTTCATTGAAGTGTGTCAGGAATAGAAACCCAAGAGTTTTAAAGGCCATTTTCTATAATCTCAAGAACGACAAAATTGACGAATATGACTTCTGTAAAAGATTGAATCCAGAATATTATTTTCGGTCATTCATGTTGTGTTAAAGGGTAGTTTTAATGTTATTTGTTATACCTAATTGTGAATCTGTCAAAGTTTTACAATTTGGAACTAATGTGATATATCATAAATTCAATAGGGGATACCTACCTCTTTCTTCCTTTATTAACAGCATATTTTTGCTAAGAGAATTTATATGTATTAGTAATGATAACTCCTTACATTTTCTTTCAACCTTTTTATTGTTTTTATTCTTATGATAAACGACTGTATTTTGCCAGACAAATCTATACAAATAATATATACGTATTCATAACAATAAAAATTTGTACAAGTGTGATTGTGTTACACAAAAACAAAATTATATAGACTACGTTCAAGAATAAGATTATGCTCGGTGGTATATCTTTCACTATAGGTAACGATGTTACTGCGGATGATAAGAATTAGGTAGTTTAGGATAGAATATATACCAATCGAAGAAAAACAAAAAACAGAGCGCACAGGTTAAGAACGTATAATTGTATATAGCCGATTAAGTAAAATCTTGTAAATAATCTATACAAAATAAGAAGCTGTATTTATGATTTTCACGGCCTATCAACACAAGCGTCTTGCTTAGTGATGGGTAATAAACTTCATTTCATTTCATTTCAATGTCAAAAAAAGAATGACTTCAGACCCAAAATTTCTAATTTGTGGGTCTCTTTTCTCGATAGCGTAGCAGGGAATGATTGCCTCTGTTGCCATCATTTTTTGGTGAATTTTTAATCACGAACTTGTGTGGTTCTTATTTAATTATATGAGGAGCAAGAAAAGATGTTCACCCTCTCCCGCGTTTCTTTGGACTAGCTCTTGTTTGAACACAAATACATTGGCGGAAATAGGGAGGGGGGCTTAGGGGGGATAATCCCCCCAAAATTCACAAAATATGTGGAAGCAATGAGGGGAGGGAGCAGGTCTCCTGAGGGAAGGGGGAAAAATTTTTCTATAGCCCTCCCAAAATACCGGGTCTATTTCTGCCAATGACAAATAGGGTCAATGTTAAGATCAAAAGATCAGATATGGTTTTATTTCCATTTTTATCAATTACACACACATACTCGAATTCCATTATAATACGTACATACTTTATAAGAAAAACTGATTTGACTTTCTTCAACTACAATGGCCTTACTGTAGCAGGTGAAGGTGTTGGTGGTCTGGGACCAAAACAACATAACCAGCAAAGTAAACATTTCCAGAGACAACCACCATCATTGTTTGGATCAGCAGTGTCTTTACAGTCTCCCCAGCAGCAATCGTCATCACAAACGCCGTCAGCTCTAAATACATCATACAATATTGTGAAAAAGTTCCTCCTTTCTTCATAAACCAGTGAAGCAGACGAAAATTAAATAATAAATTATATTCGTCGTTGCTTTTTCAAAAAGTATTTACAAGACCCTTTTCGTAAGCCAGTTTCTCACGTGTGTACTACTTACTCGGAGAAATCACAGTAAAAAATCCAGATTACTAGCATCCAAACCATGATAGTAAGTCGAAATTTCATTCCGAAATTTTGAATTAAAGTTCAGCTTGTCAAGAATAAAATTAAACTACACTTTGAATAACTATACCACTGAAGGTGTAAAAACTAAAATAGTCGAGCTGTTTTGCTTTCACTCAATGCTTCCCCAGAGTCACCTTCTTATATTTAGGAACGTATACGCTCTAAACAATACGACTAACATTCACCTACTGAGAATGAAAAAGTAGACTAACGATGAAAACATATTTTTTGTACTTCATAAAAGAGTATCACATACAAAACACAATAATATTTTATCGAGTAAATAACTAGGTATTAGGAAGCTGGAAGTTGTTTGGTGTCATGCCATCAGGAGTGATGAAAAAAGAAGAGCCAAATCTTGTAAGATAACTTGACTCCATTTCATATACCTGGTTCAACCCTAAAATAACTTGAATCAAGCGGAAAATTTGATCATCTCGTCGGGTGAACAAATTTTTCTATCGAATTTTTCATTTACCGAACTCCCCCCCCCCCCTCCCTTCTAATATTACCCACACTCGTAAGTAGAGTGTCTTCTTTCGTCGAGATAAGATGGCGAGACCTAAAGATGCAACGAGCTGCTGACGTCATGAGTGACATTGACCTACCATGAGGACTTCGAAAAATTTCTATCTTCGATACTTTGAGACTTTTATCCTTAGCCTTCATTATACTGGGGTTAACTTACAGTGTACTAAGACTACAAACCAATCTTGGAGATAATTACGTTATATAAGTCGATACTTTTATGGACAGAAGAATTTTGAATTTATTGACCTTGATCTAGGTACTTCAGGTAGGTTGTTTCAGTTCTTTATGATTCAAGTCATTCATCCGCTGGAAGCCCTTAAATCCGCAAAATTGAGCAGGGGATTTGGACGTTTTCCTGTTTAAAACCTTCATTAAAATTTCAAATTGTATTTTGAAATAACTCAAGAACAGACCCACTCGCAGAAAAAGGAACATAATAAAAATAATAATCTGTTGAGCATTAAATTCTCATAATACCTAATTTATTTAGGGCCAGTAATTTACTAGGTCATTTTAAACTCTGTTTAACCCTGGAAATCTGTTTAGGGAATATATTTTTATTCAATGGATTAAATGTATGTATGTACATTTTTTAAATAAAAAAGTATACTCGTAGTTCATAATATTGTACAAAACTGTAAATTTGAAAAAAAATTGCGAGCGTGCTTTTGACAAACTGTCATTTTATCATGCTTTGCGGATTATTTTTTTAGACTTACGGTTTTGTACAATATTGTATACTTTTTTATTTACATAAAAAATATACATATAATATCAATCAATGACAAATCTAAATGATCAAATTTATTCGATGCGATTTACAGAAAGAATCGAAATAAATTGTCCGTAGCTAATCACAAACGTTTGAATAACAGTATGAACGAGGTACTAAAATAAAACGAGGTACTCGAAATAAAACATACGCGATAAAGCATTCACGGTGCCTACAGGTAGAAACTGGACTACCCCCAAACGCACGAGATAAGCTAAGAAGGGAAGGTGAGCAGTAGCTCATAAAATAGGTGGCGATAGGCGACCGTAATTTTATATACATACTTCTTACCTAATTGGTTATAAGAGAGGAATAAATGTGCTTACCAGTTAATCAGTTACAGAGAGTAAAAAATTCATATGTGCAAGCATCCAATATCTCTTATTCACAATTTGGGACCTACCTCCGAAATATAGAAAGTAAAGAAAGAAAAACGAGGTACAATCAGAATACTATCCCTCTTCCAAAAATAAAGACGAATCTAGGTAAAACAAACTGCATTTATCGCGGCCTGCAAAATTCCAATAAACTAGACACAGAGTCCAAACAAAAAATCATTGACGCAAAACTACTGCAATACAAAAAAACGATACGAACTTTAGTCGAAGAAAAACGAAAAACAGAGCGCACAGGTTAAGAACGAATAATTGTATATAGCCGATTAAGTAAAATTTTGTAAATAATCTACCTATACAAAATAAGAAGCTGTATTTATGATTTTCACGGCCTATCAACACAAGCGTCTTGCTTAGTGATGGGTAATAAACTTCATTTCATTTCATTTCATTTCATTTCATCTGTACAAAGAGCGTCCGTATGAAGGACGCCCTTTCTGCGGAAGACTATTATTTTTGAATTCCTCAGCCTCAAAACTATCTAAATGTATATATATTTTTTTTAAATTGACCAAATTCAACATAATAAGAGGTTAATATTATTTATAAGGTTTACTTCTCGAAAAGAAAATCTACCTATATTATTCGCAGATAATACTTATTCAGTGACTTTGCAAATACTCCAAAGAATTCATAATGTCATTTATTTTCAACAAAATGATCAAATGAACTTCATACAACAATAATAATGACAAAAAGAATGAAATAAAGGACAAAATGATATTCTGATACGTACACGTAATGAACAATTTCAACTGTTAACAAATTGATGCATGGAATTTTTCCATCTCAAAAAGGGCGTCTGTTGTTGAATTTTCTTTTGTCTCTATCTCATTCATTATATTTCATCTACCGTATTTGAAAAGTGATCGATGCATCTTGTAGAGTGGAAGATGCTCTATATTTTTCAAAATAACAGATTTTGCCAAAAAATCACTCTCCTTACAGTGATACAGTATAAAATGAAGTTGAAAGTTTGAAGACGTTTTTTGTTTTTCTAAATTATCTGATGGACGCTCTTTGAACAGATAGGTTCATTGCAACATCAGATCATTGCAGAAAATATTCACCATTGCAGTAGTTTATCATCACAATTCACATGCTTGCAACAATCAATTGGAAGAACCCTTTTGCCTATTATTAATATCAATCTGGACTTTATTCAGCAGTAATTTGTATCCTGGCAGACAATTTTATTATTCAGGATTTCTCCTCTTATTTAGGTATGATGAGAAATTAATATAAATGTATCTTTTTTAGGTGCAAAAAATTCATACTCAATTATCTAACATTGCTTATTATAATATTGTTCTGAGATCCCCATAAATGATGAAATTTCAATATGTATAGTATTAATAGGTTTGATGCAGTACCTAAGAATATTAAGAAGAATAAAGCTTTTCCCGCTGAAGCGGTTGCCTATGGTTTGCCGTGATTTTGCCTACAGAATTGATAAGGTTTACACTTGTTTACACACAGTGTTATGCAAAAAAAATAAAAAATCGTGATAGGTGCCATCTGATAGGAAATTACACGGGCTACAACTTTGTTCCTCTACATTTTCTTCCAAAACACAATATTTTTTCCAGAAAATAGCTTTTTTTGTATTCCCTTCATATAAGAGCCAATGTTAAATTAAATCTGCCTACATATAGTTGATAAGAACTCAGGCGGGCAAGTAGGCAACCGCTTCAGAGGGAAAAGCCCTATAGGTATTTAAGTTTTTTTGTTTACAAAATAATTCTTGAAAATTGAAAACTAATGAATGTACAAATGCAGAATTATAATTAAGAGAATAAGGCTTCTCACATTGCATACTGGAGGCTACAAAAAAATCTGATTCTGTTGGTTGTTATTTGGCAAATGCAACCATTTCTTTTAGTGGATGCACTGCAGCGCTCCAGCAGTCACGCAGGCAGAGCAGCGTCACGCAACTCACTTTGAGCCACAGAGTAAACAGAGGTCGCGTCGTGCAAGAGAGCTTGAGACACGGGCATCATTCAAATTTTGTAAATTATTATGGTTCGCCTAAACGCAGTCAACCGAGTGGGCCGTAACAGCTATTTGCAATTTTGCAGAGTTTGACGCGCACTCAACGCGTTAGGCGCACCATTTTACAAATTTGGATGATGCCCGTGTTTGTTAACGTTCTGTTTACTCTGTGCCCTGAGCCCACGCATCATCAGTCGCACTGAACGAACTATTAGGAACAAACTGAGGTCACAAACCTGATTCATCGGTCGTCAACCTCCTGTTAGTGCTCGATCAAGAGCCTGATCGCCTGTTGTCTACCATTTCCTCTGAAAATCTGCTGAGTGAAGCTTCTCGATCGGAATTTTAGTCCTCCATTTTTAATTAAATTGGTGTAAATGTTTGAGAATTTGTTGTGCGTTATTCACGGGTGGTAGGTAGTGACGTAGTGTTGTGTGAACCAGTGGAACTCGACGTTTCTTTTGTGCGGCAATCAACTGAAAATGCTTTGCGATTGACTTTTAAAATTTCAAAAGATTCCGCGAAGGATGTGTCGGTAATTTTTCATTAGCAATCAACTAAAAATCCTTTATGATCGACGGGTTGAGTCCCGCTGGTTTGAACCAATGGAGATGGGATACTAAGGATAGTAAAGTACCGTTATTTGAATTGCATGGGTAAGTAGGTAGATTGACAACTTTTGCTCAGAAAACTCATTGCTTTTGTGTAGATATTATTACGTTGTGTACGCGTAGATGTGCAAAATTTCTATTTCGTGAACTCAGATGGGTGTAGTTTGGTGTATGTGTCCTGTGTTGTTTGAATCAAGTGCGGTGCTGGGATACTAACAAATTGTTTTTTCCTTCAGCCAGAGATCATTTTCAGGGTTTCATTAGTACACCATCGCGTCCATCGTTAGCTGTTTCCTTCTGACTTACTGTGTCTTTGTGTTTCTGCTCCTTCTGAATGCAAGTTGATGGGAATATCTTCTTATTGGTATACTCGAATTATATCATGGATAATCTCCTAATCAGCATGAAAATTCGAATGATTGAAGATACCTAATTAACAAAATTTGAATGCGGCTTCTCTGGTTCGTCTCTCTTTGATAAGCAATTTACTTGTCTTTTGAAGTTATCAATTTACTCGGAGTCAAGTACGTACCTACCTCTCCTGTTTAGAATGGTAAGAAGAAGATCGACATTATTTTATCCCAAGATATTTTGATACGCAAAGGATTAAAAATTAAGCGGAAAATTATGAGTTCGACTAACTTGAACTCGATAAGTTTTTCCATTTTGAGCACGTCCACTCTATGCTGCTCAAATTTTCTTTAGGGACATGAAAGTAGGAGAGCAACTTTGGGGATACTTCTTTCACAAAAAAAACAAGTTTTCCTGCTTCAATTTGTCACAAAAAAAAAAAAAAAAAAAAGTGTTTTGTGTTACTAGAATACTAAAATAACTTGCAAGTAAAATTATTGAAGAGCTTTTCCTGACGAACATGCAATCCCGAAATTTTTTGAACGAATTTATTTGGTTGGGATTACCATCAGCACAAGAATAGTAAAGAAAAGAAATCAATTTTCTTTTGAATACAAATGACACAGGCACACCTCCTTGATTGAAAGAGTTATTCCATCAATTCAAAAACCAACGTCCTGCCAAATTGAAAAAAAAAACTGAATTTATATTGTACGGTACCTACCGTACGTTTCATTTTGTATTTTTGATGAACCTTGATATTTCCCTCTTTTATTATTTGCTTATGCTGATAGTGGTGTCAACCAAATAAATTCCAGAGAGAGAGAGAAAAAAAAAAAAGTTGGTGTTTCTGACCAAAACAGATTGAGCGTTTTCCAAAAGAAGTTCTTCCGACTAATTTTGAAGGAAATTCGAATAGTCTTGTTTCAGAAACCCTTGTTTTTTTTTTTTTTTTTTTTTTGGTATCAGCAGTACGGAATTGCTCAAGCCGCAGCAGAAGCAAGATCAACTTTTCTTATGATGTACTTAGTTGTGCGTCCATTGAATTTAAAATCTTTATTGCACAATTACCGTCGCTCATTATTCTGAGCTCATTTTTTTTTCTTACATTATAAGACTAATTCACAACATTATCTAAATTTAAAAGCTACTAGCCATAAACATTACCTACCATTAGTTTTCACAAACAGAAAAGCTATACATCAGGCCTAGATCACTCTTGAACATCATTTAATTTATATAATAGAATGAGGAAATGAAAAGAAGATATGGCTGGAAAGAACACTAAATTCTTGACTTTTTTTCTGTCGACATCCTCACTCCCACATTGGAGAATAAGTTCAGCAGAAATATTTTGCCGTTCTCGACTTTATAAACGAATACTTCCCTCGTGCCTGTTTTGTCCTCAGTGTCAGGATTATATCCTCGCGAGATATAGAAAGTCCATTCTTCCTTAGGACGATAACCGAAAGGATTGTAGCCCATATAGCAGCTAGCCATATATTCACTGTAAACAGTTTTATCACCTTCTTTCCGATTTCGAACTTGCACGACATTTTTCTCACATTCGTGTTCTAGAACCGAGCTGTAGCTGGCGGGAAATTTGACCTTATCAGCAAAATATTTTGAGTTGAATATTTGAGAACATGTCCTGAAAAGCTCATCCTCGTCTAATCGACATATCGGATCTTGAGATCTGAAGGTGGCTGTGGAAAAAGAAAAAAAAAAAAACACATGGTTATTCGTAATTGACAAAAAATATCTACCGCGAAACTACCACCTCGAATATCTCGTTCCTAGTTTCATCGTACGATAGTTTTTCTTTCTGTTTTAAGCAAAACTTGTTGAGAATAAGATCTCGCAGAAAATTCACTACAAATAATTATTAGCCTGTGTATCACTAATGAACATTTCTAAATTCTTGTGATCATATAGGTAAATGGAATTTTTAGCTCACCGATTTTTCTCCGCTTATGGAAAAGAAGGGGAATATTTTTGACGATTTTAGAACATAAGTTAGGCTATTAGATGTAAGGCAGATATTATGTACTTACCCGGCTCCTTCCCTTTTCTTCTTTCGAAATAAATCTCCTCAATATTTGGTTTAGAACCGAGGTCTTGTTCCATATTTTTTTCAGAATCGAGGTCTCCTTCCATATTATCTTCAGAATCGAGATCCTTCTTATCATTTTTTTTAGAATCGTTGTCTTCTTCCATATTGTCTTTAGAAACGGGATCTTTTTTAATATTTTTCTCAGAATCGAGATCTTCTTCCATATTATCTTTAGAAACGGGATCTTTTTTAATATTTTTCTCAGAATCGAGATCTTCCATATTCTCTTTAGAAACGGGATCTTTTTTAATGTTTTTCTCAGAATCGAGATCTTCTACCTTTATTTCAGAATCGAGTATTAGCGGTTGGGCGGGTTCCTCCGCTACTGCAACGAGATTCATACGACCAGTCGTCTTATTTTGGTAGAATACAAATCGAGCAGCGATAGGATTAGTAACGGAATCAGAGGCAAAGTTTACGTTATACTCTTTAGAAACATAATAAATTCCGAGTTCATTATTGTCAATCACTCTCGGACAAGTGATTACATCTTCTGAAAACTTGGATCCGTTAGAAGTGTAAACTGTGACCGAGCGGTAATTACTATCTACTTTGGTAGGCTTTTTTTTGTTCAAAGGGGGACGGCCAGCAGTTTTGCTCTTACTCGTTACTCTTTGTCGTATTAATGTTAACGTATCTACACTCATACTAGAATTATCGCCCGTATCAATATCATCTCCCCAATAGAAAGAGAAAAGATCGCTCCTATCTTGTTTACTTTCATCTAAGAAAATACTTTTTCGCAGGTGGTAGGCTAGAATTTTTATTCCAAGAGGCGTCCAGCCTGTAAGGTCGTACTCAGGAGGCATTATTTCTCGAATAGCTTGGAAGACTTCACCAAATCCGCGGAAAATATCTCCACCAAATTCTGTTGCTCGCTCCATAATAGTGTTACAAATAGTATCTTTGGTCTTCTGGTCGATTATCAACGCGTTTTCCTTTTTCACCGCAATTATGGGCGTGTTATTCTTAACCTTGACATTGGAATCTTTTTCTAGAATGTAAGAAAATCGACATGAAAATTGAAAGAGAAGTGCTAGGTATGAATACCTAAGTATAATAACTCACTCGCATTATCCGTTTTTAAAGAGGCATTTCTCGCTTCTCTATATAGAGAATTAATTGTGCTTGTGCGGGCTATGACCGAATTTAGTTTAGTAATGATTCCTTCAGAGAGAATGAATATTGCACCGGAGATGAGTAAAGCCGAAAAAAGGCGTTTCATCGTTGAAAAATGAAAAATTCTGCTGCAATGAGAATGAAAGGATGAAACAATATACCTATGCGTGTCAATGAACAATAATAAAGCGAGGAGATGTAATTATCGACGACTTGGAAATTGCGACTATGCGTGGCGAATTTTTATCGAGTGAAAAAAGTAGAATTTCAGCGATTCAGTATGAGTACGTAAAGATGTGCAAATTCGTACAGTTGTTTCGAGATTGTCCTTTTATTTACTTTCAACGAATCAACGTCATTGAATATCACCGAACAGAATTGAAAACTCATGAAAGTTCTCGAATGAGAGCAAAAAAAAAAAAACAGTACAGAAAACATTCAATACTTAGTCACTAAGTACGGTAATAATCTAAAGTATTGGGGAAAAAGAAAACAATTTTTAAATATGAGTACATAGATTTTCGAGGATATAAAATAGGAATTTGCTGAAAATTGTCAGTTGAGAAGTTGTGAGCTACCTGCGACAAGTGACGTCGCTTGCTTACCCTTTTTACTCGAAATTGAAATTTGAGGAGGAGGTATGAAGAGCTACAGTCTCTCGTTCACAAATCCTATTATACAAAGTACATCTTCAAAATTTCCGTAGGAGTAACCTCCTCCCCTAATGTATCGATTTCGTTGAAATTTCGTATATAACATTGTAGGACCTCCGAAATCTGGCAAAAGATACGGTAATGACAAAGTGGCAATTCTATAAAAACATGAACCGATTTTAGGTAACCAATGTTCTCAGCTCCTACCGCCCCAACTTGAATCAAACTCCAAGATGGTGTAATTGCTGGAGTTGTATTTGTATGCGTCATTTTATCTTTGATCTCATGCTACAAGTTCGTAGATTTTGTATTACAATGGAGAAGTGTATAACTTTAGGTATTGAGCGATTCTAAAGGAAGAATTCTCAACAGAAAAAGTGTCATGCGGATAGATTCTTCTATTTTGTCACAGAGTGATCCATTTGTCCGTAATTTTGAGTAGGCAGTTGGTAAGAGTGAGATCATTGCAAGAAGACGAGAGTTGATACGCGGAAGTTTTGTGGTAATTCTGGCGGCTGAATCGACTTTTTCTGTACGTACCCTGTATTCCCGTATAACTGGACCCTCAAATCAAAGTTATGTCGTAAACAATGGATGACAAGGTTGTGTGTAGAGAATGGATGCGTGAGACAAATGGGTGTATAGAGTGTATGTTCATTGTAAATTGCCATTAAGGCGCATGAGGAGTCAGTGGCGATCAAAAAAGTGCAATTTGGTGGGAGAGGGGAGGGGCGGAGATAATAGGCTCGATTTTTATTTTCCAATCCATCTGTGAAACAACGAGTTAAGTATTTCCAGAAAGAGAGAGAGCGATAAATTGTCAGGTTGGAGTTGATATAGTGCGTATATTATTTTGAGTGCGGGTAAGGCCCAATGGGACAATGTGGAAAATACGGTGCCTAACTAATGGAAGAGAATTATTTTAATAATGCAGGCAGAGCCAGCGCGGTAATTGAAAATCATGTTCCGTATCTCATAGCTTAGGCTTTGCCCTTTTCTTTCTTCCACCATACTCAGATAGCGTTTGTAGTAGTCCCTGTGTAGGGCAATGTGGAAAATACGATGACTAAGTAATCAAACTGAATCATGTCGATAAGAGAATATAAATGGGTGAGAATTTTGGGAAAAATATCCTCATTTGCTAGACTAGAGACCAATCATTAATCAATTAAGGGCCACGGCGGGTTTGATGAACCTCTACATGACTTTACTCAGGAGAGAGGGGTGGAAAGCCATTTGCACATGAATTTTTTCCAGTTTTTTCGCGAGTCAAAATTGGCAATTTATTCTCGGGGTGGGCTAAAAATTCACTCATTATTAATTTGAAACTTCCTTCTTTTTAAAATTATTGACAAAATTTTACATAATATAAAGGGCAAAGGGGAGGTGTAACAATTTTATTTCATGGGACAATCAACGTCACATTATTCAATGACAAAATTAAGGCAGAAAAGTGAAAATAGCGATGTTGGAAGAAAATTGAATTGCATTTTATCAAATTGTCTAAAATAAAGCTAAACAAAGAGTAATGAATTGACAGAAGCGACAAAGTTGCGGGCAAACTGGCTTCTCCTACATTATAAAGTACAACTGTGAAACTTTTAGTGGAATAATCGCCTCCCCTAATGCATTAATTTTGTTGAAATTTTGTTTATAGCATTTTATAACCTCAGAAATAAATCTTTTTGAAAAAAAGTTAGAAAATAATCGTTGGGAAAGTTGTAATAAGGCTTTAAAGTTAAGCGTATACTAGCTGCTGTTTCTTCCCTATTCCTGATGTTCATTCACTACTGATGCAGAAATTAAAATTTTATTTCAACGTTCACAATGTTAAGATAGAGGTGAAATTTTAAAGAACGGCCGAGTATTTTTGTCAGAGAATAGATAGAGTAATATTGAGGAAAGAGGAGTTCAACAAGTGAAGGGGTATCGTCGAACTTCAGGAAATTACAGGCTCGGGCTAGGCACGTATAAATGTTCCGTCCAAAGGGCGGGTCTTCAGCTTGTTTCATTATAAAATTAATGGTATTAATCCTAAATCTTGTTGAAATTTCATGGATATGACCCTAGATTTTGTAAAATTGTTTGAAGTCTTCCTTTCAGAATCGAAATTTTAAAGTAGGCTCAAATATCTGGTCCTTTTTTTTGGGGGGGGGGGGGGAGGGGGTGTTCAGAAAACGTCTGCGTGCAAGTTCGCATCTAATGTTTCTGACGAAACCAATAAACTTTTATTGTAATGCAAAACAGGTCTGGTATAGAGGGGGCTGTAGCAGTGCGGACTAGTATTACTGCAGCTTAAGCTTAGTATAAATTGAATTGAATAGTACGAGCCATAATATTGTATGGTGTTTTTGGTTACTAAAAACACCATACAATAAGCTTAGTATAGCCTAGTATATTGTATGTGAGACCTAGGATGATGAAGATGATGTCGATAAAGCTTAGTTGAGTTACGCCTAGCCCAGTATATCTTATGTTAAACCTAATCTGATGAAAGCTCGGGATGTCGGTCTCAAAGTAGCGAAGGTCGAAATTATCGATTCTCCAGAACAGGTCAAGGTCACTCGAGACGTCATCAGTCGTGACCTCGTATTCGCGTCGCAAATTTCAAAATCACCCCCAACTTTGGGAGTTGCTCTCTTGTCTAAATTTATCCCAGGAGGCGTAGGATGACGTCATCAGTGACCTTGACCTGATTCAGAGACCTACCTAGAGACGAGGAATTTCAATAACGGAAAATGGGAATGAGAAGTTTTTCACTGTCATTACAGAAGGCGCAATGATTACTAATTTTTTGACATGTTTCATGTCTTTGCTCCGGTCTCACCCTTATGGGAATTTTCACTGTGGCAGTGATTCTCAAATCTGCGAGTCCGAGGGCTCCCTCCCCCTCCCCTCCTGAAAGGGACTTGGAAAAATTTCGAGATTTCCTCAGGAGTGATTCTGAAATTTGCGAGTCCGAGTCCAAGCCCCCCCCCTCGGTAGTTCAGCTTAACCTAATATAATCGAAAAAATCTGAAGTATCATTTGATACCCAACTGGGAGAACTCCTCCCTTATAATCTCCCTATACCTAAACAAGAATTCCAATCTACCATCTAAATAGAGAGAGAGAGAGAGAAAAAATGATTAAGGGGCATTGGATTTCTTGGCGCAGCCAAAAAGATTACGATCATGTTTCATGTCTTTTCAAAATTTTGCCCAATCAGATATGTTGCGGATAATGCGAGACAAAAATATTTTAGAGTTCTAGGCTAAGACTTTAGAGCGGCATACTCGCTTGATCTGTCCCGCTTCTTGGTCTAATATAAGTCTACTTTAGTATATTTAAGGCTGATGAGATTAGGGAGCCTCACTCACTCCGCTCGTTCGCCCCGCTCCAGGGTCCAGTCTAAGTCTACTTTAGTATGTTTCAGATGTTGTAAGCGGACCAGAATTAACGACTTATGACGTCACTGAACTTATGACATCACAAGCTAATAGCTTCCTAATGTCTCTCAGCCTTTTCTTAGCCTCGTAAAAATCTAGCCGACGCCTTTTCATTATATTTGGATAAGCAAGAAACTACAGAGGGAGGGGGGGGGGCTCGGACTCAGACTCGAACTCGCAGATTTCAAAATCACTCCTGGGAAAGCTCAGTATAAATCTAGCAAACGCCTTGTATATATTTTTTTATTGTATTAGATTAAGCTAAACTACCGCGAGGGGGGGAGGGCTCGGACTTGGACTCGCAGATTTGAGAATCACTGCCACAGTGAAAATCCCCGTAAGGATGAGACCAGAGCAAAGTGCAGCGTTATACTAGTAGGTTTCTAGTGAGAACCCAATACTGTAGGTAGTAATTTTGTAAATCAAAAATTTCATGAACCTTGTTTCATTTTCTATAAAAAAAATCAATAACTTCATTTAACCCGCTAACCTCAGCATGAAGTCATGATTTTTCACTCTCGATAAACTTTTGTTTTGCTCGAAGGTCAAAATTTCTTTGCGGTCCTAATCTGAAAAAATTCATTGAAAAGACAACAACAATTGAAAATTCAAATTGTGATTTCATCAGTCGGAAACTTCGACCTTGAAGAAAATTTCGACCACGCACTGAGGAGAGGACTCAACATTTCTTTTTTGAGCCACACCCGAAAGGGGATGGAGTTTTATGTAGGATCGAAAACAACTTCCTTTTTTGTAAACTTCCTCACGCGTATCCGCTTGACTCTCTCCCAAGCTCACTTGAAAAGCAAACTCTTTTCTTCTCCGTGTCCCCTTATGAAGACTTTACTCCTCGGCGAATAAAGTATTCAACCCAAACATTCCGGATTCTCTCATCTCGATCATAAATCTTACGAGGGTAACGTAGCTTGAATCAGTTTTTCTTCTCATTTCAACAGAAAACCTCTTCTATTCGAGAGATAGAGCGGTTGCGCTGCAGGTGGCGTTTCACAGAAACTGGACGAGAAGGTGACCGCGTATTTTTGCCATGAGAAGATATACTCATAAAATCTGCTCTATCTGTATATCAACATGAATTTCTATAAAAAAGTACGGAGAACACAAATTGTCGTAATCTTCTCTCCTGTTAACGCCATTGGAATTTTTTGCAGAACTTTCTTCATCACCATCACCTTCTCGTTTCAATTTACCAATCAGCGAGATCGTCGGCATAATTATAGTGCATCATTCGATGTATTTTGCGAATGGGAGGCTTTTTTGAAAAGATTTGCCGTGCGCCGTGTAGTGTCTGGCGGACTTGGGACTTGGAAAAGGGCACTGTCTGACAAAGGGACGATTTCCTTAAAGAAGTTGAACGACGAACGAAGGGAACTTGTTTCATGGATTGAATTGGCCTCCTATCATAATATACAGTAGCTCGGAGGTCGAAATTTTTCTCCCCTTCTGACATGTTTCTTATCTTCACTCTCCCTCTTCTTTGGAAATCAACGAATTCCACTCCGTTTTATGCAGTGTACTACTTTTATAATCGTTGTAGTAGGCTTGATCTTTTTTTATTTGGATGCGCCAACCAGAATATATATATTTTTTGAAGAGACGATGCTTCCCCAGGGTTTTGATTAGGAGGGTGATTTGACCTCCCCCTCCCCTTTGTGTACCACAAAACCAAATTCTTCATTCTCTTATAAAGTTTTATTTCCGAGCTTATAGCTCTTGATCTGCGCTTTCGAGATGACTAGCCGAAGATTTGCAAATAATTCATTCCAGTACCAGCTAGAAAGATTGTACGATTGAGGTCGGAATATGACTGCGACCAGTACGTTCAACGGCAGTTCATCTGGAAAGGGAGAAATTTTCTGGATGAAGGGCAGTATTATTGTTTTCTGCAAATGGCTCGCAATCGAGAGGTGACAAAAGAAAATAAATCCAAGTACAGTTCTGTACACATATTATTTCTTATTTAGGTATTCCATCATTCTTTTTCATCGCATGTAACGCGGTGAATTCTTTAGCGTTGATTACGGCTTGATTTTCATCTGTCTTCCATAATTCCGCTATTTTGTTATCTAGTGGATCATCTGGATTTGGTGCGCTCAGTAAGGCTAGTATTGATAGTAATATTGTGCGTATTTGTAAAGCTGGAGTCCATTTATCTTTCAACACGTCTAAACATATTCTTCCCAATTTATCGATGTTAGGATGATAGATTCTTGTTAGAAATCTAACCACGGGCGCTTTCATTGGATATTCTTCGGGTAAAAACAGTTCCAGTTCAAAAGTACCTCCTTCGTACGGAGTCTTGTCCGGGCCATTCATCATTACGTGAAAGTATCTAATGTTTTCCTCATCTGGTTTCGCCACAACTCCGGGTACAGGATTTTGCTTGAGTATCTGTATTTCTTTCGCGATTCGGCGAGGTAATGCTTGTGCGCTATAAACAAATTTTACTTCAATACCGAATCAGTGATGGAGCAAGAAAATTTTCCAGAGTTTAAGAAAACTTTTTATAATAGTCAAACCTTGATCTGTCGTATAGCACCTGAATGAGTCAAAAAAGTCCGGTTCCGAAGTAGGTACTCCTCTTTTTCGCGCCTTCTCGTACACAACAATAGCTGACTCATGCAAAAATTGAGTAGCTTCAGACCAAAGTTTGCCTTCTTTGATTTGAATCGATTCTATCGTGGACCAAAATTGACTAACTTGAGACAAAAATCAACTTGAATCGCCTATTTGCGTCCAAGCATGTCTAAATTGACTCAAACAATCAATTTTCAAGCAACACTGGCTTGTTTTTTAGAAAATGACCCATTTTTATCTGAAATCTAACACAATTTCTCTAACTGGAATTTTTCTGTGCTTCGGGATTTGAAAAACAGTTAACTCGAGCACCATTTCTCAGTCCCTTCGGATTAGACTTCACCAAGTTTGACTGTATTTCAAATCAAAATTTTAAATTCGGGTGGGAGGGGTGTAGGAACCTCTCCTTAGCTACGCCACTACCAGAATAAAACCATGGGAAGGTCAAATGATGATGGAGCAGACCAGAGAAAATTCTTACGTAATACTCGTAATGTCTCCAGGAAGAGGATAGACTGTAATTTGATGATCTGTAATGTAAAAATCTGGAAAATTTTCATTCTATCTACTTCGTGAAGCAAATTGATTTCATTTCTTTTGGTGTCACAATTCATGTGATGAGGTAATGAATTTGGTTTATCTTTTACTCACTTAACAACGATGTATGGCACTAAGGAAGCAAAACTGATTAAGCAGGTGAATCTAGGACTCGAAACCAACTCCATTTGTTCGAATGGGAGAAAATCTTTTGCTTTCGTATTTATCCTGCAACTATACCAAGAAGAACATAGAATCCTGGTAATTACTCATTCAGCCTTGGCAGGTAAAAGATAATTTTTTAGAAACTTTGCTGTTGTGTCCGAAAAATAACTTCCTCAACTGTTAGATATTATTCTCAGATCGATCATCTGCAGTTACATGAACTGCAATGTGCAGACGTCGAGGCAGAAATGTCTTGCTAGCAAACATGCGGCCTCCCTCAAGGCTCTGTCTTGAACCCTATTCTGTATAACAGCTCAAGACGAAGCTACCACCAAGAGTGCAGCTCATATGCTTCGTCGATGACAGACTGGTGTTCGGCTCGGCCGACACTGTTGCCGAGTAGGAAACCGAAGTGAACCATGCTCTAAAGGCTATGGACCCGTTTGATCAAGTCGGTCGGATTAAGCTTGGCAGTTAACAAGACGGAGGCTATCGTTTTCACAACCCTTCGAAAGTTTAATCCACCCAAGTTCGGTCTGCAAGGTGTGAGTATCAAGACGAAGACTAAGAAGATACTGAAGCACCTGGAACTCTGGTTCGGCACCATTTTCAGAAAATGTCGAAGAAAACCTCCAGGGTGGTGATACGTTTGTTTCACTTGATGTCGAACCAAAGAGGACCAAGAGAAGCTATAAGAGGGCTATATAGGAGCGGACCAATGTCTGTGTAGGAGCCTCAGTGTGGGCCGACACCACAAAGATTGAGTGCGAAGAGAAATGGAAAACATATAATGAAGAATAGCTTACATATGTGAGTATCTGACGCTCTTTGCATACTAGCCCGGACACCGCCTATTGATCTGCTGACAGAACAGTGAGCCGTGGTGTTGTAGGCAAAAAGAACCATCCGACAAGTCTTGCGCATCAAGCAGTAGGCCAGGCGCTCGTTGTTTTCCTAGTCAAAAGAGCGAAATGCTGAGACAGGAAAAGGGGAATGGACCCGCGTGCTAATACGTGATCTTGACAAGTGAATGGACCGAGACCATAATCAGCTGAACTTCAATCTCAAGCAAATGATGAGTGACTACAAAATGGAAAAAGGTTGAGCAACTGTCGTGTTTACACCGTGGAGGCGTGGAGACGTGAGCGAGATGAGTTGAAACGGTTTTTCTTTGAGATCGGAGAAGAAGAAGAAGAACTCACCCAAAGTAGTCTGATTTTATGGATGCTCAGAACAATGCAGGTATAGAATTATATATCTAGATTTGCCGCTATGGTAATGACGAAGAAAATGAACGCGGAATGGGCAGTCACGTTATGACCTCTCACATCTACGTGTACCATCTCCCATGCTTCTGCTGCTGTTGCTGTTACTGTCCTATCATCAAACTATCAGCAGCGCCACAAATGGGGCGCTCAGGAGAAAGCGCCAGCAAAAAAAGAAAAACAAAAGACAAGAACGAAACAGACGTCAAGAAAAGATATAGAGGAGGAAGGGGAAATTCCCACCTGAGAAGTCAGAATCGCGAAGCTCTGATGCTGGTAAGCTCGTAGTGGTAGTTGAAAGCTTTAATGCAGGAGTAGATACGCGCGTGTCCATAGAACAGAGCCACCTGAATTCCAGGTTGAGTGCTAAGCGCTTCCTCGGTCAGTAGAATAAATATCTGCAGGGGGCATTGCACAGCGCACAGATTTCGAGGAGAAAATCTTGAAAATCATCTTATTTTAGGAGGAAGGCGTTATTTGGGCTCATATATTACAAAAGAACCATGTCCCACTGATTTCAAGATCATAATTACCGTTTAGCAGTAGCGCAATCTACAATTTTAGAAGATTTTATGTATCGTTCACTATTTTGAAATGATAGCGACAAACTTTTGCTGCGAGTGTGCTTCTCTGAACGTCTCCCGTTCTTTTCCACAAACAGATTTCCTGCAAAGAAGTGTTCAAACTCCGAGTTAGAATATGACAATATTCTTCGAAACGATCGCTGATTCGATCGAGTCTACCTGCAAATATTGATATTTTCAAGAATCGAGATTGTCCGAAGAAATAACGAAGGAGTAAGATGAAATAATCGTTACCTATGAAAAACTGTGTAGCGTGAATTCTTCATTTGTATCGATTGCGACAGAAACGTATTTGCTCGAACTGTCATCGAGTAAATATTTGTGTTTGTAGTGAACAATGCTGGTTATTGAAAGTACGATTTATACCTATTTTGTGGAATTCAAAATCTCGTCGATATTAGAAATAAGTTGGGACTTCAAAAGGTTGCTTTGTCGAGCAGAAGAAGAGAAAACTAAAAGAGCAAATGAAAATCAAGAAAGGGTAAGGGAGACAAGAGCATAAGGTACCATTTGCAGAAAGCCAAAAACTTCGCGACTCAGTGAAAGTGCACATGGACGGAGTTCAACTTATACGTGCCTGCTACCGTACTTTATTTACCATGGAGAATCGTTTTTTCATAAAGCAAGAAAGCTGGGGTCAGTGAGAAATGTTTTTAACCAACAGCCGATAAGATTGCTCTGTGGATACTCTGATTCCGACTCGTCGCCTTTGATACATCAGTGACGATGACGGAAGGGATTTTCAAAAAGCCAGACGTAGTTGCTTTCCTTCCGAATGTCGCCTCCATCTACTTGACCATTAGATTGTGTAAAAGGGAATTTACCATAATTCTGTTCAACAGGGTACCTAGCTGTTCTATAAGGGGTCTTTTTTTGCGCCGTTCGGCGAAAACTAACATACCCGCACTGGGGAAATATTTTCTCGTTTTTTTTTCTTCACCTCATTTTCACACGCTGTTTTGATATTGGAGGAAATTTCGATCATCCAGCTATCTGTAGGAATGAGGCTTGAGGAAATTTTAACTATCAGAGGATTTTGCCTCCGGAAAACTAAGATCGAACTACATGTACAAAAAAAAACTTGAAAATTCGGCGGTACTCTAATTTTGAATTCTGTTCTCATTATTGAAACTAAAATCGTTCCATGAGACAGGTTTCCCGATTTTTGTTTTTGCTTGATTTTTATTATATGAACTAAATTGACAAACTCATGAATTTAATAAAATGCAAAAAACAATTCGGTACTGTATCAAAAGGCAGTACCAGAAAAAAAAGAAAAAAGTTTGCTTTTGCAGAATAAGACTTATGCATCTGACATACCGCATACGAATCTATGTCATTCTTCAATAATATCCAAATTATAATAATAAAAAAAAAAAGGAGAAAAAATTAAACTGCGACTGAACAGTTGAATTGTCCTACCTCGGCAGTCCTAGTCTCACATTTGTAAACGAATTAATCGGGAATATTTCTTTATCTTCGACGCCATAGACAAATACGTCGTCCGAGCTTATCGTACCTTCGGAGTCTGGATTGTAAGCTCGCGAGACGTAAAAAACTTTTTCTTCTTTAGTATGGTAATCGAGAGGCATGTAGGACATGTAACAGACAGCCATCCACTCCCTGTAAACTGTCTTATCTTCTGTTTTGCGTCTTCGTAATGTTACAACTTTTTCCTCGCATGTATGTTCTAAAATTGTGCTGTAGCTAGCGGGAAATTTCACCTTGTTGGCGAAATATTCAGAGTTGAATATTTGCGAGCACAATCTATAAGTTTCATTTTCATCCAACTGACATATGGGATCAGCAAACCAAAAGTCGGCTGAAAAAGAAAGAAAAAAAGGAGAGAGAATGAGAAGAAATAACTACGAGCATCTATGCGAATGACTTTAGGGGGTATTAGATTTCTTGGCGCAGCCAAAAAGATAAAGATCATGTTTCATACCTTTTCAAAATTTTGCCCAATCAGATATGTTGTGGATAATGCGAGACGAACATAAGTATTTGAGAGTTCTCGTTTGAGAAATCATTAAAGTGTCTTTTATGACATCAGTCTACTTTGGAATATTTCAGGCTAATGAGCTTCTTGGTCCATTATAAGTCTACTTTGGTATATTTCAGCGCTGATGAGGTTAGGGGGCCTCTCTCGCTCCACTCGTTCGCCCCGTTTCTTGGCCTAGTGTATGAGTATTATTTCAGATATTGTAAGCGGACCAGAATTAACGACTTATGACGTCACCAACCTATGACGTCACACGCTAATAGTTTCATGATAGCTCTCGGAGTTTTCTTAGCCTAGTATAAATCTAGCCTACGCCTTTTCATTATATTAGGATCAGCTAGAAACTACAGAGGGGGGGGGTGTGTACTCGGACCCGCAGATTTGAGAATTACTGCTACAGTGAAAAATTCCCATATGGATGAGCCCGGAGCAAAGACATGAAACATGTCAATAGGAGTACGTTGGAGTGATATAATTGGGTATTGAATGATCATCTTTTAAGAATTGAGATAGTGAGCAAAGCATTTTTAAGCTATGTGAGGGCTTAATCTATAGGTGAAAGCTAGCCGTATTTTGGAAAAAAAAAGCTAAAGCTGAAAGCTAGCCATATTGCCCATATTTGTAGCTCAATATGAAAAAAAAAAACAAATTTTTGGCTAGCTTTCTGCTTTGAAAGGACTGGATAATTTCTTGAATTTTTTTTTCGAAACTTCTGAGTTAAACTGCCGAGCATCTTCTTTTCGACTTTTCAAAAACTTTGATAACTTGATGACAGGACTTTTTTTTCAGCGATTCCGGTTATAAAAAATCTTGAACTGAATTGTGGAATTCGGTTCCATCTGGTTCCGGTTCCAGAATCCAAATATGGGATCTGGCCTCTTCTATTCCGGTTCCTCTTGGTTTCGGTTCCAGGATTTGAAACCAACATTCAAGACCAGTGGATGTTAAATTCCAGTACCTAATAAAAGAACCCAGTCTGGGAAAGTCGATACATTCATTGCTTGCTGGTGAACAGCCTGGACTGGGTGTTGTGGTATACTCGATGACAGTCTCACCTAAACACCCTACCACTGGACCGAACTTCAAAACCAGAGAGCAGCAGCACATGATAGGTCAAACAACTTTGTCCAAATAGGTTTAGGACTCGAGTCCTAAAATAAGCACGTCTAAAATCTTGTCACCAAGTAGGTACGATAGGTGGGAAAAATAAAGACTATATCTCCCCTCCAGCTCACCATGATCTCATTTTTATACACTCTAATCCTACACAAGGGTGGGCTTCTTTTCTAGGAACAAAACGCAACATTCTGGTCCAATTAAAAGAATCCCTCCACAAATGACCCACACCCACTAACAAGACAAGAATCCTGTTACGTTAATTGAAGCCTGGACTTGATTGACACACTTCCCTGACAAACCGATGTGTGGTGCTGCAGAAATTGAAGACCAGTCTCAGTAGATGAATTTGGAAAGCAGTGGCTTCAACAATGCAGTGACACACACAAATCCCTAGATCGAGGAAACACATGATCAATACCTACTCAGATTTCCTACAATCTCCCATAAACCCTGTCATGGTGATCTGTTCTAGCGCTTGAGCTGTGCAAAACTACAGAGCGAGGTTTTGAATCATTAAATTGTGTTGGTAAAACACTGTCAGGATCTGCATGAGGAAAGCGCCAGCGCAGGACACCACGACAAACAGCAGTAGAACAAGACAATGACGTCCCGAAGACAGTACCCCAGTATATGAAACAGTAATTGACGGTGGCTGGTAAAGTACTGCACTTCCAGTGTACTGGTAGATTGTGCTGGTGCTGCTGAAACCAATGCATCTCTACAAGGTGTGCCGAAAGTACTACAAGACGCACTAACACTGCACTGAGATGCATTGAAGGCCCCTGTCCAACAAATGACAACCTTCATTTGTTTGAACAATAGCATGGATCGGTAGTCTGGTTGAACAAGCCCGCGGGGCATCAATGAGGCGACCCTGAAGTGCAACCAATGTTGAAAGTCGGTGTTCGCATCTCAACCTCAGGTTGAGATGAGGACCACCCACGACAACAACTAAACTTGAGAATCTCCCTGATCTCTCCCATCCTTCATTCACTCCATTCCTCAAAAGAAAAAAAAAAAGCTCTCACATTGTACAGGTTGCTAGGATCTGTCTCTTTACATTTGCTGGACTGGTTTCTATGTACACACGCGAAGCAAAACTGTTCAACTGAATCCATACATATTCCTGAGATACTAGGCACCGTGATATTAGGGTATCATACTTGTTTCCAAACGAATTCTCGCATATACCATAGGAATAGAATGCATTATTTGGTATATGGCGTGAATATGCACAAAATGTGCCCTACAAAAATTTTACAAGAGACCTCTTTTATGTAAAATTTGATAAGGAGCTCCTTTTGTTCCGAACATTTTTTCCTATAACGTTTTTTTGTACGAGATTTTTGCAAAAAACTGAATTTCAGGACCTGAGGAGAACCGCTTCCTGTAGTGGTATTTGGTTTTGGTTCTCAGCCCTGCTTGATGATCTACGATTGGCAGAAGTAGCTTTATATTTGATGTTCTCTGTATAGCATACAGTCCCCATTTGCCTGTTAGTGAACCCTTACTTCATCAGGGGGGCTAAAAATACTCAAGACTTCCTCCACTAATGAAGAGAAAAAGAATCATCGACTAGGGTTGAAACTTGCTAGACGTACAACAGATATTTACCTGGTTCATTTCCTCTTCTTCTTTCTACGTAAAGCTTCTCAATATCTTCTTCTGAGTCATGATTAATTAGCGGTTGGGCAGACTCTTCCGCTATTGCAATCAACTTCAAGCGACCTGTTGCGCTATCTTCAGTGAATATAAAACGAGCAGCGATAGGATTAATAAGGGAATCAGAAGCGAAGTTGACATTGTACTCCTTGGAGGCGAAATAAAGTCCCAGTTCATTATTTTCGATTATTCTTGGACAAATCATTACATCTTCTGAAAACATATTTCCCAAAGAATCGTAAACTGTGACCGAATGGAAACGATTATCTACGGAAGAGGGTTGCTTCTCGTTGATCGGAGGGCGTCCAGCGTCTTCGTTCGGATTAGTCACGTGCTTCTGTATTTGCGCCAACATATCTGAATTTGTATCACTTGCATAAAAATTTTCTCCCTAATAAAAAGTACAAATAGAAAAATCGTCCTTACCTAATTGTTTACTTCTATCCAAAAAAATACCTCCTCTTAAGTGATACGCTAAAATCTTTAATCCGAGTGGTGTCCATCCTCTAAGATTATACTCAGGAGGCATTATAGATCGAATCACTTGAAGACTTCACCGAACCCACGGAAAATATCTCCTCCAAATTCCTCTGCTCGCTCCATGATAGTGTCACAGATGGAGTCCTTGACAGCTTGGTCGATTATCAACTCTTGGTCATTTATAAGCGTTTCAAATACCTGGCCTTATTTATAGGCGAACAAATTAGTTATGGGTAATTTATAACCTGTTCTCAAACTTAATGATGCAAGGACGTAGCCTAGAAGATTGATTTTGTTGAAGGGAAATTAACTTTCTGCTGATACTCAACAAACAAACTTTATATTTCAGGTCCCATAGCAGATACGCCCGAGGCTTACTTTTATTCTGGTCGTTTCTGAGTAAGTCAAAAATGAGTTGATTGAGGGAGGGAAGCTACCTTTCTTTTCCTTCACCATTATTCAGTAGAAATAACTCTCAATAACTTACCAGCTTTAGTCGCGTTTCTCAAGGTTTTTCTCGCTTCCTTGTATAAAGCATCAATTGTGTGTGTACGAGCGATGACCGACTTGAGTTCAGAGTCCTTTTTCCTCTCAGTTATAAGTGCTGAGTTCCGAATTTGGGATGTAGAAACTTTCGTTCCTTGTATGGGTAAGTTGAAAACTCCTTAGGTGAAGTATATACCATCAAAGGTGTCAAAATACGTACTTGTCTTAACTTACTCAAATTGCTCGTTTTCACGAAATTATCTCCTGTCCCGATTGAATCTGTGTGGGCCATACTCGAGCTGAGTTGAGCAAAAATTCCGCCCTTTTTTTCCCCAATTACAGGGATGCTTCCAATTTGGGATTTGAAAATTTTTCCTGGTGTTGAGAGAATTCGATAAGGAAATTAAAAGACAATCATCAAACATGTACAAACAGATCCTTGATAACTCACTGGCATAGTTCGTTTTTTGAAAGATCTCTCTGGCTCCCATCGTGTCTATGTGAGCAACGACAGGGTTGAGTTTAGTAACAACTCCTTCAGTGGGAATGAAAATCGAACCGAATATAACCAAGATTGAAGAAATGTATTTCATTTTTAGAGAATTCAGTAATTCGATTAAAACGACGATTGATGGATGTAAAAATAACATAGGTTCGAGCTGCGAGGTGGGATATCGAGTGTTAGAAAGTACGAATTTCGGAAAGCCAAAACTTAAGTTAAATGTCGACGTGTTCACCTGTAGGTAACGAATCAGTTGACTTGGGTAAACTAAGATTGGATAAATACAGATATTATTTCGAAACCATCTTTTCCTCTCTATCTCAGTCACGTAACGAACGTCATAAAGTGCAAGTGACAGATATATAAAGTTGATAATTTGTTCCCAAATTCTATCAGGATATTATGAATTGAGCTGGATTTTTATTTGATTGCGCTGATGAGGTAGTACATATACGTGGGTTCAACTAGTGACCTCTGAAATTATTGGACTATCAATATATTTAAAGAAGAATTTTGGAGGAGGAGAAAAATAACGAGAGCGAGGCGTGTTTGTAAGAAGAATGGCTCTTTCAATTTCGGAAGAATGACGCTTCAATAACTTTTCCCAGCCATGAGCAACATGGAAATATTCTCAAGTCCTAAAATAATAGCGAAAAAACTAAGTTTTTGATCAAGTTGGTCGATAAGAAACTGAACACTCAACTTGCCGAAGAAATTCATAAAATAATTAGCTTCCCAATTTGAATTCGAGATTCTTAAAATTGCATAATTATAGTATAGGCGATAGAGGGAAGAAAAATACCAAAGTTTACATTTTGATGGGGAAAAGCAGTGATTGATGAAAATTGTAGAGTCAGGTGCTGGGATCAACATATCAAAAATCCCACCCCCTAAACCTTGTGCAAAATTTTCTGTGGCACGTTTTAGCCCCCCAAATTTGGTTTTTTGTCAATATCTCAAAAAGTTTAAGCGATAGAAAAAAATTTCCCAATCCAAAATTGTTCCTCGTGAAATTCTACATAAGATACCATATTCGAACATCATTCTAGACCTATTTTTCGGCCTCAAAAGCTCGCGAGAAGTGCTCAATTTTCAAAAATTTCCATGTTTTTTGCCCGTGACACGGAAATGAAGACTTTTGCAGAAAACTTACCAAATTTTCTTACTCCATCATTTAGACTACACTTCCAATAGGCTGAACATTTGAAAACTGTGAATGATTATCTCTTCAAAAAGTAGCTCCCGTCAGGTATTTATGAGATAGCAACCGGTAAACGAAAATATACGTTTACAAATTCTTATTTACGCGTCATCGTTGTACCATCCAGCGTCTATTCATGGTTTGCACTCTGGAAGTTCAATAAACTTTATAATCTCTAGTAGTTAGGACGGTCTTCAGATTGTACGCTGTACATCAGATGCTGGAATTGGGCTGGAGAGGATAACCAAGTTAGCAATAGCAAGAGGTCAGTTTTGCGCAGCCCTCAGCCTGGACATAAGGAGTGCGTTCAACTGAATTCTGTGAGAGAGAATATTGGATGCCCTCATGGAAAAGTGGTCCCATGGCCACTCCTGTAAAGAGTTGCATTCAACGGTATTTAAAAGATGAAGCTGCGACCAGGTGTTAGATGAGACACTGGTGGTATGCCCTGGTGAGACAATTGTAGCGGTGCACAGCAGGCAAACCGGGCCCCAGAGGAAGTAACGCGTTGGATGGAGTCAGCTGGACTAGACCTTGTAGCAAGTAAAAGGGAGACCATATTATTCACGACCCTTCAAAAGTTCAATCCACCCACCTTTTGCCTGGAATGAGTGAAAATCAAGACCAAAAATATGATGAAGTACCTTGGCATCTGGTTTGACTCAACGCTGAGCTTCAGGCACCATTTCTTGATGACAGCGAAAAAGGCAGGAATGGTAGATGCATACCAAAGCCACCTGATGAGGAACCTGGGAAGGCCAAGAGAAGCAAGAAGAACTATCATGATGAGCACCGCTCGGCGTAAAAGGAAGCCGGGTAGGGTAGATGTGTACCGAAGGGTTCAAATAGGGAACCTGGTAGGGCTAAGGGACGCAAGGAAAAGGATCATGGTGAGTACCACCTTGTCCATCCTACTCACTGATGTCAACATCGTCGATTTTCCGTTGATCATAGGTCCTTCATCGGTAAAAGACTTGTGTAAGAGGGCCAAGTGAAGCAAGACGGAAGATCATGATGAGCACCACCCTGGCAATCTTCCTATATGCGAGCTCGAGTAAAAGCCGACTCAACATGAATACTTTACAGAAGGAGAGAGATGCTCAATATTCAACAAAGAGCTCCGCTGAGGAGGCTCTTTGCGTATTAGCCCGTTCACCAACGACAGACCTTATTGCTGAGAAGAGAGCGGTGGTATTCGAGACAAAGAAGAAGATAACCAATCAAGAAGCTTTTCTAAGTGTCTGCATTAGCAGCCGCCGTCATGAAGAAGAAGATAGACTATGAGCAAATGCAGAACCACGCTATGGCCTATACCTACTCGAAACCTATGCCTTATCCACATCCAGGAGTGCAGGAAGGCAGCTCTACCTCTCTATGTGAGCACACTTTCTCGATGATTACAGCATTCAAAGCATCGCATAGGAATCTCACTGACGAGTACCTTTATGCTGCATTTGAGTTAAAGGTCACAAATTTTCTACCAGATATTACTAATTGGAGTACTGTCACTCAAACGCAGAAATCTCGTTGAATAAATTCTTTTTTTCCAGTCAAATTATGTGACTATCTACCTTGGTTGTGATTCATCATAGAAAGGTGTTTTGCGCAAGTTTTATTTTCCTCTCCACGGGCCGTACAAGCACCCCTTATCGACCGCATATGGCTCACGAGCTTCAGGTTGCTCAAGCCTGCCATGAATTTAAACTGTCAACCATTCCCTCTCTCTGAGTAGTGCCTTTCAAGCACCGATTCGACACTTTATTATCCTCCCTCTGGACCAAAATCAGGGATGTGAGACAAAAGCCAGAAAATTCGAGTCGAGTGAAGGTGGCGTATGATAACGACCTAGAATTTTCTTGAGATCAAGACAAACTAGAGTTTCTTCGTTCTATCGAATGCGAGGAATTGAATCGCCAAACTGACGCTCTGAAAAATCAAGTATTATTTACGCAGGACAAAATGAACCTTGGGGATTACAATGTTTTTTTTTAGTGAAACTCGACTTCATTTTCTGTTTCAGTTATCAGCTCTTATTGTCCATGTCCCAACAATTTGCTCGGCCAATTTCTAATACTTTCAGAATCTATGCCATTTATCGACAGTGACACCCAATAACTTCCCCTCTCTCCCCAAACTGCACTTAACGTAAGCTGTAATTGATTCATTTTTTGAAGACAGTCATGATTCATAGTCACTAACCCCAACGACTGAGAGATGACTCATGCATGATGCATCCTGAATCTGTTTTCAACACCTTCATCAGGCCATTTTGAAGATATTTGGGGGTAGTATGATGTCTATTAAAAAGTGTAAATAGAGGTCGAAGTTCTCAGGGGCTTTCCTACTGTTTGAATTGGTCGACCTCTCATTTTCCGCCAGCTTATATTACAAGTTAGGGGGGAAATGGCTTCTCTTGACGGAGTATTGGACTTGCCGAGGAGGAGGAGAGTAATTATTTGGCGGAAGCCCATGGTCGACTTGTCCATGGAGGAGGACGAAAAATTGGAAGAGAAGATTATTGGCGATCCCTTTGTTGTCGACGATCTGGAGGCCCTGGGCGACAGTCCCGATACTGACAGTGATGCAGAAGACAGTGACGAAGCAATGATGCCAAACTTGTAAACATTTTTTTGGAAATCTGCATTTTTGTCGTTTCAATTTACTGTACTATATTTTCATGTACAAATTCACGAGGAGTATTTCTGGATTCAAAATTTCTGTTCTCCAGGTTAGCCTTTCTGATATATTCGCGAAACATCAAATAGGGGGCTGCAATGTGGGGGTGCAATTTCTAGACACGAAAATTCATTGCAAATTGTCTTTGTGACGTATTAATTGTCTCTAGAAGTCTTCCTTTCCGTGTAACAGGCAAAAAACATGAAAATTTTTGCGAGCTTTTGAGGCCAAAAAATAGGTCTACAATGATGTTCGAATATGGTATCTTATGTAGAATTTCACGAGGAACAATGTTGGATGGGAAAATTTTTTTCTATCGCTTTACCTTTTTGAGATATTGACAAATAACCAAATTTGGGGGTCTAAAACGTGCCACTAAAAATTTTGCACGAGGTTTAGGGGGTGGGATTTTCGATATGTTGTTCCCAACACCTGACTCTACAATTTTCATCAATTACTGCTTCTCCCCCCCAAAATGCAAACTTCATTCCCCTATCGCCTTTACTAATAAGTATTATCTATGAATGAACACCAAGGAAAAAAATTGATTTAGCTTGGAAGAAAATCAAACTTTGGTCCGTACACATCAAAGAAAGACTTTTTTTTTTCGTTCATTCACAAATTGTTTTTCTTTGCTACTATCATGTAAGGCAAACTGCAAAATACCGTTGTATTACTTCACATCATTTTTCCTCAGTTTCTCATGAAATAGTCATCGAGACCTCTTCCAGATTCTATTTTCATAGTTGCTGTAAATTTAATTTCAAGCTGTCGATATTACTGATGAGTAGTATTCACCCACTCCACGTGATGATGGCTCAAAAATTAGATGCAGACCTACCACCAGCTCCGCTCTAGAACTCGATCAGTCTAGACTACTCTGGCAGATTTCATCAGTTTCAATTACAAAGTATAAACACCAGTTTTTTAATACTTTAAAAAATCATTTTATTTGTTTTTTTCCTTTTTTTCTTTTTTCATTTATTCGAAACACTTCAGTGTTTATCCAATTAGTCTTAATACTAAGAACTATCAACAGTTTTTTTCTTTTTTTTCTCTTTTTTTCTTTTTCGAAATTTTGTTTTTTTTTATAATTTGTAATAATGGTAAGTAGTACGTAGATATAATGATGAATTTTCGATTTTTCAACTTTTTGTACTACGCATCAAGCTCAATAAAAAAAAAGAACGAAAAAAAAAAAAAAAAAGCTCGGAAAAATATGCCTACGATGAGTGTACGAGTGTAAATGAGCTGGCGTGTGCTAAATTTTTCAAACAATTTTTCTGTTTTCTCTCTTATTGAAAATGACTAATTAAAAAAACGTGTCGATTTGGAGGGAGAAAAAAAAACTGAAACTACGGAAGCACCGCGTGTTCTACAAAATATTTCTGTTCGATTGGTTCGATCGATTATAACAAAATCTACACCCTTTATTTTTTTCAGAGTAATAAAATCGAATTACATTGAGATCATTGTAACGAGTCGCGAGAACGCATGTTCAGATCTTTCAAATTATAGAATTACGATCGAACCATTCGCTCAAGTAGGCAATTCACAAGCGTTTTAAGTAATGTTTCTAAAAGGAACGGAAAAAATATAACTTCATTCTCAATAAAGATAAAATTCGATATTGATTAAATTTCAAAAAAACTTTTTATAATTATAATTTACATCACAATTTTTTTAAAATGAAATTTCATAGACGAGAGATACAAGACGAAAAAAAAAAAAGGTACAGCATGTAAATTACATAGGACCTTATATAATAAATGAAAATGAATAAATAATAATGAGTTGTTTTGTTAACATTTCACTTCGATCGAATATTTAAAAAAATTTTCCGATACAAAATTAATAAAATAAGAATTTCATTCACGTTTCTTTGGATTTTTTTTTTCTGTATTAAATAAGCACGGGATCGAATTTGTAAGAGAATAGGTGTGCTAATGAAATACTCCAAAGTGGCACAATGTAACAAAATAAATTTAGGAGTACTGGTCCGTATGAATCACAAAATATAACGAATATTTTAACGCAGCAATAGACTTTCTTCCTGATAACCCTTATTTTACCGAATCATTGTTGACAAGAAAAAAGATACCCGATGCCGAAATAATGATCACAGAATCCTGATAAGAATTTGATGTCATCAACTTAACTTGTTGGTTGAAATTGAAAAACCAATGAGCTTAGAATTTATTCTGACGGGAGGGAATCTTATCAAGCATAAAAAAAAAATTAAAATGTTCTGTATTACCAAGACCTATGACTATACTTCATGATGATTGATGAATTGAACATGAACTTTTGAATGTAGAGGTAGCAAAGGCTTTATCTAATTCTAAATATTGCGAAAAATCACCTTTACAATTTTATTTTATTGATACTGGTAAGTTCATTCACCATTCATCTTTTCCTCCTTTGTTCATTAGTCCTACAGAACAGAATTTCAGGTACAATAAAATACCTGTTGAAGATGGATATCATCATGGGTACTCGAAATGCAGAAAAAATAATGAATGATGGATTAACAGTTGCAAACTGAATAAAGTTCATCACCCTGACGTCACATCAACACTGATAACAGAGTAAAATTGCAGTACAGCAGCTTTCAGCAGACATCGATTCCCATAAGAATAGCACTGGTAACATTTGATCATACATCAGTATTCCAAAATGAAGAATAAAATAAGCAATAAAAAGTTTACATTTGTAATCCAGAAGCTATCCAGTACTTGAGAATCAACTTATCATTCCTTATTTATTCTTTATTTTGAAATACTGATGTATGATTGAATGTTACCAATGATATTCTTATGGGAATCGATTATTCACTGGAAGAAATTAGGGTGATATCGCATTGCGACGTCACCGGTGATGAACTTTGGATGTATCATCATGGGTATTAATTGATTCAATCAAAATGTAGGAAAATGATCGATTAAGAGTCACAAACTGAATTGAATGAGATAAGAAGAAGTATGTTCCAAAATTTTTGCATGAGATACCTAGTATCAAGAAATTAAACGATAGTTTGCAGGAACAATTCAATAGCAATTTAAGAAGTTGGAACATAACAGTTGATCAACGCTCATAACTCTTATCACAATCGTGAGTCATCTTAAAGTCTTTTACAAATTATAAAATTATTTTATAAGTCTTGTAACGGAAAATCATACCAATAATAGATACCGGCTTTCGATGCGCATATAAATATTAAAAGAGAAGAAAGAAGGAAAAGAAGACGAGGAAAAAAAAAGAATACTAATATAGCACATTATCCAGCCACGATATTCGTAGTAATTTTTTTATTATAATAGTAATTTTGTCGAGAAAGTCGCGTAAATAGATACACGAAAAATTATGACAGCGAAGGAAAGAAAGAGAAAATTCAATATGGTACAAATCTCACGAAAATATACACAACAAAATATGAAAAAAAAAATGCATTTGTTCGATCGAACATTTCGTTGATCGAACCCATAAGAATATTATACAACCTTATTTTTACAGGAACAGTTGAACATGATAATCAATATTATTAATACTACACACAGCATTATAGTATCATAATATATAATACAAGTCTACAAAATATTAAAATTAAGTTTGATTTCTTTTCATTTTGAAATATTTGTATTTTTTTTTTTCCTTTTTCCATAATATTTGAATAGTAGAAACTTTCTTTTAACTATTAATTGTAAAAACAATACTAACACTACTGGCCTTAATTCAATTTGGAAGTTGAATTTGCAGTAAAATTAATGATTGCTAACAACACTTTGCAGCTTTATAAAATTGAAAAGTCTTCGATGATTCATTTTTAGATTTAAATTTTGCATTAAAATACTCAATGATGCACGTAGGTACTCGGAAAATAAGCCGCCAATTTATTACAATATAAAAAATAAAATGTAGGAACATAATCGTTTTTGCAATCAATAGGTAATGATAAATCTGGCGATGATGGAGAATCATCCGTAAAATTGTCAAAATATAACGATGATAAAAGAAAAACGGAGTCAATAACAAAAGAAATTAGAAAAATTGACTCGATAATTAACATTTTCTCGTCCACAACTTGATCAATGAATTACTAAGAAAATAAAATTGAACTAGTAGAATCATGAAACAAAAAAAAAATAATAAGGAAGGACGCTGGCGAACAACGCGAACTTGTCTACGTTTTTGAAAGGGGTAATAGAAATCGGACCGTGAAAGAAAAAAAAGTCACAAACTGTATAAAGAATGTACAAATATTTTTATTATGCCTCCTTTCGCTCTTACTCGAATAGAGCTAAAATATCATCGTTTGTCGTTGCTCCAGGTGTCCCAACATTTCCATTGCTACTTGCCCCACTACTCGGTGGCGTTGCTAGGTCCGGTGGCGGTTCCAGATACGACAACAAATCCATTGGATCGACCACATTGTCCGGTAACAGCTGTAACAAGGTACAAATATTTATTTAATTTACAAAACTTGTCGATTATTACGAATGAAAAGATGAATTAGACTTACGTTTAAGCCTTCTTGACCTTGAGCTTCGCCATCAATGACGGCGGCCGGGTCGAAATTGAGATCCGAAGGCAAATCTACCGAAGTGGTCACGTCGTGTACCGGTGCTCCGGAGCCACCCTTCATACTATCCGCCGAACTGGTAATTGCCGACTGAACTGAAGTTGGTGGCGGTACGCTGGGCGGTCCACCAGGCGTGTGCATGTTCCCAGGTGTTAATGGTGTATGTGGCATCTAGAACGGAAAAGTAACATTACGTCTAGATTTTACAGGAGAGAAGAAGACTAGATGGTCGATAATATGATGTTTTCAACTTTTGCTCTTTCGAAAGTTTTCTCGTCAGAGACTCGATTGCATCACTCAATTTGATGTTTTTCAGCTAAAAGGGAGGTAGGGAAAAGTGTCTTACCTGATCGTTCATACTCTTTTCCATCGCGTTCAAAGGATCTAATGCCTCGCTCATCATGTTATTTGAGCCGTAATCAGAACTACCATCGAAGGTATTAGATCTTGAAACGTTTGGCATTGAGAAACCCGTTGAGCCTGGTGTCATCATAGATCCGCTGGCGATACCTGAAGTACATATAAAATATATTAATTAGTCTGCACAATTATTCTTTGAAGTACTTTTTACAGTCATGAAAAGAGAGCGATCAAGGATAAAATTGTCTTAGTCTAGAAAGAATTTAGATGAAAGTGCATCCGGGAAGGAAACGCAGAGTCTGAACAAAAAATTGGATCATATAATTTGTGAAATTTTGAGCGATTTCGAGGTTATATCGCGGAGTTTTGAGCCCTCAGCGAACCAATTAACATAATCGGACTCATTGAAAAATTCATTTCATAGCCTAAGAGATTTGAATTTATGGGCAAACAAAATAAGCCAAAGCTTTAAAGTATGATCCACCATTAGTGTATTATAGTGATGGAAAATTTATGACACGATGAACATTGGTTAGTGCTCAAGGCTCTCCTCAGATTAAAAATCAGAGCTACCAAATGATATTTTCAGAAATCCGTGTCCGTCATTTATTCTGAGACCTGAAAACAGATTTCTACGGACTTTGACCGATTCATCAATAACGATCAGGAGAAAGGCGTCCTTCATACGATGTAGTGAAGTACTATTCCCTTGATCGATTCGATGTTGCAGGAGACTACCGTATCAGTCTATAACGACCAAGAGAAAGGTATCTTTCATACAAGTGACTAGGGTACTTTTCCCTTGAACACAAGAAATCCGTATTTCACGCAAAATCTGTAGAAAAATCTGTATTTTTTTCGAGGACCGAAAATCCGTAGTTCTGGCAGTGCTGGTAGAAAGCCAGGTGGAGGCTGTTACCATATTGTTCCCGCCGTACAAAAATCCGAACAATTATAAAACACCATCGATACTCACTGTTCATATCAGGCGGAATGTAAGGAGACATAGACTGGCCCATATCCCAATTCTGCATCGGAGGCATATTCATACTACTAGGTGACATTGCTTTACACGTGTTCTTACGATCGACGTCATCTTCCACCTGTGAAGTCATAACACTTATGTAAGATATTTTGTTCTCAATAAAGTAACGCTTCGAGTTCATATTTAATAACTTAAAAAGCTAAAATTACAATCATCGAAGCGCTCGCGCTCCTCTTCCAAAATATACGGTGATTGTAATTTTAGCTTTTCAAGTTATTAAATCGTAACAGGTGAGCGCTGAAAGTTTCCATTATAACTCCGTATTTTCACAAGTATGACGTACCTTGATATTGAAGGTATTAATCTTAGACGGCTTCCAATTGGCCATCGGATCGATGGTCACCTCGTCCGCTTCCGTATGATTCAAAATACTTAGAATATACTGGTCAATTTCCAGAGCTTCGAGAATGGCTTGCTTGTTACAGATCGGACATCGCCACGTCGCTTTATCACTATTCATTTGCAGGTAGGATTCAAGGTCGAAACACCGAACGTGCTTGCACTCGTGTCCCCTGGCCGGTATTACGATTTTCTTTTGCGTAATTGGACATTTTAGCGGAACCTGCAGTCAAAGAATTTAGTGAAAATACTGATTCCTCAAATGCAAAGGAGGAGAAAATGTTCGATACACACTTTTAAGGAAGTTTGTTCGATGGCATCTCCATCGTTGCTACAACCCATAGGCGAGGATGAAGAGTTGAAATTACGCTTCAGTTTGGCGACGCAGTGTTCTTGGGGCAGTGATCGCCGCCGTATCAAATTCTGCATCACACCTCGAATTCCAGGTCGATGAACCAATTGTAGGACGAATAAATGCGACTGTAAAATCCCAAAAAATCAATGTTAGTCCCTGAATTTTGAGTGTTCAAAGTAATCCGAATGATACGTACACAACAGCAGGCAGAAACGGTAATTTGTATGGTATTTCTTCCGACTTGGCACACGTCTTTTAAATGCAACGGTTTATGCGACGTTTTATTTTCGCCGCGATCAATGACTAAAGGCGTCGCGTTCACCGACACCTGAACGCTGGCTGGCCAATTTGTACTCATTAGCTTGTCTTCGTGGTGAAAACACTTCAACTGCAGTTCGAGGTCCGATCTCCACATCAATGTCTGATGCACCGTAGGTTTCAGCTGGAAGACATGATTACTGACCGCTAAGTTGTGCTCTAACCTAAACGGTGGAAGTATGATGCCATCTCGCACCGGGAAAGTCAGCCTCAGTTCTTCGTCTTCTGTGAAAAAAATCACGAGTTAGTTTTATGAAAGTAGATAGTAAACAAAACTGAAAATATGATACTCACTTGGTGCCATAATATTTGGTTTAATATCGGCAACATTTGGTTTGATGTCCGCGTTCGGACTCATCACATACGGTGGCATATTACTGGCGGGCGTTAAAGGCGGCGTCGGATTGCCCACTGGTATTGGACTGTGTTGATAGCCGCCTGCACGCATATTGGTAACTTCGGGTTGAAATTGGTTAGTGTTGGGAGGTCCGTACTGGCCACCGGGGCCAATGGGACCGCCCGGGTTCGGGCCACTACTACCACCACCACCGCCGGGGCCACCAGGGAAGTACTGATGCGACTGGTGCATCGGTCCTCCTGCACCACCGTTCTGCGTCGGATGCATTTGACCTTGACCGTAAGGTGGCATTGACTGTCGAATGGCTACGGGATTTCGCGACACCGGGCCGCCCCCTTGCATCGACGGCGGACCGTAAGAGTTTGCGTTCATGTTCGTTTGCTGATGGCCAGGGAACTGGCCCTGGAAGCCCATGCTTCCGCGATTATTGGCATAGCCGTTAGGAAACTGAAAATTGAAATGTACACGATGAGCGTGAGATTCTTGACGAGAAGATATAGTTTTATTTGAAGTTTGTTGGAGACCTACCTGGTGAGGTGGTCCGCCCGAACCATAACCCCCTTGCATATTTGCGTTTGAATAGGAATTCATTTGCTGTGGCATTGGTACTGGCGTTTGTTGCTGGCGTTTCTGATTCATATGCATGGCTGGATTCGGGTAGGGTGCCATACGTCTGGGGTACATTTGATTAGGACCAGCGTTCTGAAACAGCGAAAAGGTAAGTTGTTTTTTTATAGTGAGAAGTTTGAAGAAATCAGAAGACGTAAGAATAATAGTAATAACTTAAACGAAGAGACGACAGGACTGGCAGGCTGTATTCGAGTAACGAAATAAGGCGTACAAAGTGCGAAAAAAATTGGAATTTGTATTTACAAGTTGTCGATTGTTGAAACTCAGGTGACATGGAGTCGGCTGGAGCCATAATTTTGCCACAGTATTGCAATCCCACCATCTTAAAACGAACTTCTTTATTGAAGAATGATACGACGTTTCATCAGCGCATCCGCCTTTCGTGACGTCATCATTTTCGAAAAAATGTCCTTGATGGTGAATAATGATGATGATAGGAAAAAGACTACGAAAAATTTCGACCGGAAATCAAAATATAATAGAAGGGGCACTCGGAAGGATTTTTCACTGTTAGAGGAGAGGGGGAGGGGGTTGTGGAGTGTGGCCGTTTTTACAGATTTGTATTTTTTGTCGAACACCCCAAGGATAAGTTCCCTGTTGAAATTTTGACTTTCAAGCCAGGAATTGTGCTATGACGTCATTAGATCGTGACATCACGAAGACTGATTAAGTCTACTCCCCCTCCCTCGCAAAAGGAATCTTGTTTTCAAATCGCTGATGAAACGCAGTCGTTATTTTGACATGTTTCATGTCTTTACTCTGCCCTGACCCCTAATTTGAAATTTTCCGAGTGCCCCCTCCCCCTTCAAACTCGTCTCTCCGGAGGCGATTTGAAAATTTGCGAGTTCATCCCGCAAGTTCACCTTGCCCAGTTTATATACTAGGTTTATACTAGGTTTATGATCGCTATATTCTAGCTTTAAGCCTTTATTATACTGGATCTAATATGCAGTATACTGGTTGTTAAAGCGGAAGGCCAGCCAAATATAGAATCGATATATCGGTAAAATCGAGATCAGCAATCGATATAATCGAGATTAATATATCGATATAATTCAGGTTGATACATCGATATAATCGAGATTGATATATTGATGTAATCGAGATTGATATATTGATGTAATCGAGATTGATATATTGATGTAATCAAAATTGATATATCGATACAATCGCGATCATTAATCGATATAATCGAGATTGATATATCGATACAATTGGGATCATTAATCGATATAATCGAGATCGATAAATCGATATTATTGGGATTGATAAATCGATATTATCGAGATTGATATATCGATATAATCGAGATTGATAAATCGATATAATCGAGATTGATATATCGATATAATCGAGATTGATATATCGATATAGTTGAGATCATTAATCAATATAATCGAGATTGATACATCGATACAATCAAGATTGATATATCGATATAATTGAGATTGATATATCGATATAATTGAGATTGATATATCGATATAATTGAGATTGATAAATCGATATAATCGAGATTGATAAATCGATATAATCGAGATTGATATAAGTGATCTTTACTTTGAATTTCCTTGTAAACGCCCAAAGACATATAATTTCTGTTCGTACTCTGAGTCAATGAGTTGCGTGAAATTTGACCATCGCGAATGAGCAGGTATTAGGCCTAAACTAGGCTGCTAGATTATATCGGTCTATACCGGGCTTGACATGAAACATGATCTTTTTCTATTTGGCTCCGCCAGAAGATTTTTCTATTAGCGGGGAACGCGCTAGGGCATTTTGTTTTTTGAGGGGAAATTTACAGAAAATGAGCGCAAGCGTATTCAAATTGTGACGTCATCATTTCCAGCCTTTAAAAAAATTTAAACTCCCAAGCTTTATAAGATAAGGGGAAAACTTGAAAAATTTTCATCTCCTGACCTGTATAAGATAGGGAGGGGACTTGGAAAATTTTTAGTTCGTTCAACTTGTGACGTGATCATTTTCGGGACTTCGGAAAATTTCAGCCTCAAGCTATAAATGATAGAAGGGGGATGGAAAAATGTTGACTTCCAATCTATGTATGACAGGAGAGGAACTTGGAGGAATTTCAACTCTCGGCCTACATACGATAAGAGTGAGACTTGAAAGACTGACCCTCAAACTTTATATTATGATAGAGGGGAATCCAGGAAAATCTCCATCCGACTATACATGATAGAAGACAAACTTCGAAAGAATTTGACTTTCGAGATGATAGGAACAGAACATGGGAAAATTCCGACCGGGGTCCTGCTGTGTATTAGAGTTGTGACGTTGACCCCCAAGTCCTACATGGTAGAAATTCATATTTTCTGGAAGGCATTGGAAGTTGCGAGTTCCCCCCTGCCATTGCAATTTTTTTTTTGTTCGCTGGTCAATTTTCGCGCGGAAAGATTTTTGTATTCTCCTACGAGAATGTTTCCAAGATATAACTCGAGGTTCTCTTCAGCCACCAGTCCTGGAAGTCCTAGAAGAGACTAAATTTTATCTCAACCAGAAGTTAGTTATCTTACCTGCATTACTAATTTATTCATATTATTTCCAGGACCCATAACACCGGAAGGCATCATATTCCCGTGCATCGGGCCCGAATTCTGACCCATCATATTCATACCGTTCATACCCGGATGCATGTTGGGTCCACCGTGGGCACGTTGATTGCCGTACGAGTTGGCGAACTGTTGCCCGTGATGCATCATACCCTGCATCTGTAACCAAAATCGAAAACAAAAAACAAATTACTCGGACGAAATCTCATATAATTGATTGCATCGGTCGCATCAGCGTGGAATGTGGTGGGAAATATTGTTGAGCGTAGCGGCAGCTTCGACGTCGACGACAAAAGTGAAAAAGATAACGGTAAGGAAGACGCCGTCGTCAACGACGGTGGCAAATAAAGTACGTAAAATACACCCACGACTTTACACTGTTGGTTCGTTTGGTACGGAATGGATTTGTACGCAGCGCAGCGGCGGTGGCGGTGACGGAGCAGTGCGAAGAGTATACAGCATTTACATCACGCGGCCTGTAAGCGGCCCTACCGCCGCTGTGATGCTCGTATAGCAGCTTCAACCGTTTGAAGGAACTTTCCTTTATATTCGGCTTGATTTCCCATAAGAATCACAACCCTCTCCGCTCGCGTACACCGAAAATATTTCAACTACACAGAAATACACAGTTTACTTCTCTCCGCGCTTTGCTGTGCTTTTATTCGCACGCTGTTTCTCTCTCTCTCTCACTCCTTCAACAACAACTGCGTTCGCCTTCTTTCTGCGCAAAAAAAGAGAATAAATATGTAGTCCTACTTTTTTTTCTCTCTCTTCCTGCGTTTTTGTTACCTTTTTACTCGGATGTCTACGACTTATCCTCCTTTTTTTTTCCATCTCTTTCATTTCTGCTTTCTTTTCTTCCACCCTCACTATCACTCATTCACTGGAACTCTTTTCCTCTGGTTCATCTCCTCTATCAGCAGCCTGCTTTCGGGAGATTTTTTCGCATGCGATTCTCTATTTCGCCGGTATTACTTTATTTTTCTCTTCGTGTACAGCATCAGCGCAACGCTATCTTATTCTCGCTCTCTTTTACTCGCCTCGTTTACCCCCGACGTGTACTGTTTACAGTACTGTACTTCGACGAGTCAAGAGTTCGCGCGGATATAAAGGTTTTTTTGTGATTCGTGCATCCATCGTGCGCTAAATAACGAGAGTTATTTCGCGGAACCCGAGGAAAGAAAAGGATATAATATAATGACAAGAAGAGAGAGAGAGCAAGGCGAAGAAGAAAGAATCTGCTAGTTCACTTTTATCGAGCGTTTTTCTTTTTTTCGTATGTCTCGAAGTCATCGACCTCACCAGGTTTACGATGACATAATTTGTGAAGGAGGAGGCCGATGTCATATACAGAAGTCTAATTTAAGATCTAATCTACATACAATGACTCAAGGTAGTCAAGTCCGCGGTAAATTACTCGTATTAATGGGCAATATTTTAGCACACGTATAAATTACCGATAAGCACCTATAACGTGAACGTAGGTAGGCTTCGTAACCAAAAATGAAAGGGAAAAAAACTAGTTGATATTGAGGGAGTCGCAGCCCGTTCCATCACCGAACGGTCTTATATACGATACGATATTACGAGATATGGCTTCCATTTTTGGTGAACCGTATCGCGTGGCCTAATTCCGGAGTATTACTAGATGTCGATAATGATTTCGCACAGGTTGAGATTGAGTGAATTCCTTCTCCGGAACGGAATCGTGCGAACATGCACTGATTAGTCGAGCGTATTTTCTCTTTGGTATCTTTGCTTGATCTTGAGTTCGACCGGCGAGTTTTTCGGGATTGGGTAAGAAAGGACCGTGACGAACGAAAATGCACATACGAGAAGTACTCTTAATCTATGCTCACAGGTGATGGGTTAATCAAAAATGAGAAACAGAAGTCGGAACTAACCTCAGACAAAACTGCTGATTCTGATAATGGAAACAAAGGTGCGGGGGGGGGGGATTCTCACGTTTTTATAAAACAGTTGAAAAATACTAACAAAAAATTTGAAATAGAAGAATCAACCGAGTGACTCGATCGAAGACTTCAGCAATTCGACAGCAACTTTGTGATCCAGCTGGAAAAAATCAATGAGGAAACGAGGAACAATCCAAATGGAATAGAATAAGAATTGATCGAGGAAAAAATTCCTTTTTACCCATTCACCCCCCCCCCCCCCTCTGATTCTGAATCTGTATTTAAACGAGGCTCCAAAATCCAAATCCTTATTATCCTCCTTTCCAGTCAGTTGGAACTCTCTTGAAGCACGAGCACCTTTCCCAAATTTGTAATATTTGTGTTCGTTAAAAGCTCCATCAGGCCTCAAATCCTCTAATCCGAAGTTTGTTTCCTCATGGGCGAAAAGCAAACTCTCTCCCCTTTTCCAAAGCATTAACTTATTCTGGAACTTGTTTTTGTTCTTCTTTTCAAAATAGATGTAAACCTAAATCTACACACTCCTTCTCCTGCAATATCGCCATTAGAAGCCAAAAGCCAGGATATACGATCAAGATAGAAATCGTTCAACGAGAGTAGATTACAAATTTGTCCACGAAATCCATACAGAAGGAAATTACATCAACAGGTTATCACATCGAGGGGGAGGGGTTTAAGAGTATTTAGCTCCGGAGATGACGGATTACAATCAAGTTCAATGATAATGCGTGATATCGATTTAGCCAGAAAAAGGTTAATGAGGAACGATTAATTATCACAATAAGCTACACGTGACCCTTCGTCGATAGAAGTTACGTAATCGAGCATCAGGAATACACGGTATTGGATAACGTACAAAACGATCTTCACTAGAAAACATACAATACATACCAATGTGCATTTTAGGAAGCCTTGGTGACGAACGAGACGCGACCTTATCATCCCTCTCTAAATATATTCTTTACTTTTTGGAAGGAAAAATGTAACTTAACCTCGGGCTAAAACACTTGTACATTTTTCGGTCTCTTCGTTTTTGCGGTCTCCGCCGCGTTCTCCCCTCTTTCCGCGCCGAAAGACTTTTCTCGAGCGTGCTTTCTTTTGTAGCGCTTCAGTATACGATCTGACATTTTTTCCCCTCCGTTCTTCAGACAACATATTATATAAAAACGAGACAGTGTTATAAGTACCATGTACTCCGAATACTCGTATACACAATATCAAATCATGTGCTCCGCTGTTGACGATGCGCGTAATCTTTTAAATAAGCTCTTTCTCGTCGCCGACGAATTAAGCGAACGCGTGCTTCGCGTTAAACGTTTCCTGATGAAGATTGGCTGGCTTTGGATCTTTCCTTCCCCTCTTCTTGGAAGTGCCGTATTAGATTTAGTCGCTTTTTTTTTTTTTTTTCTTACTTATACAAATAACAGTGACAAACGCTCTGATTTTCCACGGGCCGCCAGAGGAAAATATGACCAACTTTCCCGTCATGGATGATCCCCATTCTCCTGCCCCGAAAATGCGTAGATGGCGCTCAGTCGACGTTAACTTCTTCTTTTGTTTTTGCGAAGAAAAAGCGTAAACGATATCTGCTCGCTTTCTCGTTTTCGTCCCGAACGTATAATTTTGCGCTTCGCATCCGTCGTCCCCGCGGTAAACAGGAGATCGAAAGACACGCAGGCGGAAGAGACGCGCAGCAGAGTGAAAGAGATTGAGTGAGTTTACTGTGTATATATATACCGGTGTACGCGGAGAAGCTGTAATTTAAGAAAATTATCATTCGGCCTTTTCCCGGTTTGCGTTATAAACAAAGTTTTTCCTAGATTCTACTGCGTACCGCTAAACGCTATATGGAAAAGTCGAAGAAGTCGTGACGGTATAGCGCGCGAGAGGGTAGAGTCGGGTACGGGGCGTGGGGATAACGAGGGTTAAAAGGATACATCGCGTTATAGTTCGGTGGCGTATATATGGTGTAGTATAACGGATAGAACGAAGGCGCCTGCGGAGGCAATTCCATTACGTGCTTACTGCACGTATTTTCACCGATAGTAGAATATAACCAACGACGAACGGTGTACCGTACTGACGCTTCTCTTTATTCTCTCGACTGTTGTTGTAAAAGTCGAAATAAAGCGAGAAAGAGGCTTTGCGTCGCTCAACTCGACCATATTGCTGTTTCGCTGCCGTAGTAGTGGTAGCTAAAACGCGACCGACTTTTCGAGATGTCCCAGCATTGCTATGGAGAGTTCGAGTACGAAAAATTTTCGTGAATTTTCTTTTGTTGGACGCGTGCCATTTGGAAACTTGTTGAATTTTCGCGGATGAACTCTTCAGGATTGAAGAGAACATCAGGATCAAAGGTGAAAGGGTGCAGAAATTTTCAAAAAGTTGTTGAGCTGAGGGGGACTTGGGAAAGTTTTACGCCTAATTTTTGAGTGGTTGCAGCTAGAGACAAAAGTTGTCAACAAGGAGCAGATGGAGGATCAAAACTGATCGAGTAGAGGTGGATACTCGATGTTGGACAAATTGAAAAGATTTGCGTATTTTAATAAAGAGTAAGATTGAGTGGTCATTTCCTCGTCATAAGTACTCTCTTCAGCAAAAGGCACTTCATTCCCCCTTCCCTTAGAATCTTGATTATATCACAGAGCAACAATAATTCACTTTCTGAAATTCAGAAAGGGATGATATAGTCGCCAAGGTTTCTTGAAGAGCACGTTTTCACGTATAAAGATCACTAAACGTCATTCGATACGTCCACAAACGAGTACTATCGATTACGTAACGTCATCTACCGAGGGGGCCACACAGCAACGGCGGTAATTAATAGCCCGTTATTAACCATCTTAATAGCGGTGCCTACGACCTGGACCCGATCTCTTCACACATCAACGATTCGTCACACGCGTGTTACAACACATCGTGGTCCATCGCGTCCCGGTGTCAGCTTTCGTTCGCTAGAATTCTGTATACGATTTCAAATCTTATTACACTCGTCGTTTGAAAATTGCCGAATCATCCCGAACCGAAAGTTTAAACGCTGCCGCTCCGCTATGTGGCCACCAAGATACGATGGCGAAAGTGTTACAGCAGTTACATAAAATTAAAAGCGTTTACCGGTATACTTCGTTCGACGTGATCGGAATCTTAAGAGACGGAAAGAGGAGAAAAGATTCCTTTTTTTTATTTATCTTTCGAATAAAGAGGGAGAGAGAGAAAAAAAAGTTAGTATCGATTACACAGTAGCACGCAACTGGCGAAACGACACCTACGTGTTGAAAAGCTTTACTTTACGTTAACTGCACTGTTTAGGTTATAGAGAGGGAATGCCGTCATTGGTCGTTATTTTTTTCTCTCTCTTTTTGAAAAACCAAAAAAAGAAAGAGGGAAAAAGTACAGTATTGGCCGTGAGCGTGAGATTCTCATACATGTGTGGGTGGGAGATGATGAATTTGCTCCGTCGAACCTTGTATTCGAAAAATTGGAAAGAGGATCTTATTGCAAAACTTGCGAAAGATCCATAGAATTGCCCGTTTCGCCGAATGGATTCAGTTTTACAGAAGTTTTTCCTTTCAAAAGATTTGAAATTGTCTCATAGTTCGACTGTTCGTCACTCAAGCTTTCGATACTCATCGTCTCTAAGTAGAAAGTTCTTTCCAGTCAACCACATACCTAGATGCAGTGTTGACCAATTGTAGGAATTTTGAGTACAATAAGGGTTGCGAAATTTAGTTGGAAGATCGCAAAATGCACTATATAGTCTCAAAGAAGGGGGAAAAAATGAAGGAGAATGTTTCATACCTACTAGTGCGTGACCTCATTTATATTTCACGGCTACAACCGCCTTGTGACAAAATCATGGCCTAGCTAGCATTCGATAGGCTCATTCGCTACCGTTCAAGGATACGTAATATAGGCGAGGTGAGCTGTAAGTGCAGCTATCCAGCTCAACTGACGTCATAACTATCCATGGTGGCTGCCCGTGACGTCATCAGCATAGCTTCACCTCTCTTTCTTCCTTACTTTCTTCTATCCTCAAGATCACGCCTTTCTCTTGTCAGCCTCCATTATACTCTAAAAGTAATACTACTCAAGTCTCCTTTATACTTGGCCTCCGGGTCACTGCTGATGACGTCTTACTTGCAGATTTTAGAATTACGGTACTATTCCTTAGTTTCCCTAAGGTCAACTATCAGCCTCCACAACACGAGGCCTAACATAAGTCTTAAAAAAAACTTATAAACCACTTATGGATTACAAGGATGAGTAGAGGTGGACTGAGCTTGCAGATTTTAGAATCAAACTCGGGATCACGGCTCACGACGTCATAGCTTAGGAAAAGAAAGGACACAGCATACACGGGACTCACCCATTTTGGAATCAGGGACTATTATTGAAGGCTCCAAAATCATGACTAGGGTTCCTCTACGGAATGGGAAGGGGTCTAACTCGCAGGCGTAGTGTGAATTAGGTGCTAGGATTTAGGAAACTTTGGGAAAGACATGTTTGGGGGGGGTGGCTCGTGAGGGCAATACAATTTCGCAAATTATATGATGAGGAAGGGGGGGGGGGTAAATGGGAACTTGCGAATTTTAAATTTACGAGCTAGGATACAGAAAATTCCAAGAAAAATATGAAACACGTCAAAAAAACTACATCCAACTCTAGGGTGAAATCACAAGTTGCAGATTGATCAAAAACCGACCAAATCCTTTGCGCCCTCGAGGAAAATTTACTCCACCGCTCACCAATGACGATCTAGAGTATTTCTCATAGACTGCAATAATACGAACAGCAAGATTGAATTCGTCAAAAAGTCTTTCATCTCAGGTGGCAGGAGGTTTGGCAGACCTGTTTTAGGGAGGATTATTCGGGAAAAATACCCATTGTCCGCCACTCATCTAGTAAATTTTAGTTGATGATCAATGGCCACCTTTACGAATTATTCCACGGGTCTAAACTAAATCGAAGTCCTCTCCCCTGCGAACACCTGACTCAAAAAATTTTTCTTTGATCATTTTTCACCAAATAGTCCTTTCTCATTTATGAAACATGTCCTGGTTAAAAATGGAATGTAAGCTATACGACTTGGGCGATTGATAGAATTCTTCTAACAAGTGAAATTCGGTTAATTTTCACATGAAAAAAAGAAAATATACCCGCTTTCAAGCTTCCAAAAAATCCTGATTTATTCCGCACCGACACACTAGCACGCTCAACAGCGCGCAATATGAACGTAAACAACAAGAGACATACGTATATTCAAATCTCCATCTTGGTTTTCTCTGTTCCGCATTCTTATCTTCCTCTGCTTTTCTCTGTCTCTTTTTCAGTATTAGAATACGATAATACTGTACGTATACGTATATGTGCGTTTCCTTATTCGTCGATTTATGACGAAACATATCTGGATGCTCAACTAAACACGTGAACATCCCTTTCACCCTATGCATACCACACAATGGTAATAATCGTAGTAAAAGCCACGATCCGACGACCCCGCGCTTCACCCTCTGTGTCACCGCCACCACCGCCAACCAACCTGAAACTGACTAAAAGCTTCGCTTCCTGATTCAGATTGAACGAAACAACTCTCGCATCGTATTGCGCCGTATTCTCGTTTTATCGCGCTCTGCTTCGTCCTCTTCCTTCTTCAGACGCACGCTGGTAGATTTATTAAACAGATTTTCCTCGGCCAAAAATGTATACACGCTGGCGAAAAATCTCGTTTATCCTTTTCGTCGAACGTCACGTTCTCTCTTTTCCACTCTGCGGCTCTTCCTTTTTTTTTTCGTTCTTCGTCCTCTCTCTCTTTCCTATTTTCCCTAATGCGCTTTCTACACCACCAACCTTACGACGAGGTACTCGAAAAAGAAAGAAAATCGCAGACGAGCGCGCCAAATGTACAGTACATACCTGTTTACCGTTTTCATGAAAAAAATACAATCTTTCTCTCTTTCCACCCTCTAATTTTTCTCTTTCGGATGGAAAGAGAAGGAATTTGAAGGAAAAATGAAGGGCGAAGAGTTTGTATAGCTGGAGAGAAGTACCACCGTCACAGCTGCTAAGTTACCGTCACCTCGCTACGCCTTCACCGCGTCGTCACACCGCATACAAAAACGGACCGACAGATATATTCCGTATTACGGTCAATTTTCTGGGTAGAAGCGCAATCGTTCTCTCCTTTTGTTGACCCCCGCGCCACCGCACTCGCCGTAAAAGTTTACCTATCTTTTCTTTCGGGAAAAGTTCTTCACCATTACACGCGCGCATTGATGCTCGTATACGTTTCAGTTCACGGATGCTTTCGCGAAAAAAGGCAAGATCATTGCACGAGAAATGAAAATGTATACATAATAGATGAGAGTGGCGGCGCATTCTGTACTTCGGCGGCGTAATCGATATAAATCGAGTATTTTACTGTCGAATTTTCAATGAGAACTGCATCGAAGAGGCGAGATGGGGGAGTCAAACGAAACCTGATACCAGTTGACGTCCGAACTTGACACAACTTATCGAGACTTGATCGAAACCTGATTTAATACGATCGCGAATTGACCCACCTGCTTATGTATTGATCAATGTCACCCAAAGAAAACAAGAAGCGCGAATTAATCGAACCGACGACGAGAAAAACAAAAACAGAGGGAAAACATTTTTACGCGTTTGAAAATACGTATTTCTAAGCCGCTCGAATATTTCAAATTCGAGGTCAAGTACTTCGAATTAGTCACTTTTCAAGTAATCCTACGCTTGCGTTTCTGTAGGATGGAAATGAAGGAAGAAAATAACACATCACAAGGGAGAGAAGGGTCTGATCTAGTAGAGAACTCGTAAAATTTCCGGTAGTTATTACACTTACGCGAGGAAGAGAGGGCTTTCGTCGCGATAATTTCAACTTCCGAAAAATTAATTTTGATTTCGGAGGGGGCGAGAGCTCAGGTTTTTGGAAAATTTTTGAAGTGGGGGAATCTGACTTAGTTCGGAAACTTGCGAAAGAATACAATTTTCGATCTATGAGTTTGAGGAAGGGGTCTTTGAGAAATTTATAGGTACTCTCGAGCTGTAGATTGAAATTAATGATTGAAATAAATCATCAAAATTGAAATCGAAAAATTTGGGTAGGCAGGATGTTACGTCGCTTTCTACCTTTTGAAACTATCCTATTTTTATTATTAATCTATTTATTATTTTTTCTGATAATGAAATAAAAAATAATATTCTAAATTTAATATTAAAATTTCAGATAATGAAATTATGAATACTCAATTTTTATAAAAATTTCAAATTTATATTCAATATTGAATAATAATTAGGTAAAAAATAAAACTATAGAAATAAAAAATCCAATCATAATTTGAATAAAATATTGCTATTATGATTAACGAACAAATATTTCGCATAATGTTTTTACTAAAAATATTTTCATATTTTATATTTTATTAAATTTAATTTCAGAATTTTCATTCATATTTAATATAAAAATAAAAATTCATAAAATTAATATCAATACAAATTTTTTATAAAATATTTTCGAAAGAGAAAAAACTTTTTAAAGAAAAATTAGGGGGATAGTATATTTTAGAATATTTATTTGTTAAAATATATTTTTTGACTTGATTTATTTAATAAAAATCAATAATTTCTTTTTTGATATTATTTATTTAATGAAAATATTTATATTGTTAATAATTTATGAATTGATTTAAGAATTTTAAATTGAATCAATTTAAAATAATTTAACAAAACATTATTTTTACCAATATTTAATTTCATTTATTTAGAAAAATTAATTATTAAGTCAAATTGATAATTAAAATATTTATAATTTACAATTTTAATGATGAATATTATTTATTTTACAAAAATTGATTAAATAAAATTTAAAATTAAAAAAATTGATAAAATAAAATTTATTAATCATAATTCTAATTAATGATCATTCAAAATTCAATATTAGTATAAATGTAATTGAAATAAAATTAAATAATATAATATTAACTTGAAATAACACATGTTCTTGATGGTTGTTATTCAAAGATCTTCATTTTTAACCCACAAAAAAGTAGAAATTCATCAACGTGGCTTATGATAACTTACGTTCCCATCACTATTCAACTTGTGACTCATTTTAAACTTCAGATAATTTATGAAATGCGAGAGGTGTAGAGCTGCTCTAAAGTAAGACTACTATCATTTTAGATCACATTCACAAAAATAGGACTTTTCGAGTTCCACCTATAAACGATCGAAGTTTCGAGCTTTTTTTCGCAAATATGGAGGGTGAAGAAAACAGGGACAAATAACTGTACCTACTTTAGGAAGCGTGAAATTTCAAATTTACAAACACTGGAACCACCTACACCCAACCCGTCCAACTAACACGGGAGAATCCATCGAAACGTCATTATCGTCGTGGTTGTGTGCACGTACGACAACACGGTAATTGGAAATCTGAAAGTAATATGAGGTAAGACGCGAGGGCGTATAATTTCCTGCTGCATGCGAATAACGAAAACAATTTTCTCTAATCGGAAACAATTGCGACGCTCGGCGTCTAGATGTGTCATAAATAAAAAGATACGAGAGTCTTTCTATTTCCGCCGGTAGCGAATTGTATAATATGAATCGCGAACGCTCCCTTCGTACTGAAAAACGAAATGCATCGCAGAGAAATCGTATCGAGGACATTTCCATAATTATTGGCCCTTGATAAGTATCGACTTACGTCAATTTTTTTTTTCAGTCCTCGAAACGAGGACAATATTGGCATTTCGTTCGCCTTCATTCATGCGAGCTTTACTGCGGCAAACTGTATTATTTTTCAATAACTACTTTTTTCATCACCTTGAACCACACTTGAAAAATACACTATAATCGACGCGTTGAATTCGAAGGTTGAAATTTTCGAGAGAAATAGATTTCTTCCCCATCTTCTTCGGTCTCGTTATCTTTTCAGAATCGACTGGGTAATTTTTTGTGTCTGTTCGTCGTCTATCCGTCAATGATACACAACAACTTGATCGCTATTACCCGACTATTAGATGCATTACGAAAAAAAATAGACGCGGATGTGCCACATCCTGTATACTGTAGCGTGAAGGTATACCAGGTTCGAAATAGAGAATATAACAAAAAAAAATATGTACACATATATATGTAATAAAAAGACGACCACGCTTTTCACATTATTATCCTCCGCGCTTTTTAACTCTCATCGCATACCTAACACAAACACACAAAGAAAAGAGCAGAAGAAGGAAGAAAAAGTACCCTTATTCTGGAAGCATTCGACGTTCAGTAAATGGCTACACAACAACTGAAGCCACCACTACCACTACTACTGTTCTACCGTTGTTATACCATTATTACTCTCTTCTTACTATGTACAGTACGGTATAATAAAATAGACTCTTAATACTTTTTAGACGGGATGGTAACGAGAAGGAAGAAGACAAGGGGAGGAGGAGGAGGAGGACGTCGACGACGACGACGAGGAGGACGATATTGGATACGCTGCGGGGTCTTCGATGCGGTTTCACTGTTTGCCATTTGCCGAACGACGCCCGCATTTGCGTTCGTATACCACCGGCACTACACTCGTACTGCGTGCCGGCGACAACATATTGACAATCTTTTACACGCCGACGTGTGATACCTCAGTGGTATCCAAAATGGAAATATGTTTTCGCTCATCTCCATAATACGGTAGTTGGCAAAATTAGGGTTATTTGGAAGGGTAGTAATTTTCGCTAGATTATTGAAATTTGACTCTAGAACACTTCAAAACTTATCTCGAAATATTATTTTGTATAGAACACTGAAGAATAAACGAGACGAAGTACGAAAATCGTTTGCAGTTAGTGATTTTTTTTTAGTGGGGTGGGGGGGGGCGAGGCTGCTTTGAGCCTCTCTCCTTGATTTTATTCGTTTTGATTATGAGAAAATTCTTTTAATCCAATAAAACTACCTTAAAAGTGATCGATATAGGAAGTGAATTCTAGATTCGTCTTTGTGTTATAGGTTTGTATTTCCTGTACGTATCGAGGAGTGATGATAATTATCATCATGTAGGTGGAAGAACGAATATTTTGGGGTGTTATTTTGGTATGAATTTGGATGCGTTTATTTTGGATTTTGGAATTCCCAAACTGGGTGTGGGTCTTCTCGTCCTCGGATAAGTATGGCTACCTTCGAAAATCAACTTTTTCTTGGAATCACAGCTTTTTGCACATATGGCGGACGTCTAATTCCAAATAGATCCCCCTAAAACAGATTTTCCGATGTAAGTAGAAAACAGACATTCCGTACGAGCTTTTCTTCCTTTTTGGCTCCAGTACTGATCAAAATTCTTCAACGCATGCAAAAAAAGCACTTAATATTAGCCTTCCCAAATATGTGACCTTGTCTACAGGAGCCCGGTTAGGCGATTCTGGAGGCCTTCTATTAGAAGTGGTGCACCTGCAAAATCGCTTAACCGGGTTTTAGTAAACCATTGGGCCTCCCTACGTGAATATATCATGGGTCAATGGGGGGTGGACGTCTATTGGTACTCCCTGTTTGAAATTCTTCCAGTCAATCTGTCCAACATCGATATCTTCAAGCTCTCAAGAAAGTCTATCACTTAAGCACTTGTTGTCACATAACGTCGCAGGTTGGCAATCGAAATGCAATTCGAGACGCTGGACTACGTATCTTCCAATAAGAATCCCTTCACCCGTCCATCTTACGGAACATTAAGACGTTTCTCGAGGTTGAATATCCGTCGATTTCCAAGTACATCACCATCCGCGGATGCCAATGTTAAAGGAAAGTGAAAATGATTCGGCCTTTTAACGTAGCGAGGCAATACTTGATTTCTCAATTTCAAAAACGTATTACGTTTCACGCTAGACACTCGCTCACGCGAGATTATTATCGCATAACCTACAAACCTTGTCGGTATAAACTTGACGAGTGAAATTCAATCAAGCTTGTCAAAGATAAGGCTCGATGAATGAATTCGACTTCCAACTATATTGTAACCCTTCTCGCGAGCCGTCCACGCGTTCAGGTTGCTTTTGCTTGCTTCCGAAAACTCGAGAAAATGAGATCGCACGGACCAGAAATATCGATTTCTGTGCTTTTCCAAGAAGCCATAAAATTAACGCGTGTTTCGCATTTCAATGAATCGTAAAACAGCTACAGTCCGAAAATGGTCGCCGTTAACGCGTTAGAGTGCAACGAGTGTCGAATTTCTGTATAGGGTGAAGTTGGCGGGTCCGGCAACGCCTAATTTGTAAAGTCGTATCATTGCCCGAAAGTTGAAGACGTAGAGCAAAGAAGGGGTTATAAGACGTTCGTAATACGAATACTGCACTACATCATTTCTCTCCCTAGAGATATTACGTAGCTTCTCTCCTGAGTGATATACAGAAGCTTCGTTTACGTAGGCGCAAAATAGTAAGCGCCGCCACCGTGGTACCCAACCTCGAACGTAAGTACCGTTTCGTTATATTACCGTACCATTTTTCTTCTCTCTCTCTCGCTCTCCTTCGTTCTCTTCTGGTATGCATTCCGGTTTAGAACTTTGCCGTTCGCGTGGAATTTCGTTCGATCCGTTATCTACAGCGCGCAGATTGCTTCCGTGTACACAACATATTGATAAACGTAGCGACAAAACGGTATCAAGAGAAGGCGAAAAAAACATCTAGTAATATACAGAAGGAAAAGAAGTTAATGACGCTAGAGAAGGTGGAAGAGAGACGTTAAGCGGTTACCGCTGCCGCTTCTTCGAGCTAAACTATACGCAGCGGGCATTGATATGAGCGGACGGCTCCGGTGCGGCGGTGGCACAACCATAATGATGTGTGCCATCTGCGCCATCTTTCGGCCTACTTAATTTCTCTCTTGTATAGTGATCGAACCGGAGCGGTCACCCGCTATTTATTTACGCGAGCCGTGACTGGAAAAAGACTGGAGCATGATGATTCGCATTCGGATACGCGATCATCGGAAGTGTGACAGTTATTCTATCTGTATAATATTGAGAGAGTGAGCGCGAAAATGATCGAGCTGGAAAAATCGTGTAGAGCGCTGGACAACGACGATGGAGCATGTGGCGTTGATGATGATGAAGTAGCTACGTTCAGGCGTGAAGTATTCGCCTACCTGTAAAATGATGAAAAGGTAAGCGAAGTCGCGTCTTCGATTGCGTGTTTGTGCAAATATACGAATAAAAAACGGTTAACGGAAGCGACGTTGATTAACGGATTGATACTATACGCTTCGACCGATTCGAACGAGCGTTCACCTAATATCGTGTACTTTCTTCTTGTTATAAAAAAAGAACTCTTCTCTAAGTCCACCCACTGGAAGTCTTTGCGACACTTTATTCTTCCTAGCATTCCCGAAAGAGCACCATTTATTCCCTCAGAATAAACTTATTCGGAGTTTGAACATTGTAAATTTCCCTCAATTTGTTGGGTCAATTTTTCAAATTAGGTAGTTTTGCTGCGACACCATTGGAGGAGACTTTATACTTGCCTCGGAACGGAGCTGAGAGCATTCAAAAGAATTTGACTCACCCGTCTTTGATTTTGGCCAGCACTTCCCACGCAAGAACTCCCACTCCAAATTCCCCTAAAAGGAGCAGAAATTATTGTTTTTTGCAGTTTCAGTATTTTCCTCTCGCCATCATAAAGCCAAGACGATGATTCTCAAGGATTTTATCATTAGTCTCAAATTCGAATATTCATCTCAGATTCGATTTTAGTTCTCTCATTTGCTTGAGGCTTGCCTCCTGTCACCCTCATGCGTCATACTCGTGAATCACGTAGCTAATGGTCATGCTTCAGGTCCTCCTCCCGGCAACTCAATCTGGAAAACTTTGTTCCAATTCAACGAATACCGAGAGTTAAAATTTTGCCCCGAATAATCATAGCACACAATAGTCATAATTGAAATCCCACCCCTCTCCACAGACATTAATTTATTCTGGAAACAAAAAAATTTCAATATTTTTATCGTCGATTTTGTAATACTATACGTCCGTAATATCTTCAGTCGTCGAATACGACCTTGAATTAATTTTGCATATAAAAAGGTTAACGAATAATTTAAAAGCGTACGAAATATGCAGCGAGAAAGTCATTATCAATATAAAACAAACGCCATCCTTGTCTTCGCTGATAATAAGCAAGGTGTACGTATATTATATTACTTTGGCAACAGAATGATTTGTTTAGAATATAGAGTCAATGTTAGAGGAATCAATTTACAAGGTGTTCTTTTTTACGCGCGCTGATTAGGCAGAAAAAGAGGAAAAAAAAAGAATAACGGCTGCCGGGACACACCGGCGTTGTGTGCGCGCGTGAACAGCGAGGCGAAGGCGTCTCGAGAGAGGAGAGTGAAAGAATTACACAAACGTCTATACGGTACACGGTGATGAGAGGTCAACCGGAGAACGGTATCGACGGACGGTCGCTCGGTATAATCGTAATTAACGTTCGAGAGAGCATTTACGAGGTTGCGCGATGATGATGAGAAAAAGAGAGGCTGCGATGGAATGAAATACAATCTGAAGAGTCGTACGTACCCTGCTGGTCAAGAAGAAATATTGGCGAAAAGTTCACAGAGGAGAGAGGTCGCGCATATAAAGTGTAACGTCGTAAAAATATACATCTTCTAGGATACTATCGATTTTACTAATGAACGTCGAAGTATCAAAACCGTCAAACAGTTTCAAGATCGAGCGTCGTAAAATTATGAAGAATGGCGAGAAATTAATCTGCCATCGCTGGATTTGCCGCGCGCGCGATCATTAAAAGCGTTCAAACGCGAAAGAGAAGTCGCTCTCTTTTTTGTTTATTTATTGCGACGCGGACATTCGAGGTCAACGGTAACATCCTTCGGGCTGCAAAAGCGTTCAATCGTCGCCGATGAGCACGCACTGACCGGATTCGTCCGGTACGCACTCTAGAGCACGTAGACCCAGCTTCTCGAGCAGATCGCGTCGTTCGTTTTCGTTTAAATTTAGTGGACAAATAGCTGCAGTACTTAAGTGAGCGTTTGGAATGGAGTGGAGTCTGGCCGCCGGTATAGAAGCAACACGTGCGTTCAGGTTTGTCTCGGATTCCGCTCTGTTGTCCTCTCTCGTACCCGATAAGGGCTTCGAAGATTTGTCACTCAGTTCTCGTCGATTATCATCCATAGACGGGCGGCAAGCCCAACGGGTGACCATTGAAGACACTTCAAATACCTCGCGAATTTTCCATGGAAAGCAGGAATGAATTCTGTGACCCTAATTTTCAACTAAACAGTAAAAAATGTGCGGTATCTGTCGAGACTCGATATTCCTTTCCATGGAGCAAAAATACGAACTTCTTTGCATCATGACTATCGTGTTTCTATTTTTCCCTCAAAACTATTCGTTAGGACTGATTCCCTGCCCTTTTCCTCAACATTCTAATCACTATTATCATTGTAGAATGAAATCTGACCGTATTCGTGTTGTTCTTTAAGCTGACACATTCGAATAGTCTGAGTGAAAGTTCTACGAAGACGAAGAAATTCACCTCTCAACTACTAAAAACATCATTCTCCTGTCTCCTTTTTGGTCGACTTGGAGACACGAAACTGGGGGAAAACAAAGGGAAAACTGGTAAATCAAGTTGGCTGGTCAATTTCTCCCAAAATCGTCTTTTAAATACGCCCCAAAGGTAAATGAAATCAATTTTATTTGGGCATAAGAGGTATTTGGGCTAAAAAAGAATCTGCGGCCTTCATTTTCACCATCTTGTTTCCATTACAACTATTTGCTTTCGATTAGAACGTCACGTTTTCATAGGAAATCGATTTCATGGGATGTTACTGGGTGAAAAATGTCTGCCCCCAGTCGTTTATCCCAGACAATTGTAGTACTTATAGGGGTGACGTCTATGAGCTAGTTCGAATTCGAGTGGGAGTGGACTCTAAGAATTGTGAATCCAGAGGCTTTGACCTTCAAACCTGGTTTCGGGATTTAGAGAGGTGAGAAGAATATCCGATTAAGAGCGGAGATTCAACATCACAGTTCTCGAAGGGCTGCTCTGCGTAGAAAGTTCCCCTTAGACATTCGAGGAACAATGCTTCGATCTAGTTCCACAAATAAGATTGTGCAAAGCTGCTTTCTTCGCTACGTCAAAGAGACGTTCCTTAAACGAAACACTTTACGATGTACATACCTGAGGAGCGAAATGTGGATTATCTTGCAAAGCGACGACACTAGCGGTAGCGGTGGCGGTAGCTGTAGCGGTTGCAGTCGCAGCGGCCGCGACCATAGCTGCGGTAGCTGCGGCGCCCGGTCCACCGGCGGAGTGATGCGAGTGCGGATGATTGTACGAAGGTTGTTGATGTGGTGCACAACCGGAGCCAGGCTGTTGTGGGCCCGGATGGTGATGGTACTGCGCGGAGACGGCCGTAGCGGAGTTTGCGGAATGATAATGTCCAACGGAGGAAGAATCTGCGTTCTGTGGTGGGCCAGCGGTGCCGTTCATATCACCGTTGCCGCAACCATGATGATGGTGGTACGGTGATCCGTGTCTGTGGGCACAAAGAAAGGAATATAAAAATAACACATGCAGCAGGAGGAAGAATGAAATACTGCAGTAACAACATTATTGTGACATAAAGCCTCAAAACGTATGGAAAAAATGAATAGAAAAAAAAAAGAAGAAAAAAATCCACCCCTATAACTGTAGTCACGCGGTATGCGGAGAGCCAGCTGTAAGAAAGGATCGTGCTGGCTGTCGTTTTACCTGTTGCTGCTGCTGCTGTTTTTAGAACACGTCGACGTCAGTGTGCGCTCATAGTGCGGTACATATGCACACCTACTCGCTACTACTTTCATAACTAGTGCATAAATGCAGGAACGAATAGCTTTACGTAATATATTTGAAAAAAAAATCTCGATCACCGAAAGAATGCGGTGCAACGTGATGGAAAAAGGGTTGGTTGCAGCGAGATTCTTTCGACATTTACGATGATAATGATATAAAATATGAGCTCGAGGCCATGTCGATTTAGACACGTCTGTAAGGCTCGATCTGTGTGCTGTACATATCATCTATTCTAATGAACTCAACCGCTTTTGTAATCGAGTCGTCGGTGCCAACTGAATGTGCCCCTTTTGTGCTTGCTGCTGCTAAACCAGTTGTAGGCAAGTGAATGTTGCTACGAACAAATTTTGAAAGGTTTTACGAGTTTTCTATCCTCAGGTCAACATAATTTGTACAAGAACGAACTGTTCGAGCTTTTAAGTAGGTAACGTCTATAAAATATACGAAGTCGATCAAGGTCTAATAGTTTTGCATGCGCGTCGAATTTTTGCGGTTACTACAACGCGTGAAAAAAAAGTTCGACGCGAGATGACTTTTACTTCCGCTAGCTATATTTTAGAAGTGCCAATAGCATGATAGAAAAGTTTGAACGGGCATCAGCGACGAAATCTTTTCACGAAAACTTAGGGAAACTTTACGACTAGGAAAAGGAAAACAGAGACAGCGTCTATTAATAACGTCTAATTATTAAACCTATTGAGTGACGGTGGCGAGTTGAAAATGACGACGCGTGAATTGAAATATTTTCGCACCTACAGGCGAAAGAAAGAGAATTTTCTTTTCCTACAAAATTGAAAAAAACTCGTCCAAATTGGTACTCGTATACTTCTCGAAGAGATAACAACGACGGTAAATGACGTCGAAAAATTGTTTCGCGTCAAGCTTGTGATAGCAATGAACAGAAGTAAGTGCATAGGTACTTCTAATTTACAGACTAGAAAACGGGATCTAGGTCTGATGGAAAATCTTACACGGAATTCGAGTATCCCGTTTTAGTCGTTCAAATTCAAAAGCCGAAATTTGAAGAAAAAAGACAGTCCTTTCATCTCGTGAGGAATTTTAAAATGCGATCTGACGAAGGGCAGAGGGCAAGAAATTAGAGAATAAATTTTCCAGCGACTCTCCGTCTTCATGTCCCTAAGCCTCTTCTAACACCTTTAGCTTAATTCTTGATAACGTGGGCGCAGAAAAAGGTTTATGAAGGAAAAATTGGAACGATCTCATATTTTTTTTCAATTACCTATCTATCTGTGGCTATTTCAGAATACGAGCATGAAAATAAAATTGTCTTACAGCTAAAATTTGATTTTGGTAGTGATACTCGTGGTTGACGGAGTAGGAGAGGTATTGCCTCCCCCCTCCCCTTCCGTAATTAATGATTGGGTGAAATCCTGAGAAAATTCAATTATACTCTCTCCCCCCCTCCCCGTTGATGCTTTCTCTTCCTGGCATTCGAGACACACCCTTATTGAGATTCCGCTGGCATTTGCAAAAACTTGAAGCGGACTATCCAACGAACAAAAATTATTCAAGTTTCAAGTTTCCTCGAATCCAGCGATTTGAAGTCTGATATTTCTTTGAATGTAAATAATTTAAAACACTCAATATTCAAGGACTCGCTGATGTGTATTGTAGAGGGACTGACACGTTTTGGGTGGGGTTTGAAACAGGATAGAAGTAATGTGATGATGACATCGTCGACGAATTTTTCGATATTAAAAGCAACATCAAAATTTTCTCTGAAAAACTTGACCGCTCTCGTATTAATCCAAGGTCTTATGATGAAAATTATGAATTTTTTTCAACCATTATCTACTGAAGAACGTTATGCTAATTTGTAAGTTTATTCTACACGATGGTTATACTTCCTCATAAAACGAGTTTTTTTGCAAACCTCAATTAACATAATATCACAGAAGTCGGACTCACGAGCTATACAGTTTGAATAATTTTTCGCTCAGTTTTCTCAGATTAAAAACTTTACGACCTTTCTCATTTGTTTTTAACGACAACATTTATTTTTCAACCACGTGATCTCTTTCCGGGTTTTTGGCTCGGCTTGGATTTAGCTTCTCAATTCTAAGGCAAATGTAACACGTAATTGACGATATTCACCCGAAGTGAAGACAGTCTCTCTGTCCGGAACTCAAGTATAGATTCTCAGGCTGTATCTTCATGTCCTTCTTAAGGCTGTTCATGAAGCAGGGGGGAGGGGGGTACAAAAACACCTATTCGTCGTTTGCTCTGTTTTGGGGAATGAAATCTCTCCCTCTCTTCAAAGCTCATCTAAAGGGTGAAGGGAGTGGGGGATATAAAAAAACTTGTTACAACGCTCCTCAACTGAACTCACGTCCTGGAATTACTCGATTCTCTCTGAATTCATAAATAAATGCCATATTTCAACGTTAAAGTAAAAAATTCCTTTAAAATTACTCTAAAAATTTTTCACACACTAAAAGCTGTTTATCCTTCACAGCGAAAGTCATAAAGTAACACACCTACTACACGCTGAAAAAATTTTCAGACGATAATCCAGACGACGGTGATCGTATAATTTTTTTTTACGGCACAACGCCTTCCGCCGTCGCCACCACCGCATTGTCGCGTTGTGTAACGAGAGACCGTTGGCTTTGACGCGCACGGGTACCCCAGCCAGCGCCGCTCTTAATTACGATGCAAAATGCTTTCGTTCTCGTTCGGCAGCGAGAACAGTAGTACAGATAACTTCTATAACCAGCAGAGTACATACAAAGAAACCACTTTCGTAAATGACTGCCGAATAAGGCGCCAATATCGCGTAATCGAAGGATGTACACACGCGTTTCGAACAGTAATTATATTACGGGGCTCTGTAAGCAATGAATATAGTGCGGTACACCTATTATAACACTCGATTTGAGTCGATAAAAAGAGCGAGAAAAAAACTATCTAAACGAGGAGAGACGTCTATCTTCGCCTCCACCATCGTCGTCGGCACGCTTGGAATTTACGAGAGTTACCAAGCTTTACCAAGGTCAGCTGTGTGGAGAGAATTTTATCCGATGTGAATATCGACGTGTTGTTGTTCGATAAACGACTGAGTGAAAAAATTTCATACATTGTAGCACTCGGCGCACGATGTGTAGCAAACCGCAAAAGGGAAATTCAACAGCTGCTCCACGCGCGAGTGAGTATCAATTATAACTGCGTGCCACCTTTCGAGAGTCAAGTTTACCAAGTGCCCACCAAATGAAATTCTATGTTCCTCCCGCCCAGATGATATTGAATTAATATACTTGATGCTAGGTTGCACCGCCCCCTCCCTTCTCGAAGTTCCCTCTCTTCCTCTTGGTTTATTTTACCATATATCGAAGGAGGAATTGCTCGCACTTTTGATCCTGACGATTCGACGTTCTTAGATGTCTTCTTCCGAGTCAGAATGTACGAGTAGATAATCTTAATTAGAGAAGAGTTCCGAATTCTTTTTTCCTGTGATTATAATCGAAGGCATATTTGTTCTTTTGCATCTCAGTTCCCTAACTCGATGTATCATAGCTAAGCAGAAACTTGTATCTTTGGTTAACGCATGAGTCAATGAACTGGTTAACGTCAGGCAGTATATCTTCAGACAGAGGAAGCTCGCATCCCAAGAGAGCACGATTGGCAATCCTCTCCGGATGAACTTTTCTTCCAATTTTTCAAAATTTGGAATATCCACCTAATTATTTATGCGATGGTACGTGCAAATGCATGTCTTCGAATGCAACGCGATCTACTCTTCTCGTGCAGTAAACGGCTATAAATTATGGAGTCGATTCATTCGAAACAGAAACTCATAAACACGCCGAACGGGGGCGGTGGGAGGAGGGGGAGAGATATACGGAAGATCAGCTACCCGATATACGCGGAAAACCATTACGCTGTAAAAGCGAGGCCACGTTACGCTGCTGTATCTTCTTCTGTCCGTCTGATTCGTGTTTCATGGATACCGTTGTATTTGTACGTTGTACGAGCGGTAATCGACAGATTAAGAGGAAGTCGTTAATAATAATTAGCTCGAGCTCGAGCTCGAACCCGAACAAAGGTTATTATACCATGTACATATAGGGTATAGAAGGTGATTCGCTGTCTAAAGGTCTATCCTCTTATGCGAAGAGTACACATTATACAAATGTGAATTGTATATGAATAGATTTTCTTCTTTTTTCTTTCTTCTTTCGTTCATTCTGTAATAATTTTCTTGTTGACATCCAGCAGACAGAGCGTAACGATGATCATTAATTCAGTTGTTGTATGCTCGTGGACGTACACTTTTCAAATTGTGAGAAAGATCAGTTGGAACGTTGGTTTCGAAAAAATCATCGTTTACAGGCAGACAAGTACCTTGACAGTGTGGATTTTCTACCCTGAATTTGTCAATAATTTTGAAGATCGACCATGCAACCAGGAAGCATCGATTCTCTCCTCCTCATGAAAGTTCATACCTACTGTATTATAAATAAATTGATTTTTGACTTCTTTGGATACTCAAAATTGGTATCAAAGTCATGTACGAAAGGATTACAAAACTAATAAGACACTTATTTCTGCTCTCTTCCAGTTCAACGATCTTCATTTCAAAATTATTGGATCGGTCATTGTTTACATAACGGGGACGTGAAGTTTACAGCACAGCAACCGCAAATAATGTCATCAATTCAGAATATAGATCAATATTGATCGATAGACCTCCGTGACAAACCTCCCCATAACGCTCATCGGTTCGAGTCTGACTAATCGAATATTTCCAAATAAAATTCGAAATACCTCAACACCTCCAGAACTCAATACACAAGACTTGTATCAATTGTCCAACTCGATTCAAATCATTTCCCTCGAGGTACGAAGAATTCTGTCCTCTTTTTTCTTCGGTTCGTCGTCCCTCAGGCTCAGATAAAATTTTTTCATTCACGAATATTTCGCGGACCAGGACGTAAAAATTTTTGAAAATCATTTGTTTCCAAATAAAATAATAATAAACAATATTCGAGTTCGATCTTTCTAACGCGTCGTAATATAGGGAGCGATAGAATGAACGCTGCTACACGGAAAGCGTCGAGCGAGAAAACGGCGGGGAATGCATCGCATCGCGTAGAATGGAGCGGTCGCGCTATACGAAGAGCCCTTGGGAGAACGGTATAAGGGATGTTCTCACGGCACACAGTATCGCGGTTCAGTTTAGTTCGTCATTGTCCACCCCTACCGACACCATTACACACAGACTACCACTACCACTCCGTTCGCGTCACTAATATCATACTATGTATAGTCAGCTTTACTCCTGACTACCACCACCACCGCCGCAACAGCCAACTTAGAACTATACTATTGTTATTAGCTGCGTCATGGCTGCTCTTTCGGTAGCGGCAGTACTTCCTCTCTTTCTGTGTAGACAGAGACAGACAAGGAAGCAGAGGGCAGCAACAGCGAATGCGTGAAAGGGGTGATGCGGTTTCTTCTCGGAAAATGACAATTTCGTTTTTTTTTTTCTTTGTTCCGCGTCAGTTTGCCATATTTCTGGACGGCATTCGAATTCTTCTACAAAAAGGGGGTTTTCGTACGTACAGAAGTGCAGAATACGCCGAAAGCTGGAAAATTTGAAAGCAAACACAGTGTATTTTCCGCCTCCGGATGGCGAAAAGTTTCTCGGGAAAAGAGAACAGCATTTTCCTAATTCCATCTCACCCCTCTATTCGGAAAATAGGTTACTGGTGTGTAGTCGGGGTAACTAACCTGTAATAAGCGAATGCTTTACCACTACAAGCGAGCGTATGATACTCGCGAACGACGCGTATACGATAAACAACCATCGTCGTCGATGTAAATATACACATAATTTAAAATTATTTCGAGTCTATTTTTATGCTGTTATAGTATTATCGTTTGTATTCTGTCGAATCGATGTTATTCCGAGAGAAAAATATAATTTTGCCTCGTACATACAAAATATATGCAAGTATTATCCCGCTGAAGCAGATTTCATCTAAATATATCGATCGTCGTCATTATGATAATAATTTTTCGCGAAATATACGAGCGACGTATTTTCGACTCAACAAGTGGTAGTGGAAGTATACGAAAACAGTCGAGTAAAACTCTACATGTTTGTAGCATTGAATACATGATAAGTTTTTGTTTACGAGATGGTGACGAAACCGCAAATGTGGTCACAGTCGAGGAAGGAAGCGTGAGAATACGTCTCTATTGAATCTATTGAAGGAGATAAAGAGACAAAGCACGGACGGAGCCCTGGAAAAATAATCAGTAACTCGGACTCCCTTCGAAACCCGCACCAAAGATCTGCCAATGTATCGTGAGCCAGTCAGTTTTCGTCTGCGAAGTAGCCACTAAAAAACTTAACGCGTCTCAATGATAGCAAAATTTCTATACTACGAGTATTAGGAGGACGAGAAGGAAGACTTGGCTGTCAACGAAGGACATCGTTTCATTCAGCCTCCAACAATGATTAAGTTTGTCAACTGACCAAATTTTCCGCCCACTTTGCCAACTCTTGAATTTGGTTAGAACAGGCTTGCAACGGCCTCTTTTCACGAATCAATAACCAGGCTGGGTTCTGAGGATACCCTAATAGGATTTCAAACCCCTTCTCCAGCGCTCCTCATAATTTTCTTGAAACCTTTCCAGGTAATTGTTCATATCGGCAAAAAACCAATCGCGGCGTTTCTCTCAGTAGCTACACTTATCGAGACAATTACACGTATAAACCGGTTTCGATTCCGGTTCCAATAATCTATTAAATCTGGAAGATTGACATCTTCACTCATATTTAAGGCTGCTGGATGGCTCAAACTTTTTCGACTTCAATTTTTATTTCATCGAGTCCATAGTGAGGTTTTCCATACTCGGAATGTTTTCAATTCTCTTCTCCCCTTCCATATTTATGCAAATAGTTTGAAGGGTTCAAACTAGGTCAGAGCCTCACGCCCTACAGGTTGGAAAGGCGGCGAACCGTGGATATATATCCCAAATGAACTTCCATACAACAGGTGATGAAAATTATGCAACTCAAAAGTACGAAATTTAATGACGAAATGGTTTAGGCCGCTTGACAGGTGAAAAGTTGTCGACTCGAGACAAAGTCCCCACACAAAAAATCTCATAAAATTAAAGTGACGAACTTGACAAAGAGAAAGGGATGGAAATGAAGAAAAATGCTATTTATAGAAAATTTATTTTTGTAAGGTTTAGCCTGTAGATGACGTGGGCTTCAATATTGTACAATTTACAGCGTAGGAAGGAAACTAGAAAATAACTCTCCATGAAAACAGTAAAACTCAAGAAATATGAACGTAGCAATGAATTTTCACGAGGTAAGAAGTCGTGCAAAATATACTTCCCCTCGAATCAATCATCTCTACCCCCACACCCCCAAAACATGAGAAAATCTTCTCTGCATCTACCCCCGCTATTTAAGATTTAGTTTTCTTACTCCTAATTGAGCACATAATTTTAACTTCAGTAATTCATGTTGCATACAACCTTCTCTTCATCTTCTGTTACCTTATCCTCCAAAGAAAATTCTTCACCCAAGTTCACACGAGTTTTACATTCTTAAACCTCCCTTTCCGAGTCTTTGGTTGAGGATACGGTCGACGCAACTTTATGCTTCGCCTGCGAAGATTCTCGATGATTGCAAATTCTAGGTCAGCGTTTACACGATTTCTCCCCTTCACTGATGACGAATTCAAAACGACAGAGTGGAAGGAGAGCGGAGCACCCATATTATGTATGACGTGTTGCATGCCGCCATGCGCTGCCGTCTCCGCTGCCATCTATTATTATCATTATTGTATATCTGCAGTATCTCGCGGATATTTTTCAGTATTATATTATTTTTTTCGAACGGAAAAATAAAAAGGGATGATGCGGTATACGCGCACGCATAAGTTTATCCGCATCTGTGCGTGTACTACTCTCGTATTATGCGTATGTGTCTCCATCCCTTTTTTTATTATTTTCCTTCTCTTCGGTCGTAATAGATTGCCCAAAATTGGCGTGACGTTTTTTTTTCTCTCGCAGAGAAGCTCTCGTATATTATTGTATACTTATATTGTATGACAAGGAGAGAAAAAGCATAGAGAGGAAAAGCTTTCGAACGACGGGTGTAGGTTGCGGATGAAAGCGATTATCGTAGTTTTGTGTACATATATTTTGTGTATATGTATATAGTCGAAGTGCAAACGCGCCGGGATGAAGTGCGGAGACTTGGACAACGTATGCGGGGGTGGCTTATATAGAGGTGGATCAATAATCGCGTAAAGTCGCGGGTCGAGAGGGTTGCTCTCTCTTTCTCTATCTCTCGCCGCACCACCAGTCCACCGCTTTCTCTTCGGTATATCTCAGCAGCTCAAATTTACTGTACGTAAAAAAAGAGCGAGACACATTTATACAGTATGATGTTCAATTTTATTTCGTGTGTTTCTGTACAACGACGACGACGAGAAGAAAGAGGGGGTGTCGGGGAGAACTAATAGAATACTGTATACATACAAGAGTGTTACAGTACTCCGCTACGCGAGATTATTACGCTGGATCGTCCGGGTGGTGTAAATGCGTATACCCCCGATGGGAAAGCGTGTTTTTCGCAAAGTGGCGTTGCTATCGTATTCGTCGACGCGCTGCGTGAAGAGAGCGGCGGCTGCTCGCGGCCTCTACTCGAGGCGCGTTAACGAGAAACGAAAATATTTTTCGTGCCTATTTGTGACCTGATTTCGCGGCGGGCGGACAAATGCGGCACTTGCGTTGCTCGCGTTGCGGGAATTTGTTATGCGAAACAAAGCAAAGCGAGCGAGAGGAAGAGACAACAACGCGTAAACGATAGGTGATGGGAGTGCTGCTGTAGCGTTTGTTTGGTGTCAAATGCCGGTAGTGAACTCTCTCCGGGTGCTTTTCTCTCTCTCTCTCTTTATTTCGTCGTCGTCGTTGTTGTTTCAACGTTCTTCTACTTTGGTTTCGATTTTCGTTAATAGACGGATTGTGTTCGAATTTACTGCACACTGAACCCTGCGGCTAACATCAAATAAGAATTTTTTTTCAGTCCATTTGAGAAATAGGTCGAGCGAAATATTTGTACGTCCTATCGTTCCGGGTGTCCACGATAGCAACAACGAACAATACTCAACAGTGGAGGGGTACGAAAAATTCTTTAACCAAGACCCCCCCCTCCTCCCGCCTTTGATTCAGAAAAAACTGAAAATTTTCCAATTTTTCGAACGTGACAACCTCTTTTATTTCCTCTTCCACATTTAAAACAAGTTCGATCATTACTAGCTGAAAAAATAAGATGTATGATGAAATCTGCTTTCAGTCTTTCTTTTCTCATACATAAAAAAAAAATACGACAGAGGGACAAAAACTTATTTTTAGTCCCTGTACAGTCGATATAATAAATATTTTAATTGATGGGGGGAGAAGGGGGGGGGTGTCGAATTTGTCGAAATGATGAAAACGTACAAACTTTTGTATTTTTTTCTGTCACTGAGGTTCAAACTTGAAAAAATTCGGTACTGAAGTTTTGAACCCTAATGGAGACGAATAGTTCCTTAGATCAAAAAAAAATCTTCAAATTCCATTTTCCCCACATGAAAAACTTTTGCGAGTATGAAAGAAATCTCAAGTCCAGATCGCCTCGCCTTCATAAAGAGATATGTTGCATCATCTCTAGGTGCACAGATCGGAACGAATATAATAGCTTACTGACACCTTCCCCAGACGAATTTCTGAGTGTTTCTATTCTATCAAACTTTACCAATTTTTTCACAAAAACATTTCCATTATTCTAAGCAGAAAATTTCCAAACAAATCCTGCTCCACCTAAAACTACCTCGAGTTATTTTTTCAAGTTGTTGCCGTAAGCATCAAATCTATTTGGACGGTAATATGCAAAACCTGAACAAGCATCAACAACACATTCCACAATAAGGTACTTCTTGTTCCCGTACCAAACCTTCTCTTCTCCAGATTGCAGCATTGGCGCTTGGTTGAGTTTTGCATATTACCGCTTGAATTATGCAGGGTAAACTTTTATGCAGCATGATGTTGATAATCACGTTGCTATTCCAAGAAAATTACCGTAGAAAGTTGTGCGCTATGACATATTTCATTCAACATTTATACAGAAATTCTAGGAGAAAAAAGGAAACCAAATGTTTGTTAAAAGGCCGTAAAAAAACCAACACCGTGGAAACTGTAAATTCAATGTCTTTGATAGAAAGCACACGCGGCACTAGCGAATTTCCTGATACAGATTATGAACAAGATGCTCGTATTTTCGGCGGGTGAGTTCGTTTTACTGGACTAATTGAAATGAATTGGAGCCAAACAGCGCTAATATCGCGCACCATGAAAACGGGACAGGGTGGTGAGTTTCCTTGAATCGATCTGAATCAAGTTGTAGGGAGCTTTATATTTTTTTCCTTTCACTCCCAACTTAATGAACATACAAATGAGAAAATGTCGCAGATCCCGTCTTCCAATCGTAACACTCCTAGCGGATGGCCGGCCAGAATAATGATCCAAATATGAAGATTTAATTTTGGTTGCTGTTTCTGATTTTAATACACGCACACTACTTGGGAAGAATTCTAAATAAAGAGTAAATGTTGGTAGTTTATCCGCTTTGCAAAAGATGTAAAGAGAAACCACCATTTCTCTTTAATTTTCAGTATACAACATTACAACGAGCTACCTTCGATGTGGGGCGCTCAATGCTTCTGCCTCGGGTGACGTCGCGCGGCGCGATGCGACTCTCCCCGCTTACACGAGCGAACATCCGATTGACAATGGCATTCAGAACTAAAAAGTATTATTTCGATGGAATTAGGTACGTAGAGAGTTTCAAGAACACTAAGTAAAATCATGCATTGCACGATAATAATTGAAAATTTATCGACAGTTATGGGTAACAGCGCGGCGTTCGTATACCCTTCATTTATAAACTATATCGGAATTCGTCGAGTACCTATCACCTTTTAAGAAAGAGGTCATTGCACGCAAATGCAATAATTAGAACAGAATGCGGAAAAACCGTAGTACGAATAATACACTCTGCTCCGTATATTATAATACTGCAGTGGAGACGCGTCAACGCGTCTTTTGCGGTTTTTTCCTGTTCTTCCGCGAAGATCGTGAATACCTCATCTTCCTACGAAAGCCAAGATATCGTGTTGGTCGGTAGGTGGTATACCGTGTATATTTTCGAACAGGTTGCATCGAACCGAGTACTAACTAACTGCATATTATTCCGTACTATATAATTTATAATATTGTCTCGCCAAATGGTGGGGGGGTGGCGATGTCCTTTCTTCCGCGTTGTTGCTGTTCGAGTCCAGCGCACAACCGCACATTGCACACTCACACGTACGACGCTCGACCGCAAACAGACATAACCTATCCAACATTAAAACTGATGCCTTCTGTTTGCATAAGAGAGCGCCATCACGTAATACTTCTCCCCCTGAGCAAGCAGAGTAAATGCAGATTTTACTTACCCCTGATTTACTGCGTTTCGATAGTCAGCTTGCAGTCCCGGATTGTTATGATGAAGTTTGGAGTTATCTATACCGGATTGATACGAATGCGGTCCAGATTGCGTGGAGGGCGAAACGCCCCACACGGTTGTCACCACAGACAATTGCTGTTGCGGTGTCCACTCCCTGCAAATGAAAAAATTAAATACATTTTTTAGACGGTTTTTACCCGCAAAGCAAATCATTAAATGGTCATAATGACGCAGTCTGGCAGCGGGTGAGAAAAACAGAAAATGTCTTCATTACGAGAGTTTTACGTGACACTGACGATTTAATGACGCGCTTTCTTTATCACACGACTGTGTGGTCTTTAAAACGTTGTTATTATTATAGGTGGCGGTAATAGCGTAGTGGTATGACTGTAATAATAATTCTCGTAATTTTAGGTATAGTGTAGCGATAGCGAGTACAGCAATATTAGGCTTGTTCCAAAACGAGAATACGATTTGTGGACTTCGTTCTCTGCGATGGGTTTTCTTGTATAATTCTGATGCTCGTTCAATCGCACGTGTTTGCAATCAAGGACAAGGTCATCTTCGCACCGAACGTCGACGACAACATAAACGATGATTCTACGCAATTTTTACGTTGACATCTTCTCTGTAAAGATGAATTTCGATGAGGAAGACGTCGACGAGGATGCAGACCATGAACTTTTTCGCGCAGCTTCACAACTTTTGGACGAATGCTTCTACTTATGGATTTTTTTCTAGATCGTTTAGAATGAATTTTCTAGTTTTGTATAATTTCATTTTTTTCTCATTGAGGGAACACCAACCTTATCTTTACCTTTTCCTGGTTTCCTAGAATAAGACCAGGACGCAGGACTTGCGACAATGTTTTGCTAGAATACAATATCACAATAGGAGGGGAGGGGGGACTTTTTCCATGTAAGAAAGTGTGGATCGACTTTAAAGGCAGTATCCACCGCAAATTTTTTCCAGCTCTTTGTGATCGTATTTGTTGTAATCATCCTCTCTCAATTGCAAAGCAAGGAATAAATTTCTTAGAACTTTCACTCTTTTGAAATTTTAATTGGATTCTTAGTTTTGTGGAGTGGAGCCTGAGAGCTTGCGAGGATCCCCCCCCCCCCCTCAATGAACATGTATATCTCGCCCAGTGCTGCCAGATCTGCGGATTTTTGGTCGTTGAAAAAGATACGAGTTTTTCTTTTTCTATAGATTTTACGTACAATACGGATTTCTTGCGATCAAGGGAAAGGTATATTAGACATTAATACGAGAAATACTTTTCTCCTACTTGTTATAGGCTGGTACTGCTCCCGTAACGTTCGGTCGATCAAGGGAAAAGTACCTCAGTCCCTGTTGTGAGAGATACCTTTCTCCTGATTGTTATCGATAGATCAATCAAATTCTGTAGAAATCTGTTATTCGGTCTTACAAAAAATGGCGGATACGGATTTTTGAAACAATCATTTAGCAACAATAATCCCCCCCCCCTCGCCAAAAATTAGAAATTCAACCTTCGGTTTTTCAACATGATACTGTCCAGGCTTCAAAATTCTCATCTGTCATCATAAATTTTCATCACAACCAAAAAAAAAAAAGAAGTCCCCCTAAAATCAATAGGAGGAATCATCCTCACAAAAACCCTGTCCCATTGGTACATTTGCAGTAAAATGATGGTTTGAAGTACACATACTCTGTTGCAGACCTTCACTGATTTTGTTTGCGATATTTTTGATCTATTTTTTAAAAACAAAGAGAGGTAAACACCAATGCTCTCTTCAAATGAGTGGCCTGTAAGAAATGTCACGTAGGAGCAGGTTTTATACCCTGACGATCTCGATTTTCAACTTTTCTCTGTATTCGGTCGGAAAGCCGCTTTATTCAAGCTTGAGGAGGAGGAAAAACAGGTCTTCAATATTAAGAATAGATATTGTGAAGGCAGGTCGAAAGAGGAAACAACGTCGAGTAGAGAAGTACAGGTTCTCAAGAGAAAAATAGCAATGGAAGAAAAGTTATTTTTTCAATTGAAGTTTCTTATTGGACGAAGACTTTTCTTTCAAAATTACAGGCAAAAGTACATTCGATGTTCTGACTAAGGAATTAAAATAACATGGAAAACAGCTTCAAGTCAAGTCCAGGATACATAGGAAAAGTTTTAGGTAATATTTTCGCGATGAATTTGCATGAAAATAAAACAAATAGATTGCCCAGGTATCCAGCAATTTCTCACAAAAATTTCTCAACAAGCACTACGAAAAGAGAGCGACTATCCGATGACATAGCCAAACAAGCACTACTACATTCAAAACACATGTAATCCAGCTAAATATTTTCTACCAGGTGGTCGTTACACAAATTCTTCGCCTCTGTTATACACCTCTGCTCGACCGCATTCACACATACATATACGTAGCTATACTAGGTAATTATTATCCGTATCCATAGATGATACACGAACAGACAAGAAGAATTAAGGAGTGAGAAATTGATGTGGAAACCTCCGACCATTCTTTATTCAGAAACAAATTTTCCATACCGACACAAACATACTAAGGCGGAATCTATAACTTTTTTTGGGAGCTTTAAGCGCGATAATGTTCAAGGCGAGTATACGGAGACCGGTTTTGGAAGGCTCGTATGGATAGGTTGCGCTCGAATTCGTTGTCGTTCATAAATTGTCAAGAGTGCAGACGAGCACGCGTTACACGTCGGATAACGTTTACCGCGTGATTTCTCATCATCTTCACAACGCGTTCTATACCGTATTTTTCGCTATCTGGAAAGAGGAATACAACGAACAAAAATTCTGTACTATACACTGAATTAATGTAGTACAACGTTGCACCGCGCACCGCATTCAGTTTTATGCAACAAAACGCGCAGTAATCTCAACCGGTTTGCATCCATGAGACATTTTTGCGTTGCGTTCTTTCCAGAAGAGAGTGAGATAGTATAGTAACCTACGACATTATAGTGATATTCCCGTTTACCGTTCGTTCGGTACGTTGATAATGAACGGCGGGCGAGGTCACTTGGTTCGCGGTACCGTTCATCGGTACAGAGTATATTATATCGACGAGAGAAAGAACTCAATATTGAGAGTAGGCTAATACACTATTGGGAAGACAAAAGCAATTTCCGGTATTACTACATCAGAGTGTGGCTAAGCAAACACTAGCACAATTTCGCGCTATCGCGTCCCAAATTTTTCACGTATATACTGCTGTAATAGTAGCTATACGTAATATCACGTTCTCGTCAACTCGAGAGAACTAGCTCATGCACGCCCGTCGTCGTACCGTCACCGTCGCCACCTTTCACCCATCGCGTCGACAACCATCCCGAGCTCGCAAACTTCCAACATACCTACAGCACGTTCGGTTCGAGGGATTTCTATTCCATATAAAGCGTGGCACCGGGAACTTTAATCCCTTTTCGGGTACACAACGTGGGTGCTCGCGCGAAATTTTCAAATTAAGTGTACACGATATACGCGAAGAAAAGGTAAACGGGAATTTGAACAGAGCGAAATAATCTGGTCACGAGCTCAAACTACCTAAATGTACATTACGTACGGTATATAAGAACGACGCGACGTTACTCCGCCCTCACACACGGACATCTTTTCAGGCTACCGTTATTACAAATTGAACGCGACATAACTCTCGACAACGATCGTCTGGTATTCAGTACTTTCTGGTTTCTCTTCTGTACTTCTAGAAGATATAAAAAATGAGTAGCACGGCGGTGGTGCATCTCCAGTCGAAATGTTGACAGAAATACGAAGTTATTTGGGTCAAATTCGACTTCAAATCCCTCCCCCACTCTTTTTCATTCCTTACTCAACTCATTTTCGATAGCTAATATTAGTTTTGTATAGATGGATGATTTTATTTTCATCCTTCTATTACAACTGAAGAGCTTAAAAAGACTTTTTGACGTCTACCTCCTAAAAACAAAGAAGTGCCAAAATTTGAAGATGCAAGATATTGAATAGGCTTTCATCCTATAGAATCAAAAGCCATATCTCATGCAGCAGCGCAGCGATGAACTCCGGAGGATGGATCAATGTGTTCATGGGGGAACAGATCCTACTTATGAGACCGAAGCTGAGACCAAAGCTCTGAAACAGTTGTCCGTGATTTCTAGGGCCATATTCCTGAACTAGCTGAATAATAATGGAACTTTTCCCGCGAAAAAAGGAAGAAGAAATTAGACTTCGATCAAAGTACCAAATTCTAATTCTGCAACAATTAATTTTTATAAGACTAACTGATTTTAAGACCAAGATTCACTCGAGAAAGCATTGTTTCCTTGAAAGCAACTGATAATCGAGTTTCAGTTTTGGAAGAAAGAGGGCTTCATTCTATCGGGGACTAGTCATGGACTATCGCACCAGGTTTCAACTCGGAAATTTGCTCTTCTACCTGCGATTTTGGTGTCCGGACCAGCTGAATAAGGAAACATCTTGTTTTCCTTTAGGGGGTATATTTCAAACAAGGGGGAGAGGGAGGTCATTATCTTCATAGAGAATCCGTTCTGCACTTTCGCACCAAGTTTTAACTCTACAACATCAACAGTTTCCTCTATCATAGGGTCTGAAACTCCCGAACTAGCTGGTGATGACACATATGAGAATTGCGATCCATTTCATAAGGAATAATTTATCCACTCTGTCAATTCTGCAGCGATTAGCGTGTACGAACTGCAACTCCCTTTATGTTTTGTAGATGCAGGTACATCTGTTCGTATCATTTCTCCTTCACCTTTTGTTTGGAAAATTTCCGAGCAAGATTTCTCAGTCTGTCTTTCATTTCTTCCTTGGTAGTTTACCTCGATCAACTCTTCACGCTCTAAGCAAATTTTGAATAATTTCGGGACTTCAATGAAGAAGACGGTCTGGGCATTGGAGAAGAACGAAGGAGCCACTGAGAATGAACCAAAACCCACCACCAGAAACTCTGTCATTTTTGGTGATACCTTTCCTCTCCCTGAATTCGAGTTTCGAGGAAAAGAACTTCGTACATACTATGATAGACACTATTTATTACGTGCGGTGGTAATATTAAGGAAGGAGGGTTGTTGATGAATGAAAAACGCAAGCGAAAAATTTAGATCACCTCGTCGGATCCGACGAGGTGATCTAAATTTTTCGCTTGAGTTTTTCATTTATCAACAACCCTCCTTTCTTCGTACATGCAATTCCGGAGGTCTCCCGAAAGCTTCGGAATTTTTGAAGGATACTTTTCCCAGTCTTCGGATTCGAGTTGCCAGTCAGAAAGCTATGCGAGAATTGATTATGGATGACGACGGAGTGTAATGAAAGACAACACGACGCATACACAACTAACTCACTCTGCACCGCGTCGAACGGATGATACTGGCGTCGAGAACGCGATGACGACTTCATCAATCAGCGTGTGCTCGGTGAAGGAGAGGAAAACATACGTCTACGAGAGTCACCGCGCATTGTCAAAACGTCACCGCGCCAATCCACGAGAACGTTCGCGAAAGACAGCGCATAAATCACGCTGGCGCTCGCGAGAATTATTATACTTCTTGTAGTACGCAATTTAATTGATACACGTAGGTTTTTAATTCTCCTCTCTCTCTCTTCAAATCCGGTAACTAATTCACAACTCGCGGTACATAGTATGTACATTATTACCGTAAAGAAATATACCCATCAGCATGTTTATTACGTCGTAATTTTTACGCACCTAAAATAATGTACGTGTACGAAGGAGAAGAAAAAAAAAAGTCAAAAACCAACACACTAAACCGATAAATTACCTTATAATAATGTAATAAATTTATCGAGTTAATAAATTCAGATTATAGAACGTCGAATGTAAAGAAGGTGTGCATGCGGATGAAAAAATATACGCACCATCATCATAAGGAGCAAAAACAGAGATTATAAAGAGATATGTGCGAGAGTTATATTGTTCGCGTATAATCTGCGCGCGCGGTCTGGTGTTCGAGTATATCAACACGTAAAACTAGTTCGTCGATTAGGCAAAAATATATTCACCATATACGCTGCGGCAGTTGAGTAGGCTCAAAATCACATGTGTGTCTGTATGTGTACGCGTCTGTGTGTCGGCTGGACACGATCAAAAAAACTGTCTGAAGCAAATGATGCCGCACAGACTAGATACAGTATAGAAACAACGAATGCAAGACGTCCTTGATTTCAGTTAAATGTAAAATATGTGAAATCGTATTTAATGAGCTCTACACGGCTTTCAGGTTGAATCCACAATACAGAAATATGCAGACTGTCGAACACGACCTCTCCCCCCACAGCTCTGTTTTAATCGAAGTCGAGTCACTGCGGCAATTTAATACAAATTTTACAAAACCTAATCTTCCGTCATACGTCGGCTTAATATATTGGAGGAAAAATTGTCAACTCGCGTCAAGTAGCCGTCGATATTCGTATGAATACATAAACCGGTTGACGTAAAATATTCGCGTGAACCTCTTCGGTAGCGCAGCGTATACCAAAATGAGGCGAAGGGGCGCCGAGGAAACTAAGGGAATCGACCTGATAGGTGACAATGGCAAATTCGAATCAGCGCAAAAAAATGAGAGAATTCGATGAAAAATGAGCTGGTGGTCTTACCGGCCATCTCACGACAATAATTTTTCGAAGTTATTCGAGGACTCATTTTCAGGAGGTGATCTTTTGTGTTGCATGTTCTGAAATATTATGCAACCTGGGCTTTCGTTTACGAAATGTATTAGAAGATGAGGAGTGGAAAACGTAAAGCACCACTCGATACTTTCGTTTTGAGCAATAAGTCTTTGTTTGGGTGACACACCATGATGCATTTAATTTTCCCTTTTCTGATAAATGTACTTTCATTGTTTGGTTGTCCAGGAATGATCTCGTTATTGAGTAGTTTACCGGCACCGAAAAAGAAATATCGATCGTGGGATACACCGAGTCAAAGATTTCATAACTTTCTAATCGACGAGTCAAAGATTTCATAACTTTCTAATCGACGTTGTTTTCTAAATGCTACTTTTCCTCCCTTCGCTGTTACGTTGTGCTGATACGACCAGGTATAATAAAAATCCAATTTCGAACAAATTCCGAGGTGAAAATCTTCAGTTCGATGGTTTCTCTCGATTCAAACTGCGATCTTCAACAGCTGATCCAACCTCTAAATACACACTTCAGGACAGAGCTCTCACCAAAATATTTTCAACACGAATCTCTCTTCTTTTTAGTTCTCTTGCGATTCACAGCTGTTGTTTCTAGGATTGGATTCAACAATGTCGAAAGAATAGAAGAAAGAGATAGTAGTGTCGACCAAGATGGTACAAAAATCAGAGTTGCTCAGTTCTCTCAAAAAAGCTGGCTAAAAATGCAAAGCAGACAAGATTGCTAATCGTTGAAATGACAGAAAATTGGAAATGAAGCGGGCAGAGAAGAACAACCTTGTCGCTTTTTTCGTGGTGAGGTAGTCAAGAGTAGTAAAGTACAAATGAAACTCGTCAGGGTTTTCAAGCACTGTATTTCGATAACTTCTCTCAACAGAAGATATCTCATCGCCAGGGTGAGTCTCCGGTTTTGAGGGTAAGAGGTCAGTAAAGATACAGTGAATGAAAAATTTTAATATGGAAATTGCCTCGACTTTTGTGCGGGGGAGCTCATTATTCGGGAAAACGTCTACATTTTCTTGACCTAAATCTTCCACAGAGGGACCAAACTCACAGCCAACCGACTTCGCTGGTCGGGGTTGCTTTCATTTACGTTGTTAATGGACGTCATGAGCGTGCAGAGTTAACCTTGTTCTTTTATTTGATGAAGCTTAAAATTTTTTCAAGTCCTATCACCGATAGCTTAGAAGTCGAGATTTTTCTCCCACTTTCTGCCAGACAATGCCTTTTGACATGTTTCATGTCTTTGCTCTGGTCTCATGCTTATAGGAATTTTCACTGCGGCAGTGATTCTCAAATCTGCGAGTCTGAGGACCCCCCCGTCCCTCTCGAAAGAGACTTAGAAAAATTTAGAGATTTTCTAAGGAGTGATTCTGAAATCTGCGAGTCCGAGCCCAAGCCCCCCCCCCTCCTGTAAATTCTGGCTTATCCTAATAGAATGAAAAGTCGTAGGCTAGATTCATACTAGGCTAAGAAAACGCTGGGAGCCATTATGAAGCTATTAGCTTGTGAGGTCGTAGGTTCGGTAACGTCATAAGTCGTTGATCCTGGTCCACTTACAACATCTGCAACATACTAAAGTAGACTAAGACTAGGGCAAGGAGCGGGGCGAACAGGCGGAGTGAGTGATGCCCCCTAATCTCATCAGCCTTAAATATACTAAAGTAGACTTATACTAGACAAAGAAGCGGGAAGAACGAGCGGTAAAGCGCCACACGTCACGTCACGCAGTTCACAGAAACTCCCAGACGCGTATGCAGACGTTTTCTGAGGATGTAATTCTCCCAACAAAATGGAAAGTTGAAATTGTTTCAAGCCCCTAAAGTAGGTTTAGGTCATCGATGACGTCATAAAGCAAAAGCGCCACACGTCACGTCACGCAGTTCACAGAAAACTCCCGGACGCGTACGTGGATGTTTTTTGAGAATGTAATTCCCCTAACAAAATGAAAAGTTGAAATTGTTTCAAGCCCTTAAAGTAGGTTAAGGTCATCGATGACGTCCTAAAGCGCCACAGGTCACGTCACGCAGTTCACAGAAAACTCCCGGACGCGTACGCGGTCGTTTTTTGAGAATGTAATTCCCCTAACAAAATGGAAAATTGAAATTGTTCCAAGTTCCTAAAGTAGATCAAGGTCATTGATGACGTCATAAAGCGTCCCACGTCACGTAACGTCACGTCACGTAGTTCACAAAAACTCCGGGACGCGTATGCAGACGTTTTCTGAGGATGTAATCCCCCTAACAAAATGGAAAGTTGAAATTGTTTCAAGCCCCTAAAGTAGGTTAAGGTCATCGATGACGTCATAAAGCGCCACACGTCACGTCACGCAGTTCACAGAAACTCCCGGACGCGTACGCGGTCGTTTTCTGAGGATGTAATCCCCCTAACAAAATGGAAAGTTGAAATTTTTGTCCAAGATCCAAGTCCACCGGAACGCGTACGTCATTTTTCTTCAACCCCCCCCCCCCCCCCCGCTCCCCAGAGACAGGTTCACTAATAAAATTGCGAGGCTGGTGACGTCAACAGAAGAATTCCAGAAATTCTTAGTCCGGACCTAATACGCGTATCATCAGGAAATATGAGGAAATATTCACTGTAGAGTGAAGTAGGCAGAGAGACAAGAAAGCAAATTAGATGCCCAATCGACTGAACTACGCGAAAATTTAGGAAAATTTTCGAAATACTATCTATCGGAGGGGCTTAAACTTCGGGCTTGAGAAACGCCTCGAAAAAAACAGATAGTGTGGGCTTCCCCCTGTCAAATTACACATCAAGTCACCCGCTTATGGAATGTGACTTCATAAAAAGTTCTCGTTCACCATTTTACCCTCACGTGGAATTATTCGTCAACCAACCTTGCGGGTTTTTAAACTTTTCCGATTGCAAAAAATAGTTCAGAAATATTCCACATTCAAGTTGCTGTAAAACACACAAAATAAAGAGTCCCCTTTTTCTATCGCAATGTTGATTTGCCTTCGATAGCCGAAACGTCGCACAGAAAATTGATTTTCCATCAGTTCATATCATAAAAAATGTTGATTTTATAAAACAAAAGTCTGTTATTGTGGAGAAGTGTAACAATTTTTTTAAAAAAATGACAAGTCCTGGGAAGGGAAAAGATTAGGGATGCGAGTAACATGAACTTTAATTTGCTAGGGACTGCTTTGTTAGCCGATGGAGTAACACAAAAGCATGAATATATAATCGACAATTATATCCACAAACTGCGACTTGATCGAAACATACTATTTTCATACAGACATTTTCGTTCTTCGACTTCAATGGAAACACTCTTACCTGAATCAATTCTTAGGAGCCTAAAAAACATATAGCTGCCTTTCAACAAATAACTTTGTTACACCTTCAATTCCATCAATATTGATGATAACGAAGGGACGCGGAGTTTTTTTAGATCCGTTCTGAAATCTTTCACATTCTACATCGACTATGGACGATTAGAAGTCTAAAGCACTTCAAACGCTAAAGGTTGATAGTCGAGGCAACGACAACTACTGCATTAAAAAGACTGATCGTATTTCTGGCACGAGAGAAGCAATTTGGTTGCGGGGCCGTACTGTGACAGAATGAAGACGATGTTCTTTACACTGCACAGTGTTCTATAGTGTTTTGGTGCCTTCTGTAGTTTGTACACCGGCGGTATTCGCTACGAGTTGACGGCCTGTCGGGGTCAGAACGAAATTGTTCGCATCGACCCGAAGATATAGGTACGAATGCCCGCCAGCCAAACAATTCCATTCATCTATTTCACGATCCGAGGAACGAAAACGAGACTCGACTCACACACACAAGAACACCAGAAAGAAGGAAAAAAAAAAGACCGATATATTCGGAGAATATAATATTTCCATCTCACTCGATCTTTTTTGCTCTCGCGTTTTTCTCTTCTCTTCCTCGTTCTTAGGCACATCATCGGTGAATGAAACCGCGACCCAGCAATGCTCCAACACAACAGGTACATTTATGGATTAAAATCGACCATCTTATACATATTGTTGTAGTAGTCGTACGTGTCCGTCCATCTCGTCGAATATATCAACCTATTCCTCAACCCAGCTCGTTATTTTCTCCCATACCATCACGACGCAACAATAATGTAAAAATTCCGCGTGTACTCGCATAAAATATTATTTTCAATATAGATACAGTCCGCACATCCTCCCACTATGGCAGCATCTTTTCACCCATCGATACGCGTAAATCCTCAAACTAGTTAGGTTCAATTAGTTAATGCTCCGAAGAGTATAGCAGCGGTGTGGTTAGCGGTAGTTAGAAGATACGCAAGCCGTGGCAGAATGCACGATCTTAATCGGAATTAAAAATGCTCGTTCACTTACTGTCGTCGCCAAGCCGTACGTTCCATATCCGTCGCATTGTCTCCGCATTCACCAGTGTTCCTTCACCTCCAGCTCGGACACGAATCTACAGATAGATAGAGAGAAACGTTCATCATACATCAACGACTTATCGACTCGAAGAAGAATTATAATTATATTTTTCTTCCTTTCTTCTATACGGTAAACTTAAAGGTATAATATTATGATGGACTACACAGTGAACACCGACACACACACAGACACATCACATCGCTATAAAAATATTCTTTATTACCATTATTTTTTCGAATCGAACCGAATGAGGCACTAAACACACGAGACGCGAGAAAAAAAGACCGAGAACAGGTAAACGCACAAGAATCTGTCTGCACCGGAATGGGTATCTTCGATACTGAACCCGCGAGCAACAAGACCACGTTGAAAATGCTGGAGAATGTTCTTAAGAAAAAAAGATACACCACGAACTGAATCAATGAACATGAGGGAACAAAGGTTCACTATAAAATAAGGATAGACCGTAAACGTCGATTGCATTGCTATACAAGAAATGTCTTTTGTCTACCCCCTAAACACGGCCTAGATTTTCAAGGACAACCAACAACGTGTTCCTGAATTTCTAGATTTCTCTATACGAGTATTTTTTTTTTTTTGAATCTATCCTTCGAGAAAGTACCAAGATACACGCAGTGGATGCAGTACATACAGTAACATATAGGTTTTCATTGTGAGAATACTTCGCTTTCACGAATGGCTGACGGTCTACACCCGCCCACCCACATTCATCATTCGTCACATCGAAACTGTGGATTCTCAGTCGAGAAGTTTGGATTGACGCGAGCAATTACGGTGTCGCCTAAAGACAACGAAAAATATATTGATACTCAGACATTGTTTCTTCGTTAAAACTTCTATACATATTTTTATCTAAAAATTACTTCTCACTATCTTCTACTGATATGAGGATTAGCTCGGAGTATTCGGTTCTTTGCCTTATACCGAAAGTATAACTTCCTCTTCATGACTAGCTTCCTCGATCGCTGTAAAACCTTGATACCTCATACCTTTATACGTGCGATAATTTTGTAAGAAGAAAATGATACACAAAAGATTCGAGGAATACTTTTCAATTGATTCGCGATTCTTCGTGTAAATCAATAAGGGTTTTCATTTTGAAACACATGATATTTCTAGAATAAACTGAATATTACTAAAATATTATTGTTTTTTTTTTTTCAATATATTGATGGGTTTTTAATAGACGCTAAGATCATGAAATCTATTAAGCCCCTCTCCTTTCCTACTCCCAAAATTTTCTTGATGAAATCACATCAAGTCCTCATCAAGAACTCTTCAAAATTCACATAGTGATTCTGTGAACGAATGAAATTTGAATAAGAAACAATTGCAGATAGTTTTACCTGACCACATTTTCATGACACCTTGAAACAACTTCACAAAGGACCCTCCGACTTCCATCAAAATAAAAATTATTTTATTGGGAAGAGCAGAAAATTCATATTAGGTTAAATTGAACATACGGGTAAGAAAACATTTAACTTTATGAATATTGTCAACTTCGATTGCATCAGGTCCGCTTGTAAATCTAGGGGCAATCCTCTCCTTTATCTAAATACGAAAAGGTGGAGTATATTCCACCAAGATTGCAAAAACCCATTGAAAAACCCCAAGAAAAAGAGGAAGATTCAGCACAAGAGTTGAAGAGCACTAGAAAGATTTAAGGCTCCCACAGTGAATTGTACGCATAGAATTTTTCGCATCTATAATTGGCAAGAGAATCAGAAAATTCAGGATGAAAACGTTTTGACCTAGCAAAATATGTCAGAAAAACTTGGAAGAATGATGAAGACGAAAGCGTCGCGCATCTTCGACGTAATTCGCGCACTTTGCAGCAACGTGTACGTGTCTGGCCGTACGGTCGGTCGACGCTGAGTGTTACAGGAAAATTGCAAGTTTTTACAGGTTTGCTAAACGGCACGTTGATGATGGGAAGAACTATATTACGCTACACGTTATAAGATCGGGTCAGGGGGTGGCGTAAGCTGTCGCACGTTTCACGACAACGTATTTGCGTTCTGGTCTTCGTACGAAAAGCAGGACTATGACGTCATCGTCCTTTCCTCGAGAATATGTGCGTCGTTTAGTTCATGGAATGTAGGAGACTCTCGCTAGGTGGCAGTCAAAGCGTGAAAGAGAAAATGTGCTCATACTGTTCGAAGAAGCGGCGATTACTTTATTATCATCCGTACAAAACGCCCCCTCCTCCCCAAGAACTGAGACAGATGTTGAAAACGAAAAATGCTAACTACCCTCTCGCGTTTCATCGACGACCTCGTAAGTTGGTTCGTTCCTTCGGACGAAAAAAATATAATTCATTAGTTGTGAGTTTTTTTTTTTTCGAAGTTGTCGGATGCGTTCGGTTGACGCCGTCGGAATTCGGGCGAGGGACATCGACCAGATTTTCACCCGTGCAGTCGAAGCGCACACGATTAAATTGTTTGCGAATTTTCGGAATCCGTCGTCGTTGACGTCGACGCGCGAACAGTGGGTGGTTGCCGTGACGCGAGAGGTGAGGAGAAGAAAAAATTGTACGCGCGGCGCCGCGTCGACACTTCGTGCGCTGCGTCGCGATAAACACGCCGAAGAGATGCGGGTGGTTGGCGATGAATCTCGCTCTCGCTGCGCTCTTCGGGTCACACCGCGTGTTGGCGGCGGCTTACGGAGCGCTCGATGTCGCCGTCGTCATCGGCTCGTGGGTGTAAATTACGTAAAAAGTGAGATAGTATACGCACGTAACAACGCACAAGTGGCGGAAAGGTTTAATTGACGACATTTTAATTATGTATTTGTAGCGTGCATGAGTGTGTGTTTCACGTGAGTGTGCGCGCATTTATCTCTCGTAATTTTTCGATTTATGACCTTATTTTGGGCGCTTCGGTTATCTCTTGTTAGGATGTATATAGGCTGGGAGTGAAAAACCTTTGTTACAGCATTTTAATTAAATAGATTATATCGCCTCGGACAAAAGAACTTGAGTACAAAAGTTTCAAAATCGAATCAATTTCATCCTCGTTTTTGTGCATTTATTGAGATTGATAACTAAATCATTGTCTGATGGATTAAAACTGGGACTGGGAACAAGAAACAGAAGAATTCCCTGCATTTTTCTTTTAAAGGACTGAACGTAGAAATTGTGATTAAAAAGCAAACTAAAAATCACGACAGAGAAAAAAATTGCATAGAAACAATTTATTGACTTCATTTTGAGTGAACAATAATTATTTTTGAGGTCAATAGCCGGGGAGTGTCTTGCGTTTGAGATTTTTGTAAGCGTTCCTTCGTGATTTTTCAGGTGATTGTGGTGAGATATGCCAAGAATGGAGAGAGCTCCATAAGTTGGATACGGCTGTTAGGTGAGCACAGATTGAAAAGAGATCGTAGAGATTAAAGTTTCTGACGAGAGTTCATATGGAAAGTGGAGGGGACATTAATTCAACTTAATATAAAACCAAAGCTTTTTATTCAATGTCATGGTGATATATTGTAAATTGAATATCGCAGCCGATTTCCGAGTTACCACTGCAACGAGAGCTTGATCAGACTCCTGTTCCGAATTTATGAGACAAACTCCAAGAGTTCTCAATGTTTGCAACCATCGCGACCTAGGCTCTGTAATAAATCGGTTCCGTTAAACCACAAAATGATTTATACGAACAACTTTTACTGATACAACATTCATCACTGCTAACAATTGTAAAAACACATCAGAACGTAATCGTAACTCTCCTAAAACTCTATCACGTACCAGTACCAGGTCATACGTAGTCCATCAGGTAGCAAACTCCTAAATACTTGAGAAATACGTCCAATAGATGTCGCCCAGAAATAGGAGCAACACTGTATTAAAACATCAACCGATTCAACTGCACTAGTTTCCGTATAAAATCTACCCAAGTGAGCTGTGTGTGCAGCATCATCCCTTCGCGCACACTGTCACCCACATTCCAGTATTGGGTTTTTTATACGTACGTATTGATGTTTATTAGCTGTAGAATGTTGTGAGTAGGACAGAATACAATAGTAAGACTCGGAACTGCAACCAACTTGCGTATACCTGAGTCCAGTGTATTCTACATCCTTCCTTCCTTTTTTTTTCCAACGCCAACTGAGGGTGCGTAGAATTGTGTCAGCTTGATGGTGTGCGTGAACCTCGACTGTCTTTTCAAAAGTTTTTGTTATTTTCGAATATACACGTTACCGTATGATACCACAAGACATCTACGCGCATGTTAAAATATACGAGCCTAATCAATAGGTAGCATATTGGATGACCAGTGCAGACACAATCCCCGGACAGAATTTCGAAGAATATATTCATAAAAATATCGTACGGTTTCAATTGTTTACAACCTCTCCCTTAAAAAGAAAAGTTAGAGGACGAGAAAGTGCTTGAGCATCGAAGATCGAATGATTTCAAAAGCTTAAACCTTCCCTCTCCTCTTGAAAACATTTTGATCTGGATCTCGCTGCTGTCAAATTCAATCTTCCCTATTTCTCTCCACGTTTCCCAAAAGTTGGGGTATGTTTTGAGTTCGTTCCGTCAGTCTTTATGTCATGATCGTTCTAAACTCCCTGGTTGCTAACATTTGATTGGGTTACTCCTTCGCATTCTTCGGTAACAGGAGATGTTTCACTCTACACCCTTGTAGCTTCCCATCCATATCATTGAAAAAAAATATTATTGTCGCGAATCTGCGCCGGGGTTCGATTTCGCCTCATCGTACCATTAGACCTCTCGTTTATGCGATCGTCGTTAATCCACCACCGTTGAACTATTCTCATTTTTTTTCTCCTCAATATCGGAAAAGAACGCGCTATAATCCTCTTCCTCTTTTGAAAATTATTCAACCGAAAAAAAGACATTCTTTGGACGGAATTCTTCGTGCCTCCGCATCTTCGTTTTTTTTCTTCTTCTTAATTCACCACGCAGAACAGACTCGTATATGCATACTATACTGGAGTATGTATAAAATACGTTGTACTACTACAGCTAACACAGGTTGTTAGCAACTCTCGTGAACTGATCTTTTAATCGTACAGCAAATAGGCATAGAGAGGGCATAATATATCATAGTGTATGTAACTCATTGACGTTCTCGAGTTCGAGAGTACGAGCTTACTATGGAACAGGGGCAAGGAGAACGGAGGAAAATACGGGAAAAAAAGAAGCGGAGGAGAAACAGGAAAGAAGAGGAAAAAACACGATTCAGGTATCGTTGGCGGAATGAATAATATTGGTACCGGTAGGTTGTTGTTGGTATGGTGCATGCGAAACACACCGAGAGAGAGAAAGAGAAAACCAACGTGTTATATGTACTATTACACTCATATATAGGTACAACGCAGGCCGAGTCAGAGAGCCAGCAGAAGGCGATGATCGGTCACGGTAATTGAACCCGAGAGTACCCGATGTCGTGAGACAAATTCCTAACCACTTGGCGGGCGCCTTGTTATCGCATACCGCCACACAGTTTAACCAATAACCAACTGCTCGTCCCTTATTCACCTACGTAGCACGTCGCCGCGTCAACCAATTAAATCACGCGCTGCCAACGCGACGACGTCGACAGCGACGCGCCCTTGCGCGTCTATCTATTATGCATTTAGATAGCGACCGGTGACGGTGGCGAAAGTGCCTACGTCCACGTTGACGCTCATCGGACGAAAGCTTATTTTCGTTCGTACACTTTAGCTCATTCTTACGTTACGCACACTTCGAACCACCTACTTCGGAATCGAAATTATCGAAAGAAAAACCTATAATACTGGACAGCAGCAGCAACAGCTACAACGAACTGTTGGCTTTTTGAGATCTCTTATCGACGCACCATCTCATACGCGTATTAGACTCGTAATTCATTTCATTCTCTTTCTCTCTCACTCTTCATTATTATTTATTTCTATATTATGTCGTGGCGCATCTCCGAAGTGCTGGATCTCGTTTCTTAACTTTTGTCGAAGGTTACAAGGTCGTAAGAGTGAGAATTCTTTTCTTTATTGGTCGCCAATGCCTCATCTGTCTATTTGACGACATCGAGATTGGATTTCTTCGTACGCACCAAAGGTCATTTCGGTCGTTAAAGCGGGAAAATTTTCCCTTCACTCCTTGTAGCATCAATTTCGACGTTCAAAAATATGAACCCAATACGAGTCTGATTGTCTTCATTCTGACGCTAGAGCCTCTTATCTTAAAAAGTGTTTGTTTTTCTCTTCGTTCATTGGAAAATAATTTAGTTCGAACTTCGTCGTTACGCAACCTTCTTTTTTTCTGGATTCAATTCTCTATTCCTTAATGGAGAGAGGTGGATGTTCTCATACTGGCGTGGAATCATTTCAAAAAGAGCACAAAAACAACAAACCCGAAGTTAGCTTTCTCAAAATTCTACGAATTTCAACTTTTAATGACTAAACAAATGGGGTTTTGGAGACTAGAGGAGCGCTATTTGCTGTGCACTTGCTCTTTTTTATATTACCGAATAATGAACGTGGGTTCATACACGTGCTTTATTGATTACCTATAGAAAAACATTTGACACTGTCAGATATATTAGAATGATTGAAATTTCGTAGACGAGCGCGATATCCGAATAATTGCCAAATTATACTGATGCCAAACCGTCGGAGTCAAAATAGATAACGTTATGTCAGAAAAAGCTGAAATACAGTGCGGTGTCACGCTAGTCTGCTATCTAATCAACCACGCTCTTCGACGTTCATGCACAAAAAAGCTCTCAATAAACGAGCGCATGTATGACTACTGGGGTGATCATGGCTAATAATCAGTGAATTTTGATAAACAAAACTTGAGACAATTTTCAATCATAAACGATTCGTATCTTTATTACAGAAGATTTTTCCTCTCACCAGAAAAAATCCAGCCCATCTTCATTCCCCGATTCGTTCCACTACAAAATCATATTTTACATACCTTAGTTTATTGTAGGTATATCATGAGTAATTTTGGTGAATATTTGACGACATTGCTTACCTGTAACAAAGCAAAATGAAAACAACAATTAGGCATAAATTCAACTGACAGTTAGAAATCTTTCACTTAATTATAACAGAACAATATTGATAGTGCCGCGCAAAAAATAAACACAAAAGCAAGGAATTTTGCTTTTAAAAAATTGTATACTACAATTTTGAAGAAACCTTGTTGCTACCTCAACAAGAAGGTGGTAGTTTGAACCTCAATCTGTAGTCAACTATCCAACCCTTTGCCGCTCGGTGAAGGTCACAGTCAGATTGAAAAGCGATTTCAAATTGATAAAGACCAATATTCTCAACTTATTTTTTAAAACTCTTTAAAAAACGAACGAGAGCTAAACTGTTGCATTTTATGCGCTTGCTTACCAGACTTCGATTTGATAGATCGATTTTATTGGTTCATGATGAAGTCAGGGTAGCGTCGCCCTCCACCAGTATTTTTTAGCACAGTATAAGCCTAGTATTCTGTAAGTTGGGCTAGGAAGCTTACGAGCTTACTCGTGGCCAAGTGGTATATAATGGATGTATCTTAGGCCTAGAAGAGAGAACTAGTATTGGCCATAATCTTGTATACTGATTGTTATGCCCAGTATGTTGAGGGGGGGGGGGGAGGTCGAAGTTTTTCTGTGTAATGTATCTTGGGCTTAGTGCAAGAGACGACTAGTATTTGCCTAATATAATCTAGTACACGGATTTTTATGCCTAGTAAATTGACGAGGGGAAAGTCGAAATTTCTTCAAGTCCCTAAAGTAGGTCAAGGTCACTAATGACGTGAACCGTCACGATCTTTTGTCGCAGGAATAGCCCCAGTCAAAAATCTTCGGAAACCAGTCAACAAATCGTGATGATTTTTTCAAGATTAGCCTCAATCTTGAAAGCTCAAGGAATACTCCCACTTTTAAAAAAAAAGTATCATTGCGCCACTGATTATGATGACGAATATCCATCATAGAGCAAAATGTAAGGTAATCCCGCTATCCATTTTGTTAGGGGGATTACATCCTCAAAAACGTCTGCGTCCGCGTCCAGGAGTTTCTGTGAACTACGTGAAGCGACGAGACGTGACGTGAGGCGCTTTATGACGTCATCAACGACCTTGACCTACTCTAGGGACTTGGAAAAATTCCAACTTCCAGCCGGGATGCTTCATGACGTCATCAATGACTTTGACCTTGACTTACTCTAGGGACTTGGAAAAATTTCAATTTCCAGCCTTCATTATATCAGGCCTAGCACGCAGTATACTCAGAAGAGCCCAGCCAACTAATTTACCTGCAATGGCCTCTATTTTTTTTTTTTTTTTTTTTTTTTTTGACGGAAGACCCGCCATCCGTTTAGTTACTGAGGGTCCTCAGAGGAATTCTGTCCCCGTACGCGTAACGCTGGGGGGCTCAACGCTTTGGAGAATGACGCTGGGGGGCATAACGCTGGGACTTGGAAAAATTTGTGACCTTCTATGGGCTAGTATAGGAACTTGGAGAAATTTTGAGCTCTTCTATACATCAGTATAGGACTCTTCTATACCCCTCTATTGGCTAGTATAGTGACTTGGAAACATTTCGCGCTCTTCTATGGGCTAGTATAGGAACTTGGAAAAATTCCGGGCTATTCTATACACTCAGCTTTCCATCATCGACCGCGAGTCTCCCGCAACTCTTGATGCCTGAGCAAGAGCTAGTAAATTTTTTTTAGCCATGAGAAATTGAAGTTTGAGGGGGATTTCTTTATTGAAGCAAGGGAATCACGGTACCTCTGCATACGCCTTTTCATTGTATCAGGATAAGCTAGAAACTACAGAGGGGGGGGCTCGGACTCGCGAACTCGCAGATTTGATAATCACTGCTACAGTGAAAATTCCCATAAGGATGAGACCAGAGCAAAGACATGAAACATGTCAAAACAGACATCGATTAGCATAGAATCGATATCCCCTCCCTAGCCTTCGCGACAACCCTGTTCGCTATCAACATCATATCTGTCAGAAAATCATTATCAAACTGTATTTTAGTCTTAGCGTTGAGGTTGAGAGAAGAATGAGATGGTATTAGGTTTGGAAGTACATGAAGTTAGAATAGCTTTGGCTCACTACACTGGAAGAGACTATCCTAATGAAGAACCTTTTCATCCTCTTCTTAAAAAAATCAATATTCATGAGGATAAATTTAAGAATCATTCAAGTAGATGTGACTTTTCGGTAGGAGAAGACAGCTTTAACACCGAGGGAGAGGTAGTAAAGTTCTAATTCCCCAAACATTTTCCCCTCAATTTGCGATTTTTACTATTCTTTATCTTATGGGAAAAACCGTTCTCAGCAGTTTTCTCACCCTCACCGTTTTATATTCTCTATGTATTTTCAGAGTTCGTCTCATATTTCAAAGGCTTCTGTCACTTTTTTCCTTACTTCAAGCTCAAGGCTTACTTTCTCCCGAAATGCCTGCGGAATCTTCAAACCATAATCGTTTGAAATTCATTGGACGACGCCTCTTCTAATTTGGCATTTTCCGATCTGTTCGCGGGTCGGAACAGCGTTATGAAATTTCATCTTCTCCTCACTTAACGTGTAGTAATTAGTGGAAATTTGCAAAAAAAGAGCTCACTTTTATTCTACCTATAACGACTGTCTCGTGAAAAACCCGACAAAATCGTCTCCCACCAAAGCATGAAAATGAGCTAGACATCACCCACACACGCACGCTTATACAATCATATTCTGACGCGATACGACTGTAAACGAAATGCAAAAACAGAGCCAAAATTGAAGCGATATTACGGTATCCGTGACCTTAATTAAAAATTACGGCCGTTAGCGATTTAATTTCTTCTTTCCTTTTTTCTTTCCTTCTCTTTTGCCTTCACGAAGACATAAAAAATAAAAATATATTATACTTCTTTGGTTTCTACATCAGGATGAGCGTGCTGTACTTTGCAGACGGCAATTTTAAATAACACTTCGCACTCGTACATTAAATATCGCGCCCGTGATGGAGCGAGAGGGAGACGAGAAAATTTTTGCTTTTTCAATGTCACATGAAAGTGAATAAAATTCTCGTATCTCGCACGCTCGCTCATAAGTATATAGGTATATACCGATGTACTGCTGTACGAAGTTCGTAATACAAATTTTTGCTGAAGCATTACGATGTCGCGCCATTATTGGCCAAACTATTAGGTAATCATCGCACATCTAAGCACGTGGCGTGCTCTGAAATCTTTGACGTGTATACACAAACAGACTGTGGCACGTAAAACGTCAAACATGACAGCAAACACAGCCCAAACTCATTCGTTACCCAGGTAAAAATACGCGAAGCTGATTTCGGCAGTCGTACCTTTTTGAGCTCATCTCAGCTTTAGTATATAAGTCATAGTCTAATAATTTCGATTTGAAAGCAACTTAGACTCGGGTCAATGATTGCACACACGCTGAAACCCGTCCTCTCCTCCCCGGTATAAAATTTATTGCCTCTCTTGCAGATAAGACGACGACGACGATATATACCAATTATTATATACTGCGTGAGTGTCCTAAGCTGGGTTATATGTGCTGCGAAAACAATACCCGGCGCAAATATGCGCGCACGCACACACATTAGCAGCGATCTCCAACATGCACCGAGAAAAAAGGCCTGTAAACAAAATGGGGCAATCATCCTTCTCAATGATCGTATGTACTGCAACATAAGAAGTGGTGTACTCGCATTACCGTGCACCGCGAATCTGTGGACACGACAAAAGGGGGTAACCTGTTCGCTCTTTCTCGTTCTTTCACACTGTCGCGTAGCACATTTGCGGAGGACAACCACATTCAGCGGAAGGTAGGCAACAATCTACTTAAGACGTGTAATTTTTATAGACTACGAGTACAATTCATCACTGTGTGTTGTTGAGTATACCGGTGTGCGACTACAGACGATTATCATTATTGTTATTGTCATTGTTGTTATTGTCATAGTCGCCGACGTCGTCATAATATGCCGATGCACGTTTCTCTTTTACTTGCCCAGTTTATTCACTGTTGCATACGTAAACTACTGACATTTTGAGATACAGTATCAAAGGCGAGTCTTGTGTTATAATTGGATGGAGAACGGGAAGAGGAGATTTAGTCTTCACTCGAAGAATTTCTGTAGAAAACCTGTTAGAAGGAGGAAACATACACCTGGATTACATGAATGCACTAGAACTCAGCCTTCGGTGCCCGGGTGATTGGAAGACTTCGTCAGTCTCGAACACGACCTTTGTTGCTTTGACTCGCAGTGAAAACACTGTCGTTTGATGTACACATACACGTTTCATAATCTCCTGCGTTGTGCAAGGACCGCGCAGAATGGAGATACATAGTCCAGCAAAACAACGGCATCTTCGGCCAGCAGAAGCGAACAGGACCCGGCAACATGCCTGCCCTACATTTGCCCGTAGCGTAGGATCAACGATTGGAATGGTCAGCCATGAAAAAATGCATAAAAGACAACAGTGATGGATGGGATCCTCGAACCAAGGCTTGAAAATGTGAGGAAGTTTTGTCGAGGACAAAAGGAATGAAGCACTGAGAAGAGATAGATAGATAAAAGAGACATTCACGAAAGTTTTAGCACGTGATACGAGGGTAAGTAATGTCCCAATTGTGAACAGGTGCTTGGTTTAGTTCAGACTCTGTAAGCAATCTTTCTTCTTCTCTATTTTTGACATGTTTCATGTCTTTTCTCTACCCCCTAATTCTTGAAAATTGTCCGGGCGTCCGGTTGTGACCTTGAGACTTACAAGAATTTCGGTCAAAAAAAAAGAAAAATAATAAAAGAAGAATAAAATAAAAAAAACAAAAAATAAAAAAATAAAAATAAAATAAAAATAAAATGAATAAAATAAATGAAAAATAAATAAAATAAATGAAAAATAAATAAAATAAAAATATAAATAAATAACATAAAAACAATTAAAATGAAAATGAATAAAAATGAAATGAAATGAAATAAAATAAAATAAAAATTAAATTAAATTGAAAATAAAAATAAATGTCTGGGCAGTTATTTGAGAAATTTGCGAGTATCATCCTCTCTCTCAAAAAAAAAAAAAAAAAAAAAATTAAATCAAAAAATAAAATAAAATAAAATATAAATAAATTGTCCGGGCGTCCGGTTGTGACCTTGAGACTTACAAGAATTTCGGTCAAAAAAAAAGAAAAATAATAAACAGAGAATAAAATAAAAAAAACAAAATAAAATAAAGATAAAATGAAATAAAAATAAAAATAGAAATAGAAATAAAATAAAAAATGAATAAAATAAATGAAAAATGAATAGAATAAAATGAATAAAATAAAATAGAAATAATAAAATAAAAATTAAATTAAATTAAATTGAAAATAAAAATAAATGTCTGGGCGGTCATTGAGAAATTTGCGAGTATCATCCTCTCTCTCAAAAAAATTAATGAAAAAAATTAATGAAAAAAATTAAATCAAAAAATAAAATAAAATTAAATTAAATAAAATTAAAATTAAAATTAAAATTAAATAAAATGAAAATTAAATTGAATTAAATTAAATTAAATTAAAAATAAAAATAAATGTCTGGGTGGTCATTAAAAAATTTGCGAGTATCATCCTCTCTCAAAAAAAAAATTATAAAAAAAATCAAATCAAATCAAAAAATAAAATAAAATAAAATATAAATAAAATCAAAAATAATTCTGAAAAAACTTATCAGCCTGAAATATACTAAAGTAGACTTGTATTGGAACAAGAAGCGGGACGAACGAGCGGAGCGAGTGAGGCCCAGTAATCTCACCAGCCTGAAATATACTGAAGTAGACTTACATTAGACCAAGAAGGCTCATTAGCCTGAAATATTCCAAAGTAGGCTTATACTACATCAAGCGAGTGCCGCGAGTGAGTCCCAGAAAACAGTCAGCCTAAAAAACTCGAGAGTAGACTGATACTAGAACGAGAAGCTGGAAATTTCGGAAATTTTTGAACTATGAAGAGCTTAAGACGACTGGCGAAAAGACATGAAACATGATCTTTATGTTTTTGGCAACGCCAAGAAATCCTTTATCTTTTCACTGAGTCATACCTAACCTGGCGCTGTTCATGACACTAAACGAAGTGAGCCGCGAGTCTTATTCCTAGCAAACTCAAACTTCCTGAAGAGTTTTAAACCCTTTTGAGTACCATCCAAACATTTTGAAAACGCTGCGTCGCCAACTGTATAACATATTTTCGGACTTGTGATTTTGGTGCGACTCCACTCCGACTAATGTATTTGGAACTTTGACTTCGGTTCAATTTCAAGTCGACCTGTACAAATTTCTGATCTACCTAAAATCGACTTCAAAATTGAGCGGAATTACATCGACGTTTATTTTGCATAAATTCTACAGAGTCAGCACGGCTCATCGAGAGAACAAGCAGATCATAAAGTTGACGAGATTGAGTAATCCACATTCTTTTCCGGACGACGCATCGGTGAAACTGTAAACTTGAGAACTTTCTCAAGAAACTATATCTTCCTGACATAATAGTAATTTGAGGTGAATCTTTCAACAATATTTTGAATTTCTGATTCATTATTCTATACCAATGCTGAACAAGGAGAGCCTACTTTTTGAAAAATGAAAATGGTAAATTCTTGCAGGGACGTCGCCAAGAGAGGGGGGGGGGAGGTTCAACCCTCCTCCAAAACTGATGAATTTGCTTTGAAATCCATATCACCCCCTCGAGAAGAATTTCTCTTGAATCCACCACCCCTACTAGAAAATGTTGTGGCTGCTGTATTATGTAAAATGCTATGAACTTCCTGAAGATGTTTTTACGATGTAGGGAACACGATTGAAGCGGTTATTATTGCTACAAAGATAGTCGTGCGAAAAATTAGACAAGAGATCGTGCACATGGACTGACCCAACTTGAGACGTCATATTTTTGTCAACAAAAAGTTGAACTCTCTATGAAAGGTTTCCTCGAAAAATCTAATTTCCGCGAATTGAATATGAGCTGGAAATATCGATTTATCGTAAGAATGCGTGTTTTCGCGCTGTGCTTCATTTGTTCGTGCCCGTTACTGCAAGAACGATAAACGGTGGGTCCATTTGACGTTATTTCCATGAAAATGTTAGAACATACGTTCGTTGAAAAGATAACACGCGAAATACGACGAGGAGAGAAGGTTCCACTCATGCAGGAAAAAATTTCATTAAATTATTGGGGAGGGGCGAAAAAAGTAAATGACGATGTTATATACATTAATTCGATCAACGACCTCTGGCATCGTTAATTGTTATCATGGTAGGACGTATTCAATTCGATATTACGGTCTATATTTAACCTGTTGTATGTGGTAAGTCGCGTGGCTAGACAAAGACATAAATAATACAGTACAGCGTACGCCTTTTCTTCCGCCTTCACTTTCGCTATCATCCATCATAATGTAAAAATTGGTGGTTCTCTCGTTACGCAAATACTTTCTTGGCAAATTAGCGAGATACTCGTCTCTACATCGGAGTTTCGCCCAAGTGTCGATAAAGTGTACTACACCGCACATATATTAATCAGCTTCTCGATTGAAGCGCTGCATCATGAAGAAATGAGTAAGAGGTGAACGATTATAAGAACAGAACGACGATGGCGACGATGGAGTGCGGTTACGGTTCATCAGAGTTAATGCTCGCAAGAAGGGGTATATGAGCCGATAACCTCGGTGAAATTCTATTAATGAAACGAGACGAATATTAAACGCTGTAGGGCATCATCAGGTACAACACACAACGACTTCGCGAAGGAGGAACCAGTAGAGGCCTACTTGATACCTATATACCTGAATAGCAATTTTTCTCGAAGCTCGGTACAGTATTGTTGGCGGATGATCGTAATAAGTAGAGCGCGTATAGCAAAGGGCGCTTGTGTCAAAATAAAAAAAAAACATAGAAGATGCCCCTAGCAATGGTATCCGAAACCACGATCGCATAATTGAAATATTCCCTTCGTCGAGCGCGTTTATTGTGGATTTTTGCGAGCCATGTGATGGAATAAAGCTCGTGACGAGCGCATCGAACTTCTCTGTGATGAAACCCGTCATCATGATGCGACCGCCATCGTCGACTAACATCGCTCGCTCATAAATGCCACTTTCGGGGGAATCATTCGGAAGACAATGAATGCGTGCGCGCTCGACGATGTATGGAAGTGAGATTATTACGATACCGTGTACACTATGTGTATAGTAAACCGGATTTGTGTGATGTTTTGGTCAACATAGCATTCGGTTTGTTCGGTCATTTAGTGACGAAGATCAGAGCGCGCGAGTATGTTGGACTAGGGTCACGAATACCGGACTCCCCCTCGATCGAACGAAAGACGACCCTCTTTCCGCGCGCTCGAATTATAGTTGCGTGATGATTATCCTACAAATACACAACTATATCGCGCTAATAAAATAAATAATAAGCGCGTGCATTTTTGTGGCAACGTTGCGCTGGCCAAAAGGTGACGGATCGAGAGGTTGAAAAGAAAGGAAGACCAAAATGGCAAATAATAACGAGAATCTCCGCTCACTGTGAAAGTGGTTAGGCACCTCTCTCGAAAATGCGTTTTTCGGTGAAAAAGTGGGAAGTGCGTTCACGATCGCTTTGACGTAGGTCTCATTTTTTGACGACACTTGCGGTTAACGTGATGTAACGTGATTCTAATTAATCGTGAACGAGTCTCACCACCGTCGAAGCTCGCGCTTCATTCATGCGAACTGCTTTACACGCGCTCACGTGGACTTCCTCGTGTGCGTTAGCGGTGAATACCGTGTATCTCCCTTCAAATGAAAATCCCTTCCGTTCTACTGCTTCAAAAAAACTTTAATTGTAAATTTCCAAAGTTAACACACGGCCGAGCCGAATAGGCGCACACTCCTTAGCCCGGGCCTAGCCCAAGCACGCTAGGGTAGTGCGGAGGACAAGAAAAAGAGTCTTAGCCTCCTTCAAAGTCACTCACCTGATCCCTACCCTAACGACTTGCTACCCCAAGAAATCTAGATTCAACATCATCCAGGGAGCATGGCTCTTTACTAGACGAGTTCGTCAAGGGATACAGAGTGCTCTCGAGATAATCGCATTATAAAGTTATTAATTTGAACTAATTGAATGGCGTCCGATTTCCCATCACGTTTTCCTCAACGTATCCTAAACAATATATAAATGCAATATTTTTCTTACATTTACAGAAGCAGTATGGGAACGTACCCAAATTAAGTGACCCATTTTCACCGACTTTTTATCCCCCCCCCCCCCCTCCGACTAATTTTTACGTAGTAGTGTTTTTTTTCCTCAACATGGCCCTGTATATTATTTTAAATCATTATTATTATGAAGACATGTCTACAGGATTTTGGAGTCTACATATACGAGATTTTAAAGAAATTCAATTTTACAGCTCTAAAAATTCTAAATTTCCTAGACAATAATACCACGTGACAAAACTCTTAACCCTGTCCCCCCTAAAGTGACCTAGCGTGATATTCTGATGACTCCCTCCCTCTTAAAATGGTCACGTAGTTTGGGTACGTCCCCCATCCGATTTTCTCAGTAACGCACCAGTTCTATCCACGTTGTTTGACAGTTTTGGAGCAGACATCAACTGACAAATTTGGGTCTATGTATTCAGAACAATACGAAATCTTTCTGCAGTTGATATAATGTTATGCTAAGATTTTGACAACTCTCTCACTCAAAATTAATAAGGCGAAAAATTTTCTCATTTGATTCTCACGGATAACTTCACGTGTCCTCACAGAATCTCATCGAGCTCATGACCCTGGGAAGCTCTCGCAGACAACGAAAGATTCCTCACGTGTCAATCTCGTCCCTTTTCAAAATAATCTTTCCTGAGTTTTTTACGTACTAATTTTCATCCAGTCTCAGAATCACGTTCTAATACTCGAAATGTTCGTAGCGCTCATCTCTCTGGAAAGTATGAAAGGACGAAAAAGGCGGTTAGCGATGACTGCTGCGCTGTCCTCGTTCGTATTTTCATTTCCTGCTTCGCAAGTCGTACAAAAGAAGGTGATCGAAAACGTGTAAATTGATTGTTCATATATTATAGTCGAGTTTTATAGTTTCTGTCTTTCCTTTTTTCTTTCTGTTTACAATTACGCCCGCCAAAGACGGTAGGAATAAAAAGCATAATGAGCAGGTGATTTAAACACCTGACTTTGTAATTACCAATAAGGGTTCTTCTCGGTTGCCAATACTGCTGTCGTATGGCGCGCGTAGGAGAAAATAAAAAAACGAGGACGATTCATATTTTCCTCTTGTATCGCTATATAAGAGATAAAGAAAGAGAAGACGAAGAAGAAAGAACTCGACTACCCTATTTAAATAATTAAAATGATACACGCTAGACGAGCTCGAGGAGAGCACGTGCGAGCAAACGTGTACATATGTATAAAGCCGCCACTGGAGACTGTCTGGAGTTTTTTGTATTTACCTCCGAGCCACTTAAAGGTAAGACAATTGTCGAAAAACGAAAGCTGGCACGCGTTCTAGAGTTTTACCACATATAATCACGTATGAAATGGACGAGAAACTGAGAAATTTTGACTTCGACGTTCACCATTTTTATTGAAATTGTAGGGACAGCAGTTCGACGTTTGAAATATAAGATAGAGGCATATCGAGTGTTCGTTGCGTTCCATAATACTCGTTTCAAAGACAATTTTTGTGGCTTAAAATGGCTGAATTGAGGACACAGTACTCGAGGAGTGGGCGTCAGTCTGAGGGGGAGCAGAAACTCAACAAATGCGTGTAAAGAAAACGAGAACTTATTGGAAAACCGCTGAACAATTTATAAAACATTTTTGCTTCGTCGTTCTTTCTTCCTCTTGCAATACGTAATATGCTTGTTCAAGGTATATTCCTTGATAATTGGTAGAGGAAATTCTATTTTTGACAGAAATTCGAGGACTACATCGAAGGGGGTGAGAATTTGAAAGAACCTTGGGATCTGAAATAACGTAAAAAGACGGTGCATGAAATTTTTACTGGATGTGACCATCGTTGAAAGAAAATTCGGAATGAGTTCCTCAACTTCGAGCTCTCAGGGCTACATGAATCCATGTAAATTTTCAAAATTCGCTCTTCCCATTTAGCTACAAAACATTCTTTTTTTCAGGAGCAAGTTAGAAGTCTTAACGGCGTTTTCGGGCAAGAAAACGTTAATAGTTTATTTGTTCACCAACCACATGAGGTGAAACGCGGTCGACCGAAGATCTGCGGTCCAAGATGCATTCGTTAATTATCGTCCACATGTGCGACAATCGAAGGATGCCTGTCGAAGAAGGGTGCAGAAAGAAACTCGTACTGCAGCCGGAACACACTCTATCGGTTACCCGTCCAGGTGAAACGAAGCGCAGCGCTTGATTTCTTCTGTGTCTATAATTGACCTCAAATTTGTAAACACATTGCATCGGACGAGTATACAGTTTCACAATCGACATAGCGCGACCGGGGTAAGGAGAAAAAACAAATGTTTTTCCATTTCTCGATATTGTAATATACTCGTATATTGTTTACATTTATAACGACGAATAATTGATGCGACCTTAGAATAAAAACCTGGTTCGCGTTTTTCGGCGCGGCGGCAAATGGTTCATTAAAGATGCGCGTATTATTGATAATTACTCCCAAGTATGAAACGTTCGTGTACATTTATACACCGTGTGCCTGCTGATGGCCCTACATCACCTAGATATAGATCTCGCTGATTGTATTACAATATTCAATTAGCTGGGGAAGTAATACGTTAATACTGATAGACGTCGTCGGTGAATATTTAAAGATATTTCTTATTGGAAAGAAAGAAGTTGCAAACGTTTTTTTTTTTTTTTTTTTTTTGCAGCAATATATAGGGGTTTTAAGTCTGTAATCAATAAACTGTTCGCGTAATTTTATGAAAATCTTGTAGCTCGAACGACATGGTTTTTTCTTCGCGCTTTACGATCACAAAAATATTAGGAAATTTTGTCTTCGAAGTCCAGAAATTATGCAAATTTAGTCAGTAACATCAGTTTGACGTACTCCGAAACAAAAAGCGAAGTGTAGCGGGGTAACAATAGACGCCGGAGTATTGGAAGATTTCTGGTAGTCGAATACTAGTATCTAATTTGGAATTCATTTTCTCGTATTTGTTAACACGAATAATTCGAATCAGAATGTTGTCAGTAGTCCACCGCCGTCCGTCCCTACACAATAATGTGACTACGTTGATCACGTCATAGAAGCTCGCTTTGCGGTACGTGATTTGGTAGGAATTTGTAATTTTGTCTCCCCGGATTCAGAAATTTTGAGGTATAAGGAAAGTTTTAGTTACAACTGCACAATTTCATCAAAGTTTCGATAATTTTTAATACAGGCATCAAATTAACGAAATTTCTTCACCTGATAGTGATTCTTGGTTCCATGGTACGAGACATACATTCGCAATTCACGTAAACACATGAAGTTACTAGAGTATAACAAGTAGCCACTGTAATATTCTATGATTCTAGAGTAACTTTATGTGCTGGCAATCTATGCACATACACGACTCAAAGTTGAAAATTCAAGCCTTTTCATAGGTATTGGAGCTTCATATTCTCTCAAATTCCTCCACATGAATGCTATAGAGCTAGGGATTCTGTTGAGTATCTCCACTTATGTGAGAGTTTAAAGCCATAGACATTTATGACAGTTTTGGCTTTCAGGCAGATAATGATGAAGCCGCAGTGCTTAGAGCTTACAATGTTGAATCTTTCTTTTGACATGTTCATGTCTTTACTCTGAGAGTGCCCCCCCCCCTTCACCCTCGTCTCTCTTTGGGTCAGTGGGTGATTTGAAAATTTGCGAGTTCATCCCGCGGGCTCACCTTACCCAGTTTATATACTAGCTTTATACTAGCTTTATGATCGTTATATTCTAGCTTTGAGCCTTCATTATACTAGACCTCATATACAGTATACTAATTGTTGAAGCCAAATACAGAATCGATATTTTGATACAATCGAGTACAGTAATCGATATAATCGAGATTGATTAATCGATATAATTGAGATTGATATATCGATATCATCGACATTGTATCGAAATATCGGTTCTACATTTGGCTTCAAAAACTAGTACACTGTACACTAGTCATTGAAACCAAATGCAGAACCGATATTTCGATACAATTGAGATCAGTAATCGATATAATCGAGATTGATATATCGATATTATCAAGGTTTCGATACCATCGAGATCAGTAATTGATATGATCGAGATAGATATATCGATATGATCGAGATTGATATATCGATATGATCGAGATTGATATATCGATGTGATCGGTATTGATACATCGATACTATCGAGATTGATATAAGTGATCTTTACTCTGAATAATTTCTGTTATTACTCGTGAGTTTATGAGTTGCGTAAAATTTGACCATCGCGAATGAGCAGGTATTAGGCCTAAACTAGGCTGCTTGATTATTGGCATGAAACATGATCTTTTTCTATTTGGCTCCACCAGAAGATTTTTGCAGAGAACCTAGAGATTGAACTTTCTCCACTATTAAACGGGAACCTGTTTTATCGAGCGATTCTTCGGAATGAATGTCCGCCGGCCGGCCAGCAAATCAAAAATTTTCCAAGTCCTTAGCTCGGAGTAGCCCCTTCAGTCAACTAGATATGCAATGCTTCATACACCAATTTGGCTTAGCCCCTTCAATGAGCCAGATATGAAACGATTCGAACACCATAAGATTCAAAACGCTCTTCTAAGGTACCCCATGAAACAAGTTTTCTGCCTCCCCTCGTTTAAAACTTTACAAGGAGATGGGAGGCTAAACGAACGAAAAGTGTGTAAGAAAGCCGCACTGCTTAAAGATAGAAGAGGGATATGGTAAGTCAAAGGCCTCCTCAGGTCCCCAATCAAGCGAAAGAAGGTTGTGACAAACCAAATCTGTCAAGTCTAAAGTTTCAAGAATATCGTTCCCTCTGATTAAAAGTTTCCCACCACATGAATTATTCTGTCAATTGTAGAGGGTTTTTGCAACGACATACGCGTATTACCCGCGTAGACATCTTATCCCCACTTTTTCACTCTGCTTCGGTGCGAACATTTTCATTGTGAAATCGAGTCAACCTAATTTCGACTCTGATACCGTTTTTGCTGCTATCGCAAATGATGCGTACACGTGCGTAGAACAAGCGTCCGTATTGTAATAGGAACAGTACATTCTCGCGATTGACCCACGATTCGACACGAAATCATCAGCAACAATCTCGTGCGGTGAGAGTCCAACTCGTTCACGACAAATATGCAAGTACCCTCTCACTCTTCCGTAGGCTGCCTACGAGAAAGAGAGAAAAAAAAACGTGCACGTCTACACTAATTTACTTGTATACACATGTATTCTACAGCACAACGATGATATGTTGATTAATTTATACGAGCGTCGATTATACTCAATGATGTTTCGAGTAAAGACGGGGAAAGGTACCGGTAATATACCCGGCGAAAGAATTCGACTCGCAACGTAAAACTACATAAAGGTGTACGCGGATCTAAATCGTGAACAGCACTGGACTTACAATATATATTTGAGAAAAACTATTTTAATATCGCTCTTCGCTCCACACAAAGGAATTCCGTAGACACATGACCGTGTGAATTGGCATTCCGAATTATAAATTAAATTATACATTGACAGAGCGAAGCAAAAAGAAAATACATAAATACAAATAGGCACACTAGATGATTCCAACCAGTCTCTACTAGTTACAGTTGTTTAGGTGATAGCTGAAGGAGGAAGGACTACGTATCATAAAAGTACGATAAGATCTCTGGCGGGAAATGAGAAAGAGTTGGTACATAATAAAGGGGAGAAGATGGAATAATTCGAGCGAGTAAAAGTCGAAGAACTATAGTGTTGTCAGAAGAAAGTCACCGTGAAACAATGACGCTCTCTCGAGCTATTCGCAATAATCTCGAGTGTCTCAAGTAATTCGCTGAAAGAATCTTGGGACAACAAGAGAATAAGCAGAAACTAAGGACAGAAATTTTTGAGTGGGAGGAGGGAAGGTGGTCGTAAAATTCTCTTTGCTTCTCTTCGTAACCACCTAAAACTCTCCTTCCAGACAAATGCTGTAATGGCTACGCCCTCTCCTTCGTACTTACAACCTTTATATCCAAGGTGCATTTTTTGCCTCAACTTTAGGTTGGAGAAGCTCAAAGTGTCTACGAAGACGAGATTTCCATGGTACCGCAGTAGACACCCTGTGATTGTTTGTTATTGCTCGTAATCATTTACCTCTCTCGTTCCTGAATAGGAGGATGAACGCGTTGCAGAAACGATAGCTCGTGCCACACCACGGCTCAAACGTACTGCACTCATGTTGAAGCTTCCCCTCTGGAGATTTTGAGGTTCGGAAGAATTACTACTTTCCCTTAGGACCATAAAATCTTGAACATACCCCAAAATAAATATGTCCCTAGGGCAGATGAATATACACTTTATTTTGTATGAGCATTTTCCTCTCGCGAATGAGACCACTCGAATGATTGAAATCATTCAGTCGCCCAAAATGGAATTCGGAAGGTTTTCAAAGATAAAACTCGATGGTTCTTTTTTACTTGAATGGCCTTTCCTTCTACACGATGGACAGGGAGCTCTCTAACAGAGAAGTCTAGAAATTTGGAGGTATAATTGAAAAACAGGAATACTGTTCGCTCCATGCTGTTCACTCGTAATCTTTTTGTCTTTCTCTCTCGTGCTCGTATGCACATTATATTACCTCCTTGCTACGTTCATCGCTCATCTTACAAAAAAGATACCGCGTTTGAAAGTCGAAAGTAATCGCGTGTGCGAACCCGAATAGATATTACACAAACTGGATTTGAGTTACAATATAGTTGCTACTGGCCATGTGTATATTCTGTCATGACTGCCATACAGGACAACGACTGACAAGTATACGCGCGTGTATACATGAAATCTAGGGTGTGCACTTATGAAGTAATACAGCCGTTTGGTTCGTTATTACTATACTGTATAGAATAATGTCGATTTGCATTCTGGATATTGTAACTTATTACAGCGCAGTATCATAGTTCTATGTATTCGTGAATGATGCATGGCGTAAGAAGCACACGAAAGCTTAAGAAAGATGATATGATGTCGATTGCCGAAAGTTATTACGTGACAAGAAAAAAAGTATAGAATGTTTACATCGCATTATATGCCACAACAAGCAGTATACATCTTTGTGAGTTGAATCTACTCTCGTAATCTTTCGTGACATTAGGGGGACGAAGTTTTGATTGGTGAAATTTGTACACGTCGTTGATGTTGACGTATTATGAAGCACACGATGTTCTACACGTGTGTCTTTATACCAAAAGGAAACGATAGGAATGGATGTGTGCAACCGACTCGATCCAAACGGAAAAAGAATACTGTACACGACGACCTCTATCGTCACTCATTTAATACCTCGAGTCAGAAAATTATCCTAATTGATACCATTCATTTTTTAGGCGAATTTCGGAATGAAATAGAAGAGGTAATGGGCTCGTTTTCTGTTCTGTTGCTCCATACAAGCTCCTTCATCTGAAAGCAATAATCACACACTTACGGAGCTAATACTAGAGGATTTTCTCCGATTTCGGTTCGAATAATGTGGCATGGCGAAGGGGTGCGGGTTGTCGAGGGACCAACTCATCCCTCAGAATTGATAAATTCGCTTCGAAATATCACAGAATTGTGTTCAAAACACCATGAAAAATTTTCTTGCCAACTCTCTAAAACCACTTGTACAATATCTGCCTCCTGCCCCATAATATGTTCTTAGAACCCCACCAGTTATGAAATTGAAGTTCAGGTTGAACCTCAGTTGTGGTACAGGGTACAATTTCGACACCACATATGGCGGTTTTCTACCCGTTATATCCTCCAGACTTCAAAAAGTATAATCGACGACGTTATGGGGGAAAATAAACAAATCTACATTATCCAGAATTCTCACCTTTCGGTATTATTTCGTTTAGCTTTGTCAGACGTTTTTCTCAGTACAACACACTCAAAACCTTAAAAGTTCCAAAACAATTGTAAGAACAAGAACTCTTCCCGGTAGTGAAAGATGTTTATAAATTGTACATATAATGTAAACATCTTAGTCAAGTTCACTTGCGTCTGCTGCATCGGCAGTTTAAACATTGTCGTATACTGGGCACACATAATCGAGAGCAATGAACTCCGCTAAATCATGGCTCACTCGATCTATCATTCTGGTCTTGCAAGAAAGACTCAATTTTCGTACAACACTTTTAGAGACAATAAGTAAGATGTAGTCGAGAAATAATTTCCTGATGGTGGTCATCTTTCACTGCGAGATAGGATTGAGGGTAGAGCATGTCTTCAAGATTGGCAGGAGAACGTCTCAAAACAGTCAATCGTTTCATTCAGTCTTCTGCAGCGCTCCCTCTGTGCCCCCTCGCGACATTCGATTCGCTATAGATGTGTTTCAACATTTAGTCTCTCAATTCTCGGGAATCTTCTAGGCTAAGTGAACGATGAACATTCATCGGCAGAAAAATACCGTGGTCTATGAGTGTCAGTGTACGATGATTACATTTAGTTTCAGCTTTTCAATTCGTTACGATCGAGAGCCTATGCGTGCACCCGATGTTACAGAAAATTCATTACGAGGTGCGCTCGACCAATCCGTTACCGCTAACGGGTTGCATCGAGATATGATATTATCCTAACGTTTTATATACATGGGACGAGATTGTTGCTGGTTACCTCTGCCAATGTAGACACTGGCTGTGCATAGTACAAATATGACGAACGAACTGCAATAAAATGCGATTCGGCAACTCAGGCCTTCATCATCATACAAACTCGAACGGTATAAGAGAGCATTCACGAAGAAGACACCGTTTCTCTCGATTTCAAAACGAGATTATTACCGTGTCCGCGGATGCATCTTACGGCGCTGCGGTACAAAAGATCTAAAGGTAGGTACATCGTAAAACTGTAACTTGCTATTTCACATAGGTAGATTATAATCATCCGGTCGCGAATGAATACTGGTGGAGCGACGACGACGACGACGACAAGCACAGTACAGCACGGCGGCGTACCGGTACCTCTGACGCGTTCCATTAAAACAATACTGTACGAATCGATATAAAGTATATACGGTACGGTATATTATACTAACGTAAAGGAAATAAATAGTCCATGGCCGGCCTGACGCAGGCAATAGGGTCAACTGCAAGGTATATACGGTAAAAAGTTCGCCTCTCCCTCACGCTATCTCGGCCGTTCTCTCGATCGGTGTGGAACGTTCGCGTTCCTTTCCTTTATTTATTGACGACGCGTTACGGTATTATGCGTTCGATTCTCATCTAAAAAGCGCGCCGCAAAGCACCACTTGTCTCGTCAACAGGCAGCCGCAAATTGTTTCAAAAAAGGAGAAACGTTTCGTTTATATGGAGAGGGATTGTTGCAACTTTTATATGTGTCATTTGAATATCTATGACAGACGCGCAACTTTGAAGAGACAGTATACGCTAATAATCTTCGTCGGCGTATCGTTCTTGAGATAACTTCGTTTTCTTTTTTTTACTACTTTTCCCTGTTTGTTATTGTTTTTTTTTCCCCTCCTCCTCTCTTATCCAATTATGGTGACGCGCGAGAAGGCTTCGATAAATACTTAATAGCGTGCGCATAACAAGTGCTCTTCAATCGTGCGGTGCACTGCTCGTCTCAACTTCGCGATACTTAGTAAGCCAACAAGTTCACATTTTCTGCACGTATAGTCATTCATTATTGCCTTTAGACATGATCGACACATGCGGCTTTTCAACCACTCTTCCTCGAAATAGTGAGCGTCTGATGACGAGCCGGCCAAGCGCGTGAGTTTCAGATAAAACCAAATTTTCGAAAGAGGGGACAAAAAAATTTTCATGGGGAGAAATTTTGAAAAAATGCCACGATATTTTAAAGCGAAATTTTACTCCTAAATCTCCCTAGCTGGTACCAAAGATTGTTGATTTTTGGGGATAATATTGATCAAGGCTGTCGCAGCGATGGACCTTCTTTCTGAGACAACCCTAGCCTCCTTAACCAAATTAATCGAGGACTATGGATTAATTTGGGCATCGGGCTACGATTATAACAATGATCGATTTTTTCAGAAGTGCAAATTCCCTCGATCCATAATATAACTGTGGATTCAAAATTTCGACCCTTTTATTTTCAAATTCGAAATTTTTCCAAGTCCCTCTCCTCTTAGACACAATTCGAAGTGCCGCTGCTCGAAGTTCGAAATTCTATGAAATCACCTGTAAATACTCATTATTGAGGGGATAAGGGGAGGGGGGGGGGGAAATGAAATTTGGAAATATTCTGTTCAGGTTAAGTAGCTGAACGGGGACTTGATAAAAATTGTTCGTATGTACTACGAAGAAAGTAAGTTCGAAGAATTTGTACCAACAAGCTGTACAACGTTGTGCATCAGGAGTGGGAGGGCTTGGCAGGGCTTGAGAATGATCATCGAGAGGGGAGATTTGGAAGAATTTTTACCTTCAAACTAAGTAGCTTCTGCTCTGCTCTCGCATCGAAAGCCACGCTCTCTTTCAGCTTGAATCCCAAAAAAGTGGCTTTCTGCTCTCCTCGATCAATTCTGTTCCAAGCCCGTAGTTCTTATCAAGTTCCTAGTCATAATTAGGTCAAGGTCACAAAAAGGGTCCATGTCTCCTATTTCCCTGCAGAGACGCGTAACTTTGCGTTTTTATGTTTTTTCTAACCTCCTGCCTCAACTCCTTCCGTCAAATCCAGGGCACGTTTCAAGGTGATGGTGAAACTCTGATTGAGGTGAAGGTCATCGGAATCAAGACTACTAAGAGGAGAGGAACTTCGTGTCCAATAATTCAGTAAAATTCGGCTAAACAATAACATACTTCAGCATTGGTCCGTATATCGAGTATCTCCAAAGTTGTATTCACATTATTTCAACTTACCTGAAACAAAAAGAAATACAAATAAATTAACAGACACGTACAAAAGCAGGTAAAGGATTCTTTCAAACGTATGGAATGCAAATTATAGAAGTTCCAACGAACATGATCAATACAGTCATTGAGCAGAGAAGACACGCATGAAGCTACTGAGTAGAAGGGAACTTTCTTTTCTCCTCCAAGAAGAACGCTTTTCTGTAGAAGATACAGTGGGATGAGAACTAGCTGGTATCGGACTGTCAGAGATACTATTGGAGTTTATCTGGTTCGATGCAATCAGACATTGAATAATCCTTCTAAATGACAGGGGTAAATCCACGGGGGGGGGGGAAATTCCCTTCCCCCCTCCCTAAAAATCAGGAAAAAAATTTGAAACATATACACATTTGTACAGGAAGAGATAAAAAACTAATGTAAGATAGGGAAAAGAGGCCAGGACCTATAGCGCGACTATAAAAGAACTTTGGAAAAAAAAATCCCCCCCCCCCCAAAAAAAAAAGACAGTCTGGATCCGCCCCTGCTAAATGATGAAAGATGATTTGATTAATTTGGTAATTCGGGTGGTGGGTATTTTGACCTTTTTAAGATGATTCGGAAACCAAAAATTATAACGTTTCCTTTTCTGCTGCTCGAAGTTTGCAAACATGAAAAAATAAATCGCAGTACATGATGGCGAATCAGAGATTTCTTCAATTTTCCCCACCCCCCTCAGCAAGAAAGGAAAACTAAATTGGCCCATTACCATGAATAATGAGTGAAATCATCATTTTTCTCGTTCAAGAATATTCGATAAATTCTTTAATTCGGCCATTAAGACGAGAAGAATGTGCAGCTGTATCTCGTTCGCCTTTCGCTTCAAATATCGAACGTTTCTGATTAATTCTTATATTCTTTGTTCGCCATCCATCGGGTTTTTCATTTTCTCCTTTTCATTTCGTATTCAGTCGTAATATTATTCCAACAGACAACGAAATGATACGGTATAGACTCGTTCTCGATTTATTTTTACACGTCATCTGCTCATCCTTTTCGTCTTGCAAGCATACAGTAATCCTTATCTACCTGACTTCTATACTCGTATTTTGACGTCCTTGGTTCGATGTCTAGTCGGTAAACGCCAGGGATGGCCGCTTTTTATTTAATAAACATCAGTACGTGTATAATCACTCGCCGAAAATTAAACCGTACTTCTTCATCTTTGGTATACCGGTGAGCATTAATATACAAGCTAATCCTATCAACCGGTCGTAAAATGAAATTCACTTACGGTTACCGTTTATTATTATTTTTTTCTTCAATTTCATTTGCATATAATAGAATTCTGTTTTTTTTTTCTTCTTTTTCATTTACGAATCTATCGTCGCGTTTCCTGTTTTCCTTCAAACAAAGATGATAAAAAGACAATGACGGATATTTTATGTCGCACACAAACACAATCGTAAATTACGACCGGGGCCACGGTGGTGGTGTGCGCTGCACGGAGTTATGGGAACTTTCACTTTGATAGTCTGGCACGGTAAGTTTCAGCTATGTTTGAATAAGAGAGGTATTTCGTATTAGGCCATAGAGTGAAGGCGAAAGAATAATTTTTTGATAACTATACATATATTAAGCGTGCACGTACACTGTGCCTTATTACACTTTACGTACATCGGGTGACGCGTCCTATAATTGTGATATCGTCGGTCACATCCGACGGTTTTCCCTCCCGTCTCCCTCCCCTCGAGAAACGTTTTCTTTCCTAGCTTTCTTTCGTTCGCGGAATTTTTCCGTATGTATGCAATTTGGGTTAAACCGTATCAGCGTCGTTCATTTAAATTAAAAAGAAATTCGTCCACGCTCTATACACCTGTATAATATCGACTAATACTTCCACCTTAAACAGTATTATTAGATAAATGGTCGCGTTCGACGTCACGACGAACTTAACGTTCACTTTAATCAAAAAGTTGTACGTATATCGTTTTTGCGTAAACAAACTCGTCGCTAGCGTCAGAAAATTACTGAATTTTATTTCTTCGATCGAGCGTTGACGATGTGTATGACTGTATACTATTTTACTATTCGGTCGCGAAGTGAGTAAATTAGGGCATCGCCGTCCATCGCCGTGTGTTTACACCTTTTTTTTTCTTTAATTTTTCGCCACATCAAATAAAAGAGAAGGGGGGGGGGGAGAGACAAGGTATCATTTTTTTGAAAGTCGCGCGCATCATTATTGGGAGTTCAGCTCCCACGTTTTGAGCTCCCATTTCTATACACAACCGAATGAAATACTTGTACTCGACGAGTTCTATGGAATGTACAATACATATAAATGCAGTCTTTCTTTTCCTCGCTCTCGCGTCCTTCGGTCTATTTAACCAGTAAAACCGTTACATCAGAATTGACGTTCGCGTTGATTCTTCGGCGTGTGTTTAGAGACCCCAAGAAAGACACACAACTACTGCACGTATAGAAAGAAGTCGAAGGAAGACAGTACGGTGAGAGCGATAGAGCGAGAACAACTTGGACAATCGAAAAAGAAGAGAAGAAGAGAAAAGAACAACATCCTCTCCTCTCTCAGTCATTAAATGAAATCGTCGACGCATAGAAAGTAACATTTTTCTGACTTGAAAACCCATAATGACAACCGAACCAACGTTCCACATTATACAGTACGCGCTCGCTGGCTATAATATGAGATTATCGTCGTTATTAAGACGCGACATAACAATCGGTATCGAAGAGAAAATAATAGGACTGTTAAAACTGTATGAGTGAACGTCTTGAGTCCTCATCGTGGAATGTGTACAAGAGGTACCAACAAGTGTTTCTTATATTCAGATTTCATAGGGGTACACAGAAAGAAAGGTCGTCTCACTTCGTAACTAGACAACGTAAAATGCGGAAAGCGGGAACATACATACGGCGACGAGATAGCAATCAGTAAAAAAATTTTGACTTCCTGCACTCAAGGTCATTTGGGCTGAAATAAAAAGCGAAGAGAGAGGGAGCGAGTTGGTGAAAAAAAATTGAAAACTACCGCAGTACTACCATGTATTTACCAATATAAGAGACAAATTAATCTGGGCATCTATTAAGTATGTATAATACGAGAGAAACAGCTGTTGAAAACCAGTCTTCCTACGTACATAACCAGTATACGTGTTAATGGAAAATGCACGTGCGATTTTTCTTTATCTATTTCCCTACACACAAAGCATCGCGCGTAAAACGTTTAATAATAATTACGCGAGAAAATCTCGTAAAACAAGTAGTAGTAATAATAATAATATCGACGATGGAAACGAGCAGGTTATATAGGCGGCGAAAATGAATTTGAAAATTTTTATAGGGATGGTCTATTTCGTACGCTCGCGTGCCACTTGTTACGCAATCGTTTTTTCGCTTAAATTGTGAGGGCGTGCATAGACGAGAAGGTGCAAATTCCGTCTTTGTATGTACATAAACCAAGCCTGGGGAGCCGGCTCCGGCTCGCTCCCTAAATTTTGAGGAGCCCGAGCTAGGAGCTGGAGCCATAATTTGATCTTGAAAAGAGCCGAAAATTCCGCTCTTTTGGTCAGTTCCTCCGCTCTTTCCTTTTCAAGGAGCTGCTCTTCAGTCAAGATGACAGAAAAAAAAAAAAAAAAAAAAAAAAATTTCAAAATCCAAAGCCCTAAGGCTTGAAGCTTGAAGTAAAGACAACCCGACTAGAGACTTGAAATTAATAATATTAGCCCTGCTTGGTTTTTTTCTCCTTGAGGCTCCGCTCAGAAGATCAAGAGCTTCAGCTAGCTCCGGCTCCGCTGCAAAAATCCAGATCTTTGACTCCGCTCCGCTCTTTGAGAAACTGGAGCAAGGAGCTGAAGCCGGAGCTGGCTCGGAGCCAGCTCTTTTTTTTCTTCTGGCTCCGCTCTCAAGATCGAGAGCTTCAGCTCCGGCTCCGCTCCGCTCTTCGATTTTCGAGGAGCCAGAAATCACTGGCTCCTCAGGCTTGACATAAACATAATTTATAAGGTCTAACTGCATCATGTAAATCATCGAAGTTTTACTATCGGATTGGTGTGAAGTACCCTGATCATACTCGCGTGAGACAGAGATTATGAAGGTGCAAACTGCAAGTCGTTTCACAGAACCCTGCTCCAACAATCCTACTGAATAAGACAAGCATTTTTTAGATGTTACTTGGTCAACTACATCCAATCAATAAAGTTACAAACTCACAAAAATATTGTCAATGTTCTTGAGGAGAACAACTTATTTAAACTGAAAATACAGTTTCAGAAGAAACTTGGGAGCTGGTCGAGAAACTGGACCAACGGAAGCCTATCTATCTTCAGACAAGGAGAACTCAAGAGCTTCATTCGCTACTTGCGGGCTATACTTGTTTTTCGGAGCTTTTTCGATTGCAATAATTGATTAAGATTGATTATTATTAGCCAACATTTTCCAACCCCGTCCCCTCGGATTTTCTTCAACTACCCACTTTCATATTTTTATAGCTGAATGGCCGCCTTTCTCTTCAAGTTCTCGCCTCCTACATAATTATAGAGATCAATAGTTGAAATTGTTCTAACCTTCTCGATATAAATAGAAATGTTCAAGAACTTTCAAAACCCTCTCCTGGTATTTGTAACGAGGTGGTTAGAATCCTTATGAATACCTGAAATAAATCAATACTCCTTAATCCACAGCTAAATACTCGAAATTCTCCTCAGCTGCCCCAGAACCCCCAGTCCCCTTCACATGAATAGTTCGAAGGTTGGGATCTTTCAAATCCCTCATACGATTGATTGAAATTTTTCCAAACTTTCCCATAGTTTGAAAGTTGAGGTTGGTCAAGTCCCTCTCATGAAGTGCAAGCGAGTACTTTAGCTCAATAGTCGAGATTCTGTCAACTCTTGCTTTGCTTCCTCCCTCCTCTCACATACTATCACTCGAGAGTCAAAATTAAACGCACGCGTATCTCCCCTCCCCCGCACTAGCCGACATAATTTATGATTTTGGGCATGTCGTACGTCTGGAAGCTATTTCAAAAATTTGTCTCATATTAGACGAAAATATGGCCTGAGGATACGAGTATAAACGTTTTTAAAAATAACTCTAGGCACCTTTGGGTGCAGGAACTGCGACCTACTTTCGGTGGAGCTTGGGAGTATTTCACGTTCAATACCAAAATTGGGTATTTTGCTATTCTAAATTCTCACGAGAGAGCAGGGAGCTTTCACTGACTGTGATTGAGATATGGACCACTCTGTACTCACCATGATGACGTAATGAAGCATTTTTCGTTCTGAGGGAGCACGATACCGTGCAGTAACACTAAGGCGACGACGAGAATTTTGCAAGGTTGCGCCGTCAAACTGGAATAAAGTAGAAATTTGTCAACATTCCGTCGTACTACAGCACTACCTGTGACACTTTTAAATCGGATGTAACAATGGTGTGGTCGAAATCACGTGAGAGAATTCTCTCTTCAAACAATTGAAATGTTCAAGAACCACTTCGAGATCACTACGGTGTTCTCCAAACTACAGGTGGCGAGTTCGGATTTACACAGGATGAAGTCAGTAGGATCCTCGTCGGTGGGCTTTAAATTATCGCCACCTAGGAATTATTTCAAAGAAAACTCACCGGTGAAATAATTAAGAGGTGAAAAGATTTATTTCTTCGCAGTAAGGCGATATACAAAGTTTTAGAAGGATCACATCATCAAATTCTCACATGACTACAACAAATACTATGAACAAAAATTGTGAACAATTTCTATTCTATTCTCCTATAGAAAAAAAGAAAAAATCGTTGACAGATCGATGTATTAATGTATACACATATTGAGAATCTTCGTTAGTTACGCTTATTGAAGAATCGCCTTTCGACGGCACAGCCAGCATTATAGACCTATATCAACAGGTCTTAAATCATTTCCACTTATTCGTAAATAAAGAAGGATAATTGGATTATTTCCGGTTGCGACGGTGACAAGAAGACATCCTGTAGATCCTCGATTAGTATCGATCTTCTTATGCTAGGCCATCAATCACATTCAATTCGCTCTCGGCGACTACGGAACAATCGAATGCATTCGCTCCTTCTCTCGTAGCGTAAGTCGCGCGCAATCGACGCGACGTAGTTCGTACATGGCGAACAATCAACGAAGCCTCGATGGCAGTTTGCGATGACAAGTTTGCGCCGAGTCTAAACAATCGTTTCATTTCCTCGGCCCGTTGACGTTTGGCGACTGAGTACGCAACGAGACGACGACGATAAACGAGAGACAGGTAGTTGGTGTTCGAGGAATGCTAATAAACTCGAGAGTACGGTGGCGGGGTGAAGTAGTATCATTAGCGGGGATGCTGTTTGCACTTTACGTACGAAAAGGATGCTGGTTAAAGAACTTGAGCAATAGCAACTATAGCACCAACCGGCTGAGAAGGTCTTCTTTCGTTGTAAAATCTTCAACCAGAGAGATGATCGATTAGCGGGTTATGTCGCATGGTATAGCGTATCTAATATGTATGTAATACAACCTATTTTGTAATACCATATCGTATATATTGTGTACATGCGATGTCGGCTGCTTCTCAGCTTTGTTCTACATGTATCACGGGTGAACTCTCCGTGGCACACGACCACGCGCACAATCTAGGAGCATTATCCCATTATCGACAGGGCGTTACACAACCTCGGATTTAATTCTCGTATTCTTTCGTTTTTCAGTTTACGTTATTTAATCAAAGGCGTGTCTGATTGATGCGCAAAGATGATCCGTCCGTCGTAATGAGAAAGCACATGTACAGAAATTTTTTGAATTGATCGGTAACTGCGTGACCTGATGCACGTATTCGTGTACGTATTTCGGTAAATAGGTCTGTACTCACATTCGGTCGAAGGAGTACAGTGCATTCGTTTCAATTTATGATCGAATAATTACGCTAGATGAATTCACCGCGCGCGCGGTCACATTGTTTTTCTTAACGCGATTACAAACCAGTTGGAGCAGGTTGCGAATATTAGTACATACTGCACTGTACACTACAGAATCCCTGCCTACTGTAAAACGTCAACCGGTCAGGAGGAAAAGAAACAGCGTCGTTTTTCACCTCGATTTAATTGTAGCAGAGAGTGAGAGAGAAAGAGAAAAAAATGGTGTATTTTGCCTACGACCTTGGATGCCTTGGGAGCATGTACTGTACACATTAGTACATATGTATAGAGCAATGATGGTGGTGTGTATATACGCTAATATTGTGTATGATTGTTGTTGTTGTTAAAATATTTTTTTTAAACCAGTGTCGCGTAAACGAGGTGATACGTAGAGAGAGCCTCGTATCAATATTTCAAGGATAAATAAAAATCAACGAAACTATTAATGTTTGTGTTTCTCTTTGTTTCACGATTTCGTCGTCATCACATTTTACACCATGTAGTACAAGGCGGTATATGTACGTGGAAAAGCACTAAAGATGATGAGCGGCAAAGAGAATCGAAGTTGACTAATATACTGTAAACAGTGTAAGAAAGCAGGCAGACATACGAAGGAGCGACGACTTTATGTTTAGCCATCGAAATTTTCCAAGAATTTGATATTCGCGACATCATTCATCTTCTTGAATGAGTTATAAGGATAAAAGGAGAAGGATACTACATGATTTTTCCAAACATTCTCTCCTGGGTTTGTAATTCTCCCGTCGACCGTCGGATTTAGGGACCAGCACTCATGAGCTCGCTGTAAAGCTTCGTACCACGAAGTCACTGAGGTTCCAAAATAAAACAAATCTAAGGGACCTGTTTTAGAAACGGTTATTCCCTTGAAATATCTTTGGTCTATCGCAGCAACCAATCAGATGCTACTTGCTTTTCGTTGGTCGTTCAAAAAATTTCAAAACTAAAACTGCTATAAAATGAAGATTAGAACATACGAAAAAAAAATTCGTATTATGGATAGCCGTAACTTGCAATCTCGCATCAATTCGAAGATTAGAACATCCCTCTCAGCAAATTGTGATTCTCATGGAGAGGGCGGGGACTGACCCTTGTTAGAGACTTGTACAAATTCCGAACATCGCGCCACATTTAGTCCAACTTCGAGCAATATATGACGGCCAGGAGGAAGGGGGGGGGGCTTGAGAAAGTCCGGACCAGTGAACTGTTCAAAAGGGGTACCTTGTGATTTTAAGAGGGCGGTGAAACTTTAATCTACTTGTAGACCCTACCAAGCTATATTACTGATTACGAAAGATTAATTCCTCTATAATTTGAGCATTGAAATAAACATGAAGGGAGTGGTTCCGAGAAAGCTGAGAACTTCTATCTACTTCAGGAGCTTTAAAAAGTTTCAACCAAGTTCTGTTAGGTATGAGAGGATTTTAAGAAATTCCAATTTTGGAGCTGTACAAAGAATGAGGGAGAGTCACAGAAATTTCCAACAAATAATCGGTCAATAAATCCACCTTGAAAAAAGAAAGGATTTCTTGGCGTTGCCAAAAATATAAAGATCATGTTTCATGTCTTTTCGCCAGTCGTCTTAAGCTCTTCGTCGTTTAAAAATTTCCAAAATTTCCAGCTTATACAAGTGCACTTTAGAATATTTCACTCGCTTCGCTCGCACGTCCCGCTTCTTGCGGTCCAGTACAAATCTACTTTAATATATTTCAGGCTGATGAGATGACTGGGCCTCGCTTCTTGGTCCAGTACAAGTCCACTTTAGTATAATTCAGGTTGATGAGATTACTGGGCCTCACTCGCTCCGCTCGTTCGTCTTGCTTCTTGGTCCAGTACAAATCTACTTTAATATATTTCAGTTTCAGGCTGATGAGATTATTGGGCCCCACTTCTTGGTACCGTACAAGTCCACTTCAGTATATTTCAGGCGCTTCACTCATTCCGCTCATTCGTCCCTTAATTTTAATTTAATTTTATTTAATTTCATTTTTAATTTTATTTTTTATTTAATTTTTTCTTTTTCTTTTTTCGAAAGAGGGTGGTACTCGCAGATTTTTCAATGACCTCCCAGATATATAATTTTATTTTTAATTTAATTTTTATTTTATTTCATTTTATTCTATTTTATTTTTCATTTTATTTTAATATTTTTCATTCAATTTTTTCTTCTTTTTTTCGAATGAGGGTGGTACTTGCAGATTCCTTAATGACATACCAGGTATATATTTTTATTTTCAATTTAATTTTTTATATAATTTTATTATTTTTTATTTCATTTTTTATTTTTTTTTTCGAAAGAGGGGGGTACTCACAGATTTCTCAATGACCTCCCAGGTATATAATTTTATTTTTAATTTTATTTTTAATTTTATTTTTAATTTTATTTTTATTTTATTTAATTTAATTTTTATTTTATTTAATTTTATTTTTCATTTCATTTTATTATTATTTATTTATTTATTTTTTCTTTTTTTTTCGAATGCGGGTAGTACTCGCAGATTTCTCAATGACCTCGCAGGTATATAATTTTATTTTTAATTTAATTTTTCATTTCATTTAATTTTATTTTTCATTTTATTTTATTATTATTTATTTAATTTTTTCTTTTTTTTCGAATGAGGGTGGTACTCGCAGATTTCTCAATGACCTCCCAGGTAATTCACGAAAATTTTCTAAGTCCATTATTACGGGGGGGGGGGGGGTGGTACTCGCAAATTTTTAATAGTGTATAGGGTGTCAGAAAAGACATGAAACATGTCAAAAGTTTTCTGCTCGCCTCATTGTAGCTGACAAAAGGACCATCTCGAAGGCTACACTATTGAGAGGAAGAAAGAAAAGACCTCAAGATCAATCACGATTTACAAAGAATTTGATATAAGAGACCTAGCAAATTAATGTATTTTCTTTTCAATTCTTTCAACACTTATCGAGTTCGTCAACGATCAAATTTCATGCATAAATTTTCAATTTTTGTAACTTCAATAATGATCGAATCCGCCGACTTTGAATTTTCCGACCAATTTTTCAATTCTAGTATCTGTTCGAGGAGTTCCTTTCACCCCGATCGCGATGGTTTCGCTTCAGGTCCATGATATCCAACAATACTATTACGATTTTCTAAGAAAATTTATCTTTCCTGAATCTATTTCTTTCCAATTTTCGTAACTTACTGAAAAAGCAATGAATCGCATGATGACACATTGACAAAGAGGGGCAAACTTCCATCATTAAACTAATATTAGAAAGAATGGCGAAAGGGAGTCGATCCACTTCTTCAACTTTTTCAAACCCCAAAAAAACGTTCACAGATCTGAAACTTGACGAAGTAAGAAGTTTTAAATATCGTAACAAAGGAAGAAAATTTCGCGTCGTTATAAAAATACCGAGGGGAAGGCAGGAGATGGATTACGTCAGAAATTTTCGAACTTCTTCTTTTACCGAGTCTACCATTGCATTTTCATAATTTCACTTCGATTGCATATTATGTTAGTGAAGTGAGTTATAGAAGTAATAAATCATACGTCAGCTAATGAAACATACAGAAAAAAAGAAGAAAAATTCACATTAGTAAGGATACTGGGAGGAGGGCAGTCCGAGACTTTTAAAATTACATTTCACATACTGTTCCCGTTGTCTAAGAAGCATTTTCGATTTGAAGGAAATCGGAGTTTCACTTTCTCCCCGTATGAAGATACGTTCTATAGACAGGAATTTCACCCTTCACCACGTAATTCGACGCGAAACTTCTTTTTCTTTTCGAAAACGTCTCCTTTAGCCATGCGGTAAGAAATGGATGGAATAATTAAACGTGCGATGCTTCGAAAATTGTTCCAGCTTAATCTCATTCTCGACTCGCGTATCATAGAATACACGTGTCGCATCGATTTTCCTCCCACTGATGCCACTGTTGCACCACTTCGCTATTCTATCGCAATACTTCTGAACTCCTTTCTTTTTTCTTCTTCACTTTTTCATCTTCTATAGGCTATACATGCTGTAACGTTTGCACGCGCCACGAGTAAACTAAACTTACCGAAAAGACACGCGTACTTATTCTTTTTTCTTCTCAACTAAGCAAGTTACAATTTTTTGTTTCTTGTGTCATACCGCAAGAGGCGATCTGACTTTGCGCGGGTGGAATTCATATTTTTTGTCCTCACAAATTAACATCTCATCGGCATAATGTAAAAGGAAGTGTAAATTTTAATGAGTACATTACGTTACTGTAGACAAAGCGACTTGCAAAACGATGATAAAAACCTAATTACGCACATCCTGTTACCGTGAAACCAATCACACCCCCCTCGAAGTTAATTGGGTAAAATGAAGAGGTTTATTAAAACATATGATTCCGAGAGCGTGCGCTGTGCTTGAGAGAGAAGAAAATTTTCATGTGAAAACAAGCCTACCGTCACGTTAGCAGCATAATGTAGAAAAACACACGGCAGGGTTTATGTAATAATATTGAGTATTCGGAACACTATGTACATAGTATCGTTACCGGTTTGAACGCTTCTACAACAGGGCGCGCGCGCGGTGACGACAACTGGTTCGACGTCTCCAGCACCGAACGCCGCGCCGCCACCATGTCTACGACACCGCACCCACACAAACACACCACGTTTTGACACTGCTGCGCGTTTATGCGACTAGAGATCTTTTAAATTTTGCACTTTTTTATCCTTCTATCTCTGTTGCTCATAATTTTTCTTCACCGCGCGCACGCGTGCGCCCGTTCTTCATCAAGGTCGAGGCAAGCTGACGTACTTGACTTTTACACAGTACAACACTATCGATAGCGATTGAAAATTTTTGAAATCTCTCGTAGGTCTTCTCCCCCTCACGGTTGTGATTCTCCATCTACAATATACGTGAGCTACTTATGGTCTTAGATTGTACTCGTACTGCTAACTTGTATACACACTTTCGTTAAACATTTTACTGTACGCAATATAAATTTACGATATTAACTACCTACCACCTAAATACATCAATAAAAACGCAATGCGTTACACAGTGCATACACATACTACAAAATAGTATGTACTGCAATATTTCTTGTTCCACATTTTACATGCACTGAATAAAATGTAAGCAGGCGCGACACATACGAAGATCCTGCAAAATCATACCATTATGGTTTGCTGTGGTTTAAATGAATATATTATGGTAATTTTCTTCTTCTTTCAATTTTCCGCATTCGGAAAAAACCTAGACTGGCCTTCTTTGGTGAAATGAAGTAACAGTAATTTAATTGAAAAAGAAAAGCAATGTCGGAGGAAGAATAAAATAGGGCACGCTTTCATTACTTCATACAATATGGACAAATACATCACGACAGACTATTTTGATGAAAAAGACACAATCTCAGAAAAAGTTGGAGGGTGAACCTCGACCATCAAGATGATAGTTAAAGAACAATAATAGCGATTAAATTGGTACACTATTTACAACCAGAAGAACAACATAAGATTTTTTCAATGCTGTACCAAAGTGACTCAGAATTGAGAGGTTCAGAAGAGTAAATCTGAGACATGAGAATTTCCTCCCACCCGGGGTTTCTGCTAAAAAATCATTCTTCCAGTTTTGAATTTTTGACTTCAGAAAGCGATAATCGGGCCACGAGGGAGCGGACATTTTCACTGGAAAAAAGGCTACATAATCATTCTTTTCAGAGCTGTTTTCATATCGGATGATTAAATGAGACCAGATTAGAAGATCAATCGGCCTCTTTAAGCTGAATTTAAGGTTAAATGGTGAGAGAATATGAAATTTTTTTGAGCAATTTCAGAATTTCTCATCTCTTGTATCGCCAAAAACGAGGTTCCTAAGAATTTACGACTCAATGGATTCGAACAAAATTGATGAGGTTTTTCAGGGCGTTCATTAAGATAATTGTTTCGAAATGTTTCGGCCGAAGTTTCCCATTTGAAGGGTCTTTGACTTTTTTTTTTTCATCTTCCTCTTGAGATTCAATATAATATTTATAAAAGATTAGGAAGTGGAATGTATACCAACTTTTCACTCATGGAACGAGGGGACAATTGCAAACTACGCCACAGCAATTCAATTTAAAATAGACGAGACAGAGACAGAAAAAAAAAAAATGGAATTGTGTAAGTACGTCATGAAAGAAAAAAAGAAAGAATTCAACGCTCACACATGCAGCGCAGTGTGGTACATAACCTTGCTCATCAGGTAACGGCGTCATAAGTCACGTTCGTATATTATGTCAAGAAAAAATTCCTCCAGTCAAAAGTGGGTGCAACACGCAGGGTGAATGCGCTAAACATAGTTTTTCTTTCCTTAAGCAGTTCAACTTCTTTCGAACTGCTGTCCACGGCGACGATCTCGTTTATAGTTGAATTATACGGAATTTACTGTGTACCGGTATTTATATATACTGTATATAAGTTGTTTGTAAACTCGCGCGGCCAATCACTTCGCAACTTCTATGATACTCTTATACTGTTGCTGGTTCGATTATTTTTAAATAATATTCTCTCCATCACGTAAGTATGTACGAGCCACTCAACTCGATTCCATCGGGAAAAGAAGTATTAAATAATCGACTCCCACCACACCGATGAATACTATCGTGTAATAGTGCACTACAACACTCTTGTATTGCTTTTATACCAGTGACGTTCAGCATACCTGTTGCATATTGTAGGTAACCCGTTCGGCATCGTGTGCAGATGTAATTCCAGTACCGATTTAGTTCATCGGTCCCTCTTCCACAATACAGTTTCATAGTTCGTGATGGCTCCAGAAAATATACACGAAAGAAATGGCGGACACCCACGAAGATCAAGTTGATGAACGAATCTAGCTGGCATCACTAACTAAACGAGCTACCCACTTCTTTGTCAGGACTCGAATCAAAAGAGAGCATGTACTAGTGGTCACCTATTAATTGGCGTGATATAAGGAAGGAGAATGTTTCACCCCGCAGAGCATGGGGAGTATTTTCGTGATTTTAAGAAATGAAAGTCAAGCTTATCCATCTAGATTCTCATCCCCTTGTAAACACTGCATGCGACGCTCAATGTTGAACGATTAAAATGAAGATGAATAAACAGTGCAGTGGCACTTATGGCTTAAACAAATTCATCAGCGGTTTTACAGAACAGTTCAGTCCTATCATACCAATTTCCATAGCTCTCACATGATCTTAGGGTGGCTTTTCATCACTTTAATTATATTAAATTCATTTTTGGGATTCGCAAAGGCTATAGATATCAAGAAGGAAAGAAAAATCCAAAACCATAAGACGTTCTTTAGTCGAGTACACTCTTGTCCTCTAACTTGAAAAAGGATAATAATTAAACCGCATATCAGCCAAGGAACATCACGGCTATGAAAAGTCACTTTCCCGCGTATAAAATTGAGATTTTCAATTCCTTAGAGACAAGTTAAAACCATCACACAAGCCTTGACTATGAGTTCCAGCTTGACTCGTTCTTTATCATCTTCCAAAATGGAAAATAATTTTTGTTACACTGCATTAGATCAGCAAGAGGGGAAGCAAAGAAGATTTTATCAAATACTTTTACTTTTTTCTGTAATTTAAAACAAATTGTTCCGTTCTGAGTGGATCCGGACTCCTCTAACCCCTTCCCTCTTTACACCACTGCTTTTCTGGAAAATATTCTAAATAATTGATAAAGGAACTTCGCTATGAAATTGATCTTGACTAAATTATCTTCCTGTTTTTGAAATGATTTTCGTTAAATACTGAGATCAGCCAGAACCTGGTGAACATACCTGTCTTCTACGGGAAGATATTAACGAGTTTTCGAGCTCCACTTACCTAAAACAGAAAAATACAATAAAAAATTAATAAGGATATTTCTCACGTTTGCTGTATTAGTTAGATTGTACACGAACAATAATGAAACAAGTCGTGATATTCGATCATATCTAAAGCCCCTCCAACCAGCTCAGAAGAAATCATCGTATAAACAAGAGAAAGACGAATATTGACTGATATTTTCAATAAATATTCGAAATCGACGAGTTTTCGAGTATGATAAATAGGATAATGATACATGTACAGTACAATATCGCTGCGAGCTCTTCGTCCAGTTACATATTGTCGAAAATCGACGAGAGTCGTGTATACGTAATGCGTTATCATTAGTTCTGTAAATAACCTTTTTCTATAAACGGAACTCAAGAGGAGAGGGAGCAGTCAGTACCCACGCTCGGAATTCTCCAAGAACTGCTACATCCATCTCATCGATTCTCACGAATATTTATAGAATATATTTTGTACGTCAGATTAGCTCAGAGTTCCCTGTGACACCCACTCTTCCACTATGATAATCGGAAGCACGCGTGTTAAAATCTGAGGATGCATCCGCGAGTGGGAAGCACCAGAATACGACCCTATCCAAAGAGAAGGTGTTTTGAGACATTTTTTTGTCGAAGTATCATCGGTTGTTGGTGAAGACCACGCAATTATTTAATTCAGATCGTAAAGATGCGCGGTGATCGACCGAGCCTCTTTCATTCCGGATGATCAACGCGAATGACACGAAGAAAAAAAAATCGAAGTCGATTGCAGAAAATCTTCCGCGAGAGAGATTTTTTTATTGAATTATACGATATCGCTATGCACGCCACCGCGTTTGGCTTGCGAGATCGTTGATCTCGCGAGAAGACGAAATGAAAAAAATTCGAAATAAAAAAAAAAAGTACGCATTGTTGCTTATCTGTCGACGCGTGTCATCGCCACGAACGATTAGACAAACAACACCACAAGCACGATCGGTTGGGCCGCGGGGAGCGCTGACGTAAACGTCACCGAGCGTACAGAATGGATAATTGACTAGCGCAATGCCACCATCTCAGAAGTGCACGTAGAGAAAAAATTGTCATCGTACATCTCTGGGAACTCGAAAGGTAAAGGGTGACCCGGACGCGGAATTTTTTCCTTCACACAATTATAATTTCGCACAAAGCACGTTTCTAGCTAACCTTGAACGGGAAAATTTTCCCAACTATCCACTATACCTCAATCAGCGCGCTTATTATTTCACCGCTTTCAATACCCCATCCGTCTATGATCTTTCTTGTACGAATGAATAACACATGCACCGACCGACGTATCCCACCAGCGGACTCTCGCGGAACATGATGAGAAACGGTGCAGTCCAAGACACTCTAGACCTTGATGGCTCTTTCGTTCCCCGCGAGATCTCTATCTATAACGTGCACTGTACACACACATAAAGTACACCTCTCATCTTCATTTCTAGTTGATCACCCGAGAGATGCGACCGGTGTAAGCGGCGCATTCTCAACATACCGTATTCATTTACTTTTTTTTTTCTCTCTCTCTCTTCGTTTTGTTTCTTCTCCAGCATCGTTAAAAGACCAACAACATTATATAGAGCTTGCGCTCTCTGTACCCGAAGTATATAAGCATTACGAACGATCAATGTGACAATATCGTGTACTACACCTGAAATACTGCATGCGCCACATTCCCTCTCGCTCATTAACGATAACGTCGAACCTAAAAATAATGACTTAATTTTCGAATCCGCGTCGTCCTCTCTGTCCATTGAACTGTTCTTCTCGGTGCGCTATCCAGGGCCCTTTCTCTACTTTCACCGGCTTTCATATATTGTATACGGTACGCCGTATGTGTCCGCGGTAGGCGCACTGCGGGCGCGGGCCCGATTCGACGACGAATGACGATGGGACACGGGTTACTCCGAGGGTCTATCTCTCTCTCTCTCCTCTATATACTCGTATTTTTATATCGAAGAAGGTGATGTACTCGACGTTTTCACCGGCGAAGAAGCGCGGTTGCAGCGGACCGAGACATTCTCGATAGAGGCTGTACGCATAATATGTATTTATAAACACGGCCGCCCACAACCGATATTTTCTATTTGTAACAACACGCTGGTCGCGTACATATCTTCGGAGAAATGGACACGACAAACAAAACGCACAAAATAAATGAGTTCACTGAGTATAGTTATAAAGAGTGCACAGAGGCCTGGTTTTCCCTTCTCCTGTACCCGAGTTTTGGAATCTTCGTTTCAAATATGACGCGAACGTATTCGAGAGAGAGAGAAGAAAAAAAACGTCGTTCGAAAAGAGCATTATGTCTGCTTGATACTCCGGATATACACTGTTATCTGCTTGGATCGTCGCACACACAATATATACACAAACGGAAAGAAGAAGAAAAAGGGAGATCTCTAATACGTATATACGCACACCGTTTTATTATTGTAGACATATATGCACGGTCTGTGGTCGTTTCTTTCTCACTCTCCAAATAGCTTTGTATTCGAATGAATTAGTCCGACTAAATGACAGGAAGCGCACAAAATCGAAAGCTTGGTGCAGCAACACCATCGGGCTACTTGAACCCAGAATAATGAAGTTTCCTCCGTAGGCTTTATGTATGCTAAATCGGATAGATAATACGGTCATCCAAAATGCACACCAGCGTTAATTGACACCTTAAATCGACCGTAACCAACGACCATACACACAACGTCTTTATAAACACCCTTAGATGAAATGCACGATTTAATCGACTCACGTAATTGTGAACCTCATATATAATATCCAATTAAAGAAAACGGCATCCTAGAGGATACATGCACTGTTTACTGAACAATAATTCGTAGGATTAATAGGAAAAGATGGCCAGAGTATGCAAATCTCAGTAGTGAAAACTGCGAAGGCTGCGATAGAGGGCAATTAATGGACAAAAATCTGAAAAATATCCCCCCCCCCGGTAATGTTTTCATTGAACCTCTACCAGAGACAATGGCAAAGTCATGAATCATTTGAGAAACTTGATCTCCTCATCTGAAGCCATCGTCCTCGAGCTGTGCTTCAAGAAACAAATCTTCAACGTTTTTCCTCTTTTCAGACTTTTCTGTTTTAGCATAGCTCGCTTAGGAGGTTCAAAACAGTTTTCGACACAATTGTGACGTCACTTTTTGTTCACATTTTAACTTGGTTGAAAAGTTTTTCCATCAGTGCCCCTCCAGATGTATACAACACAAATCTTTCCAAAAATTTTATCTCCGTGTTTTTCAAAATAATCCAAAAAGATACTTACATGCTGAAACTTCCAACTACGGGGAAAAGTGAGAAAAAACGTGATAGCCAACGTGACGACATTTTTTTGGGTACGATCAACATGGTAATAAGGTGGTATTTTAGATTGATTGAAAATGACAATTGCTATCTCATAAAATCTAGAGATATCAGTCACAAGTTTCCTATATCTAGCACTAAAGGAGTAGGTCTATAGCAGCTGTAGAAAGCAACTAACTCCCCCCCCACCCTCTCCAAATCGATTGAAAATAATTCTGAAAGATGAAAGAATACAATGTTTTTTGGAATCTGGCGGATCCGATAGCTCATCAATTATGTGCTGACTCAAGTAAAGATCTTGAAATCTTCTAGGTAGAAGGCAATCGAACGCAACTTCAAGAAGCAAAATTGGGTCACAGTAAAGTTGGGAGGCGTGGAAATCATATTGAAAATGTTTGGAGTCAAATCAAACTAGGTTATGATCGCACGATCCAACTCATCCAAGTAGATCAGCTCTATCACGGGACTCAGCAGTTCTTCGGCCAAGACGGGGTGAGACAGAATCCGCACCTCCCTGAGCATTTGTCCCTACGCAAATTAGCTTGAACCAAGAGATGTGAGTCTTGACCCCAATAAAATAACTTGTTACCTCATCGAACTATTTTTGGATTGCATTTCCTATTTCAAACCCAAGTCGAGCTTCATCATTGGATTGATTTATAATCTGCAATCATACTTCGATTCGGTCAGCAGAAAAACTTTGATTTGAGGAATTCTATACAATTGGTATTAGTCGAATATTTTCGATAATTTAGACATTCTTTACGTCTTTAAATCTCTTCACCACAGTGATTGCCATGAATATCTGTTCTACCCTGATTCATATTTGATACGGTTTCTACGCAGAAAAGAAGAAGAAACTCTGATAATACAAGTGTTGGTGATATTAAAGAACTCTTCGTATTCAAAAACAGAATTATGCATTCCTTGCTAATGAAGAATAGAGAAAAAAAAAAAACGGAAATGGGTCTCATAAATCTCATTCCAATGTACTAAAGTCACGTTTCGATCATTTCTAACTCTTCAAAATCATTTTTTCTGACTTCTGGGCCACTGGTAGAGGGAACGTGGCCTCTCTTTCATTGCGTAAGATGACGCTCAAAAACCTCCCTTTCACGAGCGCTTCCACGTACACATAAAACCTGTTTCGTCGAGAAATTTGAACGTCGCAATCGATACCAGACCAAAATTGAAGAACTACGAGTAGTAATAAAAAAAAATTTTCGACTTTATAACCCAAAATCGTCATAATGATCAGCGAAGATATGAGCATTATACAGTTTTGGCTTTGCGCAGATGAAAAAAAAAAAAAAAAACCGCACGCGGACGCTGAGTATATTCTATAAAATTTATTATCGATTTTTCTCGGTATTTAAATTCATATTATACACAAAACGAGAACGATATTAGTTTTTGCCAATGCGCAGTGTCTCGATAGTGCTGTGTTTCATTTTCTTCTAAGTCGTAAAATCATAAAAAGCATAACATTCAGTACGGAAAAAAAAAAAACGTCTTCTTCAAACCGGCTATTAAACGTGTCAATTTTGCAAAAAAAAATGACCGCGCATGCGCAACCAGATACATCATAGGACTGCAAAATATTTGTTTTTTGAAAGCCGCTTGGTTTGCGTATAGTATTAATAATAATAAAATCTGGTAATGGCGTAATGGGTTGGAACTGACAAATAATGTACCTACACAGTGTGTATAGTTTTTAGAATTTATAATTATACGCGCGATATTTTTGGTTCATAATTAACGTGTGACAAGTTGAAAGTTTTGACTTATTGTGTGGTTTCTTCTATGCAGGGTGTATAAATGCCTATTTACAAATTCATTCGCTCGTATAATGAATGCGCATTAATGTGCATGCAATTTCTAATTTTCACAATATCGTGCGTAATTTTGCTTTTGCAAGGTTTTCGAAAATTTTAGCAATCTTGACGGAGGTGAAAGTTCTAGAGAGGAAACAATAAAACACCAACTATCGTCGAGGACGCGGTCATACAGATTGTGTACTCGATGTGATCTAATTAGAATGTTATCGAAAACTGAATATAATCGACGATTATCAACCTGGAAACGGAGTGAGTGAGAGAGGAAGAAAACTACTAGAGAAAAAAGAGTGAGGAGGAGAATAAAAAAGAAGAGAAAAGAAAGTTAGAATCGTTTGAGTGAAAGACGCGCTGGAATGAATGAATGAATGATGGACATGAGGTGTGCGAGCGGTTCCGTACATTGTAGGTACCTACGTATTATAGGCCTATGATGTATACATACGACATATATTTTTTAGTGAAACGAGAATGCGGAAAAGTCACCCAACAGTACGAGTATGATCGTCATTTAAATTGGAAATGTAATTGAAAGACTGTCGGGCAACCAGATGGTAAATACTGGTACGTTCACATACATTCAATTTATAATTTCATGAAAAGAGCGCGACTAAATGTTCGTCCAGGAGGACGGAGTTCGAGGGAAATTTCTACTCACTCGCAGTGGCATTCCTTCAGAATCACTTCATGGGATTATCAAACTTTTTCGTGTGACAGAATTAACATTTTATGGCCATGATATGAGCTTCAGAGTCATCGAACTTTGTGGAGTGATGATTTAATTTGGATTTCGGTCAAAGAGGTTCGAAGTGTATTTAGAAAGAAATCGGGGTTGGGAAGACCATAGACTTGCTCTATCTGACAGTCTTTTCTCAGTCCAAGGAAGTCACCAAGGAAGAGCCTCTCATTCCGATTTGCTTGCTAGTTAGGAAAAACTGCGTTTTCGCTGTGAAAGCACATTACATGTTTGAATAAGGGTAGTTTTCTTTTCCTAGACGGATCCATAGGATAATTTCAATAGTTGTAGAAAAATTGTACCCACAGTAGAAAGAAATACTATTCAGATCCAAGAAATGGTTTCAAAAACGATAGGAAGGAAATTGATTGGAGATAAAGTCTACGTATGGCACAGTCACTAAGTCCACATTGTTTGATGTTTTTCACGGCATGGGGCAGAGTGGATTGTCGGATAATGATAATAAGGACAGGGAATTGCCCACGGCGCTAGTGAAATACAGAAATACCTCAAATATCTTCAAAATTTCCTCACCATAATAATGTGACCTGCTCCTGAAATGAATAACTGCGGAAGGCTAATTTACATCCCCTCTCTCCACGATACTTTCACTTCAAAAGATACAACAGTTTGGAAACTACCTAGTACTCAGATTAGGGATGATGTACAGCATTTCTTTCGTAAATAAAATGATCAGAGTACAAGAATCTACTTCTCGATCATGCGTTCTTCTTTCCGACAGGTTGTACGATATTATCGCTGTCCACGCTACAGCTGATGCATTCCATGTTCTGACTTCTATATCAGCCAAAAGCTTCGCCAGAATGTACTACTCATCATTCATTTGCCTGCGATTTCACCCTCTTCATGAGGTTACGCGAATCATTAAATCTTTCAAGATCAGTAAGCCAGGGTCTGTCTGTCTCTCTCTCTAATGTTCTCCATTGAAAAAACCGTCTAACTCGCACTTGCAAGATTTTTTTCGGGACTATCATTCAGAAAACGCGAATTGGCCTCCGCGGTCGATGACGCCGCGATGGCATTGGCACGTAGTTTTGTAATTAACAAAATGAGGATTTGTTCCATGCGAGAATAGCGCATATAGTAGAGTAAGTCGTGTAACGACGCGAGTAATTAGTTTTTTCAAGTTCGATTGTCCCACTTAAAGCGCATCACTCAGCTAATTCGGAGCGTCGCTCATTGTGGGAACGGTGGCAGCGGTGACGCGACGGTCGCGAGTAGGAATGGCACTACGAAAGCGGTGCGGGCGGGGGCAATATTATTTCATCTAAAGCGTGCACGTACAGCAACCGATGGCGATTGTTTCTATCCGATCTGCGCCTTCATTCAGCAATGTATATATTTATACAGTCTCTGTAACATAGTTATTGTGAAAAAACTGAGAATCGAGATGTATACAGCCTAAACTGTCATGAACATGTTGATGCTTGATGACGAAATTGTCCTTCTAAAGTGTAGTAACAATATTGCATCATTAAGTTCGGTCATACACAATTAGTATTTGACGTCGTATAAACGCATCAGGGAAAGATCTGTCGACGGTCCATGCGGAGCGGCGGTGGCGGCGCAATAGTGCCATAATAAATCTCATAATACGAACGGATAATTTCGTGGAAATATACGATGGTTTCTAACTAATCTCTTTATATAGCTTGAACAATATCGTATAGTTTACTACTAGTGTCTTTCTGGATGGTCGACTCAATGTCTTTCAAAATCGTATACTCCCTGTTTATTGTTTCCGTTCGGTTCGTGTCGATGTTAATAATCGTATATTATCATACGAAATTCAAGTTACCGCGTGCATACGGATAGAGAAAACGCCACCAGTTTCTGGTACTGCTCTACGATTTGCGCTTGTTTCGAGGTTCAAAAGCGATGGTGAGGAGGCGACGAGAAAGAAGAGCAGAATGGACGAATGGTCATAAAAATTACACACGGTTACGGGGTCTTATACGCGCGAACAGGTTTCGTTTACAAGACGTTAAAGACGGAACGGAGGTTGTGGGTCGGAGGGTATAATTTGTTCGGAAAGTTAGAAGAGATTATAAGTATTCCATATTATACAGAATGACGACTCGATATTGTGCTGTACCTTTATTTTTTTTGCGCTCGCTTTGTCTTCTCAATATTTTTGTACATGAGCACCACTTCTCTGAAATCGGTGATGTAGTTGTGATCGTTAGTTACGCGGCCATATTTTTGTTTATATCCCATTCCTTTAGCTCGAACGCAAGGATAATTAATCACGTTAATGGAAAACATTCGTAAACTATAATATGGATGGCGTCGATTGCGTATACTCATACAACTCGGCGTATTACAAAGTTATTCAATTTTTTTTTTTATCCTCCGCTCAAAAATAGCGTTCTGTCGAAGCGAAGACGATAGCTATGCATTTTCTCGTTGTTGGAAAATTATTACGTAACTTCCTTCCACACAGATGTCGCAATACTTATACTGCAGTAGTAAACGTTTTACTATTTGACAAGACCGTGTCAACAACGTTGAACCGGTTTCGTTTTATGCGCACGGTGTTGACTTTGCCCACCCAGGAAGGGGATACTTTGCTTCGAATTCTGCAGCACCGTTGGGTGAAAATTCATACCGTGAACGTTTTTCTAGTCACATTATTAGCGTAGTCGTGCCTTAGAACTTAAGCTTTGTGGTTGGAGGGACAGCAAAAGAACGCGTGATTGAAAATCTATGTATAATTTCTAACGAAGGGTCTCAACAGAATACTAACCCGTTGGCTGGAAACTCTAAAGGCGGCCTTGTTTGAAGTTAATAATGAGTTCAGATTCCAAAATTTTTCGAGTTGATAATTCACATGAGAGTCTCCTAAAATATGCATTTTTCACTGCCGTTTTTTCAATAATCTCACTTTTCGACTGGGAATGTTATTATCCTCTCCTCTCCTTTCCCTGTAAAATTCCTAGAGCTGACTCCGTTCGTTGTTCACAAGGTCTCTTTCATCACCTGCCTTAATTGAGGCAAGCATATAGAATATGTTTTAGTCTTCTTTTCATACTAGGTTGGATTTTTTCAAGGTCACACTTTCCTTCTCTAGTATTGAATTAGGAAGTCAGAATTTTTCGGAAAGTATCTCTTGGTATAATTCTGCAGCTCAACGGTGGCGATTTCGCTAACCCTTCCACCCACTTTGAAATTTTTGTGATATGAGTTTACATGGTCATGGTCGAAACTGTTTCAAATTCCACCCCCTTCCCTTCAAACATGTAAGTTTAATGGTCGGAATTTTTCACATTTCTCTCTGTAGCATAATATGAAGCTGAAAGATTGGAATGTTTTCAAGTCCCCTCCCCCTCTCGGTAAAATCGAATTTTCATAGTTATCGGGAAATCTGCTACCTGTTTTTCAAGAGGGGGGGAGGGTATCCTCGCAAACCGAGCGCGAGCGGGTCCGCGTCCGACTGTTGTAAAGTCATAACTTTCGAAAAAATGTCCTCGTTAATGCGTAGGAGAGGGGCTTTGGAAGAAGTTTGAATTTAGAGACAGGAGTGGGACTTGGAAGGGCTTTGACCTTCATTGGACTTGGACTATTTTTACCGCTGGAAGTTGAAGGTTGGACTTGAACCACGTTTGCGAGTTTGGATTTTTGGCTGGACACAGCACGGCGCGGGGCAAATTTTTCGAAAAACCCCTTCCATCAAATAATAGATTCCCGATTGAAATTTTGACTTCCGTCTATGATGTCATTAGATCGTGACGTCAACTTTTTGAAGAATTTTGGCAAAAGGTTGTAGGAGGTTGGGAAGGGATGCAAATTGAAGATAAAATTGAGATACGAATTTTTTAGATTCGCAAAATTCATCTGAAGTTTTGCGTTTTTAGGCTATCACAGAATTAGTGCAAACTCTCTTTCTTATGATAACATCATTTTGGTCCACCCCGCGGTTTATGATGATAAAGAGCTACATATGACGAGAGAAAGGCTCGGATAATTTTCAATTGTCGAGCTATAAATGATGAAGAGGAGCCTAATAATTAAGACAGGAGAGGGAGACCTAAGGCGTCTACTCATAAGAGCTGCCGTTCCCCATGGAAATGCGAAGCTTGCAGGTTCCCCGCTGCCACTGCAGAGTTTGCAACGGTACCCAAAGTTTTACCCCCTCCCCCTCCTTCATTCCGTACACCATCATGTAGAGCTGGTTCCTTTGTATTTTGCTCTCTTCTTCCGCCATTACGGAAAGCTCATCTCCAAAATTTTTCTTTCGCCTGAAACATCTGTTTTGAGGTCATACCGTTCTGAACACATTATAACACGAAAATATCTCGCGATAACGATTTTCTCTTTTTCGTATCGCGACTCCTGTTCCAAACTCCGGGAACCAATTTCGCGTTCCATTTAACTACGAACGCATTCCATTCTCGTGTCGCATTTCCGCGCTTCCGATCAGCGTCCTCGTCGTCGTTCAAATTTAGTGTGCGCTGATGGCGGGCGACAAATCCGGGCTAATAAAACGCACCGCTGCTACTCTTATCTCGCCTAAATTACTCGGCGTGTACTCGTATTTGTACACTCGTATTGTTTACAAAATATTCCGAGTTTCCAATACACTACACGCGAAATGGTAACCTGTATTATAGACGAAGGTACCCGCAAGAAAGAATGACTAAGCTGGTTCTACTAAATTGCGCATACAATGGTACATGATCCAAATGGATTCGGATTTCTTAGAAGCACTGGAGCCTATACTGTGCGTTACGGTGCCGATCTCGTTTACGCAAACACATTACCACCTCGAAGAGTCAATAACACGGCGAATATACGTAACTAATAATTAATAATAATAATCGTCTAGTTTCTGGAAGGTGTACCACGAAGACATTTTCGCTGGGTACAATAGCGAAGAAGAGAACGAGAAGTTTATCGACATATACAACCTTCGAAGCGACAAATATGCATGTAGACGTGTATAATAAATCAACAACTCCCCAAATCAACATTGGTGAAGTAATTTTTCAAATGAGTACTTCTTACTCCTAATCACTTAAATAACATTACACGGGTGAAGCGCACACGATCCTAAATAGGTACATACTGGTGAACTCTACACAACTAATATTGAATAAACAAATGAATCAGCATCGTATATGTATAGTCACTATTATTACATGATTCCGCAGCTCTTCAAATTTATAGCGTTCTTTAACATCCTGTGCAACTACAAATATATCACTATCGTACATTATACTGTACGACGCCGTCGTCTACTTCATCAATAAAAAATATCTGAATTTCCTGTGTTTAACGGACTTCGAAGATATTCGCGGAATATGCTGACCCTGAAATCACCGGTCATTTAGACCAGGGTTATACGGGAAGAGAAATTGTTTCCTCGTATTTCGTCATGAGTAAGGAAGGCGAGAGTGTCGCGTACTTATCGATATTTATACAACATTAAATATTCTTCAAGGTTTTAGTTGCAGCACGATTCACCCAGAAACAAGATCAAGCAGGGTGTGAACTGATCTTTATACACCTTATTGCATGCGACAAAAATTGCAAATTGTTTCAAACGCAATTGATGGAAGAAATGCTCATTGTGAATATATAATATTGGAAAATAAAAGTGAAATTTTTAACAAGTTATGACTTTTTAATAAATTTGGAAAGACCCACCGTTAAGGGAAGGGGCTACTAGAATTCGCCTGCAATGGAGCACAGTTCTTGTGATGTGGGCTCAAAAAGCTCTAGTAGGTAAACATGTTTTTCTCAGTGTAAGCAAAGGCGTAATCAAGAAGTCTCGAAAAAAATGGACCTGCCTTCCACCAGATTCAAAAATTATGAGGTTCTGAATCGTGTGGCTCATCAGAATTGAAGATGGTTGAAGATTCAACTCGGGAAATGTTGACGCCCCGGAGTGGAATCTCTTTTTCTTTTCTTCATTTCTTGAGGTTCGCAATTGCTACAAGTATATTTTACTTTCATTATTATTGAAACGCTCCATCGCCGGGGGTTTACGATGGCCACCAGAGTAAAAGGGTATTCCATCCCCGGGCTCGTAGGTGCCCTATTTCTATAAAGAAAATTAATAAAAAGGAAATTCATGAGAAACTGGCAAATGAGAGAAACTTTCGAGACATGAGTATGTCTCTCTCTGCGGGTCTGGTTCCAAACAGCAGTAAGTCCAATTCTCGATAAGCACCAAGTCATAGACTATAACAGTCAGAGTTCATGTCTGATGAATTCAGTAGCACTAACTCTGAATAGCTGAACATAGCCACTGGAACAATTTGTTCCAATTTTTAAACAACGAAAAAGGTATCACTGAAAGCTTATATAAGAAGAGTTCCAACTATTATAATCGGTGACTCGATGCTTATTGAAAAGTGGACTTACTGCTTTTTCCTTTCACGCCTTTGTAGGAAACAACTCATTCTTTCAATCGTTCTTTGGAGAATTTCTTCTGGGTAAATTATAGTGATTAATTGCCACCTCTTCACCTCAACAGTGATTATTCTAAATTTTGAACCATTGTGAAGGCTACATCAGCTTGTCATTTAATACTTCGTAACAGTAAGGTTATGCAGTAGAAAAACTTCACAAATAGATGCGCAGTATTTGTCCGGTGAACGAAATACCAACTCTCAGGAATGTTGTGGCTCACTTTACCCCGGAAGCTTTTAGTTAGTATTACCATATCCTATTTTTCTTGACACACAGGTTACATCGTATTATGTGTATACAATGTGCATAAAAGAAGAAAGAAAAAAAAAACCAATACAAACTTCTCAAGTAGCCAGAACAAGCTGCCGCTACTGTAAGTAACCCTCTAAATAAACACGTAAACTCTTATTCATATACTGTACACTTTTCTTCCGCTAATCCGCCTTTTCTCGCGTAACCTGGGCGCCTTATATCAAACTGATGACCTTTATATCACTTATAAACCTAATATAATATGCTATGAGGCGAACACTTTTTACAACCGCAATTACTACTTCTGTAATCATTTACGCCCTTCGTCTTGTGAGTGCGCGGCGCAAAACAAGCAAGCTGTCGAAATATTTCCAACTGACCTAACCGATTTACCAACCACTAACTACTACAAATCAAATGCGCGAAAAAGGGACTCGTCCCTGTTGTATAGTCACTCTCTTTTTCTGAATATAATTATGACTCCCTTTTATGCGAAACTCACACAATGTACATTACGTCATCATAATTATTATACCACCGCGGAACTCGGCACATCATAGAGCGATTTATAATGCGTGCATCTACGCACACACAATATTTTCCCCCTTCCTCGTTGGTTTTTTGCCTGTTTTCTCGCCTAAATGATCTATACAGTATTTTTTAGTAACAACTGTCATCGGTAAGAACAAAAAAAAAACATCGATCGACGGGCATCGACGTCATAACAATGGAATCGACTACATGTATGTTGACAAATCGCCTAACCATCGTCCATACGCAGTGTTACCAACGCAACTAGTGGGTTTCTCTGGAGCGGAAAAATCTAAACGGAAGCGTCACTTTTCTGGACTTGAATATTGCACTTTCAATGCTCGGCGCGTAAATTTCACGTCACCGTTTCACGCTAATAAATTAACGAAAACACTTTTCCGAATTAGAACGAAGTTAATTATTTGCAACGGAGCCGGCGTGTTAAGTGCTTTTTTCTCTTTCCTCCACTGTCTTTCTCGTTACTTAACATGGACGTCGTGTATACCACTTGGTACACACCAATTTGGTTATTTTCTCGACTTCGTATTCATAAATATGTAACTAAGCATCGATTACTTCTTAGATAATTACCCTTTTAATGTATGCACGAATAGATGTATATTTAGGGACAAAAAGTAAAAGAGAGAGAGAGAAAGAGGAGTATTTACAGCGTTACAATCGTTGAAAAATTACTTTTATTGTTTCCTAAGTCTCCATAAGCAAAAGCAACTCAACTTGTTTAAGGTACAGGCGTTACGAGGCGAGCGCTACAATGAGAAAGTAAGCTTGTATGGAAATGAAATATGATAGGATATTATGCGTTTTACGGGCGTTTAAAGTGGCCGCGACGAGAGGCGTGCCACAAAAATGAACATTTTTCAATCAGTCTTTGTACGGAAACGTAAAAATTGAAGAAAGTGTGGCAATGCTCGTTGGGACGAGAAGAAAGTTTGGAAAATTGAGTTTACAAATCAGGTGGTCAGTCAATTACAGGAGGGAAAGGAGATCTCGATACAGGAATTTGAAGAAAAATTCGGTGACCACTTGTTATTCTTATCCAACTGAGGACTAAATACGATTTTGACAGGCTTGGAGTTGATTGAATCCTGTCTAGTCGGTCCTATGGAACGAGTAGTGGCTGTTTGAGAACGCGTCATACGAGAAAATGTACTTGGGATAGTGAACAGGAAACTCTACACGTCATTTACACTTTCGAGCTACATCTGAGTATAGGAAATATGGCTCTTGAACTTCTAAATGACATTTGGCACAATGGAGAAAATATTTTAAAACTTTTTACTTCCTTCTTAGTCCAGGATTTCACTCCACATCGCTACAGGCCGTGAGATCGGGATGTTCTGCGATCACTACTCTTCGAATCTTTTGATTATTAAGTCACGGAATTCCAAAAATTGGTTAAATTATGTAAAAATCGCTTGTGTGGGTTCAATAAGAGTTTTCCAACATCCTGTTGGAAGACAACGCACGCCAGTGAAGAATGTGCTTTAGAAAAGTCAACTCATGATGGTGCCTCATCCACTAGATCCCGACGCCCACGATTGTTTCAGCTCTTAGAGAGGAAGTATCGGTCATCAAATATATTACTGAAATCAATAAATCTCACCTCATATCTCGACTTTATAAGAGCAACCATCCACTGGTGTATTATTCCGCCAATAAAATACGCAGTACGTTTTCGAGCTGGTTTGCAGACTACAGCGCTCCCAATGCTACATTGATCAGATTGATATAAGAGATTGAGAGTCAATAACCACGAGTGGACCGCACAGAATGAGACCCCTGAGTGGCTTATACGTGTCTGTATATTTGAGCAAACCTTTTAGCTTCTGGTTACACCTTCTCTAATGGCTCTTCAGGAAATAGAGACAATTATACGGTTAAAAACGCTCGGCCGATGAAATTATCTCTTAGTCTCAGAGAGGTTAAGCACTCTTATACGCTCTCTATTTCTCCCAATCGAACCCATTTCCTCAACTATAAAAGATTGGTTTACTTTCATATGAAGATGAAAAGTACCTAGTCTTTTCCTAAAATAAAGATCTTCATGATCCAATTAATAATTGTTCACTGTTCCACTTCAAATCAAAACGAGAAAGGGTTGTAGAATAACATGATGTATGTAATCACTTTCAAAGTGTGGAAATAAAATATTGCAAGATTTCAGATAACATTTCTAAAATGCTTCAATTTCAATACGTATTGATTCGGGGCGCCGCATTTTGAGGTGAGGTCACAATGGATAAGAGGATGATGATGATAATAATATTAAGCCGACGTATCGCGTACACTTCTTTGTGCAATGTATGCTATGTTTATATTCGATCGATATTCAACATGAGCAATCTCGATGTATAGTCAGATGCTGGTTGATCGGGGCTTTCCAATTGTATTTGAAAGAGTGGTGTGCGATTAGAACGCATCCGTGTACACGGTAAGCCACCCTTTGTAAAGGAGAGAGAGACGTAAAAAAAGGGCGAGAGAAGCGTTACGATGTTGTCGGTTTATGTAACCCTGATATTTGACGAAAAACTAGGGAGTCAATCAAGCCCGCGAATGTACTAGTTTCCCTTTTCTCAGCTTTTCAAGTTTACTATGGTAATACGGCGTGTATTAAGTGACGAGAGTCCGGGAATCAATCCCGTATTTAATAAATGACCCATTTTGTTACGTACTATGCGCGTTGATCGAAGAGTATATATGGTATCCTGATTTTTTCTCTCTCACACACACGCTCACACATACAAAGTAATAGTGTACACGAGCGAGTGTTTGTTAACGACATATTAGACAATAACAGATTCTCTTCGCTCCTTCTCTCTCCCTATGTCACTTCAACAATGTTGCCATCGATTGCGAATATTAATACCGCATATACCGGCAACAATGCGAATAATTTTTCATCCGTAAATATAAAATATTAATACGCGGTAATGTAGCATATTATGCGCTAGCCGGACATAAAAAGCTCGTGTAAATGTTGTATTATTATAACGTCAATGACGAGACAACAAGTTTACGATAGACAGCCCTATTAAGACCGACTTTAATATACTCCTGTTGCTGTTATTCGCATAACAAACGACGATATAAAAAACCATACCTAGAGAGCAGCGTGGTCGCAGGGGAAAAATATTCACGTATAATTATCATCCATGTAGTTCTAATTTTTTGCTCCTTTTTGATGGCTGTTATTGCTGTAAAATTCGAGCAGTAATGCACGCGAGAATAACCGATGGTTAACTGAGACGGTTATTTTCGATGCGAGCCGAAGTGACAAATGAATGAGAGAATACGTCTCTTCTTTCAAGTTTGTGCGCCCCTACAATTATATTATATTTATAAACGTGCCTGGTTTTTGCATTGTTCTTATACTGCAGAAAAACCAGAGCGAGAACGAGAGGAGGAAAGCCTTTGCATTTATACCCCCTTCTCAGCATTCTGGGTGGCTATTGAAGTTGAGTGCCAGCGTATTATCGTAATACGTTAGCATTGTTTGAAGAGGTACAATATTACGATGAAGTGTTTGCTGTCTACAATTGGTCGAAAAGTTATTCACTATTTTTGTTGGTATACAAAGAGGACTCAATTACAACGCAGTGGACCTCGTTTATACTCTCGTTGACTGTTTACCATATCACTATAACGAATTACTAGCAAAAATTCAAAGAATCACACACACACCGGAGACTGATGAAATCTGCTAGTCACGATCGAACTTTCGCGATTACCTGCAAGGCCGCGCGCCAATAAAGTAGTCCTTTCTTCTTAATTTATTTACCACCGTAGCGGACTCCCGGTTACCAAGTAGACTATGTAAAAAACATTTACACGTAAACATTATTACAGTTATCACGTATAGACAGTATACTTTCAAATTTGACAACCACCCCCTTAAGTATTATTCTTTTTCCGCGTTGTCGGAAAATATTTGGTTTTCGCTCATCTAATTTGAGGGTCGAGTTCGAGTTTTGACCTGTTTTTGTCGTGTTTCCTCCCCCTTTCTCTGTTTTGGTTCTATTCAAACGAATTATATGAAAGCGCAATATCCAATAATTCGATACAAAAGTTCGACAATATTATTGCGTATATAATTTGGATAATCGATAGAATTGTTGCTTGGTAAATTCAAATGTCAACATTCTGCGCTACTGAGCGTTATGGTATGAGTGACTACCGGCTCTAAGTATGTAAACTTATACGGGCATCGATAGAGAGCCTCATACGAGAGTTACGAGAGCTATTCCGCTGTCACCTGGACAACTTGAAAAGTATGTCAAAATCTCACTAATCATATCATTTATACTTTACTGCCTATGATACCAGTGCACTGGCTTAATTGTCATGTCGGCTAATTGCTTCCAACACAGTTTGAAAAAATTAAATAGTGCAAGGATTCAACTTGTTTCACATTTTCATATAAATTGACTATAAAACGGAAGTTCATTGGTAAATTCAAAATTTTTCTGAAGAGAATCACTAGGGAAGATAACACTTTTATCATTTGTACACCTCATCGAGACACGGACGATTTTGGACAATTTGCGAAGGACAATAACTTATTCTCAGAAAGGAAAATAAATCCTTTTTTACAAGTGCCCCCAAATTGATTCTCGTAGCGCCCTGTTCCAGCTCGATCCTCAATTTCCTCTACGACACCGTTCAGTAAGTTTCTCGCCTCCAAGTTTTAATTCTTTTAACTTTCATCGGTTCTCATCTCTCACACAACACTCTTTCTTTGTCTCAAATTTCATCTAGGTTAAGACCTAAGAATGAAGCTCCTACCCTCCCCCCTCCCGAACAATTTCTGTTTTTTGTACGGCACCGTGTTCTGCATTCCCATTTTTTCCGCGATTTCTCTATTTTTAGATTCCCGTAGTACTGGAAAGTATCTCGCAATAGAAAGATTAACGACAGTATATCGTTCATCAATCTTTTCAAATTTACATTGAACGCTTTCATTTGTCAAAATTAAATTGTCAAATATAAAAACGAGCGATCCTCTTTTGCGGATTCCTTCTAATAAATGTGATTAGAATTTCAACTCACAACGTTATAGTGTTGATGCCTGTATGTTCGAATTGCTATGCTAAATTATGTTAATTAGGTAGCCGCAGCTTCCTCAATATTCAGATTTTAGAATACGATTACGACGTCATACCTTAGCATAATATAGTAATTGATAAATAAAAATATCATACGGTATCATAATCTTCGTCCCTGATGCGTGGTTGGATTCATGAACTAATCATGTTTTGCGATCAAATTAGCTGTCAACTTATGCATGAGTACAGAAGCGTATTTGTATTTCATAAGCTCGAAGAACTAAGAATTTCTGCGTTCACGAACATTTGTTCGATCTCCTTATCTTTAGAATGAGGCGAGGACCCAAAAAAATCAGATGGTCAAGTTGAATAGGTAGTAAAAGTTTCATAGAATGAACCTGTAACCATCGCGCAAACTGGAAGTCGCGACTATTTGGAGGAGCAAAATATTCGCACGTTTTTCGTCATCTTATAATTCCATTTTTTCCCCCTCTCACAAGCAAGAATAATGGTTAAAAATCTGAGCTTCGATTCATTCACTTTTCGGATCCATTCGTACGAACACATTTGTACGAAGTCAGTAGCGCCTTTCATCCGGCCTTAAGATCAGTACCACACTTTTGACTCCGCCTGTTTCTAGTACATAATCTGTGTAGACCAACCGAATAAAACGGTAATGACGAACCTCGTGCAGTGCAGTTTATTCAACATCGTTTTGAAGAGAAGCAGTTTGTAGTAATTCGAATGAACTAATCGCAATGGTTCGTCGACTCGTTCGTATAATAATATATGGAAATCGGCAAAATACCAAAAATATTTCCTTTCTTACAATTATTTTTATTCGTATAGACGACAAATCCTCACTCTATTCGTTGCCAATGTCGTCGTTGTCGTCGGCGTCGTTGTCGTCTCCACTACCGCGACCTCTCACCGCGCTTCAATTATTTTGATATCTTTCCTACCCCCGCCCCCTCCATCACTCAAGTATAAAACAGTATCGGAGCTTCTTCCGTGTCAGTCTCAATGCCAAACCAAAAAACAAATCGTTTACCAAAATACCCGCGCTTCCAAAAATAAATTGAACCGCGATCGCTCGAATCAACTCCCGAAATAATTATTCGACTAAAGGTATGCAACAGCGTCGAACGTATAGCGCGATATTATTTATAAATACAATACCCTCTATCCACACAAATCTCATCTCGCCGTCTTCATTTCAGCGCGACGAAGAGAATAATATTACTCGCTAAATACACGTATTTTGTAACATAAAAGCTGGTTACGCGTGGAGAACTAGAAACACAAACTGAAGAAGCAATTTAGAATGCTTCAGTAGCAGGCAACACTGTTACCATACAACGTTCCTCTTTGCCGACACGTTTTGACATGAACGGAACGCGTTCTCAACGACGAGAGACGCGTTCTTCCATCTCTCACAAACCGAGTACGATAACGAAAGAAGGAAAAGGAGAGCGATATTGTACAGCTGCACGATGCTAAGTTATTATAGTAGTAGTTTTTATCCGATATAGCGCGCCGTTTTGTGATTTTCGATGAATATTGTACGCATACACACAGTCGTACATTGTAATAAAACAAAATCTGTTTTACGAATGCACATTGTCGGTCGTGTGCAGCTTTCCAAATGCCGATCGTTTATTTCACACACCTTATGAAGAAGGCTAAGTCATTAATTAGTGAAAAAAAAAAAAAAAATGAATTTTAATTACTACTATTGTGTGCTATGTAATCGGATCGATATTGATGAAAACAATTTCTGTAAGGTACCTACCTAATGCACGGTATCGTTAGAAACTATCGCACTTATAAGTAGGGTATTGAGACTCTGTGTGTACAAAATGAAGCTCATAAAATTTTGTGGCACTACACCAATGACATCGATTCCTATAATTTAGTTGTTACGTGTTGTAACAATTCATTAACCTAGCATAACGACATTAATAACCTAAATGGCTATAAATAATTATTAGAAAACAGGAAACCGTGCAATACTGATTACGTACAAGCGAGCCGCAAAAGCAACAACTAGGTAGGTATCGAATATAGGTACGCTGTTTACAATGGGCATAATAATCTAAGAAAAAAGATAACGTTTTAGTACCGGTCCAATCGCGATAGATGTTCAGCCAATACTATTGTGCAAATCTAGGCATAGGGCAGCCTGAAGCTATGAATTAGCGATCACAATTTGTAATATTTATGTAATAAGAAGTAGGTGTTGTAATAATAAACGGTCAACAAATATACCTGTCACAATTCTCGGACAGGAAATAACCTTCAAGAATGAGCAGCTCATAGCGGATTTCAAGTATGAAGCAATGGTATCGTTTGCGTACGGGTATTTGAAGCGGTCAACATAGATTTTTTGAAGAAAAGATTGTTTGCGACAGGTTATTTTTGTAGAGGATATTCACAAAATAGCTCGACAGGATGGTGACGCCGAATATTAATGATTTGAAGAGGGCTTGATTTTGTAGTCTACCAGTTTATTCAAAGATTACAGGCATCCATTTCATAGCATAGCATGCAGAGCTAAAGTTCTTATCATTGAACTGGAGTTTCCTCTTCTGTTAAATGAAGTAGGCTATGAGTAAGTCATAATTGCTGTACGAGAATTACGAAACAACAATGAACAATAAGGAGGGAAATTCTATCTTGCAGAAAATCTCACTTTTCCAGACTAGTTTTCTGGGAGACCTAGGTATACATCTATCTTCTTTTACTATCTACAATCATGCAGAATTGAAGAATTTTTCTGTTACAAGAACGATTACTTGACAACAGAGCAAAAATTATAACGTGTTTCATGAAAAAAGACAACCTAACTCAGGTAGGATGGTTCATAAATTAGAACAATAGACCCCATTTTCCTGATCGTTGATAACAAGATTTCATCAAGTCACACAGCCTACACAGCATTGAACTCGTGACACACACAATGAGCTCCAATAAACATTCAATACCCTATCAAAGTTTCCCCTCCACCCGGATTGTGTACTTCGCAACTCGCGTTTGCTTGCTCCAAATCCTCGCAGTTTTCAACGAAATTCATTAACCACGTAAGTAAAAAAATAATTCACATTTTCCGATGAATATCGAGGAAATCTTTCTACGTGTGAGCACCTAATCCATCCCATCGTACAAATCATTCATCATGATCACTTTTGATTACAGGTTTCAATTCAAGTTAGATCCTCAGTTTGCATTCAGTTTGAGCGTCTACATGATGAGAAGCATCTAGCGATAGTGAAGATTCATTTTCTCAAGGATTTCGAGGGATTCGGAATACGTACGTACGTTCAAGCCCTTCTCTTATGATAACGAAAGCAGTACCGTGATGAAAACGATCGACCGCTTCGTATAGAGCGTTGTTATTAGGTTCTCACAAGAAACAGACAACGTGTAACCCATCAAGTAGATAAGAACCAAGCACCACGTGGAAGAGCAGCTTTTGCGATACGATAATTCGGCGAAGAACTAAAAATTGTTGTTTTGAAAACACTTGTCTTGACAGATCACATGCGATTTTCTGTTCGTTTTCAGCTACCTCATTCGTAGTCGGGAGCTTCTTTAAATTCAAATCAGCACGATTTTATCGAATTATGCTAATTCAATAATTGCATGAATAATCGACGAAAGATGCTCGTGGCAATAATTGAACAGGAACTAGAGTTGACCCCACGATCGTGAATTGATGATTACAGGTGAGAGAACTATACTCCTCGTCGGGTTCTATTATTGTTCAAAATATTCTCAATAACCACCGATACTTCTTCAAAATCATTCACGATGATGCGTTCCCGTTAAAAACGAATCATAATTCAATTTCAGAAAACGAAAGTACGACTTACCTATTTGAGCCGACGTTTACATAGCTCATTCTCTCGACAATCTCGTGTCTAACATGACGGCTTTTGGGGGATCAACAAAGTTTTCCAGAACATCCCTTATCCTTTTTTTTTTCCTGTCTTTTCTTTCCTATACGATGGATGAATTTCTGAATGTTATTCTAAAATGATGCAGGTAACTTCAATAATCTCCGAAACAAACTAATGTCACAATTCACGTGTTGCGATTTTTATTAATCTAAATTTATTCTGTGTCTCGATCAATTATAAATATTCGATTCTCGAGTCGAATAGTCGGATACAAATTTAAGAGCTAAAAATGAAAAAACAACAAGTTATACAACACGTTTTAAATAATTTCTTTATTCCGTTTACTTCACAACATAAAAATGAACTTTATTACAATTTTTCGCATTAACAAAAAATTAACGTACGCACATGGACCGCAACATTCGCGCGAAATACGATTAACTTATTATTATTTTTTGATGAAAAATAAAAACTTGGAAAATGAGAAAAACGAGGAAAAACAGACGAAAAAGAAAAAAAACTGTTGATAATGTCGATAATTTAAGAACTGATTTTTCAAACACGCGACGCACGCCTCGCTACCGTCGAACGCTTACCAGCGAATGAATATCCACAACTAAATGCGTCAAGTCGAGAAAGGATACCGCTTCTCAAAAGATATTTAAACGTGCGAAGCGAACGATTCGCGTTGATGCTCGACTCGTTCATCTGCTATCGGTCGACGTTTACTCGCTTGCGGGTATTTCGTTGATAAAAACGTGAATTCGATTAGGTTAGATAAGCGTGAACGTATTATTCCGGTCAGCCATTTCTCTACACACTGTGTATTTACTCTAGTTGACACGATACGTACGATACGTATTTAACACTTATTTCTGTATACGAGAGAGGTATTCTGAAGAAATATACGAAGAGGTGTACGCGTTGGCTTATTATGCCCAAAGAAGGGGGAAACGATCATTACGATCCTAGTCCTCTTCCTCAAATCTTCGCGGTATTTATCGATATTTTCGTGTTTTTTTTTTTTCGTCTTCATTCAGTTCGATCGCTGACAATTTTTATTTTTAATTTTTCAAAAAGTAATAATCAAGGAAGTCCTCAGATAATTAGTAAACAAACAGTAGGTAACAGTGTGTTCAGAAACGATGAAACACGTTACAATAAAAAAGAATAATCTTAGAACCAAAGTAGAGTCTACTCGATTGTGTTCAGAAATTTATAACTTCAGAGGATTTGAGGTGTGTTTTAGGGGTTGAAAAAAAAAGCGAAAGAAAATAAGAGCATAATATAGATTGCGTGGAAAATCCTAGTATACAGTAAAATCAATAAAATATATCATTTTAAAAGATCTTTAATTTTAATTAGTAATTACATTATTTGAGATTTATTACTAGTAATATTTCTGATTCCCATTTCATTTGAGGTTAATTCATAATGAAGCTTTCCAAACTCAAATAAGTCCTACATAGAACCATTTTCTATTCAGGCATTTCCACTGTATCTGTCCTATTTTTTATAATGCTGGATCACGGACCTCTATACGTGACGCCTCTCCTTCATTTGATTGGAAATTTTGAACAAAACGATTTTGTCCTGAGGTATATTTGCTCCAAACACCTTATTTCGATAATATGATAAAATCGACCAATGGGACTAAAGACTCAAAACGTTACTCCTTGCCGACGTACAGGAATTAAGAAACAAATCACGTGATTGAGCGATTTGAGACTCTCTACCTGTTATGTTGTCAATGTCCCATTTCAGTGCACAATCCAGAGCTTATTGCACGTTGACTCAGTAGCATCTCTGAACTCAAAATTATAATCTAATTAAACTATTTTATAGCAAATACGTAGCATAATTCTTAACTGATGTATCTATCATATTTCTTATGATATCGCCAAAAATAAGGTTGATGAAGGAAGTTTTAACATTGACGTCACCCCTCTACGGTGCCCTACTGGGTAAAGGTACTAAATTAGCATATATTTTATCAAAAACTTTAAGGGGAACAATTTTTTACCAAGGTATACGGTATATGCTCTATCCGCCTTAATTTTTGAGATATTTTGATAAGACTGATCTGGGAGACTCTGGACTTACAAACTGTAGAGAGGAAGAAGTGATCTAGAATTTCAATGATCCAGCGATATTCACCTGGAAAAATTACAGTCAACAAGGTGTATAGATTATAACTTCGAACTATGGATGTTTTTCAAGCAGAAAGCATATTTCTCGTTTAAATAAATTCAATCGAGAGGAATGAGTCCTCCTGATAAGCCTAGTAGAAACAAATTTAGAAGCCATTGAAGGTTTGTAATGGCAGCGGGGAACCCGCAACCTCCCTGGTCCTTAGCCTAGTTTTCGAGTCTTGAAAATGATGACGTAATAAGTTGAACGCGCTTGCGATCACGTTGGTGCGAAAATGCCCCCTCAGCAAATGAGTTGGCGGGGCTCTTTTCAGTATACTGTACACTAGGCCTGATATGTATAATGAAGGCTGGATGTTGAAATCTTTCCAAGTCCCTAAAGTAGGTCAAGGTCCAGGGCCGCATTAAGGCATAGGCTGACAAGGCTATAGCCTAGGGCGCAAAATTCTGGCCCAAAAAAAAACCTAATAAAAGTTCTTTAAAAAATTACTCTGCATAGCTTCACGTTGAAAATAAAGTCAACTCAGAAAAATTTAGAGGCCATTACAGGTTTGCAAAGGCAGCGGGGAACCCGCAATCTCCCGCGCTCGCAATCACGTTGACGCGAAAGTGCCCCCTCAGAAAATGAGTTGGCTTGGCTCTTCTCAGTATACTGTATACTAGGCCTGATATAATGAAGGCTGGAAGTTGAAATTTTTCAAAGTCCCTAATGTAGGTCAAGGTCAAGATTGTTGATGACGTCATAAAGCATCCTAGGTGGAAATTGAAATTTTTCGAAGTTCCTAAAGTAGGTCAAGTTCAAGGGCATTGATGACGTGATAAAGCATCCCGGCTGGAAGTTGAAATTTTTCCAAGTCCCTAAAATGAGTAAAGGTCATTGCTGACGTCATAAAGCGCCACACGTCACGTCACGCAGTTCACAGAAACTCCCGAACGCAGACACGGACGCGGACGTTTTCTGAGGATGTAATCCCCCTAACAAAATGGACAGCGGGTTCCTCGCTAGAAAATATCGTCCAGGGCGCGAAAAAAAAATAGCCTAGGGCGCAAAAAAGCTTAATGCGGCTCTGTCAAGGTAATTGATGACGTCATAAAGTATCACACGTCAGTTCACAGAAACTGCCGAACACGGACGAGGACCTTTTCTGAAGATGTAATTCCCCCAACAAAATGGATAGCGGGTTCTTCCCTAAAAAGAGATTTTCTGACAAAGCCAAACAAATATAGGTAGATATTTTCATGTCTATGATCTTACATGATCTCATTTATATTTCAAGGCCACTCTTGCTTAGTGATAAAATTGTGGCCTAGTACGCATGAATTTTTCCCATAGGGGCGTATGTTCTTGGTCTAATATAGGTGCGATGTGCTGTAAGATATCATATCTAGCTCAATGGAGCGAGGCCAGTCTGGCATAAGCCTAACATACAGCAGTATGGAGGCCTACACACAACCACTTACAGATTACAAGGATGTGGGGAGGGGGTTAGAATAAACTCGCAAATTTCAGTATCGGATTCGGGGTCACGGTTAATGACGTCATAGTTAATTATGAAGAAAGATGCGAGGGATACAGTATACAGGATTATTAGGACCAAGACCTAGAAGGAAGTTTTAGACCTAGGTGGCACTCGTAAACGGGGATGGAGAAATTAGTCCCAAGGTCACACGCACGCAAATTTTAGAATTGGGACAGGGCTGCGTGGGAGAGGAGAGGTCAGAACAAAGACGTGAAACATGTCAAAATATACTTCGTTTCCCTGAGGACGAGCCGGAGGTAACTCTGGGATCATAATGAGAGAAGAATGGGTAGATAGATTGTAGTGGAGAGTTATGTTTGTATGGTGTAGTGAAAAAAGAGTGATTATCATAATAGATGAGTAAACTATTAAAAAATTAGAAATATTCGAATACCTGATTCGTAGAGTTCAGGCTTCAATATGAATTCTGAGAAGAGAAGATGCCTTCGTGAAGACGGATGGCTGTGAACGTACTGTGGGCGTGATCCTCGTCATCCGAACACCATTTTGACGGTATATTCGAGTACATAATTCGAAAGACAACAGTTGAAATTAGAAGATATGTGAACGGTACGAGACAAAAGGGAAAAATCTTGTGTACGTACTCGCGTACGTAAAGCACGTTTAATAATATATTTTTTAAATACGTTATTTTTTCTGAAAATGACGCAACCGGTTCTGGTCTCAAATCTCTTCAAGTCCAAGAGTCTACCGCGCTTTGTTTTTTTCTCTTCTCTTTCTGCATCTTCTTCTTCTTCGATGCGTTCATATATTTTAATTTATTATTAGTCACAATATTATATACTCATGTCGGAGAGACTTAGGTAGTTTCTTATTCTAGAACCCAGGTAAAAGGTACGTTACAGGAGAGCTATATGAAACTGAAAAGAAAAAAAAAGCATTAGAAAAGTATTCAGTATTTAATGTGTTGGTGTATATACTTATGTAGCATGCGCACTCTTCTGCTGTATATACATCGGTATACATTTTTATACAAGACTAAGAAGTTTATACAGTCAATGAGTATACTGCACAGTAACAGTCAACTAAAGCAGGTCACATCGGGAGAATGACCTACCAGCTTTCCGTATTATAATACGTTTTAGATTCTCTTTATAATAAAACATTGAGACAGCGCGCGAAGACTATCTATATTGGTGGTGAATAAAGGGGGAAAAATCAACATTCTTCACTCAGCGCGGGAGGAGTAGCAGAAACTTGACTTTTCGAATGAAGGAATTGAAAGAACTCGTGTTCATAAAAATGTATTAATAGCACATATGTATATGTATAGTGCTTGAAGAAATCAGCTTCTTTAGATACGTTACAGAACAATGAGAGGGAGACTAATTTTTGGTGTCTTGTAGTCGGACTGGAAGTATGTGAGATACGAATAATAGGGGTGGGTTCGGGAGAAAATTTTGTGCGAGAAATATTAAATTTTTAACATGTTTCCTCAATTTTTGCCCCCAATTCCAAAATTTGCGAGTTCACACCACCTCAACCCCCTAGTAATCCTTATGTTGTCTCCCTTCTTTTCTATGACGCCATTAGCCGTGACCTCAAGGTCCCTTCTATGACGTCATCAACCGTGACCCTGAAAATTGCGAGTTCAATCCACCTCCCCTCATCCTTGTAATCTATAATTGGTTTAGTATAGCTTTTATACTGCTGTATGTTCAGCCTGGTCACATGAAGGCTGACAGTAGACCTCGTAGCCCAGTATAATGGAGACTACGGAGTAGCACCCCAATTCTGAAATCTGCAACCATGATGACGTCATCAGCCGTGACCCGGAGGCCTATAGTATAAGAGAGGCTCGAGCAGTATTGCTATTGGCCGGTTGGAGACTGTTCGGACACTTAGGAGCGGAGTGAGTGAAAAGATCGCCGTTGAGATGAACAAGTACCCATGTATGTTTTTTCTCTGATTAGATGGCTTTTAATACATTCAGATCAATTCATCTACTTTTGCCTGTGATTTTGTCTAAGAGTTAGAATAATGTAGGTCAAGGCACTGGGATGATTCAAGTTCAAGTATGTAGTTTCAAGGTGGAGAGAGGGACTTGAAGCAACTTTGAACTTGAACAATCACATGAGTGGAAAAGTCTCCACTCTTGAGCTGTGAGCAAGTAGAAAACCTATTTTATGAAAGGAACTGTCGATTCCAATAATCGAGCTTTCTATTTGTATATTTTATTTTGGAGCAGTTAAATTTCTTTCTATTAGCCTCTAGAACCGTGCACATCACTGAGAAGTTTGAAATTTTCTTCTCTACAGTTCGATTGGTTGAGGTAGTTGAATAATTTGTGTAAACGTTTGAACGATTATGAACGTCTGAAACAAAATTGTAATCAGGAAAGATCAATTTAATAGAATTAACGCAGATTTCCAAATTATGGCCGGACACACCTGACCTTCTGTTCTTTTGACGTGGTCGGTTTACTTCCCAGTAGCCATATCCCTAAAGCAACTGTCATCCAAAATATTGGTGACCTCTTAGTTAAATTGGTAAAAATTTTCAATTTTCTTAATATTTGCTCGATTTCTGGAGATTTTTCAAGGACCCTGAGGAGGCTGGTATCCCCATTGGTTCTCCCTTAGGTTCTCTCATCTCAAAGGTCTTCATGTCTATATTTGAGCTCGATCTTTTCTCTTCTGGCCAGCTGTTTTTGAGTCAAATATTATTGGCACAAGTACTTCGACGATGTGTTTTGTACATGGACTGGTCTCCAAGATCTCTTTTTGGAGTTTCTCAAGTATTTAAACAAGTAGTACCTTTCCTTAAAATTTACTTCAGAAGTTGGTGGTTCATCTTTCAATTACTTGGATTTGACGATCTTTAAGAGGGGGCGTCCATGAATTTGCTATCTTACAGGAAAAAAACATCGATCAATATTACTGTCCACAGCAAATCTTTTTGTTCGCTCACGAGTTCGCTGCTTTTCACGGCCGGCGAACATCCAGGTGCACAAGGTGCGCTTGCAATTGGGAGGAATTTTTGGTACCTGGTGAAAATATTGGATTTCTTGGCGCAGCCAAAAATATAAAGATCATGTTTCATGTCATTTCAAAATTTTGCACGATCAGATATGTTGTGGATAATGAGAGACAAAAATATTTGAGAGTTCTAGGCTGAGGCCCACTCGCTTGGTCTAGTATAAGTCTACTTTAGTATATTTCAGGCTGATGAAATTAAGGGGCCTCACTCGCTCCGCTCGTTCGTCCCGCTTCTTGGTCTAGTATAAGTCTACTATAGTATGTTTCAGATGTTGTAAGCAGACCAGGATTAACGACTGATGACGTAACTGAACTTATGACGTCACAAGCTAATAGCTTCATAATGGCTCTCAGCGTTTTCTTAGCCTAGTATAAATCTAGCATACGCCTTGTATATTATCTCATTATTTTGATATGTTTCATGTCTTTGCTCTGGGCTCATCCTTATGGGAATGACTGCGAGTCTGAGTCCCCCTCCCCCCTCTCTGTAGTTTCTAGCTTATCCTATATAATGCAAAGGCGTAGGCTAGATTTATACTAGGCTAAGAAAACTCCGAGAGCCATTATGAAGCTATTAGCTTGTGACGTCATAGGTCAATGACGTTACTGAGAAAATCCTCTCGAAATTTTTCCAAGTCCTGTTTGAGGGGGAGGGGGGGGCTCGGACTTGCAGATATGAGAATCACTGCCACAGTGAAAATTCCCATAAGGATGAGACCTGAGCAAAAACATGAAACATGTCAATCCCATCACAAAATTTTGTAAAAACATGGAATCGATGTTTGCACCTGGTGGGAGAAAAGAAAAGAACCGGCTCTGTTGCTTTCAGAAGCTTTATTCATCGACCGGCTAGTATTCCGCAGTCAGCCTGCCTTTTACAAGGAGCTGTTGACTATAAAGAACTTGGCCAGAATGAATGAGGTCAATTTAGATATCGACCTTATGATTCAAAGGAAGATTACTCAAAGATACCTAGATTCCACGACCTCTTTCCCCACAATTCGACCCTGGATAGTAGAAAGCGTAGGATAAGGCTCCCGTTTTCGAGGAAGTTCTCTTCTCAAGTGGGCGGGCCTTTCGGGTTTCGCCCGGTGTATTATAATCTTAATACTGTAAAAAAAGTATTTGTCAAGTTGAAGGACTCCATCCCATTGGTCGAGAGGAGTGGTGTTCTTAAGGTGAAGTGTAGTGATTGTGAGGGAGACTGGCCGCCAGCTCGAAATAAGAGTTCCTAAACCCAGGAAAGCGTGGGAGAAGAAGAATATAGGTAAATCAGCGTTTGCGGACCATCTAATTAGTACCTAGCGGTCATAGCTTTGAAGAGGGGTCCGAGGTCCTTCTCCCTAGAAAACGCATTGCGCTGGCTAGAGCATATCGAAATTATCCGTCATTTGAATACAGACAACGTTAGTGTCCTCAACAGGTACACCCCTGATGAGATGTTGATTGAACTAGTTTATGGGTATTATTAAGATCCTGATGACTCGCTAGTTCAGTCCCGATTTCCTTAGATGTTCTTGTTTCCAGCCGTAGTTGGTTTATCTGCTTGGCAAAGGTATTTCAATCAAAAGCGCTCTGGTGTCTTTACAATTTCTGTATCTTTAGCAAGAAACTCTTCGTTCTACTCTTTTTTGAGTAGGGCTCCCTTTGTGAAAATCAATTTATTCTCATGAAAGGTAGGTTGCGGAATCTTGTTGTAAGAAGTTATAGACAAATTCTTTATAGCGCTACGGCAAAGAAGCTCGCGATTTTCTCTGTACAAAGTATTTCTTTGTAATATTGTTTACCATTCTTGACAAAAATGTATTTAATTCAAGTTCGTTTAAAACGTTAGCATCTCGTTAATTTGTGTGTATACTGAGTTGTAACTGATGCAGGAATTATTGCCCACAAGAGTATTGAAAAATTTCTTAGGGACGCGTGTTTTATGTCCTTCGAGATTTCGCACACAAGCCAAATGACAACACGAACAACACCAACACCAAACGAGCTGTCAACGATTATACAATTAGCACGTTCGCGCTAGTATGTACACAAATTTACCAACATTCATTTGTTATCAGCTCTTGACTAATTAATTTCGTAAGACGCGCATTCGACCTGAATGAATATTGTATAACTTTTCTTCTCCCTCGAGATTGCCCGCATGTCGAGAGTCGTCGTTTCGGAAGCGTCAGACGCTTATCAAAAGCTTTAGAACTGAAGTCGATTAATCACATTCAGTATTAAATAGAGATGACAAAAAAAGTGACGAGTAGCCTTGCACCGGAAAGAAAGAAAGAAGGCGAAGAGTCGCGAATTAACACCGCGCCACCGTCGCGGCGGCGGTGGCGCAGGCGAGAGGGACGTGCGCGCTGTACGACAATTAAGGCTTAGCGGACGCGATAAACGTAACACATCGTATTACGCTTATCGTACTAAGTAAATTTGTTAACAAGTAGTGTACGTGCGATACTATACCGTATTAATATTCTCTTACATTATACATCAGTAAATAAAAATTGGGGAGGAAAAATAAAGTGCAACCTTACGAACCCCTGTACAATATGATACGGAAACATTATTTCACGCTGACTACCACTGCTCCAGACGCTCCGGTATATAAAGTCACCCTTTTTTTTTCTCTCTCCTTCCGTACGGGATGAACCGGATCGGCGGGGGTAAACGATATTATTTCGTTCGCGATCTATCCGTTCGCTGTAGTTGTTCGCTCGCTGTTGTTGTAGTGAAGTGACAGCGTATTGTGTGTGTTTGTGTGTGTAGTACGTATAATATGTATTATAGTACAGTACGACGAGCAGCTTGGAGTGAGAGTATATTGTAGATATTACGAACCCTCGAGTGGGAAGGGGGTGGTAGAGAGAGGTTTTCGGCGTGTGAGGTCAGACTGTACTGCATTTTCGCTGTCCCTCTCGTCCCGCTCGTCAAACTAGCGCGCGCACACGCCGAATGCGCACGCTGTGTTATGACTTGTGTAAGTGTCGCTGGCTAGACGTTTATTCTTCGCGACTGTGGGCATTATCGTTCGCCGGTACGTATCATCATAGGTACTTACTATCATTCTCCCTAAATACTGCGACTACGAGAATTACTTGTGTTCGCGGAAGCCTTTTACGCGTATCCTGTACCACTTTTCCCGATAATTTTAGGTAGATATCGAGTTATGTAGGACATTTTAATGGATACGTAATCAAATTGAAGTGAAGACTCGAATTTAAGGGGAAAATCTCGACACGTCGCGATAAACGTGAGACCGAGCGAATTTATTTTCCTCGTCAATGATTCGATAAATTTTCTTCAAACTTTCAGGATTTTGGTGTAATAAGTGTAGAGAGTTGGATAACAACCGACTGAAATGATTTTCATTTTCCATTCGTTCGAGAGAAAGTTTTGAATGCCACTTGACAATTTTATGGGCCTTGAACATTGTAAGACAAATTTTCACAATTTAATTACCTACATAGTTTGCACTGTACTAATAATGCCTTGAATAATGCTACCGATTATGATAATACAGTAAATTCAATTCAGATCAATTTATTCATTTCTCAAAGATCAACATCTCTCGCTCCTCGCTCAAAATGCAGTTAAAGCAAAAGGAGAAGATTATCATAATTCAGAGTTGTTTTTTTTTTAAATTCACAAGCTGCTAGGAGCCTGTCTTTAGGACTATGAGCTTGGCAAAATTGTGCTCAGATGCGTGAGAGTAAGTTAGTTTGATCTAAAAACTTGAATATGTTGAGGATGGAGGGAGAAATGGTTGAGGAGTTGGGTGACCGTGGCAGAAGATGTGTCGAACGGATAGAGGAGAGGGGTCAGATTCGAAATGAGGGCATAAGAGAGGCATAAGATGTGAGGTGAGATGAGTGTATGTGAATCTAATGTGGCCGATTCTGAGACGAGCGATGAATATTTCTTATCTGCGTGTCGACAGATTTGAAGAGCCCTATGGGATAGGAATATTTTTAATTTGGGCTAGCTTGTTCGAGTGATTTGCGAGATTAGAGTTTTAATAAAAATTGCCCGCTACAAATCATCACTCAATTTCTAGTTAATCTGAGGATTGAAATATTATTGTTATTTCAGTAGAAACTCGCCGTCAAATTTTTTGGCGGTACATCCTCAAAAATCATCTGTGTCCGGCGAGAAGAGAGCCTTTTCTGCTCTCTAGCTTGGATAAGTTGAGAGGAAATGTACTTGAACACTTCCAGTCTTTCTTATACTGGACCTAATATACAGTATACCAAACTTTCACTAGACTAAGAATGAGGGCGATCTAGCGGGTCGAGTGAGTCCTCGAAATCCAGTTAGCTTACTTTTACTAGGTTATATGTGTATCGCCTTTTAAGCGGAGGCGTGCATGTACGCTCGAAATGGTCCCCACAAACCGCACCTGCGGCACCGGTATCCACCCTTCAAGGCATTGCGTTGGTAGACCAGTGGATTTGGATTGAGAGTGTCCTGACTCCATTTCCTCCTCGAGGTTCGCTCTCTGTGCAATGTGCGTTATGAGGCCGCTACAGGAGTCTAAGCTACTGACCGAGGGAGGGCTCGGCACTTGACCTTGAATTCAGGTGATCTTGTACCATGAACAAGAGCGTATCTATTCTGCCACCGGAGTCCTCAGCCACCACTGGGAGCTCGCTAGGAGCTCATCAGGAGGGTTTCTTCCTCTCTCTCTTTCATCTTTGTTTGGCGTTTGTGCGCTCCGTTCGTTTTAGTGATGATGACTTGATCATTGGATAGCAGCAGCAGCAGCATGAGGATTGGTAGACGTAGATATGAGAGGCCATAAGGTGACTCTACATCTGTCGCGCCCATTCTGCGTTCATTTTCTTCTTCATTACCTAAGAGCGGCCAATGTAGATACATTTTTCCTTACCTCCGTTGTTCTGAGTATGCATGGTATCAGATTACTCGGGGCGAATTCTTCATCCACCCCCATCTCAAGGAGAGACCGTTTTAGCTCGACCCGCTCACGTGTCCACACTTCACACCCCAAGAAGGTGTGCTGTGGTCTATTATCCCGCTACACGACTTATTCTCAACTTTCTTCATGTTGTGTCACTCATCACTTGTGTGATTAAAATTCAGCTAGCCATCATATCGTAATACCAGTGGTCGAAATCTCGTTTTAGCGTGCGGGTCCATTCGCCCTTCTCTTCTGAAAGAGTCGCTCTTTCCGCTTAGCATACAAAGAGCACCTGGCCTACCGCTTGACCCGCAAAGCTTGTTGGTTGGTTCTCATTTCCTTTTTTGACTGGAACACCACTGTTCGCTTTTCTGCCAGCAAATCAAAGTTATGCGACGCCTATAATGAAGGCTGAACCCACTCTTGCTGCCTGGTATATATTCGACATAATTATTGATATATTCAAGATCGACATATCAATGCAGTTGAGATTGATACATTGATTTTGACGGGTATATGTCTTTGGGCTGAAGGTAAATTGGAAATCCGTCACGGAAGCCACTTTTATGACGCTATCAATGACCTTGACCTATAGGAGACCTAATATACAGTATACTAGACTATGAAGGGAGGTTAAGAAGTGGAGCGAGTGAGCCCCCAACACATGGGTGACGGAGTAAATTTTTTTCGGGAGGGCCAACATTCTTCCATAAAAATTCAGAAGAACTTTTGCAATAGTTGTGCTAAAACAAGTACTTTTCAATTTTTTTCAGTCGTTTACGAGGGGCGGGAGTTGCCCCCCTCCCATGCCTTGAAAGCTAGTTTGCTCAACGTATTGTGTACTCGACTTATACTAGAGCGGTAAGGGAGGTGAACAAGCGGAAGGCTGAACTAAAAAACTACAGGGGAATTGGAGACATACGCCATTTTGGATTGTACAATACAAAATGGCGTCTGTCTCCACTTTTCTTTTAGCTCTTTAGTTAAACTTACTAAAATAGAATCGACATTTCGATACAATCAATATCAATAATCGATTTAACCGAGATGGATATATCGACAGGAGATTGATGTATATAACCAAGATTGATGTATCAATATTACCAAGATCGATTTATCGATATAATCAAGATTAATACATCGATACAATCAAGATTAATGTATCAATACAATCAAGATCGATTTATCGATATGATTAGGATCGATACAACAATATAAAAAACCAAGATTATTGATCAATATAACCAAGATCGATTTATCGATTAATTATCAAGATTGAAATATCGATACAATCAAGATCGATTTATCGATATAATCAAGATTTAATATACCAATACAATCAAGATTAATATATCAATACAATCGAGATTGATGTATCGATACAATCGAGATTGATATATCGATACAACCGAGATTGATATATCGATACAACCGAGATTGATATATCGATACAACCGAGATTGATATATCGATACAATCGAGATTAATATATCGATACAATCGAGGTTGATATATCGATACAATCGAGGTTGATATATCGATACAATCGAGATTGATATATCGATACAATCGAGATTGATATATCGATACATTGATGTAAGAAACCAAGATTATTTATCAATATAACCAAGATCGATTTATCGATATACATATAATCAAGATTAATCTATCGATACAATTGCGATCGATATATGTAATCGAGATCATTATGTCGATATAATTGAGATTGAAATGTCGATACAATCGAGATCGTTATATTGATATGATTGAGATATCTATACTTTTTATTTTTTTGCAAACACTGAATGACATACATCGTTTGATGTCTTTCCATGAAGTGAAGTAATTTTTTAATTTGTATTCTCGTGCAAACGTTCAAAAACATATGAAGTGGAGAAATTTACTCTTTTTTTATGAGCCGATTTGGTCATCATTAAAACTTAATAGTTCTAACCCTTCTCATCAACAAGAGTAATACAAGTAGGTGTTTCTCTTCTCAAATGTTTACCCGTGAATTTTTTCTTGTTGACTATATTTTTCTTACTGAATTTCTTCCCATATTATCAAATTACTTCGTTGAAGAATTTCGAAGATTGACGTCGATATATAATTTCTACTTCCCCGAAATGTCGATCAACTTGGGTGCCCTTGAACCGTGTGAGCGTGTCTCGGTTGCTTTTAAAACGAATCGTGTAATAATTGGTGAAGAGAGACGAAAAAGAAGTGAGGCGCCACCACGTTACACCGATGAAAACAAGGAAAGAAGATATTAGCGCTTGATCGCATGCATCAGAAAATTATGCCGGAAAAGCGAAAAAAAGAGGAAACATATCGAAGTGAAAAAGAAAAGCAGAATGAGCGAGTGAAGACTAGAAACGAAGAGAAGAAAAAACGCAACGAAACAAATAAACATGAAAACGTGCCTACTGTATTATATGTGTAGAATGGCGAGAGAGAGCGTAGTAATATGAGGAAAGAAAACCCGACCAATGAAAATTGTCTTCGTAGTTCGTCGTACCTGTTGTGGAAAATTGCGACCGAGGAAAAAACAAAGCTTCGCGTCGTCAGCGCCTCGAAAAGGGTGTGCGTGTGTTTACCTCTTTTCAGATGCGTGCTGCAGAAGTGAAGTCTTAACGCCACACCGTCGGTTGTGCCGGTGAAAGCTGAAGCTGCCGAAAAATTAATTAAAAACCTTCAGTTTGTTTCTCTCCGAAGTGACAAACAATAACGTAATATTCGTCATGCGGTTATGATAACGAAGAGGAATAAGGCTATTAAAAATGCATACTACGAACGCGAATTCTTCGAGTGAAGAGATGGTGCGATAGCTCGAGCGAGCGGGCGGGAGAGAAAACGCTGATGCGCTGATGCGGAGAAGAGAATAAGGTCAAATTTGACGAAATTAGAGACGCGTTAAAAAGAGCATTCGAAATATTTTCGCGAGAGCTTTTTCCGCGCGTCGCAATATTCATATTTCGAGAGCGAAAAGGCCGATTGTCCCTGACCCTTGCGAACAAGGCGAGGTCTCCTTTTGCGCGGCGCGTTCGTTGTCCGCGAGTGATCAAAATTATCCTGAATTCCGAAGTAATACTTGTCGAAGGTCGAGAAAAGAATTAAATCTGTACGTATCCTCTGTTCCTGCGGGTAAAACTGCGCGATAGTTGCCGGCGTATTCGCCCCCTGTGCCCCTTCGTGCTTCCTCGCACATATGCTAGCGTTCGCTATAGTAAACGAGTGCAGTCCGGTACAGAATATACTACGCTACATTTATTATTCAAACGAGCGCGTAATGTATAATTGGAAGGAATATTGAAAATATAACTGAGTAAGAGGCAAAAGGCAAGGCAAGGCAGGCAGCTCTAAACAACAAAGAGCGAGGTCCATGTTGCGCTCCATTCGCCATATCTCAAAAAACTATACGAGTATTATAATACTAAATATACCGTACCGACGGACGTGTGAGGCGAAGGAGGGCCGTAGCAACATTCAACCGTCAGCGGTGAGGTAGAGATGAATATATACGCTTATACAGTATAATAATAATACGAAAATGTAATTTTGGTCCAGAAATGTTGGCAGATAATTGTACATATTACCGCCAAGTTAACACCAAAATATTGGGCTAAGTATATTGTCGAATGTGAACGATTCCCTGCCCACCTTCACCTTCCATCCCGACAGTTTTGAGAACGTAGTCGATATTATAGAAACATATTATAGCGTATGATATTTGTACGGATGAATGGAGCGAAGGGAAAGGGCAAGAGGTGCACAATTTTAAAGCTATACCGAAGCGACGACACAAATTTAACCATACGAAGCGTGTGTGCAAATGCATGCGGGAGTGCTTAGGAATTTTTTTTTCGATACTCTTTTCTTTCCTATACGGATTTCGAAAAAAGGATACACTTGCGCCGTACGTCTCTCGGTAGGTGTGCAATTATACGATCTTTATTTACACGGTGTAGTGAGCCAAGCCTAATTAGAACGTATATTAATTTTTATGTTGACGCGTACTTTGTTCGTTTGACACCCAACGGAGACTTGGGGCGATGCGTATTGAAAGGAATACTTTTCACCAGACGACTGTTGACATCCTTGAGTGAAGATAGAAATTGCGGAACAATTTTTTTTCCCCCTTTTAATCTTATGGAAACTGCATTAATTCTCTGTCATTACTACCTAACTTAAAATTGATCTAACTTCGGGGATGTATAGTTTTTTGGTCGTTTCAGGTCAATATCATGAGGTGCGGGGTCAATTGAGGCCAGAACGAAATTCCTTAGCTCCTGAATCACTCGACATTTTGAGTTTGCGGGATTTGTTCCTCGTAGGCAATATGAATTTACGATCAGATTACTTCGTTAACGTCGCGAAAGAGTAAGAGTGAGGAAGAATTTGCATGCTAGTACAACGAGTGGATTTACCAACTAATGGGGACATTCCATTCTTATTGGACACTCATAATTTTATTTCTGCCCCTCTGATCCTTAGCTTGCTTGACATCCTGGTATCCTTATTTTGTTCTCCGCCAGTTTAAGGTACAGTACCTCTCTGAATAAGCACTTCTTTGTTATCCTACAGGCACCAACCCGACTAAGCAGGTTTCGAGTCGAGACATTCCTGATGAGCTTCTTACTAACTGATTCAAATTAGTGGCGTAGATAGAATCTTCTCATGGGGGGGGGGGGGATACTTGCCAAAATTATTGTTCCCAATTTACGCAAAAAGTAGACAAACAAGCAGATCTTGGCTAATGAATTTAGGGGTATTGGATTTCTTGGCGCAGCCAAACAGATTAAGATCATGTTTCATGTCTTCAAAATTTTGCCCAATCAGATATGTTGTGGATAATGCGAGACAAAAATATTTGAGAGTTCCCGTTTAAGAGATCATTGAAGTGTCTTTTATGACATAAGTCTACACTTCAGAATATTCTAGGCTAAGGCTTCAGAGCGGCACACTCGCTTGGTCTGGCATAAGTTTACTTTGGAATATTTCAGGCTAATGAGCCTTCTTGATTAGTGTAAGCCTACTTTAGTATATTTCAGGCTGATGAGATTAGGGTGGCTCACTCAAAGTGTTTGAAAAGAGGTGTGCTCAGTTCAATGTGAACAACAAGGCGCTACATCAGCTGATCTCCATTAAAAACAATGTAAATAGAACCGGGTGACGTCAATTTCGGTTCTGTGTCCCATGTATTTTTATAAGTGCATGCGGGTTGCGTTTTGTTTACAATCGAACTGAGCACACCTCTTTTCAAACACCGTGGGCCTCACTTGCTCCGCTCGTTCGTCCCACTTCTTTGTCCAGTACGAGTCTACTTTAGTATATTTCAGATGTTGCAAGCGGACCAGGGTTAACAACTTATGACGTCATCGACCTATGACTAGCCCAGTATGAATCTAGCCTACGCCTTTGCATTATATTAGGATAAGCTAGAAACTACATAGGGGGGGGCTCGGACTCAGACTCGGACTCACAGATTTGAGAATCACTGCCACAATGAAAAATTCCCATAAGGATGAGCCCAGAGCAAAGACATGAAACATGTCAAAAGCATTGAACAAAAGGGTGAATTTCGTCAGGGCTACCAACTCCCCAACTCTAAGTTTAAACCCCAATACGGGCTGATAAGTCTCAGCGCTGAGAGTCAAGAAGGTCACAATTCATTTTATTTTTTTATTATATTATGTTAAGCTAAACTACCGGCCCCCTCGGGCTCGGACTCGGACTCGCAAATTTCAGAATCACTCCTGAGAACGGACAGAATTCCTCTGCGCCTGGGCAGCTAATCGAATGGCGGGTCTCCCGAAGTCCCTATACTAGCAAATTTTTTAAGCACCTATAGTAGCTAATAGAGGGGTATAGAAGGGCCCGAAATTTTTCCAAGTCCTAGCGTTACGCCCTCCGCGTTAGGCGTACCCGTGCGCGGACAGAATTCCTCTGGGGTCCTCAATAATTAAGTTTACAGGCTCTTGCTCAGGGATCAAGAGTTGCGGAAGACCCGCGGCTGATGATGGAAAGATGAGTGTTTAGAAGGGCCCAGAATTTTTCTAAGTCCTTATACTAGTCCATAGGAGAGCTCGAAATTTTTTCAAGTCCCTATACTAGCTAATAGAGGGTATAAAAGAGCACGAAATTTTTCAAGTCCCAGCGAGATTTCAGAATCACTCCTGATAAAATTTTGTCGAAAATTTTCCAAGTCCCTTTCGGGGGGGGGAGAGAAGGGCCTCATAAAAGAGCTCGACTTTTTTAAAGTCACTATACTAGCCAATAGAAGGGCATAGAAGAACCCAGAATTCTCCAAGTCCCTATACTTGCTAATAGAGGGTATCGCTTATGTCGCATTTGCTGAACGTCGCCCCTTCCTCCATTGTGGAGTGGGTACGGGTTGCGTATGCATTTAATTTTGTTTCCTCCAACCTGGAATCGACCCTTTCGGGTATAACTTCAGTGTTGGAAGAATCTCCTACGCGAACCCCCTCTTCTACTTGACAACCGCCAAGTTGCAGTGCCCCCCTGGCACGCAAAATACACTAGGGACACTCACATAACAAACACAGACACTACCAAATCATCAAGCTGAATGGTGTCCTTCTTCGTCGTCTTCTTGCAGATCCGGATGTTGATGGTACACAGGTGTTGAGTAGGCCACAGCGTGGTTCTGCATTTGCCTATTCCATTCCTGGTCCATCTTCTTCTTCATAACGGTGGCCGCAAATGCAGACACCTGGTTCCATGCTTCTTCGGAGCCTAGCATGGTGGGTACCAGACTACTCGGAACAAGCGCTTCTTCTACCCCGATCTCTTGAAGAGACCGACTAAGCTTGTCCCGCTAACGCTTCCACGCCTCGCACTCAAATAAGGTGTGCTGTGGTCCATCATCCCGCCCTTGATCGCAGTGCGAACACGAAGCCTGCTCAACTTTCCTTAGCTTCTCATGAAGGTACTTGTTGAAGCAGCCATGGCCGCTTAATACCTGCGTCAGGTGAAAATTCAGAGGGTATAGAAGTGCTCGAAATTTTCCAAGTCCCTTTCGAGGAGGGGGGGGGGAAGAGGGGCTCGGACTCGCGAACTCGAACTCGCCGATTTCATAATCACTCCTGAGAAAATCTCGGAATTTTTTCAAGTCCCTTCCGAAGGGTGGAGGGGCGGGCCTCGGATTCGCAGATTTGAGAATTACTGCCACAATGAAAATTCCCATAAGGTTGAGCCCAGAGCAAAGACATGAAACATGTCAAAATCACTGCATTGAACAGAAAAAAGAGAAGTTGCGATGGGAGGTAGATGTATCCCCCTAATTCCCCATTATCTACGCCACTGGTTCAAATAAAAACTTCTTCATTTGATTTGTATGATATTCCATAGCAATTACAATTGAAATTTCTCGAAGGTGTCATCATGGGTATGTAAAAAATCAAATATTTGTTATCATACAGTAGAACAAAGTTAGTAACAACCTCTGAACACCGACTGCTTGCTTAATGCCGGTCAAAAAGAGTTTGTGGCTGAATACGTATACAATCACGGGATCTGTAGAATGCATACAAAGCACATTGATGCCATATGCCTGCCAAATTCCCAATACTTGAGCTTTGGGGTTGAGAACGAGAGATCATTGTTCGGAAATAATTCCAAAACCAGTTCCATTCTATATTTCTCTTAAGAAGAGTTCACGTTAGCAAGTGATCGAATTTGTCTCGCAAGTTACCTCTCAAGAAAATGGTTGGAAAAACTTGCGAGATCAGCATTGAGCCCTATTATAGTTGGGCGTAACAATAAACTAATAATGCACTATTTCAACGTGACAAATAACCTACCAAAGAGTCAATAAACGAATGGAAAGCACTGCAACGACGCGGCATCTATTTTTTATCGTTCTTTCATAATCAATTTTTCCTACTCGATTATAAAACTGAATACCTACGAAGAAAACAACAGACACGAAAACCAGAAACCTATTAGTCATTTTTATTTCTAAAATCTACAAAACTAGATACTGTTTCAATGACGGTGTACAATTCACACGCGACAAAATATCCACAATAAGCATTTTGTTTTCGTCTTTCCTTTAAGGACAAAAAAAAAACGCTACTCGTTGCTTTTCTCGTCGTCTTATATGTTCTTCATAAAATATCATCTGTTTTTCTTCGACGCGAGCGACCATGAAATTCGGCAACATCGTCGGTTCATTGAAATATATATCGAAATTATTCCGTTCAAACTTTACTCACTCGTGTTTGCCATTGGACATGCGACCCGTCTACAAAAAAAAGGAACGCTTTAAAAAACGTAATAAAATTGCTGATCCGTGTGCGGGACGCTTAGCGCCGTGCCGGCCGTCGGCACGATAAGTACAGTCAGTGCCAATGAAAGCGTCAAATTGTGAAAATATTTTATTTTCGAACGACAATTTTCATTCTTCGCGAATTATTCGTACGACTCAATTTATAGCTGCGTATATTACCATCTTTGAAAATATTTACAACCCCTGTTCATGAGATCGAACGAATTCGTCATACTGGGAAAAGTCCGACTGTACAAATGTTCTTGTTCAAAAATATACCACGGAAAATTCATTGAGAAGTGATTCGACGCTCGTGCTTGGGGATTCTACAATCACCCTCTTCGAGCGAATAATGAGCAGGTTAATGAAGTGAACATCCAGCGTCCCCGATGAACGATGTCGACTTTAAAATGAGTCGGTATTCCGACCGAAAGTCGATACCAAATTGACCGACTGGTTCTTCTTATCATCGACTCATTGTCGTCTTCAAACTCCAATCATGAACGTATGTTGACTGAAAATTGACGTCGCGTTGGTTTTGGGACGTGACATCAACATTGAGTCGATTTAATCGTTGATGTACTCGTCAAGTACGTTCAAGAACTACCGCACTAAAGCGGTACCGGGTCAACCGAATGTATTGCGCCCTAGACTGGATTTGGAATCTCGTCTGGCCTCGGAACTCCGTCTATTGACTCCTGCATCCACCTTCTCAGTATCTAGAAAGGATCCCCTCCTACTATTCGTAGTATTATCAGAGGTGGTGGCTGCTGTGGGAGCTAGCTATCAATGATCTCCCCCACGACATTCGGATTCATTCGGCTCATACTGAGAGGCCCTTAAGCTTCTTTAGTGCTCGCTTGTAGGGTTTGTCAAATCATCCTATTTCTCTTCAATTTACGACTGTCGCTCTATCGCCAGACTTCCACTTCCCTTGATAATGCATTTCTCAACAAGCATAGGCAATAGAATATATAATTGCCGTAAGCCATCTTACAAGATCACTGATCCCCAGAAAAAGAATTTTCAGCTTGACCAGTGAAAAAGTATAACATTGGAATAATGAACTTCTCCTCACACTTCTTGATAAATATATCACACTTTAAGCAATTCAACCGCAAAATTGGGAACAGAATAAGTGCGTAGAAAAACCATACCTGCTAGCGAAGTCGTATACACACAAAGAGGTTTATTGAATATTACATGACGAACATTAAGTCGGGTCGAAGAATACCGGGTATACATGCACGAATGCGGACTTACGGAAATGAACGAAATGCGGTCAATATACTTGAAGAATTAGAAAAGTCATAACATTCATCTCCATCAGCACGTGAGAAACAGAAATTACGACTAAATCGCTGTATCGTATAGTGTAGACCACTTAGTTTTCTCCGCTCGAATGATAGTCTCTGATGTGCGAATTGGAATGGATTTAAGAACTGTCGCAAACTGAGACTCCATACCGTATCCATTCTTGTCAACTGTCGGTACGTGCTCGATTACGGCGTGAACGAAATGACCGAACGATCGAGCGGGTAATCACCCAGCGCGGCGTCATCGTCCGAAGTCTTATCGGTGCCATTGAGATGGTATAGTAGAATTTGCAGTTGGGGGTGGCTGGTCATCCCTGTCGTGAGAGACGAAATTTTAGATACTCGTACCAAACGCAGACGTCGTCGTCAAACGTACAGAATTTTATGACGACCTTGAGCGCCATATCCGTCCGAAGATCAATGATTAATGAATGTCAGCGGCGACGATGGCGATCGCACGAACGTGCAAATAAAACATCTTGTCTATTACAGCCACACGTTTAAAATTTTTGTTTTCTCTTTCCCGTTTTATTTTTATTTTTCAGCGGTATTACAAATTACGCGTTCATCAAAATATCGATGTTGAGTTTCGTGTATCATTTTTCTTTTTCGGCTGCGTCATCGAATGCCGGTAATAATGTAATTCAAGATGTACGTATGTACTTACACGCGTGTATATCGAATTGATAAGTTTTTTCAGCGAAAATTCAACGTATCGCCTTCGTACGTACTCACATTGGGACGTGGTACTGGTGTACATAAATATTTACTACAGACGTAAAGAGAGACCAAGCATAATAATATATATAATTGCCGATGTGTATGGAAGAGCTTTATTTACGTAATATCACCAGGTAGTAAATAATATCTGGTTACCAAGTTTTTATGTACGGTTTATTTTTGTTAAAGTTCTGTTGTTGATGTGTGATCTATTGAAATCTCAACAGGGTGACGACGTGACTAGAGAGCGTTGCGCGGTAAATTGAGAATGTTACAAGTGCTCGATTGAAGTAGAACAAGAGTTCACATCATGTAGGCAACTCTCTTTACGATCATGATCTACGTGTTTTCAATTGAACACTGACCTCTGCCTCCCTTCATTAATTTGCCCTTTTTTCACTGCCATTAGACCCATTAGTTAGTGTCCAATCTAAGAGTTTAATATTGTCATTTTTATGGTTGCAGGTCTCAGATCTGCCAGAAGGACGCGAAAATTTGTACTTGATTTAGTGTTTGAGAGGTCTTGTGAATGGCTGCGCAAGATTCCTGTTCTGAAATCGAGGATCTTGAGACGGTAAGTTCTTTGGAATTCGATAAAGAATGTATCTTGTTTCATCTAGAAGCCACGGATCTTGTATTGCTTTGATTCTTGGGACTTGTTTTACATTCCTCTTTTCACAGTCTATTCAACTGCACTAACAGGATTCTATCAGCTAGATGAAAACCCTTGAGTAGAGAAAAAGTAGGATTGCTTATTGAAAATGGGTAGTAATTATTGCATATTAAGAAGTCATCGCTTCCGTCGCAGGTGCAGCGACGCCACGTCCTGGGTGCGGGTTGCTTATGCGTTTGACTTTGTTTCTTCCAGTACCGGAATCGACCTTTTTGAGTGTTACTTCAGTGTTGGAAGAATCTCCTCGGCGAACCACCTCTTCTGCTTGGCAAGTGCCAAGCTGCAGTGCCCCCTGGCATGCAGAAAACACGAGAACACACAACAACGACATCACCTTAAGATATAATAAATTGCTGTTAAAGTTTCTTCATCTTCTTCTACCTTCAGGGGTTGTTGATAGTTCACAGGCGGAGTAGGCCATAGCGTGGTTCTGCATTTGCCTATTCCATTCCCGGTCCATCTTCTCCTTCATGACGGTGGACACCTGGTTCCATGCTTCTTCGGAACCTAATATGGTGGATACCAGGCTACTCGGGTCAAGCGCTGCATCTACTCCGATCTCTTGGAGAGACCGACTAAGCTTGTCCCGCTCACGCCTCCACGCCTCGCACTCAAATAAGGTGTGCTCTAGTCCATCATCCCGCCTTTGGTCGCAGTGCGAACACGCTGCCTGCTCAACGTTCTTTAACTTCTCATGAAGGTACTTGTTGAAGCAGCCATGGCCGCTTGACACCTGCGTCAGGTGGAAGTCAAGTTGGCCAAGGTGTCGAATCAGCCGCTCATCAAGGTCGTTTATTAACACACAGGTTGTCCATTTGCCCAGCTCACTCTGGGCAATTCTTACTTTCCATTTCTCAAGCAAGGAGCGCCTGGCCTCCTGCTTAACCCGTAGAGTCTCACGGGTGATCGTTATCGTCTTTTTTGCTCTGAACACCACCGCTCTTCCCTCAGCAAGGAGCTCGATTCCGTCGAGACAGTGCGGTAGGCACTTACACCTCAGCAAAGCTCTTTGTTGGATCTTTACCATCTCTCGTCTTCTGTATGGTATCTCAAATGCCCAGGTACTTCATCTCTTTCTTGGTCTCAATGTCCACACCTTGCAGGCGAAAGGTGGGTGGACTGAACTTCCGACGGGTCGTGAATAAAATGGCCTCCGTCTTACTAGCTGCAAGTTCGAGTTCAGCTGAGTCGATCCAACGCTTCATTTCCTCTAAGGCCCGGTTTACCCTGCTCTCCACCGCTACGATTGTCTCAGCAGTGCATATCACCAGTGTGTCATCCGCATAGCAGATAAGTTCAACTCCTGGCGGCAGCTTCACCTTAAATACCCCGTTAAATGCGACGCACCACAACAGCGGCCCTAGGACCGACCCCTGCGGCACCCCGCAAAGAACTGGGCGCTTCATTGTACCAGTAGACTTCTCTGCTTGGATTTCACGACAGCTAAAATAGCTGCTGATCATCCTGAGCAGGTACATGCGAGCACTTCTGCGTCCATGAGGGCTTCCAGTATCCTCTCCCATGGGATCGAGTTGAACGTATTTCTTATGTCGAGGCTGACGACTGCGCAAAACTGACGCGTAGCTATCGCTGACTCGGCTATCCTCTTCAGCCGGATCCCAGCATCTGATGTGCCGCGTCCAGTTTGAAAACCGTACTGGCTACTAGAGATCATATCTTTCCTTCAGATAGTTCTCCAGTCGATTGGCTATCACTATTTCCAGGAGTTTCCCAACATTTTCCAGCAGACAAAGTGGACGGTAAGAGGATGGTAGACCAGGTGGTTTATCCTTCTTATCGATCAGCGATAGCTTGGCTTTCTTCCAAATAAATAACAGATTTTGAGGATGCAAAGCTCGTATTTAAAGGATTTCAAACAGGAAAAAACAAATTTCAATATGAGAAAGATTTTACAAACAATCACATACGAAGTTTATCAGAGACCTGTAACGTGAGGCCTTTCGAACGGACGTTCATCATCGGCGTTCGAAAGGCCTCACGTTACAGGTCTCTGATAAACTTCGTATGTGATTGTTTGTAAAATCTTTCTCATATTGAAATTTGTTTTTTCCTGTTTGAAATCCTTTAAATACGAGCTTTGCATCCTCAAAATCTGTTATTTATTTGATCATGTCTCGTAAAATCATAGAAACTACCAACAAAAAAAATGGCTTTCTTCCATCGCATTAAATGTATCAATGAGCAGTGCTGGGCCAACTGAGTGTATGGCGCATCAGACTGGATGTGGGATCTCATCCGGGTCTGGAGCCTTCCAATACTTACCCCGCAGTCTATTGACTGCCGCATCCACCTCCTTGGTACCTAGGAGGCATATACCATCCTCTTCTATTATTGGTAGCGCTACCATTGGTGATGGCTGCTGTGGGAACGAACCGTCGATGATTTGACTCGCAACATCCGACTCCATTCGGCTGATTGCTGAAAGGCCCTTCAGCTTCTTCAGCACTATCTCATAAGGCTTTCCAAAGGGATCGTCCTCGGCCATCTCACACAGCTCTCGCCATGCAGCACTCTTGCTGTCTTTGATGGTCTTATATTAAAAAGCCAGACAAGGAAAAAATTTCGAAAGTCCATCCAGTAAATGCCAAAATAGAGTGATGGAATGTTGGTTGTCACAGACAAAAGATTACAGAATGTCACAGAACAAAAATTCGGTTCTATTTTAATTTTATATAATTTATACATTTTCTGAAATCTTGAAAGTATCATCATTGCGAAAAGATTATGTTTTTGAGGATAATGATCCTTTAAAATTCAATCCCGGTAAACAATCTAAAGGACTCTGAAGCACTCTGAAGCACTTAAATAACTACTACGGGCCTGTCTCATGATTGTTTATCAATGCTGTCTCCCTGGATATGATGTGCCGAACTTTAGGCTATTATTATGGGAATTACTACCCCTGTTTTTCCTTTTTAAAGCTCGCTTGAAGCACTGAGAAGCCCAGTAGAAGCTCTCTTGAAGCTCTCTTGAAGCACTGAGAGGCCCAGTTGAAACCCTTTTGAAGCCCTGATCAGTGCTTCAACAGGTGCTTCAGACAAGATGAATGTTTACCGGGACTCAAATTTCTTTTTGGAATTTTACAAGAATTCTGTGATCGACAAAGTGGGACCTTTTTCAACGTCAAACCACGTGCTCTTATCCAGGTGTGAGAATACTAATTTTGTAATTCGGCAAAGACGGTGCAGTTCTCGCCTAATTAGGTAGTATGGAAGTTGGGGTTTTCAAAAGCTGGCTTGAAATTACTTGGGTTGTGACATTCAAGAAAATGAGGAATCAGTTGTATCTCTCGTGACTTTACGAGGGAACCTTTTCTATGGAGCACTTTTTTGAAAAATTTACCGTGCGCCGTGTGGTGTGCGGAGGACAAATTTTGAATCTCCAGCTATACATGATGGGAAAGAGACTTGGAAAAATTTCGACCTAGAGGCCAATTCGATCCATAGAACAACTTCCCTTCGTTCCTCGTTTAATCACAGAACAGGTTCCCTGCGTTTCTCGTTCAACTTCGTTGAGGAAGTTGTCGTTTTCCTCCCCGTTTTCTACTGTCGATGGTGAAAGGGAGTAACCGATTCTGAGTCTACCTTCAGTAATTTGGGTCGATCTACTATCAAAATTAAGCAAATAACCAAATCGACTCAAAATCGAATCGAGTTTTTGTCGAGAGAGAATATAGGAGAGGATTCGAGCGAAGGTTTGTCAGAGTGGTCCTTGAGGTCAATTTCTACATTTTTCTCGGATATTGTTGTGTGAAGTTTGGTGAGGGAGACCGAATTTGTCAGCTATCATTGGTATTAAAGATGACATCGACTTGAGATTTGAATGTGGTAGGGGAGTTGAAACTAGAATAAAATGTAACAAATAAGGATAACTACAAGTTGAATTTTGTTCTTGTATGCTCGGCGTAAAGCTCACCTCTATAATCAATAAAATCAAAGTGCAAACCATATGATTCGAACAACGTATCGAGTCACTCTGAATTATTGCGTTAAATTTTCGAACGAAAACCTGAGTTGAATTCTCTGTAATGTAGATGAGTGTTGCTTACGTTTAGTGATTAGAATAAATTTTAATATCATCGACAGAATTTGAAAATCAAAACGTCGACAATTTTCTCGACGACGATATTGTCGTGCTTTACTAGGATCATTTGATTCAGATTCATCTTCGGTGCGTAAGTTTCAAGCTTTTGATTCTAATCAGTTTCCTACAAGTCATCATTGGAATCATTTCTATCTTGCCGGTTTGTCACCTACACTCGAGCGTTAAAACGATCTGTCTATAGTTTCTTACTGCTCACATTTGATTCGATCACTTATCTAATACCAGACGTTTCATGCAGGATGTAAAACGTAGGTAGGTACCTGACTGTCTGCTATCGACGAGGGCGGGTCAGAGTTCCACTCTCGGCAGGGAGTGTCGCACTGTCTGGAGAGAAATTCAGGTACATGTGGATCGAGCTAAGATAATCGTCGTGAGAAGCGTTCGTGTCATATTTTAACGAATTCTACTGTACAATAGAGCAATTAGACTGCGTCACTACACCTCGCGCCTTCTCGATTCCTGATGTCAAATTATTTATAGCCCATTTACTTTTTCGTGATGATTTTTTTTTTTTTCTTTTTCATTGTCGCGCGTTTATTGTCACGAAATGAATTTATTTAAACCACCGCCGGTACCGCTGCCGCTAACGTGTATACGTTATTTTCGGAATTACTCAACAGCCAAGAAGAGTCTCGAAGAGACGAAAAGAGGGAAAACCGAAAACGACGAAAAATTTTGGCAACTTGTCTTCATTAAATGAAAAGAAAAATTTTATACGAAAAGATTCTTCTCTAGTTGAATAATGTTCTTCCAATTTATAAGCATGGGAGTCAGGACTGACACAAATATGCTCGTACCTGAAGAGAAGGACGAGAAAAGAGACGAATTATTATTATTTCTTGAAATTGACCGCGGCAACGTTTATAGAGTGAATTTTTTTCTTTCTGAATTCGATGCACACGTTTAGATTGCGCGGATAGCGTGGGCGAAAAGTTTGGTTACCAATTACCTGCTGTAGTAGAAGAGAGTAGGCAGCGTGGTAGAGCGCTATCTACTGCTGGCGCGGCCAAGGTACTGTATAAATAACTTATTAGGTTGACATGACATCGGTAGAACTCGGCTCGGCGGATACCGATGCAGCAGCAGCGCGCTGATGGTTTAAGAGAGCGAGCGCTGGCCAGCGACGCGCCGCGGCGGTCGCGGTACAGAAACGAAGAAGAGGCTATAATGCTTAACTGTAACGTTAAGCAGTTAATAATAATTGTAACGCGTAGATCGCTCACCCGCCTCTTCACGCCTGCAGCACCGGTGGTTGTATGCGCCGTGTTCACAGTTCACGTATTGTAGTTATACGTTTGTTGTTTGTTGTTGTCGTTGTCTTGCTCGTTCATCGATATAATATACGACTGCTGGTAGGAGGTGAGGAGAAAGCGCGACAAAATACATTTTACGTATGTATGTCCGAAGTTCGAAATGCACTCATCATTGACAGGTACCCTCCAATTACATATGTGCTGTTTTTTCCTCCTTCTGTAATAGCCCCTTCGAGACACCAATTCTGTATGTTTCTTCGGAAGGATTGTAACATCCGTGTACATCACATTCGTGCAGAAGGAAAAGAACTACTATAAAAGGTCAATGAATCCAAGCACAGTCAGAGAGGACGTGTGCACGTTCGATAGAGCACTAGACGCTCCTTTTCGATCGACTGCGCTCGGTATAATGTTTGACAAATTTTTACATAATGGTAAACGCCGGTTGATGGGTAACGATAGCTTAGTACAGCCTATGTTATACTGTTTAAAAATATAAATCCTAATTTAGAACGCAACAGCTCTTTTTTTACGTACTGTGTATTCATCGGTATTACGTACGATGTAATTATTGCGCGCCATTCGACTGCGTACGATGTGACTGTTTCGTAAAATATGCTGGCATCATTTTAAAAATCATTGATAATTTATCGACGTTGCGGTAGCGCGCTGAAGTTTTTACGCGTGTAACTTTTTTCTCAATATTTGTTTCAAAAATTAAGAACAGATGTTTGCCGCAGCGACAAACAAAGACTCCTATAAGAATGTACAAACAAGGCGTTAACAAGCGGGCAACATTCGTAGGACGGGACTGTTGCGGACGCGGTAGTATTTTCACGGGGTTGCTTATGCAATTCTATTAACGCTGACTAACATCGCGGTCTCGCCGTCGTCTGTGTTACTCGATGATCGTCGTGATGGTGGTCGTGGTTTGGCTTGATGATGAAAAAGCGTATCGGTTACAAAGTCTGATTAATAATACTCTTTCGGATTTTTCATTCGGTGACTATTATTAAATATCCTACGATTTGGTGGAATCGCCGCATTGTAATGTTATTGGTTGCGGCAATAGTAGAGCTTATCGATTTCTTATAAGAATACTTGGGAATGATTTCGATAATTTGTTAGTATTTAAAAGTAAGAAATGAATGAGATAAAATATCTCGAAGTATTATGAAAATTTTGTTTGGTTCCTTATTTCTTTCTTCAAAATACGAGATCAGAATGATGCCGATGTATTCTTGTATGAGTATTCGTGAGAGGTCACCTATTGATTACGTGAGTGTCTAGAAGACTTGAGAATCAGTACTTGGTCTCTCTGAGAGGAAGAAAAATTTACTCTCACATCGGAGTTTTCACGTGTCAAAATTTCCTTTCAGAGCAAGCGAAAAAAAACACAAACTTAGAAGCCATTGCAAATGTTGCAATGGCAGCGGGGAACCCGCAAGTCCCACTGCTCTGTGGGAAATAAAAAAAAAATCTTCTGGCGGAGCCAAATAGAAAAAGATCATGTTTCATGTCTTCTATAAGGTAGCATGCTCCGATCATTCGCCCCCATCTTGGTCTAGAACAAGTCTACCTAAGTATATTCCAGGCTGATGAGATTCGGGGGCCTCACTCATTCCGCTCGTTCGCCCCGCTTCTTGGTCTAGTATAAGTCTACTTCAGTATTTCAGGCTGATGAGATTAGAGGGCCTCACTCGCTCCGCTCGTTCGTCCTGCTTCGTGGTCTAGTATAAGCCTACTTTAGTATTTCAATAAAGGGTATGCCTTCTACTTCAGGCTCAGTATAATGAGAGCTTCCGACGCACGGATGTACGCAAGCAAATTTCAAATTCAGGGTAGGAATCTAGCTTGATCTAGTATAAATCTAGTTTACATTTCAAGCTAAAATATGTATATTAAGCCTTTATAATGTAGGCTATTCCTACTACAGCACACTGATTCAGGCTTAGTATAATGAAAGCTTCAGAGACCCAAGGTCATTTGCATACGGCGAGGTGGTACTTGCAAACGCGGTGAGTTCACTGCACACATCAAAGAGAGATCTAGCCTAGGTAGTAGACACTAATACAAACTTCCCCTTTGTATGAGCCTATGGTATAAAGGAGCTTAGTTTGGAATGAGCCTGTGGTATTCTTAGCATAAAGCTAGTTTAAACTAGCATGTAAACTAGTCAAGGCGAACTATGAAGCTTCTCTAGGAGTTAGAAGATTTAAGCCTTCATAAAGTCATTAAAGTGTATTAGGTTTAGTTGGGCCACTCGCGTAAAAAAAACTCGCAAAATTTCAATAGGGGTCAGGGGGATCAGGTCAGCGTAAAGACATGAAACATGTCAAAATCTTCCGGCGGAGCCAAATAAAAAAAGACCGTGTTTCATATCAAGCCCTCAAGCAGCCTAGTTTAGGCCTAATACCTGCTCATTCGCGATTTTACGCAACTCATGGACTCAGAGAACAAACAGAAATTATATCTGTTTTCGGGCATTTGCAAGGAAATTCAAAGTAAAGATCACTTATATCAATCTCGATAATATTGATCATCAATCTCGATTATGTCGATTTATCAATCTCGATTATATCGATGTATCAATATCGATTGTATCGATTATTAATCTCGATTATGTCGTTATATCAATCTCGATTATATCGATACATTAATATCGATTATATCGATGTATTGATATCGATCATATCGATATATTTATATCGATTATATTGATATATTGATATCGATTATATCGATCACTGATCTTGATTGTATCGAAATATCGATTCTATATTTGGTTGGCTTTCCGCTTCAACAACTAGTAGCGCGCGGAACTCATGGAGAAAATGTAGCCAGGCCACTCTCAATTCGACCCCTCTGGACTACCGACGCAATTTCCTAAAGGGTGGATATCGGTGCAGGAGGTGTGGTTTTTTCGGGGACCACTTTGGGCGTGCGTGCACGCTCATATGCCCCCGTTCAAGATGATACTGTGTATTAGGTCTAGTATAATGAAGGCTCAAAGCTAGAATATAGCGATCATAAAGCTAGTATAAACCTAGTACATAAACTGGGCAAGGTTAACTCGCAAATTTTCAAATCACCCACGGAGAGACGAGGGTGAAGGGGGGGGGCACTCGGAAAATTTCAAATTAGGGATCAGGGCAGAGTAAAGACATCAAACATGTCAAAATTCCTGTGTATAGACATGTGAAGTTTTTTGTAAATAACGCTAATAAAATGTTCTGTAACGTGAAGTTGATTTTGTCCAAATTTGATCAACTTTTTTTTTTGTCATTTCTTAAAATAACGCTCCTTTCTCCTCACTTGGTGGAGTCGAAGAAATTCCATTTCTACTGCAGTCTAAGCTACAAAATTCAAAAGACAACTATTGAATAGCCTATAGCGTATTTCTCGATAAAATATGAGAATGAAACATCGAAACCAGTGAGATTATAGTAGATTACGTATTTTGCTTCAAAATTTTCTTAAAATGACGAACTCAGAAGTTGAACGTGCGGAAATTTGTTCGAGTCTCCAGCCCATTATATAAAGCTCAGGGGCTGAAATTTTTCCAAGTCCGGGAATGATGTTACAAGTTGAATGCGTTCTATTCTTTCAAGTCCTCCTCCTATCATATGAATTGGAAGCTGAAATTTTTGGTGGTCCCGAAAATGATGATTTAACGAGTTGAACATACTGTAAATTTTCTAAGTCCCCCTCGTATCTTTGTATATAGCTTGGAAGCTAAAATTTTTCCAAATCCCCCCCCCCCTCTTCATCATATGAAGCTCAGAGACCAGAAACTGAAACTTTTTCAAGCCCCTTTCTATCGTAAAGAGCTTAAAGGTTGAAATTTTCCAAGTCCGGAAATGATGACGTCACAAGTTGAACGCGTTCAATTTTTCCAAGTCTCCCTCCTAAGCTCTAGAGATGAAATTTTCCCCGTAAATTTTTCATAGTCTCCATCCTATCATATATAGCCTGAGAGCTGAAATTTTTTCAACCCCTCTCCCCATCATATAAGGCTCGGTTAAATGCACCCACAATGGCTCAAAATCACACACATTTGACTTTCGACTCATCCTCGACGTCGACAGGGCCGCCTAGAAGGACAGAAAGGGTACTTTTTTCCACCGGGTCCGAGATTTTCAAAGAGCCCGGATTCAGTTGAAGTACCAAGAATTACAAGAAATAAAACGCAACACAATCATTCCCCGGGTTTGGTTTGGTTTTTGGCGTTCCTATATTTCGGAATTGAGCCGCCTACCGGTGTTGTGGATTGATTTTGAATGAAGATCGGCGTCAATTCTGGGTCGATTACACATTATTCATTTGCAAAACACTCGCAACCAATGTTGAAATTCCGTATATTGCGAGTGTACAAATTCGTAATGAGGTAAAAAATGAGTCGATTTCTGGCATCAGATTTTCATACCGACTTAAAATCGATATCGAAATTGCATTTATCCGACCACTGCTGCACAGTTCAAGCGTAAATGAGACTCTCAATGGCCCTTGTTGTAATTATGGCTGCACATTCTGTCTGCGGGTAGCAAAGCCACCAAACAAACGGAGTGCTCAAAAGGATTGACTCCAAATCAACGTCAATTTGAGGTGGGTTCAAAGTCGACTGATATACATTCTCAAGAAATTGAAAAGTGACTCTTGATCAACGCAACACAGCAATCGATTGCAAGCCAACTAAAAAATTAGGAGAAGTAAACCCGAAAACGACTAGATAAATTGCCATCAGAAAATTAACAATCGACTTACAATTGATCGAACAAAGTAGTCGATCTTGGGTTTGTAAAAACTTTCGGGGAAGCCGGCTTGAAAGTCGAGTTATAGTCGACGTAAGATCGATGAGATCGATGTCAACAATGTATCGACGTGACTTTGGAGGAAGTGTCGATTATCACCGGTCGACATGGTTCATAAAGTTTCTGATGCGATTCATTGTAAGAGTAGGCTGGTTCCTAACAAGTTTTATTTTTAAGAATCAATGATGAGAGAATATGTTCGGCACTGCCGTCCAAAATCAAATAAATAAATAAATTAGTAATTTAAAAAGACCCGCGACGTTTCGATAGTAACGACTATCATTATCAAGGGTTACAGTACCTCATCATTGATTTATATTCCGTCCAGACAAGTTAATGCTTAAATTTTTAAGAATGTTCATCTGATTATTCCTGAGCTATTATAATTTCAAATAAAAAAATTTTGTTCCAGAACAATAGTCTATATTGCGTATTCCGTGGAAAGTAGACGAAGATGAATTTTGGAAACATTTTTAGTCAATTACGCAGAGACTTTGCGTGCGAAATCGTATATCTGCTGAATGATCCAGAGACTTGAGTATGGATTACGGTAAGCTTCATTTTCATGTATGATGACGCGAATATATGGCTCATGGAACCATAAGTATTACCTCGAAACATGGAATGAGATAGACTATAGCCCAGTTTTCTGTGACGTCAATCAGCAGATAAACGCTAGCAGGCTTTGAGTTGCTTAAGAGCTTTGCTCCAGCTGGCATGTTGACTCTCATAAGAATAACACAGTGAGCTAAGATCAACGTGTTCCTAATTAAAAATAAGGCATTTCTTAAATACTACAAGTTGATGAACAGACGCTGAGAACATAATAGATTTTAAATATATATCTCTGATTTCTTATTTATTTCTAATTTTGAATTATTTATGTAATGATCTTTGCTCCCAATGTTATTCATATGGGAGTCAACAAGTCAGTTGGAGCAACGTTGGGTAGTTTTGCTACAGTTATTCGATAGAAACCTAATCTGTTTGCGATATTTCGCGATACTATCGCGATACTATCGAATGAGTATCGATATGTGATGTCATAGGAAAACAGTCCTATTGCAGTATAGTATAGTCTAGCAAATCTTCTTCAGAATCGGTGTTAGAATGACTGTGATCTTACACGGCTTGGATATTCCTGATTAGATAAGTTTTTCTAAAAGAATAGCTTCGTTGGGCTCAACTTTGATGCAGGCTCAAACGCAATGAATTCGACTGCACTTTTACTGCTGTCGACATTATTCGAAACATCAAAAGCTTCGTCAAGGTTGCATAGATGACGTAAATGCGTACGCGATAAAATTAGATGACTTTACGATTTAAAGCGAGAATTCGAGAGTTCGATCCTTCCGTAAAAAGAAATTCACATAAAATAAGATTAAGCGTCTGTATTAACAAGCAGCATGTCTAGTTGATCGGCAGTAAAAGAGAAGAGACTACATTACAAAAGAGGAAAATTTTGTAAGACCACCATTATTTACGCGAGTTTTATATAGGTAAAGACTAGAGTTTCGGTTGCAGACAATAGAATTTAACTTGCAGTCGTAAAAATATGACTTATATTATTATATAATTTGATCCAAAACCGTGAAGTTTGGAGAATATATTGAGTGTACAAACTATTTGTTAAGACTACAATGTGCTAAGAAAGGAGTGAAATTGGAAGAATTTCTACCCGAACACCGACTAAAAAATATGTAATCCAATATTCGTGGGTGTAGGTGGTACATCATCGTAGTCGTTATTTACTTGCCTAATGATAGATATTTAAACTACGCTCGTAACGGTAACAGAAGCTGTTTTTAAGTATTTCATGGCTTATGAGAAGAGAGTCTTCAAGAAAATTTGTCTTTTTTGTGTTTCTTACTAATGCTAGAAACTTTCCGAAGCCTCGAACGGACACAAATTTCTTCTGGAAAGGTCGATGAATGTGCCGAAATTTTCTCAGTACATTAATCCGACGAGCACGAGGGCAAGAGAATGTTGAGATTCTCTCTCGTGCAAGAGGAAAGCCTCAAGCGCTCGCATAATAAAGTTTGCTTCTCAAAATGGCGACAAGAAAAATCTTCGATGAATGGTCTTGATTTTTAAAACTAATGTTCTCAAGATTTTCATGACTTGAAAAGATTATCAATTAAACTGACGATTAATCATCTAGTTCTAGACTAGAGATTCTTTACATCCAACTCATATATTTCTATAGCTTCAGATCCGGGAGCCAATAGATCGTGAAGGCCTGAATATGCTCATAAACCAGAACCTGGCTGAGGGGGATTATCGGTGAAGGTTCATGATCAGTAGCTCTTATGGTCCAATCTTGTTCTGATTCCTAGTTTGAAGAAGTGAAATCGGAAAGATGTCTTTTGCTTAAAAAGTTGCCTAAATCTCATCCTAATATGGTTCAAATGAAATTTTTTAACAGGGAACTTATTTTATGGGAGGGTAAATCGAAGAAAAATGCCCCCGGAAAGTCACTGTCTGGTAGAGAGAGAGACTTGAAAAAATTTTGACCTCCGCGCTATAGGCCATAGGAGAGGGACATGGATATAAATTCACTGGCTCTTTAACGGAGATGAATGAGATGAAGCAGGGAACCTGTTTCATGAGGTATTTTGGAAGGGATTGTTATTGAGTCTCATGGTGTTTGAAGCGTTGCATATTTAATTAATTGAAGGGCCTACTATAATCAGGCTATAGGCTATACATCGACCTCCAAGCATTATACGATAGGAGGGGGGGGGGATCAAAAAAAGTATAATACTTTCAAAAACTAGAGTATCATGATAAGCCAATGCCAACATACAGTATACTGGACTTGAACTGGGCTAAGGCTCCTCTTGCAGGTTCCCTCAAAATAAAATTTCCGATCTCCAAGCCATGGGTGATAAAAAGAGGGTCTTGGAAGAATTTCAGAGGAGGACTTGGAAAAATTTTTACTACCGAGCTGTAAGGTGATGAAATGGACAATTGAAAACATTTCGACGCTGGAGCAAAATATTATGGCAAAGTAACTACTATATACGATATTAGAGAGGTTTGAGACGACCACTGAACAATAGGTGATGGGACGGGGGCTTGGACAAATTTACCATTTCAAGCTATATATGATGGGAACGCGGAATTTGGAGAAATTTCGAGCTAAAAATTTCGACTCAATAGGGAACCTATTTTATGGGAGCATAAGACGCGGGACTTGGAAAAGCGCACGTTTGGCAAAACGTGGGACCTCGGAAAAATTACGGCCGTTTAAGCTGTAGAAATGTGAGGGCTAGACCTATACTAGGCTGGAGCCTCCATTATACTAGTCTTGAGATATCCCAAACCGGCCAAATATAGAATCGACCGATACAATCGAGATCAGTAATCCATATCGACATAATCGAGATTGATAAATCAAATAATTGAGATTTATATATCGATATAATCGAGATTGATTTATCAATATAATTGGGATTGATATATCGATATAATCGAGAATGATATATCGGCATAATCGGGGCGAATAATCGAGATTTATATATCGATATAATCGAGATTGATATAACAAATAATCGAGATTGATATATCAATCTAACCGAGATTAATATATCGATATTATTGAAATTGATTTATCGATATAATTAAGATTGTTGTAACAAATAATCGAGATTGATATATCGATATAATCGAGATTGATATATCGATATAATCGAGATTGATATATCGATATAATCGAGATTGATATATCGATATAATCGAGATTGATATATCGATATAACCAAGATTGATATATCGATATAACCAAGATTGATTTATCAATATAATCGAGATTGATATATCGATATAATCGAGATTGATATATCGATATAATCGAGATTGATATATCGATATAATCGAGATTGATATATCGATATAACCAAGATTGATATATCGATATAACCAAGATTGATTTATCAATATAATCGAGATTGATATATCGATATAATCGAGATTGATATATCGATATAATCGAGATTGATATATCGATATAACCAAGATTGATATATCGATATAACCAAGATTGATTTATCAATATAATCGAGATTGATATATCGATATAATCGAGATTGATATATCGATATAACCAAGATTGATTTATTAATATAATCGAGATTGATATATCGATATAATCGAGATTGATATATCGATATAACCAAGATTGATTCATCAATATAATCGAAATTGATATATCGGTATAATCGGGATTGATATATCGATATAATCGAGAATGATAGATCGGCATAATCGGGGCGAATAATCGAGATTTATATATCAATTTAATCGAGATTAATATATCGATATTATTGAGATTGATATATCGATATAATTAAGATTGATATAACAAATAATCGAGATTGATACATCGATATAATCGAGATTCATATATCGGTATAATCGAGATTGATATATCGATATAATCGAGATTCATATATCGGTATAATCGGGATTGATTTATCGATATACTCGAGATCGATATTATCGAGATTGATGTGAGTGATCTTTACTTTGAATTTCCTTGCAAACGCCCGAAGACATATTATAATATAACTAGCCGCGGCTAGGCCTGCGGCGCCCACACGGGCTCGCGCTTCGCGCTTGCAAACCCTGCCAAAACGCGCTGCGCGCTGCATGACGATCTCGCGCTTCGCGCTCGACTTTCTGTGTGGTAACAAACTCGCGCTTCGCGCTCGCTGTAGCGTAAGCCGCCAAAGGCGCCAATGGATTAAGATACCTACGCTCCAATCATGACAGAACAAAAGTACAGACTTTCAATCCCACTTACTGCGCAAGCATTGTATAAAACGACCGGCGTTGACATACGTACGTAGCTCTGTCCTACACATCTGTCAATGTCAATAGCAAGACTTTGATTACTTACTATCCAAGAACAATCCTTTTTCAGAAATTTTCTTTAGAAAAAAGAAAAAAAAAAAAAAAAACACCAAATCCCATTACCTACGGCCTTATCTTACTACTATTTCAAATACCAATGAAATTTTCTTCATGAAGTTGGTATCTACCTAGTATCTACCAGTATTATAACATTAGTTTGATCAATAAATAAATTAGAGCAGATAATATCATTTCAAGCGGTTCGGTATTCATAATTAAAACCCCGATTCTCGTATATCTAACTGAGTATATTTTCCGTGGGCGTTCCTTTGAAATCTTAAATCCAGTGACCTCGAGAATTGATGCCATTTTTTCTTCTTTTGTATGATCTACCAGTATCAAATGATTTATGGTTAATAAATCAGATATCAATTCATACGATTAAAGATCACGTTCTGTATTTAAGCAGCTAGATATCATTTCATACGATCGAAGATCACATATTACTAATTCAAACCAAAATTCTATTATTGACGCAATTGATCAAAAGCCCATCGAACTATTCACTGTTTTTGAACTCTAGCCCTCTCCAGTTAATCTAATGAGTGCTGTCTTAATGATCATTTTGCGCTTGTCAGTATTTTCATCCATCAATTAGTGACTACACCCAATCGACTTCACTCAAAAATAAAAACAGAAAATCAGGGTGTTCATTTTGCGTAGCCTAGGTATTCTCACAAAATCTTGAGTTCAAATTTTTGCGACCTAATTATACTTTTACTTCGTTCCAAATTCTAAACTAGGCTGCTCGATTATACAGTATAAGTCAGGCCTGCCCAACCTTTTACGATTCGCGTGCCGCATCCGTTTCTCCTGAAATTTCCGCGGGCCGCAAATCGTGTACCTTTATGTAATAACGATTTCATTGTAGAATTTTGATTATGAAATCATCAGTTTTCTATTACTCCTTGGGTTTTCTGAAATTCTTTCGCGGGCCGAACGTCAGAGCTTCACGGGCCGCATTCGGCCCGCGGGCCACAGGTTGGTCAGGCCTGGTATAAGTCTATACTGAACTCGATATGGAACTTGATCTTTTTCTATTTGGCTCCGTCAGAAGATTTTTATATTAGCTTTATGCTAGAATTATACTAGTCTTGAAATATTTTAAAGTGGACCTCCGCTAGTGACCCTCAAGAACCACTAGCGCCCCTCAGAAGCTATTAGCTTAGAATTTTCCAAAGTAGACTTTTACTAGACAAAGGAGGGGAGCGAATGAGTGAGATTTCCAACAGCTGTCATCTATATTCTAAACTGGACCTATACTAGATCCGCAAGTGAGGTCGCCTCCTGGCATAGCCAAATGGAAACCACTACCTGCTGAGAAAGACAAGAAACATGATCTTTATTCATTTGGCTATGCCAGAAAATTTTGTTCTTCCGTTTCTGCAGAGCCATTAGAATACATTTGAGCTATATAATCCAGAAAGATGTTACATAATTTGAAGTCAATTGGAACACACAAACCGATGGTACAAACGAAAAAGTTCCTGTTTACAAGTAATCGTTTTGCATTGAGATTCACTCACTTACTCACTCACTCCTAATACGTACAAGGACCCGGAGACTCCCTCTTTTCAAAAACTCGATGACGAACCTCTTACATTTTGAAAGAAGTTGGTCGTTGGAAAATTGCATTAGAATCGTAAGTGCACCTGATAAGAGCTTAACAGTTTTCTTCCTCTAATCGCATGAATACATTTTTATCTACACCCTCTAAACAGAGATTCATTCTATTACCGAGTTTTATAATAGTAATAAAGTGACAGATGATGATTTCCGAGTACTCGGTGCGGCGTCCAGTCGATATTTTGCCCTCTAGTGGTTGGTTGAAGGTACGCTTCTGAACAGCGTGACTTCCTTAGCGCACGCGACCTTCTTCCCGCTTTCGGATTTTTCAAAATTAATAGAAGCGAAAAAGCGTACAAACTACGATGTGTCATCCGGACCCTTCCTCTTATAATCGTTCGTATATAAGCCGTATACAACCGAGAAAGACTCGTTCAGTATTAGCTGCTATTGTTCTTAAATACATCGACAACTTTTTGATAACTTCTAGTACACAGTGCGGCGCGAGTGATAGAGAAAGAGAGAAAGGGATCAATTGCGACCTCGCCTTCTCCTTCTGTGACAGAAAAGTTGTAGCGTAGAAAGTACAGTACATGCACGAGTATAAGAGGGAGCCCAAATCGATTTCGCGTTATTAGAAAACGAGTTATATCTGCAAAATAAATTTCAATTTATACGATAGTATTCGTGCAAGCTCAAGGATAATGATGCCGAATAACGTGTGTGCGTCGTTTGTCTCGAACGACGACGAGGAATAAACAGCACACCAGAAGCATAGGGGTAAAATAAATCACGTGAGGAGCGCAGAAAAATATTATACTTTTTGTGTGTGTACGTGTGTCTGGTGATCGATATTAATAAGAGCTAGAAAAATGTACTAAATGGGAAAAACAACGGCGTTAAGTTAAAAATACTTCAAAACTCCCCATCGTCTGTGCGCGCGGAAGGTGAGCTCTTCAAAAATAGTACACGTCTCAGTCACTCTCTTACGTGTACCTGTTTATGTGTCTCGGATTTGGGTACGCGAAGATAGGGAGATCTTTCTTGTCGAACATAGACATCGTCTAATTATATAGCTCCTAAGATGTTGTGTGTAACTTCGACTCGATCTTTACTATATATTCGACCGTCATCCGTTTGATCGGTATTCCGCTTTTCGGATCCGTGTATTTGGGTATTTACATGTATGTGTACAAGATTTCTACATCCATTCCTTCTTTCTTTTTCATTCACACGCACACACATTTGTATTTTCACCCTCTACAATGTAGACGACGCGAGGTGTACACTTCGTGGTAACTCGTCGTGTACATCCAGACGATATATGTTGAAGAAGACGAATTTAGTATAACGTCTTTGAAAAATGATCTTTCTGTGGAGTGTTTTAAAGGAACGCCGAAAAGGATAGACAGACCGATCTTGTACAGAAGAAATAAAATTAACCGAATGAGTGCGGTCGATGAATATGTTGTATTCTCGGGTACGTTGCGTCGTCTTCCGAGGGTAGGTTAGTTTTTTTTTTTCGATCTATAAGAAAAATACAAATTCTTTCTCACGAAACGCTTAATACTTTCGAGTCCATGTCATCCAGCACCTTAAATAGCGTAACCCTCCTCCTTGTTGGTCAACAGCGATGATAATTCTCGAATTTATTTCTGTATCTTGGGTATTGTCTCTCGAGTATTTGTCTCTTCATTTCTACTCTTCAAACATCCGGAGTAGAGATTGAAGGTATTTCTTTTGACCAAATTTTAAAAGTGGTCGACGGAGACATATTATTTAGATGTATGTCTTGAAAATTCATGGAGGTAATTTCATTAACGGAGCGCTAAATCTGATCGTATCAGTCCTGGCATGTTGGAAAATGATGAAAAAATTTCTGTGATTGTTGGATGCTCCTCTCTTATGAATGCAAATACGCGAGAACGCGACCTGATGCTCTGTATTACCAGAAGCTCATATCTAGTGAACCATTTCTCGACTCGATAGGCCTTACCCATATGATGTATTTTCGGACTGGAGATCTATCTGAAATTTGCTCACAAAACAGCTGATGTTACAAACTGATGACGTCCTGAGTGATATTGACTGTCTAGGGACTTGAAAAAATTCAACTGTGGCTTTTTTGAGACCTGTATTTCATTTTACTGCTGTACACAAGTCCCTCAAGAATCTGCCTTCGATATAATAATATGTTACATTACGAAGAGGAATTTTTCTTATTTCACATAAAAATTTTCGAAAAACAATACTCTTTGATTCGAAATTTATTATCAAGTTCTTCGTTCATATCGAGTCTATCAAGATCGTTTAGAATGCAATTCCGAAGATACGAGTAAGTGCTGTTCTCGCGTACATGAGTATACACGTAAAAAACCTTGAGACTCGATTTCTCGTACCGGTCTTCTGAGTGTGAAAGTCTCATCAATTTTAATATTATGCATAAGATATTCCAAACACTTATCTTATTCGCTGCAATTTTTGAATTCTGGTCTTCTATCGCGCCGGGTGGAGAACTGCCGGATCTAGGTAAATGAGTTACGGACAATTTTCTTACCTAAATACTAGGTACTCAATGAAAATGCATTATCGATGTCATGCCAGCTAGAATAATTGAATTTGAGTCGATTCGGTGCTCGCAACTTCAAATGCCTGGAGTCTTGGGAAATTTCTATTGCCGTACATATATTTAGTATCTTCCCGTTGAACTTGACCGGCCCCTTAATTGTTACTGTTTTATTGGTAAAGCGCTACAGGTATTCTGGCTCAATATAAACAATTGTTGAATCCGAAAAATCAAGTGGTGGTAGTGTACGTTCTTTATGGACCCACCACTTGATTTTTCGGATTCAACATCTGCTTACATTGAGCGAGAATAACTTTAGCGTTGAATGGACTCTTTGAAACTACGCTCCATCATAAAGAGCGCCTTACATTGGGGCAGATGACACGACATGCAGTTCCTTGTTTCGTCACAGGTATAGAATATCAATTAAATTACCTGTTGAAGTGATATTTTTAAAAAAAATTTGTGGTTTTCGTGATCGTTGAGCCACGATGTAAACCTGTGCTGATTGCCTTTAATTATTTTACAGATCAAGAAGCAAAAAACTTCACCATGATGAAAGCTCAGATAGATGAACTCATAAGCTCTATGATAGACGAAGAGATGAAAACAAAAGGTCACCTAGACGACTTGAAAAAAAGTATGTACGTAAACTTCAGTGCGATTAATCCATGGCGATACCCTGAAGATGAACAGACGCAAATATCGATAATGGTGAATAATGCTATGGCAATGAAAGAACTCAATGAAATGCGTTCGAAAGTTTACGGTCTTCACTTCGAGGAAAATCGTAAATATGAGCCAACTATGTTTGCGATATTCTCGAATAATTTCGCAGTCATAGCTATCGGAATCAGTACGTATCTTTCGGCAGCAGTAGATTTCTGCGAACATGAGGCGAAGAACGGTACAATTGAAATAATATCAATTGGATCCGGGAACGGAACTATCGAAAATGAAATTATCAAATCTTATCAAAAGAAGTTTGGTAAAGATCTTCGTATTACCTTAGTCGATCGAGATCCTCTCTTCAAAGTTGATTATAAAACAGTTGACGAGTTGATTGAAGAACGTCCCACTGTTATCCGGAATTGTGTTTTAATCATAAATTGGCCCGATCGAAGAGATCAGAATGATAATTACGACATAGAATCTGTGTACAAGCTGCAACCCCGGGCTGTACTTACCACTTACGAAGCCGCGTATGGATCCTCTGGAAGCCTCAGCTTTGAAAAACTATTATACGATGAAAGTTTGGACGTGCCACCGTCGAGATTTGGAGCTATGAATTTGGTTAGCAAAACGGTTCAGGAAAAATTCGAAGTACGCGATTATGGATTGACTGATAAATACTTGATTGAAGAAGTTGCTCGTCAAGATCTATTTTTTAGTCCATTGGTAGGAACATTCATTTATAGGTTGGTAAAGATGACGCGAAAAAATCTATCTCCGTAATTTTTTATTTTTCAAACTTGCTTGTTTGTCCTTGACTCTTCTTCTGTGATAAATAGGTTCTAATTCTTCACTCGGGGGAGGGGGGGGGGGTTGTGTGTGGATATATTGTCGAAATCTACTGTACATCGACGTCAAGGCCATGCCGGACGAGACATCATCTCGACTCAAATATCAGGTCAAATTCAAGTCTCTGAAATCAGCTGCTCTGTTGCGTCGGTTGGAGTCGATTTGTAAATTTTTGGGAATGTATCCTGGTCTATTTTGAATCGACCTTCGATCGAGTTGATTTTGAGTCCACTTCTTGAGATTCTATCGATTTAAAATCAACTGCTTTGGTGCGTAAATTAAATCGTTTTGTAGTTCTCTGGTTGACTTTGAATCGACCTGAAATTGACGACGATCTGGAGTCGATTTCGAATCGTTTCCCTCCTAGCGTTCTGCTTTTTTGACAACTTCACTACTCGTAGACAGAAATGTTGAAGCCATATAATGTCCTTCAAGATTCCAGTTATTATACTTGACCAGTGTAGCAATGGTTAGATCGACGTAATAGCGATGATTTTTAATCGACATGAAAATCAATCAGGAATCGACTCATTGTTGACTACGATTCTGAACCTTTAACAAATTGTACGATGAATGACGTAGGTAGTCTACACATTACACAATTCGATCCAAAACCACGACGTTGAATCTCAGACAGCATTAATCTATTACCAGAAGTCGGTTCAATTTCGCCGTCGACAATGAGTCGATGGCACAAAATGAGCGGCCAGTTTTGAGCCTGTGGGTCGATTTGTATGGAAACTGAATTTACTCAAAATCTAGTCGACTCACAATATTTAGAGTCGACGTAGTCCATCGGGTTGTGCTATATTACATGTTTTGTCTTCAGGTCCATCTCATTCGCCATCAAAAGTGTAGTCTGAATTTTTTCTGTGGTCATTCTGTGACTCTCAGCCTTGAGGTCATGGTCTCCCTGTAAACAAGTTAGAAGCATAACTTACCCGTATCCTTCCTTCCCCTATTTCACACTCTACTCTCTCCTTTTCCTAAAATGTTTGAAAGGGAGTCACGAACGATACGTAGAATTACGTTTGACCCAACTGGACGCGATAAACATGCAGGCAAAAGTTGCGACTACACTTTTTTTGTGGAGGGGGGGGGAGGGGGATTTACTACGACTTTTTTCAGTGGTACATCCTTGGAAAATCCGTATTCGTCTTGATATCCTTTATCTAATTTGAGGACTTGAACTCAAATCCTTGCTCTATCGGGGAACTTGAAAATTTTCCCATTCATACCCTCATAGAAGAGGAATTTTTTGAAAAATTGTGCATTATGGTTGTGTCCTTATAAAGGGGAGAACTTGAAATTTTTTGTGACATGTTTTATTCTTTTTTTTCTCTCATTCCGTTCATTCACACATTCCTAAAGTATACCGATTGAGTTTTTATTTTTACTTTGGTGCCTAATTTTTCGCCTAATTAGTCTTTAGGCTGATTGCCACCCCTTTTTCAGGCTGATCGACTTTCACCCGTTCGGAAGTGGATTCAGGGCTAACTACGCTTGAGGAGTCCTCGGAAATATCAATTTCTGTGGTCTACATATGTATGAGTATTCCTGATATAAGAAATGGGTTTATTTTTAAAGGATAACACGAGGTATATAATGAGAAAAGAAAAAATTACTACCCAGCTTCAGTTTTTGTGAACACACGATAGAAATAAACTATTGACACTGAAGAAATAGAATTTCAACTTGCGAATTCCATTTTTTTTTTCGTAAAAATTTAGAAAGAATGATCCGTTCCGTCGTACAATTTAGCCTCAGGTACCATTTTCTGTACTTCTAATAATCCAATATTGCTCATTCGAATAAAAAATGGACCTACTCTGTTTACATAGTCGTTGCTGAGAGTCTTATGCTTGGAAAAAATCTTCTTGATACCGTCTCTTAGTGGCAATTTTTTTAAATTCTCATTCTCAAAGTAATCCTTAAATAGCCCAAGAAGGTAATAAACATTATTCATAAGTTCTCCGGCGGAACGGAATGAATTTATGAGAATTGAAGGTTTCTGATCATGAGCGGTAAAGCAAAAATCATTATCTACTAAAATGATATCTGACAAAGATTCCTCATCTCGAATAACCTTATTCAGGTCTTTTACTAAATCACCGTGGTCTTTATCGGTTGGATCACGAACACATCTCTCGATCAAATCATGCTTGGAAAAAATCATAAATTGTCCTTCTGATCTAAGTTTTTCATAACTCTCATTACTCCAATAGAACTTGAGTAAACCGGGAATAAGTTCAACATTTCTTTCCTTAAAGCCGGCTGAAAAGAAAGCAATACGTGTACCTTGTCTCAATAAGTAGTCGAATAATATTTGAAGAAAGGGTAAGTACATATGGGTTTGTTCACCGTCGAATCTCTCACGCAAAGAGGGCGAATCTCCCGTGTAATTCCAGGAAATAAGTGGGCATTCTGGGTACTTTTGCGTAATCCGATATACATCACGTTTTTGAACTGTTCGCTCTAGACAAAGACATCCTCCAATATCAAAAACCACGATGTATCTTCTGGTTGTTGAAACTTTCGCTGATTTTCTACGCTTATACTTTTCGTCTCGAACTTTTGATTGTTTTTTTGTCGGATCCTTTTTAATAGAGAAATAAAACGCATACCGATAAATACTAGAATTATATAGAGTTATAGGTACTTATAATATTTTCTGAAAATACCTGCGATGAAATCTGGACGGTAGAATAAAGAGGAGTATCATCTGATCGTGCTACACGTAAGTGGACTCTTCGAACAAGATGACTATCTAACTTCGCTTCCGGGATTCCTCCAAAATGATTCGAAAAAGTATGAGATCTTGAGTCACCATCATAAATCAAAGCTGAAAATACTATCATTATGGTCCATAAAAGTTCACTTTGTGTTAAGACTAGCTTAAAAACCATTGTAAAAATGGTCCACACAAACTCGAAACTGGTTTAATCGTGGTACATAGTGTACCATGAAAAAGAAAAACGTTCATTTTGAGTGTACGTAGAATTTATAGTGGAGCGTGATCGCCTAAAATTCTCTTTCTTCTGTATTAATACCTAATATGTAGTTTCGTATTTTGAAAAACTTATCAGAAATGTTCCGAATTCGATAAATACAATGTTCTATAATCTGAGCAGCCTGCAGCCTAATTCGAATTAGAGATACAAATTGATGAGTTTTAGTATTCATCGTTCAGTTGTGGACTTCACCATCGATCTGCAGACTCACAACTTTTCATTGTTTGATGCTAATGGCGAATACATTATTAACAAGATACCTGTGTTATCGGGGAAGGGGAGGGGCGGAAAAAACGTCCGTCGTCCGGCCGGCCGGCACACCTAAGAGGTCAAAAATTTTCCAAATCCCCTTCCCATCATATGTATGTCACTGCCTTTATCGAAACTCGAACATTAGTGAAACTCGCACGCTTACGCTGGCCAGCAAATGTGTTCGCGTGAAAAACAGCACACCAAAACGCGCGCCAGCTACTTAACGTATAAATGTTGAATTTTCTCTTCCGGCACAACCTGGTGAACCCGGTTCGAGCCTCACTCAGACTTCCATTTTTTTTTTTTTTTTTTTTTTCTTTCTCATCATTGTTTATTCAATATTTTCATTTTGGACGTACATTTTGAATTTTTTACCTATTAAGAACACCAAAATTTCATTTTTCTTCCAATTAAGAACACCATAATTTCTTACGTGTGAACGTTGAATTTTCTCCGGCAAATTCAAGCCCCAGAGTCAACTTTTCAATCAGGCCGAGGAGAGAAACCATAAATAATTGATACAGTCAACTTTTCAATCAGGCCAAGGAGAGAGTCATAAAAAATTGATGGACTTAACATTTCAATAAGACCAAGGAGGGAAACCATAAATCATTGATAGAATCAACATTTGTATCAGACCAAGGGGAGAAACCAAGAATAATTGATAGAGTCAATTTTTCAATCAGACCAAGGGGAGAAACCATAAATAATTGATAGAGTCAACTTTTCAATCAGGCCAAGGAGAGAGTCATAAAAAATTGATGGACTTAACATTTCAATAAGACCAAGGAGGGAAACCATAAATCATTGATAGAATCAACATTTGTATCAGACCAAGGGGAGAAACCAAGAATAATTGATAGAGTCAATTTTTCAATCAGACCAAGGGGAGAAACCATAAATAATTGATAGAGTCAACTTTTCAATCAGGCCAAGGAGAGAATCATAAAAAAGAAACAATAAATAATTGATAGAGTCAACTTTTCAATCAGACCAAGGGGAGAAACCATAAATAATTGATAGAGTCAACTTTTCAATCAGGCCAAGGAGAGAGTCATAAAAAATTGATGGACTTAACATTTCAATTGAACCATAGGGAGAAACCATAAATAATTGATAGAGTCAACTTTTCAATCAGACCGAGGAGAGAAATTGCTTTATTTTTGCTCCCTGCAAAAAAAAAAAAATAAATAATAATAATAATAATAATAATAATAATAATGGACGATATAAAGTTGTACGCACCCTCCAGAGAAACAATGGAACAGCTAATACAGATGGTACGAGCGTTCTCAGAAGACATCTGTATGAAATTTGGCCTCGACAAATGCCGAATATTAGACGCGAATAACACATACAACACAGCCTCCCAGGATGACACACTCCAAACGCAAGAAGAAATGGGCACACAAATCCAAGAGATGGAGAAAGACGAGACATATAGATACCTAGGTACCGAACAAAACAGGAACACCGACCATGGAAAAATGAAGATAGAACTAAAGGCAAATTTCATAAGCAGAGTCAAACAAATATTGAAAACAGGACTGAACGGTCAAAATATAACAAAAGCGATAAACACATATGCAATTCCCATACTAACTTACTCGTTTGGAATAGTAAACTGGAGTGATACGGAACTGGAGGACCTGGAGAGGCAGATCAGAGTACAGATGGCTAGACAGAGAATGCTACACCCAAAAACTGCCATAGAAAGGTTAACGCTACCCAGGTACAAAGGAGGCCGCGGAATCACAAATTTAAAATGGCTAAGAAACCGCCAGGTAACCAACATCCGAAAATTTTTCCAGAAAATGAAACAAGAAACAGCGTTACACAAGGCAGTAGTACAAGCGGATAAAAACATAACCACTGTGCGACTCAAAGAAGAGATACTGGAGGAAGAAACCAGAGGAAGAGGAATGGAGAAGCGGGATGAAATATTAGAGACACGATGGAAAGCGAAGATACTGCACGGAAAATATCCGCACGAACTGGATAAAGAGGAAGTGGATCAAAAAGCGTCGCTCATGTGGCTCAAGGACGGGTTTCTATACCCGGAGACGGAAGGGTTCTTTATGGCGATCCAGGACGGCGTAATTAAAACGAGAAATTATCAAAAATACATACTGAAGGACAACTCACCAAAGGAAGATAAGTGCAGAATGTGCGGTAAACCCGGTGAAACTATAGAACACATAATAAGTTCATGTGAGAAGATAGTCATGCAAGACTATAAAGAAAGACATGATAGCGTCGCCAAAGTTGTCCACATCGCAATAGCCAGAAAGTGGAAGGTCCTGGAACATGAAAAGCCATATTGGGAATACAAACCGGCCACAATTACCCACAATGATCAAGTCGAAATATTGTGGGACCGCACTATATACACCTATAAATCGGTTGCACACAACAGGCCGGACATTGTTGTGAAGGACAAAGTGAAGAAAATAGCGTACCTAGTGGATATAGCTGTACCAAACCAAAATAATATGATGAAGACAGTTCAACAGAAGACAAACAAATACCAAGAATTGGCCACAGAGATCCAGAAGCAGTGGAAAATGAGAACGAAAATACTGCCAATAATAATCACAACGATGGGAATAGTCCCAAAAGTAACGGTAGAAAATATGGAAAAGCTTGGAGGAGGAATACGAGAAATTCGGGCAGCACAGAAAGCAGTAATACTACACACCACCCATACAGTCCGAAGAATAATCGGCGAAGAAGGCACACACTAGCTATGTAGACCTGGTATAGGAATACCCTCTACGGCTCAGTAGAACCGGGATACACACGTCATGTACCCGTGAAGACGAGAATAATTATAATAGTAATGATAATAGGTAATGGAAAAATGAGGGAATTTCATTATCAAAAATTAATTTCAGCGTACCGCGTTACTCTTCACTGAGAAAAATCACGTATGATGAACATACGAATAGACGAAATAAGATGTAATACGTAAGCAACGTTTGGTGGTCTAGTGGTCAAGAACATTGCCGAATATGCGGCCATAGGTGTTCGCATAGACCACGCCGAATGTGAAAACACGCGTACGTTACGCGTCAGTTGGGTATAGCGTGCGAGTTTCACTAATGTTCGAGTTTCGATAAAGGCAGTAACATGTACACTCATATAAGGTGGTGTTCTAATCTAGTTTAAGTCCAGAATACTAAATGTGAAGCAATAGCTTATTGTAATACTCTAGTTTTTGATACTGTTATACTTTCTCCAGTCCCCCACATATCATGTAATACATGTATACTGTATAGCTTGGTGGTTGGTGTTTACTATAGCATAATTGGAATAGCCCCTGTAAGTAACTAGATATGCAATTCTTTGTACACCATTCGACTTGGTCTCTTTATAAGCTAGGTATGCAACGCTTCGAACACCATGAGCCTCAATGAAAGGACATTGCAAAATACCCCATAAAATAGGTTACCTGCCTCTCCTCATTCAACTCGGTTAAAGGACCCAAGGAAGTTTCTTCTATTCAGGATATGTGGAAAATGTCCGCATTCGGATGAAAAAAGTTTTTTTTATTCATTAACCTGAACTAATTTTGATCTTTGGGGAAGGAAGTTTGAAGAATTTTCATTATGCATCTTGCATCTGTTGTGTAGCACTAAACTTGTAAATAGAATTCCGAGTTACAAGCTTATTGATGTAGCATTTTCTTTGCCGGCTGAGCAAGTGATTTTGTAGCATTAAGCTGTGCATTTTTGCTGCATCACCTTTTAAGGCACGACTCGAGCGTTCTTCTTGCAAATCAATAATGTAACGTTGTCAAGAAATCAGTCCATTGTTACACCACAAGATCACATTTGTGTACGCTTTTAAGCGTTTCAAGTTCAGCACCACCATGAAGTATGGAGATTTAAAAGTAAATTATGGACTTCTAATGGACGTTGGCAATGAATGTAAGCTGAATAAACACAATAGACACAAGATGCTCTTAAACACCCTTCTGATCAGAGTATTGAAGCCAAAAATTTCAGCTTTGGCTTTTGGCTTAAACTTACAACCTTGAAAAACATGGCTTTTGGCTTTTAGCTTTTCAGAAAATTGAGGCAGCTTTTGGCTTAATTTGGCTGGCTTCATTCAGGTGATTTTTGGCTGATCAATGTCCTACAGGATTTGGTGTACAGAGGAAACAGTCAGGAGAATTGGGGATTTACTGCATACTTATGAAAGATACCCATTCTCCAGCTTGTATTCATATTTTTGGTGATTATTCTGTCTCTTTCTGCTAGTTATTTTCATTTCATTTTTTTGGAGTTGTGTATTTGCTGTTTACAATTTTACATTGTTGTTGAGTTTTGAGGGTTCTCTACATCTACATACATCCATTTTTTACACATAGAGAAGCGAGTTACAGTTAATGTAATTCAAAAAATTTAATTCTGTATGGTGCCAACCCTGTTGTGATTGTGTTGTTTTGTGTTTTGCAAAAAAATTGGAAAAGCCAAAAAAGCTGAAAAAAATTTGGCTTGGTTTGGCTTAGTTTGGCTTTTAGCTTTTGGCTGGCTGCAATACTCTGTTTCTGATTATGCTCAGCACACAGAAAACAAACAGTTCTATTGCTGGCGCATGGCGGTTCCAAGGCTGGTGTACACTTTCAGTAACGGTTATACTACTTGTTATAGATGAGAGTCTGTGTTGAATTTGTATTTTTCCATGACAGATTCATCGAAACTGTTTCAATCATTTTTTTTTTTTGAAATTACTCTTCTTGGAAAGGAAATTTTCTGTAGCATAAATTATTCTCTCTCTGTTTTTACCCTAAAAGTACTATTTTTCAAGTTATTGATTAATAAATGGAACACATTTTTCAACCGCATGTTACAAGAAGCGGCAATCCAATGCGTTTGTTCAAAAATACTTGTTTCATTTACAAATTAATAATTTTAATAATGGGTAAAAACCGGTAGTTGTTAAAGCTTTACTACCAGTAGACTAGAGGTTACTGGCAAAAACAACCGGTAGTATTGGTTGTATTTCAAATTTTGGGAATTTTGGCGCGGAATTTGAAAAACTATTGATAGTAACGGATGTACTTCCAGAGGTGACCAATTAAGCAGAAGTTGAAGAGTCATCAAGGTCCTGTGGTGATTAGTGAATATTCAGGTTTAGTTACTAGATAATTGAATAAAAATTAAATCATTTTGTTAGAATTGCAATGAAGACATTCTCCAATCTTGACTGGAAAACTTTTAGAATAGCCTGGGTGTACAAAAAGTACCGAACTTGATAGACTGAACAAAAACTGCTCCTTTGAAATCGTACCTGAATAGGTATTGGACATTTCTCAGTTTTGAGTACATGATATCCAAAACTCTCTCGTGTTGAACCAGATACATTATAATGTGACACAAATCACAATCAAGTTGTTTTGCAAAATGTGAATTATTCATATGATGCAACATGAGCACCAATTCTCCAGATTTTTCTAAAACTTCAAACTAAAGAATTGTTTTTTTTTTTTTTTTTTTTTCAGTTTTCAATAATACCAGTTTTTCAATTTGACTACCAGGGGGGAGAAACAACCATTTGTACCTCCACACAGGTGGCCTTTCTTGTACAAGACAAATACTTGTATTGTTGAAGAAGTATAGATGGTTTTTTGGATACTACCACCAGATCGCGCTGCATGTTAACCAGCAGAGTAAAAGAGACAGAACATTGGTTCCTCTCTGTTACACCTACGTCACGGCCTACATCTTGACACGCAGCGCAATCTGGTGGTAGTATCCAACAAAACATCCATTTTTTCAACAATGCAAACTGGCGTAACTATGGAGGCGTAACCTTGCAAGAGTTGTTTCATGAGGTAGTTGCTGGGAGCGCTACTGAGTTAACAAAGGTATTCATTGATGAACTCTCTTCCTTATTCCCAAAAATTTGTAAATCATTTTCGATTTGAATTATTCAATTTTTTTCACTTGTTGAGCTCAAATTTGATGTACTACATACAAATAATTTTAGTAAAAATTAATTTGCAATACCTGACTCTCTTTTTTTTTCTTTGGAAAAATTTTCATGAATGATTGCATACCTGTATTCAGATTGAAATTATCTCTCTTTTACAATGAGTACCCTATTGACAAAAATCGAAGAATTCTGCTTCAACAATTCTGCACCAGAATTTTTGAGTCATAAATGGCACTTTTTTCGCGAAGCAGAATGACACAGATGAGCTTTTCAGCTTTCAGTTCTTGTCTGCTACCGTCATAGTTCTATCATTATCAGGTACTGACTGTACAGTAGTGCACCAGAATGTTACAGAAAGAAGAAAAAGTATTCAGTTGCAGAAATGACTTACAGGGCGTTATGCGCCAGAAACTGATTTTTCGGTAGCACTCTATAATTTGTTGGTGTCTCGATTATGCACCAGACTGATACAGAAAACATGACAGTTCCTTCTGTTGTGCGCACTGAAACAAATTTCGGCAGCGCTACAGGTTTCTCTATGAAGTCAGCAGTAAGCACCAGACTGATACAGAAAACATAAAAATCCTTCTGTCACAGATACGAGTTACAACGCGTTATGCACCAGAAAAAACTTTTGGTGGCGTTCTGTACCTTTCTATGAAGTCTGGAGTGTGCACCAGACTGACACAGAAATAAAAAAATTCATTCTGTTCCGGCTACCTACTAATAACAGTGCGTTATGCACCAGAAACAAATTTTGGTGCGTTCTGCACCAATATAATATTGCACTCGAAATTTCTCTGAAGCGTTACATTCCTATTGAAAATTCCCATTATTTGCCAAAAATTTCCTTCCCATTTACTCACATTATTAAATTATTTTGAAACAGAAAAAGACAAAAAAACACAAAGTATGTAAAAAGAGATTTATGAGATGTACTTATAATAGGCATCAAAAATTTACAATAGGGTTGAAAAGGAAAGTAAAAACAATAATAATGAACATAAAAATAAGTAAATAATTATTAATATTAGTTTAGCCTAATATAATTATGATAACACCTCTTGTATTCTTCGGCCGCGTCAGGTATTTGAGAAGTTGGTTGAGAATCTGCTGCATATGTAACAAAAATAAAAATTGGTCGTGTTATTCAAAAAACTTCAAGTTGGTGTTGGGTTGAAAGACATTGTTAGTTCTCATTTGCACAAAACAATAAATAAATTGAAAATATCCAGACTTATAATGTGCAAAAAGATGCATTATTATTATAGGAATTACCTACAACATCCTTACTATAAATGAGCCCCGTCACCCTTCCCCCCCCAAACAATTTTGTAATTTTCAATATTTCTCAACAGGATTCGGATTTTAGAATCCAAAGATTTTTATAGTGGAGAGACTTCCCATTATTTTGATACATTTGCTCTAGAATACCCTCCGACCAAGACACTCTTCTTAAAACCTTTATGCAAATCTTTGATATCTTTGTCTTTCTCGAATATCACTGTGACACAGTGATATTGTATACATTGAAACTTACATGAGATGAGCAATTCATATCTATGAATCAAATTTTACTTATTTTTATACGAACGAAATTATCACTTACCGATATTGAAGTTCTTGTCCCGTATCAGGTAAATCAAATTTAACTTAAATGTAACAAAAAAAAAACACAAATTCGCGTGCGCAAACTGAACATCAGTATCCGGTTGTATGAACAATACTAATCATTCAACGAACTCATGACGTTCTAAGAGCACAGTAATGAAATTTTACCACTCTCTTAGCAGCGCCTTACCGTCGCCTAATAATAACTTCGCATTTTCAGCATTTCATACAGTACAGAATCCTAATTCTTACTATTATGGTCCAATATGGCACGTACTTCCTATTCCACAGTCGCGACCGCATTGAAATTCACGTGCATTCCGCGATTTTCTCAAACAGTTTCGCATTTAGCGCCAGATACTGATTACGTCTTTCTGTAGCATAACGCTGCATATTTCATACTACTTTTGTATGGCCCAGAAAATTTTTTGGTACGTTCAGTGCCTGTTTCAAAACTTCAATCGTTTCTTAGCTGACCCTGAGTATACTTTTCGGTGGCAGAACTCTCCTTTTCTTGCCACTACACTATCTGCAGCAAAGTAATTTTGGGCACTTCTGGAGCCTGCTCTTTCTTTATGGCTCAATATGTACCCGAAACATAAATAATTTAACCGAAATTCTGGTGCTTAATTCCCCTGTTCCAAAGACTGGCTGCTTCAGTATTTCATACAGAACACAATTTTCTGGAGCTAAATGGACCAAACATTGAAGCTACTGTACTTGTGACTGACTAAATTTAGGTGCATTTTGGTCCTACTTCTTAAATATGGTTATTCACGTACCCGAAAAATTACTTCTGTACATCATACAGAACACAATTTTCTGGAACTAAATGGACCAGACATTGAAGCTATACTACTTGTAACTGACCAAATTCAGGTGCTTTTTGGTCCTATCTCTAAAATATGGTTAGTCACGTACCCGAAAGAAAAAACTTTCGGCTCATGAACGTAGCATATTTCAATCTGCGCATCACATAATGACTAGAGCTTTTTAATTTTTCTGTATCATTCAGTACCAGAAATGAGAGTCAGCTCCAGAAAACTCTTAGATCGGCTCCACAACGACACGTAAAATGGTCTGATTTTGTCGATAGGGTAGTATTCAAATCTTTTTCTTTATAATCTCTAATTCTTTTCAATTCTGTCAAAATTGATGGAATGATCTGAGCTGAGTTTAGAGTGTACTTATGTTGATTTTGAACTTTGCTATTGATGATCAGTAACGCCAATTATTTGTCAATTTCAGAATTGAAGTTTTTATACTGAAAATGGTAACCAAAGTGTAAAGAGGTGAAATCATTCCCCTCCTCTTAGTCCTGGCAAAATCAGAAACTCACCCGTATCCTCACAAATAAGCCTCGTTACAATGGTTCCCCAGCCTTGCACTGACATAACGGAAACCATTCCATTATAACAACGATCATAACAGTGATGATAGACAACTGACAAAATTGAGCTATGTGATCAAAAAGTACCTAACATCAGTCTTCTAGTTCAAAAAAATACATGCTCAGTTTATTGAAAAATTTCGACTCAATTGATTGGAGTTGAAGTATAAGATATCGTTTTAATGAAATGTAAAATTTTTCCCGCAGATTTATGACAGATTAGAGTGATTAGACTAATAATATTGTTGAACATGTTGCGTATGAAAAAAGCCAGCGTTAATTTTGAAGATTAAAAAAATGAAAACACCCTCTTTTATTATAATATTTGATACTTAAAAAAAAAAAATCACTTCTTATTTTCACACTATATACCCATCGTGTTCCATTACAGAAATAAGAAGGAGATGGAAAAAAGTGTCTCATAAAATAAACTTTTATAAATCTTTTTCTATCATTCTGTTGCAGTCACACTCACGTGTGACTCTTTTTCTGTTCGTTTTTGTTTCCTTCTTGACGCCACGTTTGATGCGAAAAGCTTGATAGCTTTGAGGTTAAGTAGATATACAAAAAGGGAGAGAGAGAGAGAAAAGCAAACCGTGTGCGATGCAGGGAGTTGGAACGAGGCGGTAAAGTTAAAACAGGCGAGAATGGTGGAAAAGCTCAAAGTTACACCGTTAGATAAAGTTCAGCTTATTCACAAAACAGATCGATGCGAAGAAGCAGAAAAAGGAAAAAGACAAAGAAGAGGAGGAAGAAAAGAAAAAGTGAAGGAAAATGCGTTACATCAATTTCTCTCCTTTCTTTACCTTCTTTATAGTACACAACATCAACGTGTATAGCCGCTATACATTTTTTCGTCTATTTTCCACCCTTCTGCTTCGGCAACGGGAGGAAAAATTTCGACGGATTTTTTCGAAGGTGGTCGCGCGCGGTGAGGCGCTCCGCCACCGTCGCGAAAGTGAAATCTGTTTCTTCTATATTACGCATCTGCCCTGTTAAGACGAGAAAATGTTAGCATCCTCGACTTCAAAAGAGACCTCGGTATCGGTATCGTCTTATTCTCGCCGCTTTTCTCGCTCTCTACCTCGATCTCGGCGTTACTCCTCTCCTTCTCGTTTTCTCTCTGTCTTTCTCGCTCTCGTTCGACGCTTTTCTTGCGTTTTCTACCAAACAGAAGTTCCAAAACTTCGAACCGTTGCGGTTATTTACGACTTTCATCGATTTGCGTTCTCTTGTCCCTTATATGCGAGTAAAGTGTATTTTTAAAAAGACTCGTGAAAAGCGAAACATTGTCTCAAATACGGCGAGATTTTGTCGATTATCAACGGAATAAAGTTCGACTAGGAGTACCGGTAGTATCTTGTAGTGAGCTGCTCATTTTCTTTGTTCTATTATGGTAGGTTTCGAATTGCATTTCACTCTTGTGTAATCATGCAGTCGTAGAGTCTGAGTAGAATGATTTTCACTAAAGACTCCTCTTTGGATCACCCTTGAACTTTTAACAAGGTGTTCTTATCTGTCAAAGATTGAATTCACTGGGTAAATTCCTCGCATCTGATGATCATCAGGACGTGTCTACAGCTATTCTGCTGCTTCTTCATCAATACACATTGTTGTTGGTTGGTTCTTGGTTCTGGAAGAACAAATAAGCTCTTTGGAGGGGAGCCCTCTATTACTTGTCTTGAGAATATCATCCTATCAGCATCTGTTAAGAAACTCTCTCTTCTTTTCCCTTTTTTCTTGTGAGTATCATCCTCTCATCAAGGAGTTCATTCTCTCCCTTATAATTAGTTAGAATTACTCGAAGCGTCTCCCTCCATTTCGACGGCTTGGCGTTCAGAGCCCCGTCTCCCCCCCCCCCCCTCCGTATATAGTCTAATGGTCAGAGCTCGAACGTGAAAATTTCTTCTTCATCGCTCGAGTAATATTTGAAGATCTCCATAAGAATACAGGTCAGCTGACTAGTCGGTGTCTTCTTTAATATCTACAAGTATCATTGTAACGCCATGTTGTAAGGAATAATATTATAATATTTTTCTTCTCTTTCTGGAGTGTAACTTATTATTTAATGATAGAGAAATGGTATTTATTTTAAAAATTTTTAATTGGAAGAAAGGAGGTCGAGAAAAAACTATTTTATCCTCATTGCATCATTTTTCTAATATAAGTTTCAAAAATGTAAATTCTTCATTTCTGCTGAATTTTAAAATCAATAAATTTTATTTTATCTATAATTTATTTAAAATCATTTAATTCTAATTTAATTAATTCAAACTTATGTTGTTGAGCAATTATACTTTACTTCAATTCAATTAATTTTATCATTAGATCTTTTGAATCAAAATATAATAATTGAATAATTTATTGCAAGTAACTTCTTATCTTATATTCTTATTTAATTATTTTAATAATAATAAAATAAATTAACAAATGATTTTTTTATTTAATATTAAATAGCCTATATAATGATTATTTGAAAATGTGATATATGAATCAAAATCGAAATATTACAACCATAATTTAAATTATAATAATAATTGTACATGAATTTAAAAAATATCAATTGAATAAGGAAAAAAAAATTATTGGAATAAAAAGTGCAATTACAATTAAATTTTGAATGATTTTTGAATTCATTTTTGAAATATTTTTCTAAATTGATTCGATTTCAGTTGGTATAACTCTTATAATAAATTCCACAAATTTCTAAATATCGTCCATGAATGATTCAGGGTTTAATTTTGTTAGTTCATTCTTGCATTTTGTATCAATATGTCTGCTTATGCAACGTGCAATCATAAATTCAACAGAATTTTTTCGAGGAGAGAGAGAGAGAGAGAGAGAGATAGAAAGTAAAGAAAAACTCAATAATGATGAGTGAAAGAATTCAGATCCATGTTTATGAAAGGGCAAGTACGAGCTCCGCTGTCCTATCACTTATTTGAATTTCGTGCCTACGTTAGAGACCCTTTAATGGGTACTAAATATTTTAGCAAAAATTTATGAGAAGGAATTGAGTTTCCTCATAAAATCGGAAAAAAGAAAGAAAACTCGTACATTCTAACATATCATGTACAATATTTTTTCTCCGCCTTGTCATATTATGTAGGCGCCAAAAAAATTATTCTCGATGACCTTTTCCCACTGATTTTTTTTCCCACTTCTGTCTTCATTTTTTCCTCGGAGAAATTGTTTTCCTTGAAGCAAAGCGTCTCTAACGTCAGAATTTTCTCGCGTTTCAGAAAATATCAACTCAACACTCGAGCGTGTATAAAACAAGGGGAAAAACGAGGAAGACTAAGGCGACAAACAGAAGCAAAAAAGGAAGAATACAAAAAAGTGAGAACTTCATCGAATTTTTTCATCCTCGTATTTGTATTTATAACTCCAGCGTTGAGTTGAATTGTGTCAGCCTTTTTTTTTCTTTTTTTTTCCTTCTTTTCCCCTTCACGGTAAAAAAAAGTTATGAAGGAAATTTGAACCGACGACGACGCGATTCATCGGAGAATAACTATTTTGTATATCTTAGCATATTTGCGCCTTAGTTTTTCTGACAAGATTCCATGAAAATACTCTTGAAATGATTTCCTTTAAATCTATTTTGTCTACTATCAAAATATTGGCACCTCGTTCTGCGCGTATAGATATCATTGAGAGTGTGGTGATTAGATTGGTAGCGAAAAAAATTTTATTTTACAAACTCTCAAATTTTATTGTAGAACCCATCAATTATACCATCATTGTACACATTGAATTTCATCTTTAAAAATTCTATTTTGTTTCGAAATAGAAAAATGAATGAAGAAGTGGAAGGAGAGCATCAATCTACACTTGAGGTAAGGAACTAAATGAGATAGGTATGCGCAAGTGATAAGAAGAGGACTGTTGCAATGTTGATGAAGTCTTAGGAGGAGCAGTTTCAACAGGTTTCAGAAGTGCCGTGAGAAAAATTTAAATCTCAAACATCGAATTTTGGTTGGTTAGATAGATTATTCATCAATAGAAGCAAAAAAAAAAGCCAGTTTCACTTTAATTTTGAAGTTGAAATTCTTGTATCTGATGATTGATGATTGAAATTCGCTCAGGATACTACTTAGATTGCTCCTCCTTCGACTTTATCAGCATGGTGATGAACCAATTTTTATCACTTGCGCTTACCTATCTTATATAGTTCCTTACTTGAGGTTATTTTCTTAATTTTCTATCAAAAAAATATACCAATATTGCATGTTAAACATATTTGTTACTGAAAGCTATTAGCTACCAACTGTCGCTAAACTTTTATTCATTTGATTGTCTCTCCTCAAATTTTTTCTTTTTGTTTAACTTTCAATGTAACTCTATTTAATCATCCAAAAATACATCTCCAAGACCAAGTAACATCCTCACTCCCTTCTAATAAACTTATTATGGGCTTGTAAAATTGAATACTTTATAACAGCACAATAATACTGGAAATTGCAATCAATTTTGACTTCGTGGTCGCTAACGACTATAGCGGTGGAGGATGGAACTAACGTCACTTGTGAAAGCTGTGACTATGAATTCATGTACCTTTTTCGCGTGTGGTATTGATGTTCTTTGTTTGACCACCTAAAAAATCTTGAATTTGCTTATCCCACACTGGCACTGTTGGATGTGCTGCGTTGCTTGATCAAAAGCACTCAAATGTAATTAGATAGGAAGTGGCTTTCTATCTTTGCCCGATGATGGTTGTTGAACCGAAAGATCTCGCATCTTCTTGTTCATATCTGCGGTCTTTGTAATTTTTCTTTCGTTACTCCTTTGACTATCATACAATATGTCGAGCCGTAACGTTTCGGACCGTATTAATTCTAGTTTCTAGTATTATTGTTCAAAGTATTTGTTACTAGTTCTATTTTCAACCTTTGCCAGAAAACCTTCATGCACCTGAAGTCTTACCTCACTCCATTAAGCACTCATCATGTATCTTGGTAACTCGACTATTCTTTTGGTCTGAAACCAATTGAAGAACCTTTGCCTTGGGAATCATTTTTTTTTTTTTCAGAAAAAATGTTTGTCTTAAATTTTGGCTGAGAAATTTTAGAACACCAACTGTGTAAACCTTTTCAGCTACACAAATTTCATTGACAGCAATAGTGAGTCAAAATACCCATATTTGAAATCAATATTACAATTATTGGGCTGAACATGATTATTAATTTCCATCTGAACCAGGCAGCGCTAGCGTTGCGTTGCAACAGGAGGAAATTGTAAGGTAAGAGTTATCAAAACTATGGCTGTACACCAGAGAAAAATGAAAAATTGGAATAACACTAGAATGAAGCAGATTTGGGCTTTGACATTCCTTAAGAGATGTCCACTAACGCACGTTATATAAATTAGATGGCATGACAAAACGTTCAATTCATTCAAGAGATAATGTCAATGTTTCATTTTTATCCCATGTACGGCCATACTTCTGATAAGTTCTGATACCTTTTACAATTCTGGTAGAAGTGAACAAAACACGCGCGTTGTTAGCGATCCTGGCGGTTGCCCGGTTCCAATAACAATACATAGGGTTATGGCCGTCTTAAAGGAAAGCCGGACAGCGGAGGGTTTACCGGGTGTGCAGAGTATGCAGTGGCACAGGGCGGCAGATTTTTAGGGCGGAAAATTTTTCATTTTTTTTGTCCACATCATGACCACTGACTATGATTATTTATTTTTTTTAAGGTAGCGTACCAACTATGCATGCATGATGTTTTTACTATTTATATGTTTTTTCATTATCATAATTGAGAATGGAAAGGAAGGGTGTGGCAAAGAAAATCAACAAACCAAAAAGAAGAAAAAAAAAACAAACTACAGGAGCCACGGCCGTAGCAGCCCTAAAAATACAAAAATTTAATTGTCAAGGGAAAAAAAGGTCATTGTTGTGACAAATTCATATTTCTCAATGTGTTTGCCACCCTCTCCGTAATGTTGGGCAGCTTTGGTCATGTTACCGGTTTAATCAGTTTTTTGCTCGCTGAAAACCCTAGAAAACTGGTAAATTTCCTAGGCTGAATAACCAAGTACAGTATTAAACCGAGTATTCGGATGAAATACCGGTTAACCGGTGCCTGACCCGTTACTGGAAAACCGACCGGGTCCGTGATGAACCGATCAGCAAAATAGGTGCTTTCCTATATCCAACAACCTACTTTGCTGATTTGAAAGAGAGCGGCGATCAAAGACTCGGAGCGTCAAAACTGCAAGGCTGCTAGCCTGCAACTTGCGCGTTTTGACTTTTGGCGTTTGTTTTTAAGGGCATGCTCTACCTAGTCACTCACACACACAAAATACACGTGTATAACACAAAATGGTGTGTTGCGGGTGGCGATTTTTGCCCAAAGATAACTCTATGAATAATCCTCAGAATTTTTCGAAACTTCGGGTAATTATTCTTGAAGTTGAGGAAAATGCGGCTAATTACCTAACAGCTCGCAGAATATTCCAAGAAATCGTCAAGAAACGTTCAAAGTTACGTCCAAAGTAGCGATCTTAAAATCGTTGAATATCAATTCATGTACGAAATTAGTTCGTGTAAACCAATTAGCCGCATATTCCTGAGCTTCAACTACAAAAATCCGCAGTTTCAAGATATTTGATGCACTATTGAATTAATTATCTGTGGGCAAAATTCGCAACACGCAATACACCATTTTGTGTGTGTCTATGTATTAGTGACTAGGTGAAGCATGCCCTTAACGTTCTTTTGTTGTAATCGTTTTTTGTCTTTTAGCGGGGAACCCGCTATCCATTTTGTTAGGGGGATTACATCCTCAGAAAACGTCCGTGTCTGCGTCGGCGAGTTTCTGTGAACTGTGTGATGTGATGTGACGTATGGCGCTTTATGACGTCATCAATGACCTTGACCTACTTTAGGGACGACAAAATTTCTATTTCCAGCCAGGATGCTTTATGACGTCATCAATGACCTTGACCTTGACCTGAAAATTTTCAATTTCCAGTCTTCATTATAATATCAGGCCTAGCATGCAGTAAACTGAGAAGAGCCCAGCCAACTCTTTTTCTGAGGGGACATTGTGAACGCGGGGGTTGCAGGTTCCCCGCTGCCATTGCAAACCTACACCAGCCTCTAATTTTCTTTTTATTTGTAATCTTGTTAAAAGTCGAGAGCACGACCACAAGACACAAGTTCATTATGCTCCAGAACCGCTATGAAACAATGCTTTTAGCGCTCCTGGTGACAAAAATGTAAAATTTTTAAGCCCCCATTAAAATCCGGTTTAACCGGTTTTTTCAAAGCTCAAGAACCGGTTTTATCAATTATTCCAATTATTTGAAAATACCGTTTCTTTTTTGGCTGACACCATTACACCCCCCCCCCTATCTCTTCAAACGGTAAATCGCGAGCAAAGCGAGCAAATTTTTTTCTTTGGAGCGGCAAAAAGAATTTTGTACAAGGCGGCAGCAGATCTAAATCCGGCTCCGCCTAGCGTAGATTACATCAACTGACACAACTCAGGCGACAGTAATGAACACGGCTACTATACGTTTGTAGCAATACCTCTATAATGTACCGTGGTCAAAATTGTTGACGATTGTACGTCTTCCAATTACCAGTCTGCCCTGGTTTTATGTAATAGAAATTTCGGTCACATCATACCAACTTTTAGAAACTTGAAGTTCTAGCGTACAACTGCTGTGATAGAAAACATGAATTATTGAAATTATGAGGAATAATCAACAAAATCTGCATTTTACTCATTTGCTTAATATCCTGCTCTAAGAATCTTGTTTTCCCCGTTCAATTTATTTTTCGTTCCTAAAGAAGGCCGCAAGTCTGAACCAACTTTTACAAAAATGAAATTTTGAATTGTGCGGGAAATGCTTCTTTTCATCTCCTCTTTCGAATCGTAGTACAGTACATTTAAGTTCATTCACACTTTTAAATATGTAGTTTAGAACCCTCGTGTTCAATTTGAGAAGACCACACAACATTGCAAATTACGTTTAAAAAATAAAAATATAAAGTGGGTCCGTGCCGCATGTACACGAAACTGAATATGACCGGGAAAAAGAATCGCTCTACTGTACTCTTCTACACAATCCCGCAGTTGGACGTCTTATCAAACCGTTAAAACATCGATTAACAATTGAAAAGAAGGCAAATATTTCAGTTTGGTCGGACCCCTCGCAATAAGAGTTTTCACAATTAAACAATGCCTATTCCATGGTTACTCGAACTCACCATATTTGCTATGAAAATAAACAATAATCTGCAGCATTACTGCATACGCCTAACTGGTTACCATTTATTCGTAGCAAATTGAACGCACAAATGCGGATGTTATATTACGTATATACAGGCTTCTTGTTTATCAGATAACGGCAACCGCGAGTAAAACCTTTGAATACCGCGTACAGACAATACAACATTGCCAGTAAACTACCAAAATATGTCTACGTACTTTCGTCGATCAAAATATTTTCTTTCAAGTTACAATATACCAAAACGCTGGTAACGACGGTGACCCTTAAAAAGAGAAGAGAAGAGAAAGAGATCTCTTAGATTAAAATATAAATACAAATAAAAGGGCGAAGAAAATTAAAACTATCGTCGTCTTCTCAGTTACTCGGAGGTACGCAATATTTTCGTAAAAGTCGACCGACCTGTTTCAGGGATGTACAACACTAACGCTAGGGACATTTGATGAGCGAGATTGGCGACTCTAGTCTTCAATTATGGGATTAATTTCATTTTATACACAGCGTGTAGGCTCGACTATAATATGTCCTGTGCAATCTGCAACCATAGGATCGACCGTACGATAAATTAATTGACTAACGTTGCGCTAATGACATTTGGAACTCGTTGAGAAGAGGTCTGCATCTACAGCCTCCCCTACACCCAGCCGTCCACAAAGTTACACCACCGATATTCCTTGACGTATATCGCACGTCTTCCTATTAGGTTTTCTATCCTCGGTTCGTTTTCCTAATATAATATTCGTCTCCGGGGTGAAAATGGCGTCCTTATGACACGAGACACGCAACCACTGTATCTGTGTACACGTATATTTACACGTTCCCACTGCCCCTTTTTGCACCAAACTTATTTTAAATCACGCGCGCTTTTCTTCCTTGTTTTACTTACTGAGTTTACGCGCGGTATACTGAAGAGACTCAGAAACACTGTTCGATTGTTTATTAGATCTCTGACGTCACTTTACCCTTATGTTCTCACCATCTACCCTATATTAATGCACACGCAGTCTATGTAAATATTCTGTAATGCTAGTCAACAAGCCGTTTTGTTTTGGTTTTTTCTTGTTCGAAAAAAGGATGAAATTTGTCCCTACGTGAATTTACGGCTCGACATTTTGGCCTTTAAGAATTTTTCTCTCTCTTTTATTTCTGTCATTGTTTGTCCTTGTCTACACTGATGTTCGATCTCTGTCTACGGAACTCGAGCTTTCGAGCTTTTTAACGTTCTATTTTTGGGGGCGGATTGCGGTTTCGTGGGTGGTGAAAATATTATGACGCGCGTTTTGACGTACGGTCGTACAGGTTCTCCGACACTGGTGGGTAGGACTTCTCACGCGTACGTAGGCTTATTTTATTCCTAGAATCACAGTATACACATTGTCCCACACGCTTGAGATTCTTTGCAAATTGTTGCGAGTTCATTAGGAATTAGTGGTTGAAGCATTAAAAGATTTAGTAAAAATAATACAGCCTCGCCCTCGAACAATGGAAGGTAGCTCGAAGCTCTTTTTGTGCATGCCAGCTCTCAAATTAGAGTATATATTTTGAAAACGTCGCTGGAGCTTATCTGTTGAGTTTTTCTGCAATTGACGCATTCCTCTACAAAACACTCGCTGTTCATTACGTTTATTCTTTAGGAGGAGACGCTGATCGAGAAAAACCAGAAAAGAACTAAATCTTATTTTTGAATAAGTCTAGAAATAACAGGAATACACATCCTTTAATTACAATTTAGAATAAATAATGTCTGTTTCCCACCTTGATGCGCAATTTTAGTTTGAATAGGCCTAACTTACTTTTACAATTTTATTTCAAATTTTTTATTCTTTCTTTAGTTTCTCTGTTTCTAAAGAAGAGAAATTACAGACATTGAGATGCAAAAACTGAAAATTTGAAAGATTTACATTGACCAATATGTGACCAGATTATTTTCAAAATTAGCGATCATGAATGTTAAAATGATTCTAACCGTTTTGAGAACCTCTGGTGCGGCAAATGCAAATTTTCTAACCAATTGACCATTAACAGAACAGTTACTTGAGTACCTATAAATTATTTTGGTTGCAAACCTTAATTTGTATAGAGCTATTGACTATACACATGCCAGACAATATACTTGCATTGTTGAAAAAGTAGCCAGTTTGTTGGCTACTACCACAAGATTGCGCTGCGTGTTTTAAGATGTAAGTGTGTGTATTTGTGTAATACAGAGGGACTGATCTTCTCTCGGCACTCTGCTGGTTAACACACAGCGCACCCTTGTGGTAGTATCCAACAAACCAGCTAAGTATTGGTTTGCTAGGGGTATGTGTGTAGTCAATGGTAGAACTATAGAAATCAGAGTATTGCAGCTGAAAATTTCAGCTTTGGCTTTTAGCTTAAACTGCCGACCTTGAACAATATGGCTTTTGGCTTTCCGAAAAAATTGAGCAAGCTTTTGGCTTAATTTGGCTGGCCTAATTTAGCTGATGTTTTGCTGAATTCAGCTGATTTTTGGCTGATCAATATCCTGCAGGATTTGGTGTACAGAGAAAACAATCAGGATAATCGGGGCTTTGCTGCACTTATAAAAGATACCCATTCTCTAGCTTGTGTTCATATTTTCGCCAATTATTCTTTCTTTCTATGCTATAGTTATTTGTTCAATCATGCAATTTGTTGATTGAAATAATTTTAGAAGATGAATAAAAAATGAGAAATATTGCTGTGAATCTGTGATCTTTATTTCTGCATTTTTGTATGTATTTTGTAAAAAATTGGAAAAGCCAGAAAAAACTGAAAAAAATAGCCCCATTCACGGTCGACGTCACGTTGTATCGATATTTGCTTGACGTGGATCTATCCAGTAGAAATATTGTTGAAAAATATCTAAGAATGAGATCGATATTTCCATCACAAATGTAAACAATTTTTTTTACACGTTATTCCTTATGGGAACAAACTTGGTTCTAGAATTTGTGAAATATAGCGAGAACGGAAAATTTCTTAGGAAGAAGTATTGTATGATGGCAATCAGAGAACTTCTTAGTAATAAAAAATTAAGTTTTGGTTCCTTACAATCAATTTCTTTTCGAAGTATTCAACAATTTCTGGAACACTATTTTTTTCTTATGGGAAAGTACCTGCAAAAAAAATTGTTTACATTTGTGATGGAAATATCGAACACTAGAAGATCGATAGTTCCCATTATTATCAGTGATGTGACGTCAGCGTGAAAGGCCCTATTGGCCTAGTTTGGCCTTTTGGCTTAGGAAGGTTTCAATAAAGCTGGCTTCATCAGTAAAAATTTGGCGGAATTCGGCGTTTGGCTGGCTGCAATACTCTGATAAAAATCTTTGATGGGATTTCAAGATTTGAGAAGCCAAATCTTTTTTTTTTAAGTGTTATCTCATTTTTCTCATGTTTTGCCATTTGCATGAGCATGCAAATGGCACTAGATTTGTGTCTGAAAAAGTGATGCGGGAAAAATGCCATAAACAAAGTATGAAACTAGAATGCTGTATTTTTGTCCATATTGAAAAATGCAGAAAAGTGGTAAGAGTATTTTCTTATGGTTTTCAGACATAGAATAACCTGAAAGAAGAAATCTAATTAGGATTTCATCAATTTTTTGAAACATTACCTTTTCAGGCAGCTTTCAAAAATGGCCCTCACAGGGTCACAGTTTTCATAGAAGGTGCCTGCTTTGCATCATCATGCAAATACAGTAGTTTAGATACCCAGGGTCCTGTAGATACCCCTCTCAATCTCTCCCCAATTCCTGCTCAGTATGAAAGTACTGCGCGACGCTAGCGCTTCAAATGCTGCCATTGAAGATAATATTGTGGTACATCATATATATACACTAGCGCTTCAGGTGCTTGCGGAGGAACTAAAAAACGGCAAGCTTTAAAAAACTATATATTATTTATACGTTATCTGTCATGTTTTTATTGGGTCTAAGGTATTTCTCATTAGTTTTCTCCAGCTGGAATCGATATCAATTTTGACGACGCCAGTTTCTCTCCTTACCGGTATATCTAAATTCATCATCATTTAATTCCACGTTGTTCAGTTTTTATGTTTTAAAATCTCGTTAATTTGTTCTCAATCGCAGCAACCACGGTTTCAACGTTGCTCAGGTCGATCTATTTTGCGTACTTATACCATACCTATTCTCAAGATCGCATACTCGATGGATGATCTTCAATACGATAAAGTAGTCTGTAAAATAGACGATCAAAAAGATGAATCAATTACATTATATAATACTACAAAAGTGGAAGATGTGATCTTGACGTTTCGAATGACCGATATCAACAAATTCCAAACTTGTATTCTTTCATCGCAATGCCCTATTTCCTGTCTGGCGTGGAGCTTCATTGTTGAGAAGACACAATTGGTGCGAGACGACGGGAATGACGAGATGCTTGGTCTGTACATACAATGTCTTAACGATATGAATTTCACTGCTTGTTGGAAATGTAACGCTGAAGTTGAACTTACTGTTGTGAATCAGAAGGAAAAAAGTCGTTCGATCACGCGCAATTTCTGGGCAGTTTTCAGTCAGCAACGAGAAGACGCAGGTTATTGTTATTTTATGAAATGGGCTGAACTGGTTGATCCTGAAAACGGATTCTTTCAAAATGGTCAAATCATTTTCCAAGCAAGATTGAAGGATCTCTCATCTACTTTAGAGATATAATGACTTATTTTGGGTACTTGTTGTTCTGCAACATTCCTATTCCCATCTTCCCTTCTTTGAGTTTTTTTGACCGTATATATTTTTTGTTTTTGGAAAAACATTTGATATCCATATTTTCTTCTATTGTTTGTTATGTATTTCGTTTATTCTTGTGTAACTGATCATTGTAATGGAATATGTAAATCATGTTTGCCGAAAATATTATGACTACATATATCAAAGATGAAATTCAAGTGGTTTCTCGGGTGAATTTGATACCAATTTCCTTTAAAGACTACAATTTAATAATGATGAACGACTACAATGTCATATGTAATCAGAATCATGAAGAATTGTCAGAATTTAAGCAACTTGAATGACTTACCCAAATGGAGAACACAATGTCTTTTTCAATGAGCCTTGGAAAGAAAAAAATTATATCAATGAAGATTTTTGAAAATTTGTTAAATCAAACATTGTTGTGAGGATGTGCATTAGTAATTATTTGCCAGATCAATTGAGTCTTAGTAAATTATGAACTGAGCTGCTGTACAAACTACAAAGTTGAATTGACGTACTGATTGGGAAAACAACTTCTAGTGAATTGAGATTATTTCAGCCTTCAAAAACAATGTCATGAACCTTATTCTATAATTGTTTATTCGCAGAGGGGTTGGTTAATTCAACTTTTCAGGGTCATTGCAGTAGACTGACAGATACACATAAGTGATAAGCTTCTGTCATACTTATGAAGTAGGCTATTCAATGGTATTAATTAGGCACGTCTTGATAATCAATCATTTTCTATCTCTCAAGTTTCATTATTTTATTGGAAAATGATTCAGTACAACAATTATATTTTGAACTAAGAGGTCAATTGATTGAGACAAGCCTCCCTCAAAGAATTGAATTATGATTCTATTATTTCCACAATCTTATTCATTCTACATTAACCTACCGTTACGTTCTAGGAAAAAATAAAAAAATCATTAGCGCAATTCAATAGGTACTGTACCTAGATACCTACCAAACCAATGACTCTTTGTTTCCAATTGTAGACCAATATTTCTCATATAAGCATGTTATTTGTTGTAAATATTAGGTAAAGATGAATTTTATACAATATTTTATCAATCAATGTCGTTTAGTTAATTTTATAGGGAGTACCGTACCTACAATCTAAAGTTTTACTTTCTTCATTTCCAGTAACAGAGATAGATAGGTAAATTCTCACTGAACTAAAATTATTATAGATAACACTACACAACAAAAAAAAAAAATTGAAAACCACATGAACGAAATTATACAATTCTAAAAGTATTTTCGACGCTGATCACGATGCCGTTGTCCGTTTTTCAAGTTTTGGCCCGGTTTTCGAGAAATGATCAAATCAAATTCCCGCGCTTTGTTGCGACGCGCGGCGTATGTTACCCAGCTATCGAATTTCGCGAGAACGGGAACATACACAGCGCGTCGCAACAAAGCGCGGGAATTTGATTTGATCATTTCTCGAAAACCGGGCCAAAACTTGAAAAACGGACAACGGCATCGTGATCAGCGTCGAAAATACTTTTAGAATTGTATAATTTCGTTCATGTGGTTTTCAATTTTTTTTTTTTTTGTTGTGTAGTGTAATGATAACAAGTTCGTTCAATCAGGAATATTCATCTATCAACTTTACTGCTGATATTATCAGTTTGGACTAAGGAATTTGAACTACAGTAGTTTGGATATACCATCAAATGAGGTTATTGAAGACAGGAAGGTTATTAATTAGGTAGGCCTAATTAATCATTCCGCATTAGCCTATTACTTAATAAGATTGTATTAGAACATCAGAATTTTGGTACCTATTTTCTTCTTTGTTATGTTAATATGATTATTACTAGGTACCAATCATTATTATCAGTTTTACTTATTTTTTCTTTTTTTTTTTTTTTTTAATTGAGAATAATCATCAAGTTTAAGGTTCAAAATTTTGATTGTTTCATCAGTAAAATAGGCTACAAACTGATTTGAATTGTTTATAAAACCATCAAAATTTTGAATATGAATTTAATTAACCTCAATTTGAATTTGGAAAAAAATGAACAATTCTGTAAATTTATGAAGGTTCTGATTGTTCAGGGCAGTCTAGGCCTAGTCTACTATGGGGCCTTTGAGTCAAGGTTTTGATGAATCATGATGGTCACACTGAATAAGGAAATGCAAGAAACTATTTTTTTTTCTTCCTTGAATGAGTGATATACTGATATTGAAGTAGGTAAGTTAAGATGAATGTTCTACATAATGGCTGCATTTTATTTTTTTCTTTGTTGTATTTGGTACCATTTAATTTCTATAGAAAACATTAATTTTGTTTCTTTTTGGATTTATGTAAGCCCCACAAACTTGGTTTTGAAGAAGTCAAAAAAAAAAAAAAACTTGTTTTGTTAGAATAATTTTGTCAAAAAAGAGAAGATTACCGTATCAGCTTTTAATCGCAACTTCAACAAAGTTGATATCATATTTGTTCTGATTCTAAAATATTATTTAATATTTCAAAAAATGGTGAGAAATTTTTAAAAACCTGAGATCGCAACTAACGCGCAAGAAAATAAAAATCTTGAAGCCCTTTGATATGATATGTTTTGAATCAGTGGATATTACTTCAAAAAGCAGCAAATAAATGAGTAAATGATTAGGTTGAAGAAATTATGGGTGGATTAAATTAGCATCCACTGAGGAATATTTCTTCTATGTCAGACGTTTCAAACGTCTGACCATTCAAAACGTTTCAAATAAGATAATATTTCTTGGTAGATGTATGCTATTTTTTTCTTCTTAATTTTAATGAGTGAAAAATAGTTATCCCATTCCACTACTGGCTGGCACCCAGTAACAAATAGATGAGTAGTTTTGGAATGTTCAGGTAAAATTTTAGGACAGATATGACAACTGACGCACTCATTGATACCTATCAATAATGGAGCTTCAAAGTGGTCAGCTTCTTTTTTAATGTCTTGCAATACCTAATAAATTCACTGATAAATTAACGCACAGGTACCTAGCTATTTTTGTCATATTTTGTTCCGGCGATTTGTCATTCTTGGTGAACCCATTTTGAATTAGGTACCTACTCAGGATTTAGTGTTGATTAGCTTCTCAGTACTCTGGTTCTTCATTCAACCTCTTGATAGATTTGAATGTTCTCCCATTTCATGAAGCTTTCCCTACTGCGCGGAGTCTTGGGTGGACTAGTTCATTACTAACCCTCAAGCCAATCATATCAGTCGCGTTAGAAAGTATTACATATCGAATCTGGACAATTGTCTACAATACTTAGTTCTAGACTTCTTTCTGTCACTCAAAATTTGATTAGGTATTTAATTACCATTTTTTTTTTTCATCCCGTTCAAACTACCCATTTCTGACTGGACAGTCAGATCCTCATGGGTCGTTTCCAATGCAAACGAAAACTGGAGATAAAAACGATATCCTCAAAGGCGAGATGAGATCGTGTTATCGTGTTCTACTCAAAAAAACCGTAGATTGTCCCACGAAATTCACTTTCCTGACCATGCGATGGTGAAGTAGTTCTCTCTGTGTCAGTCTCAGTGCTAGAAACATACCTAACATAGCAGAATATTTTACACACTGCACTATGGCAACCACGGCCTAGGAAGGAGCAAATATGATTATAATATAATAATGTAGATAAGTACATACTTACCGTGTGTGTTGTACTAACTGTGAGACAAGAGCGCACCTTTCTTATGAAAAAACTGAAAAATCCTCCATCTGTTTTCATATTTCCAATTTTTCTACATTTATACTTCCGATGATGGTCAATACCAATCATGCAAAGTTACGTTTGCTATACTCGATGAGTCTCAAATTTCTTTTCAGATGGTTGCGAGCCATTTGTGTAGAAGATTTTCCTATTTCACGCTCGCTTAGGCAACCTACAACCTAATGAAGTCATTCCGCTGTGGTATATCGCTCCTATCGTAAATCATATAGGCAATGTATTTATCACATTTTCATATTCGTTTTACGCGTAATACACGTCGTAATAAAAACGGAGAATGAAATAAGAACGAGGCGCGTTTTCCATTTTTGAGAGGGTTCGGATGTATCAACAGGGGCATCGAGCGTGATCGTAAAAAAAATGTATCGCCAATTCGTTCTCCTCTTCTGTGTCTCGACTCACTTTTACCCCTTCACCGGGTGTACCCGTGACAAGTGAATAAAAAATTACTCCATCGACTGTCTTCCTTTTTTTGATGCATTTACACTCTCGCTGAGCAAAATATGAAAAGAAGAATAGTATTAGCGCATTCGTAAATCCACCCCCATTTGCTTATACACTGAGCGACAGAAAAGATCGAAGAGTGCCGCACGCGTATACACAGCACTTCGCAACACCACCAAAAACCCATAAAAATCTGACCCCACTGCTAAAGTATATAGCGTCACTTTTCCGGTGGCCATAAACTTTCCCGTCTTTTTTTTTCTTTTGTCTCTCTTTCTCTCTCTTCGCCTTCATTCCTCTCCTTTTTAATAAACGCTTCCCACATTATATACGAAAGAAAAGAGGGCGAAACGTATAATATACCACGCTTTACTGTATATACGAAAACGTAACCGCGCCAACCTGTTAGAACTTCGTCGTTAATTTCATTCGACCATGATTACTGTGCTGATTGAAATCGCCGTCACGACCCTTCAAACGACGATGATCGAATTACGTGCCCCGTATCACGCATCCCTGCACTGAAAGCGCAGTAGAGCAGCTTTTCCAGCGAGTAATAGAAATTCTGCGTCACACCAATCGTTCTCGTCTTATTAAACAACTTAGGAAAGCGTCTTAATCTCTGCTGAAATCGGTACGTAAAGGAACAGTGGACACGGACGTATCAACAAATAAGTCAAAAGCCCGACAGCCGACTCGATATCGATTTCAGTTTAGTACTCGTACGGTCCGATATGTTTTTGTTCTCGGATGGAACCTATCGTGCAGGCAATCTCATTCATACGTCTGTATGGTGGAACGTTGTTTAAAGGGTGGCCGTTGATACAGTGGTAGATATAAGGTCGACCAAAAGGGGACATTTATACGTTGTTTGGTCTTGTATTATTTATAGAAAGTGAAAAGAAAAAGAGACAAAGAAAAATCGTAATTCACAGGAGCAATTAATTATTTATCCCCTAATTTTTCGTCATAAATGCTTTCAACGAGTCTCACACTTGTACTGGTTTTCTTACCATCTCACTTTGCTCCTTATTTTCCTCCACCAGCTTGAAGTTACGACTGAATCTTTAAAATAAATTATTTTAGGCACACTACCAGACCTACCTTGAAAGAATCAAAGGGTAAGGAGAATTGAACTTACTAATTACCTCGGAATGAAATATCTTGATGTGTTGCTGAGAGACTTTATCGAGAAAAACACATTTGAAAAGTCTCTGGCGAGTATTTTGTAACTACTCTGGGTATTACGTTGCCAACATTTGTGAGCTACACTCCTCTGCACAAGGATTTGGACCTAAGAATTGTTCTGAGTATTTCTCATGTCCTCCAAGACATCCTCCAGAGGGTTAGCTCGAAATTTTCTCTTCTCCCCTCATAGAAATCAGAAATTTTCCATAGTCACTAAATAAGAAATGAAAACGGCCCCTCTTTCCAAACACAGAGCACAATAAATTCGCAACTGTTATGTATACCGAATGAAGGAATTAAAAGCAACGTGATAAGCTCGATATCTGTTTTCCTAATGGTGGCATGGTCGCTCGCTCTCCGGTAGTATGTCCTGAACAATTACCAAGGTCTCGATGAAATCGATTGAAAAATACAAGAACAAAACGAACGAACAACAAAGGGCTATCTTCCCTCTTAGTGAAATTTAGCCACCGTACAGTGCCAAATGTTTCCTAATCGGGGCTAACTACTGCGTTGAAAAGTGCCACTCTTTACCCTTCTTCATTCTCGACACGGGCGTTCGACGCATTCACAATTTATTACACAATGAGAGTACGACGACAACGAAGACATCTCGAATCAAAGGTTTCCTCGTCTACAAAAAGATTGATCGCTTAATAACGCGGATAAAACGTTTCAACGTAGACTAGTAATTTATACACGTATACGTACCGAATAATACACAATTATGCCACACCACGCCATGGTCATCGTGACGGGGGCGGTTTCTCTTTAAAAATTGATACCAGATATCCTTCTTTTCATGATAATATGGAGCAAACCGAAATGACCTGAATGACCGGTAGCTTTCTTTAATTAAAACGCTTTCCAATAATTATACAGTGATGAAACGTCTCAATTGGTCGAGCTCTCAAAAGTCATCCAATTCCTTTTGGTTGGGCGCCTATTTTGGAGTTTTCACTTCTACCGGGGTTGTTCAAAGTATTACGTAATATACCCTTTCTAAATTGTTATTAGCGAGTAATGCGTTTACATAGTGGTAAGCTGTGTATGGTGTATGTGTGCGATTCAACTACAGTAGTTTGCTCCATCTGACTGCCTTCAATCATATGATTTAAGTACGCGAGAAACAGAAAAGGCGAGCGAGAGAGTGAGATGTACCAAGTTCAAACCCGGATTGCGACCCTACGAAGTCATCTATTGTACGATGACACGGACTGCAATACGTATGTACGTACTGTATATGTCGTCTATATAGTCATCGAGGTGAAGGGAGCAATTGTGGAATGTAAAAAGGGCCGTCAACTAAACTGAACGATATGAACCATATATACTCGATATATTGTAGTGTACATTCTGTTTTCCGGAGGGTTTGAAATATTGGGGTAGAGAGCAATATTCATCGACGACGAGCCACGTACAGTACCCATCTACTCTTTTACTGATGTGTGTAATATATGGAATGATTTTTGTATTTATCTATGTACATAGACGATGCGGTATCATATTGTGTCCGCCTTTAATACGTGATCGAGAGTGAAATGGTGGAGAAAAGAGCGTTTTTGCCCCGTTCCTTTTACGTTTCTCTTTGATCTTGTGCCACCGTGACGTTCACAGTTGGGGCTAGCATTTCTTTGCGGCGATGAAATCGATATCGTTATCATCCGCGCCTTAAAATATCAAATAATTTTATGCTATTTTCACCTAGAAAATTAAGTAGGCGCGTTTAATCTGAAACCTATGTTATCATTGTAGACTGCAATACAACATCACGTGTATCGAGGAGAGTTAACTAAAATGGAGCAAACAGAAAGGGAAATGTCTGAGTAGCATTTACAATTTTACTCAGTATTGCTATTTTTTTGATGTTTTGAACATGAGGAACTTCAATATCAATACCATAAAAATAAGTGACTTTTTTCATTGTAATGCATTGTAAGACCACTAGAGCGCGCTGTAGTTTATTATTTGTAAATGTATTAGAAATTGAATGATTGGCTAACCGTGAAGGTACCATTTGGGTCGAAAAATGAAGATGAGAAGCAATGCTTAGCTCGTTTTTAATTTTTCGGCCCAAATGGTTCGTTTACGCTTAGCCGGTCAGTCATTGACGTGATACCAAACTGTACGTAAATAACAATTTAGCTCATCAAAATTCCCTAATTCACAGCATGTAAGAGTTCTAAGAAATTAAGCGCACAACTTATCATTCGAACCTGGTTTTTGGTGCTGAGAGAGAATTTTTGGTATTTAAATATTTTATGGTCAGTAATATTTAGCGTTAGAAAAGAAAATTGAAGAAAACACGCGTTTTTTTCGGGGGAGGGGGGAGGAGGATTTTTACTCATTCTTGACCAGAGTTATTCGATTTGTGACAGAAATTATGTAATTTTCCACCAAAATGGGAATCAGAATTTATTCATATGTACCAAATCACACAAATTTTTATTCAGGACCAAAATTCATTTTCCCCAAACAAACAAAATTTTATTTGTTTTTCAAACTTTTTGCCCTTAGGAAAATGATGTAACAAATGCGGAAGAGTTCAAGCATCACAAATAATTCAGGGAAATATGGAAGCCATAGCACAAGAGCAGGTAAAATGAGCATCCATCTTGTTTTATAAAAGAACTCAACTTACAGGTTCTTAGCGCTGGTACGACGGGACATCCATCTTGTTTTCTAATCACCCGAATGGTAAGCAAAGGGGTGCAGTTGGAAAACCAAATAATTTTGCATCGGAGCGGTAACAACGGACTCGGATAAGAATGATGACTGATGAGTTAAGAGCCGAAAAAAAAAAAAAAAAAAAAAAGTTCCCAACTTTAGGGGGTATTGGATTTCTTGGCGCGTCCAAAAAGATGAAGAGAATATTTCACGTCTTTTCAAAATTTTGCCCAATCAAATATTTTGTGGATAATGCGAGACAAAAATATTTGAGAATTCTAGGCTAAGACTTTAGAGCGGCACACTCGCTTGATCTAACACAAGTCTACAGGTTGATGAGATTACAGGGCCTGACTCGCTCCGCTCGTTTGTACCGCTTCTTGGTCCAGTAAAAGTCTGCTTTAGTATGTTTCAGATGTTGTAAGCGAACCAGGATTAACGACTTATGACGTCACCAAACCTATGACGTCACCAAACTTATGACGCCACCAAACTTATGCCGTCACCAAGCTTATGACGCCACCAAACTTATAACGTCACCGAACCTATGGCGTCACCGAATTTCTGACGTCACATGCTAATAGCCTCATAATAGCCTAGTATAAATGTAGCCTACGCCTTTTCATTATATTAGGATAAGGTAGAAACTACAGAGGGGGGGGGGGACTTGGACTTGGACTCGCAGATTTCAGAATCACTCCTGAGAAAGCCTAGTATAAATCTAGCATACGCCTTGTATATTATCTTATTATTTTTTTTTTTATATTAGGTTCAGCAGGGAGGCCTCGGACTCGGACTCGCAGATTTGAGAATCACTGCCACAGTGAAAATTCCCATAAAAATGAGACCAGAAGTCAAAACATTTTTCCCCAGTTTTTGAAAGATTTTCTGTATGTATTGTATGATGCAGCAATACAGCATCCAGTATTGGGTTTAATGCGCATACTAAAAAATAGATCCAGCTTACTTCAAGAGCAACAAACGTTTACTTTATATTTTGCCAGTTCATGATAAGAAGTCCAGGAGAAAGACTATTGAAGAAGCGAAGTAAAAAACGAATACAAAGCGAGATGATAAAGATATCAATGAATTTAACTATCTATATTTTTGGAAGGCGCTGCTGTCAATCCACTCAGACGACACATGGATTCATTAAAATACAGATCACGTAGACTATGTACAATAACAATTTCAGTTGAGGCAATAATTTCAGCTGGCTTTACCTCTGGGAGTGCTGAAATCCATTTCTTGCACGGACGCAACTCTTAGCAGCTTAGCTTGTGATCGTTTAGAAATTGAAATTGTCCCATGCGTTTACAAATTACACATACAAGTGAAGGGTGTCGAAAAAAATTGTGAATGTCCACGATCTGATAAATTGGATTTTTTATATTGATGAGAAAAACTCGTTTTGCCAGATCGTTTTCTTTGGACATCCACCCTTCCAATTTTCCCTTGTATTCTTCATATGTGTGAAACTTCAGCGCGCTCTAGCGGTACTATAGTGCGTTATATAATATAACGAACGAATTAACGGAATCCATGGCCGTCTCAAAGGAAGGCCAGAACATGCAGATCTGGCAACAGCTATAGTGAGCCGAAACTACGCAATAAGGTGCATGCATATTCCGGCCTTTCTTCAAGACGGCCATGCTGAATCTCTTCACTGGAAAATTGAACGTAGAATATTGACATTTTTCTTGTCTTTGCTCTGGTCTCATCCTTATGGGAATTTTCACTGTGGCAATGGTTCTCAAATCTGCGAGTCCGAGCCTCCCCCCCCCCTCCTCGAAAGGTTCAAGATTTTCTCAGGAGTGATTATGAAATCTGCGAGTCCGAGTTTTTGCGAGTCCGAGGCAGTTTCTAGCTTATTCTAATATAATGAATAGATTTATACTAGGCTAAGAAGACGCTGAGAGCCATTATGAAGCTATTAGCTTGTGACGTCATAGGTTCGGTGACTTCATACGTTGATGACGTCATAAGTCGGTGACGTCATATGTCATTAATCCTGGTCCGCTTACAACATTTAAAACATACTGAAACGGGACGAACGAGCGGAGTGAGTGAGGCCCAGTAATCTCATCAGCTTGTTATACTAGATGAAGCGAGTGTGCCGCTCTAAAGCCTTAGCTTAGAACTCTCAAATATTCATGTCTCGCATTTGGAAAACACATGAAACGTGATCTTAATCTTTTTGGCTGCGCCAAGAAATCCTTTTTTATAATCTTATCACCTTACACGGGTCACGCGTTGAGAACCGCTGACCTTGACCTACTTTAGGGATTTGGAAAAATTTCAACTTCTAGCCGGGATGCTTTATGACGTCATCAATGACCTTGACCTGGACCTACTTTAGGGGCTTCAAAAAATTTCAGTTTCCAACCTTCATTATATCAGGCCTAGCCTGCAGTATACTGAGAAGAGCCAAGCCAACTCATTTTTTCTATGTATTCACATTTTCACTCTAAACCCGAACAGGAAAACTAAATTTTGTTCCTTTTAAACCCTCTGTATGGACGACGCTCGGCGCGGATTCGAGGGTATTCTAAGGGAAGACTCACAGGAGGGCACTGAATAACCACCGCAGGAAAAAAACTTTGCAGCTTTCATTTCCATCGAAGAACGGTTCTCGGCTTCATAGGACTTTTCCAGTACTCCAAATTTCATACTTTGCTATCAGGTCAGTAGTTTTTAAAACATTGATCGTATGAGTATTGCTGGCAATGTTAGAAATATTACCGACTTGATGAATCGTAAGAGAATCAGTATGCAAGTTGAAATACTGGAGAAGCCCTTCTGCCAGGTAATTGTCACTATTAACCTCAGTTTATACTTGAAAGTTTAATGCACACGCAGATGGGCTATCATTTTCTGATATACAACCAGTGAGAAGGAGAGGTGGATAGAATTGAAACATTCACAAAGAATTAGAAAGCACTACACAGCCCTAACTACGAGTTAAATTTCCATTTATATTTTAAGCGGCTGCTAATTTCGCATTAAATTAGAATAAAAATTTTCATCGTGATTTTGCACAGGTGGCTTCAATTTGGTTTTCATTGTTTTGAGAATTTATTCAGTTGAAGATCGCATAAAATAGAACTTAGTAAACTAAACATTTGACTAGTTTCACTATCTTTTAATCATCGTTCGCGTAGAAAATCTAGAAAATTACGCACACACGATGGTAATACTCGACCTAATGTCGTACGCTCTGCAAATGTTACAAAACGTGGTAGGAGGGTGAGTAAAAATATTTGTATAATTTCTATGCACATAAGGCAGCTTTTCAAGGTCATCCATACTACGTAACGAATTCGTCTCGACCGTCCAATCATCATTCCTGATTCCTTCACAGGTCCATCAATGAAGCTGTCTGTCAACTATCTGGACCAGAATTCAAAAGCTTATGTCAAGAACTAGTCTCGGGTCCAAATTTCGACGAATTCTCTTTGCTTGCCAATAAAAATCCAGGTGATTGTAAAACCCGAAATCTGTCCGCTGAGTCAGATTCGAACATCGTACTGGAAGAGGAAGAATTTCGCGTTCGCTCTTGCCCATCAAAACCGGAACTCTATTTGGTAGATGGAGATGGTAAATATTCGGTAATCGCGTACGAATACATTGCCAACAAATTTGTGCGAATCAGACGAGTTAAAAATTTAACAAATCTTGGCTACAAAAGAGAAGAGGCTGATGTCACGGAGGACGAAAATGGTGCAGAAAAACCAGAAGAAAAAGAATCTGAAGAATCATTTTTTTTCTAAATGAATCTTGTAGGTCCCTGGTATACCATAAATTCACGAATCATGTAGTTGAAAGTGGTCGAATAATAAATTTTCAGCCAGGATGGGCAGAGGTAGGACAAGTTTAGTGCAGAGATATTGAAGAGTCAATCTATCAATAAATGTACTTATTAGAAAAGGAGGGTTTTTAGTGTCTGTCCTTAGGCAGTTCATCATCTGGAACATAACCTAGAGCACGTAATCCTCCGATTATGTGAGTACGATTCAGTCCTCCTTTGACGGGCTTGAACGTGAATACTGAGTACCATACATGAGCGTCGGACACGTAAAACGGTGGCTCGGTAGGGCATTTACGAGCCCAAACTGTTGGTCCGAATTCCGGCCGACGAGGGTTCATATACGTGAATTCCGAACAATATTCTACTTCGGCATCTTCATTCAACGTTATGCTGGAGTTTTCATACAAGTTGAGAATTTCTTTACACACAGCGGTAAAATTTTTTGCAATCAGCCAGCAGATCACGTTGCGACCCCTAAAAAGAGCTCATGGTTACAACAAGCACAGTCAAGACCAATTTTTTGCCAGCGCTCGTAAACTTACTCGTTTGGGTCCTTACGATCTGTGGTAGTTTTGACAGTGGCTGACGTCACAAATATTGCGAAAATACTCACAGAAACTATTAACAGAGATCGTAAATGAGTAGAATATTCCATTTCAGAGTACTTTGTTTTCAGTTGTACACCATCGTGAGAAGAGTTTTGTGTGTTTAAAAATGTATGAAGAAGTACCTTAGTGATAAGAAATGATCAGCTTATCTGAGGAAAAATGTGATGATTTTGATTAGCTTTTCAAATGTGCACATTACGCATCGATCAAATATTCCAGTGTTTAATTAATTATTCACACTTTTACCCTGGGTTAGCAGAGATTGGAGGGCGATTTTTAAGGTCACGATTGATTAAGCGAGAATGCTCTGATGAGTGAAAGCTACAAAAACCGCAATAGCCAAGCGCTTTCAGTTAAACTACCATTTTTAAAGCATGAAAGAAAGCGACAGGAACCGATAATATCAGACGAGGTCATGACTGAACCAGCGAGTAGTTGAAATACATTCAATCAATCCCTCTTCAACAATGTACCTGTTTAATTCGATGCCGTCATAACTATTTCGATGTCTTCAAACCAAGTACTCGAACTCCATTTTTGCTATTTACAAGTACTACAACTACATTCTTAAACTAGATTTCCCCTTCCCCCGCAAAGGTGATATCCAATTTCACGGACTCTGATGGAAGGCAGCTCAATTTGTCGTGGAGAATTAACCTGAAAGGTGCACTCGTTGGTCCATCATTGAATGGTGACGCATAGGTTGCATATACACTCCCTAAATACCCTGTAAGGTTTGGTATTTCAGCGGTCACTACGCGACGCTTGTCGGGCATGCATGGGTAATCCTGGTAAGGAATGACTTGGCGAGAAATTTTCTCAAGACTCCATTTTTCGAGGGAATCTTCCGATCTTCAGAAATGTTGTACAGGAAGATTGGTAGGCGCTAGGAATAGAATCTCAAATGTTACTTCCGAAAAATCCCATAGACAAATTTTTGCCAACTTTAAAAGAGCAAATTTTTAAATTCTGATTTTATGGCGCTTCTCATTGAACCTCCCTGAAAAATATCTCAAACAAGTTGAAAATTCTTGCTATGAGAAACTTCTTTCGATACCATGTTTTACGTGCGTATTTTCACGAGCAAAGCACGCTCTCAAAACAATAGATTTTATCTCGTTAATGACCGAGTGATTAAGCGTAAAGGTATCATTTGGGCTAAAAAATGAAAAATGAGTTGAGCATTGATTCTCATTTACGATATGATTTTTTCGTGCAGTTTGCACTATTCTGAAGAAGACGCCTCAGAAGCGTCGAAACGTCAATTAAACTTTATTTTTATGTGCGAGCAGAGCCTCTATCAACCAAATTGACTCTCATCTTCATTTTTCAGCCCAAATGGTACCGTTACGCTTAGCCAGTCATTCAATGTTTAATGCATTATTTTACAAATAATGAACTACAGCGCGCTCTAGTGGTCCTACAATGCGTTACATTGAAAAAAGTCACAGAATCTTTTCAGAGAAAAATTTTGCGAGAAACATTTTTCGTAGATATTGTTTTAGGTGAGTCTATGCAGAAAAACCAAATTTTGCTTTCTGTAAACTCATCTGCAGACGAAGCTCCGCGCGAATTTAAGGGGTATTTTAGGGGAAGACTCGCGTAAGGGCATCGATCAGTCACCACGAGGAAAAAATTCTGCAGCTTTCAATTAAACCTGAATGTCATACTGAAATACCTAAGAATTGAAACGTTGGATGATTTTGAAGAAAGTGAAACCAAATAATCCTGAAGAAGTCTAAAGATGTATTCACCCGTTTTACAAAGCTTTCGAGAGCTCAACTGGGTCCGGGGAAAATCCACTATCGGTAAGCCAATACTGAAATTTAATTGTTTTGTGTACACTCGATTGCCATTCCATCGGCAAAATTTTGTCGTATTCTTGTATGGGATTCAGAGCTCAAAAGTTGAAATTTCTCCAACTTCCCCTTTTCTTCTACTGGTACTCGTACTTTCAATCTGTCGGCAAAAGTTTTCGAAGTCCTACTTTATTGAAATTTGGAGCAAGTTTTTTTAAAAGTCCTCTTTACAGAGGTACTCTCATAATATAAATACTTTCATCAAATGCGACAAACGATTTTCAAGTCTCATGTATTTTTCACACCCGTAGTCCCAAGGTCGACACTCTTTCAAATTCTCTTTCTCGTAAATAGCTTGCAGTTGGAATTTTTTTCAAATCTTTCTTCTCCTCATATCTATCGCTAGAGGGTCTCAATTTTCTCAAATCTCCCATTGTCGACCCGAAGTCAAAAGCCGGAAAATATATGAAAAGATTATTTGTTTTCCCAGTCATCTTAAATGAAAGGTCTCGAGGTAAAGAAATATTTCTCGCTCTTTCGAGATTACAATTTGACTCACTCATTTCTTGCTTTGTGTGAGTCACTTCTCTCACCGTGCTTTCACCGCACCCATCTATCATTCACAAACTCACCGTAACTGACTCAAAGTTTCTTCAAACTCTTCTTCCACCTTGAAACTGAACCAGCCCGTAAATCTTGATTCTCTGAAACGTTACCGAATTCGGTTCAATATCATGGGCTTACCTCTTGTGAAAAACTTTCGTAACTTCGAGTTTCGACCGTAAGATTATTGACAAAGGAACCGTTCTATGGGTGGGGAGAGGGGATTCAAAAAGTTTTTCGTGTCTCGTGCTTCGTGTGCCGTATGGTCCAACCAAAACAAAAAATGGATTAAATAAAGATCATGTTTCATGTTTTTTATACCCATAGGATGCTCCGCTCGTTCACCCCTCCTAGTTTAGTATGAGTCTACTTTAGAATATTTTAGGCTAATAGCTTGTGGGGAGCTCTCTCATTCCGCTCGTTCGCCTCTCTTCTTGATTTAGTATAAATCTACTTCAGAATATTTTAGGCTAAGGCTTTAGGGGGGCTCACTCGCTTGGTCTAGTATAAGTCCACTCTAGAAAATTTTAGGCCAATTACTTTGGGCCCCGCTTCTTGAATAAGCTTAGTATAATAGTATGTGAAAGAACAATTAGGGTGCGAGGTCAGGAGGAAGGCCTAGAGCGTAAATTCTTCCAAGTGTCAAGGTCTTGGTTGTACGGACGTACGGACGCAAATGTCGGAATTAGGGGGTGGGGTCGGGCCAGAGCAAAGACATGAAACATGTCAAAATGGTTCAAGTCCCCCTCCTATCGTAATTAGCTCAGATTTGACTTAGAAACATTTTGACTCTCGAGCTGTGAAGAATTTGGAAGAATTTTGACCTCCGAGCTATATATGATAGAATTGGGGTCAAATCCGACATTCTTGGCAAAAATGGTACAGCCGTCGTGCCATCATATATTGAACTTGGAAAAATTTTGACTCTTGAGTTATAATATATGATAGGAGAGGGACTCGCAAAAATAATTCTTTCCAAGCAGGTTCCCTGCGTTCTTCGTTCGTTAAGAAAGCCGCCGTTTTTTTGAAGAACTACGGAAATTAGGGCGGAGATCAGGAGTTTTTTAGTGCAATTTTTACCCGGCCAGTAGTTCATTCTTAATCTACATTTTTCCGACACGTTCTAAAATGAATAAATTAATGAAAACGAGTTTGAAACTTTTGTTAGTTTCACATTGTTCTTGTGAGTATCGACTCTCTATCTTCTAGATTGCTTATTGAATCGCTGATATGTTGGTGACGTTTCCGTGATTTCGAAAAATTATATCGCAGCTCATTGTAAGATGTTACGCCAACCGTCAGCGTTTCGCTTTATCTCCTTAGCACCTCTAAGGGAAGGTCAACATTAACGATAAGAATTTAAATCTACCGTCGTGCAGTATGAAATTTTATTTCAACGAGATCAGTTACAAAAATGGCATCAAATGCGTTAAACGAGGTGGATGTGGCCACTCGAATCGATACCAGTGAAAAACCTAATATAAAAGGCGACAGGTTTAATTTTATTTTATTATCATTTTTATACTTCTTGCAGTTCGTTGTTGTTGGTTTGCCGCTCGCGATTTCGTTGGTTTTACAGAAGAACAAAAATGTATCATACAATGATCAGGTGAGTTGCACGACGAATTGAAACAAAATAGTCTTCTATTTAACTAAACTAGTTTCGATGCTATTAAGAAGTTAAAACCATGTGCGATCGAAAAGAGCCCCTCCTATAAACGATGCATACAATTTGCAGGCTGAGTTCAGCGTGATCGGCAGTGTTTATGCATTCAAAATTTTGTGGGCGCCAGTTATTGACAGTATATATTCGAAGAGATTTGGCAGACGAAAGACCTGGCTGATTCCGTTGCAATACTTGATTGGTAAGTCTATCTTCTTTTATTTATTTCATTTCGATGAATCTCATCTATACCGCCAATACAGCTGCGAAAAGCAGTTTCATCTACCTCCCTCTCTCTCTCAACCTAATGATCTACATTTTTCGAAAGTTTTAGGGAAGGATTGTCCATTGAGGAGTTCATACGTAGTTTTAAAACTAATGAGGGTTGAAGGACTTTCTCATCTTTCCAGAAAACCAGTTAGATTTCGAGATAGTCATTTTCTAATCTCCTCAGGTTCTCTCAGTCTGTAGAATAGGAGTCAGCTTCCCTGCAAAATATCTCTTGCACTAAAATTCTTGCATTGCAGTTATGTTTCCTACCCTTGGTGCTAATTATATAATCAGGGCGATTAAGAGTCTTAATCATGGCAACGGTCAAAACGAGGCCATTTCAACGTCAATTTTCAGTCGACATGAAAATGTGATACGAGTACCATTTGAAATCGACTCATTTTTGACCTTGATTCTGAAACCTTGAAATCGACACAAAGTCATCGTCGATTTTTGGTCGACATCAATCTATACATCGAGAATCGACTCAATTTTGACATCGATGGTCGATCTCTGAGCGGAGTTGAATCAATTAGTCGACTCTTGGTCAAAATAGCGAATAGATTCATAGTTGACATAGTTCATCAAGATTTGGCCTCTCTTCCTAGTCACAATTTGCGTTCCTATGTTAAATTAATCTTATTGATTACTTGGGTATACTTAAGAAGTATTCTTTATGCACATTACAGGTTGTTTATTAATGATTATATCGCTGAATATTGACGACCTGTTGGGAGATGATACCAAAGCACCAAACGTACGTCTACTGACTCTGATATTTTCCGCGTGTGTCCTCTGCGCCTCGACTCAGGATATAGCCGTGGATGGATGGTCATTGACGATATTTCAAAAGTGAGAGTGACTTTTCTAGGTACTTGTTTCAATCATGAATTTAAATGCTTTAACGAAATTACAGAAGGAATATTGGTTACGTAGCTCCGTGTGAGAAAATAGGATCCACGTTGGGGCATTTTTGCGGATATGTTGTTTTCCTTTTATTGGACTCGGCGGAATTTTGCAATAGATTTAGATCTGTACCTCAGGACTACGGATTCGTCACTATATCGCGTAAGTATTGTCAGCGCTAGAGCTTTAAATTCTCAGGAAGAGCTATAGAAGCTCCAAAAACTTATCTAGTGATTCTTTCCACCTTCGTATACGCACACATTTGAAAGATGTGAAAAAAAAACCGTAGATAAAGTCAAACAATTTTATAAGATGACGAAAAACAGTGAGGGAGAAGAACGAGTGGAATAGACCAAGAATTATAACGTTTGTTTTTCAACAATGCCTATTCTTGATTGGTGTTCTTACGCTTTCAGAATTTTTATTCTTCTGGTCAATCGTATACATAATCATAACAACGTCAATCTTGCTATTCAAAAAAGAAAACACACCACAAGACGAATGCAATCCAGAATTGAAAGAATCTTACATCACGTTATGGAAGATTTTGAAAATTCGTCCGGTCCAAATGCTAGGAGCTTTTATGTTGACTTTCGGAGTAAGTTTTAGAGGCACGCACAATACCATACATCTCGTGAAGTTATTGTATTCTTGCATCAACTCTCTTTGCAGATTGGTTTTGGACCCATGAAGCATGTCAGTCCGTTGAAGCTATTGGATGCTGGAATAACCCGTGATAAATTAGCTTTATTGGCTGTACCTTCTTTACCATTTCAATTGACCTTACCATTCGTACTGAGGCGTTACTTGGTGGGTCCCCGACCCTTGCAGTTCTTTATGACTGTTTATGTATTGAGGTAAGAATATTTCTTCACAGCAGACTCGAGGGAACCTAGTGCTCAAGAGAGTATACAGAAACGAAATTTGGTTTCTCTTTCCTACAACATTTGAAGTTATGAATAATCATTGTCAAAAAATATCTCAATTTGAGTGGATGAAATTTTTTTAAATGAAATTTTATCCTAACTATGACTCTGATGCACGCAGCGAAAAATTTAGCACATATTAATAGACTTGAGCGACTTAGATTATACTGTAATGAGTCCTTCACAATAGGGCATTAAAATAGACAGGCGTAGCTTATCCTTAAGAAAAATGCCTCATGAATTTCTATCACTTTAAGAGGGCAGAAAAGGCGAGAACTACGTAAAAGTGGTTAATAATTTTCTATTTTAAAGAAGTTCTTTCCTTCGAGAAAGGAGGAGATTGAATGTCCGCTCTACCCCATCTTGCTTTGCAATTGTTTCCATCAGTGCAGTTTCAATGCGATTTCTTTTACTTGTGGCGGAAATTGATGCTGCGGTCGCTTTTGCAAAACTATCTACCTAGTCACTGATTTCGGCGCGCATTTTTTCCATCATATTGAGCTGAATAAAAATTTCAAGAATAGGTCCCCTTGCAAATTTCACGTAGATCATTTTTGCACGATTCGCGAAAAAAATTGAAAAAAACTGATTTTTCTCAGTCGTTTTGCACTCTAGGGGAAAACGTACCATATTTTCAGGTGAGAAACTCTTTGAGATTCTTGAGGAGACTATTCCAGACAAATATGCCCAAAAAACCTCTGCTGTAGATTTGTGCCAGGTTCATGTTCAATTTGACTGGACTAAAATAGTACAGGCTATAAAAACACTCGTCTGAACATTTTGGGGGTAACTGGGGGATTTTGCTGAAAAATGTGGGGTTGGGTCCCAGAAACAACATATCAAAAATCCCGCTCCCCCCCCCCCACTTCCATAGAAAGTGGTTTTGCACCACATTTGAGCCCACCAAATTTGTTTTTTTGGATATATCTCGCGAAATATGGGCTTTAGAAAGAAAAACCAAGAAACAAAAAATATTCCTCGTCAAATTTAGTCACAAATAGGCTACCTGATTTCTAGCATAGCTCTATAGGTTAGCCTGACAATTTCCCTTAAAGTTGACCTACTTTGTAATTTTTCGTAATTATTGCAATTTCCCTGTGATTTTGATAAGTTTCATGTCTTTGCTCTGTCCCGACCCCACCCCCTAATTCCAAAATTTGCGTCCGTACGACTATCTGGCCTCTGTGTATACCAATATACAGTATACTAGGCTTATACACAGTGTACTGTCAAAGCTGAATAAACTGTGTACAATGTTCCGTAATATACAGTACTTTATTATACTAGGGCTTATACCTATACAATATACGAGGTTCCATAATATAGAGTATACCAGGCTAAGCTTCATTGTACTAAACCTTAAGTGGCTCTAGGAGAGGACGATCGATCTTTCTTTGACTTGTAAGACAGTTCTAATTTCCGACGGCAGATAGGAAGTTTTTATATTAGGCGTATATTAGGAGATATAATATTATACTAGGCTTCTACTAGGTGAGTGAAAAATTTGTAAGTACACCCTTCCCGTAGATATTATACTAACTTATACTAGGGTTTCGCTCTTTCATATACTATTATACTAGGAAGCGGGGCGACCGAGCGGAGTGAGTGAGTCCCCCTTAAGTCATTAGCCTAAAATATTTCAAAGTAGACTTATACTAGATCAAGAAGCAGGACGAAGGAGCGGAGCGAGTGAGTTCTCCACAAGTCAAACTAGAAAACACTAGAAAAATTACAATTTCCGTATAACTTCGGAAATTGTAATTTTTCTAGTGTTTTCTAGTTTAATCATGTCGTACCGTAACCTCGAAGAAAAGTTTAATGACTTCTCCACAAGTTGTTAGGCTAAAATATCTTTTCAAAGTAGACTTATACCAGACCAAGGAGGGGGGGGGGGTGAACGAGCGGAGCATCCTATAAAAGACATGAAGTACGAGAAGTTTGCGCCGAAACTCTGTAGTTATGGAGGCAATATCACGATAAAATCACAGGGAAATAGCAATAATTACGAAAAATTACAAAATTGGTGAACTTTAAGGTAAATTTTTAGGCTAACTTGCAGAGCTAGGCTAAAAAACAGGTAGTCTATTTGGTACTAAATTTGACGAGAAATATTTTTTGTCTCTTGATTTTTTTTTCTGAAGTCCATATTTCGCGAGATATATCCAAAATAGTACATTTTGTATCGAGTGGCGAAAACGAACAATATTGGAACGAGCGAAGTGTAGCTGCACGAGCGAAGCTAGTGCGGATAGTGAGCGAGTTACAATATTGTTTTTCGACACGAATTACAAACAGTACTTTTTATAATAAATGAAGCAAAATTAGACTCTCAAAAGTAGAATTTGTTATAGTTTTAATGTTCAATTATTGTTCAAATGGTACCACTCACGCGATTTTCGCACCGGGTAAAACACTTTCGCCACGGTTCTGATAACGGCGAGTTTCGCTTCAAAAAACGAATACAATACGCGGCACGAACGCTGCATGTATTATAAAAAACCAAATTCTGTGGGCTAAAATGTGGTGCAAAACCACTTTCCATGGAAGTGGAGGGGGGGTTTGATATGTTGTTTGTGGGACCCAACCCCACATTTTTCAGAAAAATCCTCCCGTTACCCCCAAAATGTTCAGATGAGTGTTTTTATTGTCTTTATCGCGTGCCTGTACTATAATAGGTTTCACGAATGTGGAGTTTGTGACGTCACAATAACTAAGTTCATTCAGGCTTGTTCCTAAGGGAGCCTAATAAATTCATTTTCTACCGAGAGGGAGGAGGAAACCGACGTAAGTAAAGATAGTTAATGATATCCTTTTTTGTTTGAGTATCCCCCCCCCCTAGAAACTCTTCCGCATGTGTGATTTTTGTATTTTGTTAAATCTAAAGATGGACGGGTTGTTCGTAGTTTCAAACAACCGGTAGTGCAGTTGTCAAAATTCCCAACAACTGGAGTTTTTCGAAGGTGCAAAAAATACTACCAAAACTACGATACTATCGATCAGGGCCGCCGAGAGACTGCGCGAGGCCCGGGGCAATTTTCGAAAAAAATTATGTACACAGGTTCCAAGTACAGAACTTTAATTTTTAATGAATTTTTCCCCCCAAAGCGCGAGGCCCGGGGCAAACTGCCCCGGTTGCCCCCCCCCCCATCTCGGCGGCCCTGTTATCGATACCGTACTACCAAAGGTTACTGGTAATCGGGGTTACAAAAAAAAAAAAAAAAAAAAAAAACGGTTCAAAGGGGGAAAGAAACATGTTTTTTCGTTCAAAACAGATTTTATTTTTAAAACATGTTTCGTACGATGGTTTCCTTTTTCTTGTTCAAAATACGTTTCAAACGTTCTAAACATTGTCCCAAATCATTTAAAATCATTCAACTATCGTTAAGACACATTTCTGGAGTCTTAGGCTCTGTTTTAAATATATTTTGAGTGTTTTCAACATCGGTTTCAAACATTGATTAGAACAACGCTTAAAAAGACGTTCTATTGTTTTTTTTTTCACTCTTACAACCCGAAGAAATCGTCAAAATATTCATTTTTTGTGAAGAATAATAATGAAAACAAGGTTTTCAATGTTTTCTAATTCATTTAAAAAAACAAGTTCAAGACAATTTTACGCACTTTTCATCTTATACATTCAGTACGTTCCCGAAGATGATACGAGATATATCGGAACGTCGAATTGTTTGTGTAATACTGCACAGAGTGGAAAATAAAGCCATTCTTCTCTGTATAATCAATTTAAGAAGGGAAGAAAAAAAATTCTTTCTAAAGGCAAATTTACGCACAAGAACCAAAACGGTCTTGAGGTTCTCTTACATCTCTTTAAAGAGAAAATATTTCTTAATTTAAGAATTCGAAAAAAAAAAAGGTAACTCAAGAATAAGAAATATGAGCTTTGTAAGAAAAAGTACACTTCTAGATAAATTATGAAAAGTGAAGAAATACGTCGCAATCACCGCCGTGTTCGTCCGGTCGATTATTATCGTCTTATCGCTTGTTTGCACACGCGTGATCTCTAGGAAAATTTGACCTGTCTGAAAGTCATTTCATTACTGATCATCGAATGACGTTTTACTGTGCGCACAAACGCGCTCAAAAGTGGAAACATTTCTCTTTCTCTTGTATCTACGGTGCTTCGATAAACCGCAACAATTCAATTCTTTTCTTCACTTGTTCGTAAAAATTATTAAAACAAATGCATAGGATCACTAGCTCCTGAAAGTGGGTCAATCATTGAATCTGTATTTCATTTTCTACACTTATGTTTTTCCTCTCTTTTGCTTTTTTCGTGGGTACCTTCTCTGAGAGGAGACTGGTAAAATGTAATCTCTTCATTGAATATTTTCATGAATCAGTACCTATGGTTTGTTTTACTTATGCTATACGAGTATATATATCTGTAATTTCTTCGTTTGTTTCAACCCTTTTTCGTTCCAATCATCGGGCTTGGTGATATAGCCTCCCCCTTCAAGTATCGATTTCAAACTTACAGAGATCGTTTTCAACCTTTCTCTCTTCTTTTCCCTGCAGAAAGGCGGTTGCCATCAGGCTGCTATTTGAGAGCTGATCGAAAATCGACTTTACATGGGTATAGATACGGATCCTGCCCCGAGATCTTTCCGTCATAATTCCTCGTCTATCCTTATCTATATGATTTTTTGTGAACATCCGCAATTACTATCTTCCTTTAATCACCTCCACCCTCCAGGGATTCGGTTCTTTTCTAAAGGCTTTAGTGTGCGTTTGTAACAGCCTACTGTATTGTGGTCTCCGGACCCTATCATTCATAAGGTGGAACTTCCACCTGAAGACGAAATATGAAGATCTAGTTAATCCTGGGGTCTGGTAGCGTAGTGCTTATCGCACTCGTCATGAATACGAGAGGTCGCGTGCTCGTTTCCCGTTCGAGCCAGGAGATTTTTTTTTCTTGACTTCTCTTCTATCCTCATCTATAAGACTCCCTGAGAACATCCACAATTACTATCTTTCTTCCACATGGGTAGCTGCAGGGAAGCGATCAGAGTGTACAAGTGTGACAACTGAACGAGGTTAGTGATTGATTTTAAGATGGGAGAACGGATGGAGATCTGGTCAAATTCCAACAATACTTGGAAGAACAATCCAAGACTTGGATTCGCAATATAGGTAAGGCACACAGACGTGCGCTCAAACAAAGTTTTAAAAAGTCTTTTTCTCATCATGTATTATGAATCGAGAGTCGAAATTTTTCCGAGTTCAATCCAAACTATATGATGATAAAAGGGAGACTTGTACCATTGTTGCAAATAATGTTGAACTTGGAATATTTTTATTTTGGTTAGATATCACCCGGAAAATTTTTCGAGCAGGTAATTTTTGCCGGTATTGCAATAGATAGGTACTAGAGATTAGTGTACGTAAGCGGTACCCTTGAATACAATTGACTTCGAGTAGTACGAGGTATGTTCTCGCAGAAATCTATTTTCCAGAGCATCTTAAAAATATTATTTCAAACTCTACCATGCTAAAAATTGTGCTTCCTAAGAAGTTGATAATCAATTTTCCTTGAATTCAATATTTTGTTTCAGATTATTAAATAATGTCATTTATGCTTCGAGTATATTTTTCATCACCCGATCAAAGAATTTGAATGATGGTACTTTACCCGATTGGTACTATTGGCCTTTGGTTTTCGTCTACAATATGGACAACGTACGCTGACTTTTTTTTCGATTAGCAATGCCACGTTGACTCGTTTTTTGTCGGGAATTTTCACAAAATAATTTCTCCCTCGAGCAGGTCACTGGGTTCCTAATGTTTTCAGCATTGATAGCTTTTTGCGCTCGTATCAGCGATCCTCGATATGGAGGTATCTATATGACGTTTCTAATGTCCATGCACAACGTCGGCCATTTCTGGATATCTTCTTTATTTCTGTGGCTAGTCGAACCACTAACGATTCGAACTTGTTCGTTTGATGTACCAGAGGTAAGAAACCTATAGTTTGAATACGTTTGAATGTACTGGAAAATGGACATGCGTGAAAAAATAGGGCTAACTCGAGTAATATAATTTATTGAAGATGACCCATTAATTACCATGGAGTCGCGATGGTTTGTTTTTTAGAATATGAATACGTGCCACGTGTACTTCGACGGATACTACATGGAGATGATTATGTGTACATTGTTGGGCTTAGTTTGGATCATTTGGGCTAGAAAGCAAATCGCAGTATTCGACAAGTTAGATTCTACGGCATTTGTGGTGCGACGAAAGTGAAAATTCGAGATTTCACATTTTTATATAACCAAATAATATTTACAGCCTAGGTTTTCAATTAGCTAAGAAATACTTGAAAAATATCTCTTTCGTTGTCCTAGCCTATCTCAGTTTAATTAAAAGACATATTTTACTCAACTTTTGATATGCGTTTAAGTTACTGCGTCCAAGAGACATTTCTGTTAATTATCATTTTGTTTCTGCGAACAAATAATATAATTTACGATAAAATTTCAATATTACTTTCATCCAGTCGAGGAGATTTGAAATTTTGTGGTATGGATAGGCCTCACATTTCTCATTCATTTATCCAAGGCTAATGAGGAACGAGTTTCAACTCTATATTCTCAATTAACTTTGGATAAAGAGGAGGAAAGGTTTTACAACGAATACACAAGGGGCCGTAGCCAGCCTTCGAGCTCAGAAGGGGCACACAGGATTTCTGATGGGGCAAGGAAAAAATTTTCCGCTCGTGTTTTGCCTAATAACCGGGTTGGGCAAGTGAGTCTACTAAGACGGGCGCCGCCCGTACTGCCCGTACGCTGACTACGGTCCTGGGTGGAACACAATCATGTGTTTAGATTCACCTGAGCCGTCTGCAGTGGTTGTGTCACTCTACAGTTAAAGAGTTTGACTGTAAGCAAAAAAACTCATATTGGAATGCTGGAATGAACACCAGTGGCAAGGGTTGATGCTGGACGCGCACTTCGTTAGAGTAAATTTCATACTGCTCCAAACATACAAAAACCAGTACAGTTGAGCTGAACTGAACTGGTTCATTGTACCCATTTGGTGTTGAGTATTTGGCCCGTCGTTAGCTGACAACTTATGCGTATTTGTACACGACACGATCATGATTCAAGAGAAGTGTGATGACCTTCTCAGACGTTATTATTGTCAGCAGCTTTGAATATTTGAGACTTAAACCGTAATTGTTGCGTGTATAAATTGCTGATGTGGATGAACAGGTTAAAGTTACCTCTATATTGATGTATTATTCGTGAGTGGATTCACTGGGTATATCTGTAATTTAAATTTGCCTGCTTTATAGATAGAGTTCATAGGCATTATTCTAAGTGAGCAATCCTGGGCACACATTGTAGGGTTGTTGTTGATGAATTGGAATATTTATGAAGGGTCCGTTTGTAACAGGAGTCCTGTGGTCTATGTCTAGGTGATGATGCTGGTTATATTTTTGAAGTACATCTGGTTATCTAGAAGGTGTTGAGCCAATGTGGGCTGCGTGGAGGCCTTCCAAATTGGATACCGGAAGAGGTGTCCTAAATGGACTTCAAAAATGTTTTGGCAGTGCGAATCTTGTTCGTGTCTGAGAGGGAATATGACGAACCTCGAGGACGAAGGAGCCCGAGTTTCTGGAGGTTGCACCCTCAGGATGGCTTGCGAGTCATGTAGAGTTGTGAGTCATGCGGAGCTACAATTTGGGGAGTACGATAGGACGCCATTGGGGAACTTGGATTTGATACAGACGCGGGAGTACTTTCCTTAACTGAGAGTTCAGGGTCTTGGTGGTTGACAGACTCCTTCAGGTACGGCAATACCAGTCTGGGAATACCTGGAGTTTGTCTCATAAATGCAAAACAGGGGTCCGGTAAACCTCTCGTTGCGGTGGTAGAGAGACTGATCTGTCCGAGGGGCACTGCGAGGAAGATGAGCCTTGCGAGGCAATATTCTTGGAACTCGTAGCCGCGGAATTGTGTTACGACGCAGTGTTGGTGGGGATTCGTTATTGCAGTTGTTTCCATAAAGATGTATTGAGTGGTTTGACAGTTATCCAACTATCTTGGACAGTTGGTCCAGAGGGTCAATGGCAGGAGTCTGACACTTAGGTGTTTGTGCTGACAGTCTATACTCTGGTGATGTGTGTGCGTGTGTGCTCAGTAGTTAGGTAGGATAATTAGGAGTATGTTCAAGGTATGCTCAAACGAGATTTTAAATTGAAACAGTTCACGCAGGTAGTCCAGAATATGGTCCAGCCGGTCATTCTACAGAAACTGGTACTGATTGAATTCTTACAAGGTATACATCAATGAATTACGATTGGTTTGATGATTCATCAAGATGGAGAGACACCCAGTGTAACTTGGATTGTATCTTGTACTGTTAGGCGCACTTCGGCGCCTTGATGAGAATTTCAGGCTCACAGATATAAGACAATGCATACAATTTGCATTTCCAGTTGTTTGTTATTATTGAACTGGTTAGGTTAGGTTTCATTTGTTGATGAAAAGTTTCATCGATTGGCAAATGAACTAGTCTGCAGATGGGTCTTTTAAATTCACTCATCGGAATGGTGTTTGATTTTGGAGCATTTATGTTATCATACAGTTTGTACTGCGCATTTGGACAGTAACTACGCGAACAATTCCAGCGGTCAATGATCATACCAAGAGGCCAGTGAGCTACTGGACGATTATCATCCTTTACAATCACAACGTCTCCCTTTTTGAATACAGCCCTCTAAATTTTCCATTTAGATCTTTGCTGGAGTGTATTGAGCTATGTGCTCCTCCCCTTTTCCAAAACTTCTGAGTTTTTGTTGCACCTCAATTCCCAGTGCTTTAATTTACTGGCTGGCATCGTTGTTGAATCTGGATTTGGTGGAGCTGTAGTATATCCTCCTTTTGAGAAATGACCAGGAGTAAGTGCATTTCCTTCATTAGGATCTGTAGATTCAAGAATTAGAGGTCATGAATCCAAAGTGTGAGTAGAGTATTGTGTGAGTAGGTGAATAAGGTGTCCTTAATTACTGCTCTTAGAAGATTTTTGATCCCAAAGTCCTTCAAAGTGTGGTGCGTTAGGTGGGTTTAAAGTCCAGTTAAAGCCGTTTTCAATCAAACGTTTTGAAATTGAATCGCCATTCTTCGGAAAGAATTCTTCTAGCTGCCTGATTTTAGATCTTGAACCAAGAGTGCATAGAATTGTAAACATACCTCGTCGCTTAATGAATCTGGCCAGTGAAGCTATGAAATCTTCCGTGGTCAAATTAGAGACTAGCTCTAAATCAATAGCTTTCATTTTGAAGCATATGAGTATGGCGACAAATGCTTTAAACCGTTCTTCGTTCACAAATGGGTCCTGGGCCGCAGTAATCAGCGCGAGTTTCCTGGAAGACTCGATCCGGTGTGATTCGTGTTCTCGGCAGAGCAGCCATCATTTGAGTTTTGATCGTTGCCTTATGTTTGATATAGAATTGGCAAAGATGGAGACAAGCTTTGATTGTCAGATTTTGTCGAAAATCCCAAAACTTTTTCCTTAACACTGATCTTAGTAGCTGCGGGCCAGCGTGAAAAAGTCACGAGCAATTTGAGAAATCGCTGTTTTGAGAGTAGAATGATCGGGAAGAGGGGGGGGGGGCGATGTGTTATGACAACATTCAGAAAATTATACGAAATTTCAGAGGTTCAATATATGTAATATTATAATTGGTTCGAAGAGAGATTTTTGACAAAATAAGTAATTGACAATGTGAAGTATATTTATACGTGCGCTACGGGCAAATACACCTACTGAATAGAATATAGATCAAATACTTTGCAGTTATGGTCTGTATGAATATATTATTGATGTTCTTATTTATATTTTCAATGTACTTTGTACCCAATCACATATTACAGTATATTCTTCCGTGTACTTTATATCTAATAATTCTAATCATGAATACATTATCATAAAACATAGTTTAGACATACTTATACTATTATTTTGAGCTTTAATCCTCCGATTTAGGTAAATTTTAATATCATTATTGATAATAGTCCGGACGGTGTAACAGTTGTTTCCAAGATAATTCTGAAGTCGTCGGCTTCTATGGTTCAGCCTTCATTATAGTCGTAGAATACAGGATAATTTATTATAACCTTGTTCAAATCTAGTACATAATATTTTAGGGGTTGGCTTACTAGCTTTCAGAATCTCACTCGCTCCGCTCGTTCGCTTCCCTTCTTAGTCTGGGATACTGTATATTAGGCCTAATTTTGATGACGGCTAAACCTACCTTCTTTAGCAGTTCAGTTCAGGCCTAGTATAATCAAAGCTAAAGCTCGAAATTTTTGTGCCCCTAAAGTAAGTCAAGGTCATTGATGGTGTCATAAAGCGTAGATCTCTCAGCCCGATGTCAAGAATCCCAATCATCGAGTTACGTAGATCATTAAGGGGGACTTGGAAACTCCCCCACTACTATTATGAAGCACGAAAGGGTGAATTCTGGTTCTAAAGAGTGGGAAGCTTTGACTTGTTATAGGAACTAGAAAAACATTGTGACTTCTGAGATATAAACATCAGAAGAGGGACTCGAACAATTTCGACCACTGAGCTGTATATGAGGAGGGGAGGGGGGTGCTTGGAAAAACTCCGATCATCGAGCTAAAGATGTGGAGGCGAGTCTTACATTTGACAGTGTATACCAAGAAAAAGGCGTAGAAATTTGATATGTACAGAACGAGAGGGAAACTCGAGAAATTTCGACCAAATAATCGATCGTAATTTGATTGCCCAAGAGTGTACCATAAAAAAGCTTTCCTACTCGTTTCAATTACGTCGTAGATTTAGTCAATGAAAAAGATCCCGCGAACAGCAAACGAAGTGAGCTGCGAATGTAACTAAATTTTCCGATATTGCATGTGAAAGCGGTCGTGTCAAAAATACGAGCAAGATTGAGTAGAGCACATACAAGTATTCATACATCCTCATCCGTAATCACCAACTCATTCTTAATTTTTGTCTAATCCACTGTAAAAAAAACGTTTGCCCAGCCTATTCAATTCTAGACCGTAACTATTTCCTTTTCAATATACTACAGATTTCATCGAGCAAACAAAGATGGATGTCTCATTTGCAAGGTTATGATTCTGATAAAATTGACGTAGAATTTTTCTACGTTACAATTGCAAAGATATATTTCTTGTAACTCATTCGCGCTTGTCTAACACAACATCGATCTGAGTTGTAGGTAGGGGTCATAAAAGATAAGCATTTTCCGATGTTTCGAACGCAAAATGAGATTGTAAAAATTTATTCAAGGTACAGTTGAACGAGTGCAGTCGTAACGATGGCATCCGACGAGATAGTCCCGATGGATGTTGAAAATCCTACCGAAGAGAAAAAATCTACCGTTGAAGAAAAGCCTAATCTTGAAGGCGACAGAATAAATTTTGTTTTATTATCGTTCTTATATTTTATACAATTTGTTGTTGTTGGTTTGCCGCAAGCTATTTCATTTGTTTTACAGAAGAAAAATGTGTCTTACAACGATCAGGTAAATTATACGATGTACTATGCGGTAGTTTTAATCGTTTTTTTTTCTTTTCATTATGTGTGATTCATTTTGTTGAGGAAGTGTCTTTCAATTACTAAATTTTACGTGCGATCAAGTGGATATAAAATTTAAGTTGCAGATTTTGTTTGTTTCTGAGTATAGGTCTATCCTACGCTCCTTCAATATCATCGCAAGTGTTGAATTTAGAAATTACCATTAGGACTAACATTATTCAAATCAAACAATGTACCGAATGATTCATTTAGAGTGTATTCGTGTGTTATGTAGGCCGAGTTCAGTCTTGTCAGCAGTATTTATGGATTCAAAATTTTGTGGGCACCGATAGTCGACAGTATTTACTCGAAGAGATTTGGCAGACGAAAGACCTGGCTTGTACCGATGCAACTACTGACAGGTGAGACTATAGAAACATATTTTGTTTCGTATTCCCTTATATTTTCACTTTCGATCGTAATAATCGTCGGGCCTCATTGTCTGAGGATTTCAATTTCTTTTTCTTCGGTCTGTATATCCCTCCTTCATACCTGTAGTTAATGCTGAAGCCTCTGTTGACAAGCCTCCTGTCTACCAGGGTCAACATCGACGTCAGCAGTGGGACTGTAACGCACCCCTGCCGTGCACCGCTGGTCACTGGGAAGCAGCCCGTTAGTTTGCCTCCTCTATTACGCGCGCTTCATTTCCTTCATGCAAACTTACAAGGACATTGACTAGTTTAGCTGAACATCAGAGTCGACGAAGAGCTGTCCAATGCGTCTTTGTTTGCCACCATATCGATTGCCTTTTTAGATCTATGAAGACGGCGTAGTGTATAGCTGTGAGTTTTGCTCCCTCACCTTTTCCTGTACCTGTGGTACCGCAAACATCATGTCCACTGTCCCTCGACTTAAGCGAAACCCTGCCTGCGACTCTAGAAAAAGCGCTTCTTGTAGGGCCTGCAGTTTCATAATGGAAAACTTGTTTTTCAAAAACTCAAAAATTTCTTTGATTTGGCTCATTCATTTTTTTTTTCGCCGCAGGCACATTGCTGTTGATTATATCGCTGAATATCGACGACTGGGTAGGCATCGATGATCCAACTAAAACACCGCACGTCCGACTGCTGACCTTGATGTTCGGCATGAGTATATTTTTTGCCTCAACACAAGATGTGGCTGTAGATGGTTGGTCGTTGACCATATTTCAGAAGTATGAAATTACGTGATAACTTTTTCTCTTGTCTTCTAGAGTATTGTATAAAGCCTATCACTTTTTCGAATGTATTACAGACGAAATATAGGATACGTGGCTCCGTGCGAGAAAATTGGGACCACTTTGGGAAATTTCTGCGGATTCGTCGTCTTTATTTTGTTGGACTCGAAAGATTTCTGCAACGGATTCAGATCCGAGCCTCAAAACCGAGGTTTTGTCTCAATATCGCGTAAGTGTTGCGATTGTCGAATAAGGGGTTACTTTCGATCGCTTTAAGGAAATTTGACTCGTGAATATTCTTGACTTACTTTCTATAGTATAGGAATTGAATCAAAGAGGTACAAGTTAAAACGATATCAGCAGTTTTTTTTTTCGGAAGATAGAGCAGATTTCGATGAAGGAAAGCGTGGAAGAAGAATGCGAGACTCGCAGACGATACCCAGAGCCGGGATTAGGTTTTGTAGGCTAAAAAAAAGAAAGCTGTGCCCTCATATCAATAGTTTTAGAATTATATTGAGTTTTGTCGTTATATTCCAGCAAGAGGGCTTCGTCTAGTCCTGTTATATCCGCCTTCATATCCTTTACGTTATGTAATTCTAGCCCATGATTTTCAATATTTTCAGAATTTTTATTTTTCTGGTCGTTGACGTACATGGGAGTAACAACATTAATCGTGATGTTCAAGAAAGAGAATACTCCACAAGATGAACAAAGACCACGTTTGGTGGAATCGTATATGATTTTATGGAGGATTTTGAAAATGAAATCAGTCCAAAGGCTCGGTGCTTTTATCTTGTCGTTTGGAGTGAGTTTCGATTTTAATTTTGGCTAAAATATACGCACTGTACGTACATACGTTCGTTTTTGGGGTAGATCGCTTTTGGACCTATGAAGAATGTCAGCCCTTTGAAGCTAATGGATACTGGAATAACGCAAACTCAAATAGCCTTATTAGCAGTGCCTTCGTTACCGTTTCAATTACTTTTACCGCTTGTATTGAGGCGTTATCTGGTTGGGCCGCGGCCGCTGCAGTTTTTCATGAAAGTCTATGCAATAAGGTGAGTAAACGTTTTTATAAAGTAAATTCGCTGTATGGAAGGAGATCGAGAAAAATTAGCAATCACCCGCAGCAATGTGAAGGTAATCGTCGAACAACTACAAGATAATATACTTTGCTCTATTTGTGGTGACTCTAACACTAGTCTGGTAGAATCTACAAATGTAAATTTTGAATTATAAACTGTCAGCTAATTGAATTCTCAGGATGAATCAAAGCGTAAAACTACCATCTGACCATTATTCATATCGTGAGCAAGGGACTCGTTGATTGAGTGTAATTGAAAAAATTTTATAACAATGAAAAACTTGAAGTACTCGCTCAAAACATGAAGAGAAAGAATGTCGGATGCTCATTTCACCTGGAATCTCTTATCTTATCGCACACTGTGGTTTGTACACGAGTGATTCGAAAGCACTATCTGTGGAAAAACTTTGACGTCAATAAATTTTATCATAGTAAGGTTGAGATGTTTTTCTGAGTAAACTTGTTCTATTTTATAAGAAAAATACGGCCACGGTAAAATGCGTAATTTTTTCAATTTCACAACCTGTTTCGCAATCAGTAAGATTGAATGCAGAAATATTTGAAAAATTGTGAATTATGATGATGAATCGTCGTGAGCTTTTTCTTTTGCATGAATATTTCAAAGTGATTTTGTTTTTGACATGTTTCATGTCTTTACTCTGCCCTGACCCTCTAATTTGAAATTTTCCGAATGCCCCTCCCTTCACCCTGCCTCCCCTCGTCTCTCCGTGGGTGATTTGAAAATTTTCGAGTTCATCCCGCGAGTTCACCTTGCCCCAGTAGCGCATTACCCTGGAAGCGCAGCTTTATGATAGCTATACAGTATACTAGCTTTATCTCTAGAACTAGACATGTAATAGACAGAGAAGACCCCCCTTCCCTCTAATGATTTTATTAGTATTAAACTAGGCTCATCCCGCGAGTTCACCTTGCCCAGTTTATATACTAGCTTTATACTAGCTTTATGATTGCTACATTCTAGCTCTGAGCCTTCATTATACTAGACTTAATATACAGTATACTAGTTGTTGTAGCGGACTATAGAGGGGGGTATGGCAATACGCCATTTTAGCAGCAAAAAGAAGGCTCTCATTACAGAGTTGGAAAGCTAGCTGAAAGCTGAAAGTTTAAAGCCAAAAGCCGGATAATTTTGAGGAAAAAAGCTGAAAGCGGAAAGCCAAAAATAAATCTCGGTATTGAAAGCCAAAAGTCGAAAGCTAAAAAACAGAATCACAAAGGAAGAAGCTGAAAGCCAAAAGCTAAAAGCTAAAAGCCGACGAATTTTGGGTGAAAAAAGATGAAAAGTTGAAAGCCAAAAGTTTTATATTGCAGAATGAAAGCTGAAAGCCAAAAGCTAAAGTTTTATCTCCCGGCTTTCCAATTCCAACTCTGTTCTGCAGGGCCGGGCAACATCGGTCACGTTCGTTTTCTCGCGATGCTGTGCGATACGCATTCGTGCGTTAGACATTTCTTTTTGCTGCTAGAATGGCGTATTGCCACACCCCCTCTATAGTACCCTAGTTGTAAAAGCGGAAGGCCAGCCAAATATAGAATCGATGTTTTGATATTATAATCGAGTTCGATATAATCGAAATTGATGTATCGATATAATCAAAATTGATATATTGATATGATCGAGATTGATATATTAATATGATCGATATCGATATATCGATATGATCAAGATTGATATATCGATATGATCGAGGTTGATATATCGATATGATCGAGATTGATACATCGATATTATCGAGGATAAGTGATCTTTACTCTCAATTTCCTTGCAAACGCTCGAGGGCATATATAATTTCTGTTTGTGCTGTGAGTTGCATAAAATTTGACCATTGCGAATGAGCAGGTACTAGGCCTAAACAAGGCTGCTTGATTATATAGATTTATACTAGGCTTGACATGAAACATGATCTTTTTTTCTATTTGGCTCCGCCAGAAGTTTTTTTTTTTTTTCAAGTTTCGGCTAGCAAGGAAGAGAGATACAGTGAACTCTGGATATTTTTCAGCTCAGACTTTGGTTTGGAGCAGATTGTGAGAGCCGTTCTGATAATGGAATCTTGATCAGTTGCGGTTTTTGCAATACCGTTAAGATCAAGTGAGATATCTTGAAAGGGGAAAGAAACAATCAACAATTCGTAATATAGAACTTAGTCTAGGGTCTTCAAGAGATACGTTTCGCCAGCCCTCACCCCCACTTTTCAGAGTCCGAACATGGCTTGTTCGTTAGTGCCCCATTTCCTGACCTACTATTGAGGACATAATGAAGGGAGGCGAGAAAAACGACAGCCCTTACTTGGTGGTACCCAGGTGCCGGTTGTGCTCTATCCTTAGGGTCTCATTAATGCACTATTTAAATTTGTTAGTGCTCCAACTACTGTACCAGGAAAGTCCAAGCTCTTTATAGGGCAACCTCCGCCTTTTCATATTACGTTATTAATGGTTAGTGCTTTGTTAGTGCACTATTGAATTCCGTTGCTTCCAGATAATCTTCATGTTGGGCTCCATAATGTATCCGGTTACTTCAACGATAAAAAATTTTAGACAATGAGAAAATAATTCAGTATACTTATGTGCATTAATGAAATACTTATGACTGAGCCTTTCACAGACCCCAAATTCCGTTTCCCGAACACAAACAAAATTATATTGCGCACTAATGAAGCATTGACACCTGAGCCATATGTCGACCCTGAATACCACTAACTTAAAGCTGCCTTGTCTTCTCCCCACCCCCCCCCCCGCTAACGAAATGGTGTAGTTCACTGAAGAGCACTAACAAACCACTAACATATGAGCCATATCCTGCACCTGACTGTCATTTCTCCCACCCCCTTTATTATGTCCTCTATGTCCTCGGTAGTAGCTCAGGGGATGGAGCACTAACGTACACTAACGATGCACTAACGAATAAGCTAGGTCCGGACCCTGGGTGTTTCCTAGTAGGGGCTGTTGTTTCCCCCGCCCCTCCTCTTATTGTATTCTCTATAGTAGGTCAGAGGTTGGGGCGCTAACGAAATGATGTTGCGCTTTAACGTGCACTAATGAAGCACTAGAGATTAAGCCATGTCCGGACTTTGAAAGGTGGGGAGGGAAGCTGGCGAAACAAATCTGTGTTCATGGAGATAAAATTTAGAGGAAAAAAGGGGAAGTTTGCAGAGTGAGACGATTTTGATGGGGAAGAATATCGACGACCAGAATCGAAAAAGGCGAATTGCGCCGCTTCGGTTCGGAAATTGGGAATAAGGTTGTGGCGGATTGCACCGAAGGCTCTGCTGCCCAATGAAGCATGTCGACTCAGAATTGAGATTTCGCCCATTGTCGACTGCAAATGGACCCAAAATGTCTGGAGTTGGCTCAGCCGAATGCTCTGCTGTCCGATAAACCATGTCAACTCAGAATCGAGATTTCGTCCATCATCGACCAGAAATTGATCCAAAATGAGTGGAATTGACTCAGAATCGACCGCTCTTTTTATCATCGACTCATCGGAGACGTCGAAATTGGGTCGATTCCCGGAACTGAAAATCGATGTCGCTTCAGACCAATTATGCGGCACTCATCTGCAAAAGCTCTATTTCGTATAGATTGTAACAATTTGGGAAGGGTTTCAGAACCGAGGCCACAAATAAGTCAATTTCTGGTATCAGATTTTAATGTCAACAAAAAATTGATGTCGAAATTGTTTCGATTCGGCTATTCCTACATTAATTTAGCATAAGACGACGCATTAAGTCTGCAAGTAGCAAAGTCACCAAATACCAAACGATTTTAGGGGGTCATTGTGCATCAACTTCACCTCGATTTGAGGTCGATTCAAAGTCGACCGCTTGCACTAAACAATCATTACTCGTAACTGTTGATCAACGCAACAGAGCAGTCGATTTCAGGTCGATAAAAAATTTGGAAAAGTCAATTCGAAATAGACCTGAAATCGACCTGGCCGACGAATTAAAAGTTGATATTTTGTCGACCTTACATTGACAGCTGATATCGACGTCGACGTGAGGAGGTAATTAGAAGAAATACTTGTTTTTATTCAATCAAGATTCTGAAGATGTTTTCTGACCTGAAACTTTCCGTCAATCTCGATGTTATTAATAAAAAACTTTTCTTCGTTCCAGATTACTGAACAATATCTTTTATTCTTCGAGCGTGTATTTCATTAACACTGTGAAGATGCATAATGATGGTATCATGCCAAGGTGGTTTGCTTGGACGTTGGTTTTTGTCTATAATATGGACGCAGTACGATAACTTTACCATTTTTACCTTCGAATATTGTTCTTTGTTTTCGAAAGTCACCCAAAATAATGTCTTTTTTCCAGATTACTGGATTTCTGATGTTTTCGGCATTGATCGCTTTTTGCGCTCGGGTCTGCGATCCTCATTACGGCGGCGTTTATATGACGTTTTTGATGTCGATGTATAGTGTCGGTCATTTTTGGGTCTCGAGTTTATGTCTGCGTTTAGTCGAGCCGTTGACCTTTCGGACATGCGAATTTGACCAAATACAGGTAGAAGAACGAAAGATCGTGCAGATCAGGAAGCACTTTTTTTGCATATTTTGAATTGTAAATCCTTTTACTCATCTTCTGAAGTACTTCTGATAGATCTGTTAACCTAAATCTATTTACAAATTAGAAGGGAAGTTACTCTAATGTATGAAAAATTATTCCTGTTCTTTTGCGGTCTGTTCATTTCTGGATAAGAGGTAATCTTTGCCTGTCATTGAGTCAAATGTGGAACCACACGTTATCTGCTCACTTACCTCTTTGTATAGTTCGGTATTCGAAATTTTATCAAAATTCCTAATTGGTTCAAGGTCATCCGGACCCAAATGTGGACGTTTTTCAGCAAAATTTAGGCTTACGTTTCACAGATGTTCCTCGAAACATTTTATTCCACGTTTGGGAAATGAAAACTAAGTGCTTCTAATCTGTGTAGAGAAATGGTGATTGAAGAAAATTTTTGCTGGAAGATCTTTCTCTCCGTTTTAGGACAAGATGATGTGCCACACACAAATTGATGGATACTACGTGGAAGTGGTGTTTTGTACAATACTCGGATTATTATGGATGATTTGGGGTAGAAGACAGATCAATGAGTTCGAAAAGCTAGATCCGTCGGCGTACGTGGTGAAGCCAGAAAACAAAGTTTCTTTTTCTACCGATGAATAAGTATTTAAGTTTTCTTTAATTTATATTTTAAACAAAAAGAGTTTGATTGCGCGATCGTACTATAAGAGTGTGAAAATTTTGCGCTAATTCTTTATACAGGGTGCGCCAAAAAGATGTTAACAGTTGAACGAAAAACTTTGGGAAGACTCCGCGACAATTTCGTGGAGTTCCTTGGTTGACTGTTAACATCTTTTTGGCGCACCCTACACGTAGATTAATCCTAGTCGCGATTGTTTGTTGTCGTAGTACTTCATTGGAATTTTTTGGTATTTTCGTATTGCCACAATATTCACTACCAGTTTTGTCCTAGACTATCAAAATGTATCTCGATGTGGATTTTATTTAATTTTGATTGAATAGAGATAATTTTACTCTTTCTTGTGGCATCTTTGTATTGCCACAAAACCCATTACTAGTTTTGTGCTAGACTGGAAATGTATCTCTGTAGATTTTATTAAATTGAATTGAGAGATAATTTTACTCTATATATTTGTTCCAAGTTACCCCAACCCCCACTAAAAGATACCAAAAAAATATTAATAGTGAATGAACTCGCGGTAGTCCATAACTAGGGAGCTATTCTTTTTGGGGTACAATTTACAAGAAAAGAGACCCTGACTAGAAAACTTCAAATTCAGTCTACCATTCTTTCTTCCGTGCGGAAAATGCCGCCCATTGGGATTCGCTAGAACCTGATTAAGGGTGTGCATTACTTGTACCTATAAAACATGGTATCGTACTAAACGTCATATTTCACTGCTTGAGTTTTCAACGGGTCTTTCTGATTGTTTGGAATGTTGTACGGAGGGTATTCGACCAAAGCCACTACCGGAAAAAAAGAGGAAGGATTTCTTGGCGTTGCCAAAAATATAAAGATTATGTTTCATGTCTTTTCGCCAGTCGTCTTAAGCTCTTCATCGTTCAAAAATTTCAAAAATTTCCAGCTTCTTGTCCTAGTATAATTCAACTTTAGAGTATTTTAGGCTGACTGCTTTCTGGGACTCACTCGCTCCACCCGTTTGTCCCGCTTGTTGGTCAAGTATAAGTCTACCTTGGGTGAGAGGGGGGGGGGAGTCAATCAGGAAGATAGTATATAGCTATCAGAAAGCCAGTATAAACCTAGAACATAAACAGGGAAAAAAAAGTTTTCAAAAGTTTGCCCAATCAGATATGTTGTGGATAATGCTAGACAGATATACTTCATTATATTTCAGGCTGATAAGATTACTGGGCCTCACTCGCTCCGCTCGTTCGTCCCGCTTCTTGATTTTATTTTTATTTTTATTTTTTTATTCATTTTTTTTTTCAGAATAATTTTTGACTAATTTTATTTTTCATTTTATTTTATTTTTAATTAATTTTTTCTTTTTTTTTTCGGAAGAGGTTGGTACTCGCAGATTTCTCAATGACTTCCCAGGTATATACTTTTATTTTAAATTTTATTTTTATTTTTAATTTAATTTTTATTTAATTTAATTTTTATTTAATTTAATTTTTATATAATTTAATTTTAATTTTATTTTATTTAAATTCAATTTTATTTTCATTTTATTTTGTTTTTATTTTATTTTATTTTTATTTAATTTTTTCTTTTTTCTTCGAAAGAGGGTGGTACTCGCAGATTTCTCAATGACCCTCCAGGTATTTACGAAAATTTTCCAAGTCCATTATTGAGGGGGAGGGAGGGTTGGTACTCGCGAATTTCCGATAGTGTATAGGGTGTCAGAAAAGACATGAAACATGTCTACAGTTTAAAAGTTTATTGACCTCATGGTTTTAATCTTACCCCCTCCCCCTATCCCAAAATAATGGAATTGGAATATTTTTTCAAAAAAAATTTCCTACCTGACAGGTGATTACATAGAGAGTAAGACACAGAGACAAAGACAGCAATATAAGAGCAAAAAGCTAAGTAACTCAGAAATATTCAGACCGAAAAAACGCATCTTTTGAACCACAAAAGACTTGAAACATAATCTTTATTTATTGGGCCTAGCCCAAAAAAATTTTTCCCATTTTTTTAGAAATAATTTTTTACTCAAACGTTGAGATTGATAAAAATCGATCTATTTTTGACGGAAGTGAACCTTTTTCGGAGCCAAAATTCAAGATTCCATTCCAATAGCGCCTATTATCACTACTGAACAAAAAAAAAAATTGTTTGTATTACTGATTTGAATACGTAATTCTGCAGTACTTTTTAACGCTGAATTCAATGCCGTTTTCCGTTTTTCTCTATCACGTCTAGATTTTTCATAATATTGACGTTGATTTGCCGCAGAACGTCGCGGAACGCAGTGATAGTTGAGCAGTATTCAAGTAACGAACGCAAATAAACATCGACATTATGGAAAATCTAGACGTGATAGAGAAAAACGGAAAACGGCATTGAATTCAGCGTTAAAAAGTACTTCAGAATCACATATTCAAATCAGTAATACATTTCTTTTGTTCAGTAGTGTTATTGAACCTTTCTGTACAACATTTCCGAAAATCAAAAATTTGTCGAATAATGGAGCGCTCAAAAACTCATGTGCATAGTTATTCCTCACGAGGCCTACCCATACACGCCCCGACAAGCGTCGCGTGGTGACCGCTGATGTGCCGAAAGGTGAAGGGTATTTGGAGCCAAAATTTTGCGTCAGTTACATTTAAGGCGCGAGCAACTTAGTATCTTGCAAAAAGGAACAAAAAGGAAATAGATAGGAGCACATAAAAAACGACCGGTTTTGATGTAAACCACACCATGATCAGATCGCAACTAAACCATAAGGTGAAGAGAAATGAAAGATAGGATATGAACTCGCTGTAGTTTGATAAATTTTTACGTGCCCTCATCTATTTCCTTTTTGTTTCCTTTCATTTTGTGGCTCGTACGTAATGTCCTCGATATTTTTGGAGTAAAATTTCTTTAATTTCTTAGGATCTTGAAGCTTAGGATGTTTCCTTCTTCAACTAAATCAATTAAGAGAGTTAATTAATCCGAGTCCGCTCCATATTATACTTACTTACCTCAAAAATTAAAATGCAACCAAGTTCCTTCACTTGTAGAAGATTATAATATAGCTATATGGTCCGATTATCGAATTTCATCAAGTTTTCCAAGCAAAATTTTCAGTGTAGACCACACCTCCCACCCTTTAAACCGCACTTCATCCCTCCTTTACCAGGGAACCTGTTTTCAGGGGAGGGGGGTCAGAAAATGCTGCCGCCGTCTAGCTGGCTAGCAAAGCTCGGAGGTCGCAAATTTTCCAAGTCTCCCTCCTATCATATGTGTACTGTATACAGCTCGGCAGTCGGTGTATGAAGCCTGAAAAATAAAGTAGCTCCTTCAAGTACCTAGAGATGCAATACTTCATATTCCAATTGGCTTGGCCTCGTCAATGAGCTAGATATGCAACGCTTCAAACACCATAAGATTTAGAACGCCCGTGGAGATCTCTTTCCAAGTTTACCTCCAGGTTTGAAAGAGTGGCAGTTGTGACGGTCGGATTCGGATGTGACGACAATATGACACTAAAGCGTCGCCATGTAACCCAAGTTGGTACAGTATAAACAAATATCTATCAAAAAAACTCCTTTAAGGATCGAAAAGTCAATTCCTTCCGTACTCATTGCGGCAGAGTTGTCAAGGTCGTAATTTCTCAACTTATGGACTGCTTGATCCCCAAAAAGCTCGTTCTATTCAAGCACACGTTTTTGCATGGAATGGCGTACTGATTACAATTGTGTGGTTAGTTTTTTTTCCCCTTTATAGATTCTTCTTAAACCAGCCTGCACATCTAGATAATGTAATCAGTCGAAAATGAAAGTTATTTTCAGATTACGACGACGACTCGCGTTTTAATACGCTTTGTATTGACGTACTGCATTCAAAATTGCATAGGTGTGCCTAGCCGTTTGAGAAGTGGATTTTATAGTTGTATTCACATTTTACTCGCCGTCATCGTAACTGCCATGAAATACGTAATTTCCTTAATTATTTTGGCTGTTTTAAAGGGTAAGTGTTATTGTGTATCTAGTTGATGCATAGTTTTTGTACTATCTAGTGATTTTTTGCTCCATTTGGTCACGGACTTATTTCCTGATTCCATTTGCTTTACCGGTACCTAGTGCTCTATTATCTTCAGTTTTCTTCATTACCTATCTTCCTGGAGTATTTTTCAAAATAAATTTCATTGATAATATTCTGTCATTTTTTTTGTCTTGAATCTTCCACCTATTCCGTATATTATTCTGTACAATCTTTTTATGTTTTCTAACATTCAATAATGATCATTTTATCAAGAGTATTGCCTACCGCCCGGTAATACGATTGAAAATCATGAAAAAGTTTGCAAAAGGTATACCCGTGGCAATACCAGCTAGTTCGTGATTCTAATTTGAGAATGAATTTGAAACTACATTTCAATTGTATTATGTAGGTATGTACGGTACGAATAAATATTCAGCAAAGTAATCTGAAAAAGAGTGTAAAGGCTGGAGACATAAGCCTATAGTATCCTCGCTCAAGTACAGAATACGTAGCTATGGCTAAAATGAATTTCAATAATGATCTAATTCACGGACTGAAGCTCATTGTCAGAATATTCGGATGATTTTGATAAATATATCCTACCACAGCTTTTGAGCGCAGTGTTTGAATCATTAATACGACAATAAATGTACAAACATTATACAATTAACTGTACATTATTTTTGCTCTCGTTTTCCAGAGTCGCATCCTTTGAACCCCGAAATCCTCACAGTGAGTATTCTTAAAATCAATATTTTTATGGGTAACGTGAGAAGTAAGGAAAAGATTCTAAGCAGCTATAGAAGGAATAGAATAACTGAATTAAGTTAGATATTGTTTTTCAGAAGCAGAGCCTGAATTTTTCGGCACTTCAATGATACAATTTCGGTGTTATTCGGTCTTTAGAAGAAAAAAACAAAAATACACGCGTTTTTTGTGCTTTTACAAATTCACGACCGAATTTCGACCACATTACGAAATTTTTGACCAAAATAAACGAATTCTGGAAATAAAAATCATCGCAATACAGAAATCCTAGCAATTTTTAAATTTTTCAATTTCGGACTCTATTATACTACAGTATTTTTTTACTAAAATTATACCCAACTTTAGGCAAACTTCACCAATTTTCGTTCAAATCCAATGATTTTAGACGATATTCCACAAATTGGTCATTTTCAGCCTTGTTCGGCTCTTAACTCTGTTTTTGGTATTTATCCCATTTTTGGAATTATGCGCCAAAATAAAATTTATTCCTCAAGCTTCACTCCCGTTGCACCATGTCAACTTCAAATCAACGTCGGTTTGACCTTGAATCGACTCGTTATGTCGACCGAATCGACATCGATTTTGAGTCGATTTTGTTCCACCCATTTCGACTCAAAATCGACCGCTTCTTTTCACTATCGAGTCATCATCAACGTCAAAATCGAGTCGACTCCCGGTATTACAGAATGATGTCGACCTAAAATCGACCTCGAAATTGAGTCGACTCTCGGTGCTATAGATTAATATCGTTTCACAATCGACGTCGATTCCAAGCCGTTGTAAAGTCGACCAGCGTAAATTACCAGAAAAGCACAAATCGACTCGAAGTCGACCCAACAAAGCAGTCGATCATAGGCCGGCAAAAAATTTCGAGATGTCGATTCAAAATCGACCTGAAATCGACGTTGCAAATGAGTCGACACTTATCGACTCGAAATCGGCCGGAAATCGACGTCGATATGAGGTTGATTTCAACAATATATCGACGCGATTTCGACCAAGACTTTGAAAAAAATTAATTGACAGTTGATTTTCGCGACCGGAAATCGACAATCGACATGGTTCATCGGGCTAGCCCTAAAACAAACTTTTATAAGCTTTTCAAGCTTCCTCCCTCACCGAAATGATTCGACTAAAGCCAAGGAAATCAGGCTCTGCTCACAGATATACGAAAAAAAAAAAAAAACGAGAAGACAGAGACAAAGAAAATATTTCGCATTACAGTAATAAAATTCATATTCTTCGAAGAGAGAGAAAAAGAAAGGAAGATACCTCGATGTCTCAAAATATTCCACTAGGGGGGAACTTTTCTTGGCCCAGCATTTAATATATAAATTGAAAAATGAAGAAAAACTGAAAACCACATCATTAATGCCAAAGGAGAGTGGCAATGCGATCTCCGTAGAACAGGAAATCTAATGTGTGACTATCACATTTGACAGGAACTCCAAAATTTACTTTCATGGGGGAAGGGGAGGAGGAGAGGAGTATTTTAGATCAACTTATAATACATTACTAGATTACAGCCACAACATAACCTTTGGATGCTGCATTATAATGCATTCTGACTTTTTATTTTCTATTGTTTCATGCCAACGTGTTCATTCTTACCATTACTAATAATGATAAATATTATATTTTTCTTTAGTACGATGAACACATGAAGAATTTTGAGGCAACAGGTCGACGAATCAAGCAAGATGCGCAGGACGAAGTGAGTTTGAGCTAATTTAAAATATTACCCGGACAAAGTACTCTCAAAATGTTTCTTTTAAACATTTCTTCAAAATTCATGATCCTTCACTCACCTAGATCATTACCTATGTGCAGGAGATAGTTTAGTTAAGTTTTTCGCAAGATTATTCTGTGATCTTGAGCAAAAAGAAGATTTTTAAAGCTCTAAGGAATACCCGTCGTTTTTTGTTACAAACCAGTAGATAATTTGTACAAAGATTTATTTTTATGGCTCTTTGAAAGAACGAATAAATTAATTGAGTTTACGTTTTGACTTGTTGAAACGTCTTTCAGAAAGCTAAATCTAATTTTTTTCCCCTTATGTGGTTATTAAAAGTTATTAAGAATAAATATAGGCACTGATATCCAGTAGATATATTTTAATTTCATTCCTATGGGTTCAATCTCGTCTGCGGTTGAAACACTGGGATTATTATGTATTTAGTGGATATCAGTGCTAATTCATTTCTATCATTTTCTTTCAGAAATATTTTATGATCACGTACCTCGAAGAAAAACATTCGTAGATTTACTGTAAAGATAGTATTTTAAAATTTCATTGACTAATATTCAAAAACTCGCAGCTCAATTCTGGTTTCTCGAGTCTTGGTCTCATATACAACGATGGAACATGCCCCAAATCCCTCTCATATCGAAGTATATGTAAAGCTGCAAGTCAAAATTTTCGAAGGGAACCTGTAATGCGGGTGACGGGGTGGGAGGGGCATTTCAAATTTTCCGTTTGGGTCCTGTACATATGGATAGTTTCTGGGAAAACTAATGAACCCTCTTCGACTTAGACCCACAAAAATTTGTTCCCCGATGTGAAAAGAAACTCTAAAATATGCTCTTTTCCGAGCACTATGAGATTTATTTACGACCATCGAGCAGATTTGGAAAAATTTTGGATTTCGAACCATAAAACGGGGACTCAAAATATTGCCAACTATGAGACACCCGACGAACCAAATCAACCGAAAATTCACTCCTCTGAAAGTCTTGGTCAAAATTGCGTCAATATATTCATAAAATACAAATAAATAGTATTATTTTTTTCTGTTTTCGTTTTCTCTGTTAGATGACTGGATCAATTATGAAACGCGAGAGCCGTAAGTAAAACGCGTATACTTCCTATAATACATCGAATGGTGCAAAAACTTCATAACTGATTTGAATACTCATCGCAGGAATAGGATACCTTTGCTGCAATTTTTGATATGTTTCATGTCTTTCGCCATACCTCACCCCAATTTGAGAATCCGCGAGTATCTCCTCCCTTCCCCTCCTCCAAAATAACATACCTAGAATATTTTTTCGAGAAAAATTTTAAATCCGCGAATACACTTTTCCACCTTCTTCCAGGAAACCTTGTACACCGTGGAATTCACTGGCCAAAACACTCCGTATGTGATTCAGAAATCCGCGAGTACACCTCGCATGAGCCCAGTTTGATGAAAGCTACTATACTGCATGGTGAAGGAATAACCAAAACTCCTCAAATCAACGGACTTGGAATATTTGCGAGAGATTTTTGTGTGCGTGTGCGTGTGCGTGTGCAAGCGTATATCCCGTGGTTGATACCGAAAACTGCAAGTACACCTCTATACCATTCTCTTTTCCTCAAATAACGGTGATTCAAGAAACTACCCTTCTCATTTCCTGGAAAATAATGGACGAACCTCCTGAAATGAGGACTGAGGAAATTACTGCACAATATCTCCCGTAGGTAATTCAGAAATCTGCGAGCACACCTTGTATGGTTCTGGGTTTCTGTTGTACCAAACCAAGCCTCCCAAAAGCTATTAGTTTGAAATATTCTAAACTGGACTCTTACTAGACTAAGAAGGAGGGTGAAAGAGTCAAGCGAGTGAGCTCCCTGAAAGCTATTAGCTTGAAATAATTTAAACTAGACTTATACTATAGACCAAAACAGAAGTGCAACCACTCAGGTATGTACTGAGGTATAAAAGTCAGATGGTACAGAAGACTGCTAAGCGTATAAATTCCATTTACGCGGCCATACTGACATATTTGTTCACTGAGAAAGGGAGAGACATGAAACATGATCTTCATTCCTTTGGCTCCGCCAGAACATTTTTTTGTTGACTTATTTTCTGCATGGCAGGAAGTTGTTTTTCTTTATCATTGAAAAGAAAATCCATGCGATCGGGAAGCAGTCACATTCTACCTATTTTGTAAATGATTTAGCGAGCGGAATCACCATTGATGGTATCCGTCGAGTGTTCTATCAGAATCATTCGTTGAAAAACCTCTCGTATTTGGTTATTCGACTAAGGAAACGATAACAAAGCCTAACAAAAAATATTCCAATTATGTTAATCTTTATCAACAACTATAAAAGCGCTCGTTAAATCGGTATTTTATATCTTAGCAACGGGACACGAGAAAGATTATTCGAAAAATGCGATCGAAGTAGAAAAATTATTCAGAAAATTCCACCCGGGTAAGTTTGAAGAGCAGATAATTCTCGCTAAATCCACGTTACTCTAATATCGTATCGTACTTATGCACTTTTTCCAGAAACGAAAAACCTATCTGGAAACTACGAGTGGGCAGAAGCTCTTACACCAGAATCTCTGAAACGGATATGCGACGAAATACTCGAACAATTGAAGACGAAAGAACTCGCCGAGCTGCACAAAGAGTACAAATACAATCCTGTAAATTCCACCTATGTGACAATAGTGAGAGTGATTCGAGATGCTCCGTTTTACTCCTTTCTCAAGAAAGAAAGAGAAGAGCTGACGGTCGCGATATGCTCGTACGATAAAACGAAGTTTTATTTTACGCCAGCAGACGACAAAAATGTTTTTCGTCTGTGCCAAGATCCTCATGGCACATACATTTTAAAAAGTGGTTTACATCCTGTTCATTTCAAATAATTGTTTGTTTAAGTTTTAATAAAAAATTTCACGTAAATCAATTTGAGGTTCGTAGCGTTTGTGAAGAGTCGTCTCTTGATACAAATTCAAAGTTCAAGCGGTATTTTTGTGTTTGTCAGGAAGGGAGTGTGTTCGGAAGAGTCCCTGTAGGTGACAATTGCCGGGTTTTCGATATAAAGCGTCAAGGGTTTGTTTAAGATCGAGAAATCACGAAGTTGAACTCCCTGATCGACCATGAAGTGAGATTTTGGGAATGCCAAATGGCTCGTAACTTGGCACAGAGTGCAAGTACAATTTGGGTGAAAAAAAGTTGATACTCAAGGAGTAACTCAGTACAAAAACCTGCTTGGAGTTTCTCACGTATCTTAATGAGCTGTACCCATCCATAAAGTCCTCGATTAACTTCTTGGATCTTACTGTCTCCGAAAAAGACGGGGTCCATGAATTTGAGATTTATAGAAAAGATACATCGACCAATGTCTTAGTCCACGGATCGTCATTCTGCTCTGTTGCCCACAAATACGCTGATTCCAAAAGCTTAGTCCATAGACTTACAGACATTCCTTTGAGTCGAAGTGCTTTCAGAAAAGATTTACTGACCATAAAACATCTGACCGGAGTAAATGAGATTCACTGGGACATAGACGCGTTGGAAGATTACTAGAAAATGCCTCGGCGCTACTACCTCCCTCCCCCGCTCCATTAGCCGTGAGGAACTGCGATGGTTTAGGTTCCCATTTTTTGAGAAAGTTTTCTCTTCAATTAGGCCGAGCCCTTCGGCCTTCGACCTAAGTTCTACAACTCTGTCACTTTCAAAGGGTTGTTCGTTAGGTTGAAAGATCGAATTACTGAAAATGAGAAGAGTGGAGTGTGTAGGTTAGAATGTAATGAATAATGATTGTAAGGGTGTTTATATTTGGGAGAACGGTCGCCAGTTCAAGATTAGAGTTGATGAGCACAGGGTAGCCTGGCAGAGGGTAAAGTGGGAGATTCCGCATTCGCTGACCATCTTATTGCTAATGGGCACAGCTTCCAGGAGGGATCTGAGGTGCTTCTTCACAAAGAGAGCTCGTATTTCAAGCGTACCGCTTTGGAGCAAGTCGAAATCATTCGGCAATGCTGAGCAGGTATACACCGGACGAAGGTCTGATCGAGCTTGTTTATGAGTCACCGCTCGATGATTAGTCTCCTCCTTGTTCTCGTCATTCTTGAGGTTGATTTCGGTTTCTAAGGTTAGTTGTGTTCATGTCTTCGCTGAATATGACTATTTAGTAGAGAGCGCTTCGCTTTGATTTCTCGTTTTTTGCGGTTTTTGTATTTAGTTACCCTTTGAGTATCGACCTTTTTTTCCATAATGTATAGCGGTAACTTGGAATCTCGTATTAATTCGTACAATTTGGATACCGTGCCTGCACGGCTTAAATCCTGATGTAGATATAAGCTCTGGCAAGAATTTTCATGATAGAATAGATTGATTTTCCGTGACGTCACATCACTGATATCTGTAGACAAAAGTACCCAATAAGAAGAACATCAGCCTCCAGCAGCTTTATTATGCCCATAAGAATAACATAGGAACATTTCGATCATTCATCAGTACTTCAGAATGAAAGAAAAGTTAAGAATAAAAAGTGAATTTCCACACACAGGAAAGCTTCAAGATCGTGAATATCAACTTTTTATCCTTAACTTCTCTTTTATTTCAAAGTACTGATGAATGATCGAAACGTTCCTGTAGTAATCTTATGGGAATCGATATGCCGTTTGCGGAAATATCGCTGTTATCGATAGATGTAACTAGATGTAACGTCACAGGAAAATCGGTCTATTGTGCAGCGTTGAGCTTAAAAGGAAGACTGTCGAAGCATTTTGTAACCGGAACAATCGATCGTAGACAAGTGAGTAGATAAGATAGTATTTTTTGTCTAATTGCACTCAACTTACCTCAAATGAGATATCGAACGGTAATTTCTACTTTGCTCTGAACCTTCCGAACAATTCATTAGTATTTTGTACTAATTGCGATATTTATTCAAGACGAACTTCAATTTGATTTTTCTTCTTTACTTGAGTCGAGATTGGCTCAAGTTCCCCTCCTGTATATGGCTCGAGTCTGGGATTTTAGGTAAGTTAACCCTGCTTCCTCCTCTTCTCGAGCAATCCTCTCAAATTTCTTATCCCTAAAGCAGCTTTCTTCGAATAGGTTACCTCTTTCTTTTCTAATCAAAAATTTTGACTTGTTTCATGTCTTTGCTCCGGTCTCATCCTGATGGGAATTTTCACTGTGGCAGTGATTCTCAAATCTGCGAGTTCGCGAGTCCGAACCCCCCCCCCCTCTCGAAAGGGACTTACAAAAAAAAAGATCAGAGTTAAAGTTCACGTGGGTATTGGATTTCTTGGCGCTACCAAAAAGATAAAGATCATGTTTCATGTCTTTTCAAAATTTAGCCCATTCAGATATGTTGTGGATAATGCGAGACAAAAATATTTTAGAATTCCAGGCTAAGGCTTTAGAGCGGCACACTCGCTTGATCTAGTATAAGTCTACTTTGGAATATTTCAGGCTAATGAGACTTCTTGGTCTAGAGTAAGTCTACTTTAGTATATTTCAGGCTGATGAGATTACGGGGCCTCACTCGCTCCGCTCGTCTGTCTCGTAATTTCCATATTGAAATTAATTAATAAATTATTTTTTGAACAAGAAAAATAATAAAAAATAACAATTAAAATTAAAATATCCCCTATTCGTCGACTATGACGTCACCAACTTATGACGTCACCGAAACTATGACGTCACCAACTTATGATGTCACCGAAACTATGACGTCACAAACTAATAACTTCATAATGGCTCTCTGCGTTTTTTTTAGCTTCGTATAAATCTAGTCTACGCCTTTTCATTACATTAGGATAAGCTAGAAACTACAGAGGGGGGGGGGGACTCGCGAACTCTCAGATTCCCATAAGGATGAGACCCGAGAAAAGATATGAAACGTGTCAAAAAATTTCGAGATTTTCTCAGGAGTGATTCTGAAATCTGCGAGTCCGAGTCCGAGCTCTCCCTCTGTAGTTTCTACCTTATCCTAATATAATGAAAAAAACGTAGGCTAGATTTATATGAGGCTAAGAAAACGCTGAGAGCCATTATGAAGCTATTAGTTTGTGACGTCATAGTTTCAGTGATATTATAAGTTGGTGACGTCATAGGTCGGTGACGTCATAAGTCGTTAAGCCTGGTTCGCTTACAACACCTGAAACATACTAAAGCAGGACAAACGAGCGGAGACCAAGAAGCGAGACAGATCAAGCGAGTGTGCCGCTCTAAAGCCTTAGCCTAGAACTCTCCGCACTATCCACAACATATCTTATCGGGCAAAATTTTGAAAAGACATGAAACATGATCTTTATCTTTTTTTGCTGCGCCAAGAAATCCAATATCCCTTAATCATTCTCTCTCTTCCTCTCCCTCTCTCTTTCTCTCTGTAAGGCATGCAAGACCTGTACTCTACCAACTCTATATTATTTTTCAAGCCTTTTTCCTCGGATGACGTCACGTTTCTCCTGGCCAAACATTTCTCCGAGTCTTCAAATTCTGAGAGGTAAGGTTAAATTTCTGGACAAAAGTGGACGCAAAAAGTTTTTGAAGATATATTCCCAACAAAAATAGTGAGCAAGCTCTTGACCAACTAATGCAAACATCATGTGCTGATTATATGCATAATGCCTCTGAGTCAAGCCATTTTCCAGAAAGAACTCGTGACAATGAAGCACCTTGCTAGAGTTAATCAGGTTAGGGTGAGCATTGGCCTCATGGTTCGTAGGAGGCATAGAAGGTAATGTCTCAATTTTAAGACTTCCCTTCCCCGGGATTCGCTTCCTGATAGTAGGAAACGGTGGATTAAGCTGCAGTTTCTGGGCATGTTTTCTTCGAAGTTGGGCCGTGTCCTCTGTCTCTTTTGTTTTGTGACGGATTTTTTACAATATTTCCTACAGTCTTTTAGCTTATTCATTAAAGTAAAAGACCCCATTTCGATGATTGAGAGGGAGGGTGTTTATAGGATTGCTTGTAAGGATTGTCCCGGCGAATATATACCGAAATGACTAGCCGTCAACTTCAAATCAAAGCGGGTGAATACAAAAGCTCATTCCCTTTAGTTTTGAGTTAAAAAGCCGCCAAGCAACGGCGCTCCGCAACGGGCATTCCTACCGAGTTGAATTCTTATATCAGCATTCGAATGACTATACATATCAGCGAGCTCTTCTTAACCTAGCCCTGAGTTGGATGTCGCAACGGGACTATTCAAGTAGATATAGTCCATCGGATTTTCGAAAATAATGTAAGAAACGGGAAGGAGAGGGAGAGAGAATGATTAAAGGGTATTGGATTTCTTGGCACAGCCAAAAAGATAAAGATCATGTCCATATCTTTTCAAAATTTTGCCCAATCTGATATGTAGTGGATAATGCGAGACAAAAATATTTTAGAGTTCTAGGCTAAGGCTTTAGAGCGGCACATTCGCTTGATCTAGTATAAGTCTACTTTGTACAGGGTAGCCACTTTCTGGAAAACCGGGAAAAGTCAGGGAATTTTGTGAGTCTGGAAAAGTTAGGGAAAAGTCAGGGAAAATGGCATAATTTCATTCAAAGTCAGAGAATTTTCTCAGAATGAGACAAAGAAAATATTCAATGAGGTTTTTTGACATGTTTCATGTCTTTACTCTGACCTGACCCTAATTTGAAATTTTCTGAGTGCCCCCCTCCAACCTCGTCTCTCCGTGGGTGATTTGAAAATTTGCGAGTTCACTTTTCCCAGTTTATATAGGGTGCGCCAAAAAGATTTCAACAGTCAACCGGGGAACTCCCGAAATTGTAGCGGAGTCCTCGCGGAGCAGCGTTGCCATATCTACGGATCTTTTAGTCCTCGAAAAAGATACGGGTTTTCCTTTTCTATTCACGGATTTGTTAGGGTCAAAGGAAAGGTACCTTGGACACTCGTAAGAGAGATACCTTTCTCCTGCTCGTTATAGGCTGATATAGTGAGCCCGTGATATTGATCCGATCAAGGGAAAAGTATTTTAGTTACTCATACGAGAGATACCTTTCTCCTGACTGTTATTGAAGAATCAATCAAAGTCTGTAGAAATCTGTTTTTAGGTTTTACAAAAAATGGCGGATACGGATTTTTGAAATTATCATCTGGCAACAATGTCCCGGAGTTCTTTTGTTCAACTGTTAACATCTTTTTGGCGCACCCTGTATACTATAGGTTTATGATAGCTAAACAGTATACTAGCTTTATCTCTAGAACTAGACATGTAAGGTAATAGACAGAAAAGACCCCCCTTCCCTTTAATGATTTTACTTGTATTAAACTAGGCTCACCCCGCGAATTCACCTTGCCCAGTTTATGCACTAGGTTTATACTAGCTTTAAGATCGCTATATTCTAGCTTTGAGCCTTCATTATACTAGACCTAGTGTACAGTATACTAGTTGTTGAAGCCAAATATAGAATCGATATCTCGATACAATCGAGATCAGTAATCGGTATAATCGAGATAGATGTATCGATATCATCGAGATTGAAACATCGATATTATTGAGATTTCGATACACTTGATCAGCAATCGATATATCGATACGATCAAGATCGATATTATCGATATCGATATCCCGAGATTGATATATCGATATTATCGAGATTGATATATTGATATTATCGAGATTGTTATATGTAATCTTTATGTCTTTGAATTTCCTAGCATATATAATTTCTATTTGTACTTTGTACTGGATTGGCAAAAAAAAGTCAGGGAAAATTCAGAAAATTTGTCTGGGAAACCGGAAAAAGTCAGGGAAAATCATTCTTAGAAAAAAGTGGCTACCCTGTTGTAATATTTTAGGCTAATGAGCCTCCTTGGTCTAGTGTAAGTCTACTTTATTATATTTCAGGCTAATGAGATTACTGGGCCTCACCTACTCCGCTCGTTCGTCCCGCTTCAGTATGCTTCAGATGTTGTAAACGGACCAGAATTCACGACTTATGACGTCACCAACACACTCGCTTGATCTAGTAGAAGTGTACTTTGTAATATTTTAGGCTAATGATCCTCCTTGGTCTAGTGTAAGTCTACTTTAGTATATTTCAGACTGATGAGACTACTGAGCTCTATGACGTCACCGCCTTATAACGTTGTCGAATCTATGACGTCACAAGCTAATAGCTTCATATTGGCTCTCAGCGTCTTCTTAGCCTAGTATAAATCTATTCATTATATTAGGATAAGCTACTGTTCCGGACTCGCAAACTCGGACTCGCAGATTCCAGAATCACTCCCCTGAAAAAACCTCAAAATTTTTCTAGGTGCCTTTCAAGAGGAAGGGTGGGGGCCTCCTCGGACTCGGACTCGCGAACTCGGACTCGCAGATTTGAGAATCACTACCACAATGAAAATTTCCAGAAGGATAAGACTAGAGCAAAGACATGTACAATATGTCAAAAAAAAACGTGGAGTAAAAGAAGATCAAGTGAGTCGGCCTTTATTGCAGATCACTTAATCAAAAGTGGACATAGCTTTAGGGAGGGATCCGAAGTCCTTTCCCTCAGGGAGAATTTGTGTGTTAAACAATTGGCTCTGGAGGAAATCGAAGACGTCACCGTGTTGATACGTAGATTCCTGAGGAGGGATTGGTGGAATTAGTCTACGAAAATGATTCACATTTTGATGGCTCGTTGGTTCAGTCATGACCTCCTTTGATGTTACTTCTTCTTGTTAGAGTAGAATGGGTGTTTAGCAGAAAGCGCTTGATGTGTTTAATTTATTGCGTTCTTTTTTTCCTGTTGAATGTACTTCTTGAAAAATGCATAATCTACAAGTATACTTGGGACCGTTAGGGACGATAAGATTTAAGAAATGATACAAGGGAGACTTCATGTTTGATTTTTCAGAGCGTTTCTCTCATCTGAACAATTCGTCGTACCCTATTAACGCATACGGTCTGTTTCTCAGTGTCTTTTTATACCGTGATGTATTTGCTCGTGTGCTTTTGACCAAGTTGACCATAAAAAAACGATTGCGTCAGATTTTCAATCACTGAGACGATTTTCTCGTCGAATTATGGGTCTCCATCATATGACATAGTTGATTAACCTTTTACCATTCCATGCGCTCAGCAAAGATAAGAACGCAATCACCACGTGCTCACTATGAGTACAACAGTAGGCTGTGCGTTGGCTGGCTATTTGACAAAGTAAAACGTTCCTGAGCGAATAAAGTACCACGATCGCGCGTCGATATGACAAGTGCGAGCACATCCATCACTCGATAATTCGTTTTCCACGAGCCAGAAAATTAAAAATATTTACACAGCGCGGAGTATTCGCTTTAAGTTACTCGCCATAAAAGACGACGTATTCGACTTTTTGGGTAGCGAGTTGACTTAGAAAATTCACTTCGACACGCGCGTGTCTTTTTCCCCCCTACGCTACACTATACGCGGTACAGCAAAGTGCGTCGACAGAATTATACGAGCTATATAATAATACGCTATCAGCTTGTCAACGATGATCGAAAGGCCAGCCAGATGCCAACTACTTGCACAATATCGACGACTACGATTCCTTTCGACGTCTCAAAAGCGTGAGATTGATGCCGAAACACCAGCTGCGAACGTTTGCTCGTGTTTCCAATCAAAATGTCCCACGGTCTTTTTAGAAAGCCTGGATGAATCTTGGCCAAAGTCCTGAAGAAAGCTCGACCTTTCTCCCAATTAGTTGAAGTGGATGAAAATAATTTCTAAAGCATCAAAAACGATGTTGAGATGGTTTACCACAATTTATTTCTAAACTCTAGCCCCATTTGTACTACATATTACGATGTGAAATTACCCAACCATAACTGAAGCATTATCATTATATTGCTTTTTCAATCGTCCTCCTATCATCTTTCGATTTCTCGGCCATCATCTCATCAAAAACTGGATTCACGTTCGATATTTCTCTTTTATTCTTCTTTTTCTTGTTACCTTTTGCCGCCTCTTTAGCTTTCGCGTCTTCCGGAGGTAGAGACGAGGTTCTGCAAAAAAATTTCGAATCATAAAATCATACTTACGACGTAAATCAAAATTCATTGCTTACACAGAAGAAGCGACGGAATTCTTTTTTTTTTCCTTTTCTAGTTCTTTTTTGCTCTTTTTTTTCGCCTTTCCTTTATCGCCGGCATCGCACAAAACTAGCAGGACAATTACGCAGACCACTACTATCATCCTGTAAGAGAATATTGAGATAAAAAGTCTAAAAGTTCTGGAAAAATGTTCATGAAAGAGACGGGGGGATTTCGTAACTCACCATTTTTTGTTCATAGTGATACCTCCGCTGATGTAGAAAATTTCAGTACAAAATTGTTGACACTCGACGGATTGATGAATGTGTGGTAAAAATCAGCCGAATTGTTTTCAAAATCGATGCGTTTCAAGAGGATGGAAACTCATCAGGCAATCATAATAGAGTGATACGATGAACCTTATTATCTGATTGTAGAGATATGGAGACCATAATCTAAATTAGAGAAAACTGAAGTTTTATTTCATTCGATTACTATCCGAGCGAACTGATTTCAACAAATGCGAGATCTTGACTGCTGTTTGCGTAGGTATTTGGGATTTTCAGGGATTCCTGAGTATATTTAACTTCAAGCATGGGTTCTCCAAAATATTAAAAAAGACATAACCCGATGATCGCAACTTTTTTTCAAGTCCTTAGCTCGAAGGTAATTTCTACCTATAAATCCCCCCTCTCCTTCGATTCTTCACTCTTTCAGTGCTTCGAAATTGATCTGTGGTAGACTTCTCTCGCAAATCTACGTATTACCATTTGACATCTTGCTCAACATTTTGGCTAGTTTTGAGAACCAAGGTTAGGATCGAAATCTGTCGAACATCTGTGCCAAAGAATCGAATCGTTTCCTCGCATTACAAGTATTTCTCGTAAAATCACTTCTACTCTTTTTAAGAAGAATAGTTTTTTGAAAACTCAGTTACGAAAGAAGGATGTATGATTTATTTTTCCACCATTCTCCAAAAAAGTTCCCATACAAGTCATATCATATCTGTGTAACACAGAGCTCAAAGTACATCTTTGTCGAGATTCGAGATCAAAATTTATGCTGCACACACATTTTAGAACGCTTACTTAGTGTAACACGTGATAATAACGCGATATTTAAAAATAATTTTCTCCTTGTTCGAGCACACGCCTTCGCTTACGTACCACAATGTAAAACTAATATTTATACGCTCGCAGTTCCAACTCCCCTTCACTAATTACTTGTACCAAATGCTCGTATTGCTATGTACATGTACAGATTAATTTATAGATAAAAATTCTTAGGCGTCGAAGTAACACATCGACTGCTATTTTCAGAATTAGTTGTTCCTTATTGACGAGAGAATGCAAGCTGAAGTGACAGCGAACATGACTGCTAAGTTGCGGTATCGACTACACGAAGGCGCCGGTACGATGAACGTCACAATACAAATTGTTGCATATTAGTAAATCTGTCTATTGCACTGAATCGTTGTTCTCTAATAAATACCCTGTGTTTTTGTTCAATCCGGTTTGATACCAAAGTTCAATTTACGACCGTCATCTGTACTTCTCCTCATCTTTTGTCAGATGGAATTTTCTTACTTGTTTTTCTTCTTTTTTGGTCAATCAAAACCAGGGCTACAGGGGACTCGTAAGCCCTGCTTCGTGGAAAACAGCTTGATTCACTGTTATTCTTTGGGAGTAGACATATTAGGTCTTTGAGATGTACAAGACCGATTGACATTATTTTGTGAAGTCTTGTTGGAAGGAGAACTCGAAGCTTAAAGAGAGCGAGTTCATCTTTCGAAAAAAAAAAAAGTTGCTGTAATGGAGGCTTCAGCCGTGTGAGAGTGAATATTGATGTGCTTAGCAATCTCTATCATGTGTACTATTCCTCGGTACATAATCGTGAAGGCTCTCTCTAAACTCCATCTAGCCTATAACTCCACTACCAAAGAATAATGCTAGAGGGTACCATAGGAGTCTACTTGAAATATTACACTACTGAACAATAAAATTTTTTTTACTCTGTATCAAAAATGAGAATAGATGATTCTTGAAGTTCTTTTCGCGCTGAATTCAACGCTGTTTTCCGTTTTCCGAACCGAGCTCAAGTTTTCGTAATCTTCTTCTTTAATTGTCGCGGAGGAGACGCGCGTCAACGCGCGTCTCGTTCCGCGACAATATGCAGTCAATTTCTCACGATTAAAGAAGAAGACTACGAAAAAACTTGAGCTCGGTTTGAAAAACGGAAAACGGCGTTGAATTCAGCGTGAAAAGAACTTCAAGAATCATCTATTCTCATTTTTGATACAGAGAAAAAATTTTTAAACGTTCAGTAGTGTTATGCTTGTCACGGATGAAAGATACAGAGTGTAGCCAAGTATATTGTCGTAGTACTTCGAGCTATGCTGTAATGCTATGGCAGGATGTCCAAAACAGTGTCATACTTACCTGTGACTGTCATATGCAATTGCTCTCCAGCAAGATATGAACTTGCAGCGTGGGCAATTGTTCATGTTACAAAAAATAACCCTTCCCTTAGCCGAAAGCCTATTGACGTTTCCAGCCAAGATAGAGCATTGATGAGTTATGGTCCAGCCTAGGCAAGAGAGCAACAAGGAAGTGACGTCATCAAAGGCGTTCGCGGAGATTTTCTGAGAATATCTCCCACAAAAAAGATGGCGGGTTTTCCGCGCCAAAACGGAAACCTGAGCACTATATTCATACATCAAGTGACATGAGAAATCCTATTTAGGCCGGACAGCTTTAGCGCCGCGCTGCTTTTGCACTGAGCGGCAAAAGTTTGAGAACGGTATTAAGTAGATTTGTGCCTCCGTTATTCTAGATTTATACGACTCTAGGCTTCCTCTCGAATATTATTTTTGTTCTGTGTAGTTTACACTAGCTTTATACTAAGTCTAAGCCAATGGTACACAACCCGTGGCTCGCAAGAGGTATCTCAAAATGTGGCGTGATATTGAAAAAACAACAAAAGTCGCAAAAAACAGGGTTTTTTCAAGTGGTGACTCGCTTTTGGTCCGTGGGTTGAAAAAGTTAAATTACTACGCCATAAAATCCTGTGCATTGTATCTCTTCTCTTCCCTTTATGAGGAACTATGACGTCATCAGCTGGTTTCGTCATCAATTTTAATCCTGAGCCTGATTCTGAAATTAGCGGGTTCAACCCATCCACCCTCATCTTCGCAATCTATAAGTGGTTTAGTATTGGCTTTGTATTTTGGGCTTATGCGAGGCCTGGTTTTATGAAGGCTGATAGTAGGCCTAGTGTAGTTTAATGTCTGCTCGTTGCTACATGTGACGTCTGCGACGTCACACGTACGAAAAACCGCGCGAAAATTCAAACTATCAAATATGTAAACATACATCGCGATCCGTAACTAAATCACGCGTATCAATAATACTTCCTCCCTGCCTTCTACATCTTAGACAATATAACATCCTGTCCTAATTATAATTTACCGTTAGTTAGGCCACTTCTAAAAGATGATGAAATCCAATCGAATATTTCGCGAAAACGCGGTGACTTCGTAAGAACCATTTTAGATTTAAGTCATTCGTATTTCATTCCGTGTAAAGTTAACTTCTACCGTGTACCAAATCGTGATTCAATAAATTTATTCCTTCGTTCGGACTTAATCGTTTTTTATTAATCAAGTAACCCTTAGCTACCCATCACACTACAGTACACCACGATTATATTGAACCGCAAGAACGGGGGTACTCTGCTAGATAGCTAATCTCACAGTGAGTCACAGCTATATGAATCCAAGAACGGAAGCTCACTTGCGAGTAAGACAGCTCAAAATGTAGTGTACCAAGCAGGAATGATCCTCCCTTAGCTTCTTACAGCACGCCATGTTAGTCCAAGAACGGAGTATACGTCTCCGTGAGAAAAATTGACTAGGTAGGCCATAATTTTATCCCAGAGCAGGCGTAGCCTAAAAATATACATGAAGTCATCAAAATATGACTTTTATTTATTTGGCTCAGCCAGAAAATCTTTCTCTTTTATATTGAGCCATTTCTGCCATCCAAGATTTCAGCTGTTGTAGCTGTTGGGTCTTTGCGCATTCTGTACAAGCCTCTTCCCCTTGAACAGGATTCAACCTGTCTACATTATGCTGGAATTCCGACCATCGTACGTATTTAAATAATTAAAGAGACTTCAAACAAAATTTAGACTTTCGAGCTATACTTGATAGGGGCCGGGGGGGGGGAGGGGAACTAAGAGATTTGGATTTTTAAGAGGTGTAAATTCAGAGCAACCTGATAAACCGAACCGACCCCAAATTGACTTTGATTTTTAGTCGATCCAATATCCCCTGCAAATTAATTCAAAATGGTTGACAATCGACTCAAAATCGACCACCGCATATCTGCTCATTGTCAACGTCAAAATTGCTAATTCGACCTCTGGTATTATGGATAGTTGTCGACCAGAAATCGCCGTTGTTTTTGGGTCGATTTTACGTCACTCATTGGCAAAAGACTTGCAATTGTCGTCAAAATGCGCAAATTGATAGGAAATCAAAATCAAAAATCAGTCAAAACTTAGTATCAGGTTTCAATGTTGACCGAAAATCGACGTCACGGGGGCGACTTTAAATGGATTTTTAATCGACGTCGATTTGAGGTCGATTTAAAGTCGATCAGCGCACTCTATCAGAAAACTACAAATTGACTTGAAATGGCCCCACAACACCGTCAAATTCAGGACGATAGAAAATTTGGAGAAGTCAACTAAAAATTGACTTAGATTGATTGCAGATTGACGTCAATTCAGAAGGACTCCAGATTGACGTCAACTAAATATCAATTTGCAGACGACCATCGTACATTACCTACAAGTCGACTCGTAATTGATGCGACTCGATTTTCGAGTGATAGAAAATTCGGAAACATCGACTGGAAATTGACCTGAAATTTACCCGACGTGGTCAAAGAGTCAATCCTATATTAGCTCAGATATCGTCATCGATGGGAGGCCAATCTCAACAATATCATATCGACGCAATTTCAAGCCAGACATTGAAAGCAGTAAATTCTCAGTCGATTTGACGTCGATAATTGGTCAGGGAGGATCGACATCAAATCGACGGTCAACATAATTAGGAATATTCGCCGTCTTTCCAACGAATTGTAATCATGAGATACTAGGGGTTCTGACCTATTTCACGAGAAGGGATAAAGTGCAAACAAATTCAGAGGATCACGAAGGCGATTTGGAAAATTTAGACCTCCGAACTATGATATAGAGAGGGAGAAGATGAATTGTGATTCCGAGGAGGGAGGAGTCAAGACCGATTTTCGACCTAATAATCGATCCTGATCGATTATAGAAATCAAATTCCGGAAATTCCCCATGAACAGGTTTTTTGTCTCTCTCAATTAACCCAATTAAAGAATGCGACCCTGTAACTTTTTGATCACGTTTTACTCTTTCGATCATTGTCCTGATCTATCTTATAATTCTTCTCCTTCTCTAATGTTTAGTGTGAGTATTGTTAATGGTATAATATTTTCGAAGGGTAAGTTACAGTCTCGTATCGCACGTCTGCATGAACTCATATTAGCTGTGAGAGCAGTTCAGTGTGGCAAAGTTTATTAAGAAGGAACTCTCGCGTGTTGCCTTCTTGAGAACAATAGGAAGTCACAATATTTAGACAAATGAACACAGTGGCGTAGTTATAGAAGGGGGTTAACACCCCCCTCCCTCCCCCGGAATTTCCTTCTACATGAAGAAAAAACAAAGAAAAATAAGAAAAAACGTATATTATCAACCTTAAAACCCCTCCAAACTATAGAAAACCCCCCTGAAATTTTGGTGTAACTACGCCACTGAATGAACTGCGCGACTGCCGGAAACTGGTTCCGAATTTGCTGGCGTTGAACAGCGAATATAATACGCAGCATCTTCGTCACGGATATTATCTGAACGCACTACATTTTAGGGGTAGATAACTACCTAAAAAGAAAGGCTGTAGACGAATTAGCAGGGATGACCTTGTGAACACAATAGTTCTGTGTCCGGTGGATGTGATTTCTTCATTTTCAACCGTGTCGAAACGAATCTACCACACTTATAGAGTATTGTGAGCGTGCACGGTGTACTCGTATTTGTGGCTGTGTCCGAAGCGTACGTATCATTGTTTTGAAAAAAGTTGTTAATTGTGTCTGTACTCGTCGATTTGGTATTCGGTGAGTAGTCACTGACTCTTTTTCTTGGAATATTAATCGTAACTATTATAGCGTCGAATAGGTGTCGTCTATAATCTTAATGAGAGAATAGAAAACTATGAACGAATTGTTATCGGTGTTGATTCTGAATTAGGGAACCCAATGCATACGTATAATACAATGAAATGTTATCGGGACGCCGTGAGGGCATGCCTGATGGGTTTTCTACAGTGGTCAATGTCGTGGACCTTTGCGCGTAGTGTACGCACCTGTAGATTGAGTTTGAACAGAGAACGAGTCTCCCATGGGGGTTATTGGTTAGCCGAAGCTGGACGGAAGTATGTAGTCTTCTCTAGGATGGTAACATTACCTGAGTGAAATCTCTCGATGGTGTTCTTTGGAAGGGTTCTCGGTGTGACTCCAGAGAATAATTTTCGCGGTGGGATTGCGGAGAATGATCTTGTTGATGGCGGCCGACCAGGTGCAGAATGCAGGCCGAGGAGCTGTGTCGATGGATACGACGATCCTGAAGAAGCCAAGGGCTGGATCACAAATCCGATGCCGGGGCCGGCCAACCTCAGATTAGGTGGTAGTATGAAGGCTCTTTTAGTTGTTGGGACAATGCACTGGCATTTTGGCTCTGTATACCCGTACTCGGGGACTCGTAGCTCATTTGAGGTCGGACTATTAGCCAGTCAAGTGGTTTTGTGTGTTCCCTGTTTGAGGGGAAGGAGAATTGTGTTACGTTAGCTGGTGAAGGTCGACGTGAGAAGTATTTTGTGCACTGGTAGTTAATGGCAGTCATTGATTGTGGTTTTAAGAAAGGGAGCTCACCCTCGTTTATTTTCCAGGTAATTGGAAATATTGTTGAATAGTAATCGAAAATAGGACAAACAGGTAATTAAAAGTAGGATTATGTACGTTAGGTTGCCTGTAGGGTAGATGTAGGTGCTCTTGTGACGCGGCTAGCCTGCAGATATCTTACAGTATTATGATCGAGTACTCAAGACCTTTAATTTCTCCACAAGATCAACTTTGCATTGAATGAAAATCTTGTCGGAATAAAGAAAAAAAAAATACCTCTGACTTATTTACAATCGACGTTTTCATATTAGGGTAAAAAAATAAATTGGTCGGGGGCACGGGGGGTCAAGAATACTTAGTTTGGTGGCTTATACGTTGGCGGAACTATCTTACAAGGGTGGGGACAGAATATACGTGATATGTTGTGTGTTAAACCAATCTTCAATGTTACACTTATGCAAGAGTTGAAAGAAGACAGAAAAAAACAGTTGAACTTTCTCAACCTCGACACTCTTGAGCACGGATATGAGACATTGAAGCAGCATAATCAATTGTCTAGACTCGTCAATTCTCTCTTAAACATTCGCAACCCCCAACACGTAAGCGTGCACTTTCATCGACAACATTGTATCTTTCTGTGACAATAGTTGATTCGCAAATAAGGTGTGACAATACGTTGAGTGTGCGTACGACGGCGTTTAGCCGTCGTTCAGCGCTCTATCAATCTACCAGTTTCGTTAACTTGTGCTCGGGAAACCTGTCTTCATTGTATACGGAGAATCGACCTTGCTCTTGACGTTGATCTTAACCCAATGGTAGAACGAGTGTGTAACAGAAACCAGATATTATTCCTAATCGTTGCGAAGCTCTACATTCACGTCCGCGTAGCATAGGCTCGAAGCCTGCGAGCGTGGGCTAAGCTTAGTCGATCCGTAACACATCGTACGAGTGGTTCGGGTAGTGTGCAATACTTTTTAAAGGCATCGCGCGTCGTGCATCTTTACGTCGTAGGTCAGTGATTCCGTACAACGAAATATTCTCCTAGTTTTCAAATAGGTGAGTAATAGGACTAGTTTTTCCTCATTTCTCTGTTTTTTTTTTCGACATTCCTTCACAGAGTAAACGCATGTTTACTTCATACACAATCATCACGTACGATGTTGTTACCCTAGATACTGAGCGTGTACGCGGTGAAGAGCTCGAATCTATAAATATTCATAACGGTGAGATTATCAATTCTAATCAACGATCGATTACTTGTGTTGGGTGTCAAGGAACAAATTAACCGGTCATGCCTTTTCTTTGCTCGTTGCCACTCATATGAATACTAATTTTCTATAAATCACAATTGATCACGCGGATCCTTCTTTTTTCTATAGCATTTTGAGGTATTAAGGTAATACTTAGACGCTGATGAAGAAAAATGAAGGCAAGAAACTCATCTAGTATAGCCAGAGACTTTCGTATATCTTCCTTCCCTTCTCTTAGTTCGATCTATTAGTCTCTTTACCATGCCTATGGCTAGTATTCGGAAGTAAGGTCGAAGGAAATTTTCCAAAGATCCGACCCTTTTTTTCAACTTTGCTCAACTGTTCGCTTTCTGTCTCAATTCTTTTCTTCCGATTTCCTTAGCCACGAGATCTAAAAGATTTGACCTGTCCAGCAATCCTCCTCTTTTTCCGATTTCGCAAGTGATATAGCTCGATTTGCGACCTGATTCCGAATTCAAAATTTCAAAGGGAGTGAAAATTTAGAACCTCGAGGGAGAATTTTTGACCAATAGAATGATGTGAAATTCATGTGGTCAGCCATCTCGTATTCTGAAGTCGAGGGTCTAGATCAAATTAGGTTTGGAGGTCTCAGGAGGAGAAGGGGAGTACTATTGGCTTGAAAGACTATCATCATTAAACAGAATGCAGCTCGCCTCCGAAATCAACGGGTTTTCGATTTTGGGGCAGGTGTAATTCTTCTTTCAATGTGTCAACTCAGTCCATCGATTAAATTTCTCAAGTTCCTCTTCTCGTAGTGCTCACTCGGTCATCAAGGAGCAAAGCTCGAATTTTTCGCAAGTGTTCTCTTCTTATAACTTTTTTTTTTGCCCTCTCGTTACTCTCCTTTTTCATTTTCAGAAAATGTTTGGCCTTACATTTCAAACAACATCGCTGATGTTCAGAGGCAAGAAAATTGAAATATTATTACACAACCATTACTGAAAAACACCTTGAATGAGGACGTGAACCTCGGAGACTGCGATTATTTTGTTATCAAGAGAGCAGTATCAGTATCGAAGAATAATAGTAATCAGTCTCTCTTGGTAGAGGTTTCGCATCGTATCGACAACATACTCGCAGATAACGAATTTGAGCGAAGAGGAGAGCGTAGTGTTGCGAAATTATACAAACAGGCTGTCTCGTACGTGTTACTGCGCGGATTCTTCGCTAGCAAACTCATTACAATGATTCGCGAGAAGAATCATTGATGAAAATTTGAAAGAATTATCCTCGTGTGGAATGCGATGAGAGTACATTTTGAAAGAGCACGAACTAATATTCATAAAAGCCACGATTTTTTTTTCGTACCTGCGTCAACTACGGTACTCCGTATTTCGAGCCCATGCCAACACGTACGAGAGTATTCTACGACTATATCGAAGAAAGAAGTTACACGCTTCTCAATCACACATCAAACCAAGTTTAACGCGTCAAAATAATATCCGAGGGAAAGGTTTCGTTAGAAATTGTAAAGGGTTTTCGATTTCTCGCAATCTTCTCCTCCCTATTACTGTGAACGTCCACTCTCATAAATTAAATTTCAGCGAGCTTACTAATAGCTGTACTCCTAGAGGAATCACGAGAAATACGGAAAAGTCATCATTATGAGACTTCAGTAGCATTGTAGGGAAATTAAAGATAAAATTTTCAATTCTATTTACTAATCTTTAGTCTGGTTTAAGATGTTGAGGATTTTTTGACTCTGCCTCCCTTCTGGTAGATTTCTTGAGGAGACTTAAACTTGTCCTCAAAGTACAAGTCTGATTTATGATCAGACATAACTGGGAGTAGTAATTCATCAAGATCTGAAATCACCTTTCAAACTACTCTTGTGAATCAAAAATTATTGAGGCTCATTGTTCTTGTCAGTATCACAATAATAATACAAGTCGATTTCTAGGAGTGGAAGGGAGAAGGGAAAGAATTTATGCTTTCATCCTCTACAATGGGTCAAAATGCGGGTTACTGCAGAAATATTTGTAAACTGCATCAAAGACGACTGAAATCGTTTCAAATCTCAAAATCTATTTAGAGATTGAGGAAAAATCTTTTCTTAAGATGAAGATACTGTATATCTTGAAATTACAATAGAAATACTTAGCCTAATTCTTGCTTATTTCATTAACCTAGTTTTTGCTTTCAAATTCAACTTCGGTTCTCTCTCGCATACCCTTGCTGGAAGGGGTGATACTTACCGCACAATTCGGCACATTGATCATTAATTTTCAATCTTCAAAACTTAGGGAGAAGAAGAGGGGATAAATTTCCTTCTTGCCCTCCTTTCAATTTCTTTTTCCTTTATAATTGTACCAATCCATTGTAACGCGAAATTGAGTAGGACAAGGCCGATGTCATGTAGCTTCGATTAAAAACCGAACCCGTCAAAATCACCCTCCAACATCTTGGCAATCTCTTCTTAGCTCCCCCAGCCCCTCCTCCGCCGACCAAAAATCGACGTTAAATCGTATGGAATTGGCAGATTTTACCACGTCGATTTTAGGTTTCATTCGGGTCTGAAATTGACTGCTCTGTTAGCTCGATTTCGAATAGAATTGTAGTTCTTTGGTGATGCAGGCTAGTCCTATTCAAATCGACTTCGATCTGCTGATGATTTCGAGTCGATTTCTTTAGAAATTTTTATCGATGTGGAGTTAACTGCCTTCTTCCTTTGACTTGACAGTCGGTTCCTAGTTTTCTGGGGGATGTATGCTGGTCGACTTCTAACCGACTTTGCCGACAGAGAATCGAGCTATGGCGACGTCGATTTTCACTTGATGTTGAAACCTCATATGGAGTGTCAACTTATTTTTGACCTCTATGCCGAAACCCTATCAAATTGTGCACCGAATATCGACTTAACGTCGACGTTCGGTAAAGTAAAAGTTTTCCTTCCCTATCTAATACGTCTCCAACACTCTGAACTCAGAAACTGCAGGTATAGATCATTCTTAAACTTCACTTCACCAAACTGTTCCATTCATCACTAAGATACAAGAGAAGAAAGGATCCTAAGACTGTATCACCTCGGAATCCTCTTCAAACGGTTGACGTAAGGATATCAAATTTTTATTTCCAATAAACATTGAAAGTACCCCTTATGAAATCTCTCTCGTTCAAAGGTATTAACCAGGGGTAGATGCCCACTTTCAGCCGCTGTAAGCAGTTAAAACCTGCCAGCTCACTTTGTATCCTTCTCAAAGGATAAGGACAATTTAAGAAGATCAATTTGCGCAAATATTTCTAACATAGAGAATATCAAAACTATCGGCTGCATTTCTATAAAGTTTCATGACATCATGCTGATCGAATCAGGATCCGTGTACTTCGAATAAAATGACTGCGTATATAATTTTCAAAGAAAAAATGCAGATTTTGATATATTTCCAAGATTTATATGATCATACAAAGTATAAGTAGACAAAATTGGAATCGAACATAATTTTTTCTTCGTTATTCATTATCCGACCCGATCTACAATGTATGTAAAATTTCAATATTATTATAAAAAATTGAAACCATTGCATATCGAGCGACACCGATGCGAGATAAAGACCATAAACATGATAGACTATTAATAAGACAAAAGGACCGTCATAATTAATCTACACGCTTCTATGTAGTTTTCAAGGCTTTTGAAAAACAAACTCCCTCTCAGTCCTTGAGATGAGCCAAAATTTTTTTTTTAAAACCGACAGAAGATTAATGGGATCTGGCAAGACTGAAATTCAAACGAATAGAAAATTATACAGCGTCCATCCGAAGACCATTGATGAAAATTGGAAAATCTTTTAATACACCGAAAGTAAAAGATACTAATTGAAGTAAATGGAATTTTAGGAAGAAGAACTGTGTTTGTAAGTCTACACTAAAATTCAATAAGTGCGACTGTCAAATTGATGATAAAAAAATGTCACCTTGGAATCTTCCATTCTAAATGAATATTTTTTTTTTGTTAATGCCTACTAGGGCCTATTTTAAAATACTCGTCAAAATTGCAACGGTTAATTCTTAAACTAAATATTCACGAATGAAAATGAATATTAATGCGTTCGATCGGATCACGAGCTTCAAATTTCCACATTTGCTGAATCTTAATCAATTTTGTATAGCTCGAGAGATTGTTTCGTAATCCATGTAGTGAAATATCGACGAGGAATTTTTTTTTGCCCCAACGTATATCAAAAAATCGAAGTTTTTCCAAGAAAAAGTCTTCTTTCGAGTTCTAATTTCGGAAGTTGTTCAGGTATCGCTTTTCGCGCTTGCGCCATGGTGGAATGGGTGCGGGTTGCGTATGCACTTGATTTGTTTCCTCCGACACCGGAATCGACCTTTCTGGAGGTATAACTTCAAATTTGGAGAAATCTCCTCGGCAAATTTCCTCTTCTTCTTCAAGACCGTTAAGCTGCAATGCCCTTAAGTAGGCAAAACTTTAGAACATAAAACAACACATCCCCTGAGTTATAGTAGATTGTTGTTGGTGTCTCTTCTTCTTCGCTCTTCTCTTTCTTCAAGGTTAATTCTTCCCTTCTTGGTACACATCTGGGTGTAGATGGCCCACAGGGGTCGAGTAGGCCATAGCGTGGTCATTCCAGGTACATCTTCTTCTTCATGAACCCGCATCCACTCCGCCATGGAGAACGTGGCGGCGCTGCCATGCGACATAAGCGAGAGCAACCAACCCATGGTAGAAAGGAATAAGAAAGTGTGGCTGCAAATGCAGACACCTGATTCCATGCTTCTTCGGAACCTAGTATGGTGGCTAACAGGCTGCTAAGAAAAATCGCTTTATCCACCCTAATCTCTGGAAGAGACCGAATAAGCTTGCCCAGCTGACGTCTCCACGCCTCACACTCGAATAAAGGTGTCGTTTCATCCACTCATCTAGTTCGCCCATTTGCCCAGCTTACTCTTGGCAATTCTTGCTTTCCATCTTGCAAGTAAGGACCGTCTGGCATCCTGCTTGATCTAAAATTCTTGTCGACTTTTTCGCTTCGAACACCACCGCTCTCCTCGCCACGGAGCTCCATCGGTGGTGAATACGCTAATACGCGAAGAGCCTTCATCGAGAGCGGGTGGCAGGCATTAACACACCTCAACCCGACTCTTCGTCCGATCTTCACCATCTCTCTCCTTCTGCAAAGCACTTCAAAAAAGTATCGTTATACAGTCACGAATTCATAGAATGTTTACGAGGAAAAAAGTGATGGAGTTTTGATAGCCTTTGGGAGGGAAATTTTGAAACTTTTATTCGATGAGACGTCTCTAATTTTGGAATATTCATGAGATCGAGTATGACATTTGATGGGATGAATAATCACTCGGATGGTCGGTCTGACGCGAATAAGAATTTGGCTCAGTTTGATATTTTTATAACGTCAGGAGAGGATACGGAAATAGTGTGCGCTTGTAAAATGCGAGAATATAAAAAATTGGGTAAAACGAAGACCAAGTGTAGGACTTTGGGGCATCACTTGGACTTAGAATATCCTTAATGACATTTTTTAGTTGATGATTAGATGGAATAAAATAATTCAAGAATGAATAGATTGGATTTTCTCGCGGATTAATTCAGCCACATCAAATATACATGGATCCGATTCTTCATAAAAGTTTTCCAAAATTGTATTTGAGCTTAAAGTATTACTGAAGCGAGGACTCGAGCAGAAAAAGAGGTAGTCTTGGATCGAATCAAAAGAAAAAGAAGATTTATGTCCTCATATTCTAATTTGGGTAATTTTTATTTCGCATATTATTCAGGGAGATTCATCATACAACCTGTACTGACTATACTGATGCAGACCAGTCCAAATGATTTATAGTCTTTACGGATAGTTATTCGTATTTTGTCCCAGTCACGATGAGAAGTCGTTGACAGTGCTTCTTAAAGACAATAATTTGTCGTCACGAGTTGTGCGTGTCATGGCGTAATAAAATACGTCCGCATTTTCTATACATCGTGTGGTTTGACGGAAATTGAAAGCAGACGGCTCAGTTACAAACTTTGAAAAACTAATTGAGGAAAACGAGCTCATCTAGAAGACAGTTAATTCAAGAAACTAACTTCAGTATACGTGCGCACAATCGACCGCAGACGAGCAGCATGAAGATCATTACATCTCTGAGGGGGCGGGGTGAATAAATCCGCGGGGTGTTTTTGCATTGCATCATTCATACATCAACCCATTTTAGTCCTCGCAATCGAGAATACGAACCAAAATAATTTGTACTTCTGAACTCATGATCGTTGGCTAGTGCAATCCAAGAAAGTCGCTCGAAGAGCAATCGAGTTAATTGACGTCTACGCAGCTCGGTTATAAGGAAATCGGTTTCTAGGTTTCATTACGTCACAAAATGAGTCGATTAGCTTGACACGAACACGAATGTGCGAATGTATAGGGTCGTCCATGTTTATAAATTCGTCGTGAGAAAATACATTTTTTTATAACTTTATACGCGCGGTCGTAAACAATAACGTTGAGCAATAACTCTTTTCGAACGAGTGTGTGTGGTATGTCCAATCAATGTCAGCGAGTAAAAAAGTGAATTTGTGCAAAATATACATAATATGTACGTAGGAATTGAAGTAATTTAGCCACAGTTTCCTACTAATTCTAAAAATTTCGATCGGTCAAGGTTATGCGAGCGCGGAAATTACGAGCGAAGTTCATTATTATTAGATAATATTTTTCTCATGTACCTTGCAGTTTTCTGAACCTTATTCAACTCGAAAGCTATTATAAAGCTTGCATAAAGCTAGTAAAAAGCTAGTATATAATCTGGGCGGGGTGAACTCGCAGATCCTGAAACCACCCACGGAGAAACGAGGGTGAGGAGGGGGAGGAGGTACTCGCAAATTTTCTGATTAGGGGTTGGAGCTCAGTAAAGGCATGAAACATGTCAAAAGCTACAATTAAAGTATACTGTGCTTCATTCTCAATTGTGATAAACTTTTTTTTTTAACTTATTGATTAGCATTGATGTAATGCGTATCTATATTTTTTACAGATGAACGACTAGTGTTTCTCCCTGAAGAAAATCCATCGACAAAAAGTGAGTGAAATTGCTTCTATATCTATGATATCCAAGGGTACTGGAAATCTAGGTCAATTCTAGAGCATACGTTACTCATTGGTGAAAGGCATTAAAGCGGAAGTCAAAATTCAGTAGAGTTAATGTGTAAGTTTGAAAATCAAGTAAAATAATGAACTAACAGTCGGTATTAGATTTCTAAGTTGACCAAAAATCAATTTGACCATTGCTACACTGGTCATGTTTAATTGAGACTCCTAATGAAAATATAGATTATAATAGGAATATGACTACGCATTTTGTATGCAAGCGGCAAAGTTGCCAAATAGATAGAATGCCGCAACTCTATTTGGGTACATTGTTCGAAATACACTAGCATACATTTTTAGAGCACTTGTTACGTTCTATGCCCAATAGACGGTACCAAGGAGGGACGTTTGATGACTCCCAGAAGTCCCACCAATCAACACGTATCTTCTTTGTTTTAATACACTCAAAGAGTAATCAAAACATAACAAATACTAGAGCCACAATAATTGTACCCAGATGAACGCTTCTGGGTCCTTGACTATTCAACAAACGCGTTCCGCAGAGCCGTCATCGTGCGGAAAGAGAGGAAAGTCTAGGATAAAAGTGTTACAGCGTGCATAATCCAGTTCCTCAGTCTATAAGTTTGTTTCATGAAACGCCTGAATGATGCACCCTGCAACACTTTTGTCCACAGATTTCCTTTACTTCTCCATTGCACAATGCACATATTACCTTTATTCTACCCCCCCCCCCCCCGTAGATGCCTTATTATATCAGTCAATACGAAGTAATCACAGTCAAAGTTTTGCCTCAACAGTCATTCTTGAGGTATAGAAAGTATGTTGTGCACGGTCGTGCCGTATTGAGCACGGTTGTGCCGTATTGTGCACCTTGGTCGGCTGTTGCAATTGGGAGTTTTTTTATGTATAATATTTGGAACGCAGTACGCTCGCATTTCTTCTAAACAACCAATCAGAATCGTTTGTTCAATTTATAACGCTCACGCGTTAATTTTCAGGTACTGCTTTTCTTTTATCATTAGTGCGGACTAAAATCTTTCATTGTAATGCTCTACAGATTGAATCAACTGTTAATCAACGCTAGAGAGTCCTCCAATTTCAAGTTGATAAAAATGAAGAAGTCCTGATGAACCACGTCGAACGTCTAGTTCACCAAGATCTTATTTAAAAAACAAATCTTGGTCAAAATTACGAGAAGCCTTTGTTAAGACTGATCTGACGTTGACAACAGGTCGACTCTTTCAAGCTTTCTATCGACCTAGAAGCGACGGCTCTATTGCGTTGATTAAGAGACTTTGAATCAACCTCAAATGCACGTCAAATTGAAGACGACTTCGAGTATAAGCTTCTCGGAATTTTATGTCAACCTAAAATCAACTGTCTGAGTTAATTAGGAGTGGATTTTCAGTTTTTTACATGTTTCATGTGTTTGCTCTGGGCACATTCTTACGGGGATTTTTACTGTGGCAGTGATTCTCAAATCTGCGAGTCCGAGTCCGAGGCGCCCCCCCCCCCTCTCAAAAGGGACTTGGAAAAATCTCCAGAAAATTTTCTAAGGAGTGATTCTGAAATCTGCGAGTCCGAGTCCGAGCCTCCCCCCCTCTCTGTAGTTTCTAGTTTATCCTAATATAATGAAAAGGCGTATGCTAGATTTACACTGGGCTAAGAAAACTCCGAGAGCCATATAAAGCTATTAGCTTGTGACGTCATAAGTTTGGCGACGTCATAAGTCGATGACGTCATAAGTCGGTGATGTCATTAGTCGCTGACGTCATAAGTTGTCAATCCTGGTCCGCATACAACATCTGAAATATATACTAAAGTAGACTTACACTAGGCCAAGGAGCGGAACGAACGAGCGAAGTGAGTGAGGCTCCCTAATCTCATCAGCCTGAAATATACTAAAGTAGACTCGAGCGGGACAGATCAAGCGAGTGTGCCGCTCTAAAGCCTTAGCCTAGAACTCTCCGCACTATCCACAACATATCTGATCGGGCAAAATTTTGAAAAGACATGAAACATGATCTTTATCTTTTTGGCTGTGCCAAGAAATCCAATACCCCTTAATCATGCTCTCTCTCTCTCTCTTTCTCTCTATTCAAGGAATTTACGTCGACCTGGAGTCGATTTTGAGTCGACTGCTTCGTTTTGTAGATTAAGAGTTGATCTAAATTTCTCTGAAAATATATACCGGTCGCGTCGATCTGAAGTCGGTATACCGGTCGTTCTATCATTCCGTCTAATGGATAGACAGAATGTGCAGTCATAATTATCGGTAATATGGATGAGAATCATCTGAGATCCCGATAATGCTCATAATAGTGCAACGATGGTCGAAACTGTTGAGGAAACGCTATACTAGCGCCTTCTAGAAGTACCACACTCACCTTTTCCTACAACCACATTGCTCACGCTGTTGATTCCGGAAGCCAACAATACTTTTCGCACTCTATAGCGTATATTTCTCATTGTGTCACAACAGACGGACTGACGCGCATATGAATTTAGTAAAAGTGCGACAGAAACGATGCAAAATTTACTTCGATTTCTAATAGAACTCATTTTCTACCTCTACTCTGAAACTCAAAATGTTGATATTAATCTGGAATATCGAAAGTCGATTAAAGAGTTGAAGGTTAGGAGTGGTCGGATTTGAGTCGATCTCTAGTCACTTTGGGTCAATTTGCAATCCATATTGGCGGTGGTGTATTTAGCAATTCTGTTTGAGGGGTTCAAACACTTCGAGGACAAAATTTCCCCGAAGCAGAAAAAAAGTAACCTCCCTCCCGCCGGCAAATAAACTTACTGGACATTGGACGGAACCTATCTCAAACCCTACACATCTTCCGCTTGGATCTACGCCTAATGACAACGGAAGACTTTAAAAAGAGAATAATTTACTCGTCTCTCCCGAGGAAGAAGTCTAGCGAATCAACGATAAAGTGAATGAACTTCAATCGTGAAGAAAATTTCAGAATTTTGTGTTTCTATCGTGTTCGTCAAAAGAGACGCGCCTCTCTCTCGATTTCTTTTTTTTCTCACCATATAATCTACAAATTTTTTCCATCTTCATCCTGATCGGCCTACGCTAGAAATCCTACATATTGTTGTGTTACGAATGTATTTTAGTGAAAATGAATAAATTATCGAATCATTCAATGACGACGAATGGTAGACCAACGGAGTAGACTTTACGATGCCTAATACTCGTATAAGATTTCTCTCGTAAGGACATTCGAAGCGTGCACATTAAATTTATTGCCATTTTTCGAAGCTTTGTTGCCTCAAATGATACACAAAGAAATTTTAATCTCAATTACACCATCAATTTCTATTGCATCTTGCTGTCGGGAGCATTGCCTCTTCTCGGAAGATTTTTTAAAATTTTATATCAAATTTTGAAAACTGGTTTCAAATAGTGACAAAAATTTTCCTTTGCAGACATAGAAAGAATATTACCGAGTAAGAAAGTGACGTCTAATCGGGGCTAGTAGAAGAAAATTGGAGAGGAAGTCCATTCTTATGGAATTGCTCGAATTAAATGTCGAGGTCGAGTACGTGCGATGATCGTTGTTTGAATGATAATAGGTACATGATATTGTAGCGCGATATTCATTCATTAAAATGAATTATGAGTTCGTCAAAAATAATGTATCGCACATGCAGCGAACGTCTTGTTGGTACCATTTGCTGGGCACGGAAGTATCGCGATGACTCTTCCACATACCAAACGAGCATATCAACTAACAGCCTATATAACTGACTCAATCTCCTCCTCTCCTCTTTCGCGATTGTACTGGCAATAAAGCCGATGACCCGTATTTGACATTGACCGTCAATATTAAGAACGCGAGTTTATCGCAGAATAGTTCTGCCTATTTTTTTTCTCACAATGACTTACCAAAATTCTGCTAACTAACCTCGAGGGCGGATGATCTGCTTTTCTTTAGCCTCGATCACGAATAACGCCGTTTGATACGCGAGCCATAAACGAGTATGTAATGGTTTGTTGACATTATCTCGTTTATTATCGCTTTCGACGAAACCTGTAACAACCTGTTGCCTGTACAGAGTACCCGCTGTGTAAACGTTCTTATTGCAACATGGTATATTACTTTAGTGTTCTCACTTCCTCGATTTGCTTTGGATGCTGGTGACCTCGTAAGAATTTTTTTACGAAAATTTTCACGCGTCCAAAATGCGAATGTCTGAGGTGGAACCGCGGGATATTTTGAACCCGCATCAAGTGTGGTCAAAAGTATGGAATTTCCCAGCAATACATCGACGGAACGTGTCGCATATTGGAATTCGCAACTTTGTCTGGGTCGTACATCCTCGATTGCGCGAAATTCATTTCATTGTTCGTAGGTTAATAAATTTATCCACGGAGGGCGTATTCTACATTGTACTTACTACTTTGCGACCATCCGCTTACAAATATTCGCATCGATGAAAAATTTACGATCATTATTTTAAATAAAGTTTTCCTGTCTCGAAATTTAACGCCCTTTGCATAGAATTGATGAGATTAATCATCAAGTCTTAATGTCAGTAAAGATGCAAGGTAATTTTCGAATAATGGAAGGAATTCGCAGGAGGCAAACTCCAGTACAAGGAACTCTGGACACCATATTTCATTGACGAATCTCTGATAGATTCAATCATCTCTGGCTTGTGGTGTAAAAAAATTCTGTTTACCAACCCCAACTTGAAGGATGAACGATTAGGCGAACTGGCTCTTGATTTTGAACACAGTTGGTCTGCTTGTTTGACACGACGATGAGGTATTTGGCCCCATTAATGTACAGGAGAATTGATGTCCATTAAAAATGGGCCGTCCGACTCATTGTCGACGTCTAAAATGAGTCGATTCCTGGTATCGTAAATTGATGTCGACTAAAAAAAATTGACGTCGATTTTCGATCATCAGAAAAAGACGTCTATTATTAGTGCGCACGATCTTATAGAATTTTAGAATCGAGGTTGAAAATGAGTCAACTCTTAGTAGATTTTCTTATTGACTAATAATTGCGTTCTTTGACCATAGCAACATTGGTCATGTATGATAAATATTCTGTATGATAATCATTATATATGATTATGAATACAGATTCTTTGATGTGTGCAATCACCATACAGGGAGTTACTCAAAATCGACTTCACATTGACGTCGATTTGCGGTCAATTCAAAGTCCACCAACACACATTTTTGCAAATGCAGACACCTGATTCCATGCTTCTTTGTAACCTAATATGGTGGCTAAAACGCTGCTAGGAACAATTGCTTCATCTACCCTAATATCTCGAAAAGACCGACTAAGCTTGCTCTTCTGACGTCTCCACGCACCTTGCTTGCTCAACTTTCTTCAATTTCTCATGGAGGCAACTGTCGAAGCAGCCATAGCCGCTTAACTCCTGCGTCAGGTGAAAGTTCAGCCGACCATGGTTTTGATTCATCCACTTAACAGGGTCGGTTACCAACATATCCGGTTATCCTTTCAACCAGCTCACTTTGAGCAATTCTTGTTTTCCAAAGGAGCACCTGGCCTTCTACTTACCCTGTAAAACCTTTTAGTCCGTAATTGTCTTCATTTTTGCTTCGAACACCTCTCTTTCCTCAGCAAAAAGCTCGATTGGTGCTGAACGTGCTTATACGCAAAGAGCCTCCGTCGAGACAGTGATCTAGACACTGACACATCTCACCGTAGCTCTTCGTTGAATTTCTACCCTCTCTCTTCTTCTTTAGGGTATTCTCATTGAGTCGACTTATACTGGGGTAATGTATAGGAGGTGATGCCTATCATGATCCTTTTTCTCGCTTCTTTCGGCCCTCCTCGGTTTCTTATCAGGTAGTTCAGGTATTTTACGACCTTGTCCACCTTCTTCGTTGTCATGAGAAACTAAAGCTCAGCTTTGAGTGAAACCAAATGCCCTGGTGATTTGTTTCCTTCGTGGTCTGGATTTCCACCCCCGGCAGACGAGGAGTAATAAATAATATGGCCTCCGTCTTACCTATTGCGAGTTCTAATGGGGTTGACTCGACCCAACGCGTCACGGCCTCGAGAACCCGGGTTTCCCTGCACTCCCACTCAACCGCAAGAGGAGCGGCCCAAGGACCGACCCCGCAGGCATTAAGCGCTCATTGAAAATCGACCTAAGATCGACGTCAATTCAAGATAAATGCAAGGTCGAATATCGTGTCACTCCCTCTCTCCCTTTTGAACTGTTAGAAAGGGAGCGGAACTGAATAAAAGCCCAAAAGGATGGAAAAGTACCAGCGATTTACCTTTAATCGGAGAGACAATGATTCTTTCGTTCAAATGGTTTATGGTGAGGAGGAGAATAAGGACTGTCTAAAACTCATTGGTATTTTGCCCGCAGCCTTTCTCCATATAGACTCTTCATTATGATAACTTGATAATATCGATCACGCTTGCTTTCATTGTTATTCATTTCTCGCATTCATAGCTGGAAGTAAATGTCTGTGATCTTCGTAAGTACGTAAGCATAGGCTTGCTTAGTTTCGTCACCTTTACATAACATTTCGCGTTAATTAAGAGGCTTATTCTTCGACGGAGAGTTCGATTTTCAAATTTTCTATTATTTGTACGAAAAGAGCGCGACCGATTGTATATACAACCTAATTTATTATTTCGATAACGCGACGTGATTCGGACCTTGAAAACGACAGCGAGTACCGTTCATCGCCTAAATAAGCACGAATTTTGCGATAATACCGGTGCACGATTTCGGAGTATTCGCGTTCATTCATTCATCGATTTATAGGCTGGCCGTTTATCGATTCTTGTGATTCGAGTTGATGTAATAATAATAATGATAATAATAGTCATAATGATACTATTGTTGTTTACCAACAACGTGTCGCGATTATCGCTTCGATCGGGAACGGAGTGCGACGAAGACGCGAACCGACCGAGTGCGTTCTCGCGTTCGTCCGCACACATCAACTTGTGATGTCGAAGTGACGAGCTTTTTCAACGCGGAGATAAATTTTCTCGCCGTCCACTCGGTCGCGTCCGCTCGGTCATTTTATTAATTCGCGCGATATAAAAAAAACGTTGTGTTCGTTGATGTACCGTTTGATCATTCGCCTAGATTCCCTTCTGGTTTTGTAGACGCCATTATGCTTTAAAATTTTTGAACGCGTTTTGTCGTCTTTTCCGTCTGATCCGAATTTATGAATTACGCAGTCTCGAGTGAACGGTGGTGGTTGTGACGGTCAAACCAAGGGTATTTTTTTTTAGCGTGCGCTCAACGAAATTGTTGTACCAAACTTTCGTGTTTTTCACGCGGATTTTCCAACGATCAGCGACAATTAGTTGACAGATCAAACTTGGCGTACGTACGGTTCCCATCCTAATCGTATTATAGATATTTTTTTCAATTCGTAATTTTAGGATTCTTCACCGATCCTGTTTTACAGCTTGTGACATAGATTGAAAATCTGCAACCTTCCGGATGCTGGGCGTTCACGGAACCAACCCTGTGTCTGACACCTACGAGGTTGCACATTTTAGTACTACTTAAAAGATACAAAAAATCGGGGAAATTCTTATGCTTTCACAATAATTACTATCGTAGAGTGAGATTTACGTACATCCAAAATGGTATAATTTGAAGAACATCTTCGGCACCGGAAATCAATGTACAAAGAGGTTGTTTTTCCGGATTTTTATACCGGATTTACGTCGATCTCATTCCGCACATTGGCTGGGTTGTACCTATTCTTTATTTCCTTGTCATTAAATTTACTCGAGGTAGACTGAAAAAAAGACGTATCAATGTGCTTATTTTACAATTTTATTTTTTTTTGAATGAATGAGTTGAATTGGAGAAGAGATGATTTTCTAAGACGAGAAACGTCCCGTACGGTATTGAAGAGCTGGGAAGTATTTTATTCATTACAGCAATATAGGTAGCCTTTCCTTTATCTGAGTGCTAATTTGCCAACGCGGACTTCTCAAAACGCGTTTTTCATTGTAGCTGGCTGTTGTCTCGGTTCAATTTTCCTTTGATTGTGCGTGTATTTGTATGCAGTTGTCGATCAAAAGTTGAACCAATTCACTTGCCTAATCTTGGTTTTAGATTGAAGATTCTCTCGTTTACGAGATATTCTTACGTATATATACGTAGTGAGATAGTTCAAGCTACCTTCTCAGAAGATTTTGAAATAGATTGAGCGACTCTCTTGAAATCGTATCGTCAAATCTTCAAGGCACATGAATGCACCAATCTCTCCTAGAAGTTGACCCATCAGATGCAGTCGAAGGCTTTACCATCAGGGAAATTGTTCTAAGGAGGTGGGGGGGGGGGAGGGAGTCGAAAAATTGCCATGCGCCGTGAGATGTTCGGTGAAAACTAATCAACCCTAAAAAAAAATTTAGACTCTGAAAAATATCGACTTTGAAACCGTGGTACTGTGTATAATAGGAGGGGGGAGGGCTTGAAAAAAAAGACGGCTAGTACTCTTTTCATCACTCAAGTCTTCCTTTTAAAGTCAACATTTTTCTAAATCCAATCTTTAAACTATGTATGATGAGATGAAGGATGGTTTTGATCACTATAATACGATAGGAAGCAGACTTCGACCATTTTTGCCAATGATGTTGGGCTTGCACCATTTTTGTTTTCACCGGAAATTATGAAGCGCAAATAAATAATGAATTATTAAGATTATTAATAGCATAATTTTAATATGTATTGTCCGTCAATTCAATTTATTGAATAAGAATTTAAAATTAAAATTGATGAATAATGATTTTTTTTAATTCAATTAATTCAAAACGAAGAATTATTTTCATTATTAAATCTATTTTTATAGGAATATTTATATTTATATTTATTATTTCTTTAATAATAATTAAAATATTGAATAATATAATTATATTTTTAATTTTTTACTTTACAAATAATTCTTTCAATACATCTATGTATTAAAAAATATTGTAAAATCTTTTCCGAGTTCGTTTGGGCGTTCTACTCAACCGATTTGCTTTTTTTTTTTTTTAAATGAAAGGTATTGATGCCTAGATGACGCATGGACCATTCAATTTCATCAATTTTTTGTATTTCTTAATTCATATTCAAAAATTTTTGTTTTGCATGTCTTTTGTAAGTGTCTGCATACACACTTTCCTCATAAATCCGGTTCTAATTGAGTCAGAGAATTGGTGTCGGTCTAAGAACACTCAGGGGATCAAGACCTTTCAATTGAGCTATTACACTTTTAAATTGGATGCACTAGAGTGGAGCTAGGCGCGGACATTCAACTTCAGTTGCTGTTTCAAGTGCCTTTTGGTGAAATTCTTCATACATTCTCTTCCTCATAAGTCCGGTTCTAATTGAGTCAGAGAATTGGTGTCGGTCTAAGAACACTCAGGGGATCAAGACCTTTCAATTGAGCTATTACACTTTTAAATTGGATGCACTAGAGTGGAGCTAGGCGCGGACATTCAACTTCAGTTGCTGTTTCAAGTGCCTTTTGGTGAAATTCTTCATACATTCTCTTCCTCATAAGTCCGGTTCTAATTGAGTCAGAGAATTGGTGTCGGTCTAAGAACACTCAGGGGATCAAGACCTTTCAATTGAGCTATTACACTTTTAAATTGGATGCACCAGAGTGGAGCTAGGCGCGGACATTCAACTTCAGTTACTGTTTCAAGTGCCTTTTGGGGAGAGTCTTTATACATTCTCTTCCTCATAAGTCCGGTTCTAATTAAGTTGGGGAATTGGTTTTGTTGTAAGAACACTCAGTGGATCAAGATCTTTTAATTGAGCTATCACAACTTTAAATTGGATGCACTAGAGCGGAGCTAGGCGCGGACATTCAACTGCATTCCTATTGGTTCTTGCCCTTTCAACCAATCACAAACAAACATATAAATGTATATATTGAACAAATTTGTGGGAAAAAACGCTATCAGAGTTTGTCTGGCCGTTTTACTGGAAAGATTTGCTTCATTTTTTTTTTTCTTTCTCTTCAGAATGACCTCTAGATTAGCCATCAAGCATTACTTAGTGCCTCACTTCAGTTGTTCCCAAATTATTTGCATTTGCGATTTTATAATTGCTGCGGAGCAGCCCTGGTCTTCTAGTATTTTATTATTTTCAATTTCAAGTAATTCATTTATCTTTAATTCAAAACTAATAATTATTTGTTAATTTATTCTAATAAGATTGAAAATTAATTCAGAAGACTTCAATATGAAGAATATTAAATGAATAAAAGAAAGTATTATAATTATTAGAGTAAATTGAAAAAAACTGACTATTTTCATTATTATAATTTTAATGATAAATCATTTTTTTAAATAATTGATATAATTTCACCATTCAAAATGAATGAAAGATATATTTTTTCATTTAATTTGTTTAATTCAAATTATTAATTTTTCTTTAATATTATTTATCTAATGAAAATATATTTACAGTTGGAGTGTACTTTATTTTTTGTTATTTAAGTTATTAACTTTAATATTAATTAAAATATTGAATAATATAATTACATTTTTAATTTTTTACTTTACAAATAATTCTCTCAATAAATTAATTATCATTTTTAATTTTAAATAAATCTTTCATCTTCAATTCAAAATCACCTATAATTTGTTAATTTATTTTGATAATATTATTAAAAATCAATTTAGAAGACTTATCAATATGAAGAATAATTGAATGAATAAAAGAAAGTATTTTAATATTATTGCTGAAATGAAATGAATTGAAAAAATTGACTATTTTTAACATTACAATTTTAATCATACATAAAACATTTTTCAAAATAATTCATGTAATTTTACCATTAAGAATAAATAGAAGATGATTTTTTCTTCAATTTATTTGATTCAAATTAATAGTTTTTCTTTAGTATAATTTATTTAATAAAAATATAGTTACAGTAGGTGTGTACTTTATTTTTCGTTATTTAAATTATTCGATTAGATGAAATTATTCAACAAAAATGAAAATTTTTTCAAAAATAAAGGATCTTTATATTAATGGTACATCATCAATTTTAAGATCAATAAATTTAATTTTATCAATAATTTATTGAAAATCATTTAATTGAAAATCAGTTAATTCAAATTTATATTGTTGAACAATTATGATCTTTTCAATTTTATTAATTTTATCATTAGCATGAATATTCATAATGATCTGATTCTATGTAAAAAATTTATAAAAATAAATATTAACCTTCCTTAAAACTTTATTCATCATTAATATTAATGAAGAAAAATTTATATAAATTACAAAAGATGAGGCAATTTCTAATTTTAAAAATCTTGGCAAATTTTTTAAAATAACCAATCCCTGCTATGTATGATAGAAGGGGGACTGAAACCATTCCCGCCAATGGTGTTCAACTTCGACCATTTTTGTCTCGGCCGGAGATCACACGGCGCACAGCGCAGCGTGCGGCAAATTTCTCAAAAAACCTCCCCATAGAACAGGTTTTTTGTTAAAATTTTGACCTTCAAGTCACAATAATTATGACAGGAAAGTGATTTGGAGACATTTCGACTTTTGAGCCCTAATTTATGACAGCAGAGGGACTTTATCTTCAATACCAGAACCAATTTGACCGACAGAAAAAGTTCCCTGCGACCCTCCTTCAATTTCATTTAGGAAGCCGTCGCTCTTTTTATTAGAAGGTAGTTTCAACGGGAGTTACAGGAGAAGAATTTCTGGTACCCGCCCTCTTTCCGAAGAGTCGTTGTTTCAGAAAGGCGAAGATTTAACTTTCCAAGAAAGTGTCTTTCGGTAAAATGTACAAAAACCCTCTAACCCTTGTACTTCGGGAACTTTACATTGATTATTCAACAGACGAAATTTACATGACGATTGCACTTAATCTGTTGATCTCATTCATATAGAAAAAGAATTAGCCGCCGCTGCGTACGATTATTATCGGTAACTCACATATCAGTGACCTAGTTTCACATTAATATTCAAAAATATTTACTCAGACGCAAACTAATCTGATCTACAATGTTTGATATTCGATCGAGACGTGATAATGGGAAGATTTATTTGTTTGAAACATGAACTTAAACTTGACGCAAGCTCCAAGTTTGTTTAGCCTAGATCTGTCCTCCATTGATTATAAAGTTCAAATAAACCTGACATCAATACGTAACCTTGCTCTAGTGATGCCTGTTTGTTCTCCTGGTCAAAAATCGACAAGTGTATGTATTGAAATTTACTTCTATTGACGCAGACTATTGATTAATGGTCTTTGCGAAGACGCACGTAGAGCAAGGTTAAAAGAATCCGTGCCTGAGAAATAATTGTTTATCCTCGAAAGGAAGTTGAAGAATGTAAGCAAGATGAGAGTAAAAAATGATCACTGTGCAGGTTCCTGATGCAAGAGATGTGTTGAATGAGAGACGAATATTTTTGTTTGTTGAGGAGTATGAAAACGGGAGCAGATACTGAGCGGATGATTAAAGAACATTAGCCGGACTTCGGCGAATTTTTGGACGAAACCGAACAGTGTTGGGCTCCGGTTTATCAGAATTCACTCCAATTCATTTACCAGACTTAAAACCAGTTGGTATAGGTCAGGAGAAAAGGGAAAGGTGGTTAGACCGAAAACTTCACCCTAAAAGGGAGTACTATAAAAGTTACAGAAAAAGGTGAAGCGCTCAGTCTCAGCCAATTTTCGAACCAAGAAACGTCTTCAAGCCGGGTGATTAATTTACGCGGGGAAAGAAATGAGGGGATCTCTCCAACAAAAGCTCACCATTTGGTTATTCTGGTAGAAGCACTGATGGCGCATTTTTCAAGAGCTTATTGAGAGTATAAAATTTTCGTCCACCGGAGATGAATCTGAACGATCATTATTAAAATCAGTTTTCAAATCTTCCAGTGCACGTAATTTCAAATCTTCAAATGTCAATACGTCTAGACTTTTCAGAATGGTGGACGTCGTTACGAGGAAAAATGGCAGGACGAAATGAAAGGAATTACGTTTGTTTACCTTTTTGCTTCGTCTACAGTGGCAAAAACGGTACGAAAACGGCGTTGAAATTTCGTATAGGAAGTTGTATACAGATGACAGTAGTGAGCGGAGCGCTTCCAAGTTTCTCATCGAGTTCAATATTCTCGTTGACCTTATTCCAAAGTTCAGCAGCGGCACGGTGGCGTTTATACGAACTCGTCGTCAGCGTATACATGTACCAAAATTACCGTATCTAGGCCCCCGCTTCAATCAGTACATTATCATTTCATACGAATGTAACTTAGCTGTACTATTTTACTTTACCAATGATAACACGAGAAATCTTAATGCACTTCTGCGCTCGCGTGCATGACACGTGATCCTCTAGAGTAAAGAACGTTAGAGAGAGCGGCACAGGAATTGAGAAAATACGCAGAATATGATGATGGAAAATGGATTAAACGGAAACAATATAAGGAATCAGAATGTGATCACGTGATGCGAGTGTACGATCAAACTTTTATAACTGGAATCCCCAGGGGCAGAAGAATGGACACTTGAGGTTGAGCTCAAATTCTTTCACCACTATCTGCTGATGCTATACGTATCTCAAATAGTAATAATTTTTATTTCGCAAAATGATTTTTCTTTTCTATAAAATTTCAAAATTTTGCAGGACTCCAATTTTTGGAACTTATGCTCTGTCAAAAAAGTTCAAATAGGTAATTCTCTCGACATCGATTACACGTTTCATATTTTCTAATATAGAAGAATCAGTGCATGTATGGGTCTGACCCTGTCCGTGCCAGACATAGTATTTCAATCCGCTCCTTACGATTTCGGCCTCTTAGGGTGGATTACAATCCAAACATTGTTATTTGAGACACCAGCGGTGCCAAGAGTGATTTTTTCTTAGAGGAACAAAACAGAAATACGAAAATTTGTTAGTCGCAATTTGTTATTTCAAATGGACTTTTTATAGAATTTTTCCACTTTTTTCGGGAAGGGGGGGGGTATCAACATCCGTGATAGATAAGCTTTCCTAGAGAGGAGGCAGTGTGCAGAGGTTTTACTTGTAAGAATAATTGAAGTTTCATTTGTGTGGCGACTGAGAGAGCTGTTAACTCGGGGCGGGTAGGTAATGAGAAATGTTAGATTGAGGAAAAGACACCAATAGGAAAGAGGTCCAAAAATAGACTTGTTGAAGTAAGCTTGTCTGCGATAAGAGGGTGCGAATGTTTTTCAAATAGAAGATTGAGAGTAAGATTTTTCTCTTGGTAGTAAAGGTAGTCAAGGAAGGGAGAAAAATGGATAGAGAATCATCACCACTGATGTGAAAAAGTTCTGCTCGCAAGATCAGTTGGAAGCGCCATCGCCATCTGCCATGTCTATGATGAACCAATTTCATACTTATGTCAGAAAAAATCTCTATCTGCGCATAGTTTTGTAATTTCTCTTCAGCTATCCCTCATAATTGAATATACGCTTGTGTACGCTAATGGCTTCAAAATCAGCTGATGATCAAGGTACATAAGTTACCAGATATTTTCCAAATAAAAGAAAAAATATAACGTTCAGTATTACGTAAAGTAGATCTCTCCCCCCCGCGGCAACAAAATCCTGATCTCTAAATTGTAACCAGAAGTCGTACTCGCATTACTCTTCGATTGCACAGTGCACATATCAAATTAGTCTTTAATGAGCACGCGAGATTCTCTGCTTACTCCAAAAAACAGTAAATTCCCTGTGAGCTGTAAACAATACAAATTACTATCACAATTATCTGACAAAAGTGAATTTGACCTTTATATTTTATTGTATCTGGCACTTAGTTAATGAACGTTTACCTAATTATCATACAATTTTTGGTTGCAGAAAATGGAACTAATAGCTCGATTCTTGTACGGATTTACCGTCTACTGTGGTTGGGTTGTGTCACCCTTCTACTCCATCTTGTCATTGAGACCGACCAAACGTTTGCCTAAGGCCAATCATGAGAAAATCTTAAACTTGAGCGCGACCGAGTTGGCCGAGAAAATACGTAATCGTGAGGTTTGTACGACTAAAATTATTCTATTTTTATAATTCAATCCGATGAACTACTATGTACTTTTAGCCTGAGGGACTAAAAGTACATCTAGATGAAGAAGAGTAATTTTTATAGTTCAAGAGTTGCTATTATTTTAGAAGTATAGGAAATTTGTTGACTGACTCTAGCAGAAACAGTGCACTTGAAGCTCTCTTATCCTACTGCCTTTCTAAAATCTTTCGTTGCTCCTATGGCAAAGTTATTCCTTCAAATAAGTTTTGAGAAATTTCAGGAGTTTTCTAGCCTCATTATCAACGTGATTCCTACTCTTTTTGCTAACTTTGTCCTCATCTAACCTTACGACCATCATTCTCTCAGTTACTTCTCTCTGACGATGATCGTTAACTTCTATATTCCTTTTCCTGAAAGTAACCCCTTCTTACTATAGGAGAGAAAAGTTAGAAGATGGAAATTTCATAAAGTCTCTATCCTTTCATCGCTCGGAATTCAAACTTCTTCCGATTCTTGCCTTTCCCCCGTGTAGATAGCTAAACAGCCGAGTTTCAAGAGAAAATGTGTCGCCATTATACTTTGAATTGTAGTTCCTGACAATTTTGCTTTGGGGACTTTGAAATATGTTTGAAAGTTGATCATAGGTACTTGAAAGGAGAAGAAAGAAAGAAGAGGAGAAACAGTGAGTCGTACCTGGGATTTTTGTGTTGGGGGGGGGGAGGTTTGTATCCTTTGACTTCCACCGCCTCCTCAACCCTTCGGTTTTTACCTGGCATTTTATAATCCCTTCATTATTCGTTCTCTTTTTTGTGGGTTCGAAGATTCTATCCCTATCTTTAAGAGAAATAGAGTTTACAAGCTTTAATGTTCCGACTGCCCGGCTGTCTACAGACCGGCAGCTTTTCATCAGGGTCCAGAAACACCTTGATGAAGTACTTTCTACTTTCCCCCCAGAACATTCGACTTTTGCTGGGCATATTTCGAAATCTGGCCATAATTTTGAGCTGGACCGGGCTGTAGTGAGGGTTCGTCACGTCGTCAAGGTCGTACTTCACATGCTTTGAATCGTTTGTTCCTGATCATTGAGACGTTTCATCTTCACTCAACGACGCGACGGTGATTCATCATCATTCTGTTTGCTTCTGATTTCTTTTGCCTCTTATTCCTTCTTTCGTTTGTCCAGTCTAGATTTTCGTGTAGCTCGTGGATGACTTCTCAATCGAAAGTGCTATCGCAATAATTCGTATAGTTTCCATCTTTTATTTATTTTTCAATTTAATCAATTAATTCGGTGATTTTATTTTATGCGTGCGGTTTGTACAATAAACATTGTATTTTGTACGTTTGTTAAGATTTCGAAGCAAATTCTTCAGCTCTGCAGGGATTTTGTCCCAAATTACCCTCCCGTAAGTACGCCAAAGGAAGAAAAAAAAAAAGAATGAAGAGATGAAGAATAGAGGAGAGCGATTTTGAAAATTTAGGGTGACTTTAGCACTATTAAAGGGTATGTCTAGGCGAAATAATGAGAAATTTCAGGCTAAATAAGAAGTATTTGGAAAGGCGAGAGCTGTGACCTAAGTGAGGACTTGAAAACTTGCCGCATACCATGAATTCGACTCCTCTTATGGAAACGTAAAAAAAGTTGAAGTTCCCTAAAAGAGGTTTCTTCCTCGTCTGAGCTGTAAAAAAAAGTAGGTTACGAGTTCTTCTTTTCCATTTTTCTCTTTTTTTGAGACTAGAAAAAGATCGGACGTCTGATTTATGTACTGAGTATCAGAAGTACTTGACCAATTTTTGGGCCTTTGAACAGAAGTTGGAGAGATGCTGATTTTGGAGCTATAAAAAAAGGTAGGCGTTATTTGTAGGTACGGTACCTACGGATAAAACGTTATTTGTAGGTACGGTACCTACGAATAAAACGTTATATGTAGGTACGGTATGTTCTTGTCTTAAATATCTACCTCAGCCGTCTCCAAAGTCATCACAGCGAGGGCAGCCGTCTCCTAGCAGGCTTGCAGAGTAAACTTTCATAGAACAGCACTCGGTAAAAGTAAAGGTCGAGCCATTCCTTCCTGCAATCTTCGCGGAACAGACAAGGCAAGTGGCCTTTCCATCACTATCATCATCATCGTCCTTACTGTCATCTGCAGGTACAGATTTCCTCCTTCTGGTTCTATTAAATGACCACTGCTTTGATGAAAGTTTTGAGCGACCTCTGGCCTTCACTCTCTTTTTGGAAACCAACTGGCGTGGTTCCTCAGTTGCACCCTCGCTGTGATTTCAGGGAAGAAATAATGTTCCATCGTTGGTGTCTCTGCTTTGTGAGGTAGCCTGTGCACTTGGCAGGCCTTCATTGGGCGGTACACATGAGCTAGCTCTTGCATTCAACGTGAAACATTCAACCCTGCACCATTTGTATCTTCCTATATGAAAGAACGTCACTTTGTCACCACATCAGCATTTCCTCCTTGAACATCCTTCATTCGGTTAATCTGACTTCTGTCTTGTCAGAGTACTCTCGTCGATCACCAAATACTTTTGAAACATACCGTACCTACAAATAACGTTTTATCCGTAGGTACCGTACCTACAAATAACCACTTCGATAAAAAAAAATTTCTGGCGGAGCCAAATGAATAAAGATAGTGAATTGGGAAGTATGTTTGCCTTTGCCGATTACTTCGATACTTCTTAAGCTCGTTCGCCCCCCAAACTTGCTCCAGTGTAACTCTAGAATACTTTGTGTTGAGTCCGCGATTCAGTAGTAGTACTGACGGGTCTTTGGAACACTTTCCAATCTGATTGAATAATGGTGAAATTCATATCATCTTCACAGAAAATTATACTCCTTTCACCTGAAATTTTTTAGGGCTCACAAACGTTCAGGAAAAAATTTATTATCATTATTCAACCTGTATTTAAGCTCGTCTGATAGAAATCACAATACTGACTGGTCTTTAGGACACTTTCACCATCTAGTTTAAATATTGGTAAAACTAATATCATCTTCATAGGAATTATACTCGCCTTTCACCTGTTATTTTTTAAGGCTCACAAACGTTCAGGAAAATCATTTTACTGACGGGCCTTTAGGACACTTTCCAATCCAGGTTAAATACTGGTAAAATTCATTTTAGGACACTTTGGAGGTGTACAAACATGCCAACTTTTTTAGGACACTTTGGAGGTGCACAAATGTGTTAACTTTTCTTCCAGAACACGAATGTACCAGCTTTTTTCTAGGATACTTAAGAGGTGCACAAATGTGCTAACTTTTTTTAGGACGCTTTACTTTGGAAGTGCTCAAACGTGCTAACTTTTTTAGGACACTCCAGGATACTCAGGAGTACAAAAGGGGTTCAATTTTCAACCTCTTGTGAATTTCATAATTTTTCTCTTATCCCTAGAGTAACTTATTCACTTTTTAGAGGGGCACAAACGTGCTAACTTTTTCCACAACACTTTAAGACGCATGGAATAAATGGAATTGATGGAATAAATGGATTATGGAATAGAATGAATAGAATTGAAGGAATAGAATAAATAGAATAAACAAAAATTATAAATTCCTCAAAGTGAACCCTATTTTAATCTTTTTTCTGAAGAAATACCAAATCCTTATAATAGGTCAATCTTTAGGACACTTTCAGGATACTCAACCAATTTAGGTATATTTCTCCAAAACTGAGTATCAAAACAGGGAAAATATACTTCAATGAAAAAAAAATTAGCACACAAACGTTCAGTCAACATTCAGGCAGAGATTAATGTGATTTTCATAGGTTTTTTCACTTCGCAGAAAATCGCCAAAAAATTCATCAAATTGATGACATATTTTGACGTTTAATTCGAAAAAATTCATAAGTGTGCTAATTCTTCAAAGCTACTCACATTTTAAACCTTTTTCTACCATGTACTCAGTAAAATTTATCAACCAAGGTTGGTACACGCAGTAAAATTCATCACCCTAAAATTTTATAGATTTTTGCAAGTATTTTAATACCTAATGGATGTATACACACCAAATCTGTCCAGAAATGAATGTAACAGACATAATCATCTATTACTATACTCACCCACTGATTCCAATTAAAAAGTTTCATAAAAAAGTTATTATTGAATAAATAAAAATGTATGACCTAATTAAAAAGTTGCATTGAACCAAATTTAAAATAACATTCAAACCTACAATAAATATTATGACTAAAAAAGATTTAGAAAGTATAATAGATAAAAATGAGAAAATTATAAGTAAACAATGTGATAAAAAAGAGTTACAATGTTATATTATTGATAATAAATATAAGAAAAGAAGCTCACGCAGCAGCGTGAGCACACACGACTTTTCATATTTATACCCCACTTCTTATGAAAATTTCATCTATTTTCATTATTGTAGCAAATTTGAAATGCGTTCGATTGCCTAAAAGCCTAAGCTTGAAAGTTAGACCTATATTGGTTACCGATTTTTTACGTGCATCTGCTAACGCAAAAATAAATTTCCGTTTCATCACTTTAACAGCCAGAATACGCGTAAAGTCTTGAAAGACAGCCGAATATATGTTGGAGAATCGGCTTTAAGGATTTACTTATTGCCATGAAAAAATCATAATTCCGCTCCTACCGTAGCGCATTTCCCTCCGTACTCGTCTCGGTAGCCTAACGCAACGTGCTTATGACTAACCCCGCTCTATCTTTATAACTCCTAAGAGGATAACTCAAAAACTACCCATCCAATCCTCAAACAAAATGCAGGCGTATCACTTCAAATATACTCCAACAACATATCAACATTTGAGAAAAATCGGATCGCTAGTTTCCGAGAAGAAGAGGTGACAAAATTTGGTCTATAGCCCTATATATATATATAAGGAGACCTGAAATTTTTTTAATAGTCTAGGAATTGTCTATGACCCCCAAAACGTCGAGAAAAATCATTACCTGCTCCCACTGCCACCACTGTGGCGAATGTAATACCTCATTTGTTCGAAAAGTCGGTAAAAACACTCACGCAGTCGCGTGAGTAATACACGACTTTTCTTTCGACAAACTAAATTTCATTAAGAAAATCACTCCCACTAACAACTTCTAAATTTTATTTATTCTTTCGTCATTATCTCTATCTTTAAAAAAAGTCGGCAAATGTTCAAAAATTTGATAGTCATAAAACAAATTGCCATGAATTATCACAGAGAAAAAATTTTATGAAAACCGAATTTTCCATTATGATATCTGATCGCTTAAATCGATAGAGCCTATTATAGCCTATTATAGCCTATTTCCATTAATATTGCTCATCACCAAGTAAGATAATCAAGACGAGAGGCGCGAACTTCATGAAACATTCAACGTTAGCACGGCTTACATTCTAGACCAAGTACTCGTATTCGAGCACTTTATACGTGCGTAGAAATGGATATCAATGTATATCATAATTGTGTTGTCATTTTGTTTGGTAAGTATTATTTATATCTTTAAATTTTTCTGTGCGTTTCAGAAATGTACTAATATTGAGTCGCATTTTCACAGTTTATCTCTCCTGCGCGATCTCATGTTCACCTGTTCCTGAAAAAACAACAACTGACCTCAATGTAGGCACAATATTTTATTACACCACAATCTTACAATAGTCTACACTGAGGCCTTCCTCGTCACATTTTCTAGGTGGACAATATTGCTGAAGAAATCGAATACTGCATAAAAAAAGAGTCAGCGAAAGGACGCGGTGTAAAAGAATTTGCCAGAGCTGTGCATGGAAACTGGAGCAGACTGGCTGCTAAAAGAGAAAAAGGATTACTCGATGAATTAGTAAGAGCTCATGAACTGACTCTAGATTTACAGCACCAGATCATTATGTGGTGATTGGTAATCGTTTGTACATCATTTGTCAAGAAATGTACAGCTATCAAAATTGTTTGTACAGGCTCCTCTATCTCCTAGAACGCGACGTCACGTTTGGGGAGCTGCAGAAACGCAGCCCCCCATTCGACAAGTTTGCATTTCTCTTACGCCAATCGTTTGTACAGGGATGTACAGCCATCAAAATTATTTGTACAGCCCCCATCACACCTTAAAACTCAACGTTATGTTGTGGAGGGGGACTGGAGAAACGAATCTACTCCAGGAGATTTTTTGGAAATTTGTCTTTGCTGCATGAAACAAACGATTTGGACTCATACGGCTGGAAATTTTTTCCGAAAAAATCAAAGGGGGTAGATTCATTCCCCCTCCCCAGGGGTTGTGTACAAATAATTTTGATAGCTGTAAATTTCTGTACAAATGATGTACAAATAATTACCAATCACCCCATAACAATATGGTGGATTCGAGAGGGCCGTGGAAATAGTCCTTAAAAAGAGCTAGGACCGTTAAAATTAACATACTTTTTTAATTTCCTAGTCCATTTTATCCCTTAAGTGTCGAAAATCTGATCGATTCACGATGAATTTTTTTTTTCAACTTTTCCGGACCCGAATCGTACCGTTCCGGTCTCCGCAGGCCCGTACTATCAAAACTAACTTATTTTTCAAATTCCCCAGCCCATTTTACCCCCTTATCGTTGAAAATCTCACCATTCCCGGATCGGAGTCGTACCGTTGCGACCTTCGTAATCTCGGATCGTCGAAACTGACGTCATTTTCGGATTTTGCGGCCAATTTTACCCCTTTTCATAAAAAATTTATCCGATAGACCTCAATACTGGTGTCCAACTGGTGGTCTTTTTTTTCTCCACAAAATTCAAAAGTGTACCAAAAATGCGTTATAAAAAATTAGAGAAAAATCGTTTTTTATCTCTGTGTGGATACTTTTTTTTTAATATATTTCTAATCTTCAATAGTGGTAGAATACTCATTCAAAATTTCATTTTATAAAATTCACTAATAACTTAACGGCATACATTTGAAAATGCAGTTTCCTCCATAAGAAATACATTGAGAACAATTTTTCTGCCAACCAGCAGGGGAACCGACGCAACATTTATACACAGAACGTGTTTTGTCGCTCACCATAGCGTAGTAACGCGAGTCGCGCATCTAGGTTGTATAGTTTATACATCTGTGGTTTAAACAAATATTTTACCTCTCTATTTCGTTCCTTGGGAATTTTTTGTCCCTGTGTTCATCATTGAAACTAAAAAATGTAGTATTTGTAGAACTAGAGTACCGGCGATAGAGACACCATTAGAAACACTTTGGGGTAGCAAAGGTTTTCTTCATGGAAAGTGTTCATTGAGGTCCCAGGAACAATACATATCAAAAGTTGCGCCAAATATTTTGTGGTACGTTGTAGCCCCCAAAATTGGCTTTTTAAGAAAAACTCGAGAAATAGGTTCAAATTTAATTGCTCATAACTCAGTTGCTATGAATGCGATCAACCAGAATATAGTCCCAAATGATGGCGGAGGGTTGCGTGAACATTTTGAATTCAAAATCGGTCTAGTAGTTGGCGTAAGTTCGAGGAAAACTTATTCCTTTTCAATCTATTGACTAACCCGCTTCGATATTATTACAGGTGACTCTTGAAGGAAAATTATTAGAAGTCGTTGCGATGAGATTCCTGAGGGTAACACTAAGCGGGTATATTGAATTATATTGTAATTCTAAGGACGAAGTGCGTTTAGCTGTGAAGGAATTTCCACCTCCCACCGATGAAGAACTTCCATTCGAGATCCGTGAGAAGCTGAGAGAAGCCGACGAGAACCCAGACCAGCCGCACCTGAAGAAGAACGTTGAGAGCTGGATTAGAACATACAAATATGTTTATCAACAGGTTGGAACAATTTTAGAGAAGACGAACGCTTCAGACCGTGGAATAGTAGCCTTTCGAGGAATATTCAATGGTACCGTTGGCCTGTCTACTGACGATGCAAACAAGAAGATTGCAAAGTCCGTCGGACTATTGAATTATTTACTGTCCGAAAAAATCCCTCTGGAGGATCTTGTTAAGAAAATAAAATGGACCGATTGGACTGCTGTGAGGAAAGCTCTTATAGAGTGTGGAATATCAAACGAGGAAGTACTTGAGGCCGCACAAGGCCTCCACCAATTTAAGTTGGTAATTCTGAACTTGGTGCCTAATATGAAATAGTAGCGGCTCACGACGTAAACGTTCGCGTACGCGTACTCTAGAAAAATGCTTTTCTCGATCGTCTACCGCGCATACCCGGTTCGCGCATTCTCCCTCTCGTTGTTATACCTCTCACTCTTTTCTATCGAACGCACACGTGCGATCAAAACATTCGCGAATATCGATTAAGATGTAAATCAGCAATAAAAATAGACGTAGAAACCGATCACCAACGTAAATCGATGGTGACGTGCACAAAGGATCGAAGTGACATTTTTATCAAAAATGAGTTAAGGGCAAAAACGGGTCAACAAGCACATGGACTATCGGCCTGCATCGAAAAAAGGGGAAAAAAGTCCACCATTTAGCCCCCAGGGTCAATGTAAAAATGCAGTAAGTGACAGGAATCATATTTCTGTCGGGCCAATTGTCGTAATTGAAAAAACACCGCACTTACAACAAAATATTTTGTCACTTACGACAAATGGCTCGTCACAAAGGTGTACTTAGTGACAAAATACCGCAGTTACGACAAAATATTTCGTCACTTACAACAAATGGCTTGTATCAAAGATGTACTTAATACAAATGGCTTCTACCAGAGTACTTTATTGATGCCAAATGTAGTAAGTGCATCTTTGATTCAAGCCAAATGTCGTAAGTGACTTTAAAATTTAAGAATCAGGTCATAGACTGCCACAAAATTGATAGATTTTTTTTTTTGTTTTTGGCTAGTCTCATCCCCCAATTTTCAAATAATTCTAACCAATATTGTAGCGAGCAGGGCAAATGAAAGTTCCAAAAATTTTCAAATCGCTCTCCTGAAAAATATTGTTTTTGTCACTTAGATCCTTTGTGCACGTCACCATCGGTATATCCCCTTCTTCCTGAGTGTTCTAAAAAAGTTAGCAAGTTGTGCACCTCCAAAGTGTCCTAAAAAAAGTTAGCACATTTGTGCACCTCTAAAGTGTCCTAAAAAAGTTAGTACGTTGGTGCACCTCTAAAGTGTCCTAGAAAAAGTTGGCATGTTTGTGTCCTGAAAAAAGTTAACACATTTGTGCACAGCCTTAAAAAATCACAAGTAAAAAGAAGGGAGTATAATTTCTGTGAAGTTGATATAAATTTTACCTGTATTTGGTCTGATTACGAAAGTGTACTAAAGACCCGTCAGTAAAATTATTTCTATCAGATAAAGCTCAATTAAGGCTAAATATATTTAACCTAGACGGTGAAAGTGTTCTAAAGACCAGTCAGTACTGTGATTTCTATCAGATAGAGCGAGGGATGCTATTTTGCTCTTTAATTTGGCGAAATGAGGGTGGTGAACAGGTGTACTCGCAGGTTCCTTAATCAACACACGGGGTATGACTCGGAAGTGAATATTTTGTCCAATAATTTCCAGGAAGAAGGGTAGTGCCCAGGTGCACTTCCAGATGTTCGAATCACCTACGGGGTATGAAAAAATGTTTTTTTTTCAGAAATTTTTTAAGCCCGTTATTTTTGGGAAGGGGATGGGCGTACTCGCAGATTTTCAAATTGGAATGAGGTGAGACTAAAACAATTTTGATAGCTGTACATTTCTTGACAAATGATGTACAAACGATTACCAATCACCACATAATGATCTGGTTCTGTAAATCTAGAGTCAGTTCATGAGCTCTTACTAATTCATCGAGTGATCCTTTTTCTCTTTTAGCAGCCAGTCTACTCCAGTTTCCATGCTCAGCTCTGGCAAATTTTTTTACACCGCGTCCTTTCGCTGACTCTTCTTTTATGCAGTATTCGATTTCTTCAGCAATATTGTCCACCTAGAAAATGTGACGAGGAAGGCCTCAGTGTAGACTATTGTAAGATTGTGGAAGTGTGACGTCTGCGACGTCACACGTACGAAAAGCGCGCCAACTTACCAAATATTCGAAATTGTATTTACGTCACGAGTCATAATCATAACACGCGTATCGATCAATTCGATTATTCCCCTTCGCTTTCTTCGTCCTCATTTCTCTCTTTTAATTTATCTTCTTTCTCTTACCTTCTTGTACCGTTAGTTTAGGCCACCCGCTAAAAAAGATGAAATCCGTTCCGTTTTTTTCATAAAAACGCGGTGATTTTGGACGCGCAAATTTAGACTTTAATTCATTCGAGCTTCAATTGTCATAAAGTTAACTTGTTCATGTGTACCCCTCTTCGAACTAATATATTTTATTCGTCCAGTTGAACTTAGAAGTTTTTATTACTCTCGTCGTTCATCATACCCTTAGTCTACCATCACACCTTACAAAAACATGTCCTCTGTTTCTCTCAATCAAGTTAGCCCTTCTCACCCCCTCATCCACCTCATATAGGTTGTCAAAAATTTTTCAAAATTCCTTCTTCCCTTCTCATATGTATGACTAATGACTCGAATTTTTTAAAAACTACTTTCTTTCTTGTATAATACATAGCCCGAAAGTTTGAAACATCTCCCGTTGAACCATGTCGACTAGAAATCGACGTCGATTCTGAGTCGATTTAGTTTCACCCATTTCGACCCAAAATCGACCGCTTTTTTTCACCAAAATTGAGTCGACTCAAAGTCGACTCCAGATCGACGTCGATTTGAGGTCGATGTAAGGTCGACCAGCGTAAATAAACAGAACACTACAAATTGACTCGAAATCGACTCAACAGAGCAGTCGATTTTAAGTCGACGAACAATTTAGAGATGTCGACTCGAAATCGACCTGAAATCGACCTGGCAAATGAGTCGACATAGAGTCGACCCTTGTCGACATCGACCGAATTTCGACGTCAGAGTGAGGTCGATTTCAACAATATATCGACGCGATTTCGACCAAGACTTTGAGAAAAATAAATTCTCGGTTGATTTTTGGTCGATTTTCATGTCGACCGAAAATTGACGTGAAATCAACGGTCGACATAGTTCATCGAGCTCCCTCCCTTCATACATTCATAGCTGGATGGTTAAAATTTCTAAGTTTCTCAGTTTTCCGTGGACTCCTAGTTCGAAAGTCAAAACTCATTTTCCTCTCATAATAGCTTCTTTCAAAGCTTCCCCCACTCCTGCATACGTATGGCTCGAAAGTCCCGACAGTAGCCCAGAGTCCTCTCCTCCTTGGAAATTACCATTTGTCAGAAAGACTTCGAACATTATCCCGAGTAGCCCTATTTTCGGCCATGACTTCAGAAATTATTAAGAATAATTATATAAAGCGAAGGAATTTTTATATTTAGATTTTCCTACAATAACCACTTTGAATTGTTCGAAAAATATTCTCCAGTCCTATCATAAAAGCAATGAGTAGGCTTTCTCATCATTTTGTAAAGCGTACTAAGAAAGGCAGGCAACTGGCATCGAACGATTCATAATAATTTGCGGTTAGATTCGTGTTTCAAGAAGACGAAAAAAATATCGATGAGCGTAGAAGTTTGAATTTTTCTTAAATTTTGAATGGTATGCTATTCATATATGATTTCTTCCCCCTAACTTTAGGATTTGTCACCGTACAATATGGCTGTATGAGGCCTCGAGCCTTTTTCCCTTCACTGTGGTTCTGGGAAATGGGAACCTTCATCTTTCGCCGGGACTCGAGAAGGTTTTGAGTTCTGCCATCAATATACGCAAAAGAGTCCGGATGTTTCTTGCATTTCCTTGGTGTTCGAATTCTCTGGAAGGATTCCGAGAAATTTCACCAACTCAATAGGCAACCTTTTTTGACTTCCTTTTTTTGTTGTCATATTTTCACCAAGTGAAAGTTACTAAAAACTTCTACCTGAAAATGCGAGGTTCGGAACAATAGAACTCTCAGTTTGTTCCAAGTTTTCGGTCGCGGTTGATCGTAAAATTTTGTGCTACTTATGCGCATTATTATTATTATTAAATTATTTAAGAATAACCGTGTTTTCAAGTTATAAAACTGAACACTTGGGCTTTCCTATTTCCGATTGAAATACGATTTGTATGTAGCTGAAAGTTTTAATTTTTTATGATATTCAGCACAGGTTTATATTCAAGTTTGAGAAATTGAAACGGGAATCAACACGATTCAAAGGCTGGAACATATCGCTCATGTAGTGCTTGTGATTACTTTTTCGAATAATAGAAAAAATTCGTAACTTTTTTTTTTAGTATACTCGTAAATCTACGTTTTTGATTAAAATCTCTTGGTACACCTGTGGTGGGCTTGCGGCACATCGGTTGAGAAACACTACCTCGGAGCATTAAGAATTTTTGCCCTAGATTCATCAAAAATTTCCACAATTGATGTAGTTCTTTGTTTATACTTATGATGGAACAGATATCAGTGAAATAAGACGTAGAATAAGACAGAGAACGTAGAATAGTTTTCAAAAATCGGGCCGTACTACGCCTTAGACCGGTTACAATTTCGTCGAAATGTCAATAATATTATCTTTTTATCGCACTCGTGTTTATATTTTATATTTTTTGCCGAACGATTTACTTCCGTCCACTTATTTTTTCCTTTTCCTCTATTAACCTTCTTTACCATCGTACCTCATGTTAATTTTTCTTTCACTATTTTTTTTTGCAACAGCTGAGTAGCGAACAAGTAGTAAAGGCATTTGTCGAGCGATGTCGCGAAGTGAACCCGCTTTTGAACGCCATTGTCGAAGACAGATTCTCTGCCGCGGTAGAGGATGCTCTAAAAGTCGATCAACTTCTTAGTAATACGGAAAAGAGTGTGGAGCAGATTGAGACGGAAACCCCGTTACTTGGTGTACCAATCACGGTCAAGGAAGCTTGCGAATGTGCGGGTAAGTTGATGCGCAAAAATTTAATGAATCTGAAGGGCCGTGACTTTGACCGTGCAATCAACTAAAAAGAAAGAACATCTTTCGTGCTTGTAAACGCGATTGTAATCGGTTTGTTCTTTTCTTTCTTGTAGTGTTTGAGTCTGTATAATACCGCAGCTCAAAGTAGGCCTACCGGTAGTTGACTGTAATCTTCAGATAGCCTATTCATATACTGTGCTTACTATAAACAGGTTCTCGTTAAAAATCAGAAAAATTTGGGATATATATTTTGATTACGGACAGTTTTCGTAACATAGCGAGTTTCAATAAAATTTTGAAATTAATTACCGATTTCCTGAAAAAGGGATGCATGCTTAGGATCGTCTGTTTTTCAATTCTCGGTAATGAAATTTTGAGGTAATTTCACCCCTTCCGTCTTCGTGCAACTTCGTCCATTTTAACAAAACACCGCGCCACGGTCGTATTCATAAAGTACTCGACAGACCCAAAACAATCTTTGGTTCAATTTTAGAATATTTGTTTGTTCATATTACGTCAGCTGGCTGATTCAATTAGGATTTATCTATCCGGATAATTTTCTTTTATCTGCGGCGCTCCAATATTTTTGACCGAACGTTTGCACAGATCTGTCCCCCCCAAATTTAGACTCTCGCAAGCATTTATGGCTCCTCAATTTTTTCGTTGATACATGTTTACAATCATTCATACGGTGAGTGATGCGCCATTATAATTATCGAAGACTGAACACATTTCTGGATTTTAGCAGAGAAGTTAAGTATATCGTCATGACCGAGTATAACTCGTACTAAGAGGCCTTTTTGTTTCTTCATACAGTTCATTCGACTCGACTGTATTTTTAATTTCAATTCTGTCGTCAATCACTAGTGGACATTTTACGAGCTACAACTTTTATTAAGGTCAGCGCCATGGAAGAAAATCATTCAACTCGCCACAGAGAGCTTTTCGAATTCGTTGAACGAAACTCTAAAAAGAAAAATAATAATATGTATCGACGAAATCTCAATATTCTAACCGGAAGGCGTAAAAAATTTGCATTTTGCATTCCGATTCATCGTACAAATACAAATAGCATAGGTAATGAATGTTAACCCTGAATATAACTTGTTGTGAAGAGTTTACGCAAAAATTTCGAAGCCATATGATGTTGGAATGTAATACATACACTTATTTTTTTTTAAAAGTAAAAAATATTGTTTTGCTCTCGAATTTTTTGAGAAGCGCCATACGCCTGCTTATAAAATGACAACGAGAGAGAAAGAAAATTACGGGCCATTGCATCTAGTACAATGGCAGCAGGAAATCCGCAATGGCATTTACAAAGAATTTTTTCAAGTTCAACGTTCAGCTCTTGTATCGAGAATTTTCTTAGTTTTCCTTGTTGTGAAAGGTCGTGTCTCGAAATTTTTTCAACCCTTCGTGTTGTGTTCCAACTCCCCTTTTTCTGATGTATAAGTTTCTTTCAAGCCCTATCGTGTGAACCCATCAAGACTTCTTGATCGACTCTAGACAAACGTCGATTAAAAGGCGATTCGAAGTCGACCAGCATCTAAGAGCCGACTGCTGGCGGTGCAACAAAGCAGTCGATTTCAACAATATATCAACGTAATTTTAACTGTCGTCGATTTTTGGTCAACACCCGGTGTGAATCAAAAATTGACATCAAAAGGACGAGTTCATTGCCATCACCTTCTCCCGCCAATAATCTAGCTTTTACGATGGTTCTCTTTGGGTGGTAATTCATGAAGATGTAATGAAATTTTTAGCGGAACCCCCCCCCCCCCGTTCCCTCCACTCACTTCTGTACAATCCTGTTCGTTTGATTTCCTCCCAACAAGCTCAAAGTTTTCACTTACTTTTCTATCAATCAAGTAGAGATCTTAGGATGACTCTGGGAGTAGCGACAGATATAACGAGAAGCAACATTACCGCGACCTTCGCTTTGATAACACTCTTTTTTGGCTTTAATATTCCGCTCTCAATGTAAAAGGGGAAGGAAATTATCCAGTATTCTCAAATCTACAACATAATTACCGAAGCATTCGAAAATTAATAGATCAACTTTTCGCGCGCACATTTGTGTATACGTAAATTACCGGTGCACTTTTTTCCGTTCAAAAATGAGAAAATTACCGTAACTTGTGCGATATACCTAGTAAATTATACGAATTAGGGTGTAGGAAGTTTGAACGCGACGATTCGTTTTTGAAATCTTTGATAGATAGCAAATTATGGTATTCGCGAGTAAATTAATACACAGCGTTTTAATTATGCATTTTAATAATTAACGATGGCGCGGTAAGTAGCAATCGAAGTTTCAATTATCCAGGAAACGATTATGCAAATTTTAACGTTACTCTCCAGTCTTACATTGGTACTACAAAAATATTTTTCGCGTCTACAAAAATTCTATCGACCTTGACAATTTTTATTGAGAAATCGATAGTTAAAATACTCGTACGTAGTATAAATATACGAAATTGTTTATTTTTGTACGTATTTTCGTATGACATTATTCAGATTTAAGTTACTCGGTTGGCTCGGCATTCAGACGTGGTGTCAAAGCACCTGAAGATGGACTCGCAGTTTCCAGACTTCGCAAAGCTGGTGCTATTCCACTGTGCGTGACCAACACTCCAGAATTATGCACCTCCATCGAGACGTACAACCATCTTACCGGCTACACCAATAATCCTTACGATATGACAAGAACCTGCGGAGGATCTTCAGGAGGAGAGGTAAGTTTACGGATATTGAGAAGATTCTTTGAATATTGTCAGAGTGTTTAAGCTTGTAGTCCAGCTTGAGATTGAGAAAAGTTAGGAGGACCACGTGCGAGTGTTGAACTTGAACTTTCTAGAGCAAGGTTCAAATTCATTGTACAAGTTAGCTTGAGAATAGACAGAAACACCTTTAATTGGATTCCGAGTTTTTCTTTTTTGCATTGGATTAGGGTGCCCTTCCCATCATATATCAATCTTGGTAGTCGATGTACATAGCCTGATTACTACAGCTCCTTCAAGCAACTAGATATGCAATGCTTCAAAAACCATAACACTCACAAGGCCTTGCTAGAATACCCCATAAAACCGGTTCCCTGTCTCCCCTCATTAAACTCCGTTAAGAAAACTCGTGAATTTTTCAGACATGCATACGCAGCCTTCGAATCAGCACACAACTTTTCAGCTCTGCCTGCAACTGAGCACTGCGCTCAAATCCTATCTTTAGAACTCCCACTCATTCTCTTGTTTCCTCAATAAGGGTAACATATTATCACCACCCCTTGCCGCTCTAATTCATTCTTGATCATCACTAATTTTCTAGCACCATTCAATGTAATCTTCAGCTACTCTTCTCTATATCCACTCATAGGCTGTTGAATTCACGCTCTAATCGCTTTATCCTATGTCAACTCCATTTTAATATTCATTATCTACATGTACCTGGCCACAAGAGCATCTGAAGAAACAAAAAACATTGAAAAGGCAGCCAAACAGGCAACAAACCACTCATCAGCCAGCTCTCCAACAGCATCACCTATGCTTTGTTCAATCGTTAGTCTAACCTCAAATCCCTTCTAACAAGCTATTCCAAGTTATATGTATTCTCATCCTCTAAGACTTTCCTAAATCAACTCACTCGCAGAGAAGAAAAAATAATCCCTAGCCTCAGAATCACACCCACCCATTTCATCACGTATCCTATCTCTCTTTGATACTCTCATTGCAATTTTGATACCCCCGATTCATTCAACATAATCTTTTCTTGCCAAAAATTAGCCTCACTATGCAACTCCTTACTCACAGCACCCACTGAAAACGGTCGAAAAGAACCATTTTCCAGGATTATTGCCCAGCACGATCAATTTTCCATGAACGTGACCAAAATGATTGCTTACCATTTTCAATCAGTAAATCAATGAACGACACAGATTTTTCATCTTTTGAATCATTCTTGACCTCCCCCTCTCCCCTACCCTTAGATGTATATTATACTACCCTCCATATCTAATTTTTCAACTTTCAAATCCTTCTCCTAGTCAAGCTAAAGCAATGTGGAAAAAATTCAAGGCTGTCGAATGAATTTGTTATTTTGCAACTTCTCTTTATAATAATGATGGACAATAGATAATGACCTGAATTTTGACATGTTTCATGTCTTTACTCTGCCCTGACCCTAATTTGAAATTTTCCGAGTACCCCCCCCCCTCTTCACCCTCGTCTCTCCGTGGGTGTTTTGAAAGTTGGCGAGTTCATCCCGCGAGTTCACCTTGTCCAGTTTATGTACTAGGTTTATACTAGCTTAATGATCGCTATATTCTAGCTTTGAGCCTGCACTATACTAGACCTAATGTACAGTATACTAGTTGTTGAAACGGAAGGCCACCCAAATATAGAATCGATATTTTGATACAATCGAGATCAGTAGTCGATATAATCAATATCACTGTATCGATATAATCGAAATTGATATATCGATATTTTCAAAATGGATATATCGATATTATCGAAATTGATGTATCGATATTATAGAGATGATTATATCGATATATCGATATTATCGAAATTGATATATTAATATTATTGAAATTATTGAAATCGATATATCGATATTATCGAAATCGATGTATCAATATTATCGAAATTGATGCACCAATATTATCGAAATTCATGTATTGATATTATCAAAATTGATGTATCGATATAATCGAAATGGATATATCGATATGTTTGAAATGGATGTATCGATATTATCGAAATTGATGTATCAATATTATAGAGATGGATATATCCATATTATTGAAATCGATATATTGATATTATCGAAATTGATGTATCGATATTATCGAGATGGATATATCGATATATCGATAATATCGATAATATCGAAATTGATACATCGATATTATCGAGATGGATATAAGTGATCTTTATTTTGAATTTTAAATCAAGTGAGATGAGGAAAGTTGAAACAACTTTTAATTTTTGAAAGTTTTGGCTAGTTTGTCATTTTTTGATTTTTCAGATTTGAAGTGAACATTAAACATCTATGTTTTTGTGCATGAGGGAATTCAGCGCAAACTCCCAATCAACCAGTAACATTATATTTTAGTCCACCTAATATAGTATGACAGGAGGGGGACTCGGACCATTTTTGTGAACAATTTTGGACTTGAGTCATTTTTGTTTCGGTTGAACACCACGCGGTGCAGGACAAAATTTTCCTAGAGAACAGGTTGTACGAACAAAAGGGGAAAATTTATCTATCTCACAGTCGAATTGTAGTTAGAACGCACTTGTGCTCTTTAAATTGCCGGAAAAAAAAAAAAAAAAAAAAAAAAAAACAGGTTCTGTACTGTGTTCGTCATCAAAGATGGGGACTCTGAGCTAAACAAAGTGGTTCCTAGGAGCACAAATTTTTGCAGAAGGCCATTATCAGGAGTACAATTTCAGTAGATGCGAGAAAAGGGAGGAAAACTAATCAAGGTGAGAAGGTAGATACGAGGATTTGTAAGATGTTCAGTAGCAGTGACAAGAATTCGCTTTATCATTTTCCATAAATTATTAATCTATCTAAAAAGTTAAATTCGCAAGAATCCTCTTTACAATAGACTCATACTTAATCCTTGCTCAAATTTATATTTTTGATTCTTTTTTAGGCCGCGTTGATCGCTGCTTCAGGCTCACCTTTGGGCGTTGGATCGGATTTTGCTGGCTCCATTCGAATACCTTGTCTATTTTGCGGTTTATTTGGACACAAACCAACTCCTGGTACGTAAAAGATAATTGTACAGCCTTCATATGTATAGGCATATTAATCATCAAACTCGTCCTCAAAATTGATCCACCAGTCACGACAGAAAATTCATAAGACATTATTCAGAAAAGTTTGTACCTGGAACGTTATATATGTTGTACAAAGTAGGATGACTGTTTAGGAAAGCGAGGTAATTATCTATGATACAGTTGTCAGCAATTATGATGAACGGTTTAACCGATGACTATATTTATGACTTTTTCTCGCTCATCTTATCATATTAGGGTCATTTACACGAGACGTATGTGTCCCGAATGAATGTTTTTTCCGGTCTTATAGATTGTTTTTATCATCTCATTCTTTTCTTACTCAGACGTTATTCTAACCAAGTTCGATAGCCGTCGAAGAAGTACGCGGAAGTATTAAAAATCGATCAATTTTTTCTTTCTTCCGCACTTAATTATTTCTTGCATTCCCGAATGACGTACATTTTACTGACACGACTTCCCGAAATTCGGAAAATACATAGAGATCAATTTATGCACAATTCTATGGCTGAATGTTGCGCTCCTCATTAACGAGACTGATTAGTACTCAAAGTATGGACTAAACCTCCATTCAAATTAACTGGAACTTGACTTTTTTTTTGTTGGTAAAATTGGTCCCAAGTGAGACACCTCACATACTACGTAAAGTTTGCACAATTTTGATGAGTTTGAATTCTACGAGCACACGTAGTACTTAATTTATTTTGTTCAATTCGACCGCTGTACTAGAGATGATGACGCGCACGTGTTATTGCCAAAAATTACCAAGTCGAAAGGTATAGCAAAATTAAGCTTGATTAAGTGGAGTCCTTCCAAGAAGATTAGGCGCTACTCCCACGAACGTCGCATTAGGTACTTAATTGCGATTATGATTCAGGTGGTTAGCAAAGTGTCCAAAGGACGTGAGGTTGATTCCAAAATAAAATTACGAAGAAATTTTCCGAATTAAAACTATGTCATACCTTGGAAAATGAAAATTGGTTTCATGTTTGAGTGTTCTCACCGATATTATGCAGAATAATGCAACTTCCGACCAAAATTAGGTAGAAAAGGTTACAGCGAAGTATTATCGAAGCTTGTGAACATAATGTGATTTATTGAATCTCCATAATCAAAGCATTAGAGGTCGATCACTAAAAGCAATGTAGATTTTATTCACTTTGATGTTTCTCCTCGAGAGTCAAAATACATCATCTTGTGCAGCGTATCGAAAAAGTGCATAATTCTCCGATAAAAAATCCGCGATCCGCATCTATTTTGTTGAACGATTTAAATTTGGGTAAATTTTTATACAAGTTTCGCGAAGATGTGGATCGAAAACATCGGTAATTATTTTGGACAATTTGGAGATACGAGGGGATGAGAGTGAGCACGATTTTCAAATGGAAGATTACCGAGTGAGTTTACTAGCTCCATGTAGATTTTTTTTTGTTTCATGTACACGTATTTAGGATTAGGAGATATGCGACTACTCAAAATGGGTTATCAGCTCGCGTTCATTAGATTGTACAATAGTTATACGTAATATTATTTCATGAATTTGTTCTATAATTAGCGAAGTGTGAAGAGATCAGTAGAACGAAGGTAGATGAAGAAATTGGAGATAATTTTGGAGTTTGATAGTGCTGAGGGAACGTTGCAGGCGGAACGTTGGAAGGAGGGGGGGGGGGACATGAGAAGAGATGTTGAACTGTGAGGTTGTCTGAATGGCAGCACTTACATGATGGAGGGGCGTGAAGACTTGGGAGGAGGTGGGAGTGAGTGAGTCGAGTATGGCTAATCCTCCTTTTTCATGGCGGGAGTTTCTGTTTGAAGAGGGAATGTTGGGGCTTTTGATTGACCTGAGTTGTTCTTTCTAACGGTTATGTCAAGTAAATAAGATTTTAAAACGATAGAATTTTTGAAATCTCTATACCGGTGAGTGAACTGGGTTAGTAATTTTCGGTAAGAGGGCGAAGTTCTTGTTTACACGATCAACGTTTTCATGTTGAGGGTGACCGATGTGACCTGAAATCCAGATGGAGGTTACTAATGACTCAATATAGATAAGAGTATGGGGAATGATGTGATTGCGTTGCGTGATGGGGTTATTTGAATTAAAATCTTGTGCAGATATGAGGGAGAAAAGTGAGTCAGATACGAGTAGTAGGATTGAGTTGAGTGCGGGAGGACGCTGAGTAAGTGTTGAGAGACAAGAGCGAATAGCGCTCAACTCAGCTCTAAAGACGGAGGCAGAGTTCCTTAAACGATAGAATGTAATTTTATCCTGGATGGAGTATACATGGCCTGTTTTATTTTTTGTTTTGGAGCCAATCGTCGGGCTTATCAGTGTCTGAGGATCCTATTTTCTGCTTCATCCGCCTTCTCAAAAGAGCTCGAAGGTGACTAATAAGTCCGATTTTCGACAACACGATTTTCCCGCATTCATCACAGGTAATGGTATCCCGGGGTGCATCAGATGCTGTTGTCCTATGCGGCCTATCAAAAATACCGCTGATTGTATGACACATCTATCTTCATTGCGCTCTTCGCACTGGCCACTTCCAATTTGCTTAATGTTCAGATTTTGGAGTAGTTTGTGACAGACATCTTTGAATTTCTTTCCCTTGTCTGCCTCTGGTGCGGCGGCTCGTGATCAATTCCCCGAAGAACAGCTGTTTAGGTATTCTTTGATCCGGCATTCGATACAGGTGCTGTAGCCAGCGAAGCAAATTGCGAGCTAGGAGCCGCTCTATAGAGTCGCATGAGGCCATTTCCAGCACATATGTTATGTTAGATATATAATCCGACCACTTGATGTTCCAAATTAAACCTAGTTGACGCTGATGAAATTTCTCGAGCGCCCTCTCCTGCGCTCTGTACGGTATCCAGCTCTCGCTGCTATATAAGAGTGAGTGTGCAGCGCAGTATACTCCAATTTTTGTACGCCTCTAGAGGTCTCTGTTGTCGAACACTCTTATCTTGAGTTCATATACGCCGCTAGAGGCTTTGCGTATGCGTTGACTCATTTTTGCGTTTAGTCCACCATCACTCGCTATTATCTCCCCTCAACCTCTTCTATTTCCGCTCCGTTGATCTCCTGAGTGCGCTTACCGTCAGGAGTTTTAATTTCTTCGTGCTAACCTCCATTTCCATAAGTTATTAGACCTGGACGAACGTATCCGTGGTCCTTTGCACTTCCTCTTTTGTGTACACTAGCAATACCAGGTCATCCACATACTGGAGTTCTGTAATAAAGGGACAGGCCACCTTTTGGCTTTTCATCCTGCTGAGTTTGAGTCGTTCTCCTTCATATCTGTCGTTGATACTCATACCTCTGTCGAGTAGCCTCCAGTCCATCAGGGTCAACATCGACGTCATGAACACGTTGAAGAGCAGTGTGGCTGCAACGCATCCCTGTCGTACTCCGCTGATCACTGGAAAGCAGTCCGTTAGTTCGCCACCTCCTATTAAGCGCGCTTCATTTCCTTCATGCAAACTTACAAGGACATTGACTAGTTTAGCTCGTCATCCGAGTCAACGGAGAGCTGTCCAAAGCGTTTTTCTGTGCACCATGTCGAATGTCTTTTTTAGATCTATGAAGACGGCGTGGTGCATAGCTGCGAGTTTTGCTCCCTCTCCTTCTCCTGTATCGGTCTAGCGCAAACATCATGTTCACCGTCCCTCAACCTGGTCAAAACCCTGCTGCAACTCTGAAAAAAGCGCTTCTAGTATATTGTCTGCAGGCGGGGTGTGATGATTCTGGCCATGATTTTCCCAGCGGCATTCAGCAGTGATAAGCCTCGGTAGTAGGTGCAGTTTGAACCGAAAGTAGAAGGTGAAGCGGAAACGGAAGAACTTTGACTTTCTAGCCTGTATTAAAGGGAGGAGAGACTTCGACAAACTTGATGGAATAGAAATTGATCTTCGAAATCTAGGAGATAAGATAAAAAAAAAAAAAAAATACTAAAAAGAAACCTTCCTCACTCCGAAATGTTGATAATGTTGAAGTCGATTTTATCGTCTCACGTCCAAATAATTGCATAAATGCAATATTCTGACAGGATTTTTGATTTTTTGTTCTTTTATACAAAAATTTATCAATATTGTAAGCATCGAAGCGATTAGCTCGTAAAAATGAATCAATTTTTGGAAATAGACCGAGCTTTACAGTCGGTAAAAACTTGTTATGGCACATGCATACGCTACTTACAATTCATTAAATCATAATATGAACTCGCATCACCTTGAATAAAGTCATCGTGAGTTTTCATGACTATACGAAGTACGGCAATAAATGTACAGACTGTGACTGCAGACATATGAAAAAAAAAAAAAAAACGAACACTTTTATCCAAAAATTCTTTTTTCTATTATATCCTGAAAATTTTCATACTTTTTTCCTTCTGGTACAGTGATAGCACTCAGTGTATCGCAGTGCGATATTTTCAGACCCACGGATGGATCATTACTTACATTCAGCATCCTGAAAGATTTAAATCGACACGTGTTCCATTATATTAAGAATAGTTGACTGAATAGAAAAATAAAATATAGCGTTAAAAAGTTCACCTTGAAATTGTACGATGTCTGCTTATTCGTAGGCCAATTAATCGCGTTTCCGAATAGAATAGAAACGAAGACGACGCTATGAAGAATCATAAAGAGACGAGCACGATTACGGAAGACAGCCGACAACTCTTTTCGAAATGTGGAAACAAAAAATTATAATTAAAAACAATTTTCAGGAAGTCGACAAAATTGCTATCTTAAAAAGACTCATATTTTTGAATTTTGATAACTACCTTCTGTAGTAAACCGGAAGGAGATAATTCAGATATTTTGACCTGACTACACGTCTTCGCGTTGACTTGGAGAAGAGAATAGAAGAAAAAGTAATTACTTTCCCTACAGAAATTCAGCTTGGACATTCTTCGATTTCTTTGAGCACAAAAAACTTGATTTTCCAATGTCCGAAGTCGTACCGCTGGATCTTGTCACGGAGATGCTTCAAAACTTTTTATTTAAGTATCAGCGACGAATTAATTTTAATTTTTTTATACTTCCAGGTGTGGTATCAACCGAAGGTCACTATCCGAACCTATCTGATAAAGAGTTTCAAAAACTGCTGACTGTAGGACCGATATGTAGATCAGCTCGGGATTTGAAATTAAGCTTGAAAATTATGGCTGGCGAGAACGCAGTTGATCTGAATCTCGATTCAAAGGTAAGAAATATCATACGTTTCTACGAGTTTTGGATTGATACCTATGCTGCAAATATTTTAAGACAAATAAGACTTCGACTCAAGGATCCTAGATTATAATTGTTTGCGGTCAAATTACAGATTTGACTCGCGAAAAAAATTCAATTATATACTTTTGATGAGACAATATTCAACGCTTTATAGCGCTAAATATCGTGGAAGGAAAAGAAAATTGATCGAAATCACAGCTGAAAGAGAGAGAAAAAAAAGGAAAATTCCACTAGCTGGCAAATTTTAACAATATCGAAAACTTACTTCAAGAGAAGTAAAATATGATGACTAGTCTACCTCCCTTCACATTTTCACCCTTCAATAGTTTGGCTTTCGACTAGCCTGCTACATATCTGCATCCCATCAATCCAGAGTAACAGCAATGCGACAAATAGACGAGGAACTGAAATTTATCAATAAAGTCTTCACCAGTGAATTACAAACAATCTTTAGCTGTCTAGAACCCATCCTCACTACCCTACCCTCCTCTCTTCCCCTCGATTCATTCTCAGTCATTTCCGACTCCCTTTCATCACTTGATGCGATCTCTATAAACCTAACAACAAATTCACCACTCAAGCATGGTTCACTCATTGGTCTAATCTCAAATCACACTCAAATAAGCTAGCCCAAATTAAAAATATTCCCATCCCGTTGAACTCTTCAAGTCTGTTGACACGCAGAGTCTCTGCTAGGGCCCCGGGAACTCTACCGATGTCCCGGCGGCTCAGAACGCCACTGCGCGGAGAGGAAATAGTCATCACACCAGACTTACACTCACCCTTCTCATCTCTCATCTTATGCCTCTCTCATGCCGTCATTGTGAATCTGAGCCCTCTCCTTCCTATCCGTTCAACACCTTGACCCAGCTCCGCAATTCCTTAACCATACCTCACAATCACAAAGAGGCACTATCAGACGACTTCTCCTCCACTTTCTACATCAAGCTAACTTCTTCTCACGCATCTGAACACAATTTTGCCGAGCTCATAGGCCGATGACAGGCTGCTAGCAGCTCGTAAGTTTAAAGAAAAATTCTCGGTCGTTTTTCAATCTATACTAATTAATTTTTCCGCAGGTCAACTTGAATGAACTGAACATATTTTACATGCTTGATAAGGGCTTCACCCTCTCTGAGATCTCCGTTGATTCTGACGTAAAGAAGGCCATCAAATTGGCGGTAAAACATTTTGATACAACACACGGCTGTAAAACTGAAAAGGTAAGGAATTTTCTATTATTTTTTTTTCTGTAAAATATTGTGAAGTATCGAATTACAGTTGGCATTATAAAATATTATTCCTTCATGTTGTACAGATGGTCTTGGACGAATTAAATGATACTGCGGAAATTTGTATTTTACAAACTGCAGAAATTGAAAATTTGAAAGAATTGTTATGCCTTAAAGAATCTCAGGTAAGCTCATTAAGTATTAGCATTTTGACCCTATCCGCCAATTTTCTAGGTGAAATAATTAAACGACTCATTCTGAGCTAAGAAGCAAGGAGGCGAGGCATACTTAGTTCCTCTTCATTGTTTGGCACTGGTAGCGAACGCGCTTCACCAGCTCAGATTGAAGTGTGATCTACGTACTCGTAAGCCTGTTAACGGCTCACATCTCTTCAATCCACCCAAATAAAGGTTGCGTCGTCCTTTCTGGTGGTGGCCCGCGCATCATCTTGCAGTGGACGACCCTAATTGCACTTTTGACGCCCGGAAAATTGGGCCTCATCGGTCTAAATTGGATTGTCGTTAGTATCGTACCTCTTGATTTTAATTCTGGCCGCAAAAATGGCACTACATAGCTCAAATCAAGAAACGGTCGTAAAATTTGCAAATCTCGTGCGCTAGTAGAGTAGTAGATCACTCTTCAACAGGCAAACGATTTTTACGTGCAAGGAGGTCATACAATTAGATAAGAGAACGGCTTTGCCTGCACAAAATTGCAAAGAGTATATTTATATAACGTTTCGACTGAACCAGCAGTCTTCATCGGTATACTCTTTGCAATTTTGTGCAGGCAAAGCCGTTCTTTTATCTAATTCTTCAACAGGCGTAGAGCTTACAATTCGGCTACTAGCATCACTATCTCGATGATATCTGAGGGTTCTTGTTGATTTTTTTGGAATAAATTTTCCTAAATAACTAAGAACATAATATTTTGCTGATTTGATAGAGCGGCGGTCAGTGACTCGGAGCGTCGAAACTGCAAAGCTGCAAGCCTGCAACTTGGGCGTTTTGACTTTTAGCGTTTGTTTTTAACGTTCTTTTGTTTTTATCGTTTTTTGTCTTTTAGCGGGGAACCGGCTCTCCATTTTGTTACGGGGATTACATCCTCAGAAAACGTCCGCGTCCGGAAGTTTCTGTGAACTACGTGACGTATGGTGCTTCATGACGTCATCAATGACCTCGACCAACTTTAGGGACGAAAAATTTTCTGCTTCCAGCCAGGATGCTTTATGACGTCATCCATGACCTTGACCTTGACCTTTTTTAGGGATTTGAAAAAATTTCAATTTCCAGCCTTCATTATAATTATCAGGCCTAGCATGTAGTATACTGAGAACAGCCTGGCCAACTCTTTTTCTGAGGGGCCATTTTCGCGTCAACGTCATTGCGAGCGCGGGAGGTTGCGGGTTCTCCGCTGCCATTGCTTATCCTGCAATGGCCTCTAATTTTCTATTTTGTAATCTTGTTGCTTGAAGTGAGAAAGTCGAGAGCACGACCACAAGTCCACAAGACGCAAGTTCATTACGCTCCAAAGCCGGTTCATTACGCTTCAGAACCGCTACGAAGCCACGCTTTTAGTGCTCCTGGTGGCAAAAATGTAAAATTTTCAAGCTCTCGTTAAAATCCGGTTTAACTGGTTCTTTCAAAGCTCAAAAAACCGGTACACCGGTTCTACCAATCATTCTAATGATTTCAAAATACCGAGTTTTTTGGCCATCACCCCCCCCCCCCATCACCTTAAACGGTAAATTGCAAGCAAAGCGAGCAAAAATTGTTTTGTTTGAGGGGCGGCAAAAAGAATTTCGTACAGGGCGGCAGCAGACCTAAGTCCGGCTCTGGTACAAAGTATGACTTCTTACACTTACAGCCTAGAATAATACTAAATAATGTTACAAGCGAGTGTGTTCGCATGAGTAAATTAGAAGGGGAAAAATACACCAGTATTATAATTGTATCCTTTACTACCGATGTTTTTTTTTTAGCGGGGAAGCCGCAATCTTTCTTATTAGAAACGCGCCAGCGCTTTCAACTTGTGACGTCATCATTTTCGGACTTGGAAAAATTTTAGCCTCTAAGCATTAAATAATAGGAGGGAGACTTAGGAAAAGTTTCATCCTCTAAGCTATATGATAGAGAAAGGGGGGGGGGTTAGGAAAAATTTTAGTCCTCAAGATATGCATGATTGGATGGGGACTTTGCAAAATTCGCGGGAAAATTTTGTCGCTAGAGCTATTTATGATGGAGAGGGACTTGAGGGATTTCGACTTTCGAAAGGGTGCCGACTCATACATGATAGGAGGGAACATGAAAGATGTTTGACTTTCAATCCATATATGATAAGAGGGGGGACTTTGAAAGGAATTTTGGCCCCACGCTTCATAATACATAATGATTGTTTGGAAAAATTTACGGGAAGTATTTCGTCTCTACCCGGTGTGCAAAAAACAGGATTTTGACAGCTAAAAACTGTCATTGGTTCGTCATTTTTCTGGTGAAACTTGATATGAAATTATAGATGGCGCTTTTCATTTCCGTGATTTTGTGACATTTTTACAAGAGAGACTCGGCGTTACAAACCTGTCGTTTATTCGCTGTCACAAAGGCGTCTGAGTTTGTCTGTTTCTTGCACACTGGGTAGAGCTATACGTATGGGGACGGAAAAATTTGGACTTTCAATCTATACAGGGTCCGGCAAAATGATGTGAACAGTCAACCGGGGAACTTCACGAAATTGTCGCGGAGTCCTCTCGGAGTTTTTCGTTCCACTGCTCACATCATTTTGCTGGACCCTGTATATGATGAAAGGGGGACTTATTTGACTCTCGAGCTATGTATGCTAGAAGGGGGATTTAGAAAAATTTCGATTCTCGAGCCACATATGAGAAGAGGGACTTGAAAAATTAAAATATTGACTCTTAAGGTATGTATGATGAAAAAGGGACGGAAGAATTTCAACTTTCGACCTACATATGATAGGAGTGCTAGCCCTCAAGCTTTATATGATGGTGGAGGGGAACTCAGGAAAATCTCCATCCGGCTGAATATGACAGGAGGAAACTTGGGAAAAAAGTCAACTCTCGAGCTATACATGATAGTAGACGGACTTTGAAAGAATTCGACTTCTGCGACGATGGAAATAGAACTTGGAAAAATTTTGACTAGGGTCCTGCTGCGTCCAAAAGTTGTGACAATTTAAATTAGATTACTGCATCTCGAAAAATATTGACCCTCAAGCCGTGCATGATCATGAGAGGAGGACGTAGGATAATTTTGATTTGTGAGCAATATTTGTATAGTATGATATTATGTATTCATATTTATCGCAGCATAAGGTGACTTGCGAGTTCCCCGCTGCCATTGCAACATCTGCAATGGCTTCTAGTTTTGACATGTTTCATGTCTTTTTTTGACACCCTATACACTTCTGGAAATTTGCGAGTACCAACCCCCCCCCCTCCTCCCCTTATACTAGACTTGAAAATTTTTTTGTGAATTACCTGGGAGGTCATCCAGAAATCTGCGAGTACCACCCCTTGAGTAAAAATAAAATAAAATAAAATAAAATTATGATTAAATTGAATTAAAATTAAAATAAAATAAAATAAAATAAAATAAAATAAAATAGAATAAACCTTCCCCACTGCCCCCTTCGAATCACCTGGGAAATCATCCTGCAAGTACCACCCTTTGAGTAGAAATAAAATAAAATAAAATAAAATAAAATAAAATAAAAATTGAATTAAAATTGAATTAAAATTAAATTAAAATTAAATTTAAATTAAATTAAATTAAAATTAAATGAAAATTAAATGAAAATTAAATGAAAATAAAATGAAAATGAAATTAAATTAAATAAAATGAACCTTCCCCCCTGCCCCCCTTTGAATCACCTGGGAGGTCATCCAAAAATCTGCGAGTACCACCCCTTGAGTAAAAATAAAATGAAAATACAATTAAATTAAATTAAACTAAATTGAAATTAAATTAAAATAGAATAAAATAAAATTGAAATTAAATTAAGATAAACCTTCCCCCCTGCCCCTCTTCGAATTACCTGAGAGGTTATCCAGAAATCTGAGAGTACCACCCCCTCAGTAAAAATAGAATAAAAATAAGATAAAATTAAATTAAATTGAATTAAATTAAATTAAATTAAATTAAATTATATTAAATTAAATAATAAAATTAAATTAAAATTAAATTAAAATTAAATTAAAATTAAATCAAAATAAAATAAAATTAAATTAAATTAAAATTAAATCAAAATAAAATTAAATAAAATAAAATAAAATAAAATAAAATAAAATAAAATAAAATAAAATAAAATAAAATAAAATAAAATAAAATTAAATTAAATTAAATTAAATTAAATTAAATAAAATTAAATTAAAATTAAATTAAATTAAATAAAATTAAATTAAAATTAAATTAAAATTAAATAAAGTAAACCTTCCCCCTGCCTCTCTTTGAATCACCTGGGAGGTCATCCAGAAATCTGCAAGTACCACCCCTTGAGTAAAAATGAAATAAAAAATTGAATTCAATTAAATTAAATTAAATTAAAACAAAATAAAATAAAATTATTATTAAATTAAAATTAAATAAAATAAACCTTCCCCCTGCCCCTCTTCAAATTACCTGGGAGGTTATCCAGAAATCTTTGAGTACCACCCCCTGAGTAAAAATAAAATAAAAATAAAAATAAAATAAAAATAAAAATAAAATAAAAATAAAAATAAAAATAAAAATAAAAATAAATTAAATTTAATTAAAAGAAATTAAATTAAATTAAATGTAATTTAAATTACATTAAATTACATTAAATTACATTAAATTAAATTAATTTAAATTAAATTTAATTATATTAAATTATATTAAATTATATTAAATTAAAATTAAATTCAATTAAAAAATTAACGGGTTCTTTAACAAAGTTACATGAGGGGATGCAGGGAACCTGTTTCACAAGTTTTACAAAACGCACTGTGAACTCGACCTCCTTGGTGGTGTGGAACAGAATTCATAATATGGTGTAGTGTCATTATAACTGTATGACTGGAAAATTAATATGCCTAGCAATTTCTATTATTTTCAGTATAGCTGGGACCCCTCCTTGTAGTATAGTAGCTTTATACGAGTATATGCCTATCAATCTGTATTATCTTTAATATAAGCTAGAAGTGCTCCTTTATTATATGTACTAGCTTCATACTAGTATAACTGGAATCTTTGAGCTATAGATGATAGGAGGGGGAGCTCAAAAATTTTCCAAGTCCCAAGGTCATAGGTGATTATGGCTGTATAACTGGAATATTGATATGCCTAGCAATTTGTATTATCTCTAGTATAAGCTAGGACCCCTCCTTGTAGTACAGTAGCTTTATACTAGTATATAATTAAATGGGAGGGGACTTGGGGGGAGGTAGAGGGAATAGGAAAGGGGGAGGTCAAAAATTTTCCAAGTCCCAAGGTCATTCTCAAGGTCATAGTTAGGTAAGGAAGTTGCCTCCCAGACGCGGGACGCAGGACAATTTTTCTTGAAAGACCCCCTGATAAAACAGGTTCCCTATTAATAAAATTGAATAGAACCTTCCCCCTGCCCCCCTTTGAATCACTTGGGAGGTTATACAGAAATCTGCAAGTACCACCCCCTCAGTAAAAATAAAATACAAATAAAATAAAATTAAATTAAATTAAATTTAAATTAAATTAAATAGAATAAAATTTAAATGAAATTAAATTAAAATAAACCTCCCCCCTGCCCCTCTTTGAATTACCTGGGAGGTTATCCAGAAATGAATAAATAGAGATAGCAATAGAAGAACAAAAAATTTTTCCAAATTCTATAAAAGAGCTCAAAATTTTTCTAAGTCACTATACTAGCCAATAGAGGAATATAGAAGAGCCTGGAATTCTTTAAGTCCCTCTATATTAGCTCATAAAGGGGTATAAGATGGGTATAAAAAATCTTAAAATTTTTCCAAGTCCCTATACTGGCCAATAAAGGGTGTAGAAGAGCTCTATACTGATGTATAGAACAGCTCAAAATTTTTCCAAGTCTCTATACTAGCACATAGAAGACTTTGTAATTTTTTCAAGTCCCTATTATAGCCCATAGAAGGATATAGAAGAGCCCGGAATTCTCTAAGTCTATCTATATTAGCACATAGAGGGGTATAAGAAGCTTGAAAATTTTTTTCAAGTCGGAGCGAGTGAGTCCCAGTAATCTCATTAGCTTGAAATATACTAAAATGGACTTGAATTGGACTAAGAAGCCGGACGAACAAGCGGAGCATGTGAGTCCCAGGAAGCAGTCAGCCTAAAATACTCTAAAGTTGACTTATACTAGAACAATAAGCTGGAAATTTCGGAAATTTTTGAACTATGAAGAGCTTAAGACGACTGGCGAAAAGACATGAAACATGATCTTTATATCTTTGGCAACGCCAAGAAATTTTTTTTTCGACATGTTTCATGTCTTTTGTCTTACACCGCACCCTAATTCGACCCTCCCCCCCCCCCCCCCGCCTTTCAAGATAATGGACTTATACTTGGTAGGTGATTCAGAAATTTCGAGTACGCCTTTCCAGTAGGTAGTATACTATAGGCCTGTACGTGTTAAGTTAGAGTTTTGAGACTTCTCGAAACTTTGTAATAAGTTGTGACGGGCACCGATTCATTAACGAGGAACCTGTTGGGGGGGGGTGTCAATCTGAAAAACTTGCCAGATACCGTATGCCGTCTGGTGCAAACTAACCTAGCCTAATGAAGCAGTTGGACTCGCTCGGAAAATTCTGGCTTTTGAGCCGCATATGAAAAAGGGTCCGAAACGCGTCGATAGTAATATAAAAAAATATGGTGGAAAGAAAGCGAAATTATCTTTTTATAATACATGCAGCGAAAGTGCCGCGTATTGTGTTCGTTTTTTGAAGCGAAACTCGCCGTTATCAGAACCGTTATCAGAACCGTGGCGAAAATGTTTTACCCGTAGCGAAAATCGCGTCAGTGGTGCCATTTAAACAATAATTGAACATCAAAACTATAACAAATTCTACTTTTGAGAGTCTAATTTTGCTTCATGTATTATAAAAAGTACTGTTTGTAATTCGTGTCGAAAAACAATATTGTAACTCGCTCACTATCCGCACTCGCTTCGCTCGAGCGGCTACTCTTCGCTCGTTCCAATATTGCTTGTTTTCGCCACTCGATACAAAATGTACTATTTTCATTTACTTGCACGGTCCACAAAAAAATAAGAATTCAAAATTAGAGCCACCTAATACAAGATATAAGAAAATCAAGTCGTGGCTTTGTGCAGGAAAAGCCACGACTTGATTTTCTTATATTTGTACATCCTTGCACGAATAAATTTTTCTATTCTTCTGATACAAGATAGCGAAGAAATTCAGAGAAATTTCGACATCTGAGCCATTCTATACGATAGGAGGGGATTCAGATAAATTTCTACTTTTCGAGAATCCTATCTTTGAAACCAATTAGACCCAACAGGTTTCTTGTGCTCTTTGTTCAACTCTCATTTTTCCAAGTCTCAATTCTACATGAATAATCAGAAAATTATTTTCTTCTATGTATTTGCAGCAAGATGGTTCCTCCGCCGTCGAATTACTCAAAGCAATATTCAATATGTCCGAATATTCTGTTCAAACAGTTTTCATAAGACTGCTCGTCGAGACTCTGCTGTTCATACCGAGTTACAAACGTTTCAAATACGCCGCTGAAAGAAATAATTTGGCAACGAAACTGAAAGTACGAAAAAGACTTTGTGACTGCAAATCGATTGTCGACCATCTGTTTCTCAAAAATTGATCTCTTTTCATTCACAGGAATCTTTAGGCGATAACGGCGTCTTGCTCTTCCCAACTTTTGCTGCACCCGCGTTCCATAAGTACGAACTCCTATGGAAAATTTCATCGCTTGCCTACCCGATGCTGGCGAATCTGATCGGCGTCCCAGCTACACATGTTCCTACCGGGCTTAATAAGAAAGGATTACCTATTGGATTTCAGGTACTGAATACCAATTAAAAATGGCTTCAATTATCGTTAAGTCATCCCGTTAATATTTCTGATAAACTGAACACGTTTACTATATTATGTTGAACAGGTGATCGCGGCGCCTAACCAAGATCGTCTATGTTTAGCTGTAGCCGAAGAATTGGAAAAAGTTTTTGGTGGCTGGGTACCGCCACCCTCTCGATAGTCTTTCAAAACTTCGCGTCCGCAAGTCACTTTCATGCGTATTTCCGATACCAGGAAGGAGATACGTTTTATACGTTATAAAAATAGGTGTTATTTTCGCGCGGCCATTATTATGTGTATTTCATTATTACCGTATCCTTTCGTAACATAAATTTTATATAATTTATTTTGTTAAACGTTGATAATAAAAAGAGAGCATCTCTGATGCAAACATTCTGAGTATTTTCTTGCTTCAAAAATAAGATAACGATCAACAAATTTATTATTTTTCGTACAGATCCCGAAAGACCAAAATACAAACAAAAAAAGTGTAAATTACAGTACAAATCGTACGCCAAATGAAATAATATCTTGATAAACGTAGTTAAGTCTACGGCACAGAGTAAATTATTATCATCCGAATTTGTAAATTGAGAGGTAAATGCAAAAAACGAGTGCATTTTGTAATACTATAATAATTATAAGAAAAGAACATAAGAAATGGAAAAACAATCGCGTGTGAGTTATACATATAATTATAAAAAAAAGGGTCAAGAAAAAAAAAAGAACAGTATCGCGTTAATTCAATAAGGAATGAAATGAAATGTTGAGAAGTAACGGAATGAATAATAAAGGACTCTGTATGATTTCGAAAAACAACGGTAAGAAAAATCTATCACGGCGGCGCACTATATTGTTTTCATGTACTTCTTTTAAAATGGTAACGAATCCTACTCGCACGTTATGAATAAAATATTGTACTCGTATGAAACTTTGTGCAATTTAGTAAATTGCCATCAATCAAATTCAGCACTCGTTAGATATTTCTCACTCTTTTGCACTAGTTGCATAAAATACTATTAAAAGTAATAATCACCGAGGAATTTTCTCGAATGAAAAATTCCACGGCTATTGCAACTTTTTTTTTTTTTTTAAATTGCATCACATACATTACGTATTTCGAAGAAATAAAATAGAACATATTTCCCCGTTCATCACAGTAAAATCACTTTTGACTCCTATTTTTCAGGGAAAGATAATTCTAAAAAAACAGGATAATCGAATGAATGGATAAAATGAAGAATGGAAGATTAGGGAAAGACGTAAATAATACATTTAGTAATCAGTGTAATAAATATGTACACCGTCCACAAACAATCTAAAAATTTAGGATAAGGAACATCCTACAGTCATAATAATACTCGATACGTATAATGTACAAAGTGGAACTTTGCGATCCCGCCTAGGATACGTTTATAGGAGTTTTTCCGGTGTAGTTACTGTAAGTGGGGTCCAGCGAAGGCCTGTTCGGATCACCTGGCCGCAAATACGGCTGCCCACCGTAACGTTTCCACTCTTTTTCGAATTCACTTTCCAAAATTTCGGCACCGCGTTTACGCGTTAAGCCCGTCTCGTCTAGACTCAATTCGCACATCTGCATGTCGTCCTTACCTGGAAATAACAAAAACAAAAAATTGACAACGAACTTCAGCTTATCTCTTTAAGATTTTTTTTCTTCGAGAGTACTGACGAGTTGGAAGAAATGATATTTTACAAGGATCAAGAAGGGGGGAGACAAAACCCCGGCAAACGATTTTCAAGACTCGCGACTTTGAAGATTGTGAAGAAATATCGCAGTCATTCATTAATGTCTATCGAGAAGCCCCTCAATAATGGGACGCCATTCTGGTCGGTCTTAAGGTAAAGTATATTTACACATTTCTGATACGTACCAGCCACCAACAAGATAGGTGGTTTTTCCGGATGCAATTCCATCTGACGAGCAACATACTGACCATCGAAGTGCGCGTACCACAATCCCCGCTTGCCAGAAGTCAGGTCACCGCTGGCAGATGCCGAGTTCGCAGATGGCCTCACAAACGGAATTCTAAAATAGCGTTGAGAATTCGAGTTGATCTCGAATTTCCGCGACCCGGCGGTTTTTGGTTTACTCGCTGTAACAAAACATTCAGGATTAGCGCGCCTTCGTCGTAGAGTAGCTAGGTGAGCGGCTAACAAGAACACGTCTTACCTTCTTCCAGAATGGAACGAGGAACTCTTTCATTTTCATCCATAATACTTTTCTTGTTATTTTTTGCTTTCCACGCGTGATACACCTTTAGCCTACGATGGAACTCGGCTCGGCATGCCTGAAATGAAGAAAAAGTTGATTTTAATGTTTATTTTAAAAAAATTTTCGCAGCGGAAAAATGAAGATCATGTTTCATGTCTGATTTATTTCTTTGTGGCATTTTACGAGTGGAAGCGGGAAGGGGAGAGCGAAGATGCGGAGCTCATTGCTCTGCACTTTTATGGTAAATCGAAAGAATCAAGAACAATTGAACAACGAAAAAGAAGTTTTCTGGCTTGGCCAAATGAATAAAGATTATGTTTCATGTCTTTCTCGGTAGCTAGTAGCTTTTCTGAAAGAGAGCCCCACTCGCTCCGCCCGTTTGCCTTTTTTCTTGGTCTTGTGTAGGTCCAGTTCAGAAAATTTGAAGTTGATAACTTTTGGAGAGCTTCTTGTTCTGGTATAAGTCTACTTTAGAACATTTTAAGCTAACACCTTTTGGGAGCTCACTCACAGCCTTCAATGGTCTAGTCTAGTGTAAGTCTAGTGTACAATATGATTGTATTAAAAAGAAACCGGGTTTGACGAAGGAGGGGTGGGGGGGGGTTGTCAAAAAAAAAAAAATCTTCTGGCAGAGCCGAATAGAAAAAGATCATGTTTCATGTCAAGCCCAGTATAGACCTATACTGTATAATCAAGCAGCCTAGTTTAGGGCTAATACCTGCTCATTCGCGGTGGTCGAATTTCACGCAACTGATAGACTCAGAGTACAAACAGAAATTATATATTATGTCTTTGGGCGTTTGCAAGGAAATTCAAAGTAAAAATCACTTATATCAATCTCGATAATATCGATATGTCAATCTCGATAATATCGATGTATCATTCTCGATAATATCGATATATCAATCTCAATAATATCAATATGTCAATCTCGATAATATAGATATATCAATCTCGATAATATAGATATATCAATCTCGATAATATCATTATATCAATCTCGATAATATCGATATGTCAATTTTGATTATATCGATATATTAATCTAGATTATATCGATATGTCAATTTTGATTATATCGATGTATCAATCTAGATTATATCGATGTATCAATCTAGATAATATCGATATATCAATCTCGATAATATCATTATATCAATCTCGATAATATCGATATGTCAATTTTGATTATATCGATGTATCAATCTAGATTATATCGATGTATCAATCTAGATAATATCGATATGTCAATCTCGATAATATCGGTATATCAATCTCGATGATATATTATTCTAGATAATATCGATATGTCAATTTTGATTATACCGATGTATCAGTCTAGATACTATCGATATGTCAATTTTGATTATATCGATATATCAATCTCGATTATATCGATATATCAATCTCGATAATATTGATATGTCAATCCCGATTTTATCGATTACTAATCGATTGTATTGAAATCTTCATGATATCGATATGTTAAACTCAATAATATTGATATATCAATCTCAATTATGCCAATAAATCAATCTTGATTATATCGATTACTGATCTCGATTGTATCAAAATATCGATTCTACATTTGGCTATAACAAGTGGTGTACTGTATATTAGGTCTAGTATAATGAAGGCTCAAAGCTGGAATATAGCGATCATGAGGCTAGTATAAACCTAGCATACAAACTGGGCAAGGT